>OX328275.1:31186523-33586523 GCA_946814005.1 Chamaenerion angustifolium
ATACAGCCGCAAAAACTAGAAGACCAGATTTGCAATGAAGATAAATTGGTTGGTGCAGAATCACAGTAAGTATCGAAAGGAGCAGTGCCGACACAGTGAGCACTACATTATGCAGGATAGATAGAAGCAGTATACGAGCCAGTGCAGTATTTCAAGCTTTTTACTGATCCCGACCGCAGGAGAGGGCTCACCATAGTTTCTGGAAGGTTCTCTTTTGGCTCTTCTTCTTTGTGTCTCTCTGAACAACCCCCGAGAGCAACATTCAAGCCAACCGAGGTTCCTTCTGTCACAAAGCTGAAAACCAGAACAAAATGCAGTAGTGGGACATGAAGAACATATGCAAGAGATTATCCAAAATTGCATGCTGCAGCTATAGCGCGACGTTTAATAAAAACTTTTTCAAGGGTCGTATATACCTTGCTTCAAAACTCCCAAGAGAGCTCAAAGCTGCAACAATGTAAGAAATTATCCATGGTGGGAGATACGAATCCTTTATTTCAAGGCTATTTCCAAGTGAAGAAGCACCGTTAACGGGTCCCTGATTTGAACCAGATACAAGATTAGCCTTCTTCATGTCAATGCATCTCACCTGCAACAAAGGATTAACATAAAATATACGGTCACATCGGACTCAAATATGATTTCACAGTGGCAGCTCAACATGTAGTAGATGTACACACCTCTGGAGTAGATATAGCAGCATTGGGGAATGGAATGGGTGAATATAATACAGGAACATCCAGTCCAGACAAAGATGTCAAGTAAGACCTGCATAGAACATGCCATGGGGACAACAAAATGCAATTTGAAATGAAGAAAAAAAATCTTGAATCAAACATGTTTACAGATTACAGTAACTAATAATGTATACCTATAATTAAGTATAATATCATAAAGACCATGAACATCCTTGTTGCCAGTGACAGCTACCAGAGATTGTGGAGTATTTTCTATGTCAGATAAGGAACTGGATCTTCGAGTCTGCAAGATTTAAAAGTCATGTAGATAGCGAATCAAAAGAAAGTGGATAACAACTTAATTATGAGATAATGCAGATGACTAAAACGGATGGAGATGGTCCAAAAAATTGCAGAAAATATCTTTTTACTTCCAAAAAAAAAAGAATCTAACAGAAAGAGAAAGAATAAAGCTTCCAAGTTGCAGTCATCAACACTACCTGGCCCAAGTTATGCTTCTCTATCTCTGATAGTTCAGCAAGATCTTCGGTAGTGACTTGCTCCACTTTAGATAGGCAAAGAGGCATGTTGAAGCAAACATCCTAATCAATGATAATTTGCAGCAAGTAGAGTTAATATTTAAAGCATAATAAACTGTAGAAAGAAACACCAATCAAGAAGGTTGAATGCAAGAACAAAACCCTTATCCAATTTTTGGCAGGTACAACTTACATGCTCCTTTAACAACGCCCTCAAGCCTCTATTTGATCGCGATATGTAAGCATTGCATAAAGTTTTGTTCGCAGAGTCGTTGTGACCAGTAAACATCACCACAAACTGTGAAGTGCAGACTAATTCGTAGATAAGAAGAAAAAACTGCATGTCACTGAACAGATAAAATAACAAATTTGCAAAATAAAATAATAAGAAATAAAACATAAATACATGCAATGATCACATTAGATGTAGTCAAAGTTAAAGATAGAACATGCAACAGAATGCCTGATGTTATAATCAAGATAAAACAATCTTCAGGTGTGAGTAAGCAAATTTTCAATCTTTGCCTCTAATGACATGGACAATTATACTGATCAGAAATTTATATTTAACATCGTAACTAGCTTTAGTAAAAGAAATTACCATAAAAAATGTTACAAGCATTCTTCCGCAGCATGTAATAAAGACCTCGGAATGATTCTTCCCATGATGACTGTCGTTTCTTTAGGAAACCCATTTCCACTAAACATACAAAAGGAGATTTGTTAGCGGAAAAAATAAATGCCCCTAAAATCTCAACCTTAACGTACTCAATTAGGCAGACCTTTTTCAGCTGCTGAAGCGGTCAATACAGATATTAGAGAAGCAGGAAGAGTGGATTGAGGATAGACCCATGAATGCAGGGATTTACTATGAAACCCTGAGGGAGTAGTCACAATTCCACAGCTGCTACTAGTCCGTTGATCATCCAAGAAACTTCTTTGGAGTGCATGAAGTGAATCATCGCTACCGGAAGTAATTACCCTAGAAATTCTAGAACAATAGAAGTACAACCAAGTTAATACGCAACCTTCCAACAAGTTCCATCAAGGAAATGCTACATGAACAAAAGAATAACATGGATAGGGCTGTACACCAGTAGCAACAACAAACTCCAATTGCATGTTTGCACTTAACAGGAAGACAATAAAACTAATAGATGCATGTATGACTGCACTGTCATCTAAGCGTGCTATATTAATACAACAGTAATTAGAAGATGACAATGAAAACAAGAGAAAAAATGAGTAATGTTCCGTGTATGAAGAAGTTAAATAAAATCTCCAAGCCTGAGCAGAGTAATGTTATAAAATGAAGTCGCAGACTTACTGATTCAGTGGAGATTGTGAAACTACCCTGAAGATTGTTTTCAATGTCAAATCTAGAGGAGCCTTCTGACCAGATAGGAGGCCTTGAGAACAAAAGTCCCCCAGATAAATTCCTGAAGGACTTGTAGATCTTTCACAGGATTCAACAGGTAATTTGGAAGAACGTTGAGCAGTCAATCCTTTTAAGGCTTTATCCTATCAAAATATGGCTATTTTAGTAATATAAATGATGGTTCAAGATAAAAGCAGCAAAAATATAGTTACCATATCTATAGTTGCCAATGTGACTGAATTTCCACCCGCAGATGAAATTTGAGTAACATTACGGAAGCTGCAGGGTTCCATTGTTGGATGTTTTAGTGCTTCAATGTTTTCTGAGACTTCATGGCAAGCAATAGAGCTCTCACACCTGCCCAAAAAGAAAAGGGTGCTTTGAGGATAAGACTCAAAGCCTAAAGTGTATAAGCAAGATAAAGTGAAGTGATAGTGAGTACCCTTGAAGTTGCTTTCTTTGAGAAGCAAAACTGGAAAGCACAGGGACACTTCTCAAGTATTGGTCTATTGAGCAGTTTTCCTAGTTGTTTGCAAGAAAACTCCTCATCCAAATGAGTATTGTCACATGATACTAACAAAGAGATCAAGGGAGATAAGATAACAACACTAAAACTGACAAGAACGCTAACCTTGGTACTGTCTTTCGAAGAAACCCCTTTAAATCTCGACTTTTTAGCAGGATATACATCATCTACGCGGGTGTCAATGTATCTTGGGACCTTTAGAACTCCAGATTTCTTGACATTATCCATTCGTCTGCTGTTATTGGGATGTCAAGCTTAATAACTGTATTTTCATATAAAATATACAAATGAAGCCTGGAAAAATCTTACATTGAAGAACCAGGCAATGGTGCTGATGATTCATCTACAAACTCAGCAACATTTACCCGCTTCAATTGCTCTCCCTGTCACACAAAAATATAAGGCAGAGTATTAGTTACTCAGTATGAGTAATGAGCTCCTGGCTAAAATTTTCCACTTTAATCTGAAAAGAAGCTTAAACCGCTGAAAAGGCTGGGAACTTCTTCCTTATCTTTCAATAAACAATGAAGTGAAGTATCACCCAATTTGAAATCTCCAAATACCACGAAGATTACCCACAAATTTCACACTACCCACCTGTATATGCCTCCAATATGTAAGTACTGCCCCGAGATTTGAGATCTCTAAAAAGAACTCGACTATAGTAAATATAGCAATATGAAAAGCAGCAATGTGTTCGCATATGTTTCAATATCTCAGATGGCAACTTCAGCAATGAAATCTTAGAAGCCACACTACTCCAGCTAAACTAAGAAATGAACCAGTCCTGACAAGTAAGATGTTTTAAACTTGCTGTATAGTACAACAGAGAAAGCATTTACCATCACAGACATACTTTCCATTACAACTCTTGCAGTGATTTAGATAAAAGAGAAAGCTTACTCTCAGTTCAGAAGGCGTTTTTCTTCGAACTTTGGCGCCAACCTTGAAAACTCCACCTCCACCTCCTCCTGGTTGAAGCGAGTCCGGTGGTAATGGTCCAGGGCCAGCAACAGTCACCATAGCAATCCCTTTCAATCACAGATTCTGCGACCGACAAACACTTGGATTCATCGCCTAGTAAAATACCCAAAAAATGTTTAATTTAATTGCCCAACTGATACTACCTTGACCGCGCGATCAATTCATTTCCAAGTGAAACAGCGCCGTACCCTAAGCCAAACACTTCTCAGGCCAAAACTTCCTACTTTCGTACCGAATCGAAGATTCAGTGTAACTCCCAAGCACCAGCAGAGAGAGAGAGAGACCGCTCCACTTGCAGGCGCGGGTTGGGGGAGGGAAGGAGGTTACTTTGCGATTGGAAATTTGGATTTGAGAATGCGTTTGAACCAATTTCGTTCCCTCTCTATTACGATCGACGACGTTAGACGCCGTCTTTAACTATTTTTACGACCGTCAACTTAGAGGAATGTGTCTCTCTGGGCCTCAAATCAGTCTAATTACTATATGCGCAAATATTGGGCCCATTAATGGAAGACGTAAAAAAATTTCAGTATAACGTAGAGTTTATATAAATGATTTTAAAATACAAACTTAGTCCCCTAATATTTAGATTTTAAGTTGTGGCTTAAAAATAAAAATCTTCATGTTTCGTTCACTTGAGCTTACCATTTCTGACAGATTTTAATAAAAAATTCATGTATTTTGTTTTCTTAATTTTCAATTTTTAGTTTTTCATTTATATTTTTAAAAATTATGTTTTGTTTTTAAAAACTATTTATATGTTTTTTTTTTGTTTTTTTTTTGTTTTTTTATTATATAAATTATATTTAAATTAAATATTATAGATAGATAGATTATAGCGGTAACATGAGATTGATTTAATTGAGATTGATTTAATGGTTAATTATCAAAAAAACAAACTGAATTTTGAGAAAACAAACAAACACCAAATCGATTTATTTTGTACGCAAAACAATAACAAACAAAAAAATTTGAATTGAGCAAATAATAAAACTACCCAAAATTTCCATTACGTTTGAATGAATTTTTCAAGGTTTGAGGGGTTATTAAATCGTAACTCACTAAAACATTAAAAAATTCGTTCAAACATAATAAAATTTTGAGGTAACTTTGTTGTTTGCTTAATTTCAAAAGTTCGGTTTGTTGTTTGTTTTTTGCTCAAATTTCGGTTTTTTTTTTTGTAATTAATCCTTGATTTAAATTACATGGTATTAATGACACTATTATCTCTAATAATAATCCCGTCCTATTTCCTTCTTCGTGTACATGTGAGAGCTATATTAAGCAAACTATGCATGGATAGACAAAGTTGGTAAAGAGCATGCTCTTCATCCGCCTCAACCTCAAGGTACCACCATGTTTGACGTCCTTCAGTTTGGCCCATTTTCCCGCACCTTCTCTTTCATCACCGACGCGAACCCTTCCATCTCATCCATTCCCATTTCACGTCTCCAATCTGTTGTATCGTTCCATGCAGAGGACGATTAACAACTGCGAAGCCTTTCCATTGCGGCGGATTTTGTTGTTCAGGAGCTCAAAATTCATCAGTTACGTCCGATCTCCTGACACCACTGTCTGCTACTCGGATCGACAATGATAGATTCGGAGTCTATAACGCTGAACGTACAGTTTATGAAGACCTGAATTTGGTATATGGGGAATTCATGCCCCGGGCCGAACAAGGGATTTTTGGAAACTGTAACGGCCACGGTTTGGCCTTCTAAGGCGCCGAAGCACCGCCTCACTTCAGGTAGCAATGGAGACGATACTGCCAAAACGACCTCCAAGGAGGCAATCGCCTCCGATCCACCGCCAAATACCCCGCCTACACCCATCAAGATGGACCCACCTCCGGAACCCAAATCAGCCCCTCAATCGGAGAAATCCATGGCCAGGGAGGCCGTGCAACCACAGAAACCTTCCC
Organism: Chamaenerion angustifolium; assembly: GCA_946814005.1. Lineage (NCBI taxonomy): Eukaryota > Viridiplantae > Streptophyta > Magnoliopsida > Myrtales > Onagraceae > Chamaenerion > Chamaenerion angustifolium. Next base: position 31,192,552 of record OX328275.1, read on the forward strand.
ATATAAAGCGATTATATAGCGTAGGGCTTCAGGTGGAATCGGTTCTTGGAAGAAAGACGCAAAATTTCAAGGAGATTTACTCATTGGGACGCAAGCTAGGGCAAGGGCAGTTCGGAACGACGTTTTTGTGCACGGAGAAGGCCTCAGGGAAGGAATTCGCCTGCAAAACGATTGCTAAGCGAAAATTGATCATGGCTGAGGATGTGGAGGATGTTCGCAGAGAGATACAGATTATGCACCATATGGCCGGGCACCCGAATGTGATCTCGATCGTGGACGCGTATGAGGATGCTGTGGCGGTTCATATGGTGATGGACCTATGTGCAGGAGGGGAGCTTTTTGATAGAATTATTCAGAGAGGGCATTACTCAGAGAGAAAAGCAGCAGAGCTCACGAGGGTTATTGTGGGTGTAGTTGAAGCTTGCCATTCTTTAGGGGTTATGCATAGAGACCTCAAGCCTGAGAATTTCCTATTTGTGAGCCAAGAAGAGGATGCTCTCCTTAAAACCATAGATTTTGGCCTCTCAATGTTCTTCAAACCAGGTCCATTCCCTGCTAGCTATGACATTAATTTGGGATTTTGTCCAATGATGTTTAAATTTTCTGATTATTGGGATGTGTTGTGTCTCTCAGGTGAAAGGTTCACTGATGTGGTTGGAAGCCCTTACTATGTAGCTCCAGAAGTGTTGAAAAAATACTATGGTCAGGAATGTGATGTGTGGAGTTCTGGTGTGATCATTTACATCTTGCTAAGCGGTGTTCCTCCTTTTTGGGATGGTAAGATATAGATGTAGTTTACCATTAGTTTGATCAATCTGAATTGTATCAGCTTAGCGATTGATCGATCCTTACACTGGATTTAGTTCTTGCTTTTGCGCTCTTGATTAGAAACGGAGCAAGGAATATTCGAGCAAGTTCTGAAAGGAGAACTCGACTTTGATTCAGAACCATGGCCTACCATATCAGGCAGTGCAAAGGATCTCGTTCGGAGAATGCTCGTTCGGGACCCTAAGAAGCGGCTTACAGCACATGAGGTTCTTAGTGAGTAATTTGTACTAAATCATATACTGCTCTTGATTAGATGCTATCTTGCTTTCAAATGTTAATAACTTGTGTCTGATGCAGGTCATCCTTGGGTCCAAGTTGGTGGTATGGCCCCAGATAAGCCTCTTGATTCTGCAGTTCTCTCTCGGTTAAAACAGTTCTCTGCCATGAACAAGTTCAAGAAAATAGCCATCAGAGTAATTATATATTGTCAGATTGAAAGTCATATGAAATATTTAGTAGTAATGTCAGAATTTTTATTAAGTAAGCTTAGCCCTGGAATATAATCTATCTGAATCTGTGTATGATCGTTTGTAATAGATATGCTGTGTATATATATTCATGTATTAGGTGATGGCTGATATCCTGTCAGAAGAAGAAATTGCCGGTCTCAAACAAATGTTCAAGATGATAGATACAGACAACAGTGGCCACATAACATACGAAGAACTGAAGGTGGGACTGCAGAAAGTCGGTGCAAATTTAAAGGATAAGGAAATCAATGACTTGATGCAAGCCGTAAGTTACTATAACTAAGATAACAATAGTGTCATTCACCCCCTTCCCCAATAGAGTAGTTTATGGCTACTATGATTTTTGCAGGCTGATATGGACAACAGTGGCACCATAGATTACAGTGAGTTTGTAGCCGCAATGCTGCATTTCAGTAAGGTCCAGACAGAAGACCATATGCATGCGGTTTTCTCCTACTTTGACAATGATGGAAGTGGATACATCACAAAGGATGAGCTTCACCAGGCTTGTAAGAATCTTGGTCTTCAAGGAATACAGTTGGAAGAGCTCATTAATGAAGTCGACAAGGACCGTGTGCGTAGACTTTTCTTAACCTGTCTAGTAAGTAGTTGAGGGTTTGATCTTGATCACTGAGGAATTGTTTTCCTTCCATTTTTGCAGGACGGTCGGATAGACTATAGCGAGTTCGTGGCAGTGATGCAAGAGAATGGTTTAAGTAAGAAGGGAGGCACGAAGTGACCAAATTGATATTATTCTCAGTGGTTGTAGAACACTGTAGGAAGGAAGGAAGTAGATATTCTTAGTTATTGGAGTCTGATTAATATGTTATGTTAGTTTATGTATTAATATATTAATGTACCCTCAAACTGTATTGTACTATATTTCTCCATGTATATATATTATGTAACAGTAACATGTCGTCAATAAATATTAACCAAGAAAAAATGTTTCCTCTCTTTCCTTTTTTCAAAAAACTGTATTTCTTTTCAATTGTGAGAAACTTTTTCATCCGATTAGAGGTTTCTTGATAATCGATCCCAAATTTCATTAGGAGTGTTTGTTATTATATTGGGTTTGTAGGTTAGAAATTAAAGTATGGGGAATTATAATTCTGCTCTCAAAACTTTCATTATTTTATTTTAAACATCTCAAAATTCATCTTCTTTTCAGACTCAATGGTATGATCATAGTGTTAGACTAATGAATCTTAGGATCGATTTAAACATGTTAAGAAACTGAATAAACACATTTAAATCAAATAGCGGAAGCTTGAATCGAATTCGTGAATTTACCTCCAGCCATTGCTAAACCGAGTTTGTGATTCGTTTGGAGCTTCTAAACCCTTACTCTTCACAGTAGATGGTGTCTTCTGAGCTGAATTGAAGAAGAGTGGTGTCTAGGGACCAAAAACGAGAATGCACTATATAATGCTCTATCCATCAAAGAGCATAAATGAAGGCATTGAATGGCTGAGTGTGTGGACGAATGATTGCTTAACTTGTGGACCAATTTCTGTTGTTGATTGGCCATAGAAGAACATAAAACAAACTTGAATTTCTCTTCAATAAGTGCTTGTGTATAAGCATGCACTATGTGGGTGGATGAACTGTGCAACGTGGGCTGCTACACATATTTTATACAACATTCTCCCACTTGGTCCACATATATATATTCCATCATTCACCTTAATGAGAAAAATGAAATATATGAATCATGGCGATATGTCCTCTTATATTGAGTATTATCTTCCATGTATTACAATATATATCAAGTTTCTCAACGATAGCCCATAAAACTTAATGAATAAACCCTATGTTCATTCAAGGTCCAAACTTTAGTAATGTTTTCTCAAATTAACAAACATATATGTGCACAAAACCAAATGAGATAACATCAACTGAATAAGAGTATCAAAATATAAAAATGAATACTTACATCATGGAACCAAGTCCCATTCTTTCTACATGATCCTTGAATTTCTTTGGTGGCATGCCTTTAGTCAAAGGATCAGCAATCATCAACTCAGTGCTAACGTGCTCAATGACCACTTTCTTTTCCTTAACACGTTCTCTGATGGCCAAGTATTTAATGTCGATGTGTTTACTTCGACTACCGCTTTTATTGTTCTTAGCCATAAACACAGCAGCTGAGTTGTCACAATACAATCTTAATGGCCTAGAAATAGAGTCAACTACTCTAAGCCCAGAAATGAAACTCTTTAACCATACACCATGTGATGTAGCCTCAAAACATGATACGAATTCGGCTTCCATGGTGGAAGTAGCAGTCAAGGTTTGCTTTGCACTCCTCCAAGACACGGCTCCACCAGCAAGCATGAAAATGTAACCTGATGTTGATTTACGTGAATCAACACAGCCAGCGAAATCCGCATCGGAGTAGCCAATTACCTCTAAATTATCGGTCCGTTTATACATGAGCATGTAATCTTTTGTTCCTTGAAGGTATCTCATCACCTTCTTTGCAGCTCTCCAGTGGTCAATTCCTGGGTTACTCTGATATCTCCCAAGCACTCCAACAACAAATGCAATGTCAGGTCTAGTACAGACCTGAGCATACATCAGGCTTCCAACAGCTGAAGCATATGGAATGTTTTTCATTTGTTCCCTCTCAAGCTCATTTTTAGGACATTGGATTAGACTAAATTTATCACCCTTAACAATGGGTGCTATACTTGGCGAACAATCTTTCATCCGAAATCTCTCTAAAACTTTGTTGATATAGGTCTCTTGAGACAAACCCAAAATGCCTCGAGATCTTTCCCTATGGATCTTAATGCCAATGACATAAGATGCTTCACCCATATCCTTCATATCAAAGTTCTTCGAGAGAAATTGTTTCACCTCATATAACAAACCCTTATCATTGGTTGCAAGCAAAATATCATCCACATATAGTACCAAAAAACAAGTCTTGCTCTCACTGACCTTCTGGTATATACATTGATCCATGACGTTCTCTTCAAAACCAAATGAAGTGATGACATTATGGAATTTAAAATACCATTGTCGGGAAGCTTGTTTTAATCCATATATTGATTTATTAAGCTTACAGACCAAGTGCTCACCATTAACAGAGGAGAATCCTTCAGGTTGTTTCATATAAACCTCTTCCTCTAGATCACCATTAAGTTGAGTGAATCCTTTGGCAACGAGTCTTGCTTTATATCTCTCAATGTTGCCTTGTGAGTCTTTCTTTGTTTTGAAGACCCATTTACTTCCAATGGCTTTTACACCATCAGACAACTTGACGAGATCCCAAACTCGGTTAGATGCCATAGAATCCATCTCTTCTTTCATGGCATTGTGCCATAAGTTCGAAACCTCAGAACTCATGGCCTGTGAAAACGTCTCAGGATCATTTTCGGCTCCAACATTGTAGTCACATTCTTGTAGATACACAATATAGTCACTAGGAATCGCTGATTTTCTTACTCTAGTAGATCTTCTTAATGCTGAATTAACACTCTCCTGAGTTGTAGGATCATGTTGATCAGCAGGTTCTTCAACAGTTTCAGGCATATGTTGAACTTCAATATCTACTAGATCAGGATCAACAGTTTGTGGTACTTCCATGACTGGTTCTTCAACACGCATTTGTACTTGAGGCGCGTTGTTTACAACAATGATCAGTCCATTACTTGAAGTGGCACACTGAGCATCTAAATGATCTTTCTCAGGACCTACGCCCTGGGATTGATCGCTCCCACTTATAAAGTCATTCTCAAGAAATTTTGCATTTCTTGATTCCACAAACCTAGTGCTATGATTTGGACAATAAAATCTATATCCCTTAGACCTTTCAGCATATCCAACGAAATACCCACTTATGGTCCTCGGGTCCAACTTCTTTTCTTGTGGATTGTAGACTCTTACTTCAGACAGACAGCCCCAAACGCGTACATGTCGCAAACTTGGTTTCCAACCTTTGAATAACTCAAAAGGTGTCTTTGGGACAACCTTGGTTGGAACTCGGTTTAATATGTACACGGCCGTTTTAAGAGCCTCATTCCACAAGGATTTAGGAAGTTTGGTGCTAGCAAGCATGCTTCGCACCATGTCCAATAATGTTCGGTTTCTCCTTTCAGCTACTCCATTTTGGTCCGGAGAGCCTGGCAAGCTGTATTGGGCAACAATCCCATTCTCTTGAAGAAACTTCGCAAATGGACCATTCGCTTGTCCACTTTCAGTGTATCTACCATAGTACTCTCCACCTCTATCGGATCTCACGATCTTAATTTGTTTACCACATTGTTTCTCTACTTCAGCTCTAAACACCTTAAAAGCATCTAGTGCTTCATTCTTATTGTTAAGCAAGTAGAGATACATGTATCGTGAATAATCATCTATGAAGGAGATAAAGTACTTATTTCGGTATGCATCCATGTCTGGACTACAAATATCTGTATGTATGATTTCCAATAACTCAGAGCTCCTTTTGGCACCTTTCTTAGATTTGTTAGTCTGCTTACCCTTAATGCAGCTTATACAAGTCTCAAAGTCAGTAAAATCCAGAGCACCAAGTACCCCATCATTCACTAACCTTTTAATTATTTCAATGGAGATATGTCCTAATCTCCGATGCCACAGTATAGAAGACTCTTCATTCATAACACATCGTTTAGTACCAACATTTTCGTGAACATGCATAGAAGTATGGTTATCATTATTTTGCAGATTAAGGAGAAAAAGACCATCAGACAAAATACCACATCCAATAACATCAGACTTATAAAATAAATTAAATCCAGAGTCTGAAAAGTTAAAGGAGTAACCATCTGATACAAGTCTGGAAACTGAAATTAAATTCCTAGAAAAACTAGGAATATAAAATGTCTTCTTCAAATTTAAAATGAAACCACTACTTAAAACCAATAAGCACGTCCCAATGGCCTCTACATGTGAGGGCATCTTATTTCCTGAATAGACACTGCGCTCACTTCCCATCGGTTTCTGCAGGTCTTGTAAATCCTGCAATGAATTGGTAACATGGATTGTAGAACCAGAATCAATCCACCATGTATTATGATTAACATCAGTCATATTGGATTCATAACAAACAAAAGAAAGTTGAGTACCTTTCTTATCAAGCCAATTTATGAACTTAGAGCATTGTTTCTTAACGTGCCCCTTCTTTTTGCAGAAGAAACACACAATCTCCTTCTTAATGTCCTTCTGAATAGGAATTTTCCCCTTTCCCTTGTCCTTAGCTTGATCCTTCTTCTTGTTCTTCCCAGGGGTCGTTAAATTCACATTTTCTTTTTCCCTTCCCTTTTCCTCCATGATCAGTCTACCCTCTTCCTGAACACACATGGTCAACAACTCATTGATCGACCATTTATCCTTATGTGTGTTATAGGATATCTTAAATGGGCCATACTGTTGAGGTAAGGTACAAAGGATGTAGTGAACTAAGAAGGATTCCGACATCTCAACCTCCAATGTTTTCAATTGGGCCGTTATATCCCTCATGCGCATGATATAATCACGCACACCCTTAATGCTGGTGAGCTTCAGGGACGAAAACTGTATGATGAGGGTGCTCGCCATTGCTTTATCTGAAGTGGCGAATTGCTCATCAATAGCCTTTAGTAATTCTCGGACTTTGTGATACTGATCGACGGAGCCCCTAATACCAACAGATATTTTTGTCTTTATGAACATAACGGAGAGACGATTAGATCGCTCCCACTTATCATAAAGAACAACTGCATCAGGAGAGCTGGTTTCAGTTACTGCAGGGGGCTCCTCCTTCCTAATAGCATAATCTATGTCCATCCAACCCAAATGAAGGAGAATTCTTTCCTTCCATACTTTATAGTTGTCCCCTTTGAGTTCGGGAACATCACATCTCATATCAGTGTAATTAACAGGTTGAATTGCTGCAATAAAATTAAATATTCATGCTCATGTTACTAAATTTGAAGCTATAAAAATATGACATATCCTACCAATGTAGAATTATGTTAAATTATGAATCTAGTGACATAAAACTTGTCTGTGGGCTAAAGTTCTAATTCAATTAGATTCATGTTAACTTTATAATAAAACTATCAAATTATGTTCCTTTTCCTAATTCCTGTGGGTAAATTAGAAAATATAATTTGATATTTTATTCTAATTAATTATACAAATATAATAAAAATTCCTGTGGGATAAATTTTTATTATATTACGTATGATTAATCACAATTAATGTTTATTTATAAATGTGATTCTGAATAAACTTTAATATATAGTTTCAATTAATTAAGAATGCTGTGGCTACTTCCTAATTAATTTAAACTATATGAATCACATAAACATTAATTTAATAATTTGGCTTAATTATTGCATAAACATATAAGCAATATTTTATAAATTTAATTCCAAATTTAATATATATATATATATTATCTTAAATTTGCATGTATAATTTAAAATAATGATGAATTATACAAGCAAATAAAAGTACAAAAATACTTATAATTAAATTTATAACCATGTAGAATTAATTTACCAAAAGTATATATAAAATCACTATTCATAATCGGTACTATTCATAATCAGTACTATTCATAACCGGTTCACTATTCATAACCGGTTCACTAATCTGTTTTTATTGTTCACGCGTACTGTTCATCTTCTCCAGAAAAACGAACAGAACATAACTTTCAGAAAAAACAGAGCATGAACAAGAAAAAACAGAGCATGATCAAAAGTGCAAGGCAGAGGCAAAATTAACGAAGCTCTGATACCAAATGTTAGACTAATGAATCTTAGGATCGATTTAAACATGTTAAGAAACTGAATAAACACATTTAAATCAAATAGCGGAAGCTTGAATCGAATTCGTGAATTTACCTCCAGCCATTGCTAAACCGAGTTTGTGATTCGTTTGGAGCTTCTAAACCCTTACTCTTCACAGTAGATGGTGTCTTCTGAGCTGAATTGAAGAAGAGTGGTGTCTAGGGACCAAAAACGAGAATGCACTATATAATGCTCTATCCATCAAAGAGCATAAATGAAGGCATTGAATGGCTGAGTGTGTGGACGAATGATTGCTTAACTTGTGGACCAATTTCTGTTGTTGATTGGCCATAGAAGAACATAAAACAAACTTGAATTTCTCTTCAATAAGTGCTTGTGTATAAGCATGCACTATGTGGGTGGATGAACTGTGCAACGTGGGCTGCTACACATATTTTATACAACACATAGTGTATGGCTTCTCGTGAGTCTATAACTAAATTTTGATGTATATATATATACTATTTCATTAGGGTTATAATGTTATTAATTATTACATGAAAATTTACTTGTTAGTAAAATATGTTTTGTTTTGTATCGTAAGAAGTTATATCATTTGATGAAATCTGCATAATTGAAAAAATAAATTAAAATTTCATATTTTGCTAAAATGTTTGATAAAAATAGGGCAAAATACAAGTTTACCCCTAAAGTTTAGTTCGATTTTAATTTTCCCTCTTAAAGTTTAAGATTTTAAATTTTAGTCTTAATGTTTGGACTCGATGAAAAATTCCCCCTTTTCATCCATGAAATGTTTATTTGTGAGAGATTGAAGATCATGTATCAGGCACGTGTTGTTTTAATTGTTATAAGTGACCAAACTGCCTGCCCGATCAAAACTCATTCTCATCCATCTCCTATCTTAATTGTTCAATTCCTCCCGTCGACTATGAATTGGACCACCAATCGACTCCTGAGAATCTATTTTTCACACCTTCACTGCAAAATGTGTGGTTGGAGATGATGGAAGCACCAAACGAAGCAAATCCTCCATATCCTACTCCATCACAAACTGCTCCTCAGTCAAATTAAGATCACGACAATCACGCACCTTCCATCACAAATTGCTCCTCAAAATACAATTTTTCTTAATTAAAAGACAGAAATCGAACACCACGAAGATAACGAAATCGAGGTTTGGAGAAGCAGGAGGCAGATGATCGTATCGTAAACTCGTTTGGAGATCTCGAGAAGTCGGCCTGGCGGCTTCCGGTAGAAGATGTGTCTGAACAACAAACTGTAAGTCCCTTCAAAATTCAGACACTTCTTCTGTTCCAATCCACTCCCTTGAAACATCGGTGATTGAACCAAGAGAGATGATTGATTCTCGCCTCATGCCGCTGGAGAGATGTTTCGGAGGAGGAGGAGACGATGAACTGATGTGACAGACAGAGCTAAAGACGCACACTTTGAGGGGTGACGGTGCTCTGTTCTTCAACAGAGGAGCTTTCTTCAACAACAACGTTAAAACCAACCACCATTTTCGTTCATTTCTCACTTCCAGCACTACCAACGACATTCTGCCGCAACACTACCACGTCGTCCATTTCTAGCCACCATCCCCCTCATTTTTATGCTTTTTATCGAAGCTCAACCAGATGAGGAACCTTTATAACGACATCGGAGCTTCAAGATGAAGAACCTTCACAACCAGATGCTTTTATCATAGCTTCCATTGAATTTCCGTTGCAGAAGCCATGAGAATACGTCAACTTCGGCTTGCCACCATGGTCGTCGGAGCTCTAGAAAATGGAAAAGTAGAAGGAATTGGATAAAGTGGAGTGACGTTGACTTTTCGTCTTCGTATGGGATAAGAACCTTATGGAAGTAACGAGGAGGTGTGTCTTGGCGGCGGCGGTGGTGGGCTCGAAGGTGGAGAGACAGTGCAAATGGAGATGGTGGGTTGGAGGACAATTTTGTCAATTACAAATATTCATAAACCATGTGACACGCACATGAGATGTCGTTCTATCACGAATAAACGGACAAATGGCGGAAATGAATGATTTTTCATCGAGTACAAACATTATGACTAAAATTTAAAACATTATGACTAAAATTTAAAACATCAAAAGATATTTAAAATCGACCTAAATTTTATGGGGAAAACTCGTATTTTACCCGCAAAAATATAAGCTATGATGTTTCATAAAAGAAAATAACTGTTTCATTAATTAAAGTGTGGTGATCAGTTTGACACCTTCATGCTGTACTCATTGACTCCCCTTCTCTGACCCTACTTTGTCTTTGTCAAACCAAGCGAAGCCGGCCATGCAACCAAACCCTAATCAATCCCAAATATATATTGTGCATTAACCTCCATTAAAGACCACTTCAATCAATACCCATGATCCGTTATTCAACCTTATTGATTAATATAAGTAGTCAAGACACCAATCCCCTCCCTCCTTCATCACTGACTATACATATATATACATACCTTTTCTGTACGTAACAATCAGATTATATAAGAAAAGAATAAGAATCATGGATTTCTCTGATCATGGCAGTCGGAACAAGTCGAAATCTGCAGTCTCGTTAGTGAAGAAGAGAAACGCTGCTGCTCATAATAGTAAGATGATGAAGAAGCCATTGATAGTGCAGTGGAGATCTCCCAAGGTTATCCGAGTCGAACCAGAGGAGTTCATGGCTCTTGTCCAGAGGCTCACTGGAAAACACCATCAACCATATTGCCCTTCTTCCTCAATTTCTTCTTCCTCATCTACTTCGCTCCCATAATCCTTATAGCTATCTACATATAAGCATTGGTATATACATATATGTACCAACTGAATTTTAGCATAATTCGGGTACGTTGTACGTAGAAGAACAGTTGCCTACATACGTGTATGGATATTCTGGGTCAGTTCTTGAGCTGATAAGTGTACTTTTAAAATAAAAATTCAGATTCAAGACAGTTATATTATACTTTTGAAGTATCTGAGATTAACAAGATTAATACCCAAATAAAATAGAGAATTAAAAAAAAAAAAAAACTAAAACTCTAGAAGACTGACAAAAAAACAACTCAGACGCATTAATAATAGGCTTTAAATTAAAATTATCTATTTTTTTATTATTAAAGTTGGGAAATAGCGTGCGTCTTCTTCTAAAGTCTAAACTGAGTCAATGCCATGTTAGGTAGAACCATTCAAATGGCATCCTTGAACAGGTCGCCATTTTTAAGCGTAACTCCCAATATAAATACACTTCTTCTTCTTTTTCTTCTTCCTCTCTTCATTCATTTTCTTGATAGCAGAATCTCTTTCGTTTCTTTGTTTGGTGATCTCTATCTCCTTGTCTATTCTCTTGCTGGGATGGACCGTGTTCTCCATGGACATCCATTAAAGAGAAGATTCAAGGAAACTCTGTGATGTTGGGAGAGGAAACGATAGATAAAGAGAAATCAATCGCGTAATTAATTAATGGAGAGGTCTTCTTCTTCATCGTCTAATGGAGTCGGATTGCTCGCAGCGTGTGCGGTCTCATGGAGCGTCGCGTTCTTCGCTTTTCATGCGCACAAGCGCATGCTTTCTGATTTCGTGAAGAAGATGGAATTAGAACTCAACGGTAGGATCTGCATTCGCAGCATCTCCTTTTGATTCCATTGGATTTTGGTTAGCTAATGAATGGTTCTGTCGTCATATATGCGCGCAGGATCATCAGAGAAGGATGTGATTAGCTGCAAAAAGAAGGTGAGATTTGCAGAGGATGTGATGGAGCCATCATCCAACAATAAAGAGTATAGACAATCAAGAAGATCGTCTTCTCGCAGAAGCAGCAGCTTGAAAAATACCAGCAGGGAGAGATCATCGAATGAGGCAGCACCACAAAACGAAGGGATTGTACGTACAGTTTAGGATGTTTAATGAAGGGTTGTATTGAAGATAATGTCCTTAGATAATTAAGTAAGCGTGTTTAATTTTCTTTTGTGCAGTGACTAGTGAGTAGGAGTGTCAATTTTAGACCAGCCCCATGGTTCCTTTAATGGGTTGTGTTTTGGATCCAACATTTTGGACTCGCGGGTCATTTTGACATATCTATTCTAACTCGTATAAAAATGAGAGTGGATTTGAGTCATAACTAGGTGTGATAAAAAAAACTGTCTAAACCGAAATTCCGACAAGACTAGTTCAATACCGAGCGAACGATTTTTTTTCTTTAAGGTCATTTCGATCTCGGACTATTTTTCCAAAAGTCTGACTAGGATCGGATCAACACGAATTTAGCTTAAAATTTAATCATAGCTGCTCCTCTCTTTCTCGTTTCCTTCTATGTGACCTCCAACTCCAAGTCGTCACGTCTTCCTCTTCAACTTCCTCTCCAACCTCATGAAGCATCCTTCTTCTTCTCAAGCATTTGTTTGGACAAGATAGGTGGGAGCAGCGGCGGATCTGGGAACCCAAGCAAGTGGGTTCCCATTCCAAAGCTGCTCGGTTGATTAGAATTCCTGTTCCCAATGGGGGTACTCAAACGGGGTCCCTCTCATAATTTAGTGAGTATTTAATAAAAAATCAGAAAAAAAAAATTTTTGGACCAATAAAATTAAGTAGATAAAAAAAACAAGTGGGGTCCTAGGACCCCACTTCTATTGAACCATATCCGCCACTGGGTGGGAGGTTAGGTGAGAGATACGGGATGGACTTGGCGTGGTGCGAGAGTGTGAATAGACGAGCGAAAAAAGAAGAAGGAGAATCTGGATAACAAACTCAATTCGTACATAGTAAGTTAAATCTAATGCATATTCATATTCAGTATTGTTGATTGTGGTCAAATACAGAGCAGTTGCTCTAGGTGTGAGAAATCAATAGGTGTTCATCTGTAAGGTAGAGACAATCGGAAATAAGGTCTTCTCGTCTTCCTTCTTGCAGTCGTCCCTTCTGCCGATTTGATGGAGCCCCGAATTGGAAACAAGTTCCAGCTCGGTCGCAAGATTGGAAGTGGCTCGTTCGAGGAAGTTTATCTTGGTACACTTAACTTCACTTGGTAGTTTCGATTTATGCATCCATGTTAGAGATTCGGTTATCGTTCTCTCACTACTTCTTCTCGGCTTGAAGAAACCCAGATGCTCTTCTTGCTTATTCCCGAAAATTTCAGCAAGACCGAGACCGACTCAAATCAAGCAAGACCGACTCGGATGTATTTTTTTCTCCGAAGCCGGTCTCGGTCTTACATAAGTCAAGACCAAAATATCGGTCTTACATCCAAAACCGGTCTCGCTCGCCCATGATCACCCCTAATCGTACATATTGACTCGTAGGTCAACTCATGAATCCATATAATTACATATATATTATAATAAATTATATAAAAATCGCATGGGTCGTGTAAGTCATATGAGCAGTGTTATTAGAATTGGATCCGCGGTTCGACCGGGAACCGAACGCCTGTTCAGTTTGATTCAGATAAAAGACCGTTTTGCAAATGAACAGTGTTTGAATCGAGTTGAATCGGTCGGTTTTGCAAAATCGGACGGTTTTACTTCATTTTTAGACTAATATTTTTTCCAGACCAATGAGTTTTTCGTGTTTTTTTCCAGACTGATCAGTTTTTACTTTTTAGACTATATATGTATTTTTAGCTTTTTTCCATGTGAACAGTGAACCGCACGTCAAATCGGGTCTGACCGGATTGAACCGTCTGAACCGGGACTGGCTCCCTCGCTGGTCGAGGGTCGGTCCGGTTCTGATAACACTGCATATGAGTTACATGAGTCACATTGGTTGAATGAATGAGTATGTCGTATGGGTCAACATGTTGACACACAAATTTTATGTTGTACATATTAAAATGACACGCGTCCATAAGTCATACGAGTGTTTCATGCACATGCATGCATGTCATGTTTGGATCTTGAAAATTGATTAATCATGAATCACGAGTTGTGTTTGGATTTAACATATTTTGATACGACATATATTTTACTCGTAGGTGATAACCGTGAGTAGGGTAGTTCTTCATGCTGAGACATGTAGAATTTAATTAGGTCCCAACTCCCAATTACATACTAAAAAGAGGGAATAAAATGCACTAAAAATTATGGAAGGAACGTCTCTTAAAATGCACCATGACCATACCGGATATATTCTTAATTCTTTCATTTTAGATATATAAAAAAACTTTTTATTTATAATGAGACTTTAGAATAAATATTAATTACATTAATAGTAAAATTTGACCACAAAATAGACTAAATTCATTTCAACAGAAATCAAAGATCCTAACACAAGTATTCGCCTTTTTTCTCGCCACATTCGTTGCTGTTCGGAACAGAGCACACACAACAACATATTTGAACGACCCAAGGATCCACCTTTTCAGGATCTCTTCATCTTTCTGCTTCTTGTCTTCCCCTTCCTCTGACTCGACACTCACTTCCTTCTGCAAATCCACTCTTCCTGGCGAAGGAGCTTCCATCCACGCCTCGACACGGCAAAGACGCATTCTTTAAATACCATGACCCGACAAGTGGTGCCACGGTTAGCCACGCTCGACCGACGGCTTTTGAACCCGCAGCCTACACCGCGGCAGGCCTCATGCAGCGCTAGGGTTGCAGAGGTAGCCGGCGCTACGGCAGCAGAGTGTGCCGCCGTGTGCTGCTGCTGCCCCTGCAGTATCGCAGGCCTCATCGTGCTGGCGGTGTACAAGTTACCGGCGGGACTGTACAGACGGGCGCTGAGGAACAGGAAACGGCGGAGAAGGCGGATTAAGTGCTCGCACGGCGGGTTCGAAGGGGAGCAGGAGGTGGATGCGGTTACTACGGCGGTGACGATGGAGGAACAGATGCGGCTAACGGAGACGGAGATGGATGAGTTCGAAGAGGAGATGTTGAAGAAGTTTTACAGCGGCGGCTTCTGGAGAAATAGTCTCTTAGAGTGACCTGACCGACGTAGCCTCGCCGTCGATTGAGAGACATCGATATTGTTCCGATTGTACGTACAAGTTAATACCAGGACTTGATGTTGTTCTTGTATCCTGACCAGAAAATGCAGTCAATCTGCCACCGTAAATACGATTCAGAGTTTGTAAATTTCGAAATAAAAGTATTAAGATGAATTTCTATAGTAGAATTCAGACAACCCAATTGAGAGTTGCAAACTCGTGCATGTTTTATCACTTGAGTAATTATTTTGACATTATATATCTACTATATGTTTGTATATAATATGACTTTATTCTACTCTACTCATTATAAGTAGGGTCCTGCTATAAAAACTTAAAAATTATGGTTATAATAAATATTTTTTTTATATGAGTGCAGTACGATTATGATGATGAATTATCTACTCGGCGTAATGGTTATGGTATTTTAATCATACACATGATTATAATCATAATTATTACATAAATATATAATAAATACTAATAACATAACGATGATTTTCACTTTTAGATTCACGAATTCATAATTTAATGACGAACTGTAATTAAATGATGTAAATGTTAAATGGTATTAGTGTTAATTTTGAACGATGCTAATGTTAAATGATATTACCGTTGAATATTTTTGTTGTTTGTGACATAACTTTATGAATTTATGAAGATAACATTTATAATGTTCAATTACATTTCACATGTGCTAATAAATATGAGTATACAGTTAATAACTACGTTTATGAATATGGTTATAGTATCGAAAATTATACATATAATAATCATAGTTATGGTTATAGTATATAATTTAAAAATATAGTATGATTATGTTATTTTTCATATCTGTAGCATATCCTAACCAAGCCCTAATAAAGTTTGAAGAGAGTTATGTTCCTCTAGATTTTGTGTTTTTAGAAATCCATTGAATGGTACTATGGTAGAGGTTGCCATGTCCAAAGTACAAGGAAGAAGTTAATGTAAAGTTCTCAGGTGTGTTTCATCGGATGGGAAAGAGGACAAGTGTGCTATTAGGCCGTGTAACTTGTCGATCTCTATGTTGCTTTATTGGTAGGGTGTCCTCGCAGCTACCAATCTTCGTCTTCCCCCTCTCATTAGTCATTTCATTACACTCTTGAATACTATTTCATTCTTTTCATAAAATCGTCGTTCTAATATTCAGAAAAATTAGACACCTTCCCTTGAATCCGACAGTTGAAAAAAGCTCGGAAAACCAATGATTTTTTTTTAGGGCCAACGAAAACCAGTGATTTAAGGGTTGGAAAAGTATTCTTAATTGCCACTCCCACACACATCATGCATGAAGATGTGACATTTGTATCAGGTTTGTGAAACCTCTCAAAGTTGGTGGATGTCACGGATCAACTTATATATATATATATATATAATAATGCGTTTTTTTTTTTTTTTTATAGTAAATCAGAAGACTTACACGAATTAGAGATGACTTAGTTTTGACAAAAATATACGAGGATAAATTACATTCACGTGGAATCGGATGTCAAAAAGGCAATATGTATGATAATAAAAGAAGTGGACAATGATATGCTTTTAATGCTGTCAATTTTCGATTGCAAGAAACTGTTGTTGAAGTTTCGAAAATTCAAACTCAGACACATTTATCGGGAAGCGGACAATGCAACATACCACATTGTCAAAGCAACGTCCAGACTTGAAGAATATTTTATGATTTTAATTGATCATCCACCGGTATATCTCTCAAATCACACATATTTGGCTTGACCAAAACCATTACTGTATCTCCTAACTAAGTCTATTTTGTTTAGTAATATTAATCACATTTCTAAAAAAAGAAAGAAGAAGAAGGTCGATTGTGTCCAAAGGGAAGAAGACAATGGAATCATAAAAGCAACCCCTGCCCTGGCTACGTACCCGTGCCTACTCAATCTCCCATCCGTCGAGTCCTTTGGCATGCAGTTCAATATACATGCAAGTTGTAACCCTAACATAAAATTCACTATTTAGTTAGTATGGAGAGATTTGTTTTTCATCGACTGAAGTACGGGCGACAATAATTGTGTTTTATGACGTCATGTTTGGTATCATGTACCAAAATGGATCATGATCATAGAATGTCACGTTATTATGGGTAGAACGACACAAGTTTGTTCCTCCTACATAATTGGATAAACAGACAGACTGCTCCCCTGTAATTTACAACCCTAATCTCAATTCTCAATTATATAATATAGCTTTGAAAATATTATGAGAAGCCCAAAACTTTGAAAAGCCCAGTATACGAATTTGTGGTACAGTCCAAATTTATGTAGCAATTTGGTGATGAATTCTCTACCCATAATGGTTATGGTTATGGTATTTGAGTTATACCCATGGTTATTTTATAAATATAATAATTATTTATTATTAATAAACTAATATATATATATATTATACTAAATATAAATTACAGCATAGAAGTGAAATCAATTGATGATATTGAGGAAGATGATGATTGATAGAAACAAATATGACAAGTGTGAAATGGTTAGGGGTGTTGAATCATTACTCGTTATGGGTGTTTGTTGAATTTTAATGTTAATTAAGTGGTGTGAATGTTAATGTTGAATCATATGAATGTTGAATGATGTTAGTGTTAATGTTGAATGATGTTAGTGCTACATATTTTTATTGTTGGTAATATAGATAGATGTATTTTTTAAAATTAAATTTTCGGTCTTTTATTATATTACATGTGGAAAAAATATGGTTATACGGTTAAAACCATGGTTAATAACCACGGTTATTTTGATGGTTATGGTATTGAAAATTGTACCCATAATGGTTATGGTTATGGTTATGGTATGTGATTTAAAAATATGGTATGGTTATGGTATTTGACGTACCCTGACCATACCCTAACCATTGCCAGCCCTAGTAGCAAAGAACGATGCATATCCTTATATATATACATATTGCCAGAGTATTAATTTTATTTTATTTTTTATTCAACGCATAATTAATACTGTTCTCGAAATTTTAATTTGTGCAATTTATTATCACAATTCGAAATCAAAACATATACTTACATTCTCACTAAATTCGTCCTTGTAATAAATATTCGATATATTTGTTTTCAAAAAGTTTTTCTTTCTTTGTCTAAAAAGTGTGATTTTTTAAAATAAGAAAAAAGATAGAGCTTTCTAGTTAGGCAGTACGCAAGGTTCCGTCCTCACCTGAAGTGAATGCGACGACGTATCTACTGACAAGCAAAACGTCACCGTTCAATTACCCTCGCGTTCTGTTAAGTGTTAAGAGAACCGCGATACGATACGATTTTGCTTGGAGTGTAAATTCGTGTTCTAATTTATTTATTAACCACACCGACACCGACACGAGTCACGACAATTCATCCATCTCGGAGACGAAACTGTTCATGAGCTGACATTTCTAGCTAGCAGTAGCAGCCAGCAGGCACCCTCACCATTACTTTTTGAATTTTTTCAAAAACTATTCACTTTTCAAAAAATATTTGAAAAAGTGTATATCGAAATTTTTTTTTTAGAAAAGTATGCATACGCGCGACGCGCCTATTGAGTAGGCGCATCCCTAGGACGCGCCTATTCAGTAGGCGCGTCCTAGGGATGCGCCTATTGCAATAGGCGCATCCCAGGGGTGCGCCTATTGCAATAGGCGCATCCCAGGGGTGCGCCTACTGCAATAGGCGCACGCCAGGGGTGCGCCTACTGCGTAAATTTTTTTTTTTCGCAAAAACACCGGTCTATCAGAAACCACGTTGATTTTAAGTCTGCTTATGGTTTTCCTCCTAAATAGAAATTGAGAGATAGTCTCACGCGTATTCATAGGTCCAAACTACAAATTTTCCAACTTGTTCTGAACAACAATGAAACAAAGTTGTTTATTCACAAGTTTCTGAATGAGACTTTTCTTCAGATGCTCACGCGTTGCTTTATCTCAGTATTCACAGGGTTTCCTCCAAATTTTCCAACTTGTTCTGAACAACAATGAAACAAAGTTGTTTATTCACAAGTTTCTGAATTAGACTTTTCTTCAGATACACTAGCTAGTTTGACATTTTCAGGAATTACTCCTGCAAAAGAGCTCTTTGGGGTTTCCACTGCCTTTTTCTTCGGCATCTGAAGTCTCTTGATTTTCTGCATAGTGTACTCGTTGATTTTAAGTCTGCTTATGGTTTTCCTCCTAAATAGAAATTGAAGTCTTTCATCACAAACTACTCTCTTTTTCGTAGGGTGATTCAGTTTGTTGTCATTGATATACCGCGCTATAATTGCTCCAACATCTTGCTGAGAGATCTAATCATGCGTCTCTACACCAACCGATTTGAGAAACTCGATGAGATTACTCGATCCCCATCTAACAAATTCCATTTTTCTTGATTGGTACTTCCTTTTTGGTTGTGAATGAGGTTAAATTCCGTCACATTGAACTGTCACGAAGATAATTGCAAAAGAGCTCTTTGGGGTTACTTTAGGTTCCTGTCCTAAATTTTCCAACTTGTTCTGAACAACAATGAAACAAAGTTGTTTATTCACAAGTTTCTGAATCTTCCGAATATCTTCTTTTGGCTCAAGATACTCCATCAAGCAATTATGTTTCTCTTCCAACTCAGGGCTACCATTCTTTTCCATCTCCATCTGGAAATGCAGAAGCTTTCGTACTTCTACAAAGCCACTCCTCCCTGCTTCTCTCCACAGATATCTCACTACATATCTATATCTTTCATTAATGAGACAGAAAAATCGAACAGGGTATAGGCTAACTAACAGCTGCAACACATTAGAGGCAGGCATGCTAGAAAGGTCCTGCAGCTGCAATCTTCCGAATATCTTGTAAAGCTTCTCCAATGACTATAGCTTTTTATCTGAGTTCAAGCCTGCTTATGGTTTTCCTCCTAAATAGAAATTGAGAGATACTTTCTCCAGTAAAGAAGAAAGGAAGTTCTAAGAAGAAATGGTTTTCCTCCTGAAAATGTCAAACTGGCTAGTGTATTTGAAGAAAAGTCTCATTTAGAAACTTGTGCATAAACAATCAATGTTTGACATCGCGGATGTTGTTCAGAACAAGTTGGAAAATCTAGGGCAGGAACCTAAAGTATTTAACTTCTGAGAACTTACTTTCTTCTTAATTGGAGAGACTATCTCTCAATTTCTATGTAGGAGGAAAACCGTATAAACAGGCTCAAAATCAGATGTTTTTCAAAAAGTAAGCATATAGTAGGAAAAAAAGCATACATGAAGGAATTTGGTGCGCGTAGAGGAATTTGGACTTGTGAATACTGGGATAAAGCAACGCGTGAAACAATCATCTCGGTGGTTTGTTAACAAATTGATTTTCTGTCCTCTTGATCCAAGACCCTTTTGTTAACAAATTGATCTTCTGTCCTCTTGATCCAAGACCCTTCCTAACCATTGGAAGGGGATCAGTTTTCTTCTGTCCTCACCGTACGACAGAAGATATTCGGAAGATTCAGAATCTCGTGAATAAACAACTTTGTTTCATTGTTGTTCAGAACAAGTTGGAAAATTTAGGACAGGAACCTAAAGTAACCCCAAAGAGCTCTTTTGCAGGAGTAATGCCTGATAATGTCAAACTACCTAGTGTATCTGAAGAAAAGTCTCATTCAGAAACTTGTGAATAAACAACTTTGTTTCATTGTTGTTCAGAACAAGTTGGAAAATTTGTAGTTTGGACCTATGAATACGCGTGAGACTATCTCTCAATTTCTATTTAGGAGGAAAACCATAAGCAGACTTAAAATCAACGTGGTTTCTGATAGACCGGTGTTTTTGCGAAAAAAAAAAAAAAATTTAGGCAGTAGGCGCACCCCTGGGATGCGCCTATTGCAATAGGCGCATCCCTAGGACGCGCCTACTGAGTAGGCGCATCCCAGGGACGCGCCTACTGAATAGGCGCATCCCTAGGACGCGCCTACTGAATAGGCGCGTCCAAGGGATGCGCCTATTCAATAGGCGCGTCGCGCGTATGCATACTTTTCTAAAAAAAAAAATTTGATATACACTTTTTCAAATATTTTTTTTAAACTAAACAGTTTTTGAAAAAATTCTTACTTTTTTACTTCTTTTTTTTTAAAGTATATAAACGCATTGGCCAAAAAAACAAAAAGTATATAAACGTGGTGAAATTTGTCTATCGACAAAGTAATAATAATAATTGTAATATTTAAAAAAAAACACATTTTCATAAACATTATTTACAAGTGACAATTTCTGACACGACACTATTAAACGATCGACACGATTAAATGTTCTGCAATTTACACGTTTAGACACGACATGATTACTAATCGTGTCTAAACAACTCTTATACGTTTATATATAATTAATAATTGTGTCTAAACACATCTAACATGCAAATACACAACAAACACACGTTTAAACACGATTAATTAATTGTGTCTAATCATGTCGTGTAAGGTAATTTCTATAAGTCCTACGGGGCATTTCTTTCATGGAATTCGGAATAAGGAATACAGAATAGGGAATAGAAATAGGGAATAAGGAATAGGAAATAAGAATATGAAGTTGTTTCTTTGGTGGAATGAAATGGAATGGAATAATGAATTCTGTTGTTTCTTTGGTGAAATTGTATATGGAAAGGGAATGGAATGTGGTAAAATGACATATTTGCCCCTCCTTGTATATGTATAGTATATAATATATATAATTTGTATTAATTAACTTTAAAATTAAGAATAATTAACTTTAAAACTTATAATATAATTAATTAATAATTAAAAAAATAAAATAACTTATTTAATTAATTATTAATTAAGATAAAATTGTTGAATTAATATAAATTTTAAAGTAAGGGCATTTCAGTCATTTCGCCTCCTATTCCTCATTCCTAGCGCGCCCGGCTTAGGAATTTCGAACTTTTCACACGGAATGTCTAAGCCTACCCCGCCCGGAATCCGTAAGCCAAATTTTTGCAATTCCGCGAAAAGAACAACTTCTTACGGAATCCGTAAGCCGAATTCCTTTTTCCATTCCGTGAAAAGAACATGTCACTAATGTTGAAATATTAAAATACTCACTTATTTTTTAACATTGAAATTTGAAGAATTTACTTTGTATATATGAATTTGTGTATATATCTACTTTAAAGTGTATATGAGATTGATTTTAACGGATCCATGTTTAGACACGATTAACGACTGATACATTTAGACACAAAACATATTTAGACACATTTAAAATTTATCTGTTTAAACACGAGATATGTTTAGACCCCTATTTACCCACCTCAACAACCATGGCTAAATTTAACTATTATAGGCTTATAGCTAAGCTGAGCTGAGCCAGTAGAGAGGGAGGATGAAGCCAAGCCAAGCCAAGAGACGACAGCGGCTGGTGACACTGACAATTCCGTGTAGACCCCACTCCCAGGCTGTCCGATGTGTCCCACTCAAGTATTCTGCTCCCTACTCCCTTCCTTCGTTGTGCATTTACTTTCTTCTACTCCACCACTCTACTCTTCCTCCACGTGTCCTTTTTCTCCCTCTTTTACCTCTGTCACCTCCTTCTGCCTCTTATTCTTCCTCTTCTTCTACGTTGAGAATTGAGCTTAACAGAGCAGTAGCTTCCAGAGTCCAACAAGAGCAAATTTAAATTCAAGACCAGACGCCGCCGAGCTCCGTTTTCCTGTCTAACTTAACATCTCCGAGCGCCATGGATTCATACATCTGTGGTGTCTCTGACCTCATGCCACTTATCATCATCACCTTTCTCCTCTTCTCTTCCTCCATTGCCCAATCCACATTACCCCACAAAACCATGACCAAACCTTCTTCACCGGCCTCCAGCCAGATCAACTCAAACTCCGTCCTCGTCGCCCTTCTAGACTCCCATTACACCGAGCTTTCAGAGCTGGTAGAGAAGGCCCTCCTTCTCCAGACCCTCGAGGAGGCTGTCGGAAACCACAACATCACCATCTTCGCCCCCCGAAACGAGGCTCTAGAGCACCAGATAGACCCGGAGTTCAAGCGATTCCTCCTCGAGCCCCGAAACCTCAAGTCCCTGCAGAATCTCCTCATGTTCCACATCGTTCCTAAGAGGATCGGCGCGGAGCACTGGCCGGAGGACGAGTCCCGGTGCACAGAGCACCACACGCTTTGGAATGACGCGCTGCATTTGACCATCAAAGAGAAGAAGCGAATGGTCGATTCCGCCGCTATCGTACGCCCTAGCGACATCGTACGCCGTGACGGCGTCATCCACGGCATTGAGCGCCTCCTCATTCCACGGTCAGTGCAAGAGGATTTCAATCGCCGCCGGAGCCTCCGCTCGATCTCCGCCGTTCTCCCCGAGGGCGCGCCGGAGGTTGATCCGAGGACAAACCGCCTGAAGAAGTCCGCGTCTCCATCTCCGGCCGGATCTCCGCCTGCGCTCCCAGTCTACGACGCCATGGCTCCTGGCCCATCTCTAGCTCCTGCTCCGGCGCCAGGTCCCGGAAGGCCTCGCCACCACTTCGACGGCGAAAGCCAGGTCAAGGATTTCATTCACACTCTGCTGCATTACGGCGGTTACAACGAAATGGCCGACATTTTGGTGAACCTCACATCGCTTGCCACCGAGATGGGGCGGCTTGTCTCCGAGGGCTACGTCCTCACCGTCCTTGCTCCCAACGACGAGGCCATGGCTAAGCTCACCACCGACCAGCTTACTGAGCCTGGAGCGCCTGAACAGATAATATATTATCACATCATACCGGAGTACCAGACGGAGGAGAGCATGTATAACGCCGTGAGAAGGTTTGGGAAGGTGAAGTACGACACCTTGAGGCTTCCCCACCAGGTGGCGGCTCAGGAGGCAGATGGCTCAGTTAAATTCGGACAAGGCGATGGTTCAGCGTACTTGTTTGACCCCGACATCTACACCGATGGGAGGATTTCGGTGCAAGGGATTGACGGAGTTTTGTTCCCGCCGGTGGAGACCAAGACGGAGAAGAAGACAGCTGTTAAGGTTGTCACCAAAGCCAGACGAGGTACGCTAATTACCTAAGACAGTCACTTCATCACTGATTTACCGCTTATTTCATCCTACAATTTCATCAATTCATTGCATATATATCATAGAATTCACTGGAACTGCTTACTTCGATGATAGATTAGGTTATATTTTCCATTTCGCATTCGAGAATCGAGTAATTCCAATTGAATGATTTGAATAAAGTCATTCAAGATTGTTTTTTTATAATAACTATTGAGGTTCTTGTTTCCTTTCTTTTGTCTGAAGAACTTTGGAAGCTACTGTATGTGGAGCTAAGCTAATATTGATATGACAATTGACACCACATAGTATAGTGCTGTGTCTGATTATTCGCATGTTCATCTTGAATTATTATTAATTAGAAAAGCATGACAACCTTTGATTCGGTTCTTCCATTATGAAATCATTGAATTAATCTTTTGCTTTGTGTTCAAAACCTAAAGTTCTTCAGCACCAAGTTTTCTTAGAACACCATTAGCCAAAAGGAGAGCTAAAGCTCCTAATCATTGCCTTTTGTGACATCACTTTAGAATACTTAAGAAGACATCAAAAGGGTGGTAACTCATTTAGTAAAGTTGGGGCATAATAACCTCAAAAACATACATAGGAAAAGGTTCATCAATAGCTATGAATAGAAGATTCTTCTGTGTCTTGTGAAGCAAAGATTTTGATTTTGGTATGAAGAAGAAAGCATCGGTTCTTCTGCCAACACCCACATGCCAAGTTGGTTCTTTCTTTCCTTCTTCCCCACCCACCACCAACTTTTTCATTGCAATCACCAGCCTGGCCTTTGCCAACTTCCTATCTTTCTTGTGTTTGACTTCTCTTATAATAATACATACAATTAGCTGCCAGTTTTGCTTAGTTGTATAGAAACCATGTCATTCCCTTGATTGAATGGTCAGCTGTATTTACTATGACTGTAGCTTACAATGGATGATCTTGTCTGTGTAGGGAAATTAATGGAGATAGCGTGCCAAATGCTTATGTCGATCGGACAAGAATCTCAAATCTCAACGTGCAGATTATAAGAAGAATCCTTGTTCTACACTAACCCCTTAAAGCGGGAACGAAGCATGTAAATGGGAGAAAAGGTATTTTCCTGATTCAAACAGAAGCTTCATTTAAATTTGATTGATTGAGTAGAGTAAAGAAGCAGCATTTGACAGGAATATCCATCTGATGAAAAATTTGTAATTTTTTATGTTGCAGGATAAATCTATATCTATACATATAATGTATGGGAGGACATAGCAGATGAGTTGCATCCTCTCTTTTTTGGGTTATATTATATTATCTATATCTATAAATACTGTAATGTAAATCATTAGAAGAAAAAACATATCATTTTTTAATTATTTCAGATTTGATTGTGTAATTTTACAATCTGGTTTTGTTCTCTGTTATCTTTATCCAATGTAAAAAAGGAGTCCACTTTCACTTCACCTCTTAGTGTGCCCTTTGATTTGTCTTCACCCTTATTCTATTTAGACATTGTTATAACTTTTTAATACAGATTTCTCATTAAATAATTGGACTACCTAACAAAACAAGTTAGGGTAAACTATATTAAAAAAATGTATAAACTTGCAGGATAAGGAAGAAATGTTAAATTAGCATACCTGATAAATACACATTATTATTTTCGTTGGAAAATAATATTTTTATTTACAAAATTAAGTCAACACGATACTGTATTAGGGAGGTGTTTGCAATTTTGCATATTATTTTGGGTTAAATACCAAGTAGCTACATGAACTTTGAACGTTTTGCAACGAGCTACCCGAACTTTGAAAATTCAAAACGGTCTACCTCAACTTTGAAGAATGTGCAAATAGCTACCTCCATCCAATTCCTGACAACTTTCCAACGATTTTACGACAACTTTCCGACAAATTTTTGACTACAATTGACGGAAAATTGGACGGATGTAGCTATTTGTACATTCTTCAAAGTTGAGGTAGCCCGTTTTGAATTGTCAAAGTTTGGGTAGCTCGTTGCAAAACGTTCAAAGTTCAGATAGCTACTTCGTATTTAACCCTATTATTTTTTATAGCATCACCCAATTTTGTGCTAGTTTGACATAACGTCATTTAAATACATACAACCCAAAACCGTATTATAATTATATCGGCAGATCTTTCACCAGAAAAAGAATAATGGTATTTGGTGATTGACCTGCTACGTTTATGTTATATATATATATATATATGTATGTATGTATGTGTTTTCTTTTTTCTCACCGAAGCTCGATTCATGAATATGTATGCAAGTATTTGATAATTGAATCCAAGCTGGAGAATGTCTTGTAACCCTCCATCGATCTCCAATGAGAACAGCTATGTATGTCTGTTGAATTGAATTATTGAGGATGAAGATGAAGAGCATCCGATGCTAATTCCCAAGATGTTTAGGGGCTATGGTGCATGCTAGCAAGATGTCTCAGCAAGATCCATAGTTTAATTAGATTGATTAATTCTAATTGTAAAGTTAGCCATCGGGTTGATCGAACCCAGAATTGGAACTGCAGTTTGCACAGTTCAAGAATCAAGACACGT
Source organism: Chamaenerion angustifolium (assembly GCA_946814005.1). Taxonomy (NCBI): domain Eukaryota; kingdom Viridiplantae; phylum Streptophyta; class Magnoliopsida; order Myrtales; family Onagraceae; genus Chamaenerion; species Chamaenerion angustifolium. The sequence continues at coordinate 31,219,113 of OX328275.1, forward strand.
TCTACTTCTGGAGAAGAAAAAATTGCGTAAGAAATAACCCTAAAATTGATTCGAGCACTGGATCAGGTTCAATCACATTAGAAAGTATCTATATCTAGGTGTGATAATTTCTGACACAACATGATTAAATAATCGTGTCTAAACAATTCCTATACGTTTAGACACAATTAATAATTGTGTTTAAACACCTCTAACATGCAAATACACGACAAATACACATTTAAACGCGATTAATTAATCGTGTATAATCATGTCGTGTCTAGACTTGTCTATTCGTTATGAACATTTTTGGGAGTGTATTCTTTAAAACAAAAGTTATGAACAAATCATAAATTAGTTACTATAATAAAATAATTTGTCATTTAATTAAAATTTTGTACATCTCACGGATCAACGACTAATTATAGACAATTATTGTAATATATCGTAATAATGAACTTTGAAAACTTTACTTTGTATATACGAATTTGTGTATATATCTGCTTTAAAACGTATATGAGTTTGACCTTAACGGATTTCGTGTCTAAACAACGCTTATACGTTTAAACACGATTAATAACTTATCCGTTTAGACAGGTTTAATACTTAGCCGTTTATACACGACACGATATTGTCACGCCTAATCTATCCTTCTAAATAGGAAAGAGTCCGGGGTTAAGTGGTTCCTCACATCAATCATCACCAGTGGTTGACTTTTATGGGTTCGGTAGACTTTAGAGAGGGATTTGATTTGGTAGCGAATATGTCATCATCAATGGCCAAAAAAAAATATGTCATCCACATATTGAAGACCCATGGGATGGCCCATAGGTGCACCCACAGGACCACCATGGGCTAATTCCTAATCTGGGATCAACCTAGAATAGGTTGAGCCACCTGCTAAGGAAAAGCTTAGGTCAGCACTATAATTTGCGGACGCAGTCGGACCAACTCTAGGTTTTAAGTGAATTGACTAATTTAAGGGAGATTTATTTATTAGTGGTCTTGGTCTACCCTGACTTGACTTGCTCACACTGACTCCTCAACCAAGCAAAACAATGCCCATTAATTGCGTGCATTTCACAACATTATTAATGCTCATTGATTGTCCATCAAAATAGAGTCCAATAAGAAGCAGAATTTATAAATTGAACAGATTTCAAGCCGACAATAATGACAGAAGATTAAGCCTCTTGTAATCTTTCCAAACTATTCAGTCCTAAAAACACAACGGAAGGAAGAAGAAGAAGAATATATGAACCAACTGTATATGCATGTGTGTATGATATACGAAATGAAATCAAGCAAAAACACAAAATATTAACAACCACAGAATCTGAATCTCATCACAGTCCTCCTAATGACTATGTATATATCTAACCTCCAACAGCAACTTCATGAGGTATTGCACCAGAAGTGAACATGGGAGTCTCTGCTTCTTCAACTTCATCATTGTGAGATTTTTCGGAGCTTTCAGCCATGACAGCTGCTGCTGTCTTAACACGTTGTCTGTTGTTAGATTCCTGGGACTGGAGCCTTGACTGAGACTTCCTCACCGGCTTCTTTGTGGAGGATGTTTCCTTGTCATGGTTTGCTTGAGGTGTCTTTGGTGATTTGACTTCTTCTCGGCTAAGGCGTGGGCTAGACACTCCTCCAGAAGAGCTCTTGTTCCTCCCAAGCTTTGGAGACACCGGGCGTGTGGTTGGTATCTGTATGGAGAATTATCATCAAGAAGACACCATATATATATATATATATATGTAAATCGATCTTTAATCATTTTATGCCATTCGAAATTTTGTCTTGAATAATTGTTCCGTAGGTGTAGAAATTTATGACGATAAACAATGCAATGATCAATACCTTCTTCAGCTCAGCTTTTGGTGGAGGTTCCTTATAGAAGTTCGGCATTGGTTTAGCCTTAAATGTCAAGCTCTTCCTCAGCTTTTTGATCTCTGCTTCCTGAGATTCCTACATTAGAGTAAAAAGAGGGCCAATGTTAAATTGAATAAATTTGAGCTTTTGGGATTGTGAACAAACATGAGAGTTAACACTTTTCTTTTTCTCTTTTTTCTCACCGTGAGAGAATGGTACTAGTAAGTCATACCTTTGATTTAGCTTGTAAATTGGTTTTCTCTTCTTCTTTTGCTTGGATTTTCTCCTCAAGCTTTGAGAAAAACTGGTTGAACAGAGGGAAATTACTGAGATAAATCAAACAGAACAAATGAAGTTGAAAGAAGCACACTGATCAGGATGTGTCACAGACCTCCCTCCTCTTTTCAGCACGTTCATCCAACCTGAAGGCAAACCCAGATCCAGAGCTGCTTTTCCTACTGCGAGGACTTGTGTTTCTAAGAAAAAACATCATATGTCAAAAATTAGAAATCACCCTATGGATAGGGAAAGGTGGTGCTAGGTAAGAATCATACGAAGTGGCAGAATGTGTATCTTCAACTTCATCAATTGCATGTGATGCTCTTTCTGTTTTCAAGCTTAGATCATGCGAGCTGCAATTGCATCCAATAATCAGAATCTCCAATGCTTTGGTCAAGAATATAAAACGCGGTTTATCTGGATATTTTATAAGGAAGTTGGGTCAAAATTTTGAAGAGATAGCTTCCTAAGCTATCAACGTCACTTCATATACAGCTAACTAGTTATTGATTAATCCGAGCCGAGCTTTCCCTGCCCCGTTCCCATTATAAGTGTTCAAGCTCTCTCTTAAATGATAAACCTTGTGAAAGAAGCTATCCAAATCAGTTTGGTTATTGATTTATAAGAGTGATCCAACAATTTTCTTTCCATTTGAATGTTCAGCTTCTAAGTGCAGAAAGGAAGCCTATCTTCATGGTTAAGGTAAGTAGTTAAAGATATAAACAAAGAGAAAAGTTGCTGCTGACTCACGGTGAGAGCTCAATGGGAGGAGATATGGCTGCTGCATTGCCAGAATTAGTTGTTTCCTCAGGCTGCTACAGGAAAGCATCTAAATCAGAAATGATAAGCATGTAGCCAGTAAAGGAGGATAGGAAAATAATCATTATAAATAAGCTTCACCAGACTGTGTCTAGAGCCCGTTGTAGTTTGGGTGACTGGGTCTGCACTTCCATTCAACTTAGATTCTTTCAAGTCCAGTTTTTTTGATGCTTGCTTATTAGTCACAGAAGTTGTAGATCCTTTGGAGGCCCTCACTGTAACAGGTTTAGGATCTGCCTTTACTTGGGATCCCTCGATGCTTCTCTTTGTATCGTTAGCACGGCTTCCCCTTGCAGGAAAGGAAATGCTCTGAGATAAAACAGACCTCCGAGTGGGAGCTGCTGGAGTTATCCGCTTCAGATTAGCATTGTCCTTGGAGGGTTTCTTGCTCTTTGAAGCTTTCTTATTTGCAGCACGACCAGACTCCTGAAGACATATTTTTCCCATTAGTAACGTTATATTTTATATAATAAGCTTAAGCATCTCCCGAATGAAATTTCATTGGAGAATATATTTACTTGTTGGTTGGAGACATCATCAGTAGGAGTTTGATGGGAAACTCCAGTCATGTTAATTACTTCTTCGGCACTATCAGAATTCACGTCCTCATGTTTGGGATCTGCTGCTGCTTCCGCAATAGGTCCCTCTGGGATACCATTACCATTTTGAGAGTTCATCCTATACTGATGCCCTGGAACCACAGTTTAGAAGGTTAAACATCAGCACCTAACTTGAATACTTCATAACTTACTATACGGTGATGAAACAATTGACTTGAGGATTATGTAACACTTTCGAGTTAAAACACTTAACACTGTTTAGAGATCACAATTATGTTTTTTTTTTGGTCCCTGCTTCCCTAGAAACAAGGACATAGAGTACGAGATTGTAGGACAAATCCCTTTCGACAAACGTTGTACTAGACAGCAGTTCTATGTAGTCTCCTCCCTACAGATTTACCGGGTTGATACTCTTTCAAACAATTTCTGCAGATTATTTTAGCGTCAGAAGAATCATCACTTCTCTTTGTTATTCCTAAAAGTACCAACCACCAATGAATTTCAAATAATTACCAGAAGAGAAGATGTTACTTGAATCGATAAACTAATCAAACTAAACCTTTTAATTATTCCAAGAGGATCATACCATACAATCACAATATCGATCCAATGCAAGAAATCCAAGTGTGTCACCGCTTTTCTACTTGACGAATTAAGTTCCAATATAGTGTGTTCAAACATGCAAACATTAGTTCCAACAAAGACCAGGATAGCAAGAAAATCACCACGACGAGATTCTCTATACGAAGTCTGCAACTAAACAGAATTCAACCGAAACAGTGCAGAAAGAATCACATCCGAGCACATTGGGTGAGAAGAAAAAAAGATCAAAGCAAGGGGCACCATAGGGACCACCACAGAGCAAACGCCATGGAATACAACAGCGAAACAAGAAACTTCTCAACAAGAACGAACTTCCAATCTCAGAATTCGATCGATCGAACATCTAACTAAGAACATAACTATTTTACCGGAACAAACTTGAACGAAAACAAGCTCAGCATACTGAAATTCCGTATTTCAAACACCAAACTCGCCGCGAACGAGAGCAACGTCAAATTTGAAGATTATACTGCTCACCTTCAAAGGTCAACCGAGGTCTAGAAATGGATCAGAACAACTAATAGGATCTGTCTGTACACTGGACTGAGATTATGAGGATAGCGATATCGTCAAACAATCCAGGCCAGCAATTATAGAGCAGAGATGGAATGGAGACTGGTGATGGCCCCTCCGTTAGTCATTACAAATGGAGAGCAGTATGAATGGAGAGTCGAATTCAAGGAGATGGCCCGGTTGGGGAGTTGCAGTGACAATAGTCTGCGCTTAGTGTGACGGTGAGGATGATGCAGCAGAGAGAGAGCGACTCACTGATTGTTCAAAAATAGTTGTCATTTTTGGACGAAGCGTTGAATGAATTATCTTGATATGTACGGGATTTTATGGCCAATGACCAAAATACCCTTCCAATTCTTTCTTCTCCGTTTTTCTTTACCGTCTCTAATGACGTCAAGGGTAAAGTTGTCAATAAACACACATAATTGCATTTATGAAGTTTTAACCGGGAGGAGGGGGTAAAATGGTAAATTAAAACGGCGCCAATGATTGAGGTTGAGGATACTGTTAGAGAACGTGGGAGGTGTGGCTCCGTTCTTCGTGTGCTGCCAAGGAAGGAAGGGAGGAGGGGGGGTCTGCAGGTGGTTTCTGTCCTTATCGACTGACGTGTCAATACCGAGCAATATGATTGGTCTGACGTTAGTCCAGCCGGATCCACGTGGCATGACTCCCACACTCCCTACTGACTGCGCGTGAGCTCACTGAGCTGTCATAACTCATAACATGATCGAATTGGACGGGGGAGTTTCCCATCTTCTGTCGGCAAATCCAACGGTCAAGATGGACACTTCCATTAAAAACCTTATTTTTATGTAAGCTGAGAAGAAAGAACTCCTTCCCTACCATGCTAGCAAAATTGTACAGATTCCCTATACCCAATCCTACTGAGTGAATCTCTTTTGAATTCTGCATTTTCCTTCTGCATCATCGCCACAAACTCATTGTAATCTATGCGCCCATCCTGTGTTGGAACTTTCAAATGAGATTTCTTGGATTGTTCTGAAGTCGTGACTAACGACACTTTCAGATTGAAACAATTTGGAAGCACCCAAACTTTCAATCGGATAAAATCATAATACTGAACTAGAACTTGAGAAGGATTGTGAATGTTTGAGATGAAATTTTCGGACCTCCCCTATGACCAATTTATAGTGTTTGTCACACTCTTTGGAAGAAACACCACCCCCTTTGAAAAAGACACCACACCTTTTGAAAAAGACACCACACACTTTGGAAGAGACATCATACCCTTTGGAAGAGACATCATACCCTTTGTGAACCCATAAGATTTTTCGGCCAAAACCATCCCCATTGAATTCAAAATTTGGCTCCAAATCAAAGGGACACCTTGGGATGATGACTTGGAGCTGAAGTCATTGCAACATTTCGGCCTAAACTTGGCTCCAAAGCAAGTGTCCAAAAACCGGGAATTTTGAGGTTAAAATGTTAAAGTCATTAATTCAAAAAATGAATTTTTAGAATAGTAACTTTATCAAAAATAAAAAAAAATCTCAGCTCTACCCTTGGACCCCGCCAGGGGCTCACGCCTCTGGGACCCGTCCGGGGCGCTGCCTCCTTTGACCCCTATTGCTCGTCTCTAAGCAAAGTGGCAGCAACAAATTCCCCATAGTCAATTGTCCCACTATTGTCGATATCTGCCTGCAATGAGGCACTGATATGATCCAGCAAAGGCACTGATATGATTCTGAACAATAATACAATATATACTTACAGCTTTCATTAATTCAAACATCTCGGAATCTTCAAGATTTACACCGAATTTTCTTAATACGTCTTTGAGTTCTTCAAATGTAATTTGACCACTATTGTCGGTGTCTATCATCTTAAATATTTTCTTTAAGCCTGCAATTTCTTCTTCAGACAGACTATCTGCTATAACCTACACAAGACATATATACAGTTATACTTGGTGGGTGAAAATTTACAACATTTATACAAATAACTTACCCTAAGGGCCATCTTTTTAAGCTTATCCATGGCAGAAAACTGCTTCAGACGTGTCAAAACTGCAGAATCGAGGGGTTTGTCTGGAGCCACTGTCGACTTGAACCCAAGGATGGCCTGAAATGGAAAGATAATCATTTCATAAAACGGATAATGCTGCAACTTTTTCTCGACTAAGAGAACACAAAATTTTGATCCCAAATAAGGTATTTAGTACTCACATAGAACTTCGTAAGCAGTAAGCCGCTTCTTGGGGTCTTTAGCAAGCATTTTTCTAACTAGGTCCTTTGCACTTTCAGATATATTAGGCCACGGGTCTGATGAGAAATCAATGTCTCCAAACAAAATCTCCTTGAATATCTCATTCTCACTTTCTACACCATATAAACAAAAATCGAGGTAATACAGTATAGAATGCTGAAGAAGTTCATCATCAGTAAGGCAAAATGCTTACCACCCAAGAATGGAGGAACTCCACATAGAAAAATGTAAACTCCTGCACTCCAAACATCAGCTTCTATACCATAAGACTTCCTCAGAACTTCAGGTGCAACATAATAGGGGCTCCCAACCACATCAAAAAATTCATCTCCTATAGTTGGTAAAAATCAGAATCAGTTTGATGTAATTAATATATTTTGTTGCAAATATTTCTTCAAAACAAAATCCAATCACTTGAGATAGAGCATACTGATGAAATATACCTGGCTTGAAGAAAGTACATAATCCAAAGTCAATACTCTTGAGAGCCGAGTCCTCTTTATCATCGATGAACAAGAAATTCTCAGGCTTGAGATCTCAATGCATGACAAGTCAATACTCTTGAGAGCCGAGTCCTCTTTATCATCGATGAACAAGAAATTCTCAGGCTTGAGATCTCAATGCATGACCCCTAAAGAATGACAAGCTTCCACCACACCAACAATAGTCCTAGTAATCTGAGCAGCATCCTTCTCACTGTAATGGCCCTTATCTACTATCCTATCGAAAAGCTCACTCCCAGTACAGAGCTCCATGAACAGACACAGCATCCTCAAAAGCTTCCTTAATGGAAATCACATTAGGTCTCCTTTACAGATGGTGCATTATCTCTATCTCCCTCCTCACATCCTCCATTGTCATCAACTTCCTCTTTGAAATCGACTTACATGCAAATTCATGAGCTGTTCATGAGCTGTTGATTTATCAGAACCGGACCGGACCGGCGGTCGGACCGGGTCCGACCGGGAACCGGACCCCTCTCCGGTTTGGTTCAGTTAAAAGACCGGTCTGCAAATGAACAGTGTTTTTTAGAAAACCGGCCGGTTTCCGGTTCACTTTTTAGTTGATTTTTTTTTCGGTTTTCGTTTTTTTCCCGGTTTTCTTTTTTTTTTCGGCTGTTTTTTTTTTGGGTTTCCGGTTTTTGGTTATGCACAAACCAATCGGTTTAACCCAATTGGTTAGACCGGTTCACTACTATTGTGTATTATGTTTGAGAATTGAGAGTAATGTGTGTTTAATATTGAAACTAGGTAGTTTGTGTGTGTGTGAGATCATGTAGTTTGAGGTAATTATGTTTGTGTTTGAGACTATGTATGTATTTTAAGTTTTCAAATTTTTTACCTATTGTAAACAGTGAACCGCACACCGAACCGGGTTGGACCGGCCAAACCGTGAACCGGTCCCCTCGCCGGTTCGATGTCCGGTCCGGTTCTGATAACTATGCTTCAAACTATAATTTCTTTTAATAATTTCGTATTTTTCCTAATTATGTGAGTAATCAATTTTGTTATCGTTTTTTTAATATTGTTGATGACTTAATGTAGACATGTAGTAGTGTAGCAAATAGACAACAACTCCTGAACACAGCTCTGTCCAAAGTGTGCTGAGTTGGAATCACCTATAATATACATATAATATATATATGCATGTATGTATATATATAAGCTATTATAAACTATACCTAAAGGGAGAATGGCTGTATAACCCGCAGAAGCAACCCTTTTCAAGCAACAAATGTAGATATCAAAAAAGAAACATAGCTTATGTTCTATCTAAAAAACTAACTCATGTTGACAAAAAGAGCCTTAATTTCTCAAATCTCTGGATAATCTACTAATTTAACTTGAAAAAGAAAAGACCAAATTCAAGACACGAGACCAGAAGTGTCCATCTAGAAAGCAGCTGTCTTTCTTTGCCTCGTCTCTACTACTACCAACCAGCTTCGGCAGGTGGAACCACGGCACCTGCTGGAGCTTCCGTAGCCTCCCACCCATCAACAGCTGGTGCAGCTGTTGCTGCTTCATAAAACAAACAAGACACAATTAGAAATGAAACTCCATGAGACACCTGCCTAAGTAATAATCTCATTTATAGCATCGCCAAAAAATGGCCAGATCATCTACAGATCGATAACAACAACAATAATCACTTAGCATATCCTAAACCCACAATCTAAAAAAAATTAAGTAACTAGTACCTGGTGGTGCTACTTCTGTCCAGCCAGTGCTTGCGATAGCAGCTCCAGCAGGTGCAGCAACAGCTTCTCCACCCCACTGGGCATCAGCAATTCCTGCAGTGCTGTATGGATCACTGTAATCAATAACAGGAGTGTCCTCCTCTTCTTCTGGCTTGGCCTCTTCCGGTTCCCTATAGAAAAACAAGTCAACCTGCACAAGCCAACTCATCAGACCACCCGCGATGTAGAAGAAAACCTTTCATGTATGAACTTACACTAGTATATTTTTCAAATAAGTAAACAGATTATACAGCACAGGATATCTACATATATAAAACAAGTTTTGCAGACAGATGTTTCCAGCATTACCATAACATCCCACTTGTGCCCTGGTGAGATGGTTCCACGCATCTGCAGCACCATCCTAGCCAAAAGCCAGAAAAGGCATCCAATGCTGTGCTTTCCCTTGTTATTGGCAGGGATACCAATATCAACAAAACTCATTGGCGAGTCAGTGTCGCAGAAAGCAATGGTAGGGATGTTTCCAAGAGCAGCTTCCTTAATTGGCTGAACAGTGAATGAATGAATGGTTAATAATCAGGCACGCATACAAGAAAGAGATTAAATAAACAAAATGATAGCAAATCAACATTAGACTATTAACAAAAAAATGATTCGACATTTGAACCTGATGGTCAGTTCTTGGATCGGTCAGGATGAGGAGGCGGGGCTCACTGAATGATGTCTGCATCTGATTGGTAAATGTACCAGGAGTGTGCCTTCCCGCAATTGCCTGAGCACCAGTGTAATGTGCAAACTTAAGAACAGCTCTTTGACCATAGGGCCTAGCAGACTGAACAATGATATCCTGAGGGTTCTCAATAGCAACAATAACCCTAGCAGCCAACTGAAGTTTCTCCCATGTCTTTCCAAGATTAATGATGTAGATACCTACATATAGACCATCAATAAATACTTGGAATAAGACATGCAAATGTAGGCAAAACTGGAGGTTCCAAACATGACTATTCCTAGTGTTCACATAAAAACAGTGGCCTGATTATCTTTATTGTTAAAACATATATGTACGACTTTATAAATGAACTAAAGTAAATCAGCTCCCAACTCTAAATATAAATCCCAACACATTAAAGAATTGATGCATAACATTCAGCTATTAAAACAATAAAAGAGATAACATTTACAATAAGGTGTAGCAGCATCCGTTCTGAATTCCGGAGGAATAGGCACACAAAAAACATTACAAAAGTATTTTTGTACATATTTCCAGATTGCTCAATAAGATCTATACAGGCATTGATAGAATTTATAGTGATAAACTAGAAATCTGCATTAGTGGCGCTACGAGCAACTGTGCAGTTCCCACTACCAGTTCACAGTCCGGATCAGATCACTGATCCTTAAATGCTATGCTGATCCATGCTATACATTTGAAATAGCAGCATTGGACAGATTAAAATTTCCAATTAAAACAAAATCGTAATCTATAGATCTTACAAAATAGAGTTAAGAAGGGATATCATATTGAGCTAACCGTCATCGCGGCGCCTGAAGGTGTAACGTTCCATCTGGAAATCGCAGTTTTTGGTGCCAAGATGAACCTCAGCCGCCAACATCATCTGAATGTCAGCCTCCTTCTGCGAAAGCTGCGTGGTAGCAGCTTGTGCGTTGGTCGCCGTCGCCATGGTGATTTCTTCACACTCTGAATTGGCTAATAAGTACGTACTGTACTCGAGGGAGGCTCGCGGCGGAAGGAGCAACAGAGAGAAGGAGGATGAGGGCGTAGGGTTAGAATTAAAGGCTATTATATACTCAGTTTGTATAAAACGTTTTTGGACTTAGAGAAGTGGATTGGGCTTTATTTTGAAGCTGTAATTTAATAGATTAGAGCTACTGGAAGCTATTTTCCCCCCTACAGAACTGGGCCTTATTTTAATAATAATTAAAAAAAAATTGCAGTATGTAGTGAATTATGTTTGTTAATTATTTTTTTTTAAATACTAACTTTCGTTACTTTAAAATTTAAATCATTAGTGATTCACGCGTTAATATTAAAATATAATGTACTGAAAAACATATTCTACATTAAGTGTTCCTTTTCTTTTCGTTCATTTTGTCTAAAATTAAAATAATAAATATTGTAATAGTCTCAATTTTAGTTCAAGATTAATGAAAATATCTATAAGAAAATGATTTTAAAACTTGAATACCAATAGAAAAATGCCATGTATACAGTTCCATCTAAATTGAATGAAAAAGGTAAAGAATAATAATACTATAAATCTTATTATTATAATTTAAAATACAAGTCAAACCGTCATCTATATTTTATTAGTAGTTATACAAGGCAAAGGTATCATCATTATACCATCTTTCGGCTCCAAGACACAACACAAGGAAGTGCGTGTTGCCCCATGACCTCTTCAACAGACAGTTACCGGGAATGAAATTAATGATAAAGGTAAATACCAAGTAACTACCTGAACTTTGGACGTTTTGCAACGAGCTACCCGAACTTTGAAAATTCAAACTGGGCTACCTCAACTTTGAAGAATGCGTAAATAGCTACCTCCGTCCAATTTTCCGTCAACTGTCGTCGGAAAGTCGTTGAAAATTCGTTGGAAAGTCGTCGGAAATTAGACAAAGGTAGCTATTTGCAACTTTTTCAAAGTTGAGGTAGCCCGTTTTGAATTTTCAAAGTTCGGATAGCTCGTTGCAAAATGTCCAAAGTTCAGGTAACTACTTAATATTTAATTATTAATGATATATATATATATATATATATGTGTGTGTATATATGAATGATACTACGGGTTATTGGAAAATCATGAGAGCAAAAAGTACGAATTAATAATGAATTAATCACTTGGTGAATAATTGTCACCTCCAGCGGTTGTTTTAATTCATAATTATCAACAAAATAATGAATTAAATTTCTTTACTTTTGAATTTTGGTTATGTATTTTTTTTAATAAAAAAATCATATAAGTATACATTTACAAAAGAATGAGAGTTTTTCTATATTTATAGACTATTGTAAAAATTCCAATCATTTTAATTTAATAAAATCCTAGAATATAAATACTTTTTTCCAAAAATAAAATAAAATATACAGTTCTTTCTGCTCCACCATTCTATACTAAATCAGCCAATACTTTTTTTTTTGGCCAATAAACTTCATTCAATCAAGAAGAGCTCGGGTCCAAACCCGCAAAGAAAATGTTATCCGTTACAATACAACAAAGTAAAGAGGTCGGGGGTGAGGACACCCAATCCGGAGGACACGACCCCGCCAATACATTTTTTGCTATCCAATCCGCACATCTATTAGCGGATCGTGGAACATGCTCCCATGAGACTTCCCTAACCGAAGAGGCAAGAGAAACCGCATTAGACAAAATGGGTGCAATCCTCCAAGCAAAGTCACGCCCGTGAATGTGGTTGATGACATTCCGAGCGTCCGTTTCAATGACAATCTTCGGCCATCCCATGTCGACCGCCAATTTGACCGCGTGAAACACTGCTTGAGCCTCGATCGGTGCGTGCGAGCCATTTGTGGTGATGTCACGATTAATATATTGATTTGAGTTGCAAGTTAGGAGCAGAGAAATAAGAAATTTCGCACTGGCTAAACGCAAGCAGACAAATTAAAATATTGTTCGGAAAATATGAGAATAAATCGACACACAACATTATTCTGTAGTGGAAAACTATATATATATATATTCACTATTTCATGCATATATAATCCTCGTGTTCTAGAAAAAGCAGATTAAAATGAATTATTTGAATAATTTAAATCCTATATATATATTATATTACTCACTATTTTAGATTCGGTCAAGGATGGTTATTACTTATTAGTATGCAAATAATATATGATATTAATTATGTATCTTTAAGAATGAGTAGGTGTTAACGTAACATCACCACCGCCGGACAAGTTGGGCTAAGTTTACCTTAAATATATTCGTTTTTCGTCATTTCCTTTTTCCATCTTAGAGGAAATCCAATTTAGAGGATAATATCGCAATCAGTACTTATATAGTGATAAAAATAATTTTTTATTTTCAGTACTCAAACTTGTAATATCTAATTAAAAAATGATAAACTATATTACATCATATTTATTGGTTTTACCTTAAATATTATCACTTCGCTTTGAAGTTCCATGTTGTTGTTCGTTATTAAAAAGCATCCTAGGAGATCACTTAATGATGTGTCAGGATTATCCAAGTTAATTAAACAAGCATTATTGGTTTTACACAAATACGTATAAATTAAGGATCTTTTTAAAATCCACAACATTCTTGCCCGTTGTTTTTTCAAGTGTTATCGAAGATTAATTCCACGGTTAGTCATATTATACTTAGTAATATTATAATGGTGGTTTTCAAAATAATTAGATATTATATATAATTTGATTACATTTTCTTATCACTAATTGGTTTTATGATAAAATTGAAGTTGTATAAATGTTTATTATTTGTTTCTCTAATGAATTTGTTGTAAAATTTAACATGGTATTAGAGTTTGATTCCAATTAATAGTATTGTATTGTTTCACGATGTGTTTTTGTTGTTTCCTTTTTAATCCACGTACCCAAGTTGGGTCGGATTTGGACATAAGAATATATTAGAAGAAAAAAAACTCAATACATGTTGATTAAAAAAAAATATCGGTGTCATATCTTAATTAAAAAGTTTCCACACTGCGGAGGACTGTTAAAATACTCTACGGTAAGGAATACAACATTAGTGTTTTTTAAAATAATTAAGCACCATATATATAATTTATATATCTTCTCATATTACTAATTTATTTTAAGTGTTAAATATCAAGTAGCTATCTGAACTTTGGACGTTTTGCAATGAGCTACCCGAACTTTGAAAATTCAAAACGGGCTACCTCAACTTTGAAGAAGGTGCAAATAGCTACCTAGCTCAGTCCAATTTTTGACGACTTTCCGACAACTTTCCAACGACTTTCTGACGATAGTTGACGGAAAATTGGACAGAGATAGTTATTTGCACATTCTTGAAAGTTGAGGTAGCCCGTTTTGAATTTTCAAATTTCTGGTAGCTCGTTGCAAAACGTCCAAATTTCAGGTAGATACTTGGTATTTAACCCTTATTTTAAAATAGAACTGAAGTTATATACATAATTACCAATTTTTATTCAATAGATTTGGTCCGACAGATATAGAATTTAAGCAGTGTTACCTTCAATTTGAATTTGAATACTAGTTCCATTGATCGTTCTTCATGAGAACATTGAGAAGTGATGTTTCACCATCCTAATTAACGCCACGGTGTATATAGAAACATAAATTAGGTCATGATAATCACATCATATATATATATACACACCAAAACCACTTTATTTATCCACAACCACACTTTTAAATTTGAGGTTGAAATCACTTGTAAACATCAAACCATTTATTGTTCATGATCTTGTTCGATCATGAATCGATTCAAAACTGAATTGATCTAGTTTTAATAAAATCAATATTTTTGTCACTACAAGAAATGGTCTGGTTTAGGGAAAAAAATGGTATGGTTCGAACCTATTCAATACCAGTTTGAATTGGTATGGTTTTTGTAATAATTTTGTTGGTTATGAAATAATTTGGTTCAAACCGAAACTGAGTCGACTGAAAATTCTGTCCAACACACTAAACTGGCTGAAAAACACACTAACCGTCTGAAAATCTGTTACACAACTAACTAAAATCTTGTTCAACATCAACATACGAGAGTCCAATACATCTCTAGTTTTGGTTTATTGAAGACATCTATAGGTTTGGACGTTTAATTTCAAACCGGTTTAGTTTATTTTGCTTCAAACAGGTTCTAAAATTATATAAGTTTAAAGTTGTTTGCTTTAAATTTAAGTATAAACCAGTATAAAAAAAATAAATCAATTCGAAATGAATTGAAACAACTATTTTGAATTGATATACTTAAAGCCTAAAAAACTTGTCTGATTATGAAACTAGTTCGAATGAACCGGTTCAAACCACACCAGTTCGGCTGAACCGATTTAAATGAACAAGTCTATTCTCGCTTAAGAATTTTCAACAAAATGACAAAAAGATCCCCATAATTATTATATTTAAAAAGTATATATCAATTGTTAATACAAAAATGTATTTAATTAGTGATTAAGACTACTTGTTTAAGATCATGCTATTGATCATTTCTTGTAGAAAAATCGTAGGGACTTTATAAATATTTTTGTTTTTTTCATAAATATTTTCGAATGTTATAATATCACCCCCAATTATATTCCAAAGCTAACAAAAATTACCTCACGTTACCAATGTAAACACCCACATGACGTTGATTTTAGAAAAGTTGGTACATGTGGTTCACACATTGCGGTCCAACGAGGGCCATCCCCACGATTCAAAAAGTGGAGCCTTTTTTTAATTTTAATAATTGGAGAGAAGGAAAAAACACCAACAAAATTGTTGGATTCGTTTTCAGCGTTGACATATTATTACTGTAGCACGGATAGTCGTGGTTTAACACCTGCCGTGTGGTTTAATGTTTGAATTCGCTGACTACGGGGTCACGAGTTACAATCCTCCAAGTGCAAGAAAAAGCTCTGGTTTGGATTAGACGATTTTTCATTCATATATTACTGGTGAGGTTACGTTGACGGTGTTAGTGCAAAATAATGAGTCTTAATCGCTATTAGCTGGAAAAAAAAAATATACCGGCAATAAAAGGTTGTCGTAGTCGGGTGAAACAGTGAGTTTAGTGTCAAACTTCAGTTTTTATTCATGATAATGATGATATTTTTAAGGGAACAAAATAATCTTTGACTTTTGAGTAATGGGATGCCTTCCGGGTATTGCATGAGTTAACCATTAGGAATAGAGAAGTTAATAGAGTAATATTTGAAATAAGGTTAATAAGTCAAAAATATATGAATTTCGCTTAATTTATTAAGAACAAAAAAATTATATTCCTTTATTTTTGTCATTAACACTGAGTGAAATATGACATAACAGTACATAATTAATTTAAATAGTAAAAACTTATATTATTTTTAAAAAGTATAAGAAAAAATTACATATAAAGTGGGATAAATTTTAAAAATCGAGAGCATAAATTTAAATATTAATATATTTTTGTAATAGAAAATATTAAATAAATATTTTTAAAATTATTTATATTTTTAGGAAAACACATTTTTTAAAAATAATCTAGATGAAGGCACCAGCTTCCGCTATGTGATTGTTACTTATTATTATTATTTTGGCCAGTAGTTGTAAATTATTAAAAAACAATGAGAAAACAAATTATTCATTATATATATATTAGAAGTAATCATATGCCGAACGGTCTTCTGGGCAATACCGATATCGAGATTTTGATCTTGACTTTCAGAGGACCGAGATCGAGACCGACTTCGGCAAAAAAAAAGTATGAATCGGTCTTGCTTGACTCGGATCGATTTCGATCTTGGATCAGAATTACACACAACAAAAACTTTTGTTTCTCCTGTGCCGATTGCCAACGCCTTGCTTAACTCCTGATTGCCAACAGAGATCTACTACATAAACAGAGTTTTATCATATGAAAACTCAAGCAGAGAGACAACATATACGTAGTCCAACATGTTTTGAAACAATAAGAAGTATGCAAGTATCAAACATAGAAGAGTTGTTACGTCAAGGCGCAAGAATTGTTACCGAAACTGTTACTCAATTGCAAGATGGAATTCGCAAATGAGATCAAACTAAATGGAAGAGCAATTACCTGAGACGAGCGGACGTCCGGACTCGGGCAGATGCAGACGCAGAGAGTGGATAGTGGAAGACGCAGAGAACGGAATGCCACACTTGGAAGAGATTGTAGAGTAGTTGGGCTACGCATAACGGAATGCTACGCATGGATAACATAAAGGAAGAGATGGAGGAGTGTTGTAGGATAAAAGTGGTGAACAGAATGCTACGCTTAGAATTTCTAGGGTTTTCATAAAAGTCGATTCGGTCTGGACCTACTCGGGAATTCAGGAAAAAATTCGAGTACGAGACCGACCTTGGAAAAAAAACATCCGCTCCGGTCTTATTGGGAATTCGATCGAGTTAGTCTTCTTTATCGCCCCTAATATATATGTTTTTTTGGCCTAAATTCATTTTATATAGAGTAGTGGAATTTATATCTTTATTACTGTAGACTCGATCGACTTATAAAATTAGGTATGACCGAGAAAAAACCAATACCAGAAAACAAACGGGGATAAACGTTAGCGTTACGTTATAGGACATAAGTTAACACACAACTGCTCTGCTGACTGCTGGTGTGTGTGATGTGTGAGTGTGCGTAAACAATAATGACATTTTGAGTCTCAAAACCATTTTAAAGGAAGTCAATCCTCGTTACACCATGCCGTTTCGCCGTTACCGATCATCTACTATCATTGCACACGATTTATATTAAATGAATTGAATTCAATAAATACTTATATGCTTAGCATATAAATAAGAAATATATAGTGTTGAGAGAGAACATTAGGAGAAGAAATAGTTAAATACTTTGAAATATCCTATATTATTTTTATTATTATTAAAATATATGTGTTATTTTAGTATTTTAATTTTAGAAATTGACATCACCTAGTAAGAATTAATAATCATTATAATATATTTTTTGTAAAATCCGTACAACGTTTAAGTGATTTATAATAGGGTTAATAACTAAATTACTATCGCAACTTTGGACACTTTATAAATCAATATCCGAACTTTAATTTTTCAAAAAGTATTGCCTAAACTTTGACATATAGGACAAATTTACTACATCCATTAAGTTTTTCATTAAATATGGACGGAAAATGACGTAACAACACATAACTGATCCATAATTTTAAAAATTATATTATTTTTTAAAAATACCAGCAAAATCAGAAAAAAAATCTAAAAATTAACAAGGAGAATAAGAGTTTTAAATATAACAGTTTATTAAAATATGAAATAAAAATAAATTATTATTTTTTAATTTTATTTCATATTTTTCAATAAAAATATTATATTAAAAAACTCTTAATTTTTCAATTAATTTTTCAGATTTTCTAGGAATTTTCTACTTTTTTGGGTATTTTTAAAAATTTATTTAGTTTTCAAAATTATGGATCAATCATGTGCTGCCACATCATTTTCCGTCCATATTTAACGAAAAACTTAACGGATGTAGCAATTTGCCCCAAGACTGAAAGTACAAGTAGCAAAATTTGAAAAAACAAAGTTCAGATAACAATTTGTAAAGTGCCCAAAGTTTGGGTATCTATTTGGTTATTAACCCTTTATAATATATATGATGTGTATATGCACAATGTACTCTTAGTTGTGGAATTTGTGATACATAAATTGTTTTTATGTAAGAAAAATGTCAAGATCTAGTAGAAAAGGACTGCAATGCAAAATATCGATCATAGGCAAATAGGGAAAAAAGTATAAGGACGAGTAACAGAGTATGAGAAAGTAAATAGAAAAAATAAATAAGACAAACTTATCTACATGAAATTTTAAATATAAAAGTTGTATCTGTTTACTTTAAATTATCTAATTTAATATTAAAGAAAAAAATATTTATTTAGGTTACTATACATATATTATATACTATAATCAATTAGCAATTGTACTCGACATGACTTGGCCAGCCTATCCATTTGTAAATTGTAATTCATATTTTATTGTATCCATCTATTATTATTATTAAAAGAAAAAATAAGAAAAAAAAAAAAAAAACAGAAAGCTTAGCCGTGTACAAAATTAACCTGACCCACTGGTAAGTTAACCCAACCCAACTCACTTTCCAGTTTCCTCCAAAGCCCTCTCCCGATAAAGACTCGGTCTTCTTCTTCATATTCACCCTCTCTCTCTCAAATAACAAACGGCATATTCTCTCCCCCTCTCTCTGTTCTTCTTCCTTCTCGTTGACAAGAATCTTCGCCAGATAATTTGGTTCAATCAACAGCTGTTTCATTCCCTTCGGGATTTCCTACGCGATCCCAACTCATATACACATCTCTCTCTCTCTCCCTCTAAAGGTCCAAGCTAACGTTGTAACCGGAGCTTTCACTCTACATCTTGCATTCTGATTTCGTTGTATTCTCCGACGAGGAATGGTTGTCAAGATGATGAAGTGGCGACCCTGGCCGCCTCCTCCGGTTTCGAGGAAGTACAGCGTCAAATTGGTCGTCAGACGTCTGGACGGCTGCGATCTGGCCCCGGAGGATGGCAAGCTGACGGTAGAGGTCAAGTGGAAGGGGACCAGGGGAGCACTGCTGAGGCGCATCGCTGTGAAGAGGAATTTCACGAGGGAGGAAGGGTTTGGGCCCGACGGCGTCGTTTCCTGGGATGAAGAATTTGACAGTCACTGCACCCTAGTGGCGTACAAAGAGAATCTGTTTCACCCTTGGGTGATCGGTTTCACTGTTCTCAATGTGAGTCCTGTTGTCTTCATCGTTCCCCTTAACTATTTGTTTTTTTAGCTCTAAAATTTTCCTTAATCTGTAGAAATGACTTCGGCCAATTATTATTTTTAATTAATGATTTGTGCGTCAAATGTTGCTTCTCTGTCAATCTGTTAAGTGTACAGATGAAATCACGCCGTTTTTGCGCTTATTAGCTTGGTCTATGTTGGGATAATTTTAGCGTCTTTTTGATGATTTTGATTGATTTTAGTTTTATATCTATACGATATCCTGTCGTGTGTTATTAATCGGTTTTCTTTATCTGTACCAATTTTTAGCATCAGAATCTAATTCCCCAATTTTAGATGTGGCATGACCCAAAAGTAGATTGCCCCAGATTGGGGACGGACAAGTTCATTTTCTGCTTAATGTTCTTACAAGGATAAATCTGTTCCATTAGAGTCAATCAGATCAAATGGACTGCTCTGGTTTTGATGAACTCGGAGCTTTTGTGTACTTCAGTGAATGGTGTGGATTGAACTGGCTATTGCTTACAGTGCTGTTATCATTGATGTATCGAGATCAGTGTTCTAAATATATCATTAACAACATTGTATGAGAAATCTTAACTGGTATGATTTCTGTTACAGGGTCTAAGTCAAGCCGTGAATGGTAAGGTTTCTGTTATTGGTACTGCATCATTGAATCTTGCAGAGTATGTTTCTTCGGGAGAGCAGAAAGACTTTGAATTGTCTCTTCCCCTTACCTGTTCTGGTGTTTCCTCAGACTCTCCTCCATCTCTGTGTGTATGTGTTTCCTTCGTCTCAATCTCATTCCATTTACATGCAAAAACAATTACTGCTTGCAATCACTGACCCACAAATATGAATCATGTAGATATTTCTAAATCTAGTGGAGCTAAGAACTACCGAGGATTCCTCTAACCCAGAGCGACGAGCGATAGTACCTGTTCCAGACTCGCCTACTGATGTTGAAGCTGTGGAATCTGAAAAGGACGAGCTTTCTGCTCTTAAAGCTGGACTTAAGAAAGTAAAGATATTTACTGAGTATGTGTCTGCCAGGAGGGCGAAAAAGCCGTGCCGTGAGGAAGACTCTAGTGAGGGTGGTAAGTGTTCTGGTAAGAGTGAGGATGGAGAGTATACCTATCCATTTGACACAGACTCCCTTGATGATTCTGAGGAAGGAGAGTCGGAAGAAGTGAGGGAAGAGAACTCTAATGCAAGGAAGTCATTTAGTTACGGCACATTACCCTATGCAAATTATGTTAGAGGCTCCTTTTATTCCACTACAAGTGTGAGCGGGGAAGATGAAGACTTAGTTTACTATAGCAACCGCCGTAAATCAGATGTTGGCTGCTCAAGTAATGTAGACTCCTTGGTGCCAGTATCTCAACAATCACAAATGAGTGGCTCGAAGCGGGGAATATTGTCTTGGAGGAAGCGAAAATTAAGCTTTCGGTCCCCTAAGGCCCGGGGAGAACCCTTACTGAAAAAGGCTTATGCAGAAGAAGGTGGGGATGATATTGATTATGACCGGCGCCAGCTTAGCTCTGATGAGTCCCTCACTCTCAAGGTAAAAATACACTCTTTTTAATCTCTACTTTTTCATGCTTCCATTTAAGCTGGCCATTTGTATTCTTGGGTGATATTTAAGCATGGTACCTTTAATGGAGTAGGTTGAGGCTTTAAATACATTGTGACTAGTCTATATAGAGATTGTATACGGGAATTCAGACGCTACAGTAGATCATATATTGCCTTAAAAATTGGTATTTCTGTGCTCTTGGACTGTTTTTACCGTTGGGTAGATGAAATCCTGAGTGGCATACTTTTCTTTTTGGCAATTAAACTAACACAAATATCTTGACAGTCAAGCAACAAGGACGAAGACACATCTGCAAACCGATCGTCAGTATCTGAATTTGGAGATGATAACTTTGCAATTGGGAGTTGGGAGCAAAAAGAGGTTGTGAGCCGAGACGGGCTAATGAAGCTGCAAACCCAGGTATTCCATGCTTCCATTGATCAGCGAAGTGAGAGGGCAGCTGGGGAAAGTGCTTGCACTGCTCTTGTAGCCGTAATTGCTGATTGGTTCCAAACCAACCCTGACATAATGCCTATAAAGTCTCAATTCGACAGCCTCATTAGGGATGGATCCCTAGAATGGCGAAAGCTCTGTGAGGATGAAACTTATCGGGAACGGTTCCCCGATAAGCACTTTGACCTAGAAACTGTCCTCCAAGCCAAAATACGCCCCCTTTCTGTCCTTCCTGGAAAGTCCTTCATTGGGTTTTTCCATCCCGATGGCATGGATGAGGAAAGATTTGATTTTTTGCGTGGGGCGATGTCCTTTGATGAAATATGGGAAGAGATTAGCCATGCAGAGTCGGGTTGCTCTGTGAATGAAGGACCCCATGTTTATATAGTGAGCTGGAACGATCACTTTTTCATCCTCAAGGTTGAATCTGATGCTTACTACGTAATCGACACCTTAGGGGAGAGGCTCTATGAAGGCTGTGGACAAGCCTATATTCTAAAATTTGACAGCAGCACGACAATCTCCAGGGTTCCTAATGCTGCTACTGACCAATCATCTGACGACAAGAAAACTGCAGAAGAATCAAACACTGGACAAGCTGAGAGTTCTGCTAATGGGGTTTTGGTAAAAGATGAGGATTTGAGTGAGATGAAGAAGGAAGAAGAAGAAGTAGAAGAGGTGGTGTTTGTGTGCAGAGGAAAGAATTCCTGCAAGGAGTATATTAAGAGTTTCTTGGCATCGATCCCGATAAGAGAACTGCAGGTTGATATGAAGAAAGGTTTGATTTCCTCAACCCCAATTCATCACCGTCTGCAGATTGAGTTCCACTACACACAAACCCTAGCTCCGGCGATACTGGAAGAAATATCTACAAATGAAGTGTCTGAGACAGTGGATGCTAAAACAGCATCCGAGGAATAAGCGTAACTACAAATTTCCCAAGGTACTGACATGTTATTTGACTTTCGTCCATTGTTCGAGTCGGTCTGTCGAAGAGGTAATGGGGTACTAATAGCTTACTGGTCTGTGGTGGCTTTAGAAGCCTGACCTCATCATTGTTCGTGTTTGTTTGTTGCTATCGCTCACATGTTTAAGAGAGGTGATTGTGTAAATGACTCTTGTGATATCATCATATACAAGAAAACGCGGTTCTAACGACGACACATGAAAACCAAGGGTCTGTTTGTTTGGTAACTCGTTCCTGCAAAAAAGCATATACACCTTTCCCAGAAGAACCTTTGAAGAGGAGACGTTTCCATTCCAATGAAGTGATTCTCCTCTGTTATATGGCCCTGCAGGGGAGGTCTTCTTTTTGATGGATGAGGTGACCCCACTTGTCAGAAGGATGAACCAATCACAACCCACCACCTAAGCATTGTTATAGTATGGTATTGTGTTTGTGTCAAATACCATAGGATTGAATTGGATGGGTGAAAATGAAGTTGGAGGAAAAGGAGAGAGTAGTTGCATTGATGCGTTGGGTCATTGTCTACACTTACAAAGGTGCTCCACTTTAGTTGGAAATGCTTTGGATGCTAATTTATTTTGTAATATATATCCCCTCTCGGAAAAATAATCATTTATTATTATTATTATTATTATTTATGTTGTGTAAATACTATTTACATCAACACCTTACCATTTATTCAAATGAGTTAAAAAAAAATGTTGAAAAACTCGCCATTCAGAAATTTCTCCATAACTTTTGGTCCTTTCAAGTTTCAACCTTGCATGATGGCGATAATTTTTATATAAAAAATCCAGGATGGGGTAGCTGGCTACTTGTCCTCATCTGATTGGAAGATAAGGTAAAATTGCCATTTTATCCAATTACAGTTTTCCAGAATAGATTGTTTTTTTTTGTAATTGTTTTGTCCAATATTCAAATTTACACAAAAATCCAAATTCAAATCTGTAACATTTTCAACCTTTAGATGATGTTTGAGAAAAGGAGTTATATATATATATATATATTTACAAAACACTGTTATTAGGAAAGAGAATGAATGGAGACCCTAACATGGAGGCATGATTTCCTTCCGGTCCACCTTTTGTGGAAACGTTTCGTGGCAGACAATTTAGTCCCCACCTTTACATAATGCAAGAAAGTGACTCCATCTTCTTGTCAATGCAATTCAAAAGCCCTGAAAAGGCCGAAATCCTCTCACTCAGTATAACAACATCATTCTTTTCTCGTATCGTAGCCTTAAGGTGTGTCTTAACATCACAATCTATCCACCTTTATTATAGTGGTCTATCCTTATAATCACATGCCATGGTCCATCCTATCCTGACATCCATAGACACGACATAACCCTAACAATTAATTTAGTGATACCCGACTTATCAGCAATGTATGGTGGTGCAATGGTCATGGATATGATCATATGTCCTTTAACAAACCCTTTATCTTAAAGTTGACGACGAATCATAATTTATCATAGCATGGCTCCATCGATGTGTTCATTACACCACTGCCATATACGAACACTTGTTTTATTTTGGATTCATCAAATTATCTAATTAACAATATGATCAGAAAATGCAAATGGGGCATCTCACCAAACCATTCTCATTACACTGACCACACCTATTCCACTTCTCACTTACACTAGAAGGATCATCGTCTAGAATAACTCGACGACTCCCGCTGCAACTCGTGCAGATCACGAACTTCAAGCTCCCGCATCCATGGCAGGGACTCGTTGACGATGCAATCGGAAGTCCTTCCAGGAGCTTACGTAACTCTCCTCGATCATGCAAACCCACCACCTCCTCCGACCCTCCGATGCATCTCCCGCCAATGAAGAGTTTCGGGAGGAGGGGAAGCGCAGCTTTTTCTTCCTTGCCTCCCATGGCGTCCCACAGCATATCTCTGTACTCCCGGTGCATGGAAACATCCCTTTCCTCGAACCGCACTTTGAAGCTCTTCAGTATAAATCGGACCACGGCACAGTCGTTGAAGGTCTTCCTGATTCCGGCCAGGCTGGTCGAGTAAAGGACGACTCGGTTCTCGACATCCTCGGTTGTTGGTTCTGCAGTAAACATGTCTGTTTCGGATTCCGTTGAGCTGTCTTCTTCTGAGAGAGGGAACGCCGTGCTTTGATCGGAGATTGAAACCCTAGCATCCTCGAAATCAAGCATTGATGATTCAATGGAGCATGACGAGAAGTCATCTTGTTCTTCATCGGAAAGCGGTGGGATGGGGGAGGGATGGTGGAAGGAAAGGCCAGTTCTGATGGTGGAGATGAGCTTCAGTTTCTTCAACAGTCCACCCTTCATTGATCTCATACTGTCTTCAATGGAGAAAACGGTGGGTGGGGAAGGAAGAATGTCTGCTTCTTGTTGGATTGAAAAAACTAATTACTTGCTTTTTAAAGTAGTAAGTGAATGATGAGGGATAAAGGTTATGGCTGATACTGCAGTGTCCATTCTATATTATATATATATAGTATATGATATTGTATTTTTATTGAAAATAATAATTAACACATATTTTTTTTTCATATTTTTAATTAAAAAAAATACTATATATAGTTATTAAAACTCATATTTCTCTCCTAAACTTTCCTCCAAATGTTTTCCATTTTTCCCATTTTTATAGTATTGAAAATAAATAATTTTTCTTGCAACCGAGACTAATTACGTATTGTTACATCAATTTTCATGTAGATTTGATAGAAAAATAAACGATCATAACATTTTATCCTAAATCCAAAAAATCCAAATAGTAAAATTTGATAAGCCAAAGTTCATATAATTTTTTAGCTAACCGGAATAGAAGTAAGAAAATTACGTACGTAGTCATTAAGGAATTTCTGGTCATCCCCTGCAACTAAGTAGCCATATGGATAAAGACAAGACACAATAAGTGTCACCAACAAATGAAACTTACAGCACTAACTACGTACAATACCACGTGTGGATGATAATGAATATAATGACTAGGATGACATGAATATAGAGTTGAGTATGTTGGTTCGTATATTTTCCACAACTAGGTAGCCATGCCATGCCATATTGCCATGTCATGTCATGTGGTTGTAGCTAAAGCTAGCTACTACTCTAGTGGAATATTTGCAATCAAGGGTTACACAGACGTGGTCGGGAACATTTGGTAGCACATGTCCTTAAAATTCTCGGAAAAAAAACATACTTTCATCAACATATCAACTGTTTCTTAAATTCTATTAAAAGCTCGAATAATGCTCCTCAACTTCCCTGAATTGAAGAATGTCTCTTATCACAACCAACATTAGTTTAGTCCGACAACATTAAATCTTGTTATCATACGATCCAGATAATTGTGTGGTGTAATTTGGTAGATCTGATTCATTTCTCTTGAACCATAATAAATGAAAAAAGGAATCCTAGAGACATGGCAATAGATCTACTACACATATACATCATGATAATCAGCGTTCATTACTTGTGTTTTTTCACTTTATTACTGTCTAGCTACTTGGGTTGTATAATGTGCACGAAGGAATAGAATGGGCTAAGTGATCAAGGCTGAGCCTTTTCCTCTGCCAGAATTTTATTATTGAGTTAGGGTTTACACTCTGCCATACGTATATATATATGTATGGTATCAAAGTAATGAGGCAACTTTTGTCTCAAATTTTTGATTTTGATTGTGAGAATGGGTGAGGATCTACATACATCACGATTTGAACTTTGAGCGCTCTGATATGATGTGAAATTTTAGACGTATGCCTTAACAAACTTTTTTATAAGTCTGAACTTATGAGTGAAGACATTCGGTACTCTTAAGAGACGTGCTAAGTTTGTTATACTGTTAGGAAAGAATATACTAGGGTTTGTTGATAGTTCATGCAAGTCTAGGGGTAATGTACTTTAAAAAATAACATGACTTAGAGGATTGTTAAAAGAATTATGGTACACATAGGAAAATCATGTTATGTTACATTGTGATAGTAATGTTGCTATACAGATCTTGTTAGTATACTACTAAACTTATTTTTTATGAAAGGACCAAAGATATAGTGATTGTCATTACATTTAAGAATAGTTTTCTTTGGAAATAACTGTACAAAGTAGGCATATATATCCAAATAAATGATCAGATAATTGACCTGTTCATTAAAACACTTGGAGATTAACAATATCATGCATTTTCTGGTGAGCAAACATGTGTTTAAGAATGTATTTGCTGGTGTTAGAATTCATAGTGAGGTATCTTAAAGTCTTGTCCATTTCAGTTTGAGGGGGATTGGATGTCATGCTAAAGTGTAGTACTTCAAGGACTGACTTTGTTAGCATTGTAACTTGTGGACTGAACTTCCTTTAGTTGCAAATTGTTTTATTAGAGTATGAGGTCTGACAGTCTGACTTAGCATTAGGGTTGTATTCTGGCTCATGGGTTGCCTTTTATATATATATAGTTTCTCATAGGGTATCCTAGAGGAGCTTTATTTGGAGAGCAACATTTTTGGTATACTTATTTCATATTTATAATAATTTTCACTCTGTTCAGTTTTTTATCAGAATTTTTGGCATACTTGTTTCACATCTAGAATAATTTTCACTCGTACCATGATAGCAGCGTATAAGAGGTAAGAAGTTGGTCATAAATATCTTTTCCTTCCCCGAGTTATGTGATATTACGTAGAAAGTAATGTTGATGAGGCGAAAAATATGATGGTAGAAGTGATAAATAACAATAATTGAAAATGATAAACCCCAAACTGATCTGCTTGTGACACAGGAGGACAAGTTATTTCCTGCATGCAGTTGGATTACATAAGAAACCCTAGATTATATATGTCAGTGAAAACGACACAACAATCTTGTCTTTTAATTTGATCATCCCTTCAAAGGAACATGCATGTGATTGAAAATATCGGACACCTTAACACCATCCATAAAAACATGCAAAATAATCTGAACTATTTGAATATCGACCGATTTGAAGAAAGTAAATTAAATCGATCAGCTTTCAATCATTTAATCTACAAAGAAGTATCTTCTTCACGATGTGATAAAGTAAATACATTCCTTCAAATCACAATAAAACAATATATTTAGATAGTGGAAATTAATTAGCTGAAGTAAAGTCTTTTTTGAAGATTAGATTTGTTTGACTAATTCAAAATTCTCTCATAGATTAATATATATAAAAGTGTAATTCACCGTACGTAAATATAATGTGGGTAGGTACCTGCAAAAAAGCCCTACTGCCAAGGTGATATTAATTGAATTCATGGAGATGGTTGGTCATGCATTTGATACGAAATAAAATAATAATATTTTTTAATCTATTTATCATCATGACAGCATCAAATGAAACCGCTCAATACAGACAACACATCCATGATGTTCTTTTCTTCTTCTCTACATGCAAATATAAAGTTTGGTACCAAAACTAGCTAGAAAGGAAGTTGATCATCTCCTTCGATGTTCTCCTCACTGAATTCATTAGATTCCAGAGAATCCAATACAATATTATGTTAGAAATTTATTGATTAATTGTGGATGATATATATCAGAAACTTTAATTTTTTTTAATTCATGTTACAAGATTCGGAAAATAATGAAGTCGGCATCGGCATGATTCACATCTATTTTTCGACCTACGAATGTGGCTACTAACAACTTTGAATCTCTGATTTTCATATCTAGTCACGGCGGCTTGCAAGTGGGACCACCTCTGCCAGCGGCGTGGACAGGGGTGTCGGCATTGGGGATGTCCGGCAGACAGGGCACGTGGGGTGCAGCCTCAGCCACGGGTCCACGCATTTGCGGTGGAAAAGGTGGCCGCACTCCGGAAGTTCACGGAGGGTGTCGCTGCCCTTGTAGTCCGCCAGACAGATCGAGCAACACGTGGCAGTCGTTGGGCGGTCTGACCTCTTGAGCTTCGTCTCCGAGTAGAGAAGCTTCGGGTAGCTCCTGATGGTCGCCTCGTCAAGACCCACGTCCAGCACCAGGCACAGCTCCGGCGGCTGTGGATGCTCAATTGGCCGTATCCTATGCCTTACGGAGATCGTCGCTGACGATGGCTGCTCAACGCGGGTGCAGTAATACGAGGTGAGGGTGATGGTGGTGATGAGAAGGAGGATCCCAACAGATACACCGATCCCGTAGCCAAAGACTCCGAGACTGTCTCCGCTGCTACTGAGGAGGCCGCCGGAGTAGGTAGAATTACTCATCATCGACAGAAGAAGAGGGAAGGAGAGAACTGAGAGTTGAGGGCAGACATGGATGCAGGTTTTGAGAAGAAGATGAGTTATTCGGGAGGATATGAATTATGAAGATTTAAAAAAGTCAACGCGCCGGAACAAGAGAGAGAAGAGAGCGACCAAGAAAGGGAAATGGATTGGTGTGAGCTTTAATTAAGAGCGGTTGCATTGGAGATTAAGTAAAGTATATGCATAGGAATTCAAATATGTTGTTTGTTACTCCAAGCATAGTATAGGGGGTATTTTATTAATGCCTATTAGTTTCTTAATAAATGATGAATTTAAAATAAAATTTATTATATAAGTGTATAGATTAAAAAAAAAAGTAGCATTTTGAGTTGAATGAAATTGTTTAAAATAAAAGAGGGATTGAATTTTTTTTTATTATAAATAAAGTTAATGTTTTATAAAAAAAAATAGAGGGATTAAAATCCTCATTTTTATTTATGTCCGGTGTTGTTAGATAATACTAATATATGAGAAATTTAAATTAAATTTATTTTATTTATAATGAAAGAGATTTAAACAACTTGTACGATTATAAATTTGAGTTTTGAAAAAGTATTTTTTTTTTTTTTAATTGTCTTAGATATATAAGTCTGTAGTTATGCATGATAAAATATTTCAAAAATAAAGAATATAATTAATGAAATTGTAAATGTCAATCATGAGACTCAAACTTAGGACCATAATGCATGCATGCATCAATCAATTTATTTTTTGTTGTTTACTTCTAATTAATCCATTTATTATTATTTATTTATTGGTTGTATATATTAAACTCCTTAATTAATATTATTTTTCACATAAAGAAACATGAGGAGGAGTCAACGGAATAAAAGGCAATTAAATTTTGTTTAAACGGTTTTATAGGTGAAAGGCATCTTTCTATACAGCTAACATTTCTTATAATTTTACTTGAATACATTATCTATCTCTCCATCAATTCAAAGCTTCGCATGATCGAGTCATTTTATTTGTTCTATAAATAAATAAAAATATATATGATATTTTGTAAGTCACTTATTTAAATTCATGTTGGTTATATTTGAGATGAATGATTAATATATATATTTGTTGAACATTCAATGTTAAAATTAGAAATTGATTTATGTAACTCGGTAATGTGAGTATTGTGATTCTAATATTAGTGATTGATTTTGCTACATGTAGTACATAATCCCAATATATTTGCTCTTATGACTAGGCATCACAACAAAGTTCAGGATGCGCTTATGTAACTTTAAGTCATCATCAACAAAATGCGCAGTAAGATACAAGTAACTTTGATTTTGAACGAAAGTCCATATGTAAGTGATTAACGCAATTCTTGATTTCATCTTATTTAAGTGTCTCTTCAAAATTATTTTCTTACTAGCATACAATTTCATGCAATCTCTAGCCACAGTGAACTAAGATACATGCTTGTATAAAGATTGTAGTGTTGAAACAAAATCCTTAAAACCTTATTTCTCAACAATTGAAAAATGTTGCACATCCACAATGACCATCCTAGCAAGCATATGTCTACACAATTATTGATTAAATTTCCATGTTCCAAGTGTATTAGCAGCAAAAACATCACCATATTTCATTGGTTGGAAAGTCAATGACAGAAGTTTCTGTGTCTTATCAACATTATCAGGATATTTGCTATAATTTTTCAAGTGATTCCACATAGATGATGTACCATTAGTTACATGATAATATGATATTTGATTCTTTCATGACAATAATTGCATACGCTTTCCTCAAATTTTTTCTCAGCATTATATTCCTTTTTATAATGAAATCATACCTGAGATCGACTTCTTTTGCTTGCTACCCCCATGCTTATGTTTCATACTTGATGATGGTTCACTATTTGTTATCGATGCAATAGCTGAGGCAGTATTTGTTTCCGGTCCAGTTGCAGAGTCAGATTCGATAGCATTGCAACTAATAGAATTGTTGCTATTCATTATATGTCACAAACAATTCAGATTATACTATCAATGAGAGTATACTAGTATCAATCATATATACACTATCAATTCGGTCCACATATATACACTATCAATTCGGTCGAGTTGCAGAATTAGCTTAGCTATGTTCAATTCAGTCTAGTTGGAGAGTATAGCATACTCTGCAACTGGACCGACTTGAACATTTAATATGAATCTAGCAAAAGACCCCGATATACTTTTAAATATATTTAAGAATATATATATATATATATATATATATATATATATATTGCTATGTAAAGAATAAGTTTGAGCACTGCTTTTCAAAAAAGGAAAAGAAGAGAACAACATCTATAGTTGCATAACATATATAGTAGAAGAAGAGAACTACTCTGCAATCACAGAAGAATTTATATTGCACTTGCGGAAACTGGACTCAACTATACTCAACACTAGTTGCACGAGTCAACCAAGACCGAGACTTCGCTATACTCAATAACAACTATCATTTCAATTCAGTCAATTCATCCAATCCTAAGGAAAATAGACATATATTGTATTGATATACTTCAATCCTAATTCATTCAATTCGGTCAACAACAACAACTAATCGTGGATTTTGAATTGATATACTCAACAACTATAAAAGGCAGTTATACTCTACAAAAGCTATACTCAACAACTATACACGCCAATTATTACCTCTGAGAGAAGACGTCGGAACCTACGTCGAGAGGATGCGTCGGAGCGCCGTTGAGAGGCTACATCGAGAGGCTATATCGAGAGGCTGCTCAGGCTAAGAGGCTCTGGCTGAGGAGAAGAGTCTTCGAGAAGAGAATCTTTGCAAAGGTGAGGCTCTGCGTTTTCAGAAGAGAAGCCTAGAGGAGAAGAGTCTTCAAGAATTAGGATTAGAGGCTCCGGTTAGATTCTTAGAGTCTTAGATACTAGTTTTTTTTTTTTAATATATATATATATATATATAACCGGTTTCGGTTACTTTAGGGTACCCATATAGGAGAATCGAAACCAGAACCGGAACCAAAACCGAATAAATAGGTTCTCAATTAATTTTTTCCCCGGAACCTATCCGATTTTTAAAACGTCTACTCAGAACATACTCGAAATGTCAGTTCCGGATAGGTTCCGGGTCCAAATTGGTAATTTGCTCACCCCTAACATGTACTAAGTAGAGAATAAAGTAAAGATATTAAAATATTTTTAATATTAGTGTAAAACACGTTTTTTTTTAATGTTTGGATACAAGTCAAGTTTTTTTATTTAGTTTTTGTTTTAAATTTATATTTGACCATTTGTCGAACTTTGCTCATTTCGTCAGATTTTTTATCCAAACTTAATATGATATATTTTAAAAATTGTAAAAATTAACTAACATTTCCAAAATTTTATGTATGTTAATTTGATTGGGATCAATCGAACTCCAATCAAATAGGGTTCAGTTGGAGGCTCAATCAAACCTCAATCGAATGGGGTTCGGTCTAGCCCCGATCGAGTGAGGATCAACCGAGTTTCAATCAAATCAAAACTCAATTGTAATATATTTTTAAGAGTTTAATTTTGACATTCTTAAAAGTATTAGACTATATTTATAATTTTCAAAATATATTAGGTTAAATTCAGATAAAAAATCAAATTAAATAAAAAAATTCGACAGATAATCAAACATTACGTGGAAACTCAAATTTTTCTCAAATATTAAAAGTTAAAGTCGTACCAACAGTAAGTTGTGTTTTACTATTAATACTATTATTATTATTTTTAAGAAAAAATAATGGTGACATTTGGTAGGTATATTATATAGATGAAGACGACAAATTGCAAAGAATAATTGATTTCAAATTTTAGTCAATAAGTAAGGTAAAATGTATGAGAAAAAGGAAGATTCGGTGGCACATAATTACTTTTCCCTCTTAAAATATTTTAAAAGTTAAAATTGAGATTGTAATCTTTTTTAGATCAGCTTCTTAGTTTAAAATAATATTAAGAAATATAAAGTATTATTCTTTCTAAGGTTGACTTAAAGTAATGTCTTTTTGTTGATTAAATACTAAAGTACGACTAGATTTACAGAAACGCTGTAAAAGATTAGTGTTTTTCACACGTATAACTATTTGTTAATTATTTTTTGACCATCTCTATTTGTTTTAATTGAATGAAAAAAAACGGTAAAAAACAAAATATATTTAAAACTACATTAATTACTCATGAAGCACGAGTCGTATTTGAGTACAAAAAATTAACCCATAAATAAGTAAAGATTAAATTTAAATGAGTTATATTTTGACACGACTCTTTATGTCTCGCGGGTTGATCAAATTGACGTGAATTTTATTTAGGATAAAAAAGTTAGAAGAAAATGGTTAATTATAAAAGAAACAAGCCGAACTTTGAGGAAAAACTAAATAACAAACCAAACTTTTTTTGTTGACTACAACAAACCAATCTATTGGAATTGAGCAATCAACAAACCTACCTCAAATTTTCATTATGTTTGAACGAATTTTTCAATATTTGAGGGAGTTATTAAGTCATAATACTTTTTCCTTAGAATAATTCAACTAATATTGACTTAATAACCCTCTCAAACATTGAAAAAATTATTCAAACATAATAAAAATTTGAGGTAGGTTTGTTGATTGGTCAATTCCAAAAGTTTAATTTGTTGTTTGTCAACAAAAAAAAGTTTAGTTTGCTGTTTTGTTTTTCCTCAAATTCCGGTTTATTTTTTTGATTATTAACCCTAGAAGAAAATACTATTTTATTGGGTTAACGTAATAGATTATTTATTTGTGGATAATGAGCAAAATTACGGTGTATTAAAATATGGGCTTGAAAGCCGATACAATTTGGACCCATGATTTCCATAAAATAAAGCATAATTTTCAAATATCGGGTCGGGTCGACAAAATCAAACATGGATTATCCACCCGATAAGGCGTTCCAAATTTCCAATTCCAATTCTCAACTTTACGGTTGTCTTCGACTTTCCTCTTCCTTTCCCTCTCTTTCCTTTCCCCATAAACTACTACTGGTGTACAATAAAACTGAAAAGGCAACCACAATGGCCGCAATATCTCATCTCCTGGCGACGGTGCTGGTGCTGGTGACATTGTCTTGGTTGTTGAAGGTGCAATCTGCTGACACCAATGGCGTGTACTCGCCGTGCTCGGACACAACCGTGCAGCGCCACGACGGCTTCACTTTCGGAATCGCCTTTGCTTCCCGGACTTCCTTTTTCTACAACGGAAACAGCAGCGGCAGCCAGCTATCTCCTTGCGACAGCAGGTTGTCCCTCAGCTCCGCCGGCTCTCAGGTTGCTGCTTTCAGACCGAAGGTTGATGAGATTTCTCTCCTCACCATCAATACTTCATCTTTCTCTCCGGTGAGTTGCCTTCGGCTCTTTACATTTACTGTCTTCTTCGATTTGTACTGTTCGGTGTTGATTGGATTTAGTATTTTCTCTATGTGAATTCGAAGTCTTCGGAGATGCAGTTAGCGTTTAGATTCATGCTACTCAGCGGTTACATTCTATATTCCAAACAAGAAAGGAGTAGCCTTCGTGTGATCTCTCAGTTCGGAGAGTATAATTGAAAACTAAAAATCCTTTGTGGAATTGATCTGCAATTGGGGATGCTTTATGGTACTTAAGTATGTCCAATATCCATCCATATCTCGATATAGAGAGCATGACTACGATATTGATATGCTCCAACAACTATTATGTCAGATCATAAAGAAATTACCCCTGCTACTGCTTTAAGTACGACTTTAACTAGTTTGATCTTATATATCATTTTCAGGTGAAGAAATGAACTCACGCTTTAGAAATCACATATTTTGATAGGAATACCTCGTGTGGTATAAGGTATCCCGATAAATAGGATACAATCTTACTAAATTCTTGTATTAACGGAAGTACTATCAGAATGTACATGCATTTCTCCACTTTGGAAACTCGATTTGTCTTTCTGTTGGTTTACTTCTGTACATGTAAAATTAAAACTGTATAGGAGTCACGTCTAGTTGCTTTTATAGTTCTTTCAACTTTCCCATTTCCACTCTTTCTATAGAAACAGTAAGTGTGACAGTTTTGTTATCTGAATCAGACATTTTTCTATCTGGTCTCTTCACTTCATCCACTTGGAAAGTCCCGCATCAAACTAGTTCCCATAACCAATCATGAATTTTTTCTACTAAATTATCAGTTGAGAGAATTTTATTCAAGACCCCAAGCAGGTCAAAGCATTTTCAAGAAAGAATTTACAGAGGGACGTATGTAACTGCCTAAGCAGTATGTTGTCACAAATATTTATTCAGCCAAGCCAGTATGGTAACTGCTTCATATCTTTCGATGGTAGGAAATATGGTACAGCAATTTCGTTTTCATATCTGCATATTTAACCTTTGTTTGAACTTTGATGTTAAGTTGAATTACTGATATGCATACCTTTTTTCAGCTGGTCTGCAGAATAATTAGAAATTTGTTTTGAAAATTGCAACAATAAACGTTTTCCAGCAGGTAAGGTTTTATAGGGATTTGAATGCTGGAAACAGGCGGACATGGAACATTGAAGTTTCCAAGCCCTAGACTATGAAATACTATGCCTTTTAGAATAATAAAAAAAAAATCTTCTTAGTTCAAGTTTTTGAAATGTTTGTTTGAGTTTAAACTTTTTACCATCAAGTTGTTGATTAGTATCTCAAATACCTAACTTTAGCATACTTTAATCATATCAGGACACTTATGGTGGTTATATGGTAGCATTTGCTGGGCGAAAGTATGCTGCAAGGTCGATTCCTGCTTTTGTTGCCAATGGCACATACACAGTGACTAGCTTTACTCTTGTAAGCCAAAAAAGAATCTCAAAATCTGATTTTTTAATCTAATCATCTATCATTCAAATTTCAAACTGTGTGTGTAATATAGCTATGAATATCATCAATTACAGGTGCTTGAGTTTAAAAAGGGCCGACTTCAAAACCTCTACTGGAAAAGAGATGGATGTGCTTCTTGCTCCTCAGGAAGTTCAAACTTGGTCTGCCTCAACAAGCAGGACTGTGCAATCAAAACTTCCAGTTGCAAGAACCATGGAGGGTCAGTAGATTGCAGCCTCGGCATACAACTTGCTTTCTCAGGCACAGATAAGCATTTTTCCATTTTCAATTCATGGTATGAAGTTGAAAATCTTCGTCAATACTCCCTCTATGGCCTTTACCAAAATCTAAGAGATTCTCTAACTAGCCAGTACAATAACCTATTCTAGCTGCATAATTGTCTTTGCACTTATAATGCGGCTATTCCCTCCGTATTTGTGTACGACTCTGAACTTGATGATTGCAAACTAGCTACTTAGAAGCATTTGAAATCTAATATTGTTTGAGAGATTTGGTCATTTTGGGACAATACTTTGTCTAAATTAAACGTTGCAACTGGTATGAGGTTGGACATTCCAACGTCAAGAGTTGGGTTGTGGAGTTGTTTTTTGTCTTTCTTATCAGAAAAGCTAGATTCATTAGTTAGTTGAAGTATTAAGCTTTGCAAGTGGAATGGCTGATGGGAGCAAATAGAAACAAATCCCTTGCGAAGAACTTGGAAAGGTGTCATCTTTGTTATCCTTTTTTTTTTTGGCCTGAATCATCTTTGTTATCCTAAACAAATAAAATAAATGAATTGAAGTATTATTTATTTTATATTTTTTAATAGAAATAGTTTATTAAAAACACAAATTTTCTCTTTCAATTTTTCATATAATTTTTTACATTTAAGTCAAATAATTTATTATCAAGTCAATTTTTATGGAAAAATAGAGAGCTTATTGTCCCACTCCCACCTTTAATGGTAAAAGTAACAAATTTTAAAAAATTGAAATTTGAGTAACTTTCAGTAGGGTGATTAAAGTTCGTTTTTTTTTTAAATATATAACTAACCTTGTGTTACTACATTCGCATTCATCTAAGGACATTTACATTCCCATAAGATTTATAAATGTTATTAAAAGGAAAGACAGGTTATGGCATGATTATGACGATGAGTGTTGATCAAGAAAATGTGATCTTTATAGATTGGTTTAAAACCAAATATTTTTTTTCGAAATATACCTCAAAATAAAAGTAAATACCAAAATATTTTTAGTTTTGAAAAAGAAATACAAAAATATTGGTAGAACTTATACCTGCAAATGACATTTGCGAGTAATGCTTTTAGGACACCCGCGAATGCTATTTGCAAGTATATTTTTTTAGTATATTCATCCGAGAATCTCATTTGCGGGTAAGTATAATTTATTTTTATTTTTTTAAAAAAATAAGAATATTTCAGTATTTACTTTTATTTTGAGATATATTTCAGTAAAAAATATATTTAAAACCTACTCTTTTAGTTGCCAATGAGTCCACCCTAGCTAGTGTCTTTCTAGAGCTCACACAGTTTAAGGTTTTCATTGAAAACGTTAACTAGTAATTAGTATTAGATTTTTAATTTTTAATTTGAATTCTGTTTGTTGCTTCATACGTAAATAGTTTTTTAATTAAAACATCATACCTTATCTCTTTTCTAGATCAAATTATATATATATAATCAATCGGCTATACACTAGTTTGATTGAAAGCCGAGTCAGCCCCAGCTCTGGAGACACTTCAGCAGCCAGCCAAACTGTCATTCTCTTCCTCGTTCGGCCGGTTGGGTCTCATCCCGACCGGACGAACAGTCCAATATCCCCCGGTCTTATTTTTTTCGTTATAATTTCACATATAATAATGATATAGATCCATCGAAAGCATATATTTTAATAATATATGTAATTGATATATCGGACTTTGTATAGTAGTTATTTCGTCTATTAAAAAAAATAACAAAATTCACTACCCACAAAAAGAGTAATTTAATTTTAGTTCTCTAATATTTATTTTACATATTTTATAATTTATGCAATTTTATATATTTATTTTATAGATTTGAATATCTGAAAAGCCATTTTGTTATATTAAATTGTATTCTTTTAATATTTTGATAAGTAATTGTAAATGTGATGAAAATCATTTTCTAATATTCATTTTATAGTTAACTATCACGTAGAGTATTACATTTTATTTTAATAAGAAAAAATACTACTTATCGAAATAACTTACAATATATATATGTGAACTCTGATGTCATATTTATACCAGTAAAAAGGAACTAGGATTCTTATATATATATATATATATATGTATATGTATGTATGTATGTATAGTTGAGCATATAGCGTTGGTCAGCTTCTCCATTAATTATTATATATATTGTTTGATATAGCATAGTCGGTATCCATGTCTTTCTTTTGTTGACGTTAACACGGTGATGATATCCATTAACGATGGTGAGATCTGCACTGGAGTTGTCTGACCTACCATATAAGAACAATTAACTTTAAATTAGTGTGTCTTTACGATTTTAATCCAAACTTAATTATATTATTAAAACGGTAATAAAAAAAACTAACTCACAACTCCTTCTGGCAGGTCCATCCACAAAAAAAAAAAACTTTAAAAAAAAAACTGATTCTTTTCAAAGAGAAAACATTCTGTGAAATATATTATTAAATTTTTTTTGGCCAAATAAATATATTATTATTAATTAACTCGTTTAAACCACGATCTAATCAGTATTTTTTTTTTGGGCCAATTCTAATCAGTAATCAGCAATAGTGTATTCGTTAAAGACGAAGATTAGGAGGAAGAGAGGAGCAAAGGACGATCCACTTATTCTTAGTGGTCAATCCATTTAGAGAATTTATATGCAAAATAATTCTCCCAAAAATTAATTAATATTTGATAATAATAATAATAATAATAATAATGCAAGCACTAACCTTTGACAGCAATATTTGTAATAATATAAACTTAGAAAAAAAAATTTAATTACTTTATGTATCCATTTGTTGGATAATATACATGCTGATAAAACATACAAAAATTTAAAAAAATATAGACAGTGGTTTTGCAGTGTTATCCTGTCTTTTTATTTATTATTACATATACAATTTATAAGTTGTTTCGTTTTAAACTATATAGATGAAATACCACAGAAAAATAATTTACTTTCTATTTTTCATGAGTTATTACTATCCCAGCCTGCATTGGTATCACCGATTAAATTTTTTATTTTTTTATTTGGTCATATCACCTGCGCAGATACACATTTTGCTAAATATGTTTTCTACCTATATACTTTTTCAAAAAAAAATTATAATATGGTTACTTTTTGAAAAAAATCCTTAAATTATCTTATTTTTTTTTTGGCCAAATAGCTTAAATTATCTTCTTTTTTTTCCACTAGCTTAAATTATCTATGTATGTGTATTTTTTTCCTTTTCCTAATTTATTGTTGATAAATTATTATCATCCTTTATTAAAATAAAATAAATGCTCCCCAGTCGCCAATAAAAAAAACAAATAATAAGCAGATAAATGGAAACAGCTTGTGCGTGCTTAACAGATATATTCTCATCATGCACCGTACACGTGGCACACGTCATACCCATGACCATGATAGATTGATAGGGGAGTCAATCTTGTGATTTATACATGGTTTGTTTCACTTTAATATATTTAATTATTATTTATACTTCAATTTTAATTTACAGTGACTAGGACCACTAGATTTGGCTTAAAAGCAAAATAAGAGTGAATGCTTATTCATTTTTTAAAGAGGAAATTTATGATTATTTAGGAAATATATCATACTGAAGATTGAAGAATATCAAAAGCTGGATCATCCATTATCTGTATAATATAAATATAATAATATATTTATTGATATTTTGTATTAACTTTTTAAAGGAGTAATGCACTCTGACACATGAGGCAAAAATAGATGTACCATTGTACCATAACCATTATTTAATAAATGAGTATATATATATAATATATTCTTAATTTTGTTTTTTTTTCTCAATATATTTATTTTTCAGTTCTTGATATAGAGGAATCTACTAATCCTTTCATTATTTTATATATATTCTACAAGCATGGATTTTTACATTGGTTAATTACTATATTAAAAAGTGGTAAATGGTCTTATTTTGTTGCACTTAATAGTATCATCTGTTCGTAAAGGTCATGACAAATTGTGGAAGCTTATAGTTAGATATATAAACATATATGTATTTGTGCGTGTTTTTTTCTTCAGTAAAATCAACTTATAAAATGAATAGTGATTATTATAAATGGACAGAGTTGGAATCTTACTAAAATTATTACATTAGATTGAGTTTTAACTTTTCAGCTTAAAAAATACTTTTGTATAAATAAAATAAAAGTTTGGACAAATGTGAAATATAAGGTGAACTAAACTATTCTTATATACATATATTTAGCACGAGCTACTCAATCAACCAAAATTTTGCAATAAATTGTTCAAATCGACGGTTCGAGGGATATAGTTATCATTAAATTGAAAACAAGATAAAATAGCAGAGGAAAAAACAAACAATAACACACACGTCGAACCCTCACAGTCACGGTCTCCTTTTCTTGTCTTGTTTTTTTTGTGTTGTGTCAATGATTTAGGAATATTATGTCCTCTCAAAGTTTATAATTAGCTATTTGAAGTGTCGTATATCTACGTTGGACAGTAGTGATCGATCCATTGAATTTGAAGTAAATCTAAAAAGACTAATTGGGTTACTTATTTACCAAAAAAACACTAAAAATAATGATAATTAATTTCATTAATAAAACAGGAGTGTATATATATTATTTTATTTTTCGTGCTATAGTTATAAATAAAAATTCATTTTTTAGGTCCATAAATTGATAACTCACTAACTTGTATATACTTTAATGTAAACAAATGATTTCGTTTCCCCCATATTATCCATTCTTATGCATTAGGTGTGTATATGAACCGGTTCGACCCCGAACCAGTTCAGATTGAACTGGTCTGATTTGTATAAAATAATTAATTTTGTTTGTTACTAAAAGAAATGGTATGTTTTAAACGGAAAAAATTGGTATAGTTCGAACCGATTCATAATCAATTCGAACTAATTTGAGCTGACTTTTTTTTAATAATAATTGTGGTTAAGAATTAATCTGGTACAAATCGACTAAAAATCCGTTACTGCACACTGAACCGCTGCACACTGAACCGACCAACTAAGCACACTGAAAACACATATTAAAATCTGAAAACACACTGAACACAACCAATACATCAACGTACGAGATCATGTCACAACCAATACACATCCAAATTAATTTTTCACATGTTCTTTTTCAGACTAACTGTTGATTTGAAGATTTAGGTTGTATAAATTGATGTAGTTTGATACTCTAATAGGTTGTATAAATTTGAGCTTCGAAGCTTTCCAGCATAATGAAATCTAGCTTATACAAGTTAGTGTTATGGAGAAAGCTTAATAACCATTCTCAAGCAGCCAAAAACCTTCAATTAAAAAACAATTCAAACTTTAGGAGGAAATTAAGAGCATACCAATTAGATTAGCCAAGGTCATTATGATATTGGGCTTAATGATAGGGATGGCGGATTCGCGCGCTCCAGCTGAATCACTTCTTTCTTCTTCTTATCCGACATAGTTGACCTAGTGACAGTTACCAATAATGAAGAGGGTGAGTTAAAATGAAGAGGGAAGCTGAACCAGAGGCGGAAACTGAATGAGCATGTCGGCAAGGAGTTCAGCGAGGAAGGAGTTGGGCGTCGAGGAGTTCGGCTGCGTCTAGGTTTGATAATCGAGAGTACTGAGTACATGGAGTTGTCTAAGTCTTTGAGCGATTGAAGAAGCTTGATGGTTGAGAGTCATTAGATTGGTTTGGTTTATTGAAAGTGGTTTGATTATATATATTTAAAATTGTTTGATTTAAATTTAAGTATAAACTAGTAAAAAGAACGAGTCGATTCCAACTGAATTAAAACTATTATTTTAAACTGGTTTACTTGAAGCATAAAAAATTAGTCTGATTCTTATATTAGTTCAATAAAATTGGTTCAAACCAGTACCATAACAGAACCGGTTCAGTTCGGCCTAACTATTTTTGTTTTTGGATAAGCCTACCTATTGTTAATTGTAAAGGTTTAAAGGAGTCCAAAGTACAAGGTCATCAACCCTCTAATTTTATGATGGTTTTGTACTTTGAATAAATATTTGGTAATATATTTATAACATATCACTCCATTATTTTTCAATGATCTTCACCACAAAGTAAAGCTTTTCACCAATAATTTTTATTATTTTCAGTTTACCTATTATTTATTAAACCACATGCATTCCTTCCATTTGAGATTGTACAATTATATGACCAAAAAAACAAAATAGATTGTCCAATTATAATAAATGCATGCCACGGTATAAAAAAAAAAGAAGACAAAGGAGTTGACCGTCATTTGCCATCATTTGGTGTTCTTTTCCTTTCACGAATTTAAATTCTTGTGTACATTTATTTTGCTTGGACTTCCTTTCATGAAAATGTAATTTTATGATATCTTTCTCAATCTCCCAAACCCACATCCTAAATAAATAATTCGAAATTCCAGTTCGAAATTATATTCCAATATAATTTATAAATTGGAGGATATAAAAGCTGTGATATCTGTTGATATTTTTTATTTAAGAGTCTTTTTTGTTAATTAATAAAATTATATCTTTATAGGAGGACCACTTTTTTTACATTTTTAAATGCATAAAAAATACGTAAAAGGACCCGCATGAAAGAGAAAGTTCATTGGTTGACGCCTATGAGATTGTATTATACTTGTACGCATTTATCGGCCGTCTCTTCCTCTCCCTCCCTTCCGCTGCTCTCTTTCTCTTCCTCTTTCTCGTGCTTGAGATTTGCCGACACGGCTCCATCAAATGGGATTCTCTGATTGAAGCTGCGGCTGCTGCTTCCTCCTTCTGCTGAAACAACAACAACTGAGCGATTT
Organism: Chamaenerion angustifolium; assembly: GCA_946814005.1. NCBI lineage: Eukaryota > Viridiplantae > Streptophyta > Magnoliopsida > Myrtales > Onagraceae > Chamaenerion > Chamaenerion angustifolium. The sequence goes on from OX328275.1 coordinate 31,261,736, forward strand.
CTATTTTAAGTGAAGTGAGTGAGCTCTCTCCTCTTTCTCCATCCGTGTTTCTGCTTTATGTCTATCTATTCCATTTCCGGTTTCCCTCTCTCCATCCGTGCACTGTACTGGGTTGCTGTACAGTGTCTGTCTCTAAGTCTAACCCACCCCAGCACGATCTGGGTTCTGGTTTCTTGTTGTTTTTTCGCAAAAAAAGGAAAGAATTTTAACTGGGTTTTCCCTATTTTCTGTACGGATTATGGTTTCTTGTGCCCGAAAGGAAAGAACTTTCGACACTTTAAATGTTGTCCCCCTCCACGATTCCCAAACGGTTGGTGGAGAGCAAGCTCAAACCTTTTATTGTTTTATAAGCATTATCCAACTTGGTTTCTGTTTATTTTTCAGAATAATCAACGAAATTGGAAGAAAATCGAATTCTTTCAGTTTTACTGAGCTGATATTTGGTCTGTCTGCTCAAACCCTTGATTTCAGTATACTAAATCAGCTGGGAATTGCGAGTTATGGCTACGGAAGCTGTGTATTTTAAGGAGCACGAAGGAATCCTCCCCAATTCTGCCCCAGCAGCTCCTTGGTGGACTACTTATGGGACCCAACCGTTTCTTGGCGATTCGTTGCGCCAATCGAATGGCTTGTTTGGAGACCGATCCATTTCCGGTGAACAATTCACTGCATCCAAACAAGCTGCTCCTGCAGAACAAGTCGCAGATAAAGGAAACCTCACTCAGTTCACCATCTCTCCTGGTAATTGAATCTTGACTTCTCTGATCAATTATTGTGTCTCATTCATCGGATTATTCTGATTTGTGTGTTTCAGGAAGTTGTATGTTGTCTGTAGAGTAAAGGGTGCTCCATGTTACCTACAATTACTTTACCTAAGTGGGAACCCATATTGATTGCTGTCCCTTTCAGTGGAAATATGAACATGTTAGCCTTGGATTATTTTGAAGAAAGTAGGAAACTTAGAGGTTACTTTATTGAAATGGATTTGTTGTTGTCACACATGGAGTAGTGGGAGATGTGGATCGCTCTACTTTTAGCGATTTAGCTGTTGAAACAGTTCCTCTAGCTGTAGTCAATTGTTTGTTCTTCTAATTGAAGAATCTGGATCTGGGTATTATTGTGCTCCAGTGCATATCATCTGATATTATGGTGAAAATAACCAATCATTTGATTTTAAAATCTACATACCCAGTTGGCATGATTAGCTCTTTGATCAACAAAATGGTCAGGTGACAAAGATTCTGAGGAAGGACAAGTATCTCAGGCGGCAGCATTCACAACTCCACCTGCAGACTACTGCACTCGCTTTGAGTTAGGGTTCGGTCAGCCAATGGTAACTAACTTCTCCTATATACCGAAAATAGATTGAATATTCTCGTTCATCAATGCCATGGTTAATGTAGGTTTGTGTGAAGTATCCTTTTGTAGATCCATGCTATGGAGTGTTCTCTCACGGACCCCAGTTGACGGTACATCTTCTTGAAAGGCCTTCTTATTGAACTTCTTTAAACTGGTGATGATATGTTGATCGATTGACATCTACATTCAATGCTGTCAGGGCCGAATTATGCTCCCGTTAGACCTGGGAGCAGATGATGGACCGATATTCGTTAATCCAAAACAGTACCATGGGATCATCAGACGTCGCAAATCTCGTGCCAAGGCTGAGCTGTTGAATAGAGCTACTCGAGCTCGCAAGGTTTGGATATGAAATCAATTTTTTCTTCCCAATCTTAGTTTTTTTTCCAGTCTCTACTAGGGCCGTCAATGATGCGGTGAAAAACTCATAACCATGGTTATAACCGTTACTGCTTAATATTGTTAACCGTACCATTATGGTGCAGTGCGGTTATGATGATGAATTTTCTACATTTTCTACCCATAATGATTATGGTTATGGTATTTGAGAAATACTCCTGGTTATAACCATAGTTATTATATAAATATAATATTTATTTATTATTAATAAACTAATTTATATAATATACTAAATATAAATTATATAATTGGAAATTGTTGAAGATTGAATTCGCCAAAGTCCAACTATGGTAATATAGATTGATGTATTTTTTAAAATAAATTTTTCGATTTTTTATTATATTACATGTGTAAAAGGGTAAAACCATGGTTAATAACCACGGTTATTTTCATGATTATTGTATTGAAAATTATACCCATAATGGTTATAGTTATGGTATATAGTTTAAAAATATGGTATGGTTATGTTATTTGTCATACCCTGACCATTGACGGCCCTAGGAACCACATGTTTGTGCTTTTGGAAAGGAACCACAGGTTTGGGTAAACTGATCTCTTCTCAGTTTCTTGTTTGTTATCTCTCAGCAGGCGTATAGGCACGAGTCTCGTCATCTCCATGCCATGCGCCGCCCAAGAGGAAGCGGGGGGCGCTTCCTCAACACAAAAAGTATGGATGATACCAAAGGATACGACTCAAACAAAGACCATGTAGCCACCCAACCCACCGGCTCTCAGAGCTCTGAAGTTCTCCAGTCTGATAGTGGCTCAGGAGGCAGCTCATCCAAAGAGACGAATGGAGGGAGACCCTCGAACCTGTCAGCAGCAGAGGTCAGCAGCATGTATGCAAGGGAAGACCTTGACAGGCTCTCCATAACCCATCATCACCGACCGTCCATTCACTTCCTGCCTCACGTGATGGACCGTAGGCATCACACCATGGTCATACCCAGCAAGTGGGTTGCAGCAGCAGCGCCTGATAGTAGCTGCTGCAACCTCAAGGTTTGACACGCAAAGGACACCGAGGGATTCAGTGTGACTGCCGCACTGGATCCCGTCCTTTGAGCAACTAAATGGATCTCTTGAGGAAACCTCTATCCATTTCTGTATGGGAGCTAGTGGTTGGTTGTTTTCCCTAGGGTTTTGGTTAAAGGACTGTCCTCACCTCCATTTAGTTGCTTCTGAAAGGCAACTCATTCTTGGCTCATATGCGTTATGGTCTCTGTCTGTTCGAGGCGATGAAACCTTAACGCAACCCTTATGTTTAAAAGTAAGAAGCATGGTGTAGAATAAGACGGACGGGTTGTATCCAATCCGAACCCAAAAACAACAAAAAGTAGTTGTTTGTGGATCCTAGGCATGTTGCTAGGTTTGGATTTGTTGTTTCTTCTGTATGGTTTGGAGATTAAGGTCTCCTTGTGATGATGGTGGCTGTAACATAATGTTTGAAGTTTGTATTTTTATCGAGTCAGTCAATGCAATTTGTAGGGAAATGATGACCTCCATACGGAGGAAGGAAGTTCAACGAATCTCGTTTAACTCTCTGGTCGGACCATGTAAAGCTTTTCTAGTATCAAATTATAATAAAAAAATAAAGGTATACCCAAACTGAGTATTATTTGAAACCTGGAAGAATTTATATGGAATTAAAAAAATGGTTAAATAGTAAGTAGCTACATGAACTTTAGATATTTTGCCATGAGCAATCTAAACTTTGAAAATTCAAAACGAGTTACCTCAACTTTGAAAAATGTGCAAATAGCTACCTCCGTTCGATTTTCCGACGATTTTCTGACTGAAAATTGGACGGAGGTAGCTATTTGCACCTTTTTCATAGTTGAGGTAGCCCGTTTTGAATTTTCAAAGTTCGGGTAGCTCGTTGCAAAACGTCCAAAGTTCATATAGCTACTTGGTATTTATCCCTTAAAAAAATTACTATTTCCCTTAATAGATTGATCCTAAAAGAATTCATTAGTAAGTAAATTGAAATTGCTATTTCACACTTGTATCGACCTTAATTGTGTGGTCGATCCGTAAATAACAGACGCTATCCATACACTCTTCTTTGTCCTTCAGATTCTCATTCTTCCTGCCATTCTTTTATCTTCATTCCTTTGCTGTCTTGCTAGAATGACGTCCTCAATGATGATGTCCATGGCTTCAGTGCCCTCTGCTCCCTCATTTTCTTCCAGACTATCAACTCTCTTCCCCCAATTCTCACTTCCCCTCCCCTCGAGTCCCGACTCCAAACCCAGATTCCAGTTTCTTCCATTCAAGTCCCAACCCACCGCCCTCATTTCTTTAAGCCTCGACTTAGACCCAAGAACCCACCGTCTCCTCGCAGCTTCATTCGATGAATTCGAATCTGAAAGTGACTTGCTTGTGTCGGAGCAAGAAAACTCATTCGAATCAGAGACCGAACCTGAAGAGTTCGGAGGCCAAGAAGTGGGTAAAGTTTCGGGGTCTGAAGAGTACGGGAGGTTGTATGTTGGTAATTTGCCATACACGATGACTTCCACTAAGTTGGCTGAGATTTTCAGCGGGACTGGCCGCGTTATCAATGTGGAGGTTAGTTTTCTTTAAAAAAAATAACCACATTTTCCATTTTTTGGCCAAAAAAACTAACCTTTTGATGATTGGGTTAATTATATGATGATGATGCGGATATGTTGGTTGTTGAGTTGACGATTTTGGTGTAATTTTTGGTGGGGTTGAATTATACAGGTGGTTTATGATAGAGTGACTGACAGGAGCAGAGGATTTGCCTTTGTTACAATGGGGAGTGTTGATGAAGCTAATGAGGCTATTCGGATGTTTGATGGATCTGTAAGTAGTTGTTCTCTTTTTTTTGTTGTTTCTGTCGAACTTCTAGCATCATCATCAACTGCTGAAATTTCAGACCGTGATTGATGATCTAGAGCGCCAAATCATTTCTACTCTTAAGTGTAACCAATAATAATTTCTCAAATTTGTAGGAGTTGCATTCAATTTTTTTTGGTTTCATTCTCTCATCAAAATAATGAATTTGGATTCTACACTATATATTACTGACGATATTCTTGTTGTGTTCGTGTTATCAGCAAGTAGGAGGCAGAACAGTGAAAGTGAACTTCCCAGAAGTACCAAGAGGAGGAGAAAGGGAGGTGATGGGGCCTACGATCAGAAACAGCAACCGCGCCTTTGTGGACAGCCCCCACAAGATCTACGCAGGAAACCTGGGATGGGGTTTGTCTTCCCAGGGACTCAAAGATGCATTCTCCGGCCAACCCGGAGTGTTGAGCGCCAAGGTCATCTACCAGAAGAACTCTGGAAGGTCTCGAGGCTTCGGCTTTATCTCCTTTGACTCTGCAGAGGCTGCACAATCGGCTCTCAATGCCATGAATGGAGTTGTAAGAATCAATTATCCAACCTGATCACTTAGAATTTCAATCTTCCCTTCATAACTGATGTATCTTTTCTGGTAGGACGTTGATGGTCGGCCTTTACGGTTGAATATTGCAGCTGGAAGACCTGCTTCCTCTCCACCTTCTTATTCAGAGGGGAATGTGGAGAGCAGTGAAGAGTTGGCGTCGAGCATCAGCAGCTGAATGGTTTCTCTATTTCGGATACGATTTTGATAGAGGAGAAGACAATGGGGAGTTAATTACAACTTACAAGGAGAGGCTGAGGACTTGTTGATTTTTCTGGGTTCTTTCACTTCTGTTGTTGATGATGATTAAGAAGTGAATTTGAGCTGCAGCGATTGAGTTGCTCATTAGTAGAGCTGTAAGAGTTAATGATAGCTGTAAGTTCTTGCGATATATGAAGAGAGAACCAACTGTCACGTATGATATTTTAATCACGTTTTAATTGAAAAATTATCCAATATACTTTGCACTTTTCAGTTGATTTTTTCTGTTAAAATCAAAATCTGAATTTTAACCTAAAAAACATCCTTGGATTCCAACAAGAAACACAGAAAACATCAGCAAGTTGTTGCAGCAGAAGCAAATTGTTGGTTTTTGGTCACTTCTTCCATGGCTGGACAGTGAGCAGAACAATGAGAATGACGATGATTGTGAGGATAATAATGGCGTAGCAAGTCCATTTGCGGCTGCTCTTCTGGTAAACCCGAGCTTCTTGGAGTGTCTCGGTGCCACGTTGGACGATGGAGTGTGCTCTCTTGACGTTGCCCTCGATGTCGTTGAGTTGCTCTCCCTGGGACTCAACGAGGACCGCCATGTCTAAGAAAACTTGGTGGAGCTCCATGAGGTTCTTCTGGATATCCTTTACGGCGTCGTGCCGTTCTTGGATTTCCTGAATGGTGTCGAGGATCTGTCCCCTGCCTTGTTCTTGTATTGCCTTCTGCAGAAACGTCTCGCTCTCCCCTGCCATGCATTCATATCCAAACTATAAAGCTACGGTTGGGAATGAATAGTAATAAGAGTAATAATGGATAAGAACCTGTAGAGATCAAGCGATCAAGCGTAGGCTCATCGGGATTCTCGCCGGTGACGGTGAAGTACCTCCTCTGCACCGTATCCCTATACTCCGACGAGATCTGCTCCCTCAGCTTGTTGAAGCTCTCCATCGTGTCCTTCAGCTTCTTCCTCAACCCATTTACCACCGAAGTCCTTGTCCGGTCCGACGACGACCCAGGCCCGCACCCCTCAACACCCCGGTTCGCCGCGTTTGACCGGTCCAGCGCCTCCAACCGCACCTTGATCACCTTTGCTTTCTTCAGCGCCACCGTCACGTCGCCGTCCATCCGGCAGCGGAGGTCCTTCACCGCATTGACCTCGTGCAGGGTCTTGCTTTTCTCGTGGGAGGCGTGGAGCCGCTGCTGGATGGCTTCGAGCTCTCTCAGCTCCTCTTTGACGGATTCCACGTCCTCGAAGAACTTATCCAAGTTGACGCCTGGGCCGCCGCCAGAGGATGCCATCTCTATGGCGGAGGATCCCCGTCGGTCGGTGATCGGGAGAGTGAAGCGAGAGGAGGCACTGGAAAAGAGGTCGTTCATCTTCTTGGGTTGAATTTTTCTGGCAATTGGGATGGATAGTTTAGGAATGAATGAGGATGGATCGAGAGGCTTGTCTAATGGCTGCTGCTGCTGCTTCCGGTTCCGCCTTGTCAACTTGTCTATAGTAATGCAGAATAATGTGACAGAGAAGACAAGGACGACGGAGTCAGTCAACTGAAGCTAAATATGGAGATCCATTGAAGGTGGTGGTTACTACTTACAGTTGGGTTCAGTTGAGAGCCTAGAAAACGGATCATGTACTTCAAGTAAAAAGGACGATGCAGATTTGTACGTTTAATTCTATTTATTTATTTATAATGAGGGACCTTAATCCAAAATCCGATTATTTCAATATTTACTAACCTTATGAAATTGGTAGTCATATATTAACTGAATGAGTAGTTTTTAATTATATTTGTAATTTTAGGCCGGGAGGGTCAGGTGAAAATCGGTTTATACTTGCTATTTTTAATCAGATTAATCCTAAACCGAAAGTGTTACCGTCTCATTTAGAAGCTAAAGTCAAGTGTTACCTCATTTAGAAGCACAATTTAATGGAGATTGCAAAGGTTAAGTGCCAAATTCGAAATGCTCCGACTCTAAGCAACAATGTGGGGTGTTTGGACGAAGAAAGAGCCCTTAAGTCCAAGCTTCACGCACTAAGCGTGAAGAGATCTATTGGAAGCAAAGGTCGAGGATAAAGTGGTTAGGCCATGGCGATAGGAACACGAAATTTTTCCATCAAACCACTCTTTCAAGAAGACGACGCAATAAAATTGTCCGACTTAGGGACGATCAAGGGTTTTGGATTGAGGGTGACAAGAAGGTAAAAGTCGAGCTGCACGGGTTTTACTCAAACTTGTTCACCTCGGATCGCGGAACAGGACACTCGGCTCCCTCCTTTGCCCAGATTCTGAATTGTGTCCCGGCCTTGGTTACTACTGATATGAATGATAATCTCACAGCCTTGGCAACGTATGAGGAGGTTAAACGGGCCTGTTTTCAGATGGGGGGATCAAAGGCACCAGGCCCGGATGGTTTCTCGGGTACGTTTTACCAAAAGAGTTGGGACACGATCGGACCGGACTTGCTTACTTCGGTAAACGCTTTCCTTACGACAGGTATCATGCCTTCATTTCTTAACCACACCCATATTACCTTGATTCCTAAAATTGCTAACCCAGAGTGTGCATCCGATTTTAGACTTATTAGCCTTTGCAACTTCGGTTACAAAGTCATATGAAAGGTTCTGGCGAATAGGTTAAAAACCTATTTGCCAGAACTTGTCACCCCGTTCCAAAGTGCGTTTGTTTCAGGGAGACGCATACAGGACAATATTATAATCGCGTACGAGATGTTCCATTTCCTCAAGACAAGAGGCAAGCCAAGAACGAACTCAGGAAGATCTGAATGTGCTCTCAAGATAGATATGCAGAAGGCATACGACAGGGTCAAATGAGATTTCCTTCTCGAGAGCTTGAGGAAAAGGGGCTTTAACGACAAATGGACCACTTGGATCAAGGCATGCATATCTTCGGTTACCTATAAGGTCTTGGTAAATGGCAACCGATCAGACATCATTCGACCTTCCAGGGGACTAAGACAGGGTGACCCTCTATCACCTTATCTTTTCATTTTGGTCGCTGATGTCCTTTCTAGATTGCTTGACGATCAGGTTTCGAAGGGTGCTATAAGAGGTATCCACCCAAAGAAGTCGTGTCCCGAGATTCAACACCTCTTTTTCGCGGATGACTCAATTTTCTTCCTCAAAGGTTCATTGACACTGGCAATGAATCTTAAGAGCACACTCGGGGACTACTGTTCAGCATTAGGACAGAAGATCAATTTCTCCAAGTCAACGCTTTATTAGAACTCCGGGGCTCAAGAGGACTACAAGAGGAACATATCAGACTTGTTTGGGGTAGCCCATACGAGTGACCCGGGCTTCTACTTGGGACTACCGACAGTTTGGGGCAGATCGAAGCGGGAAGCTCTAAACTACCTAAAAGAGAGAGTCCGCGACAAAATCCAGTGTTGGCGAAACAAGCTCCTCAACCACGTGGGAAAGGAGGTACTTATCAAATCTGTTCTTAGTGTCATACCAACATATGTCATGCACATTTTCAAGCTACCGGTCACCTGGGGTAATGAAGTCAATAGCCTCATTGCCCGGTTCTGGTGGGGATCTAGAGAAGGCAGTAGGAAGATTCACTGGAAAAACTGGGGCTCTATGACAACCTCGAAGTCAGAGGGAGGGTACGGGTTTAGGGACATGAATCAGTTCAACCGTGCGATCCTTGCAAACATGGCCTCCCGGATCATACACGAGTCGAACGCACTTTGGGTAAGATTTATCAAGGGACTTTATTTCCCGAACAGTTCATTCTTGGAGGCCTCCGCGGGAGGTAGAGCCTCGTGGGCTTGGGCGAGTCTCCTCGAGGGACAGGATGTCATTAGAGCGGAGGGTGTGTGGACGCTCGGGGATGGGAGATCGATCCGACCATTTGCCGACCTGTGGGTTCCTAATCGGCTCAACCTTCGGATCAGACCACGAATGGTCGAAGATCAGCCACCCTCACCAAGGGTGGTGAATTGGATTCAGCCACACACCGGTTCGTGGGACGAGGCGGCCATCCGTGACGTGGTTCATCCGGACGACGTCCAAGCTGTGTTACAGGTACCCATACCGATCGACACCACCTCAGATAGCCACCGATGGCCATACTTAAGGTCGGGGGACATCTCGGTCAAGTCTGTCTACCACGCCCTTCATGCTTCACACATACGGAGACAGGGAATCGTCGAGCCGGACAGGAGACAGCCGGTGGTTAGACCGTCGATTAGGGAAATTGCATGGAAGCATATCCCACGATCCGCCAACTCTTGTGCGGATTGGCTAGCGAAGAATGTTTTAGCGGGGTTGTGTCCTCCGGATTGGGCGCTATCGCCACCAACCCCTTTACTTTGTTGTATTTTTGCGGATAACATTTTGTACTCGAATCCGGTTTCGGATGTTGAATGATATATGAAGTTTATTGGCCAAAAAAAAAAAAGTTTTAATAGTTAGAAAACATAGTCGTACTGTTATGTAAATTATTAATTGGAAACATTTATTCATCTAATAAAAGAGTTATATTATATTATTATGTTCGTGCCAGCAACTTGGGCGGGCGGGCTTGTCTTAAAAAAGGTCTAGTTGATATAATTATAATGTAATATTATTTTACAATGATTATATGAAAGTCAATACTAATACTATAAACAAAACAAGTATTTCGTTTTTTTATTGGCCAGCAACAATCAATTGTTATTAGAGAATATATAAAAAAAAAATTGGTATTTTTTTGCAAGTCTAGGGGAACTGAGTAATTTAGTTTAGGAATTAACTGGTATTTATTTGTTGGAGATTTAGCTGTAGATGTCATTGATAACTTACTGCATGAAACTTTTGCTAGTAAATACAACTCTGTTAAGGACGCCAAAGTTGTGCTTGATGCCAATGAAACTGAAAGGTTGACAATCATGACTCAATTTTTTTTTTGGTCAACATGACGTAGCTCATAGCTTAGACTTTCGTCCCATTGCCTTTGGGCGTGTAAGCCAGCATTTTGCGCTAGCCCCGTCAACAGTCTGCGATTGAGAGGTCAGTCCGTTAAACTCAAGTCGTAATTCTTTCTTCAAGCTAAAGTTTCTTCTTGCACTTGGGGGATTCAAACTAGTAACCCCGAAGTCAAATCACTTGGAGTCAGCGCTCGCATCCACTAAACCACTACTATCGGTGAACATGACTCAATTAATGGTGTATATTGTTCAAGTAGGTCGGCAACTACTATGAAATCTTTTGGATATCAACAACACTCTTCACATGGTATGATTATTGCTTGTAACCTTAATTTAAATGAATATATATCTACTTTGTATGGAACTTCAACAATTGAAAGATATGTATAACCAAGTATAATTCCCAACACATTGATCTCAAATAAATATTCTTTAATGCGGGTTCATTTACGCTCCAGGTTTCATAGGTCAAGATTATCCTCGCTGTTGTATTTCACAACATATTCTCGAAGAAGGGCATGAAGGGGAACTCCGTTAGTGAAATGAACTACCATGCGTGTCTATCAATGATGTCTCATGTGATTCTCACTCCTTTGAGAACTCCGTTAGTAGAATGAACTACTATGTGTGTTTATCAATGATGTACCTTGTGATTCTCACTCCTTTTGCAATTGATGTGGAGGGACCACAACTATGGACTGCTAGCCAAAGAAAGAGTAATTAGAAGTAATAACAAGTAATGTTTTATTCTTTTGATTTTTCCATTCCATACACTTACGCGCAAATGTGGTGGTAGATGGTGTAATTTGATATCCTTAAACAGCCAAATATGGACAATTTTTTTTTACATGAATTTTTGTTTTACCGATGGTATTTTCCGTCAGCATATCATGTGTGTAGTTGTCGGCAAAAAGGTATCTACCGACGAAATGTTTTTCATCGATAAAAATGTATGTGCCGACAAATTCATCGGTAAAAATTTAACTTTATTGATGAATTTGTTTTTGTCGATGAAATCGATTTTCTCAGCAAAAATATAAGCTTTTGACGAAAGACATTTTTGTCAACAAAAATTACGTCGGTAAATAAATTGTTTTTAGCGATGACATATTTTGTTGGTAAATTTTCGTCGACGGGTCTTCACCAACGAAAGTTTTACTAACAGAAGTTTGTATTCGCCAACGGAATTAATTTTTGCCGACGAAATTTTTAATTTTACTAATGAAACTTTTTTCGATAATAGCAAAAATTCTAGTAATGGGTTGTAAAAAAATTGTGCAAAATTATATACGCATTTAATTATAAGTTTGTTGCTTAAACTCATAAGGTGTACTTTTAAGCACTCACTTAAAACGACCGATACAAAACTTCACTTTAGTTTTCAACCACCAAACAATGCGTACGTCGTATATCCTCCTACAATATAAATTACATTGAAATGGAATGAAACAGTAGCAACCATACAAACATTCAATCGAAAAAGTCTGAAAATGGTACAATATGTTTGCACAAAACTTTAGTTGAATCAACATATTTTTTTGTGATGGTTAATGGTCCAACATGTTTGAAAATGATGGTAATTGGTATCTCCGTTACTTTTCTGTTAAAAAATTCCGTTAAATATTTTCCATATTTGTAAAAGTAATCGAATATTTTTCTAAATGTTACAACTAAACCCTACACGCTTACATTAATGTTACAAACAAGTCTTGACTCAATTCGAGCCACGCTGGGGGTTCCCTAGCCAGGGTCCGAACCCAAACCAGGTCACCCAACCATGCAGACCTGGACTGGGTTCGGACCCAGACCATATGACCCCCGATTGGGGATCAATTGGCTCCCCATGGGTAAAATCATGATTAATAACCACATTTATTTTAATGGTTATGATATTGAAAATTGCACCCGTAATGGCTATGGTATGTGGTTTAAAAATATGGTATGATTATGGTATTTGTCATACCCGTACCATACCTTAACTATCGACATCCCTAAGCGCGAATGAGTGTTTTTAAAAAGAACTCTACTTTTATGAAGGCCTTTTAACTATTTTTTTTATGGTGTATAAATATTTTTTTTTAATTTGTTTGGATAAAAAATGGAACTTTCCACCAAAATATACCAAATTTAATAAACAAATAACAAAATGTCATCATTTTGTCATTATATACGAATCTATACCAACTCGAGAATGAGAGTCGCGGGTGTATACTTTTAACTGTGTTGTTAGTCCCACCCGCGACTCTCATTCGCGGGTGACAGTGTACTGTTAATTTCCACCTGCGAGTGGGATTCGCTGGTGGATTTGGTGAAAAATAATCGTTTGCCCAACATATACAACAAATTTAATGGCATATTCTTTTGCATGCATTCTAGTGGTCTATTCAATATTACCACTTTATCATATACAAACATAGTCATTAATTTTCTCATGACCCAAGTTCTCAGAACCCATCTTCTTATCTTCTATATGGTGAAGTAGTAATTATACTACATAAGCATTCATTTCAGTCCATATAAGTGTGCAATTTGTTTATATTTCTTTGTCCCATCACTTTTCATCATAGGTGTGATAGTGATGAGAGTCTAGAGAGCTAGCTAGATAGCTAAACGAAAGGAAGTGATAAAGAAATTATCTTGAAAATTAAAGCACTTAATATTTCTCACCAAACCCGCCCACGACTCCTAGTCGCGGGTGGAAATAACGGTGCAGTGCCACTCGCGAATGAGAATCGCGGGTGGAACTAACGACACAGTTAAAATTATATACACGTGATTCTCATTCACGGGTGGCTTTTCCATTTGCGACTCCGAACGTGGGTTGGTATATATAATATGTTGGCAAAATGAGAACATTTTGGTAGCTGCTTATTAAATTGAGTATATTGTGGTGAAAATTTCATAATGACTAAGTCCATTAAATTGTATTGAGGATAAAATTTGCAAATAATAATAATATTTTTTTAAAAGTAAACCAATAAAAAAGATCAAACTATTAAAAATAATATTTAGAAGAGGTAGTCCAGTAATCCCTTTATTTTTATCTCAGTAGATAACAAAATAATAATAATAATAATAATATACCTTTAGCACAAAAAAGAAGAAAGAAATGGGCTTAAAGATATGTGATATTAATTGGAGTTTTCTTTTGGCCAAAATAAAAATAAAAATTGGAGTTTTCCCAAATTATTTTTCAGGTTTGTCATGATCTAAGTCGAGCGGGGCCGAGGATCGGCCCAGTTAGTCAGAAGTCCACCGTCGAAAGCGCTAGCCACATTGCACCACCGTCATCTTCTCTCTATCAAGTCTCAACTAATTGAACAGCAAGCCGAAGGTTTCAATAAAACACCCTGAGAAATCCCGCCAAAACCCTAGCAGGCACGAACTAGCATGTGCCCCTATCACATATCTTCGTCCTCGGAAGCATTCAATTAACAATCGGATCAACACATGGGTCGACCTGAACCGTGCGTGCTGTTTGCGCAGACCTTCGTCCACTCCCATCTCGATGAATATGTCGATGAAGTGAGTTGCTTCAATTCTTCTATGGAAGTTGTTCTTTCGCAGCATCAAGTCTCCATGTGCAAGCTGCTGCTTTTCCTTGCATTATTAGGACATTGTTGAGCAGTTACAGTATTAGTCCCCAAGTCTTCACTTGCGTTTTGCTTCTGTTTCAGGTGCTGTTTGCTGAACCTGTAGTTGTCACTGCGTGTGAGTTCCTCGAACAGAATGCTTCTTCGTCTTGTCAATCCGTAACCCTGATCGGGTATGTATTCTTTCCATTTCCCCATAATGTTATCCTTTGGAATTGCCTTATTAGTAATCAGTTCAATGAAATGGCCAAGGTAAGCTGAACCCCAGGAAAGAATGAAGATAAAGAAAATAAGTAATTTTGTAGCGTTTTTTGTTTGTTTTGAGCTGGGTGACTCCCTCGACGGAGATAATTATATATTTGTGCTGTAGAGATTTGTTTATGTATGCTGAAAAATGCACCATTGATAACAACATTATTCAACCTCCCTGCTTCAGGGCCACTTCACCTCCCTCATTTGCCTTGGAGGTGTTTGTTCAGTGTGAAGGGGAGTCAAGGTTTAGGCGTCTCTGCCAGCCTTTTCTGTATTCTCATTCTTCTTCAAACATGCTTGATGTTGAGGTATGTGGTAATTAGTTACTTCTACCTTTAGTGGCATACGGTTATTTTAATTTTTTACCTATACGTATATACTCTGCTATTGTCGAGAGGGTATATTATTGCCCAGGATCTTAGTAGCCTCGTCTTACCAATCAGCTATTCGAGGATAGTAGGTTATACCTGAAATTTTATTTTCTTATGAGGTGGCAGTGTTTTTTTGCTAGGGTAGGGATTTGATCTATCAAAAATTGTTCTAGCTTGATGATCTCCTCAGTGCTTTAGATCACTATCTTTCCCTCATATAGAGGGATGTTGTCTGGGATGTCAAACCATTTTTCATAAGTTGTAGATTCTGTTTCCCGTTGGAAGGATTTTTATATAAGCTTTTTCTTCAGCTCCTTTACATAAAGTGGAGAACCTTCTGGTGATTTGTCATGTTTTTCATGTTCGGAATAATTGCATGCTCAATTTTGACCTATGCATCTAATGGTGATTTATGAATCTATTTTCCACAGGCAGTTGTTACTAATCATCTGGTAGTGAGAGGTAGCTATCGCAGCCTAAGCCTTGTTGTTTATGGGAATACTGCAGAGGATCTTGGGCAGTTCAACATAGAGTTTGATGATAGTTCTATGACAAATATTGTTAGTTCAGTTGAGGGAGATCTTGAAGATTTACCATTGCCTCTGCGTTCTATTAAGTACATAAATGACAAGTTTTCGTGCTCCCTGCATGCGCTTCCTGTACCTGTTAGTGTGTTGGATATATCTCTTGAAGTTAAGCAGCTTTTGCAGTTAATATTGAAGCTATTACAAGTAGACAAATCTGGTGGTGCAGTACAGAAAGCAGTAAATGCTATTGTTTCAACTGCCTCTGCATATGTAGTTAATGACTCATCTTGTGAAGCAATCCATCAGAAATCTCTTCCGTTGGGTAGAACAAAAGAGATTGTAGAGTTCCAGAATAAACTTTATCAGATCAAAAAAGAATTACTTGAGCTATATAAAGTGTTCCAGCAAGAATCAGGAGATACAATCGAAGAGTCTTTCCAAGAATCTGCTTTCCTTGAATCTGATGTCAATTTATCTTCTACCAAGCAGTTGGTAGATATGCTTGGACAAAGCTTCCATTTGGGATATGAGTCCTCAAGTTTTGGACATCCCTCACTCTCGAAGGTAAATGAATCTGGAAAAATCAGTTATGTTGTACGTGGTTTTCGTTTATCAGGTGGAGGATAAATCAGTTTACTCTTTTTTTCCCCACATATTTTACTTAATATTATCCATCTGCAGAACAAAAATGTTATGCTGTGGTTGGCTACAACAATTTTTCTCTGCTCTAGCAAAGAAAGCTGCTTTCACTTTGTAAATAGCGGTGGGGTTGAACAACTCATGCAAGTTTTTTGTCATGACTTGCCTAAGTCAACTACTGCTGTATTGCTACTTCTTGGAGTCTTGGAGCAGGCTACTCGCCATTCAGTCGGCTGTGAGAGATTTCTTGGTTGGTGGCCTCGTGAAGATGAAAAGGTCCCATCTCGTATAAGCGAAGGGTACAGTCAGCTGTTGAGGTTATTACTGGAAAAGCCACGCCATGATGTGGCATCTCTTGCAAGTTATATTCTTCGTAGGTTAAGAGCCTATGAAGTTTTGTCGAGATACGAGGTGAGCTTTTCTCTTGTTACACAGCTTTGTGCCATTAAACTGTGAGTGCTGAGATATTCTTTGCCAGTGTGCAGTTCTATCGACCTTAGGACACCACTGTACTGATGATGGTGCTGATAGCTCATGTCTGAACTTGCTTACGACTACCAAGTCTCAACTCAAGAATCTTATGGTAAGTTTTATGCCTTGCAGTGAATTTTTATTTTATAAGCAAGACAATGTCCCTTTTCCAACCCACCAAAATTCTTGGTGGAAATGTTCTATGGCTATTGGTTTTTCCTTCAAAAAACTTCATATGATGTAGTTTATTGATTAGCTTATTTTTAAGCAGACATTGTTGAATTCACCCGGTTCAGTCGAAGATCCTTCTCTAGTGGCCCTTGCAAGTAGATCATTGATGCTTGGTCAGAGTGAAGGTGGTTTGTTATCATATAAAGCAACTAGTGGCTTAATCACTTCATCAAATTCTTGTATTTTCAACTGGGATAACAACTTGCATTTGCTGGAGCTACTCAAGGTATATATCCTATTTCGAAAAAGGAAGCATTTCTCTTCACATTCTCATTGCAAGGTTTTGGAATTTAAATATATATCTCCAAGGATGCTCACGTTCATTTTAGAGCGAGAAGGGAAGGGCAAACTTGCTGTTTAGTCCAATGAATGGTGCTCGATTGACTTTAATATGCCCATCGTTTCTAGCTGAAATACTTTCCTCGGTGGCATTTTATCATGTTATGTTACCATTAAACTTTTTAACTGTGGGAAAATAAAATGTACACTTTCTGCAGTAGTTCATGATCTCAGTAGGAATAAGGAGTGGGAGAACTTTTCAAATTGTGATTATTTGTGAATTACCTGAAAATTTTTCTTTTAAGTAAACTCTTTTGAGTTAAGTGATGAACTTGGACGGCCATAAGGAAGAACCACTGTCATCTGATATCTTTCAAAATAGAATTGAGGAAACAGTATTGCCTGGATTTACGTTGACGGTTTCCTCTACAGAAGAAAGGCTGTGGTGTGCAACATCTCTGTGCCCCTAAATAGTGGATATCCAAGGGTTCAACATGTATGTTGGTTATTAGATTTGTCTTTTTATTATAGTTTAGTTACTGCTTAATAACATACCATGAAGTATCCACATTTGTTTATACTCTTCTGTGGGGTATTGTAAAAAAGAAAGAAAGAGTATCTTCGGGCTTATAAGTTTTGGTTTGGTTTGCTGTTATTCTTTCTTGGTTCACATTGCAATTGACTTACTGTTGTCTGCACTCCGTTTTTGCGGCTGATCGAAGATAGATAGTCATTTTAAGCTTGTACCGAAGAAGCTCAACTATGAAATGTAGATAATCTTTTGGAAATTAGTTTTTCATACGAAGTATTTCATGCTAATATTGATCTTCGTGTGTGGTATTAGGAGAGAGGCTTTTGGCCTTTGTCTGTTGCATTGCTGTCATTATCTACGCTGCAGTCAGAAGTAGAAAATTGTATGTTCCTGAGCATGGAAATAATCACATCTATTGGGTCTATACTTTTCTCATTGCTCCGTTCTCGTTCAGGTACAACTGGTTTTCCCTAGGGCTCTATGATTTTCTTGGTGACTTTCTGATTACGTTTTAATGTACTATTATGCAGGTTTACTTTTTCTTGCTCATCAAGACGAACTTTCTGATGCCCTAATTGAGGCCCTTAAGGGTGCTGATTTAGCCAAAAAGGAGGACTGTCTTCCTCTTCGATATGCATCTACCTTAATTTCTAAAGGTTTCCTTTGTGTGCCACGAGAGATTGGAATGATTCTTGAGATGCATCTAAGAGTGGTTGGTTCAATATTATGATGTCTTATCTAAATTCTTGGGCGCTGCTTTCTTTTCTTTTTGGTGACTGATTTCTATTTGTTTTGTAGGTTAATGTGATTGATCACTTGCTTACATCTACTCCACACTCAGAAGAGTTTTTGTGGGTGCTTTGGGAACTCTGCGCCTTTTCAAGGTGGGCATTTTAAATCATGTTTCAATTGTTTGAAAAAAAAAATCAGACCTTTATGTTAAAAGAATACAATTTGCAGGTCTGAGTGTGGGCGCAAGGCTTTGCTGATTATTGGGCACTTTCCAGAGGTATGATTGATTATGAGCATTACCCAGTATAATGCCTGTGAGTAGTAGATTTAAAGTATTTTCTAGGGAAGTAAACTTTTAACTTTTAACTAAGGAATTACAAGTAATCCTGGGTATGTTCAACCCAAAAGCTTAAGTTGATAGGTTGTGGGATCTTTTCCACTGATATGTCCACTCTTAGCACAGGCACTTAGCATATTGCCTTGTATATGTCTGATTTGTTAATTACTTTTCGAGTTTCATTTTAGTTATTGCTCGGGTATACCTGGTAATATTTAAGTCTTCTTGCTTTATGCAAGGCTGTTTCAGTGTTGATAGAAGCACTCCGCTCTGTTAAGGAATCAGAACCGTCTGCAAAGAATGCTGGTAAGAATTCTTAAGAGCTGCTAGGCCTGAGTCAATTCGACATTCATCTTTTCATAATGGACTCACAGTATCAAGTAACAAGTTTTACTTTCAGGCGGTTCACCTTTGGATGTTGCTATCTTTCACTCAGCAGCTGAAATTTTTGAGTTCATTGTTATGGATTCCATGTCATCTTCTCTGGGTTCTTGGATTGGATATGCAGCCGAGCTTCATGGTGCACTGCATTCATCATCACCTGGGTCCAACAGAAAAGATGCTCCAACAAGGCTTCTGGAATGGATAGATGCTGGAGTTGTTTATCATAAAAATGGTGCCATTGGCCTGTTACGCTATGCTGCTGTGCTGGCTTGTGGTGGAGATGCTCACTTGACATCAACTAGTGTTCTCGTGTCTGATTTGATGGATGTTGATCACGGTATTGGAGATGCTTCTGGTGGCTCAGAAATTAACATCATGGAGAACCTTGGGAAAATTATATCAGAAAAGACATTTGATGGAGTAGTACTTCGTGATTGTGCCATAGCGCAGCTTACTACAGCATTCCGGATATTGGCATTCATATCTGGAAACTCAGTATGATTTTTTTTAATTACTAGCTAAGACGTACCATTGTAGGTGTAGCAAATTTCTAGTGGCTCATCCTTGAATGTTTGGTTTCAGACTGTCACTTCAGAGTTGTATCATGAAGGAGCCATTCCAGTTGTCTATGCAGTTTTAGTTAATTGCAGGTTTATGCTTGAAAGATCTTCAAACAGTTACGGTAAGTTACTAATGTCCAATCTATTGTTTTATCAGTAGTCCAATCACCTCAGAGTGATATCATGAAGGAGCCCTCCACCTGCTTCTAAGCTACTCCTTTCCAGTAGTCCAATCATGTGGGTTTTATCTTACAGCGGAACCAGTTTTATTGTTTAGTATTGATAGCTTAGTGAATGCGTATCTATTTTCAGGCATGTTATCATTGAAATGGATTTGTTTCATAGTTTGAATATAATTGACGTAAGATCTTATATTTGACTTTCTGATCTACTAATCTTATTGGAAGAATATAAACCCTACGAGTTTAGGGTTTACTGTCACCTCAGAGTTGTATCATGAAGGATCCCTCCACCTACTTCTAAGCTACTCTTTTCCAGTAGTCCAATCATGCGGGTTTTATCTTACAGCAGAACCAGTTTTATTGTTTAGTATTGATAGCTTAGTGAATGCGTATCTATTTTCAGGCATGTTATCATTGAAATAGACTTGTTTCATAGTTTGAATATTATTGATGTAAGATCTTATATTTGACTTTCTGATCTACTAATCTTATTGGAGGAATATAATCTTCATGATGACGTACAACCTTTTATTCCTCCCTCCTGTTTATGATTCTGAAACATTCATTTTCCTCTGTTGTGACGGTCTATTTTTCCTGTCCGCTTTCAAAGATTACCTAGTTGACGATGGGACAGAGGGCAACTCAACGTCAGATTTGCTATTGGAACGTAACCGTGAGCAGAGCTTAGTTGATCTTTTGGTTCCTACTATGGTATTGCTGGTATCCCTCTTGCACAAGCTGCAGGTGAGTTGATTTTAAATAATGACATCTGGTATATAATAGTAGGAATCCTTCTTTTCTGTGTTGGCTCTTGTCTGTGGCCTCTAAGCTTCTTCTAATTGGGTGTAGATTGTAATTTCTTTCTCAAAAGTTAGAAAATGACAGAATGTGATATTTGCAAGTTCATACTGGCTAATATCTTAAGGCTTAATTCTGTTAGGAAATAGTTTTTTTTTTTTTTAAAATTCTATCATTTTTATTTGTTATGTTGTTTGAAGATGAAGATACAAATATTTAAAGAAGAGAATTCATTATAGAGACACGACATTTTGGTAATTGTATGTCCTATTTTATTTTGCACACTAACCTGATAGATTATAGAAACCGGTTATTATTTTCTTGTAGGAAGCACATGAGCAGCACAGAAATACAAAACTCATGAATGCGCTGCTAAGATTGCACAAGGAAGTAAGGTATTTATTGTTTTTTAGTTCTGGGCTGTATTTACTTCCATGCACCTACTCGGTGCTTTTCTAATGATATTCTTGAATATTCATTCAACTTTTTTTTTTTCTTTTTTGATTATTCTAATGCAGCCCCAAGCTAGCTGCCTGTGCAGCTGATTTGTCCTTGCCTTACCCTGATTCTGCACTTGGGTTTGAAGCTGTATGCCATCTCATTGTATCTGCACTTGCTTATTGGCCAGTTTTGGGATGGACTCCAGGTCTCTTCCACTCCCTTCTAACGAATGTTCAAGTGACTTCTGCACTGTCCTTGGGCCCTAAAGAAATCTGCAGTTTGCTGTGTGTTCTGGTAAGCAAATTCTGTGATGTGCATCAGTATGCCAAGAAGCCTTATGGCACTGATATGGCTGTATGGGACACAAAGATTTTGTAATTCTTAGTAGTAATCACCAATTTATGTATACCGTGATTAGGGATTCCTTATGGAAATAGTATCTGACTATCTTTATCGAATCCATTTTGCGTGATAGATTGATTTATTTCCTGACGAAGGCATCTGGCTTTGGAAGAATGGCATGCCAGCCTTGAGTGCCCTAAGAACATTGGCTTTAGGGTCTATATTAGGGCCTCAGAAAGAGAGAGAAGTAAACTGGTATCTAAAGCCTGAACATCATGAAAAGGTGCTTGGCCAATTGAGACCGCATCTTGACAAGATTGCAGAGATGATCCAGCACTGCGCAATTTCTGTATGTTGGTTTTGCTGGCTTTCATATGCTTATATTATTTTCTTATCATAGTTTATTATCTAATGGTGATTTTTTTAACAGGCATTGGTTGTTATACAAGACATGCTAAGAATTTTCATTGTACGCATTGCCTGCCAAAAAGTTGAGAATGCCTCGATACTTATTAGGCCAATATTATCATGGGTGCTTGAATCTGTTGATTTATCCTGCTCATCTGAAATGGATGCTTACAAGGTAAATACTTGGTGATCTTGTGGTTGATTCTGAGCTTCTTTATTCCATAAATGTACTTTGAGATGGAATCTTATGTCATGTATTTCCCTATCAGATGCGGAGGTATCTTGATTTTCTTACCAGCTTGCTAGAGCATCCCCAAGCTAAGGTATATTCAACTTCCTTTTTTTTTTTATCATTTTCTGTTTTTCATTTTGTTTGAAAAAATTGTGATAATTTTCACAAACCTTACTGGCCTTAGTCTTTTATTCATCAGGCTCTCTTGTTGAAGGAGGGAATCGTTGAGATTCTGCAGAGAGTGCTAGAAAGATGCTTGGATGTCTTTGATTCAAGGGTATCGGATTTCGTTACTTGGTCTGGTTCTGATTTTACAATGTACAGTTGGTTCCTCCCTGTGCTGAAGTCGATTTCACTCATTCTTGGTTCTGGAAAACCTGAACAATATTCGGACAGACATGACTTGTAAGTAAATCATGTTGCCTAATTGATGTATTCTTTCTTTCTGAAAGTGCACTGCTTGAATTTTGTCTTTGCTAATTTATTAGGCAGTATTCTGGTCTGAGTTCTGGAGATTGTGGATTAATTTTACCTTCACTCCTCAAGTGTTTTCAGGTATATATATATGTTTTTGAGTTAAGTTTTTTTGAGTACAAGCTTTTGAGATTGTGAAATTTTAGATAAAATTTCTAATTCATTTCAATGCCGGACACTGTTCAAACTTTATAACCATAATTTTATTGCAACTTGGAATCAGATATCAATATAACTGAATTCTGCTTTCTGTGGCTTTACATTTTATGTGTCTTGATAAGGCAAATTTTTTTTTTACGATTGCTATTGGGGGAATCTTGTCTTGCAGGAATTACCATTTGGAAAAGAATTACTGGCTTGTGTTGGAGCTTTTGAAGAGTTGAGTTCTTCTGCTGAAGGTCGAAGGGCTTTATTGAGTACTTTCTTTCATGTTCACTCCAAAACCGAACTGCATGATTCAGATACAGTGCAGGAAAGAGAGGAAATTAGTGATCATAAAGAGTTGAGGTGGATAAGGTATCCCCCTTTATTATGCTGCTGGAAGAAGCTCTGGAGTTCCTTCGTTTCAAGAGATGATATCTCGGCTTCTGCAGTTGAAAGCTTGAAACTGCTGTCTACTGGATGTTTTAACTTCTGTAGAGAAGGCAAAAGGTTAGTATTTTTATACATTCCTAGTCAATTAAACTGGGTTACTGGATTTCTATGTCATATGTATACTTAAAAATGACTTGCCTTTTTTATGGATCAGTTTGGATTTTAAAGGGGTTTCTGTAGTGAAGTATCTCTTCGGTCTTTCAGAAGATACATACACAGCTGATGGTTCTTCTGAAGAAAACATGAACTACATCAAGGGAGTAGCCACTTTTTTGAGTTCTAAGGTCAGCAATCGTGACCATGAAGCAACTGCTACACAGACATCTCTTTATCAGGTAGAATATAATTAGGATCTCTTTCCACTTTTATTAAAATCCTTCAGTTTCTGACATTGTACGGGTATTCAGGTTTTGAAGCCTGCCGAATCGCTACTGACACTGCTGCAGAAACCTGACGCTGACATTAATACAGTTGATGTGCCCAATGAGGTGTTGCCAAGCAATGATTCCATTTCTCCAAAGGTTCATATGATGGGAGACACCAATTCAGACATGGTTGGCGATATTCTTCTGTCTGGAGGACTTGTAGACAAGTTCCTGTGGGATTGTCCCGAGACATTGCCGGACAAGACACTTCTTCCTATGAAAAGGAAGTTGTCTTCCGTTGATGCGGCAGGGAGGCGCGGAAGGGCAGATTCAACAGCCGCTGATTCAACAGCATCAGGTACGTTCTCACGTGGATCGGGCCCAGTTGCAGCACCTCCTGGCCCCACTCGTCGAGACACATTCAGGCTGCGTAAGCCAAACACTAGCAGACCGCCTTCTATGCACGTGGATGACTATGTTGCTAGGGAAAGAAACACTGATGGAGGCACTGGCAGTGATGTCATTGCAATTCCAAGGGGACCCACCAGTGGGAGACCTCCTTCAATCCATGTTGACGAATTTATGGCTCGACAGAGGGAGCGTCAGAGCTCTTCTGCCACCGTGGTGGGCGAGGCAGTTGCCCAGGTAAAGAATGTAACAGCTCCAC
Source organism: Chamaenerion angustifolium (assembly GCA_946814005.1). Lineage (NCBI taxonomy): Eukaryota > Viridiplantae > Streptophyta > Magnoliopsida > Myrtales > Onagraceae > Chamaenerion > Chamaenerion angustifolium. Next base: position 31,285,462 of record OX328275.1, read on the forward strand.
CATTTGAGAAGGCTGATAAACAGAAGCAGTTGAAAACAGACATGGACGATGATCTTCAAGGGATTGACATTGTATTTGATGGCGAAGAATCTGAAACCGATGATAAGTTGCCGTTTCCTCATTTGGATGAGAATCTGCAGCAGCCTGCCCCTATCGAAAACTCTCCACACTCAATCGTAGAGGAGACAGAGAGTGACACTCATGGAAGTGGGCAGTTCTCTCGTATGGGTACTCCAACCGCATCTAATGCCGATGAAATCTCTTCGAGGATGTCGGCCTCGCGTACTGAGAGGGCATTGACTCGAGAACCAAGTGTTACTTCAGATAAGAAATTTGATCAACCCAGTGATCATATGGCTAAGAGTTCTGGGTATTCAGGAATGTATAATTCGGGACTTGCATCGTCTTCTGGAAGAGCAAGGGTTGATTCAAGGATGAGTCCACAGATATCGTACCCTAAACAAAGTCCTCAAAATCAAGGGAACCTGCCCTACAATGTTGCACCACAAGGGCCATATGACCCTAGATTTATGCAGACTCAACCACCACTGCCTCCCATGCCTCCACCACAATCAGTACTTTCTCAGTCCGACTCCCAATCAAACACGGCAATGGATGGGCAGCAGCAACCTATCACTGCTGCCTTTCAGGTAAGAGAAGCTGCAGCTGTATATTTATGTACTTGAGAGGGAAGTTGCAATTTTTTTTTCCAAGAAAAATAAGAGAAATTCATACTGAACTGCATCGTTGAGGACTGAACTTTTATTACTTATTTGGGTGGCAGGTTCAGCAAGATTATTTATCCAACTACAATAATTCACCGAGTGGACCCATCAGACCTCTTCCTCCACTTCCCCCTACTCCACCTCCATTCCTATCAAATCCCTACAATCTTACAGCTCAAAATATGCAGTCAGCTCCTTATGGTCAGACAAATGTGCCCTACCCTCCAACTCCTCTCATGCCTTCTATGATTTACAACAGGCCACTATCTGTCCCCATGAGTAGCTACATGACCTCAACTATGCAGCAGCAGGGTGAAATTTCCATGCAGAGCCATATTTCTGTGGTTCAAACGATGCATCAGGTCCAGCCATTACAGCCACCTCTTCTTCCTCCACAGCCACCTCATCATCTCCACAGACCTCCTGTTCCTCAGTCATCTTCGGACCAGGGTTTTTTGGGACAGAGCAGCTCCGGTACCGTACCAGGGAGCATGTTACAGATGCAGCAGCAGCAGCCACAATTTGCTCCTCTGGTTAATACATTTTATCAGTCTCAACAGCCAGAGTCATCTCTTGCCCAGCAGTCCTTCCAACAAGGAGATCAGCTGCAGCAGCAACAGCCACAGCAGCAAAAGGATGCAGGAATTTCCTTAGCTGATTATTTTAAGTCTCCAGAAGATATTCAGGTATGGAGTGGATGATAAAGCACTGCTGATAATTTTAGCCCACTCTGTTTGGAAGATTTTAGGCAATGTTTGTTTGTGGGAAGATTTTACTGAGATTAAATTCTGTGTCAGGCCTTGTTGAGCGATCGGGAAAAGCTCTGCCAACTTCTGGAGCAGCATCCGAAGCTCATGCAAATGCTTCAGGTCTCTCTACTATTATCATTTTCTGGATTTTTGTTTCTTCTTTTCAAACCATACCCACATAATTCGCTTCCTTACATATAGACACACCATCATTAATGAAGGTTATTGCTGTTCTAATATCGTGTTTTTGGTGGTTGAACAGGAAAAATTGGGTCAGCTGTAGAGATATTGATTTGATGCTGCTACTGCATATTGTTGATTCCGGCTGCGTATCTTAATCAAAAAAGAGCTTCTCTGTAACCTGTACGCTAAAACATTGTGTTGTATTTATATGATATCTTTGTACATTCAGAGGGGGGATTTTTAATTTGCTCCCATTGACTGTATATTTGTTCTGTTGTGACAATTCAAGTTGCGTAGGAAGATCAAATATGACAGCATATAAGCCGTAGAAGTCGTTTTATGTCGTAACCCGTGATCCTTTTACTAATATTGAACTTATGTTGATTTGCTTGGCATTGGGATTAAACTAATTTCTGCGGTTAAGAAGTGACAGTTGGTGGGTATTTGGTTGACTAGGATGAGGTCAAAATAAGGCAGCTTATATTGACCAAATTAATGTGGTTGGGACCTTGCGAATTCAAGTAGTTGCCACTTGGCTCAATTAAGGGGTCCCAGCTTGTTCTTAGCTAATGCTGACTCAATCTTAGTTTGAGTAGAGCGAGACGACTTTTTTGTTTAAATCTCATGTCTATTCGATGTTTGCATTGGAGATGAATGATGATGAGCAAATTTACATTTGTGCAAAAAAATAAAAAAAATCTACTAAATAAATAAAAAATCATTCTTGACATTGGAATTAAAACTCATAATATTTATGAGAAAGAATAGAAAACATAAGCAATGAATGTCAAATGAAAATAAGTAAAACTTGTTCATAATTAAAATTATGATATATATACACTTAATTTAAAAATAGAAACTAAAGTATATTTGAAAATTTAAAAGAGTGACAATATATACTAGATTTGTTTATAAAAAATAATAATTAAAAAAAACAAGTAAACTATCTAATTAAGGAGTATAAGCCATAAGGTTTTAAGGTTAATTAATATCAAGATTATAGGGTTAAATAACAAGGAGCTACCTGAACTTTGGACATTTTGCAACAAGTTACCCGAACTTAAAAAAATCAAAACAGGCTACCTCAACTTTGGCGAATGTGCAACGAGCTACCTCCGTCCAGTTTCTGACAAATTTACGACGAACTTCCGATGAATTTCCAACTAATTTATGTCATCAGTTGACGGTAATTTGGACGGAGGTAGCTCGTTGCACCTTCGCCAAAGTTGAGGTAGCCCGTTTTGATTTTTTGAAGTTCGTGTAGCTCGTTGCAAAACGTCAAAAGTTTAGGTAGCTCCTTGGATTTTAACCCAATATTATATTTGTTATTTTTTCAAACCAGTCAGTTACTAAAAGTAGAACAAATCAGAAAATAAAAATTCAGCACAAAAAGAGGTTTTAGAGGTTAAAAGTTTAAAACTGATATTATGGTATTAGCCAAGGTCGCCTTTACTGAATATATTCTGGTTTGGATTGGATGATAAGTGTATTATGAAAATAAAGTTAGATTGCAGTTTTTGTATGAGCGCAATTAGAACGTTTAGCTATTATTATAATTGTAATCTAAGAGTATATCCATTTTTGAACGTAGAATATAATTAGTTTTGTATTACATGATTCAATAATCTAGTTTGATGATTACTATAGGCTCAAAGAGAAATTCTGGAATTGAAATTCTACGTACTAAATATGAACTGAGCTTTAATTCTGAAGTGTGAATATACAATCAAACTAATCACTGCTGATCTTGATAAATGATGTACAAAAAGTGAACAATGTTCTAAATTTCCTGCAAAACTGTATTTATGTCTCTTGCTTCCTCTCTTCAACCAGGGTATGATGATACCAATGTCGAAGGTATGCAAGTCGAGTTCTTCCATGTCCGAGCATTCATCTTCAGTATCTCCACTGCCTTCTCCTTCATTCGCCCTCCGCAATCCACTTGCAGAACCAAGCACAGCTTCGCCGCCACTCCCAGATGCAACATCTCCTCCAAAACCCTAGACGTGCCCGAGAACTTTGAAACCGACAGCAATATCCTCACTGCTCTCTCATTAGCCACTTGGGAAACCCTAAGTATCTTCTTTGACACAACCGCGAGTCCCGCTGCATGGCTCAACAGCTCTGCCCTTCCCTCCGCGCACTGACACAACATGTCCAGAACAGTGAGTGCAACCTCAGACAACCGTTTCTTGTCAGACGAATCGTGTTCTAGAAGCAGCTCAATCAAGACCCAGACCGCTCCTGCCTCGACGGCCTTGACCCGGTTCCGACCTTGAGGGCACAAGTGGGTCAGGAGGTTCAATGCAGCCTTGGTGGCCTTATGGGAGATCCGATCTCTCAATGCGTCTATGACTTCGACAAAGAGCTGTCTCTCCGTGGTCGCTAGGCTGGCGATTTGCGCTGAGTCAGCTACTTGGAGGACCGAGTCCAGCATCATTAGGGCATACGCTCTCGATTCGTAGTTCTCACCTTGCATTACCCTCAACAAAGAGCCAACGAACTTGGTGGTGATTAGGGTTTTGAGTTTGGCGTCTGAGACCTGAAGGCTGTAAATTAGGGTTAGGGCTTCATCTGGGTCGGACTCCATAATGATGGAAGACAAGAACTCGACCGCACCCGCCGCTTCCATGCACCTCTTATTGGTCTCACTATGGGCAGCGATCGATTTTAGTCTCTTCAGACAGTTGACTCTAGCCTCGGGTGCTGATCTGGCGCCACTGATGATCTTCGCCACCTGTGCCTTTGTGACAATTGGCTTCGGTGTTGGGATCCTCTCGACCCCATTCGATGCATTGAGGGTGCACCACGATTGGATGAGCCTACGAAGCGTGTGGTTGGGCGTTATCATGAGATCGCAGTCGGAGGATATCATCTGCTTCGTGATCGGACATGTCTGGTTTTTCGATGAAGACAGCCATTTCTCGATGCTTTCCCGGTCGTAGGTTATCCCCGTTGAGACCGTCACTGGATCCTTCATCATCTCCAGGGAGATCGGACAAAGGAAGTATGAAGGAACATCGATTTCTTCCATAATCGACATGAGATAGCTTGAAGGTGTTGAGTATGAGTTGCTTATAGGTATGAACTTGGTAGACGCTTTTGCTGGATAAGGTTACGTTTGGGAAGAGGACATATATATAAGGAGTGTCAGTTTACCATACTTTGTGTTGTGCGTGTTCACCTCTATCTATGAAAGTCAAACGCGGAAATATTCTAGAGAGAGAGAAAGGGAGAGACAGCGTCATTAGTATTACTTGGTCGGGACAGATTCTCATCGATCCTTTGACTTTCTCTCTCTGGAATGTTCAATAACTCGTGCTTTAATTTAATGGGGTTGATGCTTTGAATGCTAATTTGATTGCCGACACCAGCAAGTGGAGAAAGCATCAAAATTGGGTTCTATAGTTTAATATATTTATATGTCACACTGCCTTCACTCTCCCAAATTAATCAACAAGGAATGGAGGTTAATATTTAATTAATAATGTTAATCAACCCATCTATTCATATTTTTATATCAACATTGAGGGAGCTAAGGTCGTGTGCCGTTTGCTTCACATATTAAACATTACAATTTAAGGTTTAGAGCACATCTCACTATATATATATATTCCATTTTATAATTAAAAATAAAAATGTTTTGAATTTTTTTATAATGTGGATTACAGTGTACTAAACGCCATATTTAAGCATGTTAATTTTACTCTTTTTTATATTTTACTTTGATTTTTCCTTTTTCTTTTATTGTGTTATAAAAGAAAGTAATTAGCTATATATTGTAACTTATTATGCTATAGTAATATATATGGAAAAAATATTACATACGCTTATAATATTACAACATATGCTATAATTACGTATCCTTATTATTAAATTCATTTTGAACATTTTATCTTATTATTATATACAAAATTTAGATTTAAAACTACATTAAAAAGAACGGACCTTAGCTTAGGTCGTAAGAAAACACTCACAATTTGCATGGACTTTGACAGTGTAGATTGCATTACAGAAAAGACAAAACGAATGAGGGCGAGAATGATGTATGAAATATTGGGTGATTATTACAATATATATATATATATATATATTGATTAATGATGACTTGCACAATCAAAATTCAAAAGTGGTAAAAGGTAAAAGTCGGCGATGAATATGGTCACGTGCTGTAGACCATATTATTTATTTAATGACCTTTGTAAATAATTAAAGTCTTGGAGCTACAACGGTGTTCTATCCTAAGTAATTACTACGCTTAATTGGTATATAACGAGTGGCATGCCATGCCAATTCCCTACCACATATATTGGATCAGAGATGGGCATCAAGTCAAACAAAATAAAAGAAAAGCCGACATCACATCTGCGACAGGTCAGCAGACGTGGCTCCAGCCGAGCTGAGCTGTCACCGCCGAAATTCGTTGCTTTTTCGTCTACTCGGATTGAAGTATATCTACTGTGTGTAGGTGGGTTACGTTTGTGGTGGGTTACGTTTGTGGTAGGTGGGTTACGTTCAAGATAAACTACAAAGAAAATATAATGAATGAACATATAAATATAATTAAAATAATAAATTTTTGACCAGTATGTCATAATATTTTTTCTTCATAACCATGACACAATAATATTTAATAAACTATTAAATAAACAAATTAAATTAATAAACTTGATTAAAAATAAATGACAAAATAATTAACTAATACATTAAAATATACTGTCAAACGCGAATGACGCGTTGTATAAATATTGACTGCAGAAATGCACAATAGCTTTTTTCAACATAATATTAGGGTTTAGCTCTTATCATTCATTCTTTAGGCCTATAAATCTTTGAGATTACAACCCAACATAAAGCAGCACACTTCATATTGGGCCCATTAGAGAAACTGAAAAGGCCCAACATATACGACTTGTTTGGATGAGTAGAATAGAAGAGACGCAGGGAAAATATAATTTATTTATATTTTTTATAACCTCTATTAAATAAGTTATAAGTGCCATGGTATAGCAAAGGAAGTATACTGCTTAAATAAGTGTATAACTTCCATAAGTTGTATTTGTAGATTATTGGATTTAGCTAATTTTTTTTTTTTGGCCAAGAAATTACTTCTATTAATCATAGAAAGAGTTCTCCAAATCCGAAACATACAAAGCAAACAAAGTTCTCGGGTTACATAAAATCCAATCACGGGGACAAGTCCCCCGTTTCGCCTCCAAGGCTACCCAATTAGCACACTTGTTCGCCGAACGACGTACGAACCACCAATGGATTTTGGTGATGAAATTGGAGAGTTCCAAAATGTCTGATAGTACATCCCGAAGTTCCCAATCATTACCCGTGTGCCCTCCATGAAGGAGGTTGATAACATGTTATGCATCCGACTCTATAATTACCTCGGGTCAAGCATGAACGATTGCCAAATGAACCGCGTTTAGGATTGTCTTTGCCTCGAGAGATTTGACACTTGTTCCTCCACATGTCGAGTGATGCCCCGCCACGAGAGATTTAGCTAATTAAGATGAACATAAAGATGGAATATTTTATTTGCACTTTATGATATGGTGCCCTATGTTCAGGGCACCATACACAGTGCGTCCGGTACCCCCGAATTCGAGGGATAACCAGAGTTAAAGTCATACCACAGTCAGGTTAGAGTGGAGGGCTATAAAACTCTCTACCCATCTGCATAATATGTTAAGTGAAATATTACATACTTGAGCTACATACTAATTCTACACACTCTCGACCGACTTGATAGTCAGAGGGGAAACAACGGGAACATCCGGGCTTTCCTTCTGGGCAGATTAACATAGCGGTATAGAACCAAGTCGGAATGCAATATAAAATGCTCTACCGGTAAACGTGATTCAACAATGTTAAAAGTCAATGGATATATAGATCTATCAAATCAGGTATCTTTCTTCCCCTCTACCAAATTGGTTATGTTTTTTCACACTACCAAATTCGCTTCGTAGAACAACTAAAAATGTCAAATTAAACAAAGTCAAGAATGTGTCAAAGAATTGTAGTAGATTATACATATACGAGTAGTAATTAACAAATCAAAATTTGATTTTTGACAGTAGATTTTTGACCTAACCTCTATTCCACAATCAAACATTATTTTTTATGTCAAGTTACCTTAACAGAGACGCAGTTTTCACTTTGTTTTAGTTCTTGTTGGAAATTGATGTACGAAACACATGCAATCGATTAAGGTACAACATAACACATAATTAAGTTACCTCCCTAAACGATTGTCTTAGCGGAAGCGGAAGCGGATCTGCCTGAGGTTGGGATCACGGTCTGTCGGACGGGAAGACACGCCACGGTTTGACGGGCAATGACCTATAATACCACAGCTACTGACCTCTGTCTAAACTGTAGGGCGGCTAGGGCATCACTGTCATCATCATCATTATGTTTTCCAAACCCTGAGCACCCCTATATATACTGATATATAGAGGGATAGGTTTTAAGTCCAGATACACAACTGGGCTTATGTAAATGGGCTCCCACTTATGGGCGACCCATTATCCTAAAACCAACATCTCCCACTCGCACAAAGTGGGGGGCGCTCATTCATCAAGCCAGCACCAAGAGAACGAATCTCATTATACAGTAAAGTCACATACGAGGAGGCAGCCGTGCGACCGACAGACACAACGAGCAAAGTGCTACGCACCGGTTAAGAATACGTAGCGACCCGCGGATCCCACACCAGCAGTGGTAATGTGTCCTGCACCCTTGGTCATGTAATCTTTCTCCAGGTCTGACCGCACAAGGATCTTTCAGACCTATATATGTATTGCGCCCACAACCGCAGCCGGTGCCGCGGTTGGTGGCCACCTAGTGGACACAATATCGAGAAGATCCCATAATAACCATCCTCTTCCCACAAAACCATCGGCACAATTCAACTCGCTTTTCTAGAACCGGGACCCGGGCGGAATACGTCGAAGGCCCATCGAGCACGGACTAAGATAGCAAACACTGAACTGAACCTCAAGTCTCTGTTCAGAGTACTGAGGGTACGTACGCGGCTCTTACACAAAGAGCTCTGGGTCTCACACGACTCCGAGTTAAGATCACATCTCGGGTCATACCCATGGTCGTATTTGGGTGCGCTGCGGTATGGAACGCGCGCTACAGCATATCTCCTCTCCCATGGAGCATATGTCCATATGCTGTACAGATGTCCATCAGGCACACAAAGTACCCGAACCAAAAGTCACAAAGACTCCCATCCGACCCCTGAGTGGATTGACAGACCATAATCCGTCATAGTGCGAAATCAGATAGTTCCGGACACAAAGTCCTTTCCGGTCATCCCAACAGACTTCCAGAACTAGAAACTATTACCAGCCTCACCTAGCCACAAAGGCATAGAAGCTATCACCCGTGTGAGAGGGCGATCTAATCCACTTTGACATATGTCAATAAACAATCACAGTAAGAACACACAAAACACTCAAACTGTGAAAACATGCATACTCAAATATAATTCAAGTCAAAGAACATTGTATGGGAAATAAAACCAATGAAGTACATCAACTAAGTCTACACAGTCCTAGAGACTACACATGCCTCACTAAAGACTACCTCTTCAAGGTCGGAGAGACGGTCAACAACCATCTCATCCGTAGACAAGTACTTCAAACTTATCACCTTGTGTCTAACCACGTCTCTAACATAGTTTCGCTTGATATCTACTTGCTATAACTTGTTATGATACTTGGGTTTCTATATCACGGAGATTGCGACTCCAATGACTCAGCAATCAATCCGGAAGTCTCTTCAGCCATACAACCAACTGAGTGGTCCACACAAGACCCACAAATTTGGCTTCAATGACGATCAACACAATGCGCGACTGCTTCTTGCTCATCCACGATATGACATCATCGGAGAGTACAGCATAAAGCCCGAGGTGGGTTTTCTCTCATCAAAGTCACCACCATAGTCCGCATCGTTATACCCAGTCATCCAGAGATTCTCGGATCTCTAGCAAGTCTCTAGCACAAACATGACGATGCCCTTAAGATATCACATGATCCTATTTACTGCCTACCATTTCTTCAATCCGGGTTCAGCTTGGTACCTATATACCATGCCTACTGCATGACAAATATCAAGCCGAGTACACACTATTGCGCACATCAGGCTTCCGACTGCACTTAGCTACATAATTTATTTATCTGGTCCACATATCCATTTTGAGAGGTTGATCAATTTAAACTGGAATTTCAATTGGTTCGCAGTTACTCATGTTGAACATTTCCAACACTTTGTTTATGTAGCTTTCCTGTGAAAGCCACAACTGCCTCCTACAGCGATCTCTCGAGATCTAAATCCCAAGGATGTGCGCCGCCTCACCCATGTCCTTCATCCCAAACAGAGAAGACAATCAGACCTTTATCTGTGTGAGGAACTCCAAGCTATTTACAGCTATGAGTATGTCATCTACATATAGAATCATAAACACAAAGTTCGGTCTAGACCCTTTTGGTGTACACGCAATGATTCTCATCCTTCAAGAGAAATCCATTTTCCACGAACAAATCATGAAATCTGTGATACCACTGCATAGCGAACTGTTTCAGACCATAGATCAATTTGTGAAGTTTGCACACTAAGTGCTCATGGTCTTTCTGCACAAAGCATTCAGACTGCTCCATATAGATCTCTTCTTCTAACTCACCATTGAGGAAGACGGTCTTAACATCTATCTAGTGCAGTTCCAAATCTAGACTCACTCCAATAGCCATAATCTTAAGAACCCATTTAGCTCTATTTCTCTATGTCCTCTCGAAGGTCGACCAGTGCCCAAACACCGTTCTTCCTTATAGATTCCATCTAGTCCAAAGTGTTCATCTCATCTTCCATTACTTTCATCCATTCTTCTTAGAAGGTTCCATTGAGAGTTTCTCTAACGTTTTACGGCACAATAACCATATCGTCAGATATTAGGGTGTTTAGTTCTCCATCACCTTCGAATGCATATCGTCGGGAGGAAAACTTCTGTTCTAGCCCACGGCCTAACAACTCACTACTACCAGGGTATGACCATGATCACTCCCACTGAGAATGAGATCCCTAATGCTCCCACTGTCAACAAGATCATCAGGAGCGGAATCTGTTTCATTCGCTTTAGCAGGCGATGAATCCGGCAGACGACGAACTGATTCATCATCTGCGGTTTCAACTCTCCCACTCGAATTAACAGGTGTCTGCTCAACTTGATCTTGAATCTCATATAGAGATCGATCCAAATCAATCTCTCCCTTCTTAGGAAATTCGTTCTCTACAAACGTTACGTCTCGTGATTCGATCTCGGTAACACTCCCACTGTCCTGCTCGGCTATTAACACATAACCTCTGGAGGTATCAGAGTAACCAAAAATACTCTTCTTTCCTCTAGGTCCAATCTTTCCCAAACTTATTTGAGAAATCATGGGTGTAAGCGGCACACCCCAATGGGCGCATATGGTGAAGGTCCAGAACTTATTCCAGTCCAAAACTCATATGAAGTGGAGTTAACCGTCTTCGTCGGCACATGGTTTAGGATGTAGGCAGCAGTCTCCAAAGCGTTTCCCCATAAGGAAATCAGCAATTGATTATGCACCATATCGACCGAACCATTTTAAGGAGCGTTCTATTGCGCCTCTCTGCAAAACTATTTTGCTGAGGGGTGTAGGGGATCGTCAACTGATGAATGATCCATTTTCATTACATAAACCGTTAAATTCCGCTAAAAGGTACTCTTCTTCCACAATCAGGGTGGAGGGCCCTTACCCTCCTATCTAACAGGTGTAATCATCTGTAAATGTAATGAAATTATGCGCTCCGTGCCGAACCCTATTACTAAGAGGGTCACAGACATTAAAATGGATGAATTGCAAGGGAAATTCGGCTCTAGGTGCCTAACCAAAAAAAACTTTCCGGTGGAATTTTCTGCTAGACCACTTACACAAGTAGACGACTCCACTTGTGGAATGTAGGAAAGCAAACCCCAATGGGCTAGCCGCTGCATTCTATGTTGACCTCTGTAGTCAAGTCTAGTTTGTCTTTCATTCATATCGCAAACATATCCGCGAGTAGAAGAAAAAACATGAAATTATTATTGTTGCCTGAATCCAAATCCGAAACAATAAATCCACCAGAAATAATGCTAAAGCCAAACGAAGTTGAACCTAAAAGCAATTGGACGGAAGATTCATGAAAAGATAATATAAAACCGAGTTTCATTAATCCTAAGACTGAAATAACATATCGGCGAATCTGCGGAGCATAGAGGATATGACTTCAGACTAAAACTCTACCACCGCGCAAGCACAGCTCACGAGTTCTAATCCCTTCGACTTCAACATGAAAGTTGTCGTCAATGTACATCCACCTAATTTCTCGCGGGACTCTATGGTACTCAACGAAAACGTCACGATCCCTGGCTATGTGATTTGTCGATCCTGAATCTAAAATCCACAAAGGACATGACTCAGTCAACATATCTGTACTAGAAACACAAAGTTCACTAAGTAGCCAACAAGACATCTAGGTCGGATCGATTCAGGACATGCCTTCACAAAGTGTACCCACTGGCCACAGTTGGAGCATTTCCTGTATTTAGGCTTCTCGGCCTTACACGAACATTTCGCGGTGTTGTTTTCGGAGGAGTCATTGGGTTCACCTCAGTATTTGTCTACTTTGCCTTCAATGCATTTGCGCCACCGCGTTGTGCATTACTCCTTCGCCTTCAGCGACTCTTCTTAGGTCTAGAGGATGGCGTCACACACACATCAACCTTAGGTCCAGTGACCTTGGGTTTGTCATCTTCAACTCAATGTGCCTTCGAACGTGTTCAAAGGTATTGAGGGCCTTAGAATGAGTTATTTAGATTTCCATCTGTTTCTAAGAGTTAGGCAAAGAGCGGATTACGACCTGGATTTGCTGCTCATCGGTCACTGACTGACCGTTCTCCTTGAGTTTCACAATCATGTTGGCCATATGCCTCAGATACTATCTCGCGGAGTGCTGAGGATTCATCATATATGAATCAAACTTAATGTTGAGTGAGCACAACTAAGCAGTCGTATAGAACCATTTCTAGCCTGCAAAGTATCCCACGACCCTTTAGCCGTGTGTTAAGCTCAAACTCATCCACCGTACTCAGCATCATGGCGCACTTCTCAGCATCATTAACCTCCCACCCAAATGGAAAGTCTTCTGCTGATTCGTTATTCCAGAATCGAGTCTTTTCATAATCTTCTTGATGGGGTTAATGGATTTCTACTTAGGACCATTTTTATATGCTTTATCCGGATTTTATAGTGCTCACCATTAAGTCTAAGACCTTTGTCCAACTAAGCGATGATATTCTACATGACATACTAATTTCTCTAACTAAAGGAAATTCTAATAGGATCATGGAGACACAAGGAACAATGTTCTATTGCATGTAAAAGACAAGTCTCAGACCGATAGGACAAACTTGAGAACATACTTAAATCCGGGGGACAACCCTAGCTATGCCGAGAAGCACTCCCCATCTCTAAGCATGCCCTAAAGTCACTACTATCAATCGAAACACAGTCTATACCAACAGTCCTCAAAGGACCGGAGTCGAACATATCGCACTAAACCAAAGTGTTCGACTCTTACACAAAACAATTGTCCTAGAATTATTCAAGGAAATTCGGAGAACCTCGCAGACTAACCGATCGGTTCACACTCAGGAACATTTTCCTAGGTGTAGTTCGTACTCATCCAAACTTCTGAAAGGATACTAAGGACAATCCTAAAAGTTTGCTACCTAGACTATGCTAGAACTAGATCTCCCTACCAAGGTAATCTATCCTATGCAAGTAAGGTAACAAACCACACAATTCAATACACACATATATATTGATACCTTTCAAAAATAAATTAATTTGGGGCCAATTTGTAATTTTCAAAACTTTGAGGACTAAAGTCACCCTAACCAAAGTTTGGGGATCAAAATCACCATGAATAAAAATTTGGAGACCAAATTCTCAACAAATAAAAATTCAGGGACTAAAGTCTCAACAAATAAAAGTAATTAACATGTTAGACCAATTTCACACACTATGCTGGGATCTCAACAATCACAACCTAGTCAATTCTACCAGTCATGGAGTCAAGAGCCAATCAAATAAAGTAAGGCAAAACTATCTACCCTGCAGAAAACACAAAGTAAACCAGGGAACTCAAGGAACCCACACAGCGTTCTACCTATCCAGTCATGCAATATAAAACAATATAAGGCTCTCCCAACAATTTAAATTGGTCTAACAATTAATTAAATTAGCCAAAAATTATTTATGAAAGGGTCCAGGCACATTTACCGGACAAAAATAAACCACTAGGACCCACAGAGGATCCAGGATCGGCACCAAATTTGTTTCGGACCAATTCAGGTGGCCTGGGGCCTCCGAATTAGCTAAGACCGGTCTGAACAGCACTGAGCCATCCAATCTGGCCTGAACCGGTTCGGTCAGCCTCAGCCAACCAATCCGGTCAGCCTCAGCCAACCAGTCCGGTCTGTACCGGTCCGGTCAGCCTCAGCCAACAGAACCGTCTTAAAACGGTCTGGACCACTTATCGGACCGGTCCAAACAGTGCCATCTCCTTCGTTTGAAGGAGATGGCACGCTGCTAGGGTTTTGAACCCTAGCAGCGCAGCCACCAAGGTGTGGCCAGCCGCGAGGGCTGGCCACAGGGGTGGGTCGGCCACCACTGGCCGACCCTTCCCGCTGGTCCCCGGCGACTGGCCGCAGCCACAAAGGCTGCGACCAGTCGCAGGGCCCCGCCTCAGCCATGGCCGCAGCCCAGTGGCTGCGGCCAGTAGAGGCTGTGCCGCAGCCCAGCGGCTGCGGCCAGCGAGTCCGTGCCGCAGCCCAGCGGCTGCGGCCAGCGAGTCCGTGCCGCAGCCCAGCGGCTGCGGCCAGCGAGTCCGTGCCGCAGCCACGGTGGCTGCGGCCGACCTGGTCGCCTGAACCGAGAGTGGCCGCAGCCACCGTGGCTGCGGCCAGTAGGGGCTGAACTGCGGCCACGAAGGCCGCGGCCGCCCCTATTTCGGCCTCGATGGGGCTGAGCTGCGGCCACGAAGGCCGCGTCAGCTCCTATTTCGGCCTCGATGGGGCTGCTTTTCCCGATTTCGATCCCGTCGCGGTCACGATGACGCCGTGGGGATTTTCCTCTTTGAATCCGACAATTTGGAAACCAACCTACTATGGCTCTGATACCAATGTTGGAAATTGATGTACGAAACACATGCAATCGATTAAGGTACAACATAACACATAATTAAGTTACCTCCCTAAACGATTGTCTTAGCGGAAGCGGAAGCGGATCTGCCTGAGGTTGGGATCACGGTCTGTCGGACGGGAAGACACGCCACGGTTTGACAGGCAATGACCTATAATACCACAGCTACTGACCTCTGTCTAAACTGTAGGGCGGCTAGGGCATCACTGTCATCATCATCATTATGTTTTCCAAACCCTGAGCACCCCTATATATACTGATATATAGAGGGATAGGTTTTAAGTCCAGATACACAACTGGGCTTATGTAAATGGGCTCCCACTTATGGGCGACCCATTATCCTAAAACCAACAGTTCTTTATGATGTGTATAATGGAAATGAATGGAAAATAACGTAACCCTTCAACTGTTCATCGACCCATCCACATCACAAAGAGAAGCAGCCGCAAAAACAGCGGGATTCAGTATTTATAGTCCACATATATCAAAAAGCAGCAGACTGAGGTTGAGGTAGGAAAGGATTAGGATTAGGATTAGGATTCCTTGCTGAGTGAGTGGAGAACATCTTCATTGTTCGATAGCCATAAGTCAAAAAGGCCACAGTACTCTTTTGGACTAATCTAAGTTCAATGACGTGTAAATAGTTTCATATTAATATAAAAGATTGTATCGACTGTTATGCAAATCAGAGTCATATTATTATTATTCCAAGAATATATATTATATGATGATATCTATTCATCAGAGAGTTACAAAAATAATATACAAACCCCAATCAACCAGACTATGAACCCTAAAGGGAATTGTCTAGCTAATTGATAAATATATGAGAAAGTATAAGACTCCTATACTACAAAGCAATCTTTTTGCTTTCTTTACACCCCACTATACTCAATTCCCCCAACAAAATACATGGAAGGGGAAACATAATAAATAAGCTGCATGCATTCATGCATACAAATATCTTCCTTCTTTTTTCTTCAGAATCAGGACACAAAGTCAGACAATAGTAACCTCTTTCGGTTCTGCATGTTGATGTTTTCGTAGGTGTTCGAAGAGTGAGGTGGAATCGGCGCATGAATGGCGCCAAACTCATTCCCTTGATCTCCAACCTCGACTCGACGCCCTAAATGCATGTTTTGGTTAGGGAGGAACCGTTGATGGTGGCGGTGGTGGTCGATAGACAGTGAAAGGTTTTCAGTGTGGGGTAGCCCTAGAGTGAGAGACACACCGTTGTTCCCTCCAAAAGGGTTAAACTGCTCCGCCCCAAACCTCCCGATTTCATCAATTGGGTATTGCCCGAACCCTCCAATGAAATTTGCAGGGCCACCCATGATCGAGTACCCTTCCCTATTCGGCTGATCATGGCCCATTGATGGAACATTACTAGTCATCATGTCACTGCAGCTCCTAGGTTTCTTCGGACTGACACGCGTGATCCCATCAAGCTCTGATGTCCCAATAAGAGAGAATCCGGGAGGTGGGTGTCGCACATTTGCACCCACTGACGACCCTGAGTTTGTCGAAATGGCGGGTGTGTCGTAGTTTGTGGAGTTGGTTTCCTTAGACAGCTTGAAACTCATGTTGTTGGATTCAGGTGGTGGAGGAGACGACTTGGATGTCAAATCCTCGTTGTTTTCAGTCGACTTGCTAGTTTTCTCATCGGCGCCGTTGTTCTTATCGTGCTCCTTCATCTCCTCAGTGTACATCTCCTCCACCATCGGTTTCCAGAGACGGACTCGGGCATTTATGAACCAATTAGATACCTGAAAATCAGGGACAAAGTAAATATTTACATCAGTGAAAACAAAACAAAAAACTTGTTTTTGAAAAAAAACAGGGACAAATATAAGATTTTGTTTTTGAAGAGCTATCATAGAAATAAATACATTTTTCACATTTTAAATTACTCAAGACCGAAAAAGATGAGGACTTTACTCCATAACTTACGGTTGTAGCACGCATGTGAGTTAGTGTCCCATACTCGGAATCTAAAGAGATATAACATGTTATATATAAGCTTAGTATTTCGATGAATTCTCACTCGAGCTTCTACTGTAAGCCCGAGCTTTCTTGTAAGTTCAACCCCAACATTTGGCATGATCGTAGCAACCAAAACCAAATTGATTAAATCAATAATGTAACCTAGTACGTAATAACATGTACCTGGCTCCTTGTTAATCCTGTCTGTTTTGCAAGCATATGCTTGTCCGAATCCTTCGGGTAACTGCCCAACACGAAGTGATATAGTGTATCAGTATCAAGTTGATGAGGATCTATACTTCATATATATATATACAAGTACTGACTATTGTAACACGTAATGACCATGCATTAAATAAGAAGTTCAAGGAGTTTGATTTGATTAAGGTCTAGGGTTTCTTTAACTGAGAGTCTAACTTAGAATTTTCAGATCAGTTAATAACGGTTTAAAAACAGTAAGGATTGTAGTCCTACGGGTGAAGGAAGTGCTCGAAGAGCCAAGCGCGGAGGATCGAGACGGATCGCTCAGGGAGGCCTCTCTGGGGTCTCCAGGCATTGTGTTGCATTACACCGAGCTGCTGAAGAGCTCTCTGCTGCCGTAGATGGTGATCGACGAACTTGAGCCTCGAACCCTCAATCTTTCCGGTAGGGCTTTCTTCCTCTCCCAAACTCTTGTTGGCAGCTCGAATCTGCCCCGCTATCGCGTCCTTCAAGCAACGAAACTGCTTCGAGATTGTTTGGAGCGCAAGAGCCGTATAAGTCTTCGCAGAGCTGATTCCGGCGGCTTGCTCGAAGGAGGAGATCACTATCTGCATCTGGTGGTGGTACTGTCTGTACCTTTGCTCCACCTTTGGTGGGAAAAAAACATTTTTTTTAATAAAGAAGTTAAAGATCTTTTAATGGAAATTTAACGTCGAAATTCAAGATATAATATTACCTCGTCGAGCATGTTGATGAGCTTAGCTTTCTTCATCTGAATTTCTTGTCTCTCGGCTGTACTGCCGCTCTTTAAGGAGCCTTCTTCCTTGGACTGTGGAGTGACGACAGACGAAGATGACTCGCCGCCGGCGGCCTTGTTCGGCATGCTGTGGTTATCAGATTTCTTTGTCGGTGAATCGAATTTCATTCCGTTTCCGACATTCACGACCTCCTCGAGAAGTTCCTGGGCTGCCTTCAAGTACTTGGAGCTGAGCAGCACGCTCTGAAATCCGGATACTCCGTTGGTGACGCCCGAAGCGGAAGACGGCGACCCACCGCCGCTTGCAGGCCCTTGAGAAGGCTGCGGGTCGGTCCTATTGAACGACCGAAAGCCTCCGGGGTTCTGGGAGGAGAGGCTGAGAGATAGGCCCTGCTGGGACGAGCGTGGAGTTTCACGTCCGGACGGGTCCATGGCGGCGGTGGAGTTCCAAAGGTTGTACTGCACGCGTGGAATAAGGCCATGAAGGGGGGAGATCTCGTGTGCCAAGTGGACGGGGTGAGATCCTGGGTCCTGAGAGGCAGCCGACAGCGGAATTCCGACGAACTGTTGTGTCTGCGACGCTTGCGCTTGCTGAGCATGGTGGTGGGAGAGAGTTCCTCCACCGGCGGAGTTGAGAAAGACAAGGCTGCTGGTGGCGGCAGAAGGCGGCGGCGCGTTAGAAGTAGAGTACTGAGCATAACTGGGGTTCATAAGAACAAGTGTCTGTAATCCATCTGGCGCCTGAATTTCCGAGCCTTGCTGGTGATAGTAAGTCGCCATCGCTGCTGCTGCTACTGAATCCTCTTGGAAAATGACAAAAGTACCCCCTCTGGATTTGCGATCAACTGAAAGGACAGACAGCAGACTTCAGCAGAGCTTTTAACTAACGAACTCCGTCGTAAACTTCTAAAATAATTATTTATTTATTCTGAAAAAAACATCCACCGAGGTGGTTCATTCATAGATCCAATACCTTTCCTTCAAGAATCGATTTTGGTTAACCCTCTATCCACCCAATTGGAAATTGAATTGATTATGATCCAACTCGGACTAATCCTGATCAAAGAAATTAAATTAGATCAACCCCAACTCCAACTAGTCAAAATCAAGTTTTTTTGGGGTGGGGGAGATTAAAAAATGAAGGCATGTCTGCAAATATATGCAAAAAGGGAAGGTGAAGAGATATGGAGAGAGAGAGAAGCAGAGAGATTGAGAGAGACAGAGGAGGAATTTTTTGTTGATTATACATATTATATAATATTAAAATGGGATGGGGGTACCCTAGGTATGATGGAAATCTGACTCTGCACGTGCTTCGCCATCGCCATCTTCATCATCATCTATCTGCAGATAAAAGCAGCGATTTTTCACTTCCATGAGAACCTTGTGTTCAGTTCTGGGTTCTTGAGAGAGAAAGAAGATAGGTTTGTATAGAACATCAAAGCTCAAACCCACCTGTCTTGTCCGATTCTGTATTCAGTCGACACAAAATCAAGTCTTTCTCTGCAAACCTGCCAATCTCCAAGAAATTGAGGTTTGAGAGAGAAAAGAGAGGTGTATGAAATGAATCCGATAGATGAAGAGAGAAAGTAGAAAAGGCAAGCTCAAGCTCATATATCTTTAAATTTATTAATTAATTTAATCATCGATGATTCGATTCTCATATCCGTATAGCATAACTTTCTCTTTTCCTAAACAAATTAAGCTTCAACTTGAAACATCAATTTAGGATACCTGCGAACAGATGAAGCAGTAGTATGTTGATGATCTTGATTTGACCCTCTTCCTCCCTTTTCAAATCATTTGATGCAGCAGAGTCCAGCGAAAAGAGCAGTGCAGTTATTTTTTTAATTTTAAAAAGAAGGCATTTCTTATTGTATGAAAGCGTCAAAAGATACAAACAACTGAAAAACGAGGAAACGTCTTCTTCCACCCAATTCAAACAATATTTATTTCAGAAAAAGTAGACACAGGAAGAAGAAGACGATGATGATGAAGTTGGAGAAGATGAGTGATGAAGGGTGTGGTGTGGTGTGGCCCTATTCTATTCTGTGGAGTGTTGAGGAGAGGTGGGAGATGGGACCCATTATTTAATTTCGATTAAATTATTAAATATCTGTTTGTCCTTTTTGTGCTTCATTCTTAATATTTCAAGAATTTATTTATTTAATTAATTTATTTAGTGGTTTTTTTATGTGGTCGAAGAAGAATGACATGAACTCGAAGATAAAGCAATTAATCAAGCTAAGAAACAGAGGACCCAGACACCATTAGGAAGTCGACAGTCGAGACCTACTTTAGTGTTCACTGCCAAACATCTCCCTTCCCTCTCTAAAATATACTCATGATTTTCTGACAATTATTATTTGTGACTTTGCTAGTATACGCCTTTGCCATATTATTATTAATTAACAAGTTGTTCCTATAGGAATTTAAAACGTGTTTGATAGAACTCTCCCTCTTCATTATCTGTCGGTTAAGATATGATAGTTTATACCGACTAGGGTTTAATGCAGCTAATTATTTAGTTAGAAATTGTGGAGTAGATAGTCCTATTTAATGTTAGTTAGTTGTATATTATTATAAATACTATACAACTAACTAACATTTTTTTTCACACTTACATTTTGAATATATTTTTATAAATCAAACTTATTCAAAGACTTTAAATACGTAATAAATAGTGATGTTATGACTATGAGTTTCTTACGGATATCGTATACGATCCCATTGCACCTGTAATAATTCCCGATCCGTTAGGGCACGTTACGCATAACTGGCATAAGTGTGTATATAGTTGTTGGGATTAATGAAGAAACTATGGTTCATCTGTTGTAGTTATTGTGGCACAAACTACGATGATGATGGTGAAGAATATTGTTTTCACTGTCAGTTATTCTATTAAAATAACTATTACGGGTATCATTTTCAATACTGTAATCATTAAAATAACCGTGATTATTAACAATGTTTTTACCCGTATATCCATTTTTATTTCACACATGTAATATAATAAAAGACCGAAAATTTTATTTTAAAAAATACATAAATCTATATTGACAATAATAAAAATATATAAAACTAACATCATTGTTATTTATTACATGTATGTCCAGTAACTTTCATTATTTAGTATATATTATATTTATATAATAACCATGGTTATAACCATGAGTATAACTCAAATACCATAACCATAACCATAATGGGTAGAAAATTCATCACCATAACCGTACCGTACCATAATGGTACGGTTAACCATATTAAATAGTAAACGTTATAACCATGGTTATGGATTTTTCACCGCACCATTGCCGGCCCTAATCTTTAGGGTAAAATCGATCATGTTGAATTATGTTTTTTTTTACTATTTCGTTGAGATTTAACGACGACTTAAGCTAAGAATGTCAAAACAATCGCCAAATATTATTTTGAGTCCATTGTTGGGATGAAGTTGGGGTAATCACTTCATCACGACTCATCTAAAGTTGTGTTTTTTTTATCTGTTTACCTTCCTCATGTTTGTCTGTTTTTTATGATGTCCCAGCAAACCACATGTAGTCTGTAACCGCGGAAGTAGGCCACAATAGAGGGGTACACACCGAAAGGAGCCTGTTTAACACCGGCACTATCATCATATAAGAAAGAGGTACGTAGAAACACTACGACATGATCGGTCAAAGCAAAAAGTTATCATAGTCGATCACAATTGTAATGAGGACCAAGCATCACAATTGTAATGAGGACCAAGCATGGAGTCACCCCTCAACTTTTGATTTTGTATAAATTTAGTTCAAAAATATATATTTATTTTTATTTTAACCTTTTAAAGTCTTACATTTACCCTCTTTTAAAAGTTTTTGCTTCAAGTATTTATTTTTAGACTAATTATTGTCCCTACTGATATAAATTCCTAACTTCGTGGACGTCTACCCTAGCCCCCCTACCTCTATTAGTCAAACAGGTAGCCCTAGACAACAATCCTTCATGTATATTTACACTCATTATCTTATAATAGAGATATATTTACTAATCTTATTTATATAAATCTAGCTTCAATACCCTTTCTTCTAGTAGATCGTTCACATGCCTCAACTACAAATTTTGACCACCTAGGAGAGTCATGACCTATGACTACTTCTTTAGGACCTGATTCGATTCAGTTAAAGATGGAGGACCAAGGACCTTTCTCTAAATTAAAAATAAAAATAAAAAATGACTATAGACCATATAGTGGATATGTACATGCACGTACATATGCTCTAATATATCTCATAGAGGATAAAAAAAAGGGAAACATTTAGTAGTGGCACAATATTGGAGATAACTTTTACTTTTCAAGTAAAATTGTTTTTCCCACATTAAGTGTACAATTTTAATAATTTAATTGAAAAAAATAAAAACAGAAGAAGTGGCAATGTTTATTAATATATCTTTCTATGATCTTCATTATCTCTTTGTAAAGCGAGAAACCAAATGATCAGTGTTAGGTACAACTTTTGGCCTGACTTAAGTGTTAGGATATCGATCGATCGATCCTTCATTTTTGTGCTTCTTTGTGGGCTCATCAAAGCACTTACAACAGTCACTTAATTACTCTCCAACTTTACACGACTCAATAAAATTGTTAGACATATGCTTGTCGTGTACTTAATTTAAATAATAATTTTATTTAAATAAATTAGTAGATAATACGTAATAAAATTTGTAATCTAAAAAGAATTTCCCCGTATGCAGACACAGTTTCATAACGCGTATACAATTGGTAATTGGTATACACTATACATGCAGAGAGAGAGAGAGAGAGAGAGGTAACCTATAGCAGCTATATAGCTTTGACTTTGACTGATGATCGGAGCATTTCAAAATTGGATCCCTCCCATATATATATATATATGTATGTATGTATTTCCTGTCTCAGTCTAGGGCAGATTCCTTCCTCTTGTATGTACATATATCAAGCATTTGATACTATTAGAACTGTTCTACTACTCGATAACATCCCTTTCGTAGCTAGGACAAGAAAAATGCAGGGAGAGAAAGAATCTTTGAAATGGATTGCAAGTAATTTCTTTCATTAGGAGGCATGATAAAAGGGAAAAAATAGGAATTTTTCTTTCTTCAAAATACTACTACATGTTACTCAACTCACAATATTTTTAAATCATATCTATTTATAGACAAATCAGATTAGTTTCAATTCAATTCACTTATAAATTTTTTATAGTAATACTTTAAATTTAGATTTAGCGTTCGTTAGTACAGAATTCAAAAAACTTGTGCTGCAGTTTTAAATGATAAAATTCAGACGTATATTTTGAAAAGCAAATGCGGTTGCGAACATGACTAACTAACCAAAAAAAAATTAAGTTAATATTATTCCCTAAGAGAAACTAGAGACGGAAGACTATAAAAATTTAGATTCATTTATAATTTAGACTTAGGTGCGAACTTGTGTGTCACTCAATTAATTCCTTATTTATTTTTAAAAACAAAACACGTCGTAAGTCGTAACTCATACGAATTACACGCCTGAGGGGTGGCTCCAACATTATCATCTCCACGTGTCACCTCCACTATAAATAAATAAAGCACGTTTTTTGGGTCAATATGTTAAAAATAAATAAAAACATTTTTTGGACTTAGGCAGCTTTTACCACAGATATTTCATGAGTAAGATCTCTGCTGTAGGGGTGTTAATTTGGGATATGATACTTGTATGATACTTGGGTGGTCCGTGCTTGGGTTGTGTTTGAATTTGAAATTTTTGAACAACAAATCATTTTAACACGATTTGTCTGAACCGTTCAAAAGATGGATAATAACCTTCTATGCACGGGTAAGCTCATCTAACATTTGAATAATTTATAATATATGATTAAATATTATATAAAAATAAAATAAAAATATTATGACCCTAAATATAGAAGGTAGTGCGGGTTACATGGGTTGTTGGTTGACCTATAAATTTACAATGTAATTTTTTATCGCACGGATTGTGACCTGTCGACTTGTGAATCTTGTTTGAGTCACGAGAATTGACTCGTGAAAACTGATTAATCGTGTTTAAATTTAGTAAATCTTGACACGATTCGTAATCTCGCATTTGACACAACAACAGGCGCAATTGAGACCCACTACTCCGCTCAGTATTCACCAATTTATATTTTATAGGTTAATTCTCCGCCCTGCATAGTTGCATGTGTCAGTTAATTAGCCCCTGCACTATTCTTTTTACTTAAATAAAGTGAAAAGAGAAACTAATCACAATTAGCTTTCCACGTAAACTAAATTGATATTAATTTAATAATAATAATTATAATTGTTTAGCTAGGAATCGATCTATTTAAATTACGCAATCCAACCACCTGGTCCATTTAAATAGTGCACCTTAACAAGTTTTTTAAATAAACAAGTTTTTTTAATTGAACAAAAAAAAAAAAGTTTTTTAAAAGTTGTAACCCCACTTTGTAATAAGTTAAAGTTTGCACATTTTGTCACTTATTGTTAATTACTTATTAGCAATTACTTATATATATTAAAAAAATCAATTAAAGTGATTGAGTTAATAAATAAAAATTTAATAATTTTTCTCGAAAAGCAATTTCTTGAGTCTCGTTTGGATCTTTGTTCACCAAAAGTATATGGTCCCCACCCAAAGTCCTAACTGTGTACGCGTCAACCAAACAGACCCCTATCTTATCTATCCACCCCCCTCCCCTTTCACTTCTTTAACGAAGATTCGCTGTTGCCTTTTTTTCTTTCTGGTGAGGGGCCCGATCGTCCAATCAAAACCCACCGCCCTTAATGTTTTGTGTTTTCATGGAGGCGTGTCATTCCACGAAACCGAGGGTCCCACGTGGCCAACTAGTCAAGAAAGCTACCAATAAGAGTAGAGCCTATTCTCTTTGCAAAACCTCCCCTTTTTATTTTTATTTATATTGTTTCTGTTAATTAATAATAATATTTGATTCATATATCATCAAAATAGATTATATTATCTACGTATTATTTATTGTATAGAAAATATTGACTATCATTTGTATAGACCACTAGGACCGACCAAACAACCCCACTCCTTATGGTGAAGGTTCATTCCCTTGGTTAGGAGAGAAACCTAGAATTGTGATATGGTTCACATCAAGTGGGGGTGTGAATTATGATCATGACCCACGGACCACCGCTCAGGCAGGGTCTGTACACCACGATCCGTTGGTTCATGGGTACGAGACACATTGATAGACCTAGTGTTGATGCTTTATGGTTTAGTGTTGAGTCTTTCCGACAATGGATTCCACTTGTTCTTTTGCTAGGCTTGAGCCTAGATGTTTGAGATTGCGTTCATATATACATAGGACTAAAGGTGAGTTTGGTTGGTGGAATACGCGATAAGGAATACAAAATAGATAATAACAATAAAGAATATGAGATAATAATATGATATTTTTTATTAGATGGATTGAAATAAAATGAAATATGGAATTTTAATGTTTAATTGGTGGAATGATATATAGAAATATAATGAAATACGAAATTCCAATATTTAGTTTGTGGAATAATATATGAAAATAGAATGAAATAATGTAAAATCACATATATACCATTTATTTTCAATATGTATAATATATATTACAATTATTTTATACAAATTATATTAATTAATTTGGGAAGCTTAAAAATTAAGATTAATTCAATTAAAAATATATTTATTAAAATTTGTTTTAGTAAACATTATTAATTAAAATAAAATATAAAACACAGTTAAATTAAATTATGTTAAAATATAAATAATTTATTAAATTAAAATGTTAATAATTTATTAAATTATAAAAAATATTTCATTTTAATTAAAATATAATATTCAATATGTAATTTAGTATTTTTAATTAATTAAATTTAAATATAATTAATGAAAGTTAATTAAAATATAAATAAATACTTTAATCATTTAAAAATTATTATAATTAATTAAATTAAATTATAGTTAGTTAATTAATTGAATTAAAATATAATATAATTAATTAAATAACTAAATATAATTAATTGATTACATTAAAATATAATTAATAAGTAAATTTAATTAAAATCTAAATAAATAATTAACAATGGATAATATTTTGGTTAATTGGACAACTATTCCTAGCACTATAGGATGTGTAATTCTGAGATTTTCCTAAGAAATGCATATCTATAGTTCTCTAGGTATTCCGATTCCGTCCGATCAAAAAAAAGGTATTCCGATTCTGTGGAATTCCAATTTCGCGAAATAAATGTCGGAATATTAAATTTGCATTCCTTATTCCTTTCCAATTCTACGAACCAATCGCCAAGACTACCAAAATTATTGGCTCCATTATGTGGTGTGTGGTTATTACACATTAAATAAATTTAAGAACTTGATATAATTTTTATTAAACAAGATTATCAACCCATTAATTTAAATTTTTGAATTATTCTTACTAATATATTTCATTATACCGACACCACAAAATATGAAGCTCAATCATTGTTTTGTTTAACGAATCTAAACGTAATAGGGTGTTTGATTTACGAAATAGATGAAGAATTAAAATACGAAATTTGTACTTTGTTGTTTGGATGCCCCAAAATTTGAGGAATAGAACCAAAATTTGGGATGGAATAGTTATTTCGACTTCCCGAAATAGGAATAGAACTAAAATGACGAAATTGCTCTCATTCATTTTATTTCATTATAAAAATACCTAAACCTAAATATATTCTCATAATTATTTTAATTAATATTTTTAAACTTATTGTATTATTATAAAGTTTTAATATATTATAGTTTTAATTTAATTCAAGATTATTATTAATTTATTTATATTTTTAAATATTTAGTTTCTTCCAATTTTTTAAAATTTTAATTATTATTTTAATAATTTAAATTAATTTATTCTAATTTTTCTAATATAATTTAATCTAATTTATTCCAAAATTGCTAATAGTCTATATTTTTTATTTGATTACCCTTTTTACTAATTTAATTTATTTTTAAGTATCTAATTTGTTAATAATTTTTTATTCCAACCGCTGTTTAGGTATTGGACATAAGTAAAAGGTATGTATGTCATTAAATCTAAGTTCATTCGACTTTCATATACTATTCCATTAATCAAACAGTATATATTTTCAGTAAACCTATTCATTTTTAAACAATCAATCAACACAATTTTATATTCTTATTTTTTTATACTTATTTCAATTATACATTTCCTATTTTTATTCCGTCATTTAAATACGTCATAAATAAAAAGAATAAATACAAGGACTTAATGAATCACAAATTTTGATATAACTTTATCTATCATTACTTATATATGCACTTACGCTCCACATTTTTATTTAACAAAATATGCACTAAAATAACGAACTGTACATAGTTTGAGCTTCAAAATTTGTCACTGTCCGCAAGGCCAAGTTTGGACACACGAAACGTATCGCATGCGGAAGTCACGTGCCAATCTAACCCTTCTTTTCTGGTCAACAAACAGTAGTCTGTTGTAGATAGCCACCTGAATCGGGTCTGTCTCCATCGGAAAATGACCCGTTTAGTCATTTTCCAGATTCATTACATCTATTAGGGCTCTGTCGATCCTAGGGTTTTAAGGTTACCTTTCTTATAACATAAATTGCCTTTTATCTAATTATAAGATAGGTTAGATCAACTTCCCAATATAGTTTTTTTTGTCATCAAATAATTAAAATTGGGGCATGCCGAGAATCAATCTCAGGACATGTTGCATCCAAACAAGTGTGATACTGTTGCACCAAGTGTATGTTGGTAACTGCCCAATATAGTTAGAACAATAATTTTAATTTTCTAAATTTAAAATTACACAAACCATAATTATAGAGATACGATGCTTTAATCAAATAATATTTTAAGAAGAAAAGATTATAATCAAAGAATATAAGATATGATGATTTTTTTTATTGAACTAGATTATGTAGTTGCGTGATTATAATCCAGAAGAGAAGATTATAATAATAATAATCCACTTGATAAATAATTGGAAGAGGATAACAGGAAAGCTAGGAAATTGATGGCTTAGAGACAGACGTGTCTCTTCTTTCTACATCCAAAAGATAAATAATAAAATAATTATAATATGAATATTTTTATATACATTTGATTAGTAATCAATCAATGATCAATGAAAAGTCGTCACCAACAATCTATCTTTGACTTGGTATTTTCCCGGGAAAATGATACATCTTTCGTTTAGCCGTTTATGTATAGGAAACAGCAGATCCATCAATTATTAGTTGGATTGGAAAGTCCTACACTCAAACCCTAAATCCTTCACATACAAGAGTCAAGACATACATATTATTCCAAAACATAATATTAATTCATGTCTCTGCACGTACAAATATTGGATGTAGCGGGAGACTTTAGGGTAATTATATATATATATGCATGTTCAGTAATTCACGTTACCTATGCTAATGCTATGCATGGCATCGTACGTACGAACATGCGTAGCTAGGGTTTTGGAAGACACCTAATAACTTATGTCGTTATTGTAAACATCAATGAACCACGTATAGAACGTGTTGGATTGTTGGATTGTGACTTTAAACTTATGTCCATTTCAGCAATCTAGCTAAGTATAGAACGTGTTGGATTGTGACTTTGAACTTTTCTAAGTCTTTGGACACACGTACACTCACTCACAGGAGGAGGAAATATAAATTAGACTAATTATATAATAGAAGCTAGTTTCTCACTCACTATCTATGGCAATACACATATACACATTATATACAAATACATATCTAATAACAAACATTGAATCAATGTGGAAATGTTCTCTTTCTAAGAACAGTCAGTGCTCTCTGCTCTAGTTAAAGCTAATGAGGAAGAAGAAAACCCTACTTTATGCTATTGCCTTTCTGAATAAGATATTTAGTTGGTTTTGATGGGTTTTTATGATTCCACCACCATTGCTAATAATGGATTAAACTAATAATCATCATCATCAGAAAGAAAGGAGTGGGACAATGGGTTCAATTTAGTATTCAGGATTCATCTTTTGGGTCTTTTTTTAATTGCCCACTTATACATATACTTTTTTTTCTTCTTCTAATATATAATATAATATATGGAAGTTAGGGTTGATGTGAAACATGATATGGGGGGATTGATGGATGCATTATACTGCTTTCTGGTGTCTCAGAAAGTTGGGGCATGTCTTAAATTCCAAGTATATATATCATATTCATAGATAGATATTCAGTTCGTAGACTTGTCATTCCCTTCACCATCAATCATCATCACCACCACCATGAATCCAGAAATACAGCCATGCATGCATGTGTCGTTCAGATTCCAATAAAAATCATAAATATTTTTGTTCGTCAATTTAGCATATTTAACAACATATATACACACACATATAAGCATAAAAGGGTTTGATCAGTAATTAAATGAAAGAGTATCAAGACTCAAATGGGTTGATCCATTAAAGGATAAATGTTCGCTCTGATATTTCCACGTTTCAAATTCAATTCCTTTCTTCAAGCATTGCAAATAAATTAAAATTGTTCTAGGAGTTTTATTTGGATAATAGACCAATAGCATTATTGAGCCCAATACTAATCAAAAGGCCCCAAAATTATATCAGTATGGCCCACCTGAAGGCCCGATATGATCCTGAACTAGCACAAGGACCTGCATGTATCAAATTACTCTACCATGATGATTAGGACTTTAGGCGAAGGAGGGGGAAACAAGGACGACAGTAATTGATGTTAGTTTACGGGGACGACTTATTTTAATAAACTATTAATTACTGACCTAAATAAAATCAAGAAAATTTATATAAACTATTTATGAGGCGTCACCCCTATGATGTTAGAGAGACGTTAGCCTATAGAAGGCGCCGCCTCCACGTGTCAGGATAAGACCGCATTAAATGAGGATCAGACAGTATTAAATGGGATCAAACATCTCTGATATTTGAGGATAATGATTCATGTCCCATCCGTAGGTCAGTTTGACCTCATTTAAAAAGCTAACCATGGTAAAAAGGTAACACTATTTATCTGGTTAATCAAAACCTATAAATACCAGCATTCATTATCATTTATTACATTCTGAAATTTACCATATCCACATAAAAACCATTTAAAACCTCATACTGACTTAAGTTTCAGAGTTAAATAAACGGGTCAACCCAAAG
Organism: Chamaenerion angustifolium; assembly: GCA_946814005.1. Taxonomy (NCBI): domain Eukaryota; kingdom Viridiplantae; phylum Streptophyta; class Magnoliopsida; order Myrtales; family Onagraceae; genus Chamaenerion; species Chamaenerion angustifolium. The sequence goes on from OX328275.1 coordinate 31,315,552, forward strand.
TTATCGATCTGTGCAGGTCCGATCCGAGAGAAGCGACGTTTGTGCCAAAGGAAGATTTTCATAAACTAACAGTATTTAATTCCTATCTCCGCCTCCACCTTGGGCGGACGTCGCTTGAAAAACATGCCACCGCACCGTTCCACGCCACGCCACGTTCCATCTCTTTCGGCAGATATTTGTCGTTTTTTCTTAACCGCGAAGAAAAGCGAAATGAAAGGCGGACGGAGATAGGTTATAGAGAGAGAGAGAGCGCAACGACTATGGGACTCCTCTCGAACAGATTCATCTCCATCTGGACCATCTCATATATTTTTCTTCAAAAGATGCGTTTTTTAGCGTCGAGTTTTGAGTTGTTTTGGGTTTAGAGTTTTGATTTGGATATGAACGATGACAGTGTCGATCGGAAGAGCCTCAAACACGCACACTGATAGTCGCGGACACTGAGGAGCTCGTGGCGGTTCGCCGTGCTAAGCACCTTCTCGACAATGGGTTCGGATCCTACAACGTCGTGTTCAAGAACAAGGTGGTGAACTAGAGGGGTATCGTGCAGTAGGTGTCGAACGTTAGTGGGTCCCTCGCTACAGTCTTGTTAAGTCCGCTCCGCTTAGCCCTCACCAATGTGTACGGCATGGCGGCGACGGCTGTTAGGGTTTACTGCGGGAGTGGGATGGTGTTCAAGGTTTTGATCGAAGACAATGCGTCTGTCATAACATGTGTCAGGAGATCGTTAGAGACAGACGGCCAAGGTTACCTCTTGCTATGTTGGATTTGTGATTTGACTTTGACTTCCAGCTAGAATATAGATAGTTGTGTTAAACAGACCAACTATTTGAAGGACGAACATTCCGACAAAATAATGGGAACGGTTGGGACGTGAAGGTTTTGTCGTTCATGGCGATGGACATATAACAATAACTACACATGTAAAGTCCACATCCTAATATTAATAACTCATAGGCTCATAGCACATGCAGATGGATGGTGCAGTGTCGATTTATTAATAATTCATTTTATTTTAATCCTGAATTAACCGGTTTATACAAAAAAATGATACGAGCAATAATGGCCTCTGGTGACCTCTGGACTGGACCATATCTCCCGTTAATTTTGGGAGTGCCCACCTAAAGCAAGCCTAGCATACATCAAAAGGTGCAATTATTTAATACCGGTTAAATTGGAAAAAGAAAAAACATAATCAATTATAATATTTATATGTGAAAAATAATTACTTTTCATAAATTGCTTTTTATATAAAAATATTTAATTGCATTTTACATATTTATCATATTACATTATCTTTAGCATGTTACATATTTATAATAGGGTTAATTAATTAAAACGTTACACATGTTTGACCAATGTGATTAATTGGTTACACAAATTTTTTTCGCGTGACTGAAACGTTACACATGTTCCAGCATGTAATTGATTGGTTACTCCGTCACTGAACCGTTAAAATTTTATGTCTAATATGCTCATGTGCAGGTAATGTGACCCTTCTGAAATGACGGTGTTGCCGTTTCGTCTCTTCCACTTTCTTATCATCTTCAAGCTCAGATACTCACACGTCTACCTCCCATGGAGGATCCATGCTCACTTCCTCAAACAAGGCATCTCGGGGCTAGGATTCCACCCCGTGTTCGGAAACATCCTCGAGATCGGGCGTTTGTACACTGAAGCTCAGGTGAAGCCCATGCCAGCGAAGGCCTTGAAGGCGAAAAGTGGGAGGGGCATCGAAGGATAGCAAACCAGACTTTTAAGTTGGAGAGAATCAATGTCTTATCTCATTTCTCTTCCAAATTATTTCGTTCTTTTTAAAATAAATTACTAATTTTTCAATCACAATAGAAATAGGTGTCAGAGATATTGTCGATCACCACAAAGATGCTCGATAAATGGGAACAATTGAGAGTTGATTCAGGGGCTGAAGTTTTGGAGATAGATCTTGATAAACAACTTAGGAACTCTCTGCAAACATGATTTCCAGAACAAATTTTGGAAGCTACAGATACGTAGAAGCGGTAGACGTATCTTTGAACTTCAACAACATCAAACCTACCTCTTCTTCTTGGTGATCAGAAATATCTATGTTCCTGGGTTCATGTAATTAATTAATACCATTAAAACGAATGCATGTATTCTACACTGAAGTACTATGTATAAGTAACTACTACATCACAGGTTTCTACCCTCAAACCGGTGAGGGGACAGGTTTCTGGTTCGGTCAGTCCAATATGGTTGAACCCGGTTCGATGTGCGGTTCACTGTTCACACGTAAAAAAAAAATGAAAATACAATTATAAACTACATAATCTCAAACACACACAAATGACATAGTCTAAAACATACACATTACTCTCAAACACAATATATCTCAAACACTTTTCATATGCATTTCTGTCTTTTAGCTGAACTAAACCGGACAGGGATATGATAACACTAATTCTAACAATAGAAATAACCCCCGGCCTTGATAACACTAATTCTAACAATAGAAATAACTCCAGCCTTGCACCCCACCCCAAAAAATAAAAACAAATAATAATAATAAAAAAAAAAGGCACGGAAATTCTCATCAACGGCGAGTTCCATGGACCCAACCTCAACACAACCTCTAATAATAATAATAATAAACAGAAGGGCATTCTCATCAACGACGAGTTCTCTGGACCCAACCTCAACACAACCTCCAATAACAACGTTGTTATCAATGTCTTCAACAACCTTGACGAGCCCCTTCTCTTCCACTGGAACTACATCCAACAGAGGAAGAAACAAGCTGCTGACAGAAACAATTGTTCGAAACAGAATGAACCTCGACAATGGTACGATTGTACTGGAACGATCGAATCCAGTTCAAGAAGCCTGAAGAACAAGAACAAAGATCGATTACCTAGAGAAGTCGGAACGAACGAACTGATAGAAAATACCAATAGAACATCTCTCCTCTCTTCTTAGATGCCACTAATTGAAAATACCCACCTTCGTCATGTTTATGAGTCGTTGTAGAAAAGTCTGTCAACGATGAATATTTGAATTTTCATTCCATCTGCAACTCTCAGTCGTAGGTGGAATGGTAAATACACATCAGTTTGACACACAATTCTCATCACGAGTGGAACTAATGGTCAATTCTATCCGCAAATGAGAGTCGCGGGTGAAACTGAAGGGAAAGAATACATACTCGCGACTCTTATGCACGAGTAAGTTTTCCACCCGCGAAAAGAGGATATGTATAAATTTGATTTCAAAGTGATGTTGTTTATGTAAATAGTTTTGATTTGAAGTAATAAGTTTTGATTTGAAGTATTCGTGCCATAAGGGAGGCACGAATGTCGTGGTACGGAACTGGTCGGGTTCGGTTATAGGAGGAGGAAACTCGAAGTGTGAGGGCACGAGTGCAAAGATACTTAAGGCAAAGACGATCCTACAAGCAACGGAATTGGCGATCCATTGTGCATGGACCGAGATAATTATAGAGTCGGATGCTCAATATGTTATCAATATTATTCAAGGTGGGGATGCGACAAAGGATTGAGAACTACATAACATTCTCACGGATATCATTGAGACGGCCAAGCAAATACCTCAGGTTTATTAGAAGTTTGTTAGACGAATGACAAATCAATGTGCCAATTGGATGGCAACGGAAACTAAACGGGGATCTTGTCCAAGTGATTAGAGACCCCGGCATCTTTTGTACGGTTATGTAACTCATTTTATGATTAAGGAATATGATTTATTGGCAAAAAAAAAAAAAAAAGTAATAAGGGTTAGATCCGTGAAATATTCCCCTTAGTCTCCCTGTTCTTGACTCTTGTGCTTCTCTCCACTCTCCTAACTCCTAAGTCCTTTGGTAAAAAAAAAAAGTCCTAAGTCATACCTTTCATATATCCTTTTTTCCGTCTCTTCTTTTCATAAAGCTTATGTATTATTATACTGAAATTACTGTTGGCAAAAATATATTCTGAAATTACTGTAAGTTTGAGTTAAATCATGATTTTTGCGTCTTTTTTCCCGTTAAATTTGATTTGTTAATATATATAAAAATATTATCATATAAACTAACAAAATTTATTGTGAGATAAGAAGAGGGGGAGGGAAGATGGGTGAGTAACTAAGACAGAAACGATATGAAAATGAGAAGGGATAGGAATACAAATATATAAAATATAATTAAATATTTAAAAACATTTTGTGAGAAATAATTATTTTTAATATATTTGTCCTATTATTTATATTGCTAGTAAAAAAAAAATTATATTTGACACCGTGTACTATTAATTTACTGTACAAAACAAAGTAAAAAGTAATAAATATTTTTTATCAACCTGAAGATGCCATAATGTTATGAGAATCAGGTCATGTACGTAATATTCATTAGTCAAATTAAGTTTACCAACAACTACTACTCTACTTGTGAGAATGACATTTTACAATAATTAAACTAGATATGAATTTTACACCTGTAAGATTGGTAGGCCACGTGTAAGGCGCTCCATGTCCTTCCAATAGTTGTGATACAATTAAGACGTAGCTCGAGAGGTCCCCAACCAACAATCATGTCTTGTGAGATGATCCATGTGGATGTTTCTCTTTTTTTTTTGGGCAAAAAATGTGGATGTTTCTTTCTTTTTTTTTTGCCCAAAACTGTGGATGTTTCTCTCTTTTTTTTTTTTTACCATCAACAAGATTAGATTTCATAAATGAAACGTAGTCTCGTTACAAGATAAATCTAAAGCAATAAGATTACATAAATCGGGTGGGGACCTAACGACCTAATCCATCGGACACACCCTAAGTTGTGCTAGTTTAGCCACAAAAATCGCACACTGATTAGCTGTTCTCAGAATAGCTACTCATTGGATAGCCGGTATCGAAGATGTCAAAGCTCGAGCCTGTGATAATATCGCATCCATCTTCCAACAGAACGAAACACCTTTGATGTGGTTAATGACCGTCTCGGAGTCGAACTCCATTCGTATACTCGGCCACCCTTTTTCCCTTCGACGATCGCACAAGCCTCCATCTCCTCGATTGATCTCCCTCGATGTGGATGTATGTTTTTGTAAGGCTTTCGGATTCTTACCACGTGACCAGCCGTTGTTCTCACACATGGCTTCTAGCTATTGGTTATTGACTCTTGAGGTCCTCATCGAATATAAATAAGTAGTAGGTTGAATTTTAGGATTGGACATAAACTGTCGTATCGTAACATGATAAAAAAAACATAATACAAATACTAATTTATTATTTAATATCACAAAAAAAAATCACCCCAAAGAATACATGTAATTAATATAATACTTAACCAATAATTCATAAACTTAAAAGTTACCACACAAAAATATTGTTGGATCTCGGTTAACTTTCGGTTGGTCATAGGTAAGTGGACTCGTCGCTCTCCTTCTCCCATGAAGGAAAACTTGAGTTTTGTATGTTGTTTTATCTGGTTATTAAGTACGTAAGAGATTGTTTGAGAGTAATCAGCGCATTCATTACATGGTGAAGTGGGTATGTGATAAATATTTATAAGCAAAATCATCGTAATGTTCATCCGGTTAGGATTTTACATTGGTTAACCTTGTATGTTAATTAGAAATCTGATCAGAGTTACTTTTGGTTAGAGGGTCTTTAATGACTGTTGTCAGAGTCGTTTCTAACCGTAATTAGTACCAAGTAAATTCATTAATTTTCATTATACTTTAGGAAAAGTTTGAAAATAGTGTAACATGTTTGACGAAAATGGTTTTATAACCCAAACAATTGTTTTTGGTTCAACATGTTTGAAAAAAATTCGTTATTTTTTCTGTTAAAAAATTCCGTTAAATATTTTTATATTTGCAAAATGAACCAAATATTAATCTTAAAGTTACAACTAAACTCTACAAACTTACACTAATGTTACAAATAAGTCACGACTCGATTCAACCCATACCAAGGGTCCCCTAGCCAGGGTCCGAACCAAAACCAGGTTACCCAATGCTGGAAAGTTGGTTTGACAGCCTCAGAACATAAGACCTGTGATTGGGGCTCCAACTCATACCAGGTCACCTAATCATGGGGAATTAGTTTAAGTTCAGACTCATATTATAGAACCCCTAATTGAGGCTCTATTGGAGTCATAATCGTTTGAACTGAACCTAATCAGGTTCGATCCAAACTGATTGAGGCTCCAATTGATCTTCAATCGAGGGTATTATGGTCCTAGTCTGAACCCAGACCAGGTCGCCCAACCATGGGGACTTGGTCTGGGTTCAGACCTAGACCATAGACCCCCGATTGTGGCTCAATTAGAGACACAATCGGTTTGGACCGAACCTAGCTGGGTTTGGACCCTGACTAGGGGATTCCCAGTATGATTCGAATCGAGTCAGACCTTGTTTGTAATATTAGTATAAATTTGTAGGATTAATATTTTTTCAAACATATTGAACTATTAAGAATCATAAAAAAATGTGATGTTTCTCAAGATGTATGTTTTTGTAAGGCTTTCGGATTCTTACCACGTGACCACCCGTTGGTTCTCACACATGGCTTCTAGCTATTGGTTATTGACTCTTGAGGTCCTCATCGAATATAAATAAGTAGTAGGTTGAATTTTAGGATTGGACATAAACTGTCGTATCGTAACATGAAAAAAAAAAAACATAATACTAATTTATTATTTAATATCACAAAAAAAATCACCCCAAAGAATACATGTAATTAATATAATACTTATCCAATAATTCATAAACTTAAAAGTTACCACACAAAAATATTGTTGGATCTCGGTTAACTTTCGGTTGGTCATATGTAAGTGGACCCGTCGCATTGATTACATGGTGAAGTGGGCATGAGAAATATTTATAAGCAAAATCGTTGGAATGTTCATCCGGTTAGAATTTATATTGGTTAACCTTGTATGTTAATTAGAAATCTGATCAAAGTTACTTTTGGTTAGAGAGTCTTTAATGACAGTTGTCTGAGTCGTTTCTAATCGTAATTAGTACAAAGTAAATTCATTACTTTTCATTATTATACTTTGGAAAAAGTTTGAAAATGGTGCAACTTTGACGAAAATGGTTTTATAACCCAAATAATTGTTTTTGGTTCAACATGTTTGAAAAAATTCGTTATTTTTTATGTTAAAATTTTTTGTTAAATGTTTTTTATATTTGCAAAATGAACCAAATATTAATCTTAAAGTTACAACTAAACTCTACAAACTTACACTAATGTTACAAACAAGCCACGACTCGATTCAACTCATACCAAGGGTCCCCTAGCCAGGGTCCGAACCAAAACCAGGTTACCCAATCCTGGAAAGCTGGTTTGACAGGCTCAGAACATAAGACTCGTGATTGGGGCTCCAACTCATACCAGATCACCCAATCATGGAGAATTAGTTTAAGTTCAGACCCATACCATAGAACCCCTAATTGAGGCTCAATTGGAGTCATAATCGTTTGAACTGAACCTAGTCAGGTTCGATCCAAACTGATTGGGGCTCCAATTGATCTCCAATCGAGGTCGCCCAACCATAGGGACTTGGTCTGGGTTCATACCTAGACCATATGCCCCCGATTGTGGCTCAATTAGAGTCACAATCGGTTTGGACCGAACCTAGCTGAGTTTGGACCCTGACTAGGGAATCCCTGGTGTCACTCGAATCGAGTCAGGACTTGTTTGTAATATTAGTGTAAATTTATAGGGTTAATTTTCAAACATGAAAAATATTTAACAGAAAAGTAACATAACTATCAATTATTATCATTTTCAAATATATTGAACCATTAACAATCATAAAAAAATTATGTTGAACGAAAAATTATTTTGTGCAAATATATTGGACAATTTTCAGACTTTTTCGTTATCTTTTGGACGGACTGTTCTTAATAATAACAATAATTTCCTCTTATTTTTGCTATATAAGATTGTCACTTAATTTGAACTTTATCGAATAATAATAAGAAAACCTCACTGTGTACTTCTAGTATAGGACTGAAAACGAGAAGAACAATGAATCTCGTACAAACAGATGTCTCAACCAAACAAACCTCAGATCATGGAAATCTACACACTGCAGACGCGGATCACATTCTCTGTCCAAATAAATATTAATTAATAATTAATGGAAAAATGAAACACCTTCCAATAATCATGTGGTTAATTTAAACAAATCCAAGCTAGCAAGCGTGGCACTATGCTGGTGCACATGATACCGTCACCTCACTTTCACATGAACTGTGACTCAAACCTCACCCAACACACCAAAAGACAAAAATACCCCCGTCGTCTTCGTTGAAGATGCAGACAGTTGAAGATGCAGCAGGGAACTTAACAGATCCAGAAAAAAGAGGGGTCTTGAACGGATAGGGCAAATCCGAAAGGAAGATCCTTCAATGTTCCTAAATATATATATATAGCAAGATTAGATAGATAGACTTAGATACATATCAGTGGCATATACTATTCTCCTATACATATTAGTAACAAATATATTTTTATTTTGTTTTTGCAATTTTAATTTTATGAATATAAAATTTATATTTAAATCTATAAATTTTATATTTTTTTAATATACTTTTTTTTGGCCATTTTTTTGTTTTTAACGTACCTACTCTAACTTTTATCACTTAGTCACTAGCTATTTAGCCTATTTACAGTGGAATTCCAAGTAAAAGTCCGGAACCAAAAATTCCCTACTAAACATTATAAAACTGACAGCTATTTTTTCGAATTAAATATGAAATTTTTCATGTCAATTTTTTTAAATAAAGAATAGAATTAATTACTTATTTATTAATTCAACATTAAGGATTTAAATAATATAAATTACTAATTCTCGTTATTTGTGTCAAAAAGAAAAATCTCGTTATTAAAATATTTGATATTTAGTTCTAGAAAATAAAATGAAGAATCTTTCTCAATTCTTCTTCACTGCTGATACCACATTCGTCGTCTATCTCCTCTCATTTCCTTTTTACTTTATCCCTTCCTATCGACTGATCCAATTCTCCTGATTCATCTGTCCCGTTCTTGGACCATTCTTTTTCTTTGGGTAGATCTACCTTATAGACCTCAAAGCTCTAATGCAGCTGCGTCTTTCTTCTGCTCTCAACCTTTCACGGTTTCGTCCTAGTAACCACTCCTGACAGTGAAGGAGCAAGAAGAAAAAATCTCCATTGCTGATGCTCTGAATGTAACGTTTAAGGGTCTGTTTGGGAAACGGTTCACAGATCCGCCATGGGAGGGTACAAATACAAGTTCTTACTAACACTTGCTCTGTCCACCATTTCGGCGGCTTTCACTGCCACGGACCCCAACGATGCCGCCATTCTGAACAAGTTCCGCGATGGTTTGAGCAACCCGGAGCTGCTACAGTGGCCGGAAAACGACGACGACCCTTGTGGGCCGCTATGGAAGCACGTCTTCTGCAGTGGAACGAGAGTGTCGCAGATTCAGGTCCAGAATCTCGGACTGAAGGGCCCTCTACCACCGAACCTGAACCAGCTCACCGCCCTCACCGACTTGGGGCTTCAAGGGAACCAATTCTCAGGACAGGTTCCGTCCTTCAGCGGTCTCTCCGGTCTCCGCAGGGCCTACCTCGACTACAACAGTTTCGACTCAATTCCATTGAACTTCTTCATCGGACTCGATAGTCTGCAAATCCTGGCGCTTGACAACAACAACTTAAATTCCACAACGGGGTGGATGTTCCCGGCGGAGCTGCAGAACTCAGCTCAACTCATAAATCTCACCTGTAATAGATGTAATCTCAAGGGTCCCTTGCCGGAATTTCTTGGAAAACTGGCTTCTTTGAACGTTTTGATGCTTGCCGGGAATAGCCTGACCGGGGAATTTCCGGCGAGTTTCGATGGCTCCACGAGCCTGCAGATTCTGTGGCTCAATGACCAGAAAGGCGGAGGAATGAGCGGACCGATCACCATAGTGGCTTCAATGCCGTCCCTAACCTCCATCTGGCTCCACGGAAACAGCTTCTCTGGAGACATTCCGTCGAATATCGGCGACCTGGTTTCTCTCAAGAGTCTCAATCTCAACGGTAATCAACTTTCTGGGTTAGTTCCTGATAGCTTGGTGGATATGGAGTTAGACACATTAGACTTGAACAACAACCACTTTATGGGTCCAACCCCAAAGTTCAAATCGCTTCACGCTACTTGTTCCTCCAATGCCTTCTGTTTACCTACACCTGGAGCACCATGCTCCTCCGAGGTCATGGCCCTTATCGGGTTCCTTGACGGGTTGGATTACCCTTCACGTCTCCTTTCCTCGTGGCTCGGGAACGACCCTTGTGAAGGACCGTGGTTCGGTTTGAGGTGCGACAATAGTCGAAAGGTTTCGGTCATTAATCTGCCCAAAATGGGTCTTAATGGCACATTGAGCCCGTCCGTGTCTAACTTAGCTTCTCTTGCCGAGGTTCGGCTCGAATCAAACAACCTCGGAGGTTCGGTTCCTTCGAATTGGACCAGTCTAAAGTCGCTGACCTATTTGGACTTAAGTAATAACAACATTTCTGGTCCATTTCCTAAATTCAGCAGCTCTGTAAAGATTGTGGTCAGTGGAAACCCTTTATTGAGTAATGGTAACCAGTCGATGCCTTCTTCAACTGAGAATAGTCCTTCCTCTAGTGTGTCGACCTCATCGGACTCGAACCCTTCCGTATCGGAACCCACCACCAAACGGAAAAGTGGCTTGAGGCCGATCCTGATCGCCATTGTTGCCCCCGCTGCAAGTCTTGCTATTCTCGTTGCTGTGATTGTTCCTCTGTATTTCTACTGTAAGAAGCAGAGGAAGGAACCGGGCCAAGCACCCAACTCCCTCGTGGTTCATCCGAGGGCCCCTTCCGACAATTCAGACAACGTTGTCAAGAACTCTGTCGCTAGTAACAACTATGGTAGCACCTCTCTTGCAGGCAGCGGCTCTGCAAGCAGGTAATACAATACATATGAATGACTCTAGCTACAAGTTTAGAGTGCGCTAAGTTATAATTCCAATTTCTATCTATTTATCTATTAATTACAATCATTTATCTGTATTAACAGAAACAGTAGTGGATTCGGCGAATCACATGTTATCGAGACAGGAAATCTGGTAATTTCCGTCCAAGTTCTTAGGAACGTGACGAGGAACTTCGCCCCTGACAACGAACTTGGTCGGGGAGGGTTTGGAGTGGTTTACAAAGGCGAGCTCGAGGATGGTACGAAGATCGCGGTGAAGAGAATGGAGGTAGGGGTGATAAGCACCAAAGCTCTGGACGAGTTCCAATCCGAAATTGCGGTTCTTTCGAAAGTCAGACACCGACATTTGGTGTCTCTCCTAGGTTATTCCACCGAAGGGCACGAAAGGATTCTCGTGTATGAGTACATGCCGCAAGGGGCACTCAGTCGGCATCTCTTTCATTGGAAAACCTTCAACTTGGAACCTCTGTCATGGAAGAGACGGCTCAATATAGCGCTTGATGTAGCCAGAGCAATGGAGTATCTTCATAACCTCGCGCATCAGAGCTTCATTCATCGTGATCTTAAGTCCTCAAACATCTTGCTAGGTGATGATTATAGGGCCAAAGTTTCCGATTTTGGATTGGTGAAGCTCGCACCTGACGGACAGCAGAAATCGGTCATGACGAGACTTGCTGGAACTTTTGGGTATCTTGCACCAGAATATGCTGGTAAGTGTAATGAATGTTATTGCTCGTCACACCGTGTTTAGGGTGTGAATTTGATTAACTTCTTCAACTCAAAATGGAATTCTTAATGAAATCCACTATGAATGACAAATTATAGGTAAATTTCTTGGTAACTTAGCTGCTGCTGCTATTTTAACTATCAGATTAAAATTTTGTGTGCAGTCACTGGAAAGATCACGACCAAAGCAGATGTGTTCAGTTTCGGAGTCGTTCTAATGGAGTTACTGACTGGACTCATGGCGCTCGATGAGGGCAGACCAGAAGAGAGACAATACTTAGTCGGGTACTTCTGGAACATAAAGTCCGACAAAGAAAAGCTGATGTCCGCCATAGACCCTGTCCTCCTTGACATGAAAGAGGAGACCTTTGAAAGCATCTCGGTGGTCGTTGAGCTAGCAGGGCACTGCACGGCAAGGGAACCAAACCAGAGGCCCGACATGAGCCATGCTGTCAACGTGTTGGCCCCGCTTGTTGAGAAGTGGAAGCCGTTCGATGATGAAGCCGAGGAATATTCAGGAATCGATTACAGCCTTCCGCTGAATCAGATGGTGAAGGACTGGCAGGATGCTGAAGGGAAGGACTTGAGCTACATGGACTTGGATGATAGCAAGGGGAGTATCCCGGCGAGGCCTACGGGATTCGCAGATTCCTTCACTTCCACGGATGCTCGGTAGTCGGTAGGGTGGGTGATTGGTTTCGCGCAGTTCTTTTATTGAATACCGAAATGGGTCGTGGTTTAGGAGTTGATGTCGATCCGGGAATCGGGATTAGTGGAATTAAGTTGGAAGATCAATCTGTTTGTTCGTATAGGGTTTGTTTTCATGTTTTGTATGTGTGATGACGTGTGTAGATAGATGACATGGTCATTGAAGTTGAAGGAGCAGTAAATGGAATAGTAGCTTCTCAAACAAGTGATATTATTAAGGGTTAATTATAAAAAACAACTGATATTTGATATAAAAAAACAGCAAATTGAATTTTTTTGTTAACAAATAACAAACTAAACTTTGAGAATTGAGCAATCAACAAACTTATCTCAAATTTTTATTATGTTGAACGAATTTTGTAATGTTTGAGAGAGTTGTTAAGTCGTAATATCATTTTTTTAGAATATTTCAACTAATGTTAATTTAATAATTCTCTGAAAAATCTGTTCAAATATAATGAAGATTTGATGTAATTTTGTTGATGACTCAATTTCAAAAGTTTAGTTTGTTGTTTGTCAACAAAAAAAGTTCGATTTGCTGTTTAATATTTTCTCAAAATTCAGTTGTTTTTTTGGTTATTAATCCTATTATTAATAGCGCGATACAATATTTTTAGCAAAAAAAAAAATTCAGGACAGCGCACAACTTATTACTAATCAAATTCAAGTTTGAGGTGTAAGTTATTCTTATTCAAAGTTCAGGGATGACATATGAAATAGTATCCTTAATTAATAATTACGGGAGAGACGTTGAAGGAAAATGAAGGAACTGGTCTTACTTGCGCACGCATTCTGCGGATCACTTTCCACCTGAAGACATCTCTTCTCTGCTATCCTTTTCTTGTCTGTTACATGCCATGCATCACTGTTGGAAATCCAAGTCTACCCTGTCGGAATCTCATCAGCTCCAGACATCAAAATTGCCACACCAAATGAATTTCGAAATGATGCCCTAGAGAGAAGATCATGGGACTGCCACAGACGATGGAGAACCTGAAAGCAAGAGCAGATTTCATACGCGAGTCGCTGCAAAAGAGCCAGACCATCACCGACAACATGGTCTCTATTCTTGGATCCTTTGACCATCGACTCTCAGCCCTCGAGACCGCCATGCGCCCTACCCAGGTCACACCTCGCTCCTTGTCTGGGGAAAAGGCGGCCATTTTGATTTCTTCATTCCTTTGGTTTTTGGTTTTGGGTAGATTCGGACGCACTCGATTAGAGCAGCTCATGAAAACATCGACAAGACGTTGAGGATCGCCGAGGATATTCTAACTCAGTTTGAAATCACACGAAAGGTAGATCCGAAAAGTGAAAAAGAGTGGAAATTTTGAAGGCACTAATTATATCGGTTTGATTTCTGCAAATTTCATGCATTGTATGATGAAAAAAGTTCAATGTGATATTAGGCAGAGGCTAAGATACTACGAGGGCCGCATGAGGACCTCGAAGCGTACATGGATGCCATTAATCAGCTCCGAAACAATGTTCGTTTCTTTAACAACAATAAGAGCCTGAAGAGTAACCACGCCGCGGTTAGCCATGCGAACAATTTGCTTGCGAAAGGGATGGAGAAGTTGGAAGGAGAGTTCAAGCAGATTTTGAACAATTACAGGTTTATCATCTCTTGCTGCATTTGAGAGATTTATTATTTATGATAAACACTTAAAAAATATATATATTTTTGATTGGATTGCAGCAAACCTATTGAACCCGATCGTCTTATCGATTGCCTTCCAAGCTCACTGAGACCGGCGACGGCCTCATCTGGGCGGTGTGGGGGTGTCCCTTCTGCAAATGCGAACCCAGAAGAACACGGAGGGAAGAATTCTGCCCAGAAATCCTCAGAAGCTGCAGTCTATACCCCGCCAGCTCTTATACCCACCAAGGTCTTTCCACTGTTATACGATCTATCTAGACAGATGATTCAAGCTGGACATCAGCAACAACTTTTTAACATTTACGCGTATGTGCTCTCACACTTCATAATTTTTCTCATACTAAGTAGTCGTTTTACCAAATATTTACGATAAAATGATGTTTTCGGTATGGTCAGCAGTCTAACTTGACTAACAAGTTACGTTTGAATATCGGTTTACTACGCAAGTGATGCGCGTTCTGTAGCCTTGGAACAGAGTCTTCGGAAACTTGGTGTAGAGAAACTCACCAAAGATGATGTACAGAAGATGCAATGGGAAGTTTTAGAAGCAAAGATTGGGAACTGGATTCACTATATGCGTATTGCTGTAAGTATTACTTCTGTATTTTTCTGGGTTGCAATAAGTGTGTTAATCTAAACTTTACTGTGCATGAAACAGGTTAAACTTCTTTTTGCGGGTGAAAAGAAACTATCTGACCAAATTTTTGAAGGCTCGAACTCACTTAGAGATCAAAGTTTTGCAGAAGTAACCATGAACTCCGTGTCGGTGCTGCTCAGTTTTGGAGATGCAATCGCCAAAAGCAAGAGATCGCCCGAAAAACTATTTGTTTTGTTAGACATGTATGAGATTATGAGAGAGCTGCAGCCAGAGGTACGAATTCTGACCCTAAATACACGATCCTCATAGTTTCTTGCTTCCTAAGTAACGTTGTGAATTGCTTCCTAATAACAGATTGAAACCCTCTTTGGGTCAAAACCTTGTACCGAGATGAGAGAGTCGGCTTTGACTTTAACGAAGCGTCTTGCTCAGACAGCGCAAGAAACATTCGGTGATTTCGAGGAAGCTGTTGAAAAGGATTGCACGAAATCTGCTGTTCTTGATGGAACTGTCCATCCTTTGACGAGCTACGTCATCAATTACGTTAAGTTCTTGTTCGAGTAAGTCTTTTTTACTCTTGTTTGTGCTAGGTTAGTTTATACTGATAACTGCATTTTTACTTCATTAGATGATGATGATGATGCAGTTACCAAGCAACTCTGAAGCAACTCCTTACAGAGTTCAATAAGACTGACCCTGAAGCTCAGTTAGCGACTCTGACGACCAGAATCATGACTGCTCTTCAGAATAACTTGGATGGAAAATCTAAGCAGTATAAAGACCCAGCACTGACTCAGTTGTTCCTCATGAATAATATTCACTATATCGTCCGATCCGTTCGTCGATCGGACGCAAAGGACTTGCTCGGGGATGATTGGGTCCAAATACATCGAAGAATTGTGCAGCAGCACGCGAATCAGTACAAGAGAATTTCATGGGCAAAGGTACATAATATGAAATTGCTATTCTGGAAAAGGTCGTAACTTAATTAATCTAGTATATTGTAATTGCACCAATTGATTGCAATAACCTAGTAACTGAATCTCTAGTTCATCTTCCATGCAAAAATATTAATTTAATATAGAATAAATAATTTTTAAATGCTACAGATTAAGGTTTTATCATTTTTACAACAGGTTTACAAATTAGCAAAGCTCCCATGGGATTGATTGAGACTAAATTAAGGAGCTATTAGATCATTCGAACCTCTAACTGAGGCTCAACTCAATCTCCAATTTATCATTAGTTATTCGGTTGTGCATGTTATCCTCAAAGTATGGATCTTTATATTTGTGAGTAGTCTGTATTGATCTATCCCGTCACTCTCATTCTTGATTTTCGGTATGCAGATTTTGCAGTGCCTCACTGTACAGCCTGCCGGCGGTTCGGGTGCGCCATCTGACGGAGGACTGTCACGAGCAATGATAAAGGACAGATTCAAGACATTCAACATCAATTTTGAGGAGATCCATCAAAGGCAATCTCAATGGACTGTTCCCGACAGTGAATTACGTGAGTCTTTGAGGCTAGCAGTTGCAGAAGTTGTCCTTCCGGCGTACCGATCGTTCCTTAAACGTTTCGGGTAAGTTGAAATATTCCAGTAAACCCTAGACTGGTCTGTGGTGTTGTCTGATATATGGTGGTTGTGTTTGACAGTCCACAGATAGATGGAGGGAAGAATCCGACCAAGTACATAAGGTATAAAGTGGAGGATATAGAGCGAATGTTAAATGAGTTCTTTGATGGAAAGACATGGAGCGATCAACCCAAGAGATAAAAAGGTAAAACCAACAACATTCTCTGCAACAAGTACTTGCTCAGATTCTCGCCGGTTATTTCCGTTAGTGACCGGACGGATTCGCCGACGGGGTGTCATTTTTGTTTTCTTTTTATCAATAACAACATCTAAAATGTAAACTTATTAATTAAGTACTTCGGAAACTGATTCGGATTAATAGAATAGGAGAGCTTGAATGAGATGAACAATAAGAACACTTGATTCTATTGTATTGTGTACAAAGAGAATACATATATATAGAATAAAGAAAATTAACTATATATATCGATATTATCTATACAGATATCCATAATATCTATCTAACTATATATTGTTGAATTTAGATAACCACACACATATTTGAACAATAGCTTAATAAGCTCGTACTTTCATAGCATACAAAAAGTGAATTCTAATACATACAAGTCTACTATTTATTACATTCAATACACTTATTCTATTCATAGTCCCATACTATCGATGTAGTGTGGGTTGTCTTCAACTTGCTTTCCACTTGCAGACACATGCTTGCTTGTTGTAAAGTGGATTCTTTCCTAGTTGTTCAACACTTGGAGACACATGCTTGCTTGTTGTAAAGTGGATTCTTTCCTAGCACATGTTCAATTTGACGGAATTTCTTTATTTGACGGAATTTAGCAAAATACAGGTCTCACACAGAATTTCTTTATTTGACAGAAATAAATTTGGAAATAATTTATGACGGTACCCTACAGATGGATGACCCAATCTTCGGTGCCACAACCACTGTTGTCTGGTGACTGACCCGTGAGCAAGCATTGCAGTTCCGTGTTGAGTCATTTCTTTCCACATAATAGAGGCTTTGACGTTCAACTTCACGTCCAATAACCTTCCCCGACTGAATATCCTGTAATAGACAGAAATTTGGATACATTAGTACCATACAGTTTACCTCCCTTGTTACATGACTGATGGATAATAACTTGCATGCTAAGCTAGGTACATAAAGACAATTCTTTAATTTAATATCTGAGAAAATATTAATGGTTCCTGCTCCCTGAACCGGTACTAATTCTCCATTGGATGTCTGAATTATTTCTCTTTCGGATTTTGACTAACTTACAAAATCCTTTCTGTCAAAGATCATACTATCTGTGGCTTCACAATCAAATAAACATTGTCCACCTTTTTCTGAGGTCTTCTCCTGAGCATTAAATGTCCTACAAATAGTAAGCCTCTAATCCATCTTTTCATCATAATCGTAACCGGTTTTATCGGATTTTAAACATGAATTACTCAAAAACCCATAATTAAACCGCTAGGGGTAGGAAGGTAATTTACTCCTTCCTAACCCTATACTTTCATTCAGGTCTTCTCCTTGTTGCCGCACCTCCCATTCATGTTGCCTTGGTTCTCTCAGTTGTGCTGGGGGTCCAGCCAAACCTACTGCCGCAGCTACTGCTCCCAAAGGTTCGGTGCTTCTCCACCCTCCGTCACGGTTATTCGCCATTGTGGCCTGGTGGCCGGCACCGTTTCCGTCCTGTCTCTGGTTCTTCCAACCATTGGGAAACCCTATGAGCTGGTAACACTCCTCTCGTCTGTGGCACATCTTACCGCAATGACTGCACCGAATGGTTTTGCGGTCGACGCCACCGCTCCTCGCCAATTTCCACCTTTGCTGGAAAATATCAGGGGCTTGGAGGCGCTTCCGATCCTTGCAGCTCCTTCCTCCGAGAAGTGTCGGGCTGACAGTTTCGTGCCTAATTCGAATCTGACAGGTTCGATTCCTTTCCTCGTGGCTCCCATTACCTGCCTCCGGTTACGTTCTGATCGGATGGTCGAGTATGCGGCTTCCACATCTGGTAATGGATTGCACCTGAGTAAGTCGCTTTTTTCATTGTCGAAATCATCGCTTACCGCATTTAAGAACTGATATAGCTTTGTCTCTGACCGTTTTGCCTTCCAAATTTGTATATCCTGTGGACATTTCATTTGGTTTGGATCCCGTAATTCGATGTCCCTCCATAGACCCTGCATTTTGCTGTATAGAGCCTCTAAAGAATCGTTGCCATGTTTGGTATTGTTAGTTCGAACAATTGAATTACATCCTTGCATTTACTATAGGTTACGGCTAACCCATTCCATAAGTCTCTTGTTGTAGGGAACTCGGCATATTGGTGAACCAAGTCCGGTATCATGTTGTCTAGTATCCATGAGAAGACGATCAAATCATCTTGCTCCCACTATGCGTAATTTGGTTCCTCGGTTTGAGGTGGTGCCGGAACACCCGTGAGATGATGCAGCTTCCCTTGTCCTCCGATCTTCATCCGGATCAGTCTCGACCACAAGGAGTGATTGCTTTCATTCAACTTTACGCTTAAGTTGATGTTTGAAACTGAAATGGACTGATTACGTATGTTGTTGGTTTGTGGCAGGGATGAGAACATTGCCGCTCATTGAGCCGCCATCGACTCGTTCGTTGAGCCAGGTTCATTGGTGCGGGCGCTGTCTCCTTCGGACTCTGCATGACTAAGGTATGGTTGGTAAATGATGATCGCCGAGAAAGGTTAACCGATCAATTAATTGAACAATCCAGCTCTGATACCATGTTGAATTTAGACAACCACACACATATTTGAACAAGAGCTTAATAAGCTCATACTTTCATAGCATACAAAAACTGAATTCTAATACACACACGTCTACTATTTATTACATTCAATACACTTATTCTATTCCTAGTCTCATACTGTCGATGTAGTGTGGGTTGTCTTCAGCTTGCTTTCCACTTGCAGACACATGCTTGCTTGTTGTAAAGTGGATTCTTTCCTAGCACATGTTCAACATATATATAATTGTAAAAAATAAACTAAATATAAATGGATAAACTAATTAATATAGATAAATGAAGGATAATCTAGACTAAACTAGATAAGAAATTTTGTAAGGTTAAACTTTTTGTCTATTTCCAACCATGGTGACAGGCGTAAAGAACCTGGCAAGAACGACACAAAGCTTGATCCCCGAAGCCAACCCTAATAATCGAGGGCATGATCAAATCCACCACTCAACCCCGCCACAACCGGACGCGATGGGTTACCCAGCCGTGATGGATTACTCACCGGGCAGCCACCCTCCTCCAGGCCCATACCCACCCAATTACAAGTTTACAACCCATAACCCATACACGTCTGCCACAGGATATATATATATATATACTACCCTAGCCCGGCCCCAACCCATACCAGCATCGTCATCATCCTCAGGCTTACATGCACTAGACTCAGGGCTCATTAGAGGCGTTGTCATTGCTATCTTGATAGTCATCATCGTGTCGTGCCTTCTCAGTATCGTCACCTTCATCCTCTTCAGACCCATGCTCCCTAAGTACCACCTCACCTCCTTCTCCGTCACCAACTTCAACAACTCTGACGGCGTGTTGGCGGGAAACTGGGACGCCAGCATGTCGGTGCACAACCCTAACCCTAACCAGAAGGCCAGCTTTACCGGACCAAAGCTTTCGTGTACCACAGCAACATGGTGAAGTACTTGACATCATGCACGGTCCAATCCATGCAACATCTGGGCACGAACGCCACGTCAACGATCCAAGTAAAGAACACCATGGCCATTCAGGTTCAGACACCTGAATGGATTGTTGCGGCGATTTGTGAAGAGAGGGAGAGGGTGGTTGGGTGAAGTTTGATACGGAATTGCCGATGTTGTCGACATTCAAGTCGGAGATGGTGTAATTTGATGACCTGGCGGTGGAGTTGTTGAATAATGTGACTGCCGAGTCGGGGAGCGTTCCTTCGAGTGATCTACCTAGGAAATGCATATGATTATTGCATAGAATAAATGAAAGCATGAAAACAATTGTGTATATTCATATATAGGGATATATAGGGAGGGACAATCATGCCGGTTTTACCATATACTCTATAGAGATTTCATTTATATTTATATTTTATTATAAATGTGATTCTATAGTATTACAATAATCAATAATAGCAGTACAATAAAATGATTGTATCATATATAATTATGACGCTCCACTGTATTATAATGTGTGTGGGTTCCTCATGCATGATCCTGAAGATTACGTCCGTTTGTCTGTTTGTTGTAACTGTCAGACATGATGTCGTTTTGTCCGTTGTAGTAATATCAGTTGAGGAGTTGTAGGAAGTGAAATATAGCTAAATAGTTTAGTAAAACAGAAAGTTAATTAGTTGACAAGTCGGGATGAGTGATCAAATTGTGAATATTATAAATGATCTAATTTTATTGGGAAACCCCATCAACATTTTCCACTCTATTTCTAATTTGATGATAGTATCAGTTTGATACATAAAAGGAAGAACAATAATGCATATCCAAATACATGTGTATGGTGGACATTTTCATGGAAAGAGGTTCTTACTTTTTCATATTGGTATAATTTTATTTTTTAATTTAGTTCTACCTGCATTTTATGAGAATTTTCCCAATTTCCTACTCTTCTTATAGAGATTCTCGATGTCCAAACAAAAGTCACGTGATATAATATACTTGGAAGAGATGCATGCATGAATGAATCACACACACCTATATATATACATTCACATGCATGTGCATGCATGAATTATTACAAAATCCAATCCCCACTAGCATTACGTTCAAAGCCCGAAAGGTACGCCTCTCGCAACAAAACAAACAAGCATCTGCAATGCAGACGATTTTTCGATCATAATAATTACATTACACCTCCGTGATGCTCTCCAAATCAAAAGTAGTATATGGGAAATGTTAGGAGTTAAAAGTAGATTTTTTTTTAAAAAAAGTGAGCATATAAGAAAAAATAAAAAAGTAAGTATATAAAAAAATATTTCAAAATCTGGTTATACGCGCTACAGTGGGAGCGCGTTACTTTTTTTTTCAAAAGGCGCACTCCAAACTAGCGTGTTGGCAATACACCATACCCTGGGGTGCACCTTTTGTAAAATACAGTAATGTGCACCCCACGGTAACGCGTATACCCAGATTTCAAAATATTTTTTTATATACTTACTTTTCTATTTATTTTTTTAATAAGCTGACTTTTTGAAAAAATTCATTAAAAGTATTGAAAGATTGCTTTCTTTCAAAGATAAAATTGTTGGAGGACTTTTTTAGCATAAGCTAGAAAGTTGAGGGGTACTGATGTTCTAGGGTTCTACCTATATATACCATAACAGACCATGTGTCCATATATTAGGTAAAGCGTATTTTTTGGCTAAAGTCTAAACACAAAGTATTATGTGTTTTTTTTCTTCTTGAACAGCAAACCCCTTTTGGTTCTTTATACCAAAATTCTGAGTCACATATTCTCCACTTTCATTAATAAAGATCCTCCTGTTTTTATTATAGTCTCTTCTTTTTTTCGTGAAATCTCCTAGAGAACGTAACATCATTTGAAGTGTAATATCTTATATATTTATTTTACACTTAAAATAATTTTTACTCGCACCGAATCAACTCTAAGTGCATATACTTATTAAAAATAGTATTTCATTCTCAAAACTTGAATCTAATAATTCTAATAGTTAGTAACTTCAACTCTAAGGAACATTAAACCGTTACTATGATATTTTTTTCTATATTCACAATAGTTAGTAACTTAGTATGCACTCTTGACTTCTTTTTTAATTAAGAAAGTTAAGACACGTGTCAAACAAGTCAAATCACCACCTTTTTTTTTGGCCAATCAAATCACCACTTAAAGTGTTTCATTTTCACCAAATTAAAGTAAACAAAAGTTGCCCACAACGAAGCGAAAACAATTTCATTTTCACGGGTCACTCAGAAAGTAAACAAAATGACTATATCTTTGTATATACGTAGCATAATGTAATGCTATATACTAATAGATATACATGGTTTTAATTTTATCTATTATTTATTTACTGAAATGGTTCGCTAAATTTACCGTCACGCGCTTTCTATATATGTACTTTTTCACCGTGAAACACACTTCCAGAATTTTATTTATATATAAATAAGGACGCGTCCATTACACGGTCAGTCGGTCACTGTAAGGTCACAACTCTGTAGGGTCATAGCCCTTATATTATAATATAATTGACAAACTCCAAAGTCCAAAGTCTCTTCCATTATCACTGAAAACAATCACTGACCCTTCCTTCTCTCTTTCTCCCTCTCGAACTACTATCTCCGGCATCGAAGAAAATGGCAGCCGACGACTGCGACAAGCACGGACACGGCCAGCGAAATCTCTTCAAGCGACTTTGCACCGGTCTACTCATTTTCAACTTCATCCTCCTCGTCACCATCCTCCTCGTGTGGGCTATTCTCCGCCCGGAAAAGCCAAAGTTCGTCCTCCAGGACGTCACCGTCTACGGCTTCAACGCCACCACCCCTAACTTCCTCTCCTCCAACTTCCAGGCCACCATCGCTGCCCACAACCCTAACAACCACCTTGGCATCTACTACGACCGCCTCGATGTCTACGCCATCTACCGGAGCCAGCAGATTACACTCCGTACGAGGATACCTCCGTACTACCAGGGCCACGAGGACTCCAACGTCTGGTCACCTGTCATATACGGCGACAACGTCCCTGTTGCGCCGTACAACTCCCTCGCCCTCGGACAGGACCAGGCCGCCGGATCCGTAAGCATCCTCATCAAGATCGACGGCCGCGTACGCTGGAAGGTATCTTCATTCATCTCTGGCCGGTACCACCTGTACATCAAGTGCCCGGCGTTCATCACCTGGGGTAGCCGGAGCAACGGCATCGTCGTCGGCAACAACGCCATCAAGTACCAGATGGTGCAGCGCTGCAGCGTGAGCGTCTGAGAAGAGAAGACAGACGAACAAGTCCAGTTTACTGCTTAAAGTATTTCTTTCACTTTAATTTTTTGTGTTTATTTTTGGATTTTATCGGTGTATGTAGTAGCTGCATGAATATACTTGCTTAACCGAATTTTTTAACAAAAATATACCCAAATTAATTAGTAAATACCAGAATATTCTTGATTTGTCAACAAATATGAAATTATATCTATGTGTTACTCTCATTTGTCAGTTTCATGTGACTCTCATTTGCGGTGGAACTTATGAATAAAAGGAAACCTAAACCTTCGTTAGTTCTACCGCGAATGAAAGTTGTGGATGAAACTAACGATGCAGTTCCACCCGCGAATGGAGTCTACAATCGCGAATGAGAGTCGCAAATATGTATAGATTCGTATTTGTTGACAAATTGAGAACATTTTGATATTGGTTTATTAATTGAGATATATTGTGGTGAAATATACTCCTATGTATATTTTAGCAAGAATAAGGGGAGGAAAGGAATGAGAAAATTTCGTGAACAATTATATAAATCGAGTCTAAAAATTATAGAATATACTACATGAATTGTGGTCGAAATGTTTTTTATAGATTAAATAAACCAATAAGCTCCATTCATTCATAAAGACAAAAAAGCATTATAGACGTTGTAGGTTATGGTGGGAATGCTTTTTCAAAAAAAGCCTTTCAAAACTCCATACACACACTCGTATCGATCAGTAATTGCTCGGCCGATAGTGGGAACAGATCATCTATATATCTATCTCTCTCTCTATATATATGGTCCTATCCTATGTCATGCTGATGAACATATACCAACTGCGCAGTTTACCTAACCTTATGCTAAGAACTATTAACAGCTTTATGCCAGTCATGAAATAAACATGATAAGGGGAAATCAAGTTTGACGAACCTTCGCTGCATCAACCATCGATCATGTGCCATGAAATGGGAGAAGAAGAAGAAGTTGGGTTGCCTAGGATAGGCTATAATATTGTATAAGAAATCATATTCCATAAGCTAATAAAAAATTCCATAAGCTAATAAAAAATTCCATAAGCTAATAAAGAATGACAAATAAATAGAGAAATACAATACCGACGGGTCCGTACTTGGATATGCTAGAATCATGTTGGGCTTAGCAATGGTTGGTTTCACGGTGCTTTCGGCGTATTTAATTTTTTCTCTCTTTATATATATCATCGCTAAGATTCTACGAATGGATTGAATGGCGGTGTCATCATTGGAATTGGAACTTTCTTTTTTAATAAACAATATTAATATTAATTTCAACGCGAAAATGATTTAAATTTTAGGAATTGTTCGACTACAGTCAGTTATCTATCTTCTACACAAATTGGCAGTTCCAAACAATTGTAGCCAATTCAGCTTTACTAAACTTTTTTTTTACTTAAAACTTAAAAAATGAGAAATTCGTATTTAAGTAATATATTTATACTTATATGTATTTTAAATAATATTATTTTTATTGGATAGTGAAATAAAATATCACAATCTACCTAGAATCTTTTTCCCCATATGTTCTATATTTTTCAAATACTTAGCTTGTTTAACTATTTTCTTAATTTGGCACGAGTTTTCAACCTTACAAACTCGATCGTAGTCTCGTATCATACGTATTGACTCTAATACCATTTGTAACGCTTCTAAGAGCACTAGCCCACTCCAATTGATCAAAACTCTTTGTACTCATTTATGCCAATTCCAACTCTTGAATTTAATTAATATATGAATTATATGAATTCTAAATCATTTTATATTCCACCGTGATACAAATATCACATCCATAATTTATTTATAGTACAAATTTTCACTTACAACCTGATACTAACGATGGTCGGACTATTTATTATGTACATTATGATTCCATATTTCAAAATTGACTATCAAGTAAAACTGTATAAAAAAAAACTGTTATTATTGAATAGATATTAGAGTTTTCTCTCACCTAAACAAATAATATCTCACTAAAAAGTAAGTAATTAGCTGCAATACACGAGAGCCAGTCCAATCAATCCTATGTATATTTATTGCCTTGTCCGAGCTACTGCCGTCGCCGATGTCTTCTAGATTTGGCCGATTCTGAGGCATCCGTTACTATCACTTGCTGCAACTTTGTTTTCTAAACCCGAACCTCTCATTCTCAAGATCATACTCAACGTAGAAATTTTGCTGCTGAAAGCTCCCGATGATGATAGCCGGACCGCCGCTGACCTCCGGGCCCGCTACTCCATCAGTGACAATCGTAGCACAGACTACTTCGGAGCTTGACAAGAACGCGAAGTAGTTTTCCATCGGAAGCGCCATCTTCTCCCCTCCCTTGAAATGGAACTCCAACTCCGGAAACTCCATCTCCTTTTGGCCGGAAACGTCGTAGCACGGACTCAGACCAGACTGAGACTCCACTTCCTTGGCTCTGCTGACGTTCACCAAACACTTCTCGAACGCGCCGGCCACCGCTTCGAAGACGGACCGCTCCATGAATGTGAATGTTGACCCCGAGTCAACGATGACACCATTGTCCCCATTCTCTCCGGGGACCAGGTACTTATAAGGGATCTTGACGTCCTTACCGCCTACGAAGATCTTCCTCAGGCCCACGTAGTAGTACTCCTGAAAGGCGGAGTCGGCGGAGCCTGGGTTCTTCCTGAACGGCGTGTAGGACAACGAATCGGGTTTAGGGTTTCCAGATCCGGACCCGGTTTCTAGTACGAGGTTACTGCTTTGAGCGGTGTCATCAAAGCTGCGGGAGAGAAGGCAGTAAGAGAACTTCTTGAGACCCATCTGAGCAGGGAGCGACTCCGGGCCACGGCCGAACCCCGCGATCCCTGCTGGCTGGCGGATGGAGTAGATTGAGCAGCCAATCAAAAAATTCGGCACCGTCTGACCAGAGAAATCAAGCGTCTCCGACAGCAAGATGCCGCCGGTGCTACCGGAGCCGTACTGGATGAGATAAGGAAGGCAGGCCTGGGAACAGTTGTTAGACTGGGAACTGCAGTCGGAGCACCGAGACGCAAGGTCCGAGCCGAAAAGCCAGCCACATTTGGGATTCCGGCAGCCGACGATCTTGACGGAGGAGGAACGTTTGGGGACGAAAGTTGCAATTTGGGTGGGGTCGACATTGGGGAATTCACATCGGGAGCAGATGTAACGAGAGGTGCAGGGAAACCAAACGAAGCTGCTGCCGGTGTCCATGACGAAGGTGAGCTTCTGTGGTGGTGTGCCGAAGCTGAGATCGATGGAGTAGCCACCATAGCTGTGAGGGAAAAGCTTTGTGTTGAGAACGGAGGGAGAGGAAGAGGTGTTGACTTTGGGACGCTTGAGGTGGTGCGCTCTGGTGAGCGACGCCGACGTTAGCTGGGTGATGAGCTCCCATGGATCGCTCCTCGAGACTGTGAATGACGACTGCTGCTGCGGAAATGGCGAGAGGGAAAGTTTAATCGTGGATGAAGAAGAAAGTGATAGAGAGCAGATGAAGAGGATAATGGTGCCGAGGAGCGTAGGAGAAGGAGGCATTATGGATGAAGGAGGTGGTGGTGGAGGGAAGAAGGTGGGTGATATCTGTGTGGGCTTTTATGGATAATCTGATACTACGAATTAGTCACGGGATTTTATTAATTTACGTAAAATAAAATGTCTATTTCAAAAAAAAAAATGTATGTGTGACTTTGTGAGATCATCATTATTTTATATTTAGTGTAATGGAGTAATGTGATTATGTGACCACTGACCATTTCAATCACGACACGATAACACGATACGAACGTGCACGAAAAAAATGTTCGTGTTTGCATTTGATGGTACGATAACACGATTATTTTTTTCGTGTCGTGTTAGTATTTAGGTCTCAAAACACGATAACACGAAAACAATCTAATAATTTATATATTATATTCATATTATTTTAAGAAATAAGGATCAAACGTTAAATATAAAAAACTGAGGGAACGTGTTTATGTTATTTAGGTTGTGTTATTGTGCGAACGTGAACCGTGTTATTTTCGTGAAAATGTGAAATCGTGTTATTGTGTTACCGTGTTATTTTCGTGAAATCGTGTTACCGTGTTATTTTCGTGAAATCGTGTTACCGTGTTATTTTCGTGAAAACGTGAAATCGTGTTATTTTCGTGAAAACGTAAAATCGTGTTATCGTGTTACGACTTTCCACAAATATTTTCGTGTTATCGTGTTCGTGTCGTATTGATACAATGAATTTCGTGTCGTGTGTCTGTGACACGATTATATTTTCGTGTGTGTCGTGTTCGTGTCGTGTGTATGTGACACGATTATATTTTCGTGTGTGTCGTGTTTGACTATCGTGCGTGTCGTGTACTTGTACACGATAACACGCACATGCGCACGAATTGTCATCCCTACCCATATGTATAATAATGTAATTTTCCTTCTTAACAAATTTTGAATATTTTTTTAGTTTTGTATTTATACTAAACAACCCAAATAACACTTCATTATCTTTTTTTTATTACAATAACAAAAAAAACTTTAAACACTGTTTTTCTTAAAAAGTTATCATAGATTAGGTATAGTAAAGCACAGTTATAGTATGTCAATATTGCCGCTCATGGTGTCAAAACGGGTCCTGGTCGACTATGAGTCGTGTCATCATTGAGTCATGTCAGGGATCGTCTGACTCAAACACGACTCGTGTACTTTTATGGGTAAGTTTTTGAAACTCAAACTTGACCCGCCAGGAATAGTAAGACTTGAGTCAGTCTGACCCGTTCGACCCAACAGTACATACAAAATTAGAAACAAACTGACACATTAGTCAAAACTACACTCATGAGTCATAATTATATATATTTAATATAATATACAATTGAGACGGGTCATGGTTAACTCATTGGTCAAGATTATTGACTCAAACCTGACTCGTGTTTTCATGGGTCATCCATGCGTCGTGTCAAAATGACTCGTGGGTCAAAAAGACTGACCCAAACACGATTCGTGGACGGATCACCCACGGGTTAGGTCAATTTTTGACACCGAGCTCATATTTATCAAGCGACGATAGAGGGAGATAGGAAATTGGTAAGCTCGCTTAATAACATTTGAGAGAGTTTCAAATTTAATAATTTAGATTTGAATTGCAAAAATAATAATGCAGACACAAAAAAGTTCTGATTTGTGTGACAAAACTTAACTTGATTGTGAAGTCTCGTTTCCTTTAGCATATTTTTTCCAGTTCAAAAGCTCTTCTTATCGTGAACCCTTTTTGATGCAGCATCATAAAAGAGAGTCATCTAAAAACCGTGGATTCTATCCCCAAAAAAGGTGAAGGCCATTTGGAAAAGAAGAAGAATACGTATTTGTCAGGAACTATGTTTTACGAGATAAATACGTTTTTTTTTTTCACATCTAATTATCGTTGATGATTGATATGGATCGTCAAAATCATTTAATTCTAGTAACAATATGGTACTTGATGAGATGATCGAATAGTGACAATGCCGTGTCTGGTCGGACGGATGGACAACCCTCGTGTCCAGTTGGTGCTTAGACTTCAGTGGTAGGGTCGAATAAATAGGAAAGAAAGCATTGTTTGTCTAGAATGTCTTTCTATGCTCATCTCTATACTTATTCACATTGGGTAGACCGAAGTTTTGGTAGTGTAATTTAAAAGACAAGTAAATGTTACAAAATCAGAAGACATTTGAATGAGTAAAATAAAATAAAAAATGTGCAATTATTTTACATTTTTTTCGACCAATTTTAAACCATGTTTGTGCTAGGTATTTTTACCCGACATGACTTTTAACTTCTTTATCATCTACAGTATTTTTACCCGACATGACTTTATTATTTTTAAAAATAATAAAGTCTATCTAATCCATGTATTAGCTGTTATTTGGTCAAAAAATGTATTAGCTGTAATGTGACGATTGACAATGTGCCAACCGAACCAATGTTGCTCACAAAAGAGAGATCCAAATATAAACAGTCGACAGATGAAGTTGATGTGACACGCATTATGAATGCAAATGCAGCACTTGGACAACCAATAGCACAGAACCATGGATTTCATAGCATAATTAATAACAAATATTACAACTAATCCATATATATATATATATAAATTTAGAGGGTAATAGATATATTTAAAAATATATATTTGTGTGTAAAGATATAAATTAATCAGTTAAAATAATTTTCGATTTATATGTTATATCAATCTCTCGAATCAAAATCTTATGTAATACACACTACTACATATTATGTTTTAACAACTTACCGTCTAATAATAATATTATTTTTAATAAAAATATTTATCTATTGATTTTTCTATTTTTTTTAAAAAAATTTAAAATATTATTTAGTTTTTTTAATCGGAGACCAATCATCTGTTGCCACGTCATTTTCCATACATATTTAACATAAAATTTAACTGAGGTAGCAATTTGATCTAAGTATTAAAGTTTAGGTAACCGTTTTTGAAAATTCAAAATTGAGAGAGTTATTTGTAAAAAGACCAAAATTCGAGTATTTATTTTGTATTTAACCCTATATTAAAGGGAGATTCTATTTACAGATCATCGACTACTATATACAGACCACTTTTGATGAAAGACTAAAATGCCCTAATAACATTTTACATATTTGTCCTTACCAATTTTAAGGAAATTAATTATTAAATCGACCTCATATTTTCGATATTACTAAATCGACCACATATTATCAAAATGGTGAAAAATTATGCTTCTAGCAAGTTTTGAACCCTAGACCTCTTACATACTAGCTAAAAGTTTTATCACTATACTAGTAATTACAATTGTTTTCTTATTTACTTCAAATATAGTTATTGAAGCAACTCTCATATTATTGTATTAAACATCTCATGTTTATTTATTGATACTTTTTAGTAATTAACATTTGTTCAGCGTTGTTTGTTTAATTGTAGTTTTAATTTAATTATGTATCTACTAATCAATTTTTTTTAAATGATTGAAAAATAAGTAATTTTCTAAATTTAATATTTATAGACTACCAGAATACTCATTTTGAAAATATTTTTTCAATCATCTCTAAAAAAATCAAAAAGACTATAATATGTAGATAATTAAATTAGAACTCTAACACATATGATGATAAGTTTCAATTTTCCTATCAACCATAAAATTTGGTCAAATTTATAAAAATTATCAAAAATTACCAACACTACTTTGACCAAATTTTATAATCGATAAGAAAATTGAAACTTAACACGATATATGTCGTTAGAGTTCTAATTTGATTATCTAAATATTATAATGTTTTTTATTTTTTTTTTTAAGATGGTTGAATAAAATTATTTTCAAAATGCATATTCTAGTAGTGTATAAATACTAAATTTAGAAAAATACTTATTTTTCAACCATTTTAAAAAATAAATCAGTAGATACATAATAAAATTCAAACTATAATTAAACAAATAACGTTGAATAAATGTTAATTACTAAAGAGCATCAATAAATAAACATGAGATATTTAATACAATAATACGAGAGTTGCTTCAATAACTATATTTGAAGTAAATAAAAAAGCAATTGGAATTACTAGTATAGTGGTAAAACTTTTAGTTAGTATGTAAGAGGTCTAGGGTTCAAAACTTGCTAGAAGCATAATTTTTCACTATTTTGATAATATGGATTGATTTAGTAACTACGAAAATATGAGGTCGATTTGATAATTAATTTTCTTAAAATTGGTAAGGACAAATATATAAAATGCTATTAGGGCATTTTAGTCTTTTAACAAAAGTGATCTGTATAAAGTTATCGATGTTCTGCAAATAGAATCTCCCTATATTAAATGATAAATTACCAACAATTATTTTATTGACTTTGCTATTCTGAGTATTTAGTTGAATGAGGGGTATCAAGTTACGATATAGTAACAAGTAGGCACTCCATTTTAATTTTGTGGCATATTTCCAGTCATTCGTCCACTTTAAGGATCAAAGTTTGAGCTTCCAGAACCACGATGATCGGTATCACAAATGTCGAAAGTAAAACAAGTTCCGCCGTGCTTCCCTCCACATCTATCCGAACTAAAATTCCCTCCTTCCCTCGTTTTCTGCTCACTTCCTCCTACACACCAAACCCTTCCCTCTCGTTCTCTCTCTAAAGCTATATTCCTATTCCTAAACCTCAATTCTCTCTCCTCCGCCCTCACGCCACTTTCGTCCATTCCTTCCGCCGTGCATTGCCTTACAGATCGCCCAAATTCGTGAATCCGACGATTGGGCATGTCTGGTGCCGCCAGAGGTCCAAATCATGCGGCTCCTACGCCGGCGGCTGCCACATCCGGGCAGATCCTCCAACCGCTGAAGCGGCATCTTGCCTTTAATTCAACTAAGCCCCCGTTTCCCCCTCCAGATGACTATTACCGTTTTTCATCTCCTCTCAGTGATGCACGTCAATGGGCGACTACGGCTGCTGATCATGAACCTGATGCTGTAATTTTTAAATCTCCTGTAGGTCTTCTCTTAAGTCAATTATGTTGGTTGTTTGAGTTAGAACTACTACAATCTCTGGGTAGGCGATTGATTAATTTGTTACTTGACCTCGAACTCAAGTTTGTACCGAATTCTAAATCGACATGCTGCTAGTTTAGAGAACATACTGTATCGTTGATCTTCCTATAGAAGCTCGCAACACGTGGGATTTAACTTACTTGAGTGGCCCCAAAGGACTTCAATTTGTCGAACTCAAGTTTGTACCGAATTCTAAATCGACATGCTGCTAGTTTAGAGAACATACTGTATCGTTGATCTTCCTATAGAAGCTCGCAACACGTGGGATTTAACTTACTTGAGTGGCCCCAAAGGACTTCAATTTGTCTGTACTGTTTGATTGAACTTGGATTGAGCTTTAGGTGCTCGAGCTCTTCAAGCACATCCTCTACTGCATTTATTAAACAGTTTGCTAAGTGGAACACGAGCATTAGGAGAATGCAAAGTTAGGAGATTCTAACTAATATTTGCAGACGAATGCATCCAAACTTACTAAATTATCGCATTCAGTTAAGTAGAAATCTTCTATATTGACATGCATGACCCTCTGACAAAGTTGCATAATTTTTTTGTTTGCTTGGTTTCTGATGTTATTAAATGCACGCTAAAAATGCACTAATTCTGTTTTATATCAGCAACTAAAACGCAAGAATGGGGTTGAGGACAGTGAATTTGCAACCAGTATGTGGATGGATAGTCCCGGACCTGCTAACATCGTCAAAAGTCCTTTTCAAACACCTGTGTCAGCAAAAAGCGGGCGCGGATACAACAGGTCAAAAGGTGGTGTTAGGGACAGTAAATCGAGTCCTCAAACACCCATCTCAAGTGCTGGTGAGTATGTTTTGAGTTCTGATGTTATCATCTGGCTGTGTTCTTGGTTTAGTTTCTAAGAACCAAGAGTCTTTTTTCATGTTTCTCAGCTTAGCTATGTTCTCTTTGCAGGATCACCTCTTAACCTTACTCCAGCAGGAAATTGCCGGTATGACAGCTCCTTAGGTATGTCTTAAACAATTAAACTGAAAATTTTATTTTATTTTTTATTTTATTTATCATTTTTCTGCTTTCAATCGTGTCTACTTAGAAGTGGGTAATATATTATGTCTATGTTTCAGGTCTCTTGACAAAGAAGTTCATCAATCTGATAAAACAAGCAGAAGATGGCATTCTTGATTTAAACAAAGCAGCTGAAACTTTGGAGGTAAGATGTGCATAACTGTCATGCTATGGGATTTGTCCAACGGCACATTTATCACCGAATCTTTTCTACTAATGTAGGTGCAAAAGAGGCGGATATACGATATAACGAATGTACTGGAAGGGATCGGGCTCATTGAGAAGAAGATAAAGAACAGAATTCGATGGAAGTATGCTTTTCTAACTCCTCCAGCATCTTCTAGACATGAATCTTCTTCAGTTTACCAAATTCTCTCGTAGGTTCAATAACATCACTTACATAACTAATGGGCGCGAAATAATTGCTGAATTCAGGGGACTTGATTCTTCAAGGCCAGATGACAAGACAGCTGGTCTTTCTGTGTTGCAGGTAAGTGAAATGGATTCTCTTGAATCATTTGGCCTACCAATAGTTATTTCTGCTCAAAATACATGTAGCCTTTAGGTGACTCCTTAATGTGAGCTTTTCGAAACCCAGCTTAATTATTCTCAGAGATTTGACATTTGATGGAGAAAAAAGAATCTCGAGTTCTGACTAGAGTAAGCTTGTGTTTCAGGCTGAAATGGAAAAATTCTCTTTGGAAGAACAAAGATTAGATGATCGAATAAGGTTGCTTGGCAAGTTTTAGTTTTACACCACTTTACTGCTACTTCTATTGAAATTGTTAAATTTGCTCTCCTTTGAATGCTCTTACAGAGAAATGCAGGGAAAATTAAGAGACCTCAGGGAAGATGAAAATAATCAGAAGTAGGATATGCTTACTTTGGTAGTGTTATTTGCAAACCGGGGTGATGCTCATTAAAATACTACTTATTTATTTGAACAGATGGCTTTTCGTGACTGAAGAAGACATTAAGGCTCTACCATGCTTTCAGGTGAATGAATTAACATTGCCATTCACTTTGATTAAATATACTCGTTTCCTGTTTGTGGATCCATCCCAAATTGTTGCATCTTTTGCTTCAAGCAGAATGAGACCTTGATAGCAATCAAAGCTCCACATGGCACTACTCTTGAAGTCC
Source organism: Chamaenerion angustifolium (assembly GCA_946814005.1). Classification (NCBI taxonomy): domain Eukaryota; kingdom Viridiplantae; phylum Streptophyta; class Magnoliopsida; order Myrtales; family Onagraceae; genus Chamaenerion; species Chamaenerion angustifolium. The sequence goes on from OX328275.1 coordinate 31,349,527, forward strand.
CTGATCCAGATGAAGTAAGATGATATCTAGACATGCTTTAGTATTCCCTTTTGTTATTAAGGTCCTAACACCCGCTTCACTTTCAGGCTGTTGATTCCCCGCAGCGGAGATACAGGATAATCCTTAGAAGCAGCATGGGTCCAATTGATGTGTATCTTGTCAGGTATGACGATTTAATTTAGAGTTTTGATATGTTCCCATAAAGCAGGACTGCATTTTTTTCTTAGATGCCCTTTTCGGTATATGTAGTCAATTTGAGGAGAAGTTTGATGAGGCGAATGCATCTGAGCCACCCAATAGCTTGCCAATTTCATCGAGCACTGGATCAAATGAGAATGTCATAACTGAGGCATTCAACACTCAGAGCACTAACGAGGAAAGTGAACCTCTGCCCTCATCTCTCTACCATTCGATGGCCTTGGATGCAAATGTTTCGCAGGATTATGTCGGGGGCATTATGAAAATTATTCCTTCAGATGTAAGTGTTTGTTCGATAATATGTTCCTTTTTCCCTTCCATTTAATGAGTATATCCGATCTGAACATGATCTCCCGTGCCATTAATGAAGAATGATGCAGATTATTGGCTCCTCTCTGATGCAGCTGATGTTAGTATTACAGACATATGGAGAACAGATGGTATCCTTTTGAAATATTTTCAACTTCCGCATAAATTTCTAAATTTTGCAATAATTGTCTCATTATGTCTTGTCTTCACCTGAAATTCTTAACTCGACATATAGCTGGTGTTGAGTGGAACAGCATGGATGTGCTTAATCAGGATTTCACAATAGATGATATCACCACTCCCAGACCGCAAACTCCACCATCAAATACTTCGGAAGTGCCATTGCCTACCATTATTAAGCCTTCCAAGAGGTGACCTGAACGCCAAAATATACTCTGTATTTGACACCTCCATTGCCCATTTGACGGCCCATGGTGGAACTAGGAAGAGCATGAACTTCTTGGTGGTTTTGAATCAATATCGAACCGTAGAGAGCTAGCTTGTGTTGAATGTTGATGTACAAAAAACTCCATAGGAGTTTACCCCATGCAGTTGCCGAGAATGGAGATGAGATGCCGAGTCTTGAAGTCAAAGAGCACATTTGATGATTGCCTTGAACCCGCACAGCTCCCCTCTTGCAGATGTTTGCTCTGTCAACTAAGTTAACCTTATCTTCATCAGGTTAGTTTTTTATTAACCTTTTCTTTTATAATAAAATTCGAGATACAGAAAACAAAATCATTGAGTCAGGTGGAAAGCTTTAGGATTGAACTGAACTATGTTACTTTTAGGAGAAAAAACAAACCACTGTTGATCATGTAGAAGTTAGTATTTTCAGTAAGTGCAGCCATTGGTAGCCTTGGGTTATACATAAAATTTCATAGATCAGTGTGTAGGACTATATCCAGTTGGATTATTTCCTGGTAGAGCTTATATACATACACTCTTAACTTATTTTCCGCATTTTTCTAAAATAAAAGCTTCCGCTGTTGTCGTGTATCCCTTCCAAATTAAACTCTGGTGATTGACTACTATTGGTATTAATTATTATTCGTAGCATGAATGAAATGATTGCCACCTTTTGATTTATAACATCAGCTTGAAGCTTATGTTGACTAAATATGATTTTGATTGATGTGGATGAAAATTGGTTTATTTTTCCAAGACGTGGGTGAAAATTGAAAGAACAGAAAATGTGGAAACTTATTCAGTTATTTGAATGAGATTGGTAAATGATTGAATGGAAGCGTTACTCCTTTGTACGTCTTCTTCACTGGTCATCTTAGGAGGAGTAGGACCCATCTATTATGAAGCGTCTGAGTCAATGACGTGGCCCTTATCTTTGTTTTATATAATAAGTTGTGAATAAGAATTTATGTATTTATTGAAACCAATAAGAATTTGATTCCACACCAATGAGTTTGGAATTAACTATTATATATACAAATTAATTAATTAATTTTATCATCAAATGGTTTTACTATGGAACCTACATTTTTTAAGTGTTTGTTCATTAGATTTTGCTTTACTCGATTTAATGTAAAATTTAACAGTATTATAAAAGTATAAAACTTTTAAATGTATCCTTTTTTTCGTGTAAAAAACAAACAGATTAGAGCGAATTTGTAACCACGAATAATTGACTATTGTGGTTAATTCCCTTGATCGCTCTTTACTCACAAAGTACATGTACGTCCATTATTTTTTTTTTATTATTATAAATCCCCCAATATGCGCATCAAATTAAAGTGTAGTAGCCACGCTCTCATTCCCTGACAAAATTCCGCCGCCAAAGAGAGACTACAGAAGAGAGACCACGGGACAGTGGCATCCACTCGTCTCCCACTGAAACAGAGAAACAATATGGTCGATGCCGGAGAAAAGCGGCACTCCGCCGCATCAAGAAATCCCGACCTTCCGCCGTCATTTCTAGGCCGCCGCAGCTCCGTAGTAATCCCGGCAAAGCTGTCTCTTTCCACAGACCCGACGTCGAAGCCGTTCTACCCCTTCACCTTCCCCAACGGCTCATCGGCTGCTACAATCCTGCGCCAGCCGCTGCATCCTGATCATACCAGTGGCTCCGTCAAAGTATCCTCCCCACCCTACACGTCCCTCAGGGACCTCCTACCCACCGCCGCCGCAATCAATTCGCCTACCGCCGTGAGCTCCTGCTACGAGATTTCAATCCGCAACCGACTTGTCAAGCAGGCCGCCTGGGCCTACCTCCAGCCCATGTCCTGCTCGCCGGGAACCTCCGGTCGCGGATTCTTCCACCGCCTATGGCTCCGGTTCCGGGACCAAGTCAACGCCTGCCTCTGCTTCGTCAACAAACATGTCATTGCCTCGATCGCCGCCGCTATTGAGCAGATGCTCTGCCCATCCTGGTCCTCTCCACCAGATACCACGGCCAGGGTTCTCAAATTACATTCAAATGCATGATCAATCAATATTTGAATGAATGAAATATGAAATTTTGATTATAAATCCTGGTATCAATTAGTGCAATATTGTGTTTCGAAAAACTAAAAACCGTAGTTTTCATCCTTATTGACTAAGTGCACTGACTAATTTTCTAACCGAAATGTAATATTTGATAATAACGTGGTTATAATTATATATATATATATATATAAAAGAATTTATTTTGTAAATAAATTTTAATATGTATGATCGGAGTGTTTTGGTAGTTAAATTAATATTCTAAGATTCAAACATCTAGAATTTAATTAATACAATAATAAAATGTGAATATTTTGAACATGAATATACAAATAAAAACACATTTAATAATCACGGTTATAAATACAGATAATGGTTATAAATACAGATAATGTATTAAAATTTATATTTGTAATAGTTGTTATATATTATTTAAAACAATATAATTATGTTATTTCCCTATTCGTTCTGTTGAGTTTATAAACGTATTTGGCCAAAAAAAAAAAGTTTATAAACGTATAATGCAAAAAACACACATTTAATTTACACGGTAATCATAATTGATACGAATTTCCATTACTTTTGAGATAGTTTTTTTTTTTTACCTTAAATACTTCATTCATTCATTCAAATTCCAAACACGAGTTCTCGATGTCCAACATACATAATGAAAATAACGGAGGTGGATGTACAATCGCCCAATTGTCTGGACACATCCCCTGTCTCGACTTCCTAGCGACCCAGTTCGCGCACCTGTTCGCTTTCCTGCGGACGAAGCTCCATTGTACCATCGGAATCCCTTTGACTAGCTCAAGGATGTCATCGATGATGTGTTGTGATGTCCACTCCCGAACTTCGTCCGGCCTTTGTAGGCTATGAATTAATATCTGTGCATCCGATTCAATAATGACATTACACCAATTACATGAAATAGCTAATTCTACCGCCTGAAGGATCGCCTTGGCCTCCATCGTTGCCGCATTGCATCCCCGTCCCTTGGAATTTCGACCGGCCAATATTCTCCCTTGCCAATCCCGGGCTAGGACCCCCGTACCTCCTTTGCCCGTTGTCGGTTCCCAAGCTCCGTCGCAGTTTATTTTGACCTCGTGTACCTTCGGCCTCCTCCACGTCTCCACTAGTTGTCGTCGGCTGACTCCCTCCCCGGGTCTACTCCCGATCCATACGTCCCAACTCTCATTAGTGAGGTCTCTCGCCGCTTGTCGTACTCTCTCCGGTCTCGGATCGTCTCCATCGTGTATTGCCCGACATCTCTCTTTCCATATTTGCCACACCATATTTTCCGCCCATAGTTGTTAGCGTCTTCCTTCGTCTCCCTTACCATCGGCCATCCTCTGAATTTCCTCGATCCACTTGGAGCGCTCTATCTCGTCCCTCCACGTCCATGTCAGATTCATCTCGGACTGCCACACCTGCCGAGCCCAGCTGCACTCCAACAAGGCATGGGCCTCATCCTCAACACAAGTGCAAAACGGGCATCGCGTCGTGACATTGATTCCGCGTTTCTCTAGGACCGTTTGGACCGGTATAGCGCGATGACCTGCTTGCCACAAAAACGATCTTACCTTGGGAATGGCAATGCTATTCCATATCCCCGCCCATTTCGGATCGGTTGGGTTCGTGTCCCCCCCCCCTTGAGCCGATTCTCCATTCGCCGGTTCCTTCAACTTCCGATAGACTTGTCTCGGCCGGACCGCGCCTCCTCTATCATATGGCCAAACCCACCTATCCTCCACATCCTTTGCCCGAATATGGATCGCTTGAATTGCTTGTCTTGTCCTTTCCGAGACAATATCCAAAACTGGTGTCAGCTCCCATCTCTTGGGTTCCCCAACTATCAATTGGCTCACCTTCATCGAGAGTCTCGGTTCCTCCACCTCCCCTACACTCACTTGGGCGTGGTCGATCCCGGGTATCCAGTTGTCCTCGAACACCCGGATTGACTTACCGTTGCCCACTTGCCATCTTCCGAACCGGATCATCACCTCCCTCCCTTGGAGTATGCTACTCCACGCCCAAGAGGGACGTGCTCCTTTCTTGGCTCCCTTTAAGTCACCATTTGGGTAGTACAAACCCTTAATCACTTGTGCCCATAGCGATCTCGGGTTGTTCTGGAGTCGGGCTGCTGTCTTGGTGAGCATGGCATTGTTAAATTCCCACATATCTCTGAATCCTATGCCCCCAAGGTGTTTTGGCAAAGACATCTTCTTCCAACTTACCCAATGCATGCTTCTCCTCTCATTCTTGCCATTCCACCAAAACCGTGCAATCATCTTGGCTATCTCATCACACCACGTTTTTGGTAGCTTGAACAGTGACATCAGGTAAGTTGGGATTGCAGTTACCACTGCCTTAATAAGTACCTCCTTGCCTGCCCTGTTTAGGAAAACTGATTTCCATCCGTGAATCTTCTTTAGAATACGGTCCTTTATATAGTTGAGGGCTGCCTTTTTGGACCTTCCCCATGTTGTTGGGACTCCCAAATAGTTACCCGCATCCATTACCTCTCTGATACCAAGGGCCGCTCTAACTGCCTCTTTGTTTCCTTCTTGGACTGTTGCTCCAAATTGAATGCATGACTTGCTCAAATTCACGCTCTGACCCGATGCTTTCCCATATCCCTCCAGGATCGATCTAAGCTCCTTAGCATCCCTCTCATTTGCGCGTATGAAAAAAATCGAGTCGTCCGCAAATAGAAGGTGATGTATGACTGGGCACGTTCTCTTCATTCTGATCCCCTCTATGCGGCCTTGATCCACTGCTCTGCACATCTGTCTAGATAGTACATCAGCAATTAAAATGAACAGATATGGCGACAGAGGGTCACCTTGTCTTAGCCCTCTCGTCGGCTTGAATCTTGTTGTATTCTCTCCGTTGACCACCACACTATACTGTACTTTGGTCATGCACTCCTCGATCCAATTACACCATACCTGTGAGAATCCTAACCTCTTCAATGTTTCTAGCACAAATTTCCACTCCACTCTGTCGTAGGCTTTGTTCATGTCCAGCTTTACCGCGCACTCCTCTCTATTCGCTCTAGTGTTTGTTCTCATGTGGTGGAAGACCTCGTGTGCGATAAGGATGTTGTCGTGGATGAACCTGCCAGAGACAAATGCGCTTTGGAAAGGGGTTATGATATCAGGTAGAACACTCTTTAATCTATTAGCAAGCACTTTGGATATTATTTTGTAACTGAAATTGCACAAGCTAATAGGCCTAAATTGTGTAGGGTTAATTGGGTTGGGCACTTTTGGAATTAAAACGATGTCAGTATAGCATAAACTAGGAAGATAACGTGCTAGTTTCAAGGAAAGAGTTTACCGTATAGAGCACATCATCCCCAAGTATCTCCCAAAAGCGATGATAGAATAGCCCTGGATAGCCGTCAGGTCCCGGGGCTTTATCGGCCCCCAATTGAAAAACGGTCTTTTTAACCTCATCCCTGCTTATTCTTCTTGTTAATCTGATATTCGTTCTTTCGTCGATCAAACATGGCACCCCATCCAACTGATTCTCTAAGTCCAGACATCCCTCCGTGCCGAATATGCATTGGAAGTATCTAAGGCATTCCTCTTGAATCTTCTTCTCATTTTCAATCCAAGTACCGTTTTCCAGTTGAAGTCTCTTGATTTGGTTCCCTCGCCTTCGTTGAACCGTGGCTTGGTGGAAAAAATGGGTGTTTCGGTCTCCCCCTTTTAGCCATTGGATCCTAGACTTCCTTCTCCAATACTCCTCCTCGCCTTTCCAAGCCACTTCCACTTCCAGTTCCTTCTTAATTCTGTTCTCTTCGGCCTGACTGGTCCTCCTCGGCCCGTGTCTGTTCTGAATTCTGCCTAGCTCCTCATGCAGCTCATTGATCCGTTTTCTGAAATTCACTTCCTTTCCTCTACTCCATTTCATGAGCTCCATTCTGCACTTCCCTAGTTTCCTTGTTATATTGCCCACGGTGCCGTTTCCTCCACCTTCCTTCCATGTATCTCTAACCAGATTCCCGCACTCCTCCTTTTCAAGCCACGTACCTTCGAACCTGAACTTTCTTCTAATTTTCCTTCCCTTCGGGTTCATCTCAATAATGAGTGGGCAGTGGTCGGATCCGACAATCAGCTTGTGTGTTACTCGAAGGTTTGGGAATAGATTTATGAGGTCGGCGTTGCCAATAGCTCTGTCAAGCCTTTCCCGGATCCGTTGATCCCCCTCTCTGTTGTTGGTCCATGTAAATGGCTGCCCTTTGAAGCCCAAATCCACCAATTGAGTATCTTGCATCATGTCGTTGAAGGCCGTCATCATTCTAAGCTGTTTTGGCCGACCCCCCTCCTTTTCTGTAATCCTTGATATCTCATTGTAGTCTCCCATGGTCATCCATGCACCCCTCCTACTCCATCCTATCCTTCTAAGCTCATTCCAAAGGACCTTCCGTTCCTCCCATACAGTACTCCCATACACCCAGGTCATGTGGATCGGCCCCGCTCCATTCTTTAAATCCACCGTTGTGTCGATAAGGGATGCTCCCCTACTGTGGATGCTGATTTCAATCTCGTCACTCCACCAAAGAGCCAACCCTCCTGATAGACCATTCGGTTCCACCTGAATACCGTTCTCCATTCTCAACCTCCTTCTGACTCTGTCACACTCCTCGTTATTGTTTTTGGTTTCCATCAAAAAGATAATTACTGGTTTGTGCCTCCTCTTCAGATCGGTTAGGTACGGAACTGTCAGGGCCGATCTGATTCCCCGACAGTTCCACAACATGACATTCATTGACTTGGGGGGGCTGTTGTAGGACAGCCTCCCGAACCTCCCCCTCCTGACTTCTTTGCTTGGTTTAGACTTAGCTCGATGGTCCTCTTCGCCCCCATCTTCTTCCGCCCTGTTCCTTTTTTTGGTTTCGTTCTCTCAGTTGTCACCGCCCCTTCTTCCTCTGTCCTTTGTTTTTTGTTTCGGTTGTGTTCCTTACTGTCATCCTCTGATTCTGTCTCCTCTTCGTGTTTCCTCTTTAAGTTGAATTTCTGGAGTAAAGGGCTCAAACCCGTTTGTAACATCAGCATTCCACCTTCCTTTCCCGGGGAATCGTCCGGGGACTCCACCATGTAGAGCCCACGGTTTGGGCTTCCTTCCCATATCCTTTGTTTTCCCCGTCCTCTTCCCCTTTTGTACTCCCCCTGTTTTGATTCAGGTGTGCGAGCCTCACCCCGCACTTCCGTCAGCTGCCAGTTCCCCCTTCTCCCTGTTGGCCTTCCTTGCGCAGGTCGATGCATATTGTTTCCCTGGCCCTTCTTTGGCCTTCCTCGCCTTGCCCGTTTGACCCTCTCATCGCCTGTCTTTTCTCCAGCATTTTACTTAAGTTGGGATGGTGGATAGTCATTGTTGTCAAGGCCGTCTCTCCTGTCTCGACTTGTATGATCTTCTGATTCTCCTCCTCCTCCCCTTTATCAGCTGACAGATCTCCCATGGTGATGGCCATCGCTTTGCTTCCCCCAGGTGGCATCGGCCTTGATGTGTGTGGCCTTGCCCCTGTCTTTGTGGCCCCTCCCATATGTCGATAGCCATGCAGGTCTGTTCCTTATTTAGAGGTTTCATCGCTGTGGTTGCTACCTCTTGACTTTCCTGTATTGGCTCCTCCCTACCCCCATCTGACTCGTCCTCTCCAAACTCGTCAGGTCCCTTTCTTTTGACCTCCACCACTCTGTTTTTCTGGTCTGTGCCCTCCCCACTAGACCTGTTCTTGTTGTCTGATCCGGTTGTGTTCTCCTTATTTTTTGTTTTTTCCCTCTCCTCCTTCTCCTTCATTAATTCTCTCCAAGTCTTCCTTCTGTTACTAGCCTCCCCTTCCTTCCCACTCTTGCCTATTATCTTGCAACTTTGTCCTCTCTTCCGTGGTCTATCTACCCTTAGCCACGGCCCGTACATCGGACCCCCTTCTGGTGAGTCTGCTATCACTATATCGGCCTTACACCCCCTGTCACCATGGCCTATTCTGCCACAGCCAAAGCATATATCTGGTAGCCTTTCGTACTTTATTTCAGCTCTACACCTCTCCCCATTACCCCTTGTGTACCATATTCCAGCTAGGAGCGGTTCTTGTGTGTTAACTTCCACCCTGATTCTCAGGAAGTCCCTGTCCACCCCCATCGGTCCCAAAATGTCATCCACAGCTTTCACATTTCCTATACATTCACCAATTTTCCTTGCATTCTGAACACTGAGCATTTCTAATTCCAATCCATGTATCTGTGTCCAGAAATCGACTAAGTGAAACCTAGCCTCATCATTTCTCCTCCCCGCATCCCATTTCTTCATCGACAAGCAACTCCCTTGGATAGCCCAAGGGCTCCAATCTAAGGCATCCTGCATATCCTCATTATTCTTGAATTCAAACAAGATAACATCCCTTGACATATCCTCTACCCGAACCCCTTCGTACCTTGCCCAGGCATTTTGCAGTACATTTTGAACCATAGCTGCCCTAATAGGTTTGGGACTCAATACCTTGCCAATGCATATCAAATCAGCTCTTATAGCATTGTTCCCTTGAATTTCAACGTACCTTCCCGGGCTAATTCTATCATCCTCTTCATTGGGCTCATACTGGGAATAGTTGTGCTCCATTCGGTCCAAACCTGCGCATGAAACGGACAGATTATCCTACCCTACGCTATACTTACAAACGTTTGCCGAATTGGTGCAATTGATTGGCTGTGTGCTTCCTATTCCGATTCTGATCTGGTGAAGAAGCTTTAAGGATGCTCTCAGTGGCCCTCACCGGAAATTGGAAAGAAGCCCTAATTTTGGTTTTCAAATGGAACGGCTAGGTTTTGGCTGAGTAGGCTTGGTTCGGGGATTGATCTTCCCAGCGCACTGTCTCCAGCTGCTCCGTTCCGACGAACTCCCGGCAAGATCCTTATCGGCCGACGTAAAGCCACCACACGGTTGCTCCGATGGTTTGGCGACACACTCCCTCACTTCCGCGGTAAGCTGGAGAGAAACCAAATTTTTGCAGACAACTCTTCAATAACTACTTTTGAGATAGTTAGTTAAATAGTTTTTCTTATTTCATCAACTTAAATCAAATGTAATACCACGTGATGTAATAAGTTAATCATGAACACTGACCCTACAATAATTTATAAGATCGTGATTGTAATATTTTACACGCCACATAGTAATCCTTACATAAAAGAAGACACCTAGAAAAAAGAATGAATCATTATCATTTGTTTAAATAATTTAGGGTTAATTACCTCAACCGTTACTTATGTTTGACAATGTGACTGAACCGTTCAAACTTGAGCTCAACCGTTACTTAAGTTGACACATGTGACTGAACCGTTACTATCACCTAACTGCCGTTATTTCTTCCCGTTAAGTAGTGACATGTGCTTGTCACGTGATTAACTTGTAATTTGAAGTTCCTAAACTACCCCTAAGCTCATTCAGTTCCTAAACCTAGCTGCTCGTCTCCCCTGCTGCCCACAAATCTCCCCTATTCTAGACTCAAACCCTCGTCCTCCATTTCCATCCTCTTCAAGGTTCCAAACACCCATCACCTCCGTCTGTGCTCCAGACTCCACCGATATCCGGCCGTAGTCAAGGCTGCTGTCTCCGCCGCCGATCCTTCTGTTAGATCAGCCCAGGCTGAGGATAAGAAGCTGCTCCTCAAAGTTAGAGACTTCACAAAACGTCTGTGCCAGAGCTTGCGGGATGGCGGAGTCACCTGTTCTAACTTCTTGCAAAGGTGATTCGACCTATTTTCCTCGGTACCACTCCGAGTAAAATATTGGATGAAACCGGACGATTCTTAAAAGAACTTCATGAGGAAGATGAGGAAGCTGCGGAGCAGCTCCAGGAAGTTGTGCGGGAGATCACATCTATTCCTGGATGGGTACTCAGGAGCTATCAGAATGGACAGAGGTACTTACAGTGCAATTGAATAGGTAGCGTTTTGCTTGCAACAGAAATTAATCCAGAAAGGAGTAAACGTAACTGATATTGTATAGAGAGTTTCTTCTTGTTGGTTCTATATTTGATTGGAAGTTTATTATAATGATTCTTTCGCCACAATACATGCTTTGCAGCCCAGATGCTGAAGCCTTAATTATCAAGGAGATTTTGGGCATAATGGATCCTAAACCGCTTTTTTCAGCCGATTATTTAGTCGGAATTGAGAGAAAAATCTACTGCTTAATGAACCTTTTAGATGTTGAAGTTAATGATGCACGAGTTATTGGAATTTATGGAGCAAACGGAATTGGAAAGACAACTCTGGCCAAATCCATTTACGATCGGGTCCGCTCCTTGTTTGATGGCTCTAGTTTTCTTACAGATTTTCAGGAGTGCGCCCAAACAAATGTTGCTGGTTTGCAAATGCTATAGATGCAATTGATATCTGATATTTTGGACCGCGAGTGCTTGAAAATTGATCTTATCGAAGGAGTTAGATATATGCAGCAGGCATTCTCTAGTAAGAGGGTGCTCATTGTCCTTGATGATGTGGATTCGAACTTCAATCTTGAGTTTTTTCTCGGAAATGTTACTTCTTTTGGTCCAGGAAGTCGAATAATTATCACCACGCAGTGCAGGAATGATCTCCATGGAGTAACAGAGACTTACCATGTTGAGGAGCTCTGTTACTGGGAAGCACTTCAACTTTTTACCAGACACGCCTCGAAAGGCAATTATGATTCACTTGATGGCTACCTTTTCTTCATCAAGAGTATCGTAAGTGCTTTCAAAGATCCTTCTGTTAGATCCTTCTGTTATCTCTTTATCTTTCACTCCATTTGCTTTCAAATAACAAAAGTCCATGTTCTTACAGCTCTGTCACTAAACCATTTCGACTTCGTAAGTTCTGTTTCTTTGTAAAATTTATGATACTCATGTTCTGTTATGCAGGACTGCCCAGATCAGTTTCAATTCATGAAGAACCTTCCAGAAAAAGTCGGCTGTAAAGTATGAAAGTGGTGCTTATTCTCCTGGAGTATCCAGTACAAAAATTTGGTAGAAGTATTAGAGATGTTTGTAAGAAGTATTTATTTGCAAATTGACATTGCTAGAATGTTTGTAATTCCAATAAATAGCATTGGAGATGTTTTATGAAGATGGATTTGTAGAAGTATAACTGACCCGAAATAGTTTGTAGGAATGATCATTTAGTTGAACTTACTTCTATTTCTTTCATAAAAAAGAATCAGATATTAAGAAGAAAATAAAATGAAATGGTTGCAAATGTGGTAAATTATGTTTGTGGAGAAGTTGTTAAATGATGTTTTATCTTCTTCTAAATGTTATTAAACGGTTACTTTAGTTTGGACATTTTGTTACCTAACCGTTACTACTTCATAATCCATAAACATAAAAGGGGGGTAAAATCGTCTTTAAATTAGGCCACGTGACTTGCACGTGACACTTTGACGGTCAGATTTGACGGAAAGTTCACGGAGTAACCTTTCAGTCACATCTTCAAACTTAAGTAACGTTTCAGCTACACAAAAAAAAATGAGTAACTTTTTAATCACATAGGTCAAACATAAGTAACGGTTGAGGTAATTAACCCAATAATTTAGTTTAAGATGATACAAAAAGAAGCCATGGAAAAAATATATATATATACAGTTGTGTACGTATTTGTCGGGGATTATACAACATTGTAGTTGTGTTATAGTTTTTGTCTTGTCGTAACAGTTAAAACGGTTATTCATTAAGAACCGCGCCTAAGCCTTAGACGAGCAGCGCTCACGTCTGCAGCAGACGCCATTGCAGAGTCCTCTACTCCATCACGTTCACCACCATTCATCGAGCCGACACTCCCACCATCGCCAGTTGAGGGTGGTTTCACGGTTGTGCTCGGAGCTCCGTCGTTGTTGTTGCCGCCTGAAAATCTCCCAGACGACTGAGAAGCCGCTTGAAGAAGTTGGAAGAAGGCGGCTTGCCCGAACTGTGCAAAGTTCTTGAAATAGAAAGAGAACAACTCCCGAGCCCTACCCTTCAACTCCATTAACTTCATGTCGATGTCCGTCTCGTGCCTCGCCACCACAGGGCGCAGCAGGGCCTCGTAGACGAAGCTCGAGCCCTGAAGAGTTTGTAGTTTGTACATCAATCAAAACCAAGACAACATTTGACTTTGTTGTTAAGACAGAAACATATGATGATTGTTTCTTGGTCTACCTTAGTAGTTGGAGACCACAAGTAGATTATGAACGCCAATTTCATTTCACTGTAGAAAGGAAACCTGCAGAAGAAGCCATTATGGATTTGATCGAATGGCCATTGGAAGAATCTATAGACTATATATAATAGTAATACCATGAGAAGATCACGTCAGTGATTCTCTCTAACACTGCCACCATTGCCATAATGATCCTGCAGAAGAAAAGAGATCGATAATCTGTGATTGTGTTTTCTTAATTCATCGAACTAAAAGTAATTTTGTTTTGATTGTCGAACCAGTATCGGCACCAAAACCGAAGTTCTTCAATTTCAACCTTGTTCTTCTCGACGGACTTGAAACACTGGAATGCCGGGTATGCATACCCGACAATCATTCTGATCAAACATTCATCAAAGAAATGGAATATCAAACTCTCATCATCGTTGAAGAGAAATAGTTGTAAATTTGCGTATAAATTCAAACTCCTGATGACGTACGTACACGAAGAATCTCATGATGAAATCTGGAAGCAACATCTTGAAGACCTTAGTTTTTTGTTTATTAGATCCAAATCCTCTCCCAGTCCCACCCTGGATTGGTTTCTAGATACAGACAACCACCACGATCGTGCTAATGCTTCTATCAACAAAAAGGGTAGTATCTGCAGAAAGTTGATGAGGGTTAATGTTCAGGCGAAGGAGAATAAGAAAGAGTTGAGGAAGGATATAATGATCACATTAACAGAATAAGGAGATTAAAAGACTCAAAATAGTAAAACAAAATGGGAGGTTGGATGGTTTACAATGCAGATAGAGAATAGAGAACATTTGGTTGTTGAGATTAAATTACGGATATATGAACATATATAGGTAACTATAAGCAAGATTATCTTATATATTATTAAGGGTTAATTACTTAATTGATTACACATGTTTCACCATTGTGCAAAATAGTTACACATGTTTCAAAATGTGATTAATTGGTTTTGAAATGTGACTAATTGGTTTTTTTACTGTTCACCGTTAAAAATCACAGTTAAGTCACTATTTAGATATGTAAAATGACGTAAATACCCTTTTCATCAATCAAGTTGTTCTTCATCACCGAATTGCATTGAAGAACTCAAAAATATGATTTTTGGGTTCTCCAAGAACCCAGAAATCAGATTTTTGGGTTCTTCGATTCTTGTTCTTGAAGCCAAGAACCCAGAAATCAGATTTTTGGGTTCTTCGATTCTTGTTCTTGAAGATGATTATGTGTTCTTCAATACCACTAGGGGCATAATAGTCATTTAACAATTCAATAATATGTTTTAAAAAATAATTAACGGTAAAATTAACGGTTTACTAACAGAATAATCAATTAATCACATTGAGAAAAACATGTGTAACCAATTAGTCACATAGCAAAACCAATTATCACATTTGAAACATGTGTAACCATTCTGCAAAATGGTGAAACATGTGTAACCAATTAAGTAATTAACTCTATTATTAATAAGGGTTAAATACCAAGTAGCTACCTGAACTTTGTATGTTTTGCAAAAAGATACCCGAACTTTGAAAATTCAAAACGGGTTACCTCAACTTTGAAGAAGGTGCAAATAGCTACCTCCGTCCAATTTCTGACGACTTTCCAATGACTTTCCGTTGATAATTGACGGAAAATTGGATGAAGGTAGCTATTTGCACATTTTTCAAAGTTGAGCTAGTTCATTTTGAATATTTAAAATTCAGTAGCTCGTTGTAAATCGTCCAAAATTCAGATAGCTATTTGACATTTAACTCTATTAATAATAATACGCAATGTGTAAACTTTGTGTTTGTATCTACCTATGTATTTATCTATCCACCCATTTATAGAGATGAACTTCCAGTATCTGTCATCGAAAATATAACTATTGTGATCGTTTCGTTCTGGGAAGCGAGCAAGTTTCAGGGTTGATTTTGGAAAAATGATTCTTTTGTCCTCCTTCTTATCTTTTGCGTAAAATATTAAAAAATAATATAATGAGATTTAGATATAGACTATATATTAAATAATTTACAAATAAATAAATAATAGATAGACAAACATTAATTTTTGTATTATTAATATCTCGATTCATCTTGTTTTATTTATATTATTTTGCATCCGATGTTATGGATGGCTAATTTGGAATGACAGCTCTGTAAGCTTCCGATCCACGTGCAGTTATATCTTCTCTGACTCTCCCATGGATAAAAATAATTACAAACGTATATTAATACAACACGCTCGGGATGCGAGATGAGGGGCTTCATACACCAAATTCTCTTACTTTTCATTTAGCAAAACATTTAAACAAGTATAGTATATAAAATATAAAGTTAATAAGTGCAAAATTAAATACTTTGAATTTCATCTTCTAAAATAATTATATAAAATATTAAGTTAGTCAAATTTATGGTAATATTTTGGATTTTAATTTAGATAGTTAAAACTCAAAACACATTTACGACTTCACGTGGTAATTCATGATTAAAAAAATTAGTTAGTTTAAATTTGAGAGAAATTCGCCCATTTGAGATCAAATTAGAAATCAACCAATTTTAATTTATATTTAAACAGATAAATATTCATGTTTAAAGTGCTTGTTTCGTTCAATATATATACATTTATATATTAATACATTTAATTTTAAAATTTTGTAACAAATTCATAAAAATAATTTAATCAAAAATATTATTAATTTTTTTTTATATAAATAAGTAGTAACATTTTATTTAACGAATAATTTTCATATTTTTTCATCCTAATTATATATACAATTTATTTAATTAATGTACGTAAAATAAGAAAGTTGTTTCCCCCATTATACCATACAACTATATATTTTTGTGTGACACAACTTTGAAATGTCGTGACAAATATGGAATCATTTGCAATAAATCTCACCCTATTCGACCAAACAGGATGCGAAAAAAAATATAAATTCGTTAATATTTTTTTAAGATGAAAAAGTAATAAATATTACATATTAGGAGTTACTATATAGTAAGAGATTTTTCTAATTCATTAAACAAAAGAAGAGAGCATTGGAGTGTAATTGTAAAATACTCGACCATTATAACAATATCCTTTGAAATAGTGTTTGCTACTTCATTTGCTTCACGAAAGATATCTTCGAATTTTAAATTTTTTAAAGTTCAAAATTATTTTTCTGCAATCTAGAATTAAAGGCATAAGTGGTTTATCCACCTCATTATACTCTATAATCAAGTTTATCGCTTTCTGAACATCAGTTTCTAGGTGTATTGCATCAATTTCTAGGGTTTTCATCTCCATCAACCCATCACTAAGTCCATTCCAATGATTAGAAATAGTTGACGAGGTTAAGCAAATTCGTTTAATGATTCAGAAATGTAGAAATCTCAGTAGAGTGTTACCTCAATATATATCGAGCAAGAATGCGAATAAAACTAATTTCATTGAAAAATATGTTGTTTTAAACACCGACACTTCAAATTTTGCGCATTTAAATAAAAAAATGATTATATTTTAATTTGTTTTGTAATTAAAAACTCAAAAATAAAAGATGAACAACATATGAATCAAAATTTAGCTACTTGTTGTTAGGGCTGTCAATTCGTGCGTGCGTGCGTGCGTGCTATCGTGCACCAGGACACGACACGAAACGCACGAAAGTTCAATACGAAACACACGAAAATGTAATCATGTCACGGACACACGACACGAACACGACACGAAATTTATTGTCTCAACACGACACGAACACGATAACACGAAAATATTCGTGGAAAGTCGTAACACGATAACACGATTTCACGTTTTCACGAAAATAACACGGTAACACGAAAATAACACGGTAACACGAAAATAACACGGTAACACGATTTCACGTTTTCACGAAAATAACACGGTAACACGAAAATAACACGGTAACACGAAAATAACACGGTAACACGAAAATAACACGGTAACACAATAACACGATTTCACGTTTTCATGAAAATAACACGGTAACACGGTAACACAATAACACGATTTCACGTTTTCACGAAAATAACACGTTAACACGGTTCACGTTCGTACGATAACATAACCTAAATAACATAAACACGTCCCTCAAAGGCAAACAATCGTGTTATCGTGTTTTGAGACCTAAACACTAACACGACACGAAAAAACAATCGTGTTATCGTGTTCGTGTTATCGTGTTATCGTACCATCAAAGGCAAACACGAACACGACTTTTTCGTGCGTATTCGTATCGTGTTATCGTGTCGTGACTGAAATTGTCACCCCTACTTGTTGTACCCATACGTGTTAGGAATCCCTGACGGTTTTATATTATATGTTAATAAATCCGTTAATATATTTAACATGAAGTGGACCCATTCACATGCAGAATTTATATCTTCCATCCAAGTCAATTATCTCAATTCATTCATCTCTCTCTCTCTCTGCGTGATGTCCACTCACAGCAAGAAGAAGCTCCATCTGAGTTCAACCTCAGTGGACTTAGGCTGCAGCTGCAGAAGAACCACCACCAAGCTATTCCGATTTCTTAAACTCAGGCCCTCCACCAATAACAGGGCCGCACCCTCCTCCTCGTCCTCCTTCCGCAAGCAGATCCTCACTACCAACTCATCCTCCTCCGTCGATCCTTACTACTACTCCGAGTCCACCGTCAATGACTCCAAGCCCGTCAAGGGATTCGGTCGCATCGACGACGAGGGCGTGGCAGTCGAGAAAGATTCCGACGACCCGTATTTGGACTTCCGCAACTCCATGCTCCAGATGATCCTCGAAAACAGCATCTACTCCAAGGAAGACATGCGAGAACTCCTCAACTGCTTCCTCCAGCTCAACTCCCCCTACTACCATGGCGTCATTGTCCGCGCCTTCACAGAGATCTGGAACGGGGTCTTCTCCGGCAAGTCTCCGGCAGCTTCCAACAGTAATAATCACTACTCCTCTCCTGGCGGCTTCCACTTCGGCTACTACAACTCCTCGTGGGAGTGCTAGATAGCTTTCTGTACTTGTTGTTTGTCTAAATTACCATCTTTTGTCACATTTGGTACATCTGAATGGAAATATAACAAAAAAAGAAGTTTCTTTACCTTGGTTAGTTCCATTAAGAAACTACATTTCCATTCTAGCGTACCAGATTTGACATTGGAGGAACTAATTTGCATGTTGTGTTTCTAGTGTACGTGTGTCCCACGTTGATGTTACAACGTTAATCTTTGTGTCAACTCTTTGTTTTGTTTTGTGGTCGTAGAAGGTGTATTTGGTAAGGGCTCATTTGAGTAGGAATGATGATATTTGAACTGTAGCACCTCTCTCCTTAATTATTTTGGATTTTCCTTCGTCTCCTCGTGACCTAATCCAATCCGTGTCTTGTTCATAATCATACATACGCTGAAGTACACTGACATGGAAAGAACAATCTAGAGTTTAGTAAGTTAAAGTTAGTTTCTTAAATGAAAATTACACTTTCTCAAAGCATAGATATGACTACTTTTTTTTTTTTTTTTTTACCAAGAAAATTCCCGTATATTACTCAGAAAATTGGGGTTAAAGATAACCCGGCTCATTACAAGATCACAACGTAAAATATCCAAAAGCGGGGGTGGTGGTTGAAGAAACCAGTTATCCCGACCCAACCCCCGCACTAGCATGTTTAGCTACCCAATCCGCACATTGATTTGCGGATCTCGGTATCCTATTCAATAATAGTCTCGATTTGCCAAAATTTCAATTTACCCAAAATGTGGTCTACAACCACTTCCGCATCCGATTCTATCACTGCCGACTCTCATCTATAAGCTAGGGCGAGTTTAACACCTTCGAGCACCGCCCTTGCTTCGAGAAGAACGCTTGAACCGGACCACTTCGTTTACAATGAACGGAGTGTATTACAATGAACAGTTACAGTAACGGTAACGGTAACTGACCAATAGACTGAAACCGCGAACGGTCCCATGCATTTCTAGTTTCCAAGAAGTCAAGTTGCGTTATGCTTTGTAGTCAAAACCTGATCCAGTTTTTAACCATTCTTTTTAAAACAAAGATGAATAGCCCTTACACCAAACCCTACACCCAGCTAGCTAGGTGAGAAAAGATAGACATTGGGATTTGGATTTGGATACGTATTTAATATTAGTAGAAAAAATAAAAAATCGAATAGAATAGAATCGTCGGGACAGTTGTTGGTTCGTTTAATGCAATGTTTAATATTTGTGTATGGAGCCTGTCAAATATATATGTTTGTGTCTCTGCTCCATTTTCCAAGGTATCTAGCTTTAATTATAACATGACATGGTCATCTGGCATTTAACCCTCACTGCATAAAACACTGTTCCACAAACAAAAGAAAGACACTACAGTACTGCACACTTCTTTGAGCTCAGATCACACTATAAATATGGACTAAGTTTTAGAAATGATAGAAAATAATAATATATTATTTGATTCTAGAATATAAATGATTTGAAACTTTGAGTTAACAAAGGGATTAATATGAAATCATTACATTTAGAATATTTTGATAATTGATTAAATTATATATTCTTTCTGGACTATATATATGTGTGTATTATGAAGTATCACCTTCCTTTTCTCTCTTTGAAGTCTGCAAAATTCATTTATCGCGAGTTATGGAGGAGCGGGGAGGTTGGTTTCATCATGAGATGGAAGAAAATTATTCAATTCAGTGTGTTTCTGTGTATATAAATGAACTGCAGAACCTATATATTCATAGGTTCTATCTATATAACCATAGCTGTATTTTGCTTCAGACAAGTTACAGATGGATATGTGTATATTGTAAATTTTTTTTTTTTTTGGCCAAGTGTATATTGTAATTTCATTATAATGGCACTGCAAATTAGATAGATTTTTACAGTGAAATCAATCATCACTACTGAGATACTCTTATGCTGATGCATAAAAAGATGGATAAACCTAAAGCAAATGTTTTCCTTTTCAGCCAAACAGACAGGGTTTTGTCTGTTTTGTTGAAATAATCAATAATGCACCCTAAGCTTTCAGTTTAAAGAAAATTGCATCTTAAAATTATATCAATTGCCCTTACTCTACCCCTTACTTAACAGCCTCTCTCTCAACTCGCTTTCCGGAAAGTGTGTATATATATTTCTAAAAAAAAAATAATGTACACTTTTTAAAAATACCTCAAATATTACACATGCTTGCCTCAAACCATAATAAATACACTAAAATTTGCTCAATTTAAGCCTAAATATTAAGATTTATTAGTTGTAATTACTAGTCTGTTAAGTCTGTTAGACTATGTTAGACTGTTACCATAGTATCGTCATTTCTAAAAAAAAATAATAATAATAACAATCATATAAAGCCCATAGAGTATAGTAACCAAAATTGAAAATTGAGGTGAAGTGCAATATTTTGAATTATATTGCTCTAAATACAAATTCTAGGGTTCATAATGGCATGCAGTCTATAGTTTAGGGTATAACTGAGCTCTCCCTAATTTGAAGATGTTTTGGTAAATGATCTCTGTAAAAGTTAACCCAGTATGTTTTTGTTTTTGACAGTTCCTCAAATCCGTAAAGTTATTCCCTTTTTGTTTGACCTTAACATAAAGGTTTACATTAATAAAAATTAGCTTAATTAATAAACAAGATAATAATATGGTAAGCAAATATACCTATGCTTTTCTTTTTAGTTGCTATATATATACGTAACTTTAAAGGTTTATTCTTTATATTTGACGTCATCCCTTTCCATCTAGCTATATTCAGTAGACTAGTCTTTTCCATTGGTCACGAGTGGCTTTGGATTTTAACCAAATATATCCAAACAAGTTAACAATATATGAAACCTAGCATTATAATATATATAAAGAATAACAAATATATTTTTCTAAAAAAATGTATTAGGTAGTAGCTAATATTTTTGAATATAGGAATGAAAAAAAAACAATTTTTTAATTATAATTCCATTTTACATATTATATGTAGCATTGGTTTAAAATATAAGAAAATGATTACAACCATGCACTGCCAGGCAATTCAAGCAATATATTTTTACGATACTAATATTTTTTGTTTTCATTAATTCGTGGTAGGATCTGTTCGCGTTTAGGGTTTTTGTCTCCCATCACACCTGTAAAATTCCATTAAGTTCCAATGAATGCCGTCTTCTCCTATTGTCAGTCAGACTGAGAAATTTCTAATCAATTGAAGAATCTTGAATGACTGTATGTATAGGATTTTTACCTGTTACCTCACGTTACAGTCATTGTCGTACTAAATTGCTGACCGAATTCACTGTCACTGTAGTAAAATATACACAAACTTCATGATTTACAGTGTCGATTGTCGGGGTAAGCACGCCACACCTCTAAATATATTTATGGTTTACAGTCAATAAAATGGGGGATAAGTAATTTCCTTTGCACGCCTCTTCAAAAGCTACTAATGTTTTGTAAAATTTGAACATTGTATCCACACATTACATTGTTATTAGTTAACATAGGGCAACCATGTTGAATAAAACACACAACGAAGTGTTATGTTTCCGTAAAGTATGTTTGTTCAGTAATTTAACATGATAAAAAGTAGATGATATTATTGTCGTTAGAAAATCATGTTAATGACTTATATATATTGATGATGTGTGGGTTAATAATGCTAATGGCATATATATATATATTAGGGCTGACAATTTCTGACACGACACGATCTGATTTAAAGTGTATATGAGTTTGACCTTAACAAATCTCGTGTTTAAACAACTTTTTTACGTTTAGACACGATTAGTAATCGTGTCTAATAAACACATCAGATCTGCAGATATTTGTATAAACATGATTAAATAATTGTGTCTAATCGTGTCGTGTATATATGTGACACGTTTAAACACATTTATGTATAATAATAATAATAAAATATTGAAATACTCATTTACTTTTTAATATTGAACTTTGAATACTTGATTTTGTATATATGAATTTGTGTATATATCTTATTTAAAGCATATATAGATTTGACATTAATAGATTATGTGTCTAAATAACTCTTATACATTTAATCACTATTAATAATTGTGTTATGTTTATGTTTGAACTTTTGAGACATGATTAATATTTATCCATTTAGACACGAGACATGTTTAAACACAACACGATTAATAATACGACACGACACGATTGTCACCCCTAATATATATATACCATATTCTTTTTCTTCTTTTTTGTCTTGTCTTAATTTATGATACATTTTCCATGTGATGAGTCTGACTTCTGGTTTATAATCTGAAGTTTCAATATCTTCGTACTGCCAAAGAAATGCAGACAAATTACAATGGTGCTCTAAGAAATGAACAGCTTAGTTGAAGATGACCCACGAGTCTTATGTCTGTCGGGGGTAAAGACAGGACGAAACAGATAAGTTGTCGTAAAAAAAAAAGAAGTGAAAGAGTAATAGACAAGCAAGATCATACAAGGAAGAACTGATGCTAATTCAGACGTACCGACACCACGCAATGGAAGAAAAAAAAAAAAATTAAGAAGAAAAAAACTCAATACGTCGTAAAAAAAATATACTTGATGGTAAAACTTTGTATAAAGGTAATTAAAAAACACATATTAATTGTTTATGTGATAATTTCAAGGGTGAATTTGAAATATATATATAAAAAATCGTACTCTATGTTTTTAGTATATTTAATATATAAAATTGTAAATTTATTCATCAAAACAATATTATGAACTCCTAATTTGATTTTAAAGATTTTAATTCCGTCATTCACCATAAAATACGAACCCATTAATTGATGTAACGAAACACATTACATTACAGTTGTTTTAAATCCACCACTCTCTATACAAGCATATATCTGATATAACGAAAATCCCGCCATACGTAGTAAAGTCTCGAACGGAACAGATACCCTTGAAGTTATTTGGGCTTATCTTTAGGCTAGTGGGCCTGATAGTTAAAAGGCCCAAGTAATTCAAATAATCATCCCAATATGTTATCAGAACCGGATCGGACCGGCGGTCCAACCGGTAACCGGACTCCTCTTCGGTTTGATTCAACTAGAAAACTGAAATGTATATGAACAGTGTTTGAACCAGATTCAACCGACCGGTTTCTGGTTCTAGTTTTTTGGGGGGTGGTTTGAATTTTTTGGGTGGTTCTTTTCGGTTTAAACCGACTTCTTCAGTTCGACTGAGCAACTTCTTCGGTTTAGAAGTTATGTTTAAAGTTTAGGCCTATTGTGTTTGATTTTGAGACTATTGTGTTATGTATGTTCAAAGTTTGATGTAATTATGTTGTGTTTGAGAGTAATGTGTATGTTTTAGACTAAGTAGTTTGTGTGTATTTTCAGGTCCCCATGGTTAGGAGACTTGGTATGAGTTCGGAACCGGACCATAAGACATTCGATTAGGGCTCAATTGGAGCTCCAATCATTTGAGCCAAACTCAGTCAGGTTCGGTCCAAACAGATTGGGGATCCAATTGATCCCCAATCGAGGGTCCTATGGTCTGGGTCCGAGCCTAGGGCAGGTCCTTAGGGTTGGGTGACCTGGTCTGGGTTGGACCTTGGTTAGGGGACCCCGGTGTGGCTCGAATCGAGTAAGTACTTGTTTGAAACATTAGTGTAAGTTTGTAGGTTGTAATGGTAACATTTAGAAAAATATTTGGTTAATTTTGTAAATATACAAAATATTTAACGAAAATTTTTTTAAAAAAAGTAATGGATATACCAATTACCATCATATTCAACACATCTTGGACCAAAAACCATCGTTTTGGTTGGAAAATTATTTTCGTCAAACATGTTGTACCATTTTCAGACTTTTTTTTGTTTTACTTAAGATTCTGCCATGTACTGTTATTTATTGCACTTTCATTAAATTTAGGGTTAAATACCAAGTAGCTACCTGAACTTTGGACATTTTGCAACGAGCTACCCAAACTTTAAAAATTCAAAACGGGCTACCTCAACTTTGAAGAAGGTACAAATAGCTACCTACGTACAATTTTCCGTCGAAAAATTGTTGGAAAGTCGTTGGAAATTCGTAAAAAATTGGACGGAGGTATCTATTTGCACCTTCTTCAAAATTGAGGTAGTTCGTTTTGAATTTTTAAATTTCAGGTATCTTGTTGCAAACGTCAAAAGTTTAGGTAGCTACTTGCTATTTAACCCTTGAATTTATTTTGATATGTATTTTTTGTTACCAAAATTTTATTTTGATATGATAATAAGTTTCATAGGAAATATATCACCTACTCTATTTATATCTGGATCAGAATTTTTTTTTTTTTTAATTACTAATAATTATTATATAATTATAGTCAAACTAGCTATTTTGGATATCACGACCAGGCACATTGATATGTGTGAGTAAATTAATGTAAGACGAATTAGAAGTAAGCGTTTTGCATGGAGCTCAGCTCCAGTCCTCCGGTTCTGTGCAGTGGGCCGTTTAATGAATGCTTCATTTTCGATTTTCAATGATAAATTTACACAAAATATGGACAATAATATAATACCATAGGATAGATAAATGGATTTTTGTCGAATTTTCTTCGTTAAATAATCATTAAATTTTATTAACAAATATTCATATTCCCTTTAAATATACTCCATGCTGGGATAGGATTATTTATCCTCGCTTTTTTAAAAACAAAATGTGCATTTTGTGGGTACAAACGAAATAAATGTTGCAGGATTTGCAGAGCAAGAGAAAAGCCAAAAAGTTTCTGATGAGAAAGAATCTATCATATTGCTTGAAAATGACTCAAGTTATTAATATTATCAACGGTGATATCCATTTCAAATTCAATGGTTTGGATCTCCTGAGCGCATGTTCTACCAAGATCCAACAGTTGAAAGTTATTGTTCGTATAAACTCACCGTAACCAAGATGAGGGACTTTGAGGCCCAGTTAGTAATTTACTCCTTCAACTTTAGAAAGTATTGAATGATACCCCAAATTTATAACTATTCCCTAATTTTTTAACCTAAGCAGCGTAATAAGTTGTACACTTGTAATTTCACATGCATTATTTAAAGTTATTCCGCCAAAGAAATTAACAGTGGGGCGAGAGATGGCAATGAATTCTAAGATTTAAAGTAAAAAAAGCAAATTCATAAACTACGTAGTACGTCCTGCAAATAAAACAAAATCCCTATTACATACATTTCCCGATGAATGTTCGTTTAATCAGAAACATCCAACGATGAGGACGAACTATCATCACCGATCGATTCTGCAACAGTTAACGGCAACGATGGCAGGGGCCGCCGCCACAGCACTCTCGCTACTGCTACCAGTACTCTCCTCCGTACTTTCGATAACCGACACATGGCACGGCGTCGACGACGACGTGGAAGAAGAGCAACAAGAGTGAGACGTCGAGGATGAGTAAAACGAAAGCGGTGAGCTCGGCGATTGTGTTAGGTTATAACATTGAGGAGGGACGTTGGCGGAGGAGGAGCAGTCCTCGACGGAAGCTTGAATGGTGACAAGAAGGTCCACGAACGCCGCAACAATGTAACCGTGGTTGGCCTTGTCGTTGGCCTTGAGGTACCAGCAGACGAGCTCCTCAAGTTGGTCTGACTTTCCTTTCAGAGAGTGCGCGGTCACCATCTCCCCCATCGACCGCCGGAAATCCATGTACGGGTCTCCCGAGTCCATCGACACGGCGACACTGGCCTCGATAAAAGACGCGTGGCATTCACTCTCCTTCACCTC
Organism: Chamaenerion angustifolium; assembly: GCA_946814005.1. Classification (NCBI taxonomy): domain Eukaryota; kingdom Viridiplantae; phylum Streptophyta; class Magnoliopsida; order Myrtales; family Onagraceae; genus Chamaenerion; species Chamaenerion angustifolium. The sequence goes on from OX328275.1 coordinate 31,375,373, forward strand.
GCCACTCTCCAGTATCGAGCTGGTTTCCTCGGGATTGAAAAATAGCCGCCGCTCCAACCGGGCCGTTGTCACCGCTGTCTTGATCGCCACGTCGTCATCCTGTGACAACACAGAGTCGTCCTCCTCCCTTCCCATCGACACGAGGAGCTGCCGCCTCCGCCGTGACTCAAACGGCTCTAGCTTGGACGCCGAGTCGACGGTGCGGAAGATGCCTTCGCCGTCTCGGAAAGATAAGGTCCTGGGCTGCTTGCAGTACAGTGTCCACGGCCAAGAGTGTGTGGAAGGGTCAGTGGGATTGTCCTTGAATGAACCTAGAGAGAGAAGCTTCATCATTTTTTTTTCTTGTTCTTCTAATGGCTTCTGTGGGTTGAGACCTGATGATATGAGGATTTAGAGAAGATGAAAATGATGAAGGTCGATCGTAGCAAGCGACATTAATGCCGGTTTTGTCAGACGACAGGATAAAATTTAAATTGTAGAGAGGCGAGGGAAGCTTAATAAAAACAAAAAGTGGGGAATTAGGTTGGAATATATGAAGAGATGCTGTGGGTTGGTCTTGCATTTAATTCTACGTTCAAATCTGTTGCTCACCAGTCACCAACAATTTATCTTTCTCCCTTTTCAGACTATTCTTAACTGTATTAGGGTTTGTATAAAAGATTGAAATAACACATACAATTATATAACTTTTTAGGGAAAACTATTAAAATGGTACCGAACTTGTGAGTGATTATCAAGTAGGTACTTAAACTTTTTTTTAGCAAATAGGTTGCTGAACTTTCTTAAATAAGTAAATAGGTATCTACCGTTAATTAATTTCCATTAAGAATAAAAGAAAATATCACGTGAGAAGCAAATTGGTACCTGAACTTACATGAATCAGCAAGTAGGTACATGAACCAGTTCAAAATCGGTTCGGTCAAACCACTTTATTTTTTTAATACAAAAATTGGATTTATATACCAAACACATGCATGACTCAACTCCCGACGTTCTCGGAGTGCTGGAGTACTTAAGTCATGCATGTGTTTCGTATATAAATCCTATTTTTATTAATATAAAATTAAAGTGGTTCGACCGAGCCATTTTTTGAACCAGTTCAGGTACCTACTTGCTTATTCATGTAAGTTCAGGTAATTGTTTGCTCCTCGCGTGATATTTTCCGTTTATTCTTAAAGAAAATTAACGGTGGGTACCTATTTGCTAATTTTCATAAGTTCAACTACTTAGTTGCTACAAAAAAATTTAAGTACTTATTTGCTAATCACCCACAAGTTTGGGTACCAGTTTGTTAGTTTTCCCAACTTTTTATCATCACGTTATTTCAAAAGTTGAAAAGGTGCACGTATCAAAAACTTGAAATTAAATTTCGGTTGTTGGTGTATTTAAAATTCTAGTGGGATATGATGTGTGGTATTTGGAGTTGGAGGACAATAGAAGCGTTGAACCGTTACGCAATATTTCGATCTTCGTTGTCTTAACAATCTACTAGCGTTCGTTCACCCATCAACAATTCAACTCCTTACAGTATTATCTACCACTCACGCTCATTAAGATAGCTTGCCCAAATCGTAAACTATCATCTTTAATAGATTTTCAATAATTTAGAGCATGCAAAAACCTAAATATCCAAAAACATACAAAATCCTCGCAGCAAATAATAATGAAAAGCAAGGATGGAAAAGCTGCCACTGTCCTTATATTTCACCCTCTAATAAACGAAATGTCAGACGAGGAGAGGAACATCTCAATCTAAGCTCTGCTGGATCTATCACCCTCCCATGTTCGTTCACCCTATCTGATCTTAATTAATTAACCTGTAACATATCATTGCTTCAGCAGTATACACAGTTTTAGCTTATAGATATAGCTGGATGCATCTTTTTCTGTTTCCCTTCTTATATATAAGTGAATTTGCGTGCTCTGCTCATCTTCTACCTATAAAACTTCTTACCTTCCACATGGCAATATCATTATTCGTGGGGGTGAAGATGGTGGTGGAGCAGCGTGATCAGATTCAGTAGAGAGAAAGGGGGCCCTGATCTTATCGCAAGGTTAGGTTTTTGGGACCAGAAAGGAATACGAGCTGTTGGGGTCGTCGCTCTGTCACGTCCTCAGGCTATGCAGATGCTCAACAAACGACAGTGAGATGACAGAGCAAGAAGATAACACACAACCTGCAGGGATGGTAGATGGATGGACGTTGAACTAACTACTAAACATTGGACGACCACAATGTGAAAGGGGTCGAAGAAAAAACACTCTTAGATAGGTCAAGATACGTCTTCCGTCGGTCAGTCGGTCGGTCTAATCTATATGTCGGACCTTCTATCTATCAATAATTCACCCACTGACTGTAAAAAAAAATGATCATCTTAGCCAATACATGTAGTAGAAAATAGCTACACGTCTAGATTATTCAAACTACGATTTTCAAGAAATGATTATAAGGGTTCGGTGTGAAACTCTTAGGTGTTGATTTGACAGTGGATTGAATGTCAAAGGATGAAAGATCAATGCTCTCGTCTTAGCTCCGATAAACTTGCAAGAAGGGGATCACAACATAGGGGGTGTCTCTGGGTCCATCTCCGATGCTTAAATGAATATATTGTGTGTATGAACTCAAAAACGTAATGAACGTATTGAAAAACAAGAAGATTTATAGAGTGAAGAGATCAAACCGTTATAGGCAACAAAATATCTTGGTGAATATTGTGCCGGTAAAGATTAGGATAGCAGATATTACGGTTATGACGTAATATTGCAATTACCGTATGTAATCTTTAGAGAATATGTGCCCGATATACGCGGGATATCGTGGTCATATAGTCAGTGACGGTTGACGGGACCAGAGTTGAGTGGTTAGACTCTCTTGGCGAACATTCCTATGGCGGGCAGTAGGAGGCTGTAACCTTGGTCAATGGCGACCTGTGATGGAGTTTTGACGTCCACTTTGGTTTGGGTTTGACACTGGACCGCTTTATAAGGGTCAGATTAACCTTAATGTGGGTCGGCCCGGTCTGAACGATATGAGTTTTACTCCTGCAAAGTTATTGAACCTCCGAGTACTTTCACTTATTGGGTCGTAACTATCAATACCAAAAAATAAGTACTCGAATTCTAAGTGGCAGTCGAATCTACTTAAATAAAGCCCTATCATCGTGTGCTAGCTTTTCTAGTGGGCCATGCATGCATGGGTTGTTCGTGTCTCTCGTCGTATAAAAAGGTCTGTCGATGAGTCGGTCCAAACTGACCCTAACAAGCAACCATGGCCCCTATAGAAGGAGGCCGTAACCAAAGTCCATTACTAAACCTGGCCGGCCTGTTGAAGGTTGTCCAACCCAATAGAAGTAGTTATTCAAATTCCTGTTTCATCACAAAACTTGAGTCCTTCCTTCCTATCTTTGATTTAATTTCTGTATTTTGTTATGTAATTGATGTTCAAATCTGTAACAACTTTGTTTGACCAAACCCTCCTCATGACCTCATAGTCATCATATCTGCATTCAATTGGATATATCCATTGCATGTGCTGCTTTATGTCATGGTTAATTAATTAATGCACGCGCCTTAGACACTATACAAAAATTATATATGAACCAACCCTAAAAATGTATCATTTTAATATATAAGTATCATGAACATGAACCAACGTGTACTGTGATAATTATTAAATGTGAAGCATATAATGTAAGATGAATTCTCCGATAAACCTCTTAATTTTATTTATTTTAAATTACATAACAGTTTTTAATAGTTCGTTAAAAACCTCTTCCTTCAAGTGGGTAGTACTAGAGTACTAGACTACGTGACTGAAGGGAATTGAATTGAATTTGTATTTATCATCTGATCTGACGTAATAGCCCTCATTATTCTCAACTGTCTCAATTACTATTGCATTGAATTCCATTTTAATGGTCATTCAATCTAATATAGTATGATAGTGCCACCTTTCTTTTCAATGCTATTGAACTACCCACACCCAACGAGGCCCCTCTTCTATCCATTTTACCGCATCAACCCTCCCATTTTTGCATTATTTTCATTTTTTAACCTCTTTTTATTTGAATAAATATCGACCATATTTACTCTATAGGTACCTACACCTGACTTTAGGACCGTTTCGAAACTTTGACTCTCTCATGATAGGATTTCTTAAAACTTTATGTTTTTGACACGTAAGATCATGAAGCGATGTGACAATTACGCAAGTAAAGAGGATAAGAATAAAAAGTTACTATGGATAATCTTTTGAAGATCAAACATGTTTTTTTATGTTCTTCCGCATGTCCAAAGTTTTAGTCAAATGATTGTGCGCAGGGACAAAGAGCAACCTCAGTGGGCCATTTTTCACTTGCGCCGGTGCTGCTTAGACATAGAGGTGGATCAGATGTCCGGATTGTACTGATAGTATACTTTCTTCAGTTCTTGTCACTGACTCCCTCATTTTTTTGAACTTTAAAAATCAGATTTTTTTAAAAAACAAAAACAAAAAACGTTTGCATGGATAGAGAGACAGAGAGAGAAGAGAGGTGATCCCCACAACTGATTTCACTGAAAAAACAAATCTAAGGTAAGATCTCGATTAAGAAAATCTGGTTCGTTGATTAGATGAGCTCGGTTGCCATAGATGGAAGGAGGGAAAAAAAAAATCAACAAAAAGTGAAATAGAAATCCATAAACTGAACATACTTTGCATTCAAGCCATTGTTCCAAGGTCCCATGATTAGAAACAGAGCAAAATAAAGAAACAGTGCTATACCGCTTCACTTTTTGGGTTGTCCCCCTCTCGTGATTCTGTCTTTTAGGGTTTATTTCTTCTTCTGAGGGCACATGGAAGGGGATTATGGCTAAAATGAAGCCATATAGCACTGCTTTTGGAGATATTGAAGAAACAGAGCAGGAACAAGAAAAGACTACCACAAAAAGCTAACATTATATTTAACTAAACCCTAGCTAGCTAGGTAATCCTCTCCTCAACTCAGCGCGGATCGTATTAGCTCAGCTCTTCCTTCTGCTTGATCTCTTGCTGCTGTTGTTGGTGGTTTCATGGAGGAAATCGAGCAGCACGGTGCTCTTGCACTTTGGGCACTTGGGGTCTTCCTCGGAGAGCATCACGTACATGAGACAGCGAGGGCATCCCACCAGAAGCATGGACGTGGTCTCCGGTGAGTCCTGACCGTTGATCTCGGAAGAGACGCACGAGCTGGGATGAGAGTTGGTGGGTGAGCCCGATTGGGCCCGGGCCGGAGCCGGGGAGGAGACCTCAGCTCTCAGATTAACCCGCGGAGGCGATAGGTTCAGCTTCAGGTCCAGTTTCGGTCCGCTCCTTCGGCTCATGTTAGAAACGTCACCTGTCGTGGTGGGGAAAAAAGTTGAATGAATTCGATGATATCAATCAAGAAAATAAAAAGTTGGGTCATATCTTGTACGTTAAGTTACCTTGAAATAGATGAATCAAAGTTGCTCCTACCACCCTAATTAAAAGCAAGAGACTTTCCCTATATCGGAGGCGAGGACTGATCGGAGAGCTAGGTCAGAACTGGACCCTGAAGAAGAAGAAGAGGGTTAGGGTGAATTGTATCTTCAAGAGCATGATATATAAAGAGGGAAATGAGGTTGGGCTTGCCTTAAAGCTTAATTAAATTATGGGGTACAGTTTAGAGAGAGAAAGTGAAGGAGAGAGAGATTGAAATGAATTGTATTGAATAGAATTGAATTGGTGGTAGAAGATGAGCATAAATTGAGTCCTGGAAATGTATTTATGGTTCCAAACAAGAGTTGCAGAAACCCTAAATTGTAGTAAATATTATACAAAGAAGGAAGAGTTGGGGAAGGAACAAAACATCATCCTTCCACACAGAGAGAGTGAGAGAGAGAGAGAGAGAGAGAGAGAGAGAGAGAGAGAGAGAGAGTCGGTGCATGTTTCAGTACGTGAAAGAAGAAAGGTGGGAGGGAAAGAAGGGAAGGGTACTCCAACAAAACTTTTAATTAAATTTTAATTTAAAGTGAAATTGGTGTAATTTTAAAAGCTCAACCTCACCTACATGTTTTTAATGAAAATCACCAAATATATTTATTAGCCACCCAAAGAAAGCAACTCTGCCTCCCCCTCTTTATTAAGACTCTTCATTCATCTGCTTAACTACACACCAACAACTTTACCTGCTTACATTTTATTTAGATATATACTTTAATTTAGTATATTATACATATATACATTAATGCCATTATTTGATATATATGCATATATACTAAAAATCAATTCTACATATTGGATAACAATAACCTTAATTCGTTATGAGCATTTAAAATCAAAACCTAAAGAGACATATTAGTGCAAGTAATGATTTCATTTTGGAAGCTTCCAAAATTATTATGCAATTTTATTGTTGTAAAATATTTACGTTTTGTTCATATTTTACTAAATAAATTATAACAACGTATAGTTATAAAGAAGACAATGTTGAAACAGATATCTAGTCATATTTCGACATAAACTAAGTAAAAAGCCTTATAAATATACGGTGGCAATATTTGTATTGACTAACAAAAAAATCGATGAAAGGTGATGTGGGGTCCATTTTGTGATTTCATAAATAATTAGGAGAAAGGAATTTTCTACTTTTGGATAGGAAAAATGTCAACTTGTTATATTTGGTTAGGTTAAGAGCTTTGAAAAAGATGACCAGAGTAAAGAAAATTTTAATGGATTTATATCATAAAATTTTATTTATATATATATATATAATATAATTAATAACAGAAGGGGTAAGAGTGAAACTTAGGAAAAAGAAGGATATATTGGTTGCAACTTTACATGTTTAGAGTGACATTTGTAGTTCAAGGTGAACCTAAGGATGCAAAAGTGCACTTTCCTCTAAAAATGATATTTTACAAAGGTCTTATATGAGTGTTATGTGTATTATTATATATGTTGGGATATTAGTCGCTGCTAATTTCCACCTTGCAGTACTCGATGAATTAAGATAAATGCAAAACGACACAAGAATTTACGTGGTTCACCAATTTGGCTACGTCCACGGCTCACACTCACATTTTCACTATAGACAAATAGTGTTACAACTTGTATCGCACTCTAAAATACCCACTCCATATTTTTGGCTCACAATTACAACACTATTTTCTCTGATACTCAAGACACCAACAACCGATTCTTACTCTCTCAATTCGTGATTCAATTCTATTCTTCCTTCAACATTGTTGGCTTCTTATAGACCAAAAAAGATAGCAATCTTTAGTGACTTGGCAACTTTGCAGAGTGTCTTGCCCACTCTAGTCAGTGGCTTGCCCACTTTCGTGAGTGACCTGTCCACCTTGGTGAGTGGCTTGCCCACCAGAATAGTGACTTCTCCACTTCAGTAATGACATCTCCACTTCAGTAAGTGGTGGTGGCCCGAAAAAGTTTTTATTCTCAACAATCTCCCACTTGAAGACTTTAACTCCACATGTATCCATAAGTGAACTGGGTGTGAGGCTTACCTGTCTTCTATTGTTGAAGACCCACTGAAGCTGAGCACAACTTCAGTATTCTCTGTGGTGTCTGACTTGGTGTTAACATGTCAGCTGGGTTGTTGCTGCATTGGATCTTCTCAAATGTTAAAACTCCATCCTCTAGTAGAGACCTGACGAAGTGATAACGAAGTCCAATATGCTTGGTTATTTAATGAAATGTAGAGTTCTTTGCCAAATGCATCACACTCTGACTGCCACTATGCAAAACATTCTTCACCTATCTTAAATCAAATTCTGCTAACAAACCTTGTAACCAGATCATCTCCTTGCTTGCCTTCAGTGACTGCTATGTATTCCGCATCTGTGGTTGATAACGCTACTATCTTCTGTATCTGCGAAATCCAACTGACTGCAGTAGTCCCCACAGTCAATACATAGTGTGTAGTACTCCTCCTGTTGTTTACCTCACCAGCAAAGTCAGAGTCTACAAACCCTTGTAGTCTCAACTCGTTTCTTCTGAAACACAGGCAGCTATAAGTAGTGCCTCTTAGATACCTTAGTATCCACTTGACCACTTCCCAGTGTTGCCTTCCAGGATTAGTCATGAACCTTTCGTGAGTGGTCTGTCCACTATGGTGAGTGGCTTGCCCACCAGAAGAGTGACTTCTTCACTTCAGTAATGACATCTCCACTTTCAAAAAGTGGTAGTGACCCGAAAAAGTCTTCATTCTCAAATGTGTATGCTCAATTTATATATTAAATGTGATTTTAGTAGGAATTACTGTCTATCATATGCTATATAAAGTAGCCAGTGGTCTCGAGTAAAGGGACATTGGGCAATAATGTAGAGATTGGATGGATCGTCATTCACGGTTAAATAATAAAAACATATAATAAATAGTAAACTACTTTGAGTTAATGGGTATTAATAGACGGGACATGCAAAAATACGCCACTAGACGCTGATTATCTTATTCAAGAAATAAATGCAAATTTAAAAAGTGTGTGATTTATTTAATTATTTACACTATATCCTAGCATATTTAAATTAGTTTCTTTAATATTAAATATGTATATAAAATAGTATAATTAAATTATCAGTACCCTTCATTTATTTTGACCAAATGTACGTACCTTTCCTTGGTTCAATCTATTGAAAAAACAGTCTTATAAGTAATTTCCACACACGTTCTTTATCCTAAATGTAATTTTTCTATGACCAAGTAAACACATTAATGGCTTATTATTATATAGAAATAAATATTTAAAAAATGCGTGTAAAAAACGGGATTGAGGGTGGAAAATTCATGGCTCATTATCATCAATATAGGTATTATCTTTTGACAGATAAGTTGACCCCAATTTTATGGATCTACCTCTAACTGCTTTTAAGTTAGCCAATAATTTCTTCACAATATTATATATTTATAGTTATAGGTTATATATTTATGCATATATTTGAACTCAAAGGAAAGTACAAAGTTATTAATGTAAAGGAGGAAAGTACATAAAACACTTAAGAAAATCGTTTATGTATAGTTTAATAAATAGGAAAAACTATACTTTGGTACCTGGACTTTAAATGATTGATTAACATGTACCAGAACTTTTTTATTATTTAGTTATTAATGCATCAACTCTTCATTATGTGTTTAATCGACCCTATCTATTTTCCCATCAAGTAGCTAGGATGGACACTCTGTCACATGCGTTGGTGGCATACTCTGGGACGAAATACACCCTAATGTTTACTACTTATTCATCAAGCACCCTAAAGTTTTGGACTTCAAAAACAACATAGCTAGAGAGGGGAGCCTTTGCCTAGGCGCAAGCTAGACTTGGATGCCTCCAATACGGCTATACCAGGGGTGAAGCCTACTGGGGACAAAGGGGACTATTGTACTATCTATTGTGTAAATTTAACTCTAAATATATATATATATATATATATTTGACCTTACTCTAATTCTTACTTCCTATAAATTTAAATTTTGATTTCGTCCCACGCCTCTATCTCTGACATGCCCCACATTAAAATGTATTGTTTGTCCAAAGTTAAGTAACTTAAGTTACAATGTAAGGTGTACGTAACCATTTTCCATCAATAATTAGTGACAAAATAGACATCGCTACATAGCTAGGTACGTACCATTTGGTCACATCCTAAGTAGTTGGGGTATGCAAAAAATAAGAAAAAAAGTTTATGCACTGATAAACAAACAATCTAAAAGTTGACGTGCTAAAATGATATTTATTCTATTATATATTGTTTAAGAGTTTCCATGATATTGACTTTTTCGGTCTAATGGCAATTGTTGCATCGTCTACTCTTGCTTCATTCAATTAAATTAGGGGAAGTGATCTCAGCGAAATAAATGGTATTTTGAAAGTCATAAAATACGTAAGTATTCATTATATATATATATATTATTGTATAAAAGTAAAAAAAATTATAAATGGATGCACGTATACATAATTCGTACCTGCTACGACTCGTGACTACGTCCATGTCTTTGCATGTCTTCGTAATTACATCCTTCACATGCCTAATTAAACTCATTCATTTAATATATACATATATTTTTTAAAAAAGCTTGCAATAATTCTTTATTTTCGACCCATAGAGAGTCCACGGTTCAGGCCTATTTTGTGTGACTGTCTGAGTTGCCCTAGCTCGATGGTTCGATCAACCCAAAATAGAACCCTAAAGTAATCATATTGATGGATTTTATTTTATGGACGAACACGACGTCAGCATGACATGTTTCTTAGCTTGTTACGAGACAAATACAAAAATAATCAAACACATGCAGTTCATGCATGGAAACGCCAAAGTTCGCTCATCAGATACGAAGTCAGGAAGAAATGAGGAGTAATTTCTCCCTGTTTACTGTTAATGTTATATGAATTGAAACTTAAAAAATATAATAATTCTCTATCGAACTCTTTAATTAAAGTATTATATTTACCCTTTATTTATTTTTTAATTAAATTGTTTGTTTTAAATTTATTTTTTTCCCTCACTAAAATAATTTCATGTTTGATTAGAAAGAGATATACTTAATTAGTGCGTGTTTGACATATAATGATTAGATTTGAAATGTGGATATAACTATTAAAAAAAACATAATTTATGAATTTAAACTTTTGAGTTGTATATGATTTTTTTCACATATATATATATATTCACGTACGACTCTAAAATTTTAAATAATCGAAGTTGTTAGTTGATGGTGGTGTAAAGGGTTCTAACGTCATGTTATGATTTTGTTGTAACTGAAGTATTTAATAGCTCCATGTCAAGACTGGATAAAGCTAAGACGACGACACAACCAACCTATTCTTTCAAGACTAGGGTTTACTATATAAATATTTGTATAAATATTTATAATCATTCATCAATATTTTATCAATAAAATGTCGTTTTTAACCATCATCAAGTATGCACATTCTTCTCCACACTGTAACCCTAATTTAATATGCCTGAGGCATTATTTCTTGCCCGACCTGCTCAAGTGGAGCTAAGATACCCACAGACCTGGAGACTTGAAGCTTTTTCACCTTCAAAACTTTTCTTCGTACTCTTCGTTTATAAGACGAAGGGGTTTATATTTGGGTGTTTGCAATCTCAGTTATCACTACGGGAAAAAGGTGAAATAACGGCTCAACGGAACGACTCAAATACTATTGAACCGTGAATAATTTATTTATCTAATTATTCATCGGAATGAATCGAATATTTATTAGTGACAAAAAAAAAAGATTATTCACAGCTCAAACACTATTGAGTCGTCATTTTATTTTAAAGGTCAAATATGAGACGCGAAATAAAACAAAAAAAATATATTTAATGTTTCTTTTTTTAAGCCGTCCTTTTTTTAAAAGAATTAATTTTTTTATTTTCGTCATTTTTCATGGCTCAATTTCTATTGAGCCGTAGAAAAAATAAAATATTTTTTACGGCTCTTTTCTTTTGAGCCGTTCTTTTTTCGCTATTTTTTACGGTTCTTTGCTCTAATTTTGGAATGTCAAAATAATTATATATACAAAAATTAATCGTATTATAATTGTAACTCAATAAAAAAAATCAGGTGACAGTTGAGTAGTAACTCGGCGGTAAGATTAAAGCAAGATTGTGCACTATCAGTTGAAGCTCGTTCGAACTCAATTTATTCGGCCTCTAGTTGAGCTCAATCAGTAATCTCAAGTCTATATCAATTATTTGGAGCCTCTTGGTTGGAAGCTAATTGAGAGCTTTGGTTGCATTTCCTTTACGTTCAGATCAATATTAATTTTTAGATTAAATTTATGATATTTAGTCACTTATATTTTAAAGAATGTTATTTAAAAAAAAATCACAATTTGTCGTTGGGTTTTGCTTTGTTAATGTAATAAATTAAAATACCGAAATGCTCTGTTCTAAAATCCAAGTGTTTGCCTTTTATAATGGCTAGGCAGCGGAGAAGAAATGACAAAAAAATGAACGATTAATTGACATGATGACTAACTAATCACATTCTAAAATGCATGTAACCATTTAATAATGTAGATAAATAACTAAAAAACATAGGATAAATACAAGTGACTAAATAGGTAATTAACCCTAAAAAGTACAAAGTAAAAAAAGTGAGAATCCCTTCAAATTATCGAAACATAGAGATTATTATCGTATGGAGGATCATATTATGATAACCTTTTTAATTTGTATAGAGTTGGCAGTGGTTAGACAAACGGATGAAATCCATTCATACTTATATGGACGAATATTAAAATTTAAAACTATAGAGAAAACTCGATTTAGTCTGAATTTATCTGAAATAACACAATTCCTGCTTTATTTTTATTTTTTATTGAACTCGGTTTCGGTTCTTACAAAGTAAATCAAGTTATACTCGACCCTAATTTTTAAGTATCTCTTGTAAATTCAAGTGAATATAATTAAGTAAGTAGTCCACCGCGCCATTAACGGATCCATATTCTTTCATGTGCCGACCGTAACAACGAATTGAATGAATGTATCGATTACCAGTCAATCCATCTGAGTATATATATAGCTGTAATTGCTCGAGCATCCATTAATATGGACTGTAGTCACATTAACTCTCCAAAATATTAAAAACTCTAGAGAGAAAATTAAATAGCATTGGATACTCTTAAAATTAGGGTTTAATTTAATAGTTTGGAGAATGTATAATAAGTTGACATTCATGAAGAGACAAATGTAATTATATTTAATCAAAATAAATAATAATAAAATTAATCATTTTGAAATTTTAAATTAACTTTTAACTTTTGGTGTCAAAAATACATATTATCTTGTTAACTTTTACTTATTATAATAATTATAATTAAATAACCATATCTAATTTATGTTTTTTTCCTCATGTGAAAGTAGAAGTAACGGACTTTTAGTGATGTATGATATTATATATTGGAAAAAAAACAAAAATCTATGATATTATATAATATTCTTTTACGTATATTCCCATAAAAACTAATCAATAATGATATGCTTAACAAATCAATTCTATTCCGCACAACAGAATGACTAGTCTGTAATAACTTAATCAGGATTTTCATGTTAATAACAAACCAATTTATTATTCAGTCTACATATATATATTAAATTCAATATTAGATCAATTTCCTCTTATCCTTGTATATATATTTGAAAATGTAAAATAAATAAAAGTTTTTGAAGCACCATTTATATCCATATCGCCCTACCGTTGTAATTGTATGACAAGATCTTGAATGCCCATTAAATAAGATGAAGAAAGGTTATTTAAGACGTTTGTTGTATAAATTTGTGGGGGATATAGAATAAAGCTGCCTCACTTTCTTTCATGCATATAGAAGACCGTCGTACTAAACAGCTTGATTCACGCAAACCTCTGCTGCGACGTACGCCAGAAGAATCAAAACAATACATATTACATAACAATAACAATAACAATAACACACAGGTCGGTTCAGCTTGATGATGATGCCCATAACGTTTTTGCATGTCTTTGGTTAGAAATATTATTCTTCAAAGTCCGAGAAAACACACTTTTTTATTCGGTACGACTGAACTAGTTCCCATTTTACATAGTGTATAAGAAATATATGGAAATAATTAATGATAGTTTATTTCAATTTTGCTTCCCTAAACCAATCTACATCTCTACTGAGATTTATACTTTGGTCGTTCATGTGGATTGCAATTTTTTTTTTTAATTTATCAAAATCATGGAACTATGACTTAAATGTCACTAATAAGTCTGAGTTTAGACTTCAAGTGTTTAAGTTGCTTTTTTTAGTCAAACTATTAGATTTAAATTTAGGACGAACCATATGATCAAGTCTGAAGTTGAAAGTCAATTTTGTTTCTAACATTTAGGCCAAAATTCAATTATTTATTCATCATTTTTATAATCCAATTTATAATTTCAGTTGATCTGAAGCAAAGGACAACCCGCGCCTTCAAGTTGCACATACTTTTTAAAATATTTTTATACGAATACTTACTTTTTTGTAAAAACTCGTGAAGTTTAGGTACCAATCATAAGTTAACATAAAAGTCCACGTACGAATATGTAATTATTAATCCTAAAAAACATATTTTTGTAACAGATTAGCTGCCATGTCACGTTATCTGTAATACTTATGTGCCTATATTTTTGTTAGGTGTTCTACCGTTGTACAGTTCAGGTATCAACTTCCAGGAATTGGTCGATTAGTTGGCCAAATTCGTTAGATGGGGGAGTTAATATATAATATTAATTGCACATGTCTATGTTCTTCCACTACTACTCATAGCAAAATACCAAATCAAAATTAATTGACAGCATTTAGTAACGTTTACCTCTAAAACCGCCTGATTGATAACCACTGATGTATATTGCGTTTAATCCAGCCATACCAGTTACCACAATATGTGAACTTTTGCTCCGTTCTAAAGTCAGAAAATCCCTCCATTGTGCTAATTTTTCCCCTTTTGTACTGCATTAGAGAGATCTAATTGAAGGCTAAGACAAGAAGACAGCAGTCGAATCTTACTAACCTCAGAACATAGAGCAGCAGCTGATGCTCCAATAGTCGACACATTACTTGGTTGGGATCTAAAGTTTTCAGCAAATTCCACTTCGCTCACTGTGCAAGCACAAAACAAATTCAGTTGTATCAGGAGTCAGGGTTAGCCACCATGTGATTGCCATCTATGACACTAATTTAAGTATAGGAACCAACAATGGTGTGTGGGTTAGAGAACATTTCCATAAATTATATTGAAAGAAAAACGCAATTATGAGGAGTGGTACATTCTACTCGGACATGAGATTTTCACTAGTAATAGTTCAAGAATTTATATGAGTAAGGGTCATTACGGAATCAATCAGGTTCCTAAGCTCAGGGATTCAGTTTGATCATATATATTGTTTCAGTAAGAGAAAGATGATGATGGCGGATGCCTGGGATTATGCAGCAAAAAAAGACTATATTGAACACTTGGAACTTGGAAAAAAGAACATGTAATATGTTTACCTACACAGATCAGCATACTATATACCGATTATCAACAACGAAAAGGATTAATCCTCCAACATAGGTTGTCGCTCAATGTCAGATAGAATATCAGTCAAATGGTGAGTACTGCCATTGACTTCATTTTCATCCCTGCATTTGATCAACTGCTCCTGAAGAGTTTGAACAAAGTCTTTAAGTTTCTGGATGTTCTTTTCTTGGAAGAGGATAATCTGCAACAAAGTTGGTGTCCAGTCGTTAACGAAGCCAACTAAAATTAGAAGTACAGTTTCATAATTAAAATAAATCATATACATTGAAAATGCAATCTGATTGCAGATTTACATGGGTTTGAATAATAAGATAATGCTGAAACAGAAAATAATCCAAAAAAGTGGGAAATTACTGTACATTTGTTTGAGTATTATTTTATATTCACCAGAGTGTATGTCAATGTTCCACCAAAATTATGAGGGGGAAAAGAACTACAGATAACATCCACAAACTTATCAACATATGAATTCTTAACCCTGCCAAATATTAAAATAAATTTCAAAACAAAGAGTATAGTATGTGTATGCCTCACAGAAAAATCTAGGATTCAATTTCAAAACGTTACGGGATAGATTTCATTAGCTATTTGTAAAAAGAATTTTTAAGATTCAAAATTGTACAAATCTTATATTACGCTGATCTCTACAAAAAAAAAACACGAATATTCAGCTTCACACTAATTGTTCCAGAAAGAAAAATGAAGACTCAGTTTCCATTGGTCTGCTCCAGTTCGAGGGTATAACAAACTCCAGTGGGAAGCTCAGTTGCAGCTTCATATTTCTGAATGCTTATAACTACCCTATTTGTATTGTTTCCTTGTCCGATTTACATTTTTGGGACATACATAGTCAAATTACAGAAAATAAAACTATCAAGAATGTTCAACAAAATTCTAGTCAACAATAACTGATATAGGAATGTTCCTGAATCCTGAGTAAAGGAGCCAAGCAGTGACACGCAGCTTTAGAGATCGAGGCATGTAATATGGACAATTGCAAATAATAGTAATTCATAGCATTACTAAAATAAAATCATTTGAGAGCGAAGAATTTCATCAATCTGTTGGTTAATAATGCGAGTAGATGGAGAGGAAGAGCTTAATGTCCAGTGAAATTAGAATTACACATACGAGAGGCGCACCTTTTCTTTCACAGTATCTTCTCTTTTTGAGATAAGCTGTTCTTTCCGAGGATCATTTGGACCTTGCTCAACCTCATTCCCAAACTGTTGCTTCCATTCAAAGTGCGACGTTAATACAATCAGAAAGAGGAGAAAAAGAAGCACCCACGGTCTCGACATTGTCCAGAAGTGAATCCCCTTGTTTTATCCTATCACCAGATAAATTCAACACAGTTTCACAAGATATGTAGCTAAAGAGAACATCACAATCTACTTCACAACTCAGCTCGAAGCTCAGAGAAGACCTTTTCTCTAAAACTTCAAAAAAAAAAGATCCATATTCCACCCATTTTTGTCGTAAAGCTTGAAATGAAGATTTCAGGTAACATAAATATACTAGTTAGCTCAAGAGTGGGCGATTAACAATTTTAAGCAATAATTCTGTACATATCACTGGTTCAGCAAACGCTGTTTAAGCATCAGCAGCAGTAAAAAATAGAAATCAGACATGCTTGAAGTTGAAGCGAATACGCAGCAAGAATTCAACAAGCAACCAACAATTTAGGGATTCAGAAGCCGATCGATCGTTTAGATACAAACCTCACCGATCTGGGAGTACTGCGACTGTTGCCTTATCTCTCCATTCTTTCGATTTTCTTCTAGTTGGAGAAACGATTCGACTCTCGACCGGAGCTCCGTTGAATTCAGAAAGAACGAGTTTCAACTGTCTTGGTAATTACGCGGATTTTCTGCCCTTTTTTCTTTTCTTTTCATGTACTGGTTTAGATTTCCATTATACTATCTTCAATCTTCAATGATGGCAAAAAAAAAAAAAAAAATCTTCATTTAGGCCTAAGCTGCTAAACGCGGGCCATCAAAAGGGTCACAGAATTCCTAGAGCTCTTCCACTCTACAAAGGGTTGGCGTTGACCATTGGCTCGAGCCTAGACCCTAGACTCGGTCAACCTCGACAGGGTTGCCTTAGCCTGAGGTCAGTCAAACCACGGGCCTTCTCTTTAACCTTGGTGATACTATTAAGATTTTTATTTTCAGAATTTTTAACAATAGAATAATGGGTTAATTACTTAATTGGTTACACATGTTTCAACATTGTGCAGAATGGTTACACATGTTTCAAAATATGATTAATTGAATTTGATATGTGACTAATTTTTTTTTTTACTGTTCACCGTTAGAAATTACAGTTAAGTCACTATTTAGATACATAAAATGACGTATTTACCATTTTCATCAACCAAGTTGTTTTCTTCATCACCAAGTTGTGTTCTTCATCACCGAATTGAATTGAAGAATCCAGAAATTTGTTTATGGGTTCTTGAAGAACCCAGAATTACGTTTCTGGGTTCTTGAAGAACCCAGAAACGAATTTCTGGATTCGATTATGGTTCTTCAAGACGATTCTGTGTTCTTCAATACCACTAATGGCATAATAGTCATTTCACAATTCAATAATATATTAAAAAAATAATTAACGGTTTACTAACAGAATAATCAATTAATCACATTGTGAAAACATGTGTAACCAATTAGTCACATAGCAAAAGCAATTAGTCACATTTTGAAACATGTGTAACCATTCTGCACAATTGTGAAACATGTGTAACCAATTAAGTAATTAACCCTAGAATAATGGGAAAACTACCAAACTGGTATCCGAATATGTGAGTGATTAACAAGTAGGTACTTATATATTTTTTTGTAGCAAATAGATTGCTGAACTTTCTTAAATAAGCAAATAGGTATCTACTGTTAATTTATGTTAAGAATAAACAGAAAATATCACGTGAGGAGCAAACAGGTACCTGAACTTACACGAATGGGCAAGCAAGTACCTTAATCGATTCAGTCAAACCACTTTTTTTATATAAAAAAAGTAGGGTTTATACATCAAACACATGCATGACTCAACTACAGACATTCTCTGTGCTTCAAGAAACACTCCGAGAACGTCTGAAGTTAAGCAATGCATGTGTTTGGTATATAAACCATACTTTTAAAAAAATAAAAAACAAAGTGATTCGATCGAACTGAACCGGTTCAAGTACCTAATTGCTCATTAATGTAAGTTTAGGTACTTGTTTGCTCTTCACATGATATTTTTCGTTTATTCTTAACGGAAATTAATGGTACATAGCTATTTGCTAATTTTCATAAGTTCGGATACTTAGTTGCTACAAAACAAAATTTAAATACCTATTTGCTATTCACCACAAGTTCGGGTACCAATTTGGTAATTTCCCTTTAATAATAGAATTGTTGATGTGATTTTTAGATGATTAGGCCCAGATAACTGGCCGGCCCATCAAAGAAGGGCTATAAATTCTGCCAAGCTCTTTCGTTCCGGCAAAACCCTAGCGCCTTCCAGTCATTCTACCGTGGTCGGTACTCACCCAAAACAAGAGAGACCAGATCGGACTACAGACAGAGGAGAGCCATGGGACGCGTCCGCACCAAGACCGTGAAGAAATCTTCTAGGCAGGTGATCGAGCGTTACTACTCGAAGATGACCCTTGACTTCCACACCAACAAGAAGATCCTGGAGGAGGTGGCCATCATCCCATCGAAGCGCCTCCGCAACAAGATCGCCGGATTTTCCACCCACCTGATGAAGCGTATACAGAAGGGTCCCGTTCGCGGCATCTCCCTCAAGCTGCAGGAGGAGGAGCGCGAGCGCCGATTGGACTTCATCCCCGATGAATCCGCCATCAAGACCGACTTCATTGGCGTCGATAAGGACACCATTGACATGCTTAAGGCCCTCGGCATGTCTGAGCTCCCTGGTGTTACCGCTGTGGAGCAGTCTGCTCCTCCTGCTGCTGTTGGTGGCTACCGTGGCGCTGGTGCTGGTGCTGGTGCTGCTCGTAGGTACTGAAAGCTGAGGCCTTAGTTTTATTTTCTAGCATTTCTTTCTTTCTGGAACTTTTGCACAACTCGATACTTCAGTTTCCTATGCTTGGTTTGATGAGAATGGAGAGCATTATTACTGCTTAGATCGTCATTTCATCGGTATTCGTTGCTAGATTTAATCGATTCAGCCATAACCCTAGATAGATTTGAGTTGCTATTGCATATTTGCATTCGATTCTAGACATATTTTTTCCAGTGTTGCACGTTGCCCACACAAGTATGGACATTGCCTCGAATTAAGGTATCCGTGTGTAGTAAATTTGGTAGGTGGGATGATTTAGTAGGGTTTTTAAGATGCATTCATGTACGTAGGAACATAATGCAAAGCATAAAGGACAGGAAATAAACAGATTGTGAAATTGACTCTCATACAGAGTAAGAACTGAAAGCTTCACAGACACGGGTGAATGTTTGTCTATTCATCTCCGACCAATAAAAATATACGCCATTTCTGACTCATTTTCACTCCATGTCCAATTCGTGATTTTTTATAATCAAGCTCATTGACTGGAATTGGCGAGGCCGACCATGTTCAGCATATGTTGGTCTTCTTTAAACCTTTCCAGCACGCTACCTATTACAATGTTGTCCTGTTTTTCTTGATTTGCTTTCTGGACCACCTCCCAGCACTCTATGACATCAGGCTGAATCCGGCTGCTCTGAGAAAGGCAAGGGCTACCAAATGTTGTGCACTCGAATGTCTGACCGAGGTCGAAGCTCGCTGAGATGAAGAGACCAAAGTGGTTCACTTTTCCTCCGAAACCTATTCCATTGGGAATGTCTTCCGAACTGAAGTTCGCAGCACACTGAAATGGCAAGTTACCCACAAATCAGCAAAATTAACAAACGTAATGGAGATTAAACAAAGGTGTAATGACTTACCCATTGAATGTTCCTGTTTACTCCAGTAGGGCGGTATATAGTCGCTTTTGGATGTAACTGGAAAATGAAAGATTTCATATCGCCATAGAAGTCACCGTGTCTCTCCCACGGCTGGGAAGCGTAGCCCCCAAATACATTCCCTTCTTTATCCTTGATTATCAAGATCGTCTTCCCGTCTTTATTGCTGCAGTCAATGCAAACTAATAATCAACGATTCATATCTCTAATTAGCACGGGTCGTTTATAGGATAAGTGGATTACCTTATGTTACCCAAAAAGGTGCTGAAGCTAAGTCCATGGAGAGAACTGTGGTACAAAAGTTTCCACTCTTGTTGTTGTTCTGACAATGCCCCTCCAATATGCCAAGCATATTCAGATTTCAGCAACATCATACTGGTGTTGATATCTTCTCCATAGAGTAACTTAGGAACTTGCCAACCTGCTTGACCTGAACATCATACATGATGACATTACATTAGCTGGAACCACCAACAGTGCAGAGAGCTAAATAAGTTAATAAACCTCCTTGCAGATAATAAGCACCAGACCTTGTTCAGGAGGTGCCAATAAGTTGCCAAGAAACTTCCTTGCAGATGGTACTAAGCTGAACCAACCTCTCAGATCGTCAAAAGACATAACATTTTCACTATTGCCTTCAGGATTTCTTGAAAAGTTTGCAGCTTCAAGGAACACTGGAACAAAATCATGAGTAGATCTTGAACCGTCTTCTGAGTTCTCGGTACCAAAGACATTGTCGAGCATTGTCACCAGAACAGATTCTATATCAGATCTGACAATGTACAAGCAGCAAGACAAGATTTGATTGGTTTCAATCAAAGTTACATTAAATCCTTCTCCGTGTGAAGAAAGCTACTCAGCACAACGTAAACAATGAGAACAACAAATATTCACCTTTTAGATGCTTTTGAAAGAAATCATTCTACTATATAATTTAAAAAACATGACAACAGGCAAGACAAACTTCTCGAGAATCACGAAGACAACAAGAATGGCAACTGCAATCTCCAATTAGGAGATATCACATGAAAAACTAAAGAACATGCAAGATATGTGTTGCAGGCTTGCAGGAATGCAGACATGAAGAACTTATGGCATAACGATCTGGCTACGAATACATCATAGATCAATACAAACAGAGTATTAGTCAAATGCTCGTGAAAATACGACTGTACCTTCCAAGAAAACCGTCCCCATTCACATCCAATACTTGATAAATGAACTGCTCAATCTCTTCTCCAGTGCCCTTCTCATAAGTCGCCTGCCATATTCAATAAGCTTGAAGTCTGTAAGACTGATTTTTGCCATGGAAGTTGAGGACTTTCTTACTGAAACCCACTTTAGCGATGACGAGATCCTCGAACGTGAGCTTCTCATCTCTACGCTTCTGATTGATGAAGTCGAACATCCTTTCGCCCAGAGGACTGCGCAATTGGAAGTACGTCTACAAAGGAAAATCGAACCGTCAGCAGCCAAATTCAACCCAACTGAATTCAATAAACTACAGGAATGTAAAAAGAGCTGACATATAAGAACAGAAAAAGCTATAGAACCACCTTGAAGACGGACCGAGAGACGTATCGACCTTCACTCCCTGATTGCGCGGCCAAGGAGGCATACAGAGCCCTGAGGTCTTCCAGTTCCTTGGGAGTGAAAGCTCTGCAACATCGATACCACGAAACATTCATCGAATATGTGCTTCCATGGGATAATCTAGAATGGTGGAAGTACAGACGAACACGTACCTGGAAGCCGAAGCAAATCGAGGATCGGCTGGCGGTGATTGAGCGTTACCCATGTCTGCAAATGGAAGAGATGCTGAGAATCCTCTAGTTCAGAATTACAACTCCGATCGTCAATCAATGCAGACTTCAATTGCTCCGTCGACGACCTGATCGGGGTGGGCGGTGAGGGGTAAGAAAGATATCGAAGTGCTTCTTCTTTTGTTCTACGCATCTTTTCCCCTCTAGTGTTGGAATTTAGTCTCTCTTTTTTCTAACCAAGCATATAATTTTATTAGCTCTTATGCAAATTAATTTTAGGGTTAATTAATTATTTGGTTACATATGTTTGAGCAATGTTTAGAATGGTTACACATGTTTCAAAATATGATTAATTGATTTTGCTATGTGACTACTTGATTACACATGTTTTTCCAAATGTGATTAATTGATCATTCCGTTACTAAACCGTTAATTTTACCGTTAATTAATTTTTTAAACATATTATTGAATTGTGAAATGACTATTATGCCCCTAGAATCATCTTCAAGAACACAACATAATCTTCAAGAATAAGAATCAAAGAACCCAGAACTCAGGATCTGGTTTCTTCAAGAACCCAGAAACCAGATTCTGGGTTCTTCGATTCTTGTTCTTGAAAATGATGTGTTCTTGAAGATGATTCTAGGGGTAATTAGGTCATTTTACGTATCTAAATAGTGACTTAACTGTGATTTCTAACGGTGAACAGTAAAAAAAACCAAATAGTCACATTTCAAAACCAATTAATCACATTTTGAAACATGTGTAACCATTCTGAACATTGGTCAAACATGTGTAACCAATTAAGTAATTAACCCTTAATTTTATTATGTACATCTTTTGTTGGATTTCAGTGAAATTTAATTAGAAAACCAATTCATATAACTATTGATCCACTTAATCTCAAATGTAATTAAGTTTGATATTTATTTCATATTCATATCATCATCGACATTATAATTTAAATTTGAATCATTCAAGCGTCAGGGTATCTGAACACATTAATCGATGGATTAACAATGCTAAAACCCCCATCAAGAAACAGATTATGTCCACTAATATATCTCGCCTCCTCACTTGCCAAGAAGAGCACAGCATTCGCAATGTCCTCTGCTTTGAACGTGACTCCCTTCAGATTCGCAAAACCTCTCATTGCCTCTTCAAGCTGATCGCCAGTGAGGCCGGTGAAGCTGGTGGCAAGTGGGGTCACACACGCAAACGGGGCAACGCAGTTCACCCGGATACCAAACTGACCAAGCTCAACCGCGGCATTCCTAGTGAGACCTAACACCGCGTGCTTCGCACAGGTGTAGCCGTGGGAGGCAGAGCCACCCATGTTGGAGCTTATACTAGCTGTCGAGATGATGCACCCTGACCGAGCAGGGATCATTGCCTGAGATGCATGCTTGATGCCAAGGAAGGTGCCTGTGACGTGGACGCTAAGAACACGCTCGAAATCCTCCTTTGTGTTGTCTATGATACGGGCTTTGTTCTGGCCAGGGATGCCTGCATTGTTAAACATAATGTCGAGCTTACCGTGGGTCGAGACGGTTGTATCGACCGCACTCTTGACCTGTGTGCATCAACCAAGTACATGAACAAACTTCAGAATTGGGGATAATAATTAGTCTAAGGTAAATAATTGAAATAAAAAAGGTAAAATATGATATTAAAATCCTTATAATGTTTGAAAATGATGAAAAATTATCATTACCGATGACTCTTTCAGGGGAGACTTTAAATTTTAAGGGTAAATTTTAAAATTGACGTAAATTTTATAGCGCAATATCGTGTTTAACCCCCAAAAAAAGTATTAAAAGGGACAAATGTAAAAATTTAAAGATTAAAATGAAAATAAATACATTTTTTATGTCTAAATTTACACTGAAAAGTTGAAGGGGTAATGCCCTCGTGCCTATGTAGCTACGTGGGTGACCATGATCATGATCTGTACTGAATCGAAAAATTCAAACAAACAAACAAACAAACCCTAAATGACTACCTGATCTTCATTGGTAACATCACAGTGAACATAGGTCGAGTCCGTCACTTGGGCAATCGAGTTGGCAACAGATTGGCCGAGCTGGTCTTGGATATCGGCTATCACAACCTTGGCTCCTTGGCTAGCAAAGACTCGGGCCGTGATTTCGCCGATGCCACTGGCACCTCCGGTTATCAAAGCCACCTTACCTTCTAGCCTATAGTTTTTACATACGCAATAATTAATTCTATGTTATGAGATCATCTTTGGTCGATACATCACAATAACACGATTCGAATCGAATCGATTAGAAGAAATCTCGATACTTCGAGACGTTACCTTTTGGCCGCTGAGGAGATAAACGAAGAAGCTGCCATTGTTGTTAGCTTCTGAAGATGATAGTATGGAGAGCTTTAAGAAGGAAGGAAATGCTTAACTTTTTTTTTTTTTTTTTTTTGTCTAAAAGCAAAATGAAATACTTTTTTTTTTTTTGGCCATGCAAAATGAAATACTTAACTAGATGCTCTTACTTTGGCATAGTAGGATCGACAGCTAGCAGTTCTTGTTATAATAGTATATATAATATATATAATAATTACTTAACTTAATCCGCTCAAAACATAATAATGAATAATGAAATTATAAGTTGGTAATTATACAAGATGGACTGCTCATTCTTTATTTAATTTGTTTACATAAGATAAGATAGTAAAACGTGTAATGTCTGGGAATACTAAAACGCAGTAGTTGTTAATATTAAATTGTCTTTAGAAATAATGATACATTGTAATTCTTATAATTTTTTTTATAACGCAGATGATATATATATATATATATATTCTTTCTTTATTTTTTTATATAAATAATATTCAGCTGTCTTTTTTCTATTTTAAAAAATATATATAATGAAATATGAGATTAAAAAAAGTATTTTCAACTATAAAATACTATATATTAAAATAAAAATTCTTATGGAACCCTCCAATAATATAAAACGAATATATAATACTATTAAAAATTTTAACTAAAAGTAACGTCGGCATTGGAATTCACGTAGGATCTTTCTATTAGTGTGGTTCGATCCATAGTTATCAGAACCGGACCGGCCATCGAACCGGCGAGGGGGACGGTTCACGGTTCGGCCGGTCCAACCCGGTCCAACCCGGTTCGGTGTGCGGTTCATTGTTCACAAGGGGTAAAAATTTTGAAAACTTAAAATACATACATACTCTCAAACACAAATATAATTACCTCAAACTACATAATCTCACACACACAAACTACCTAGTTTCAAAAGAATAACCATAACTAATTAAATACCAAGCTACAAAAAAACATTATCAGATAACAGTAACTATAGGTAACCCAAGAAAACCTGTAACAGTTAAACACATAACTTACACTTAGAGCTTTCTCAATTCCTGGAATCAATGAGTTAATGTGGTCAGCAAGACAATCTGGTAAGACACCAACCTGCAGTGCAGTGATCTGTTAAAAGAGTTTTTTAAAACCCAGAACTGTTGAAATATAGGCTTACAAAAGTGTCACCTTGGTCTTAATTGACTTCTCACGTAATTGTCTATTGATGGATTTAACAATCTTTGACACTTCTTGCTTCAATAACCATCTTGGACTGCAAGTTATGCAAACCAAGAAAATGAAATTTAGGTCATATCCAAATAAGAATTGAGGCAACAACTATCTGTCAACTCTCATCTACTAAAGATCCCATCAGATGAACTTTAAGCAAATTTTTTGAGAGGAAATGGATAATAGTACTCTGCTACATTTAGGTCTCAATGATTCAATCATCTCTTAGAAGTAAATGATCAAACTAGCGAGCAAGAGCCGAAGCATAGGCATGCCTGAGTTCATTTATGTCAATCTGGCCTATGTTTCCTGCCAACCCATCCTTAGCACCTTAACATTATTTTATAGGACACCTCCAACCGTAGGCTTGGCCAAATAAACCGGTTCGGGAAAACTGGTCTGGTCTGGTCTGGAACTGGTTTGGTTCGAACCGGTTCGGCCGAACTAGTTCCAAAACCAGACCAGTGTTTTTTGCCTTCAAATAGAACAGTTCAAAATAGTACCAAAAATCCAGTTCGAACCGGTTCGACTCGACTCGTTTTTGATACTGGTTTATACTTAAATTTCAATCAAACCACTTTAAACCTATATAATTTTAGAACCGGTTTGAAGCAAAATTAACTAAACCGGTCTGAAATTAAACCAAAATAGATATGTTTTCAATAAACCAAACCTAGAGATATATTGGACTCTCGTATGTTGATGTTGGACAAGATTTTAGTCGGTTGTGGAACAGATTTTCAATCGGTTCAATGTATTTTTCAGTCGGTTCAATGTATTTTTCAGTCGGTTCAGTGTTTTTTCAGCTGGTTCAGTGTTTTTCAGTTGGTTCAGTGTTTTTTAAGACGGTTCAGTGTGTTAGACAGAATTTTCATCTGGTTTAGGTTCGGTTTGAACTGGAATATTTCCGAACCAAAATTGATATTTAAAAAAACAGACCAGAACAGTTCGAACCGGTTCTGAATCGGTTCGAACCAGACCAGTTCTTTTTTCCTTAAACCAGACCAGTTTTTTTAGAAACAGAAAAATGTACTGGTTTTTTTCAAACCAGACCAGTTCAGTTCAGAACCGGTTCGGGGTCGAACCGGTTCATGAACAAGCCTATCCAACCGACCAAACATTCCATGGAGCAAATTGTTCGCCTAATTGATCCATGTTAGTTCCTTCCTCTATTTTTTTATCCATAAAAAGGAAAACAATGTATAATTAAATCCAAGAGCTAATACTTTAAACCATTCTATCTAACAAGGCAATTACCAGGGTATCCATTTCCTCATAGTTCTCTCTCCTAACAAATCTCTTGCTAGCTTTTGATTTGACAAAGATGCAATTTTAGGAAAGCTTAAACCATTCCTAAAAAGAAGCTCTGCATTGGAGGAGGAATCTGCATCATCGGTTGCTGTTTTGATTCAAAACCCAGATTCACTAAAATAAAGCAGTAAGCATCCAAAGGAAGATACAAATTCACTCACTCCTAAATTCGTCTAAGGAGAGACCATAATCAACGCAATCGAAGAGAGACCTTAGGTGAGGTAGATCGGCGAAGTCTCCGAGTCTGCCAGATAAGAGAAGCCTGGAGTCTCCGAGTCTGCCAAATGAAGTGAAGAGTCTTCACTCTTCAAAAAAACGAAAACCGAAAAAAAATCAACTAAAAAGTGAACCGGAAACCGGCCGGTTTTTCAAAAACCGTCCGGTTTTCTAAAAACCGCCCGGTTCGACCCGGTCCAAACACTGTTCATTTGCACAACGGTCTTTTAACTGAACCAAACCGGAGAGGGGTCCGGTTCCCAGTCAGACCCGGTCAGACCGCCGGTCCGGTCCGGTTCTGATAACTATGGTTCGATCATTCACGGTTCACAAGAAAAAAAAAAAAGCTAAAATTATATACATAGTCTCAAACTGTTAAACACACGTATAATCATCTCAAACTACATAGTCTCAAACATACATAAACTACATAGTTTCAATTTCAAAAATACACATTACTCTCAAACACAATATAACACAACATAATTACCTCAAATTTTGAACATACATAACACAATAGTCTCAAAATCAAACACAATATATTTAAACTTTAAATGTAACTTCTAAAATTCTCTTTGATCACTTCCACTCTAAAATTGTTTTTAATCACCTCCACTCCAATAAAATTCTCTTCCTTAAGCCTATGAATTCCACCCCAAAAAATGGTTTATTGCAATGGACACATTGCAATGTTCTTACTTTTCCAGTAGAAGTATCCACAATTTTACAATGTCCCCAAGTTGGATCAGTTATTCCTCTAGAACTCGCACTTGAATTAAGCTCAGATGGGTTAGTCAGTGTACTACTACTACTCATATTTGTTGAATCCATTTCAAATTCAACCTATTAAGTAACAACCATAGTAGCAGAATTTATTCAGCAAACTTAATAATCTATTCAGCAATTTTAACAATTTAACAATGACAATTTTCAAGGCAACTGAACTTAACCTAACTGAATTGAACAATGCAACCTAACCTAACTGAATTGAACAAGGAACACAGCAACAATAACCTAAACGAACTGAAGAAGCGGATTGAACAAGGCAACCTAACCTAACTGAATTGAACAAGAAAACAACAATAATAACCTAAACGAATTGAAGAAGCAGATTGAACAAGGCAACCTAACCTAGACGAATTGAATTGAACAAGGCAACCGAATTGAAGAAGAATCTTGAAGCGCGAAGGTGTTGTGGCTGTCGCGAAGGTGTTGTGGCTGCCGCGAAGGTCCTGTGGTCCGTGATGTTGAAGCCTGAAGCTACTGAACTGTTGAAGGACTCCTATTGGGGATGTGACTGTGCTATTAAAAATTGGAAACTGAATGAGCAATCAGTTTGTGCAGAAAACTGAATGAAAACTTAACCTAGTAGTCAGTTCAATTTAACACTGCATAAAACTAATCGGTTTGTGCAGAACAAAACTAATCGGTTTAAATGGATTGCTCTGTAAAAAAAAAATCAACTTAAAAATTGAACTGAAAACCAACCAGTTTTTAAACTGGCCAGCATAAAAATTCAACTCAATTCAACCCGATTCAAACATTGTTCATTTGCAAAACAGTTTTTTATCTGAACCAAACTGAACAGGATCCGATTCACGGTCGAGTGATTTAGGAATCTTTTCTAGTGTTTTAGGAATCTTTTGGAGTCAGGCCAAGACAATACTGTCTTGTAATTAATTTGATAAATAATTCGGGACTTCCGATAACAACGCTCCATTTTCTTATTTAAAATACTCTTGTAAATATATATATATATATTCAAACTTAATAAATTATTTTATTGTGAGGTGTGACTCACGGTTATTATTTTACAATATCTCATTATATATATATTCAAACTTAATCAATTATTTTCTTGTGAGGTGTGTGACAATATCTCATTTCTTAAGTAAGTCAGGCCGGCAATCATAATTATTTGGGTTAATTACCAAATAAGTACTCCAACTTTACATGGTTTGGCAAGTAGGTACCTAAACTTTTTTTTGCCACAAATAGCTTGCCCAACTTTGTGAAATTAGCAAATAGGTACCTACCGTTAATTTACCGTTAAGAATAAACGTAAAATAACGTGAGGAGCAAACAGGTACCTGCACTTGACATGATTTAACAAAAAAGTACCTAAACTTAGACGAATTAACAAGTAAATACCTGAAACGGTTCAAAAATCGGTTCGATCGAACCATTTTATTTTTTTATAGAAAAAGTAGAGTTTATATACCAAACACGTGCATGACTCAACTTTAGATGTTCTCAGTGCATCAAGGAAGCATCATGAACCCATCGCTCGGGTCCATCACCATCCCGACCTCATCGATCCCTATTATCCCCGGTCGGGAAAAGGCCACTCTCGACTTCGTTTACGTGGTTATTAATTTCGTTCGGGTATTTCTTTAGTTCAGTCCCCATAAACTCTACTTAGATGCACCGAGAACGTCTGGAGTTGAGTCATGCATGTGTTTGGTATATAAACCTTACTTTTTAAAAACAAAACAAAAAAGTGGTTCGATCGAACGGGATTTTGAACTGGTTCAAGTGTACTTGCTAATTAGTGTAAGTTCAGGTAGCCCACTTATCAAAACATGTCAAGTTCAGGTACTTATTTGCTCCTCACGTGCTCCTTACGTGTTATTTTCTGTTTATTCTTAACGGTAAATTAACGGTAAGTACCTATTTGCTAATTTCACAAAGTTGGACAACCTATTTGCAACAAAAAAAAGTTATAGATACCTAGTTGTCAAAATTGGGGAATGATAATTAACCCTAATTATTTATACTTCGGCCGGCCATGACAATTTGTTTTCTTCGAGATTCTCTATCTTTACTTCGGCCAATATCCTTTCTTTGGATACTAAAAATAAAAATTATTAAACGCTGACGCATGACTGGTCACGACTTTTATTTTAAAAAAAACGTTGATTCCGTCATCTTTTTCGAACAGAAGATGAACAGAGACATTATCATTAATGTAAGTTGGGACATTATTTGATTAGTTCATATCTTATCACATGCAAAACGAACTCCTCTTATAATCACAACTTTCTTCAATCTATATGTACGGATTTCATTAACAGACCCTAACTGTGTTCAAAATAGGTGAAAGCAAGGCTTTGCAGACTACAATACCATCACGTTGACAGGAATATGAATTTTATTGTGTATTGTATCTATCTATTAGGCGTCACAATCGTGTTCCAGAGAATATTGAATTTTGAAAACGAATATGCACAAGAATGAAAACAAAGGGAAGATCAATATGCTAGATAATGTTGCTTTCTTTCGGTGCCTCATCTGATATGTGTATCTTTGGAACCATGTATTAACAAATGAAACTAACGTACCGCAACCGGAGAGAGGTCGTCTTCAAACCAATTCCTCTGAAGGATCTTTCGGATTCACTTCATCGCACTCCATTTTCTGCACCGTTTCAAGCTGTCGCAGCAGATCCAGTCGTTCAGCACCATAAGTGGAAGGAATCTGCCAGAGAGAAGAAAAATAGCAGAACTTTACGGATGAGCAACGAACTCGCAACAATTGCTTGAAAGTAAAAGTAACAGTTCGACGCGAACCAGTGCCGGAACATATCTCTGAATGGCAGCTAACATTGCTGCATGACCAACAGCAGTCACCTGTCATAAACCATTTTTTTTTTCTGAATGTTAATTCAGCAGAACAATACTATGTTGTTTCCCACACTACAAACAAAACATGACTAACCGGAAGGAGCATGAGTACACCAATGGGGACCACGGATGCTAAGTCGGTCATAGTTCTTTTGAGAGCGTTCTTTTCTTTCTCTGTCAATTCATCTCCGATAAGTGCCCTCCGAATCAGCTCACTAGCAGCAGCTGTATCAATTGCCAGGAGTTGAGTACCTTGCCAAACATCCTGATCAAATCCAATACAAAAGATATTATTAATGCCAAAAAAGAAGAAGCAAGGTAACCATTCTGGAAACTATAATAGAATTGTTCCAAGAATCCGAATATTGAAAATGCATACCCTGCTAGTGCTTTTCAACTTATCAATGGATTTCTCGATGATGTTCTCTTTCTTCAGAACATGCTGGACCATTTGAGTCTCTCCATTTTTTGTGCTGACATTTGTAAGTTGGATATCCTGTAATGTTCGATACCGATATAGTTAGGCTAGTAAGCTATAACAAAACTCCTATGAGTAGAACTAGTTCAACATTACAAGTGTTGTAATTTAAATATAGTACCAAAAAATTGGCAACTTAATGCCCCATGCAAAGGAATGCGAGAAAATATAAAAAAAAAAGGAGGTATGAAAAACTAGGTTGAGTCACTGCCCATGAAGTTACCTCATCTTTTTCAGACTGGCCAGCACTTCTCTGAACTCGGTTCTCAAGCTCCATTAGCTCATTTCTCAAAACTTCAAAGCGGCGGATCCCATCTGCTTCAGGGTCGTCGCATACACCAAATTTGGTATTGACTTGCTGGTTGTACTCATCTTCCTGGACATCAGAACCATTTAACTAAGACTCATGCTTCTAGATAATTTCAAATCAACCAACTCATGAATTAACCTCATATGTAAGTTGAAAAATTAATAAAAACATGCTGCAATCTTCACTTGGCTGGGGAAATGAAATTATGAAACCTCAATATGAATCTAGTTTCTAAAAGACAGCATTTCACAAGCAATTCGGAAAGTACAAGCACGTCAAATGAGACCAAGAGCTGATTATAGGACATGCACAACAAATATATCAATGTCCACCTACACTAGAAAATCCGGAGTCAGACTTTGCAGCGGGAGCACGTGGAAAGAGACTCCATATACTGCGAGAATTACTGCAAATCCAAAAAGATAATTTTCAAGAGAATGAGAGAACAGAAGTCAATAAGATCTGGAATTGGTATCTAGATTGTTCTCTGCCATGATACTGTAAATGGAAACAGAGAGAGGAGACATGCCTTTTGCTGCTTTCTGCCGTTTCAGAATCTTTGGGTCTAAATTTTCCGATTGATTGTTTCTGCTCATTGACAGAAGGCTGGGAGACATCATCTCCCTGTATGCATAAGCGACAGTTAAGGGTAAAACTTAAGTTGCAGAGACTGACATACAATATCACTAGTCCATACGTGACAATCTTGTTTTTGCTTGTCAAGCCTAAACTGAGCAATTTGTAAGGAACAGAGTTGAAAAAGCTAAGTTTCGGTTCTCTAGTTAAGACACAGCCACTGCCCATGATTTGGGATCTCTTCTGCCTCGCTTCCAGTGGAATACTTCTATTAAGAGTAAATTTCAGTGAGAAATGGGTAGGTTAGGAGAGGCCACTAATGACAGCAGACCTTTCGCAGCCTCCCCAATTTTTTGTTATTTCATGCAGAATGGATCAAGCAACATTTTGGTCTTTTGAAAAATAATTTGAATATGAGTTGGAGGGATATATGAGCTTAATCTTTTGGTTTGATATAGCATATTGGTCTATCTTGCTTATAGTCCTAACAGATACTTAGCTATAGCTGATATTTAACTACATAGTGGCTGAAACTAACAGACTACAACTTTAGAAATGCTTTGCTAGAAACGCTGCCACTAAACCAGGACATGCGCAAAGTACCTGCTGAAGTGATGCCGCTTTTGCTCTAAAAGATGCCTCCAAAAATTCAGCCTCTTTCTTTAGTTTCCTAATCTTCTCAAGGTCTGAACAAGCAGCTTTCAGATGCTCCTTTCCTGAACTAGAACTTGATACATGCAACTCTTCGAGTAATTTTTCTAGCTTTAACAACGCTTCATCAACACTCCCAAGTGCCTGAGAACAAGAAAACATTATGCTTCAAGTAAGCATCGATTTATGGTGTACTAAAGGTCCAAAACACATGCATGTGTTATCCATTAGAAAAGATTCATTGAAGAAACTTAGAACAGTGGCTGACAGTGCTACTTCTGTTCTAGTGGCCTCAAGTTCACTCTTGACTCCACTTACCATTGAATTTAAAATTTGCAAAGGACATATTTCGTAATTAAAAAGTTAGACCCCCAATGTCTCCTGGATATAGAAAAAAATAGCAAAATCTCCATTTTGTTGAAAACAGTTAAACAGCATTTCAGGTATAAAATGAGTTATTTACTTACAGCGTGCAAGCATGCACTAAAGAGCCAGTAGATAATCATCAAAAAAGGAATGAGCGTAGGACACCCTCATTATTTTAAGTCAGAACCAATCTAGAAGCAAACAGGATAATTGTTGGACAGGGAGGAACCTAACCTTGTCAAAAGAATCAGATTCATTCTGAGATATTGTTTGTAAAGCGGTAGAAATCATGGAATTGTCTCCAGCTCTGCAATCACGGTAGATTTTTGTTTAACTTAAACAAGTATTCAAGTTTATTATATACTCCTGATGCAATTTGCAGAAAATTGTTTGCTACTGCATAATAGCCAATAGGTAATGAAATTTAATCAGTATTCACTTATTTGAAGCACTTAATATCCCTAGAAAGTCATACAGCTATGAAAAACTGCATATAACATGACCTCTTATAAATATTTGATTTACTTTAAATTCAGAAAACAGCTTAGGATACACGAACAAGCTACCCAATTTAACAGACAAGGACTTCTTTTTGGTGGCTAGCGCCTAGCAGTAAAGGACATCTAACAAAAAGATGAAAGAACAATTCGTGTAAACAAATTCAATATACTACATAGCAAAAGCCTGTTTCAGGTTGTTCTGAAGTTAGTAGAGAAAGCATCATCATTTTGGGAAGAATTACACTTTTTGGTCATTGCCATCATATATATACGTGCACACACATATACATATATACACACTCCATTTTATACCAGAGAACGAATAGAGAAAAGAGTTTTTGCAACATTATGACTTGCAGTTTATACTTCAAGATCACATGACACTGACACTGACTACTGTTTCAAGATCACATGACACATGACACTGACTACTGTTTAAGGTGGAGTGTACTGTCATACACTCATACTCATGAAAGAGGTGATGTGAGGGATCCAGATTTGAAGAAGCATCTGCTTGTATATTCGGGTACATGGCACAGCAATGACTTATCCTAACAAAGATTGTGTAAACAACACCATACACGAAGATTCACAGCCACAGTGTATTTGGTCAGGTAAATAACACCATACACGAAGATTCACAGCCACGATGCATTTGGTCAGGTAAAATACGTCTTTATCATAAACATTCTTTTTAAGTTTAAAAAATAGTCATCACTCAGACTTGCATGGAGGGAACAACTAGCTCACTTACTTTGAAATTCCCATGACCTCAATGCAGTTCACCAACTTGTTGTGCCTGAAAAACAAGTCTTGTTAGAATCAGGTTCATTTACTTGGTTGGTGAAACACCAATGTTTACCCACCCTCTAGAAAGAAATCTGGCTGCCTTTACGTTCGAGGAATTCTCCAACCATTTACTGTATTTTATAAAGCTCTGCATCCAATGCGAACATATGTCCAATGATTGGGGGATAGCTACCGCATTAGGTGGACCTTCTCGTTTAGTCTTGTGACCATGGACCGGTTTGGGATTGCTAGTCTGACCTGGGAATAACGGAAGCCAATCTAGTTCTTCACAGACCACCTAAATAGTTGAGAGAAACTTAGATGGTAAGCCTAATAAAATACTCAGACAAGTTTTAGCTCTATGAAATTTTGCCTTCTGACCTCCACATACAACTGATAAGAGCTAATCGATGAAAGTTGAGGATAATAAAGAACTCCACCTCCAATAAGGTACCTGCCAAATACGACCGCATCATATGAATTACAAGAGCACAACATGAGAATAAGCAATGACCAACTCAAGACTCATATACCTAATAAGACTTTCAACCGTGTCTTCTAAAACATCAAAACCATTGTCACATAAGAAAGCCTGCGTCCTTCTACCAAGAGCTATGAAAAATCCAAAGATAGCCAAATCCCTTTCCAGTACCTATGACAAAATTACTCATCAGAAGCAAAACCATAAGGGATAAAAGTTGTAAGAGAATTTATAGATCTGCACAGAGAGAGACACGCAACTAACTGACTGAATAGAAAATCTCATAAACTGAGGGAAAAGAATGAGTGAACGATCAATAGTGCATGAACACTACCTTCGAACTTCCATTTCAAACACGAAGTATTTAGTGTGACGATGGCTACGACACTTAGCTGACACAATACGATTATGTCAATCCAAAGTCCAGACAGAGTCCAACACTCAATATGTTCAAACATAATCAACCAATTTTGACGCGAGAGAAGTTATTGCAGACTCTAGAAAGAGGAATAAATCCCTAAATACTAACCTCAATGCTCTCTGCTGTAGTTACTCTTGACCATATTCTCTCCCTAGCAATAGCTCGTTGCAGCTGCTTCTGTATGAGGTTTACCCAAAAAGCAACCTCCTCAGCATCCCGTTCTGTTCTCACTCTACAGGATGCAGCTCGAGGACCAAAATGCACAAGAAACTCTCTTCGTAGGCCAATTTTCTTTACTAACTTGTATGCTTGCTGTATCGAGATAAAATCAACTAGCATATCCATCAATCTACCGGTAATATCAGGAACCATGGAGAAAAACTGTGAGCAGGAAACTTTCGCTGGACCAAGCTTTGTAACTGCTGCGACACAAGTTAACGCTAGCATGAGGAGAGCAATATCACTGGCACTTCCGGGTCGAACAGACATCCCTTTCCCACTTCTTGAAGCAATTGAAAAAACAATACATTAACGCATTAAATTTTTGATAGCAGCATCAATATTCCAGATCATGGATAAATAGAATAGAGAACTGACATAGAAGTGGCAGCAGTAAAGCGCGAGTCACTTTCAAAGTTATTAACAAAGGATGTCACCACAGCTGGGACTTGTTCTGACCAAAACCACTCATAGATATCAGCCTGCTTGTCTGACAGATTATCCTGAATTATACTCTTCAATGGAGCATATTGTCTCGATAAGCTGCATTAATCCACAAACCGAGTACAGAGGTCATGTTCAATTGTAGGGTACTATTATTTTTGTTAATGTAGGGTATAAAATCCAAAAGGATGACTTGACATCCATTGAACATAGAAGGATAGGAAGGGGGGCACATATAATCTGCTCTTTTTAGATTTTTGACCCTCTACTAGGAAAAGAAACATCAGCTGCAGCCTGCACCAGACCCTTGAAAATACAATAGCAAAAATTGCAGATAAATCGTACGAGTTTCTTCTGAATAAGACTGATAAACCAGTGCAAGTACAAGCACTTGGACCTCAATACACTACATCTATCCAAAGTAATGATCTACATAAATCCACATACTTTGGCATGAAAGTGTTTAGACTGCTCCAACTAGAACTAACTGAAGTTGCAACAGTAACTGAACGGATGATAAATTTAGTACCTCTTTTGCACAAAAACATTTACATCTCTGTCTCTGTGATCCCCGCGTGATGAAATCTCTGTTGCAGCTTGCAATAGAGAATAGACTGCAGCCTAATATATAAGGAAGCTTAGAATTTAGATAATCTAATGGACAAGGAGAGATAGATTGAAAAAAAATAACGAAAGAATTACGTAGAGAATTTCATGGCAACATTATGATCCGTAATTGTGTCAAGCCTAAATCATGCTGGACATGCTCATCACAGATACATACTAAAGATTAGAGTAAGCTATCATATAAGGAGTTCGCTTAAAGAAAACATAGCATGCGTGTTTCCTTTTTTTTAATTGATCAATAAATTATAATTCCTGAAGGTTAAGCAGCTTTCTGAGCAGTGAGCATTCACTCTGAAAAAAGCATGAACCACCAGACATAGTACAGAACATGCTAGTTGATAAGGCAACCAAGGTGTTTCTGCTTAATATAGCCACTAACTAGAGTGACTTTGACTATAGAAAGACATCCAAACAAATGGAAGATTAAAACTCACATAACAAGCATTTTTTTCAGGAGATCGGCAACTATTTATACAGAGCTTTCAATATGACTGTCAATATGCTAAGCCTATGGAGTGAATAGGATGATCATTAAAAATTGAGAAAAGAATGTTTGGTGAGGAGACACATGTAAAGAGGCAATAGAAGCAATTTTGATTCAGTATAACTGATTTTAACAGATCTTTCAAGATCAACCTGGTAAGAAAGTGTTTTAATCCATGCATTTCTGTCAACTCCAAGCCAAGCACTGGCAAACCAAGATGCTTTTGAGAAAGAACTATGCTCTTTGATTGCCAACTCAAAAAACCGTGCAGCGTCATGTAGGGATTGGACAAGCCCGTCATTAGAATCTTCATCTTGCAATGCACGATCAAGTTTAACCCTTATATCCTCAACATCTCCAGTACTACCTGCGGAGGGACTACCATTGACAGTCACACCATCTTCCGCAGAAGCAAGAGGAAGGAGGTTCCCTGCACTTCTAGACCTACGTAAGCCTATAAAATCCCTTTTGATCCCCATTTGAAGATGAGTGCAGCGATGACTTGAGCTCTGCACAACAGAAAGACTTCTTGATAACCTTTTCCTCGAGTTTTTCCAATCAGTACGCAAGTAATCCGAGTCGGACACATTTTTACAAGAATAACACGTCCTCTTTGATTTCCTTTGGAGCCATAGATTGGCAGAAGCCGCAGAACTGCAAATGAAGGAAAAAGATTTCAACGGTCAGACGATTGAAGAAGTCTCATCCGATATGTTATTTCCTCTTCCATGTTCACCTAAGCCTATCAAGACAAATAGCTAAACCACTAAACTTGACAGATTCCTTTCAATCTATTCACGAATGAAACTCACTGGTTGACAATCATTTTCAATAATTTATTACAAGCGGCAGTAGCATCCTGAAATTGGTTTGAGTTGAAAATATAGACCAAACACCATCACCTCTAGACAGACACCAAGCAACTTGAGCAGCTCAGACTTGAGCATCACAAGGCAAAATACAAAATTAACACCAAACTGAGATCGAGAAGCTCCATCGATTCACCACAACGGAAAAGCAGTGATCGTTTCATAACCAAAGCATGAATTTAGAAGAATTCACGATGAATCCTCATATATTTCACAGCTCTATCGTAACTGAAATAAAATCACAATTCACAGAAGCAGCTACGAAATGAACCTTGAAGACAGGCGTATGCCATCGTGAAGCTTCATCGCCATGGAGGAGGAGAGTCGCTACTCGCTAGAGATGATAAGCGTGGAATGGGAAGAATTCGTAACAAAGCGAAGGAAGGGGACCGGCTTTCTGGTTCTGGACTTCTGGTGGATTGTCTGACTGAGAAGAGAAGGCTGACGTGGCGACAGGGGTCTATCCGGAGACGTGGAGAAGAGTGCGTTCACAAAAAGATGGTTCATATTTTTTTTTGCCAACATGGTTCATACTTCAGCTCAGCTAACCTACCTCATGTGAGCTTTTCATAATTTTTATTTTTTTATATAACAGATAACCTTTTTAATATGTTTTTTAATTATAAAATAATTGTTATACATTTCACTTATTTTTTTCCTTTATCTATCTGAATTTTGAATTTGAACCTAGAAATCAGTTTACATAAAGTGAGTTCGAAATTTTAAAAAAAAAATGGTATTTTTAACATTTTATCGCGTAAAAAAATCACTAACAGTAAAATAGTAACGACAATTAGTAATTATAATAAAAATGTTATATGTGACTAAATAACTTAAATTTGAATTAAAAAATTATATATACTAAAGTGGTCAAATAAGTAATTAATCTTCCTATAAATTGTGTGCCACTCAGTCTATAGAACCAGATTAATGCACTACTTGTGCAAGTACTCCAAGTCTCAATGCGAAAGTAAATTTTGATCCCACAACTTCAATTTAAGTTTCAAACTTCCCTCGTTGGGTATAATGCAGATGTACCTTCACCTTGGTCAAAGCCTCAGAAGCCAGACCAGATGGCACATTGAGCTGAGCCTACAGATAAATGGGGAAAAAGCGACAATTTACATTGGCAACATACTGGATCGTCCAACTGTTACATCTGATTTGGGAGAGAATCCGCAAGCCATTAGTTACATAAACACAAACAGCATAGATCGATTACAACCAACGGCAAGGTTCCTGAATAGTCATCGGCAATCTTTTTGGTAAAGGAAAGAGAAAATAAGAGCATGAACGGGACCATATACAAACTCCAATACGACCGTAATGCTCTCAGTTGTGAACTTTCTGCAACGCTAGGTAAAAGAGGTCAATGAATTGGTCCTCCTACAAACGCAAAAAACAATAGATTAGTATGACAATAATATGATGGGGCCATACAAAGATATGAAACAAGTTTACCTGAACAAGCTTCAGAAGAGCCTCACGGATTTCATCCCGAGTAATGATAGGTACAGAGGATGGAGCAGAAGGATTATAAGCCAGAGATGGAGACGGGTTTGGTGGTGGGAAGGGTTGAAGCAACGGAGTGCCATAAGGGCGCTGCTGCAAGTTCAGGGGAGGAGGGTGAAAAGCAGCAGCAGCAGCAGGAGGAGCAGCCGAAGGGATTGGTGGCATCATCAAAGGAGATGAGGAAGATGGGTTTGATATGAATAAAGAGGGATTCACAAGGTTAGTCATCAAGTTCTTGTTACCAGTTGGATCAGAAGAGGCGGTTCGGGTTATCAAATTCAAGGAAGATGAAACTGGGAAGGACATCACATCAGAATTTGCTGAGGGAACATTTACTGCATTTGGGAATAAGGGTATTGTTGGAGAAGGTTGCTGCTGGTGCTCTCTTGGGATTGGCACATTGGTATTGTTATTTCCTACATTCAGAGCCGCCTTCATACCCAAATAGAAATTCAAAATGATTAAGTCGAGTACGGTCATTGAAGTACACAATTTAGTATACAGAAATTTCAGTCCTTTAAATATTCTGCCATTGAGATTTTTGTGAAGAATTCAATTTATGTAGAAGTTAGAGACCTTCACACATTACAATTATCAGATAAATCAATAGTAAAAATGACATTTTGAGTGACTAAACAACTTACGGTAAAGAAGTTCATGAATGAAGAGTCTTCTGCAGTATCACTGGTAGGGGCAGTTGACGATGGCTCTAGAGGCTCTTCCATGATTGACATGCTTGGAACAGCTTCCAGCTCCTCAAAATCACTAAATCCCAAGCAAACCCCAAATATCAGAAACGCCCTTGTCAATATATAAGTGGTCAGATTTCGACTTTTGATACTAAATTACAGAACCCATCAGCCCATGTGAAGCATATAATAGAATATTCATTTTCTCTATGTTATATTGCTTTCAATCCTTCAACTTTCATTACCTCTTGTTAGAGGGTACTTTTGGTTTAGGAGGCACCTTTGAGTACGCACTAAGTATCCTGTAAAAAGAACAAAAAAATATAAAAGGTCGCCAAGTCAAGTCTAGCTAGCTTTCTTCTGCAGATAATAGGTAAGACAAGCCTAAAAGAATTTAAAATAGATGATGTAATGATCCCCAAAACAAATGCAGAAGTTATATGCACATAGACTTTAACTGCACGTTGTAGTAGTTGAAATGGGAAAGAAATATCCTTGGATCCTATAAGGCAAAATAAACTTCCTAGAAAATATTAAATTGCAAATATAGTCAACATCAAATCTTGATAAGATAAAAATGAAAAATAAAAGAGGAGACTTTTTAAATGAAAGCTTATTTTCGAACATTGCAGATATCAAGACAAATGTTTCACTACTTAGTCCAGGATACTTCTTACTCCATCTTTTCTTTTCATTGAGTTGTGTCACGAGATTTGCACCCAAGAAATTCTACCAAACTTCAGCTGTACCGACATAAAAAGTAAAGAAATGACACATACCTGCTAAAAAGATTTGCAACTTCCTCGCATTCACGTGAATTGTAGAACCAAATGCCATTTACTTCTTGCGAAGCATTCCGATAAAGCAGATAAGGAATTTGAACCTCATACTCAAAATCACCCAAAAGATTCTCCACCAAATTATCTGTTTGAGAATAAGAAAGAAAAAGGAACAGAGAAAAAAGTTGTCATAGCAAAATCTCTTTTCTGTAAGTATAAAGACGATAAAATCACATCAACTAGTTACAATGTAATAGTATCCAAGATCGTCTCTGAGAATGGCGCGTTTACAGCAGCATGTTAGTAAACCAACTAAGAGGACAAGTACATATTAATCCAAAAATATTGAAAATATAAGACATTGCACATTTGATGATTAGAGCCGAAAAGCTGGTTCTACCAGATCTGGCTCTACCAACTAATTTTTTTTCTCAAAACCTGACGAACCTATTCTGACGTCTTGCACAGGTTGTTTGAACTTTGAAGGGGTGAACATATCCAGAATTTAGAGTGGACTGAGGCATCACTGTGAAATCTCTTAACTGCCTTTCAATGCTTAGGGAAGTCTCAACTAATCAAGATCTTAAACTCAGAGCTCCCAACGTATCTCCTTGGATGGTTATTGGTTAGATAATGCTACAGTTGCGTATTCTTAGCATGGTTTGAAGAGATCTCAATCAAAGAGACCATTAAGGCATTTTGTACATACATGATTTCAATTCTTATATAAGAATCGAGAAAAAAAGTGATTCATATACTTCTTTTTGGAAAGACCATTAACTCCTCACATAGAGAAGAGGGTTTTCATTTTCTAACAATTACAACATGACGCTTCATAAAATTTAAATTCAGCTGAACAATTCCAACCTGTACTTCGACGATTCATAACAATGAACTGGAACCGCGGCTGAGCATTCCTACAACCGACAAAAGAGGCCCAAGTTAACAGACGAAGAGAGTAGCCTTCCAGCAGCATATATAGATTCTACCTCTTAACGACGAACAGTGATCCTTCAACATCCTTGCGACTCTGTGATCACCAAAACGGCATCAAGAATAAGCAAATCAAAAACGAAAAAGACACTGAAAACCCATAATCATGGAGAACAGGTAAAATCACCAAACACTACTCCAGCTCATTACAGTAATTGATAATTCCCTCAGGAAAATTCAGAAAAACTAACTAACCCACTGGCTGCTGTCGATGTTGAATGCATAAAACGTGACATGAGCCGCGGTGATCAGAATTTCCTCGATTTTAGGGTCCATCCTCTGAAGAACGGTGAGATTGAGTATCTTGGTGGTGTTCTGGTCCAGATTCGGCATCAATTTACCAGACTGAGACATCTCTAATTTTGATTGAGGTTTTACAGATAGATCCTAGATTCTTGCCGAACTGAGTTTTATGCAGCCTTTTCTCCTTGCTGAGAAAGTGAATGAGGTGCGGAGAGCAAGGAGAATTGTATGCAGTGTTGTGCCGAGCAAAATCCGGCGACGGTGACTTCGTGCGGCAGAAGCACTCAAATCTTCGATGCCCTCTTCTCTCTTTGTTCCAGTGCAGTGAACTGGGAAACTGATGAAATCCGTGGCCCGTCAACACTCACCTTCAAAAAGTGGGTTGGGTTTCGTCCAAACCCGACAACTGCAACTATTTGGGATCCAAAACCAAGGACTTCTTTCTAGATTTAACCGAAAGTTGAACTGCATCGACCCCCACCTATAGCCTATGATGCACATTTTCTGGGCCCAGAGTTTGCTTGCATGGTTAAGTTTCGAATTTTTGCCCTATATATATCTATAAAAAAAAATACGAAAACATTATCAATTTTTGTAAGGGTTAAAGGTCCATGTGCCCCCTAAATTTTGAACAAAATGTAAGAATCCTCTTAATGTTTAAAAATTTAAATTTTAGTCCTAATGATTGGACGAAATCAAAAATCCCTCATTCCGTCCAATTTCCGTTTAACACTAACAGGAATGTCATCATGTGCAGATCACGTGATTTTTTTTATATTAAATGGATAAAAATGCCCTCCATGGAATTTCAAGCTGTTCTTCAAGTTTTCGCCCAGAAATTGGACTTCTGTAGAACATATCTTTCCCCATCTCTCGCTCTCTTCCTTCTCTCTTTCGTATAAATTATTTTTCTCCCTTCCGTAGAACATATCCTTCCGTATAAATTGTTATTATCCCGTCCTTCTCCCGCTACCATCCTTCCCCATCTCTCCTCTCTAGCTAACCATGGTAGTACTCGGATTAAGGATGAGTTAGATGGGCGTTTGCCTTTGGTAGTTCGATAAGTTGATATTCGATTGGTATAGTGTATTTGTAATGAATCATGTAAAAAGTATGTTATGAAGTATGTAATGTTGCTGTATGAAACTGGTTTTTGGTTCTGCAATGAAGATTCGATATTCTTGAAATTTCCCAAGTGGATTAACTATCCCCTTAATGTATTGAACTTGTTTAATATTCTCCCCTAAAGTTTGTCAAAGTAAGGGCAGTTGTGTCTTTTCAACTTAAGTAAAGGCACATGTTCGGTTTACCGTCTCAAATAAACGGTCTTATTACGGAAATGGAGAATTTTTTTATTTCGTCCAAACATTATGACTAAAATTTAAAATTTTAAACATTAAGAGGGATTCTTAAATTTTGTCCAAACTTTACGGGGCACATTGACCATTAACCATTTTTAAAAAAATACGAACCTGCGAATTCCAAGTTTATTTTTTTAGTACATATAAACCGTACCCGTGAAACTCATTCGCGGGTGGAGGAGATTTTCAGCAAAAGTAAACTTGATTGCAGATAAACATGGAAAAAGCATCAACTTTCCAATGAAAAATCAAATTGAAGAGAGAGAGGAAATAGCGACAGCTAGCAAATTGAAGAGAGATTACACACGCGAATGACATTCTTCATTCGCGGGTAGTGTTTTTTATGTTCACCTACGAATCAGATTCGCATGTAGGTATACTTTTGTATTTAAAAAAAAAATGATGATATTTTCACATTTATTTGTTAGTAAAAAATTCTTAATTTTCCCCTACAAATTGCAAAAGTGTAGTAATCATTACTTTGGAGTTTGATCGACTGAATCAGCCACAGCCACCCATGTCGAACCATATCACTGATCTCTCGTAAAGAAATATAATTACACAATTTAACTGCATTTCTCCATTTTCTTTCTAACAGATGCTGAAACACACAAAAAAACACAACAGATACTTATAATTTATAAAGCATATATGTCGTTGTGCCTCCTCCTTATATAAGATCAATCGATCAGACCCTTTGAAGAGATGCGCCTGAGAGCACGACCATCATCATCATCATCACCACCGCGAGTAACGACGCCACCACTGCTCCGCTCACCTTCTTGCAGAAATCACCAAACTGCTGACAGATGGCAAACCAGTTCGTGCTCGCGTTACCATTGTGCGCCAAATACACAATAGCCGTAGCCGCTGCACCCGCTGCCGTGGCTAGTGTTAGCATGATCTGAAATCCACAC
The DNA here is from genome assembly GCA_946814005.1 of Chamaenerion angustifolium. Taxonomy (NCBI): domain Eukaryota; kingdom Viridiplantae; phylum Streptophyta; class Magnoliopsida; order Myrtales; family Onagraceae; genus Chamaenerion; species Chamaenerion angustifolium. The sequence continues at coordinate 31,419,546 of OX328275.1, forward strand.
GATCCATGAAACACAATTGTCATAAATTTAATACTTAGTTATAAAACGATGGAATAAGCCTTGAAACCGATTACGTACAGTGTCTAGAATGACCAGGAGGATTCTAGGTCCGGCTGCACGAGGGCGGACGATGCACACGATAGCGAGAGGGAGAGAAAGGAATAAGTAACCGGCCACCATTGACATTGCAATCATGAAAAACCTGCGTTTATATATATAGTTATTATGCATGATTTATAAAAATATTATTAAATTATGCATGGAAAACGCAAATAAATTAAACCACGTGCTCGAAAGTCTGGATATCGTCGTAATTGGCCTGAAACTGGAAGAACCGCGTAAAGAAAGGCAGCGTCTCGTCACTCGTCCCCATGGCGGCAGCAGCTGCAAGAGCAGCCACCATAGCTGAGATCCTCAGAACGAAGTCGAACACTGCTAGCCCTTTATTCGCTGCTCCGGAACTATGAAGATGTGGCTGCACCACCACCATTGGTCCCTTCCCCTTGTAGGAAGAAGAACGTGCGGCTACTTCGGGATCGACGGTTGAGTCGCCGTTCTTCATGATAGGAAGAAGGTTTGAATGATGAAGATTTGATTGAGCTCCCAGCTTGTGATGATGTTGGAGAATGTATTTGACTGATATATAGATGAAGAGAGCTTATGTTATTCATTATAGTAGTTGGTTTTTAGAGGAGTAGGTGTTAACCTTAGCAGAGTTTAATGTTAGTTTAGTTTCTGTAAAGGAAAAAGGGTGGGAGAAAGAGAATACTATTACTAGATAGGATCATGGATTAGTTTGTGTTCAACCCACAAAAGGAATCATCGTACTTAACTTATATTTCAGGAATATTATATATGTAGATGCTTGACGTACAATTGACATACATGAACTTGTGATTTGGGACGACTTTTCATAGGGACCAAAAGACAACGAACTTGTTGATATACTGGGATAATCATGTTCATGTAAATATTTGGTCAAATTAAGAAAACTTCTCATCATCATAATTAAGGAAATAAACTCTAACAACATGTTTGGTGGATGAAATAGGGAGGAATACGAAATATGGAATTCATATTTTCATATTTGGTTGTTGAAATTAATAAAATAGGAATTCAGAATTTCTTAATGGGTGGAAATAAATATTATTGTATTTTACCTCAAAATAATTATTTTACTAGAATAAGGAATAAGGCTTAAATGTCAAAATTGTTCTCAACTAGTTTAATTAATTACAAAAATAATTAAGCCTAAATATATTATCGTAATTAATTTAAATTATTTTTTTTTTTATTTTTTTTGCTTATTTATAATCATATATATTTTTAATAATTTATTCTAAAAATGCAAATTTAATTATATTTTTATTAATATAAGTTTTTTTTAATATATTATGTTTTTATTATAAATTTAATAATCCCTTTAATTTACTCTAAAAAAATTAATGTATCGTATTTATAATCTAATTTATTCTAAATTTTGTAATAAACTATGTTTTTAATATAATATATAATTAATTCTTTTAGTAATCTAATTAATTTATTATAAGGTATCTAATAAATTATATATTTTTTTATTAAAATTAGTTAATCTATTTTATATGATTTAATTTTCTTAGTTATTAGACATATTGAAATAAATGATATATATATCATTTAACTTGATTCCACGACATCAACCAAACATTGAATTACTTATTCTTATTCCATTTTAAACAATCAACCATATAACTTCATATATTCTCTGAGTATCAATAAGTTTATCATATTAAAATTACTAAATATAAATACACACACAGTAATTTTATCGTACAATGATCATAAATACTCCACACAATTTTTCATACATATTTAATATTGTGTTGTATTAAATGACTCAATTGTACGTTAACATGTTAGATTTATAAAAATAATATCAAAACAATGTTATAAAAATATGAATTCAAACACTGTATTTCACGCATGTCTTTTTTGTTTTTTTTGGTCTAATTTCATGCATGTCGAGTTGTCATAATTATTGGCCAAAAAACAAAGAGTTATCATAATTAAAAACACGAAATAAAAATTTAATTAATATTGTCCATGTTTGTGTTATTATAGTGTAGTTAAGGGCTGAAATGGACTTTTCCCTAAAAGTTAAGGTACAAATAGTAGAAAAATGAGGTTTAATTATCATTACTGCATAAGAAATTCCTGCCTCCGGGCTGTAAAGGGTTAATTGTCAATTTAACCCCTAATGTTTGAACCGAATTTAAAAATTTTTATTAATATTTAAAATTTTAAATTTTAGTACTAATGTTTGAACGAAATCAAAAATTCTCTCTTTCCGTTATAAAACCGTTTATTTGAGACGGTAAACCCAACATGTGCAGTGCATATGCCTTTTCTTAAGTTGAAATGACTCATAAGTTAAATGACTGACTTCTCCAACAAATGAGCTTAGCTTTCTTCATCTGAATTTCTTGTCTCTCGGCTGTACTTCCGCTCTTTAAGGAGCCTTCTTCCTTGGACTGTGGAGTGACGACCGACGAAGATGACTCGCCGGCGGCGGCCTTGTTCGGTCTGCTGTGGTTATCAGATTTCTTTGTCGGTGAATCGAATTTCATTCCGTTTTCGACATTCACGACCTCCTCGAGAAGTTCCTGGGCTGCCTTCAAGTACTTGGAGCTGAGCAGCACGCTCTGAAATCCGGATACTCCGTTCTGGGAGGAGAGGCTGAGAGATAAGTAGCTTGAGACACTGTATACCTTATGTCTTGTACTTGCAGTTAGTTGGTGGATTCCTTTCTGATTCTTCTGTATTTCTGCATAAGTTGTGTTGATACTTGTTCAGTTATGTGATACAAAATCTTAAGTTAATTTCGCTCTCCGAATATTACCAAGGAAAATTCTACAATGTAAAACTTAAAAGTAAAAAGAATAAATTACATTGTCAGATATAAAAAAATTATTAAAGAAGATAATCAACTGTTTTTCTGAAAGGAATACTTGTCTAATCTGGACGAGGCTATAATACTTACGCAACTATCCTACTCTCCAGAAATGTAAAATTTTCAGCTCCAACTGAATTAGCAGCACCCTACGTGCAACTGAAACAGCAATGGAGGCGGCGAGCAGAGTGATGAGTGCGGTGATGAACGCCGCCAACAGCAGAGGTTTGAGGTCTTATGAAACAACTGGGGTTCATAAGAACAAGTGTCTTCAGATGAAGAAAGCTTTGAGGCAGCGGCTTTGAGCTCCATCAGGTCGCAACTGATCTGGTATCTGGCTTCTTGATCGGTTCTCATCCGCAGGTACCCGTCCTTCCCCAAATGACGACGATCGGGATCGTCTGAGAAGAAGTCCATCTGTATTCTTGGAGAAGAAGTCAGTCAGTCATTTCAACGTAAGGGCATTTGAGTCATTTCAACTTAAGAAAAGACACGTGCAGTGCACATGTTGGGTTTACCGTCTCAAATATACGGTTTTATGACGGAAATGGAGGATTTTTGATTTCGTCCAAACATTAGGACTAAAATTTAAAATTTTAAACATTAAGAGAATTCTTAAATTCGGTCCAAACATTAGGGGCAAATTGACAATTAATCCTTTTCTGAAATTAAACCCAGAACAGAGTCGAAGCTTCCAAAGTTATCATCAGCATTTGCCACCGGCAATTCTTCCCGATCAATTTCTGAGGTGTCGTCCCCAATCCTCCGTTTCAGAACATGGCGATGACTATTCCCGGTGCGTGCCTCTCCTTCATTGCCCCTCTGACTTTCTGTTGCTCTAAACTGCACGGTTTCTGTCAGTTTCCATTACAGTTCGGAACATAGGGCTTTCCTCATAATACTTCAATTGGCGCTTTCTTTGTTCTTTTATCTATCTCTAGAGATTTGATGATTGCTTCTGTCCGTGATTTTTTATTAAAAAATTCAACTTCATGTTTTTCTTTGATCATTTCTGGTGGAAGCGTTTGGAATTTGTGTGATTTGGGGATATTGAGGGAGGAGTGGAGTATTTTATGGAACCCTATTTGTATTGGTCATTGAGGTGGAAGTGTTTTCGTCCCATACGGCATTGTAATCGCTAAAACTGATGCTCTCAGACCCATAAAATGTTTTTCTTGTGCCCTTACTAGTTCGGATGTTTGAAAATATGAGTTTCTATCTAGGCAATGTTCTTGCTGTCAGTGTAGGATATTGCATAAAAATCGATGTTCATGGATCATCTTTCTATGGTAAGTCACCAAGATTGAGGTCGTTTTTTTAATTTAAGATCATGATAGGTTGGGTACCTATAGATTGAAGATATAGACAAACTTGGTTGCAGTTACGCCTTTACTTGTCGTATAGTAATCATATTCTGGGTAGATGCTGATTAAATTTTTTGTTCCTTCCCTCCATGATCGGTTGCTGAAATTGATTATTGGCTGCTCTTCTTGCTACAGTGTAAGCGTGGATATGTTAAGCTTTCTGAGCATTTCAGCTTTCCTCAAATAAAATGAATTTCTGACCAAATGTTTTGTTACAGCCTTGCAGGGCTTGCCTTTATGTTTTCGTCTAGCATTTTGCTACAGATCTTGGTACATCTCAGATACTAAAGTAAAAAAATAATAATAATAATTTACCGAACTCAATCTTCTCATATATTTCATAGTGTTATCTCTCATAAAGGGCTCCATAATAGTATTCTAAAATGCAAGATATAGTTTTTTCTTTGTTTTGCATGTTATATTAAGATTTTGTTAATAAATGGTTAATAGTTAATGTACTGAAGATTAAGAGCGTACATTTTCTGCTAACCTGGACGATGACTGGGAAGAATGGTTTGTTGTGGCCTGATGGGGCTCAAGGCTTCTAAATTTGCAAACTATTTGAAGATAATACATCTATTACATGTGTTTCACTCATTGAGAGATGGTACCTAAAGGACTGTATTGCTTTTCCTCCCCTCGCCAAAATTTGGTAAAGTTACAGATAATGGGTTATTAGAGATTTGGAGTTATTGTAGACAATATCCTCAGGTTATTATATATGTAAAAATTAAGGGAGTTCATTTGTCATTGCCTCTTCAGTGAACTGATGGAAACATCTCAGTAGTTTTTTTCTCATGTCGATTACTTTCCCCTTATTTTGTTGCGATCAGGCATGTGCTGTGTACAACAATTGGTGGCCAATGTTATCAGGTAAGTGCACATATTTCATATGAACCGGGTTTTGACAATAAGGCTAGCCAACACAAGTAGCTGCATCTGATATCTTTTGACCTGATTTCGTTGCAGCTCTGATGTATGTACTAGTGCCAATGCCTTGTCTATTTTTTGGAGGTGGCACTACCCAATTCTTGATCAGTCGAGACGGTGGGGGGTGAGTTCTGAATCTCTGATATTCTTTATCTGATAGATAGGAAAAACAATATTTAGTATCCTTTATCACAGGAAAGCCGATATCATACGAGATCTAATGGTTCATAATGCATATTATCTGTTATTTTCAGTTCACTTCTTGATTTTGTCCTTTTTTATGACATGATTAATCTCCTGCTTAATTTACAGTTGGATTAATGCTGCTAAGTTTCTGACCGGGGCATCATCTGTTGGAAGCATAGCGATACCAATTATCCTGAGGCACGCACACTTGATCAATACGGGGGCCATGTTCATACAGTTCACATCTTTCTTCATCTTTGCGCTGACAGTGTTGTGCTTCCACCAAGCTAGCCTCGATGATGACTGGTGATCAATCTGTCCAGTGTTTTTCAGTTACATACGGAAGGAACTGAGGGGTTTGACTCGTTTGAGTGATTCTACGACCTGTAAGTTTCTCTGATTGTGTATTTATTAGCAGTATAGTGGTTAACCTTCTGCTCAATTGCACTGTGCTTCTTGTTTCTTACTTTTGTATGCATGTTTTAGTATTCATGTACATGATTATTTCACAGATGAGCATCAATAAGTTGGTTTCTGTTCTCCTTTTAGCTTCGGTTTTCTATTGAAAATATGTCTTCTCTTATAGTTATGGCTAAAAATATTGATCGACTTTACACGATCAACCATTGCTCTTCAGATCCTTGAATTCGGATATTGCATCATGAATTCATGACTAGTGGATAAATATGAACCTATATAGCAAACATAACATATATCTGATCTGAATATAAATGTGTACATATACTTGAACTGTATGTAATATGCTTGTTAATTAAAAATTACAGCTTATCAACTATATATGGCGAAGTTAGAACCACTGTAACTGTTCCCAATCCCATAAGGGTTCATTGTCATCAGGCAAAACCACAGTGCTGCTGCTTTGATGGTGATCTCCACTTCTGCTGACTCGAGCCTGATGTTCATCGTCAACCGATGATGAAGCACTGTTGCTATATTCTGGTGAGCTATTCGCTGCTCTCTCGACCACCATTGCGGAAGAAGAAGCATTCATGCTCTGTAGATCACAATGACGACTCGGATTATCACCTTGGCTTGCATGATCCACTGGCGGCCTTCTGTCGAACGCTCTCAAGCACTTTGATTTCTTGTAAATCCGGCATAAGCTATACTCGTCTCTTAACTGTCGTTCCTATCGCAAAAATACAAAACCCTAATCAAATTAACATCCCCTGTTATGTTAATGAAATTGAAAATAACCCTACCTGGAAAGGTAAATCCAAAGAGGCTATTTCCCCATCGAACAGTTTGTATTCATTCATCTTCCACTTTGTTTTGGTCCCGTTTGGAGCCCTTCCTGTGTAAAACACCATCGTTCTCTTCACTCCGATCACCTGGCTGTTGTTGGAGTAGACAGGGCCCGGAGACCCCGTGGCTTTCCAGTAGCCTAAAGCCGTGAGCCGCCTTGGTCTTCCACCACGAATTTCACTCTCTTGCTTTGGTATGAAGAAGAACCACTGCTCCAGATCTCCAGACGAAGCCTCGCCCGACAGTTCTGCTCGAAAAACAAAGTTAAAGACAGGTTTTTTAAGTTCAGTGCAGATAAGAAATCTGTGGTGCAGAAAATCATGCATTAACTTGACCTGATATATGTCTCTTGTGAACAAACCCATATTTACATATTATTTTTTAGAAATGCATGCAATTGCCAAAGAAGTGGTTTCCCTAATGACTAACGTACGTGGAAGATCCCATGGATTGAAGTCGTAAATATCCATGGTTTTAATGACTCTGTCGATCGTCTGTAGCAGGTTTTGCCTCGATCCCTCGACTTTATGTCTCAGATAGAAATCAACCAATTCCTCCTCTGTTGGATAGAATCGGTAACCTGGTGGCATCTGGTTCTCCATTGCCATCTCTCTCTCTCTCTCTCTCTGCGATGGCTTGTTTATGGCAGACCATGCGCGTTATATATATATACATGCTGCAACTCAAGATTGAGAAGACGGTGAAGTAACATGGAAGTTTGAAGAGAAAAGACCGGTTTGCTGGCTACTACTGTCTTCTTCAAGTCGCTGTTCAGTGGGGGAGGAAAGTCGTCCTCCAGTAGAAAAAGAACAAATAAAAACGTCCACAGAAAAAATAATATATAACAATGAACCCAATAAGGGGTTATGAAGGATAGAGAGATTTACGACTCTATTTCATATATGCATATAAAATCTAACAGTTTAGTACAAATGACAAAAACACTATATATTTATGCAAAATCCGACATAAAAATGGTGTTATTTGTTGATCTTCATGTTTCACGAGCCTCTTCTCTTACCCTTTCGTTCAAATTTATAATTAATATTTCAAAGCTCGTTTTTTAATTCATACCGTATTGAAGCATGTAGTTTCCTCTGGATTTTGATAATTTCCGATTACATACCTCTATGGAGAAGACTTTTAGCCTAAAAAACGCGTCCTAATTAATCCGTCAAATCTGTAGCCGTATGAAATGAAAACATTACTTTGATCAGTTTCCCAAATTATAATTCGGTGGATACTAATAAGCATTTAGATAGAGGGTGAGTGTGTGACAATATCTTTCGATATTAGTCTAATTAAATTCTTAACGTTAAAAAAAATATAGATAGATAGATTTGGCTACAACTTCTACAATTATGACCATAGTTATCAGAACCGGACCGGCCATCGATCCGGTGAGAGAGCTGGTTCACGGTTTGGCTGGTCCAATCCGATCCAATCCGGTTTAGTGTGCGGTTCACTGTTCACAATGGGAAAAATTGACAACTTAAAATACATACATAGTCTCAAACACAAACATAATTACCTCAAACTACATAGTCTCACACACACACACAAACTACATAGTTTCAATATCAAATACACATTATCTATCAATTCTCAAACACAATACACAATAGTAGTGAACCGGTTTAACCAATTAGGTTAAGCCGATTGATTTGTGCAGAACCAAAAATCGGAAACCAAAAAAATACCAGAATCAGCCGAAAAAACCTAAAAATCAAAAAACAAATTCAACTAAAAAGTAAACCGAAAACCATCCGGTTTTTAAAAAAACGAACGGTTTTCAAAAAACCACCCGGTTCAAACACTGTTCATTTGTAAAACGGTCTTTTAACTGAACCAGACCGAACATGGGTTCGATTCCCGATCGGTTCGCCGGTCCAATACGGTTCTGATAACTATGATTATGACATAAGTTTTTGAGTTGCTTAGTTGTCAAAATAAACATTTTTATTGGTTGATTAATATTTTTTTTGTAATCAACGATGAAATAGACTTGCCACGCATACCTTCACAATCTCTAGAATTCCTCCGGAGCTTCTCATCGTTTTTCACGGTACGTTTCACATTTTATCTCACCTCCATATTTATTGCCTTATTTATTTTTATCAATTTATTACTATTATTCTTATAATGTTTTTATTATATTTTAAAAAGGTTTTATTATAATTAGAGATTTTGTTTAATGAAGGTATATATTTACATTTGTTTAATTTATTAAAATTTACAATTAATATTATAATACTAGAAACTACTATTCTATTTTATGAAAGAATGAATATATGTTAGATTTCTTATATTAGCATGTGCAATTGTAAAAATACATCGATGATACATTTTCTAAATATTATATACAATTTTCATTTTTTTTAAAAATCTCAAAATAAGCACTAACTACTATCAAAGTAGTTACAATTATAAAATATGTATATTTAATATAACGTTCATAATAAATATACATAAAAAATAAGTTAAAAAATATTAATTAACATTATATTAATAAATGTTTTTATCATTTTTATTATCAACCCGTGTTATTATTCATTATATATATATATATATTATCAAATTCTGAAATTAAAAAAAGCTTCATATTCCCTTACACTTTTCGTTGTAGTATTAATTAACTTAATTTTCACTTTTAATCATTTTGATATTCTTATTATATTCATAATTATGGTATAATGTAAATATTAATTTTTAATTTTCATAATAACTTATAATTATTTATCATAAACAATTTAAGCTTTATAATAGTAAGTTTCTCTTATTTATTTTAATCTATATTTAATTAATAAATAATTTAATAATATCTATTACTATTAAGAATAAATTAAAAACAATAATTTATAAATTAAATCTATTACTTACCGTGCAAAAGCACGGGAAAGACGCCTAGTATTCAGATTTTTCTCTTTAGTATGATATGTTAATCTCGCATTTGAAGACTTTGAAATAATCCATCTTCACATAATTTGCTCAATAAATACATTATTAGTGATCATAAAGATATATCATATTATCCAGAGATAATATCTGGCGTAATAATACTCGAATACACGGTGAATATATATATAGAAAATACTAAGACGAAAACGGACGGGACACCCCGCTAAAGTTCCCCCCCCCCCCCCCCCTATAAAAACACTATAACTTTGTTCTATAATTTAATAATTATTATTTCTAATATAACCATACTCATTTAAGCATTAAAAAATATATTCAAATAAACACATTCACAAGTATCAAGAATAACTAACGATGATTATTGATTATGATCAATTTTTGACAATCAAATTCAATTCTTGATAAGTTAGCAAAGAAATTTAAATATTATATATACTAACCTCATCCTTATTCTCTCGTGTTAGTGAATGTAGACTAATTGACTAGTTGGTCATCGACTGTTGTTGAGTTTAATTATAGCCTACTAAAACTCTACATGTAGATAGTGTATATAAAATATTGAATGGAGGACAAGAAAAATATAAAATATTAACTCTACACGTAGATAGTACTAATTAATTATAGCCTACTAATTCACACGGCATATCGCACTTTGAGAATTTCCAAGAACGTTCAAGCAAACTACATAGACATGCGAAAGAAAAATACATAAACAGTTTCCCTTTTAACCAACAAATGGAAAATTTATTTTCGTAATTTCAGTATATATACGTATTGATGTACATATAATTCATAAATGTATAAATAAGATTGTGATATGTGTTATTGAAATTTCTTAATAAAAAACTAATATTAAATGAGAACATTCAAATTATTCAATGGGGTTACACAAAGAAAGAAACCAAAATAAAATCAGAGAGTAGACTAGAGTCAGTCAATAGTACGGAGGGTTGACCCTTTCTAACTATTTTTAATTGTTTTTTACGCGTTGGTCACGGAGGAGATGAACATTAGAATTTAGAACCTATTCGTACGGTAGATGGGATTTATTATTTCAGAATCGTCAGATGGGATTTATTATTTCAGAGAGAGAAAAAAAAAATAACCCTATGAATTATACATTTATGTTTATACTTATTCATGATCAATGAGGAGATATATAATATAAGAGATGATAGTTGTTGGGTATTAACACTCGGCTCTTGGGCGACCCGACCGACAACCAATTCGATCCACCGATCTTAATGGTGCATCATAGGATGCCTGACTGTAAACACTTGATTTTGGATCGGGGTCAAAATATCGTACATGAAGAACCGAACCGAGAAAAATCGTCCCTATCCAAACACTAAACCTTAAACCCCAAATCCTAAACTCTAAACCTTAAACCCCAAATCCTAAATCCCAAACGGCCAAACCATAAAACCTTAACCCTAAAACTTAAAACTCTATACCCTAAACCCCAAACTTTAAACCCTAAAACCTAAATCCCAATTTCGTCCAAAACACCTACCATGCCACCAATTACTCCTAATTTGTCACCTTTCACCAAAACTCCTCCCAATTGTCAATCACCTTTGCCCAATTGCTATCATATTTGCCTAATTGCTATCACAATTGTTATTCACTATGTATTGTTCATGCTTTATCATCTACTTGGAGGAGGAAAACTCTACAAAAAAGGGAGAGCTACGGTTGAAGAAAAGAGGAAGAAGCCGAAGGAGAGTTTTGAACAAGCAAGGCCGTAAGCTACGACTTGCAAGAAGAAAAGGAAGAAAAGAGAGGAAAAAAAATAAAAGAGAAGGTCATGACAAAGTGAGGATTTGAGTGATAGTGAAAAAAAAATAGAGAGAAAATGAGTGAATAAAAATTGACAATTATCGATCTCGGTCATTCGTACGGTATCTAAACCTCAAATTACTTAGGCATATATTTCTCGTAATCAATATTGTATTTATATGTCCTAATGTGAATAGAGTTTATGTTATTGATATTAGGTGTTGATAGTTGTATTTCATATAAAAATCGTACTCGATTTTAAGTTTGGTATAACTTTGGGGTCATTTTAGACATTTATGAAAGTTATGAGGTTTGTTTCGGTCAAAAAATAATAATTTCGAAAATGACTTAGGTCATTCCCAAACTTTGATGAAGGTTACAACTCGGTCATTGGACTCTCGGATCATTCTTGGACTTTATCAAGTGTTATAAACCAAACAAGAAAAAATTTGGGTCATTTGTGCAATTTTTATTTTTAAAATTCAGCTCGATTTTTTTTTTAAATTACATTTTGTTCCATAAACCTTTCTGGATATCCCATCACTTCTCAAAATGTTATAAATAAGTCTAGAATAATTTTCGAAATATTTTGGAATTTTACCAAGTGTTACAAATAAGTCTGGAATAGTTTAGGGTCAATTCTGTAAATGTTTTTAAAAATATATTTTCAGTTATATTTGTTTTTAAAATTACATTCTGTAAACTTTTCTAGACATTCCATGACTTATCAAAATGTTACAAATAAGTCCATAATAATTTTCGGGTTATTTTGGAACTTTACCAAGTGTTACAAATAAGTCCAGAATAGTTTAGGGTCAATTCTGACATTTAAAAAAAAAATATTTCCAATTTAGCTCGAATTTCAAATAATTGCATTTTGGTCCCAAAACTTTGCTGGAGATTTCACGACTTCTCAAAATGTGACAAATTAATCCAACGAGCTTTATATCTTCAAAATCATTCGTGTACGTTTGACACGTTTAAAATGACTCCAAAATTAAACCATCATTTTTTTTAGCACAATTAACTTTATTATCTCTTGTTTAATTATTTTAAATTAATTAACAAAAATGAAAAAATGCTTATATATTGTTAATAAAAAAAATGCATGCAAATCCTTTTGGCCAAGCATAATCAAAACGGGTAATTCGGGTAAATCGGTGAAAACGAATTCAAAAACAAACTAAAGTATCGAAAGGGCAGATTATGGGCTCCCGAGCCCTTAAGACGTAATCAAATCCCCGAACTCAATTATGTGGACGTAGACCTTTCCCAACCATAGGATGTTAACATCATGTACCCTAGACAAATTGTAGGATTCCGATTAGTTTTTAATTAATCAGTGACAACTCTTTTATTTTTCGATCAGGTTGATGACCCCGCTCGACCGGACTCATCGCTCGCCAAGACTCGACATTTTTCGAGCGAATTCCCCCCAAAAGGGGTCGGAGAAAATCGGATTCGACATTCGTCATTGGCGCAAAAAGATTGTATGGGTTACGCTTGTAGCGCCGTTATAAGAGGTCCTTAGGCTTTTGGTGCGCTACTATTATACTGTGCACCACTCACTTCCACACCAAGAACACCATGACCCCAGGGGGACGCCTCATAGTACCCGATCTTCAGTTTTAGCCAAAGGAGGCGCGCCAATATGGGGCACGCCACTGGTAGGACATTTTCCGTCCTTGGATGCTTCCTCATTTTCTCCCCATTAGGGATCCCTACATAATGACAAAATGACACAATGCAGCACACGATACAAGGCAGCACATGACACAATGCAACACATGACACAAGACTCAATACAACACAAGAAGCAATGCATGAATCCTAACCATGATCACTTAACCAGGTGACACCTGGGATGACCATGGTCGGGACTGACTCAACTCAGGTTAGAGGTGAGAGTTATAAATACCATCACTCATCTCTATTAAATGCCCTAACCCCCTATGTTCTCTCCACATACTCCCTCATAAACGAACCTTCGAGTGACCTAATCATCAAAGAGGAAACAACGGGAACTCTCCGGGTTTTCCTTTGGTGCAGGTTATCAGGGCAGCAAGGAGACCGACCCGAAATACTTCGCACCGAGTACTACCAAACTGCATGATCCAACAGTAATTGTCTATTAAACTTCGTAATGTAGTTTTAGTAATTTATTTTCTATTTGGTTATTTAAAATATTTTATTTATCATCCTAAATGTTTATTTATTTATATTTAATTTATCTAATTGCATTTTTTTATATGCTTCAAATATTCAAATATAGTTATTGAAGCAACTCACATATTATTGTATTAAATATCTATTGTTTATTTATTAATGTTCTTTAGTAATCAACCTATGTTCATCGTCGTTTATTTAACTATGGTTTTATTTTAATTATGTATTTACTGTATTAATTTTTTGAAATGACTGAAAAATAAGTAATATACTAAATTTAGTATTTATAGGCTATAAGAATATTCATTTTAAAAATATTTTTCCAACAATCTCTAAAAGAATCAGAAAAACTATAATATTTAGATAATTAAATTAGATATATTTTCTTTTTCACATTGATCATAAAATTTGGTAAAAGTTAGTAACATTGTCAAAAATTAACAATACTATTTTGATCAAATTTTATGATTAATGTGAAAATTGAAACTTAACATCATATATGTCATTATAACTCTAATTTAAGTATCTACATACTAGTCTTATTGTTGAAAAAAATATTTTCAAAATGAGTATTCCAATAGCATATAAATACTAAATTTAGAATATTACTTATTTTTCAACTATTTCAAAAAATTAATACAGTAGATACAAAATTAAATTAAAACTATAATTAAACAAATATCGTTGAACATAAATTATTTGCTAAAAAGCATCAAAAAATAAACATAAGATATTTAATACAATAATATGAGAGTTGCTTCAATAATTATATTTGAAACATATAAAAATAAAAATTGGAATTAGTAGTATAGTAGTAACACTTTTAGCTAGTATGTAAGATATCTAAGGTTAAAAACTTGCTAGAAACATTATTTTTTTACAATTTTGGATTGTAGTTTGATAATTACAAAAATATGAGATCAATTTGATAATTAATTTTCTTAAAATTGTTAAAAGCAAATATGTAAAAAAATAATTATTGGGGCATTATAATATTTCAACAAAAATGTTATGTATAAAGTAGTCGATTGTCTGCAAATATAATTTTCCTATTGATCGAGTCCAAAATATTTCATGAATAAATAATACATGATGCTTATTGGGCAAGTAACACTGTATTGAGAAAACAGTATTACTGGTAAATAATACGTTTGCCAATAATTATCGACACCGTACAATAGGAACAAACAATCTTCTCAGCACAAAAAGAAAAGAAAAAGGGTACAAGATACAATATGAATAAACACGCTAGTACTATATACTTTGTAACAACAAACATTATCCTTAATAGCAAGTTGCACCCTCATTCTTACACTCACGCTGCACTTATATGCCATGAAACATATTTTCATTTAGGTCATTTTATCCCTATTTTTAGATAGAGACGAGACGAGAAAAGGGTTTTTCAATGAGACATGTAACCAATTAATAATCTGTATTGTGTCCAAACTTAAATTTAGGTTGCGACTATATTAATAGTTTTCTAACCAAGTTTATTCTTGATTTAAAAATCTAGGGACACCATTAGATACTTATGCTACCAAAACGACTTAACCAAAAATAGAGGTACTTAAGTAACTCATGAGTGAAGATTAGGGGTACTAAATTGCTCCAAACAGAAGTTAAAGATGAAAGATAAAAAAGGCTAAGTTTGGGGTGCATTATTCTTTTTCGTTTTTTTCTCTATAATTTGTTGATTATTAATTTATTATTATTAACGAATTTTCTTTAACCGGAGTAGGGAGACTACTGCAGCACAAAACTGCCAGCAGACCTCTTCTTCTTCTTCATCATCATCACCATCATCTTCGTCCAGTGAATGTTCCGATAGTCCTTGATTCAGCTCCGAATCTCGTGATTTCTATTAGAAAGCCCCCTTACGATTCGATCAAACCGATACGCAGTTCAACTCTAGAATTCCATCTCCGTCGCTCAAATGGAGCACCAGCGAAGCGTCTCGGGATCCTCACTCAGCCCTAGATCTCCGTCTTCGCAACCGTATCTATCTGTATCTGTCATCGATCCTGTGAAGCTCGGAAATGGTGTGCAGGCTTATATCTCCTATCGCGTCATCACCAAGGTACTTGTTTTTCTTTCAGAAATTTTATATTAATTATTTGGTCGTGCTGCAATCAGAGGAAAGAGTCTATTTAGGCTTAGGATTATTCATTAATAAAGAAACGTGGGATATTCAGTGATCCGACTACTCTTTTGTGATTCTTGATAGCAGTTGCCATACAAGCTGTATAAGTACTTTGTGGTTTAATCGAAATGTATCGTCTGATGCTAGGAATGAGCATGCATTAATCCGATAATAGCATTTTTGATATTTCTTAGGTACAATAACCTTGTTGGATGTCCTTCTATAGAGCTGTACCTGTATGACATTGTTATAGATCCTGTTTGTGGTGAGGACTGAACTTGTTTGGTTTCCTTATCTGTTAAGGTAAGGTTTCATTTCAAGACACCAAACTGTTAAAATATGTAGAAAAAAATAGAGAAAAGGGGATCCATCCTCGACTTATGCAAATCATTCAGATATTTTAAATACCAAAGTACAGTGACATTAGATCGCCTGTAAGCAAACAATAGCCAAAATGAAACTCATCTTATTTGTTGGCTGGTAATAATACGGTGCTGTCCTCCTGATCGTGTTATGGGTGTGCTCATTATGTTACGAGAGAATAGTAACAAATAATTTTTGTATAGAGGATTGTTTTCATTCGCTACGATGGGTTCACTGTCATCCTATATAGCAATGTCAGTACATTTCTGAGATATTCGAACTTATTTTATGCTTTATTTGGTACCTGCCACAGACAAACTTACCAGAGTACCAAGGTCCAGAAAAGATTGTTATCCGACGTTATAGTGATTTTATTTGGTTGCATGATCGCCTCTTTGAGAAATTCAAAGGAATCTTCATTCCTCCTCTTCCCGAGAAGAGTGCTGTTGGTAAGGATTTAAAAAGCTGCTTCACTATTATTTGCCAAGAAATTGATATTTCAGTTTGAGGATTAGGATTTAAAACTCGTTAAGCAGGAAGATGTGTTTAAATAGTAAAAATTGTAAGTCTCAATGGTCCGTAAATTTGAACAGAGTTACTAAATCAAGGAATCTTTGGTGTTGTTTCTGCATTCAACATGTCCAGAAAGTAATGGTGTATATCGTGTTTTATTTGTTAAGTTTTGTTAGACTGATGTAGTTTATCTATTGCAGAGAAGTTCAGGTTCAGTGCTGAATTTATCGAAATGAGGCGTCAAGCATTGGATATATTTCTTAACAGAATAGCTTTGCACCATGAGCTTCGGCAAAGTGAGGATCTCAGAACCTTCTTACAGGTTGATGAGGAGGTATCCACAGTAAACCTTGAAAGATGAAATTTGGTTTTATGAAATTTGGTTTTATGAAACTTGATGAATCATTAGTTTTGGAAGTGTTAGTTGTTTTTGCATTTCCAGTATTCAAGCCTGTTATGCATCATGACTCGTAGAGATTTTCTTCATCTCGGTATTCGTAAATCATATTTATGATCAATTGGTATGTGTACATGCTTAAAATATATCAAAGCCAAATCATGACTCTTAAAGTTTCTTATTTTGATGGTAAATCTTTAGCATCCTGTGACTGCAAGTCTTGTTTCTTTTCCCTTACAAGGCAAGTAATGGGTAACTCTTCAGCTAATCGGCTTTGCTGGGATAGCTACTGTTCTCATAATTGGAAAACTTAGGGCCTTGGGTTATACCGTTGTACTATCAGCGATTTATATAAAATCTTATTTTCAGGTAATGGAAAGATTAAGATCTCATGAGACTGGCATATTTAAGAAGCCTGCTGATCTTATGCAAATGTTCAAGGTAATTACGCTTCTTTTAGAGTGCTAGTCATGCAAAGAAGGCAAGTTATTTGAAAATACTGCATTTTCAGTAAAAACACTTTCTGGATTCAATTTCATTTCATTGGCTATGTATGATAGCATGATGATCAATCTCTCTAATACTGTCTCCGCCTTTGTGTACGCCAGGATGTACAATCCAAAGTGAGTGATGTTGTCCTGGGAAAGGAAAAGCCGGTTGAAGAATCAAATGCTAACTATGAAAAGCTGAAGAATTACATATTTGAGCTTGAAAACCACCTCACTGAAGCACAAAAACATGCTTACCGTTTAGTGAAAAGGCACAGGGGTAATTACCATTGAGGACATCTTTATCTGCCCTCTCTTATGTCCATAAATACCATTGATGGCTTCTAACTTCAATTTTCCTTTGTATTTCTTACTTTTTCTCGCATACATGGTTTCACTGTAAAAGTTTATTCCTAAGCCTCTTTATTTGCAGAGTTGGGAAAATCTCTTTCTGATTTTGGGAAAGCCATCAAGCTCCTTGGTGCCTGCGAAGGCGATTCTCTTGGGAAGGTATTCTCTGATCTTGGAGCCAAATCAGAAACAGTATCACTTAGGCTGCAGAAGGAGGTAGGCTTATTTTGGGAAGACCTCTATTTGTCATTCTATGATTCCCTTGATATGTACATCACTAGTGACACTGTTCCCTGTTTTCATTGTTTGTATTTGCCTAATGTCCAGTCCAATCAACTGTTGATGAATTTTGAAGAACCTCTAAAAGATTACGTTCGCTCTGTGCAATCTATAAAGGTTATTCTAGTTCCATCTCGCCTTATCTCCGAAGCTGGGAACGGAATCACGAAATATTCCTTCTTACTCGAATTGTATACCATGGATATGTCTATCACATCGAA
Source organism: Chamaenerion angustifolium (assembly GCA_946814005.1). Lineage (NCBI taxonomy): Eukaryota > Viridiplantae > Streptophyta > Magnoliopsida > Myrtales > Onagraceae > Chamaenerion > Chamaenerion angustifolium. Next base: position 31,437,837 of record OX328275.1, read on the forward strand.
AAATATGTTGATGGTTCTTGATTTCTTCTTTTCCATGACTTAAATCCTCTCTTTCGCTTGTTTTTGCAACAGGCTACAATTTTGGAACGTGCCACTGCATTCAGGCAGCAGTGTGAGCTTGCTGAAACAATCAAGTTAAAAGAAATAAACCTGTAAGAGTTCTTTCTCTCAGTGCACTGTATCTCTTAGCTTACCGACAGAGGTCATATCTGCACGTAGGTTTATCAACACTTCTAAATTTTACTGTTGCCATTAGGCAATATGCTAGTATCATCAATCCACTAATAAAATTTAGTGTTGCCATTAGGCAGTATACTAAGAGTGTATCATCCATCTCTTCTCTAAGTAAGTTAAGATAATATCCTTGAGCTGCAATATGATGGACAACAAAGATTTTGCTAAATTTAAGGAAGAACCATAATGCTTCATCTTTTTACTTTACTTGGAGTTAGTGCGTATGGTGTCACGGGCTTTGAGGAAGTCTATCTATCTCTCCTCATTCTTGCGGCATCAAATTTCTAAGCAGTCTTTACCACAATCTCACGAATAACACTACTTGTATTACTCTCTTGTTTTCCAATGTGACCCTTTAGTGTGAGGGGGCTCTCAAAATAAATTAATACAATTAATGAGGGATTAAAAATGACAAACAATATACTTTCTTAAACAATGAATCTAAACCGATATGTCGAATCTAGAATGTTTGAATATTTCTTCCCTTTGTTGTCATATTTGCATGGATTCTTCTGATCTGGGTCAGCCTTTTTTTTTTCTAGACAAATCTTGTGAATAAGTTGAGACCCAAGAGGCTATCTTATTATAATCCTAAACGAGGAGCAAAATAAAACTTTTTTTTTTTCCATAATTTTATGCTGGTCTCTACTATTTCCATTTCGATAAATCTTTAGATACTCTAACTGGTAGAGTTTCTGTATTTACGGTTGCAGTGACAAACTGATGTTGACGCGGTCAGACAAAGTGAGAGAAGCAGAGTATGAATATAAGGAGGCAAGTAACTCTGTTCAATGCTGGTCGAGTAAAATGTTTACAAAAGTTCCTTTCTTCTGATGTGATCCTTGTCTGCTACAGCTGAAGGAAGAGAGTGAAGAAGCAACTGGAAGGTTTGAAACGATTGTAAAACGAATGAACGAAGAGATCGTGCGATTCCAAGAACAGAAGACATTAGATATGGGCGTTGCTTTCCATGAATTTGCCCTAGGTCAGTCTCGCCTTGCCACTAGCATCGCCGATGCTTGGAGAAGCCTCCTTCCCAAACTCGAAGCTTGCTCTGTCTAGTGGAAATCGGGAGGCGATTTTTTTTTTTTCATTGCAGTTTCTTCATGATGTGAATTGTACTGTCTTTGTACAAATCGGAGGCCGAATTTTTCACAAAACAAATTAAATTTCTGTGCATTTTCCTCAAGTCATGTGTAACTAGACATAAAAGAGAATGTAATCTAAATGTATTTTTTCTTCATCGAACTCAAATTTCATATTTATATATTATTATGTTTATGTATTTTGCATAAGTAGAAACCGATATATCAAGAATTGAATGAGGCACAGCCATGTACTATCATTGCTTTACCCATCTGCAAAATCCAACTGAACAAGCAATCAAGCATACATATGAAGCTCACAGCTTATACACTTTATTTCTTAATTGGAACCTCTTCGCTTCCAACGTTCATCATTGTGTCAACTCGAGGTCGGGTCTCTGATCAACCACTTCCCCTTTTAGATCATCCGGGAATGCATCTGGATAGATAGCACGAAGCTTCGATTTCATGCTCCTGCAAGAGCAGAGAGTACAAATGAGCTGTCTACAGTTTCTCCCTCCATATAAACAAATGAAAGGATTGATAAATCGGGTGAAACAGGTAAGCAAAGTCTTTGCTGCAAAGACCACATACCTCAGTTTTTGGAAAACATAATCGAGATCCGATTTCATAGACCTTAAGACACGCGTGTTCTTGGAGATATCACCAGACACCTCTGCGAAGCAGTGCTCTGAGTAATCGTTGAAATGTGAGAGGACTGCATTGCTATCCTGCAACCTCCCCAAACTGCCATTCCACACCCAAAATGGAGACCATGACCAAAAGCAGTAACATCAACCAAAAACATTGCTATACCACACATGGCACAAATTCATGAGAGATCAGAAATGTAAGTCTTTGCTGCGTAAATCAAATGACGCAAGGGGTGCCTTGGTAAACACCATTCTGTTTTATCGGATTGACTAAGCTAATCTAGGTTCAGTTTACCTCATAAACAAATGATTAGGGTAATGAAGTAGCAGAATTACTAGTTAAAAAGGATCTATGCTCCCTAAATTGGACAAAACACATGCAACCAACAAGCAGGAACTGCAATTAGAATCATACATTGGATGGAAAGGGAAAATAATGAAGAACTTCACGAGGAAGAAAGAGAAAGAGGAGCAGTGATGCATACATAAGGTGCTGATGCTGCTTCAGGGATTGAAGATCGTCAGACTTGATAAGAGATTTGAATTCCGACGAAAGTTCGGCCGCTGAATTTCTGATGGACTCTTTCTCAACAGAGGCTGATTCCTCCATTCAATTAAGTGTATCGTCACCGATGAAAAAACGCAGCGTAACTCCCGACAAACAGTAGATGGAGTGATCTTTGGGTTCGGCTAATTTGATCGGAGCAGCAGGAGAATCTTGAGCCAAGCTTGAATTTTTGTGTGACTTGATGATTTTTTTTTGGGTCAAAGAACACCAAGATAGTTGGGCTGAGTGATCTAGGTCCGAAAGGTTGTGGGCTATATCAGTATTTTTTTTTTTCGTTTTCAACGACAATACTAAAGCGACGTCGTTCGTCATTTTCTTGCTATAGAATAGCTCTGAGGCTGTTAACGTAATTTACTCGCAAACTCAAAACCCTAACGATATATATAGCTGGCATTTCTGATCTCTCCCTCCGTAGCCTCTTCAAGCAGCAGAGACCGACCGGAGCAGCGGAAATCTCAAGTAGCGTTCCAGCTCATCTTTTTCAGTCTCCACCATGGTGAGTGTTTTATCTGCAGTGTGGTGTGGATCTACTTTCTTCCTCCTCTTCTGTATGCTTTACACCAGGATCCTTCTGTAGGATCTTTGACTTCAGTTCATTAGCAGTACTACTATTCAATCATCACTTCGTCTGGTCTCGGAGAAAGTGTGTAGAAATAGTTACGAATTCGGTGTTTTTTAATTTGATCTTGCTGCTAGGTGCAATACTGAAGCGTTGCTGTGGATGATGCTTAATTTCTTGTTTAGGGTTAATTGGTTGTATTGTACAGTGAATTAAAATGTCGATCTGGTTATTGCGATCATAGGAGTGATGTTTATGTGTTATTACTTATTTGCAGTCTAAGAAGAAGGTTAGAGAAGTAAAGGTCGAAACTGTCACACTTGGACCAGCTGTGCGAGAGGGAGAGCAAGTCTTCGGAGTGGCACACATTTTTGCATCATTCAATGATACATTTATTGTGAGTGCTTTTATAAGCATCATGGAATGGATAGTGGATGTTTAAGTTGCGTGTGTTCTAATTTTGCTATTGTAGTTTTGGTTAAGTTTCTTTCTGTTTTGATTGCAGCATGTGACCGACTTGTCCGGAAGGGAAACACTTGTCCGCATTACTGGTAATTATTAATCTAGATTTCTGTTAGTTTCATTTATCTGCTTCATAATCGGCTACATATAATGTTGAAAATTGTTCTGCTGTTACATTTGCTTTTATTAGGCGTAGGTTGTTGAAAATCCGTTAACTTCTTCATGAAGGAAATAGTAAGGAGAAGGAATGCCAAAATCATTGAGTTCTGAAATTATGTAATGGGTTGATATTTTAAGAGGATCGCTTAGTTGTACATAATGTTTCTCTAGGCCTAGCTAAATTTCAATGTTAAACTTTGGAAAGTTATGCAGTTCTTACTTGGGTACCTACTTGTACTGTGACATGTACGAATCTTTCTACATTTTTCATCATTATGTTAAGCTTTGGAACACCACGTGACACTGATCTAATCAAGTTCCCGGTTTGTTATACACCATGACTGAAGCATAATTATTTTTGAGTTAATTACATCAAACTTGTTTCCAGGTGGAATGAAGGTGAAAGCTGATCGGGATGAATCATCCCCATATGCAGCCATGCTTGCAGCTCAGGATGTTTCTCAGCGATGCAAGGTGCTAAGGATTTGCTTGATATCTATTTGATTCTGATAGTGCTGATCTATTAATGTGTTTTCCTCTCTGTGCTCAGTTATATAATGCTTTTTACGTTTCAGGAACTTGGAATTACTGCTCTTCACATTAAGCTTCGGGCTACTGGAGGAAATAAGACTAAGACTCCTGGTCCTGGTGCCCAGTCTGCTCTGAGGGCTCTTGCTCGTTCAGGCATGAAGATTGGTCGGATAGGTATGTTCAATCTAACAACCTATTGAAACTGATCTTCTTTTTTAGTCCATAACCATTTCTTGATCTGTCTTTTGCATAAGGCAATTTTTTGAAATGTGTTTTTTTGCTTTAAATGTTGTATTACATTTATTCATTCCTGATTCTTAAGTTGCTCTACAAATAAGTCCACTTAACACGTTGTCTTTGATGGGTTACAGAGGATGTGACACCAATCCCCACTGACAGCACTCGCCGAAAGGGTGGCCGAAGAGGAAGGAGGCTGTGATTGTTTTCTGCATGTCACTATGCAAGTTCTGTTGGTCGTTTTTACCAGTGGTTTTTATATTATCTGATGCTTTGTTTTGAATTACTGTGGAATCTAATAGTTAGCTTTGATTGAGGAAGCAGTATCACACTACATTGGTAATGGAATGCGCCTTTCGTTTTCAAAGATGAAGTTAAAAAGGTCTATTGGGTAATTGTGATGGTACTTAACTTTCCTGCTCTAGTAACGTAGCCTTCTTAGTCGTGGGACTTAACTTAGCCTCCATGCTGATATGGTGCATGAGGGGTTATAATAGCTCCCTAGATCAATTTTCATTCCTTATATTTGTTTGCTGCAGCTTTTCATCTGCATCTTACTTTTATGGATGAGAATATTTCCACACACTGCAACTGTTCTGCAACGAAGAAATTCCTGATGCAAAACTTATAATATTTATGTTAGCAAATCCAATTGTCTACTTCTGTGCAAACTATTGTTCACATACCCTAAACCTAGAGACCGCTACTCTTCAAGTGCTTTCAAGTTGCGTATGATCTTCAAAACTAGGTGTGAGCTAGGCTGGGACGGGTAGTGAACCAAACCCGAAATTTTGGGCCTTATTACTGTAGGACTGAGATCGATTTCTTTGTTGGCCAAAAAAAAGATCGATTTCTTTCAAAAAAAATTCTTAGTCGGTTTTGGTTGAGTCGAACCGGATAGTTTTGGACTGAATTTTTTGGAGAAAGAAATTACACAGTTTTTTGCAGAGCGATGGAGATGCGATATATGACAATGGCAAATATTCTGTGAACTGAGGAAGCAAAGTTGATAATTTATCATTGGATATCTAAAGAGCTGATTGCTCCTGGATATCTAAATTGGTGCTCTGTTTGCTGCATTTTTTTACCCGACCTATATTTTTTTTTACCGTTCTTTTTATTGCGATATTGTGTTTATAACTACACACACAAAAAAAGTAATTTTAAATTATACAAATTAGCAAATGCTTTTTTCAGTATCATAATTAGGTTTTGAAAATTTTTCATTACAACTACAGATTCCTGGTCTGGATCGTGATGCAAAACAAACACTGGCCACAGAGAGAAGCCGTATCTGTTTATCCATTCGAACGAACCCTGGTTACCAATAATCTCCACAAGAACATACACCTCCCTCAAAGTGATGAAACCTACTAGCATCCCTAACCACTATCACCCTCCCTTCAGTAGCCGACACATACTTGCAGAACGAGTGGCAGTCCCCACAAACCCTCAAGTTCTTCGTCACTCTAATTGTAGTCTCCTTAGCCGTAGCAAGGAGCCCAAACGCGATCGCCAACTTCTCACAGTGAGCAGACAACATCCCAACCTTAACCTCCTCATCTACATCGTGTAGCACAAAGTTCGTGTCAGGGACATAACCAGCAGCCTCTATCCTCTCATACAGATCCTTCAACAGACTGTACATTGCTTTTGACTGAGGGTGCGTCCGATCCCCTGAACCAAACCGATGAACATTGTCGGATACCTCAATCCAAGCCCACCCGGGTGCTTTTTTCAGTTTCCTGTGAGTTATCATCTCTCTAACCCTAGCCACGCCGTCCCACCTTCCTGCATTTGCGTATATATTGGACAGCAAGACGTAATACCCTGGGTTGTCGGATTTCATCTCGAGAAGTGACTCGGCTATCTTTTCTGCTATGTCTATGCGCTTGTGCTTCCTACAAGCAGCTTCAAGGCTCCCAATAAGCCCTGGTCCTTTTCAATTTCAACGGATTCTAACATATCCAGTGCCTCATCGAATCTTCCGGACCGACCTAGTAAATCGACCATGCAAGTATAGTGTTTCGCATCTGCCTTGACAGAATAAACGTCCTTCATTGAATTGAAAATCTGCATACCTTCTTCGACTAGTCCTGCATGGCTGCATGCGTATAAAAGCGAGACGAATGTGATCTCGTTTGGTGTAACCCCATGGCTTAGCATCATAGGGAATAATTCGAGAGCTTTCGTGGCTTCTCCGTGGTATGCGTACGCCGCTATCATCGCACTCCATGAGATAACGTTTCTCTCTGGCATTTTATCGAACACTTCCTTGGCCAAATCAACGCTACCACACTTGGCATACATGTCGATCAAAGCGGTGGCTAATATCACATTGAGGGAAAGCTTCTTCGTGGTTATGTAGTTGTGGATGCTTTTTGCCTTATTCAGAGCGCCTAGCTTGGCGCAAGCATTGACAACAGTCACCATCGTGATCTTATCGGGGACAACACGTTTCCGGTTCATTTCGTCGAATAAATCAAGAGCTTCAGAAGGGTATCCGCATTCAACACACGCCCCTATCATTACCGTCCATGTGATAATATCCCTGTTAAGCATTTCGTCGAACAGTAAGCGGGCAGCGTCGATGACCCTGCACTTGGCGTACATATCGACGATCGCTGCACACACAGTTTGATCCAAATTCCACCCATTCTTCCAAACAAAGCAGTGAACTGATCCTCCCATTCGCAAGTCCGAATTCACCTTACAGGCCCGCATCATGAACGGCAATGTGAAGTTGTCAGGTTTCGCACCCGAACGAATCAGCTCCCGGAAAGTTCCAAAACAGTTTTCCCAGTCACCAACTTTAGCAAACCCACCAACCATCACACTCCAAGAGACAGGGTCTCTCTCGACCATGGAGTTAAACAAAGAGTTAGCATCTGTTACCGCTCTGTGGTAAGTATAAATATAGAGTAGCTTGTTCACGACGGCGAGATTTAGGTGCATTTGATTGACGGCTATTTGGGCATGAACTTGCTTGATCTGCAAAACATCCTTACAGTTTAACAGAGCCGAGATATAAAATTTTGAATGGAGCAAGGGAGGGTACTGTGGATTCAACAACGTGGAATCATGCTGATGCTGTGGATGAAGCGTCTCTTGAAGGATGGCTGCTGCTGCAACGGAGTCCGAGAAAAATCGAAGTTTAGCATTGTTTCGAGCCTTGAAGATGGAGCTGTAGAGTTTGATCATGAGAGGAGTTTCGAGCGTTGAAGATGGTGGGTTTGAAGATCCAGCTTCTCCGGTGGCACTACAGTCGACAGAGGTGGATATATACTTAATTTTAATGTAATTTTTCGACCAATTGTTTTTTTTATTTAATTAAAAAATCAAGTTTTAAACCGCTATATTATTTTACACTAATTTATTAACATTCAATTGTAACCATTATTGGCTACAAGTGCAAGTGCTTTTTTTTTTGGTTTAAGAACTATAAAACTATCTAAACTTGGCTTTAAAAAAATAATAATTAAATCATATTCATGTTTTTAACACAGCTGGTTGCTTACAAAATATTTTTTTTACTAATAATTCCATTTAATAATAGGAATAATTATAAAAAAAACAAACTTAGCTGAACTTTAAGGAAAAACCAAACAGTAAACCGAACTTTTTTTGTTGACAAACAACAAACCAAACTTTTGGAATTGATCAAACAACAAACATATCTCAAATTTGCATTATGTTTGAACGACTTTTTCAATGTTTGAGAGAGTTATTAAGTCGTAATACACTTTCCTTAGAATAGTTTAACTAATGTTTACTTAATAACTCTCTTAAACATTGAAAAATCTGTTAAAACATGATGAAAATTTGAGGTACGTTTGTTGTTTGCTTAATTTCAAAAGTTTGGTTTATTTTTTGTCAATAATAAAAAAGATCAATTTGCTGTTAGATTTTTTCGTTTTTTTAGAATTAACCCTTACTACTGTCCCGGACAGGAAGAACACTTCACGTGACGGTCTCTACTTCCGAAGTCCTGACAAATTCGTGTTTAGACGCTCGTCAGGATAGATAGAGAAGAGATCCATCGCTCAATGCATTAAACCTCTCCCTCGGTCTTGCCGCCATCGTCGCTCCTCGATTCTCAGGTTTGCCATGTCGGACTCGAACGATGACCTCCAATCCGCCACCATCAGGACCCAGCAGTCGCCTCCTCGGCGGAACGGAGTACAGTTGGTGCCAGGCGGTTCCCACCGGTACCAGCACCACAGTCCTTGCTCTGCTCCTAAGCCTTCCATCCTACTCTCAGGTTCAGCCCTCCACACTGTAAAATTCCCGCCCCATGCTATGATCGAAGCGTTGGTTTTTCTTCTCATGTAATCTCGGTTTAAACGAGTCACTTACCATAATATGGTTCACGATTTCAGAAACGGTTTTGTCCACGATTTTAACAACGATTTCACCCGTGATTTCAGCCCACCAATGCATATTCGGTTATACTTTTTGATGGATAGAGTTTAAGAATTCGATCCTAGTTTTCGTTGGTTGATTGATTTGAATGTGTTTATTAAGTTTATGAGCATGTTTAAATCGATCTTATAAACATTAGGTTTACACGAAGCTCCGATTCCAAGCCGATGCCAATTCATTCTCCTTCGTTGCCGATCTGGCGCGTCGAAACCTTCGATCTCCCATCGACGTGTCAGATCTTGGAAAGCTCACCGGAATCTGGAGCTCCGGATATCACCCGATTCCATCTCCTCCACAAGCACGAGATGAGCCGGAACTCATGGCTTGATCCGGAGCTCTGGAAGGACGGCGGCGTCGACGTATTCCACGCGAACCAGTACGTCCTCGGCGAGACCCAGTTGGCCGTGGTGCTGCGGTTACACACCGGAGCGTGCGATCGATCAACGACAGCGGAAATGCTTCGGAACTTGAAGCGTCTCCGTCGGTGGAGGAGAGGCGGGAACGAAAGAGATTGAGCCGAGAACGAAAGAGATTGAGCCGGAGGAGGGGCTGAACTCGACGATCGAGGAGCTCATCCCGAAAGGGAAAGCGGACAAGCCGTTCTGGGCGCGTGGAATGAACATGCTTGGTTATTCGCTGAATGCGCTGAGGATGACTAATTTGAGGTTCGAGGAGTCTGCTCCGCCGCGTGTGACACAGATGGTGAGGTTGAAGATGATGCCTCCATCACTGAAGGCATTCTTGATTATCTTGAAATGGTTGAAGAGTTGGATAGAGTCATGGGAATGTCCTCCATCCCAGCCTCGATGACACAGGCCTATCTTGCAGTAACTCTGGAATGCACTGTCAGGCACCTCTACGGGAAGACTAACAACCACGCAAAATACTTTAACGCTCTTAAAGAGGATATGGAGATCTAGGATACGGATAATGAGCTCTGAATTTGTTGTTGAAATAGAAGTAAAAATATGTATTTCGTAATGATAGTTCTTCATAACCTTTTATGGATGCTCCTATTTTTTATAATCTACTAAATAAGTAGTTGTATTTTAATTTGTTGTTAAATATTTTGTTAAAATGTTTAACTTCTGTATTGATGTTCTTCGTAATCTGAATTTTAGTTATTTAGAATCTGAGTTTCAATTCTTCAAATCATCCTTTTCGTTGAATAGTTTGTAAATTAAATAGTTCATTCTAACTTGAAATTTGATTAAATTGTTACATATGTTATCCTCTGATTAAATGGTTACATATGTTTCCTTGTAACGTGATAAAATGGTTACATATGTTTTTTTTTTAAATGTGGATAATAGGTAAAATTGTAATCGTAATATGTGGTTAAATAGTTAAACATGTTTAATATAAATGTAAAAATAATATGTGTAAAAGTAATTAATCCTTTTAGTTTTTATCATCTTTTTTTTCAACCTCCTCATTTCTTTGTTCACTTTTTTTATTTTTTTTTTTATTTTTTTCCCTTGAGGTTGAGGGTGGAAAATTATTAATTGTGTCACGCAAAGCATTATGACAGCTAGAGTTGTCGATGGTTAGGGTATGGTACGAGTATGACAAATACCATAAGCATACCATGTTTTTAAACCGCATACCATAACCATTACAAGTACAATTTTCAATACAATAACTATTAAAAATAACCTTGATTATTAACAATGGTTTTACCCGTATATCCATATTTATTCCACACATATAATATAATAAAACTTAAAATTTTATTTAAAAAATACATAAATCTATATTGTCAATAATAAAAATATATAAAACTAACATCATAGTTATTTATTAACTGTATGTACATTAACTTCCATTATTTAGTATATATTAGTTTATTTAGTATATAAATAATTAATATATTTATATAATAACCATGGTTATAACCGTGAGTATAACTCAAATACCATAACCATAACCATAATGGTACAGTTACCCATATTAAACAGTAACGGTTATAACCATGATAATGAGTTTTTCACCGCACCATTGTCGACACTAATGACAGCTTGTGGAGATTGTAGTGGGAAATTATTAATAGTTTTAGTGGGGTATTAAATCTATACCAAATCATACATATCTGAATTTATTAGTTTAAACTATTATAGTTTATATTTTAATAAGTTAATAAAAAAATTTATCAATATATTTTAGTTGTATAACTCATTAACTTAGTCATTTCCACTTGCTTGTCATGTTTATCTTAGCAAATACATTACGCTATATCCTACTTCTTTTTTTTTTTTTTTTTTTTTTTAAATGAGAAATAACAACAAACCAAAAGCAAAAATTATTTGTCTTTAACTATTCTAATTGTGGATTTCCCTTGACTATCAAACATCAAGAACTTCAAAATGTCAAAGGAAGGATTCATTAGTGTATGGAAAGTATCCTCCAGATTAACAACTCCCTTAGTCAAAACATCTGCCACCCCATTTGCTTCTCGAAACACGTGTCTGATTTTGAATTTGTTAAAATTCAAAACAAGATTCCTGCAATCCAAAATAAGAGACATTAGTGGTCTATCTGCATCTGGATCTTCAATTATCATGTTAATTGCTTCATGTGCGTCAGCTTCGACGTGCAGATTCTGCACACCTAGATTCACTGCCATGGTTAGTCCGTCTCTTATAGCCCACAGTTCCGCCACAAGACTATTGGTGATTCTGATACGCCTTTGGAATCCTTTTAGCCAGCCTCCCCATTCATTTCGCATTACACCCGCTCCTCCTGCTGGACCTGGATTCCCCATTGCTGATCCATCCGTGTTAAGTTTAACCCATCCATGTTCCGGAGGCGTCCAAACCACTCAGATGGTTTTTCTTCTCTGATGAATATATTTCCTCTTAAAGTTGTCTGAGATGTCCTTTGCCTGAATCATACTTAAAGTAAGGATATCAACTGAAATAGGAAGATTATTGAAAACATATGAATTTATGTTCTTCGAGAGGTTTCAAATGGTCGTTGGAAAGATAAATCTCCATTCAATTCGTTTCTCATGAAGATGTTTGAACCTACAATTCAACTCAAGGCAAGATGAGAGATTAGACAAATAGAAGTCATTTAAATCATAAGGAATATCAATATCATTCCAAACTTTCCTCACAACCATGCAATCCCGAAGAATATGGATAGTATTTTCCTCATGTGTACTACAAACCCTGCAAATAGGGTTAATGTTCATTCCCCTCTCGTGAAGTATCTGCGGTGTGGAAAGTCTATTATGATTACACAACCATAAGAAGGTTTTTATGCGCGGGATGGTATCACACTTCCAGATCCATTCCCAGTTTCCTGAAACCAGATCTAAATTCTTGATTCTATCCTGCTTAATGAAAGAATGAACATAAGACACAGACGGAATACCTTTCGGATCCCATCCAAACTAACTTATCCTAACAAACAACCGAAGTGCCTCTAGGAATTGCCCAAATTTTTTCTTTAACTTTATCAAGGAGATGGAATGAGATATGAGAGAAATCTCACTCCCCGATTCCCGCATTAAGTCTTTTACACAGAGGTTTTCTTCATTTCGATTTAGGGGACCACTAATGAGCGATCTTAGTTTAGTTTGACCTAACCACGAGTCAAACCAAACTTTGATGTTATTTCCCTCGTCGATTACCCAACCCATACCTTTGTCAACGGTTTGACTTCCCTGGACCAAAGCTTTCCAATTCAAGGATCTCCCTATGGTGAGTTGCCGATTTGGATTCAAATATTTGAACTTCAGAATATTAGCCCAAGGGCTAATATTATTCTGACATCTCCATGAGAAATTTGCAAGTAAAGCTAAGTTTCTTTCTCTGGTAATAGGAATATTCAAACCTCCCAACTCTTTTGGGAGCGTAACTGAGTTCCACTTTAAAGCATGAAGCTTCCTTTTATCCTCTGTAGATCCCCACAAGAAATCTCTATTTAACTTGTCCAACCCCTTGCAAATCCCAATTGGAAGAGTCGTGCATTGCATTATATAAGATGGGATAGTGGTCATAACTGAATTTATGAGGACATTTCTGCCGGCCATAGATAACAATTTGGACCTCCAGCCTGAAAGTTTATTCCTGATTCTGTCCAGAATGAAGTTAAAAGAGTTTACACTTTTGTTTGACAAATTCATTGGAAAACCCAAATAAGAATCCAGTTTATCCGCTTTTCTTAAGCTCAACATTCTAGACAAATCCAATGTTGAAGCCTCATCCAAATTTCTTGAAAAAACGACTTGGGATTTTTCAAAATTAACCTTTTGATCTGAGATAGAACAAAAATTATCAAGAGTTCTTTTCATAGTCTCACAATTCTGAATTGACGCAGTGTCTAGAAAAATCAAATCATCCACAAAAAGGAGGTGAGATAAAGAAACTGATCCCCTGCCCAACTTTATAAGGATCCCCACCTACTCTTTGTAGTTTCCTCCTCAATGAGGAAGCTAAGATATTCCATGCACAAGATGAAGAGATAAGGAGATAGAGGATCTCCTTGACGAATTTCCCTGGATGGAGAGAATTTCTCCAATTTACCCCCATTCAAATGAATCGAAACATTTGTAGAAGAGACACAATCCATGATAACTTTTGTCAAAAAGACAGTAAATTTAAAATGAACCAAAGTTTTATAGATAAAATCTCATTCAAGCCTATCGTACGCTTTTTCCAAGTCCAGTTTTAAAACATCAATGCAGATTTTCCTTTTTTATTCTTAAGAGATTCCATAACTTCTCTAAGAATAACCACATTATCAACTGCTCTTCTACAAGGGATAAAACTCCCTTGAAAGGGAGATATGAGATGCTGCATGAGGGGTCTCATCCTATTAACTATCACTTTAGAAATCATTTTATAGACCGTGTTACAAAGACTAATAGGATGGAATTGGCCGACCAAAGAGGGGTTGTGAAACTTTGGGATCAGACATATAATAGTATCGTTGAGACCGTTTGGAATCGGTTTCCCCTGAAAAATGTTGGAGATGGTGTTATATATTGAACTTCCCACAACCTTCCATTGATTTTTTTGTAAAAAATAGGGTGCAAACCATCTGGACCCGGAGATTTAAGTGGGATAAGAGATTCAAAGGCCTTTTTAACTTCCCTAATAGAAACAAACTGCTCCAGAGATCTTATCATATGGGGCGAGAGAACATTGACTTGATTGAGTGACCAGTCAGACAAAAGAGAAACCTAGATTTTCTGTGAGGAAAAAAGTTTAGAAAATAAGTCTTGAAATTCTAATTTGATCAGATTATGATCAGAAACCCAAGACCCCTCCCTATCTTTAATCATACAAATTTTTGATTGATTTCTCCTAATGATGGTTGTGGCATGATAATATTTTGTGTTTCTATCCCCATCCGAAATCCATTTCGTTCTAGATTTCATAGCCCAAATTTTTTCTTCTTTTTGCAAAATATCAAGATACTAATTTCTTAAAACCTCCTCTCGCTCAATGAAGCGCGAATTGGGGTTTTGGCCAATCTTCTTTTGAATTTACTCAAGCTGAGCAAGAATTTTTTATTTCTTATGAAAATATTTCCCAAAGTTTGCTTGTTCCACTCTCTTGCCCTATCAGGGAAAATAGAGGTAGCGAACTCATGATTATTCAAAGCATACAACCAAGTCTGATTCACCAAGTTTCCAAAATCTGGATGGTCTAGCCACATAGTTTCAAGTCTAAAAGGTCTCTGAGAAAGTACTAAATTGTTACCCGAGAGGGACAAAAAAATAGGGCAATGATCAGACTTAGTTCTAGGTAAGTGAACAACTTTGGCTTCAGGAAATTTAATGAACCAATCCGGATTGGTTACAATCCTATCTAGTCTTTGCTGGACATAATGACCTCCTTTACACATCTTAGCCCAAGTAAACTTCGAACCAGAAAATCTCAAGTGTACTAGGGAGCAATAATCCAACATGTTTTTGAAATTATTAACCATATTCATGTTAATTTTTTTCCCTCCTTCTTATCTAAATAACTGGAAATGTCATTAAAATCCCCAATAACATACCAATGCTATATCCTACTTAATCATATATATAGTCACTATAGGTAGAAGTTCCAAAGTTTCAAAGTTCCAGTGATCAAGCCGAGAAAGTCTGATAGTAGAGTAAATGGCATTGTACGGACAAAGTAAAGCATGGGTTATGGTAATCTCATCCCTTTTACCAACGTGTATAATTAAACAAGTATATATATTTTTTAAAATGTTGTTATTGGCTTTGTCTTCCTTGTCAACTCCATTTTCTACCAAGTTTCAGTAAGTACTCCTTGAATTCTATGAAGTTCTCCATCAACATGCTCTAATAGTCATAGTTCCCATCACGAGGAATTGACATGGCTTGAGATTTCTGCCATCGTTTTTCACTTTGTATTTTTCGACTTTGATACCACTCGTTAGAAATATCAAATGCTATTGAATTCCAATGAAGACAGAGTTGAC
The DNA here is from genome assembly GCA_946814005.1 of Chamaenerion angustifolium. Lineage (NCBI taxonomy): Eukaryota > Viridiplantae > Streptophyta > Magnoliopsida > Myrtales > Onagraceae > Chamaenerion > Chamaenerion angustifolium. The sequence continues at coordinate 31,453,191 of OX328275.1, forward strand.
TAGTTTTGAGAGAGGAATTGACAGAGAAAATGCATAAAATAACTTTTGGGATTTTCTCTATCTTATTCTTGTAAAAAAAATTCATTCTGTGTAAATACAGAGCAATTAAATACAGAGTAATGCAGCAGCAAATTCCCACTACTTCAACCATGGTACTGGACTCCTAAAAATAGCTAACCAAAATAACAAACTTCCAACAGACTCTGAACGCAATGGTTTAGGACTAAACTAACATATTTAAAAACAATAAGGGCCTAACAAATAAATTAAACTAACTAGTAGCTTCTTGAAACAGAGACTTGACTCCCTGACAGCTTTGAACTCTTGCTGCTTCTCGTCACCATGCTGCTGCATTTTACTTCTTACAAGACCCTGGGTTGTCGGATTTCATCTCGAGAAGTAACTCGACTATCTTTTTTGCTATGTCTATGCGCTTGTGCTTCCTACAAGCAGCTAGAAAGGCTCCCAACGCTCCCAATAAGCCCTGGTCTTTTTCAATTTCAACGGATTCTAACATATCCAGTGCCTCATCGAATCTCCCGGACCGGCCTAGTAAACCGACCATGCAAGTATAGTGTCTCGCATCTGCCTTGACAGAATAAACGTCCTTCATTGAGTTGAAAATTTGCAAACCTTCTTCGACTAGTCCTGCATGGCTGCATGCGTCTAAAAGCGAGACGAATGTGACCTCGTTTGGTGAAACCCCATGGCTTAGCATCACAGGGAGTAATTCGAGAGCTTTCGTGGCTTCTCCGTGGTATGCGTACGCCGCTATCATCGCACTCCAAGAGACAACGTTTCTCTCTGGCATTTTATCAAACACTTCCTTGGCCAAATCAACGTTACCACACTTGGCATACATGTCGATCAAAGCGGTGGCTAATATCACATTGAGGGAAAGCTTCTTCGTGGTTATGTAGTTGTGGATGCGTAATGCCTTATTCAAAGCGCCTAGCTTGGCGCAAGCATTGACAACAGTCACCATCGCGATCTTATCGGGGAGAACGTGTTTCCGGTTCATTTCATCGAATAAATCAAGTGCTTCAGAAGGGTATCCGCATTCGATACACACCCTAATCATTACCGTCCATGTGATAATATCCCTCTTAAGCATTTCGTCGAACAGTAGGCGGGCAGCGTCGATGACCCTGCACTTGGCGTACATATCGACGAGCGCTGCACACACAGTTTGATCCAAATTCCACCCATTCTTCCAAACAATGCAGTGAACTGATCCTCCCATTCGCAAGTCCGAATTCACCGTACAGACCCGCATCATGAACGGCAATGTGAAGTTGTCGGGTTTCGCACCTGAACGAATCAGCTCCCGAAAAGTTCCAAAACAGTTTTCCCAGTCACCAACTTTAGCAAACCCGCCAACCATCACACTCCAAGAGACAGGGTCTCTCTCGCCCATGGAGTTAAACAAAGAGTTAGCATCTGTTACCGCTCTGTAGCAAGTGTATATATAGAGTAGCTTGTTCACGACAGCGAGATTTAGGTGCATTTGATTGACGGCTATTTGGGCATGAACTTGCTTGATCTGCGAAACATCCTTACACTTTAACATAGCCAAGATATAAATTTTTGGATGGCGCAACACAGAATACTGTGGATTCAACAACGTGGAATCATGCTGATGCTGTGGATGAAGCGTCTCTTGAAGGATGGCTGCTGCTGCCACGGAGTCCGAGAAAAATCGAAGTTTGGCATTGTTTCGAGCCTTGAAGATGGAGCTGTAGAGTTTGATCATGAGAGGATTTCAAAGATACAGCTTCTCCGGTGGCACTACAATCGACAGAGGTGGAAATATACTATAAAACTATTTAAACTTGGCTTTAAAAATAAATAAATGATATTCTTGTTTTTAAAAAATATTGTTTTTTATTAATGATTCCATTTAATAATATCCCAGAAAATAAGAAACACTTCACGTGACGGTCTCTACTTCCGAAGTCGTGACAAGTTTGTGTTTAGACGATGGTCAGGATAGATAGAGAAGAAATCCATCACTGATTCTCTTACCAGTCCTCAATGCATTAAACCTCTCCCTCGGTCTTGCCGCCCTCGTCGCTCCTCGATTCTCAGGTTTGCCATGTCGGACTCGAATGATGACCTTAATCCGCCACCATCAGGACTTAGCAGTCGCCTCGTCGGCGGAACGGAGTACAGTTGGTGCAAGGCGGTTCCCACCGGTACCGGCACCACTGTCCTTGCTCTGCTCCTAAGCGCTCCTCCTAAGCCTTCCGTCCTCCTCTCAGCCCTGCACACTCTGCAAAACTCCCGTCCGATACTACGATCGAAGCTCCGATTCCAAGCCGATGCCAATTCATTCTCCTTCGTTACCGATCCGGCGCCGTACCTGGAGGTCGAAACCTTCGATCTACCATCGACGTGTCATATCTTGGAAAGCTCACCGGAATCTGGAGCTCCGGATATCACCCGATTCCATCTCCTCCACGAGCACGAGATGAGCCGGAACTCATGGCTTGATCCGGAGATCTGGAAGGACGGCGGCGTTAACGTATTCCACGCGAGCCAGTACGCCCTCAGCGAGACGCAGTGGGCCGTGGTGCTGCGGTTGCACACTGGAGCGTGCGATCGATCAACAGCAGCGGAAATGCTCCGGGACTTGAAGCGTCTCGTTGGCGGAGGAGAGGCGGGAACGAAAGAGATTGAGCCGGAGGAGGGGCTGAACCCGACGATCGAGGAGCTCATCCCGAAAGGGAAAGCGGATAAGGCGTTCTGGGCGCGTGGAATGAACATGCTTGGTTATTCGCTGAATGCGCTGAGGATGGCTAATTTGGGGTTCGAGGAGGCTGCTCCGCCGCGTGTAACACAGATGGTGAGGTTGAAGATGAACTCTGCTGAAACTGATAGGCTCCTCGCTGTGAGTGAACTACTTTTTACTATCTTTTCTTCAATCTCATCGTTTCTTTCGTCTGTCAATTTTTTTTTCCTTCAGGGTGGAAAATTATTAATCGTGTCACGAAAACATTATGACAGCTTGTGGAGATTGTAGTGAGGAATTATTAATAGGGTTAGTGGGGTATTAAATCCAATCCAAACCAAATCATACATAATCTGAATTTATTAGATTAAACTATTATAGTTTATATTTTAAATAGTTAATAAAAAATTCTATAAATATATTTTGGTTGTATAATTCATGTGCTTGTCAGATTTATCTTAGCAAATACATTACACTATATCCTACTTAATCATATAGATATATTTATATATACTCATAGTCTCTATAGGTAGATGTAGAACTATAAGTTCCAGTGACCGAGCCAAGAAAATTTGATGGTAGAGGAAATGGTATTGTACGGACAAAATAAAGCATGGCCATGGTAATCTCATCCCTTTTACCAACGTGTATAATTAAACAAGTATATATTTTTTTTAAATGTTGTAATTATTAAAGATATAATAATTTTACTACACTTCAAAATTTAGTTTTGATCGATCGATTGAAAACTAACGGACCGAATGAGGACATCAGCCTGAGCGCCCTTGAGCTTCAATCAATTGTAATATACTTTAAAAATTAGGTGTTTATTTACGATATATAAATAATGTTTATGCTATGTATATATATTTTTAAAGATTCCGTTGAATGAAAAAATAGACATAATCGGAAATATTGAAAAACAACCAAACATCAATGACATGACCAAGGTTTTATAAGAATTAGGATCTTTTTCAAAAAGTATTTGTTTTAGAATTTTTTTTGAAAAATTATATATATAAAAAATATATTTAGCAAAATGTGCATATGTAGTAGCGTTTTTGAAAATCGCTGCTACCAGTAGCGATTTTTTGAAATTCGCTACTGGTAGTAGCGTTTTTCGTTTTTTTTTTTGAAAAAAAAATCAAAAAAATCTTAATTTTTTTTTAAAAAATTACAGTAAGTAGATATTTTAATTTCGATTCAAATGATACAAAAAAAATATTAAATTTGGACTTACGGATTGACTGTAGGCTCTGCCGTAAGTTGAGATATGAAAATTTGACTTAAAAAAATATAACTCATACCTGTAAGTCCAAACTGACCACGGTGAACGTCATTTATGTCGTAATTCAATTATCTACCTAGAGTAATTTTTTTGATTAGAAATACAATGATTTTGTAAACTAACATCGCTTGTCTTAAAATTTGACCGAAATAATCAAATGCATTATGTGAGAAATTTAATTATGTACTTACTCAAAAAAAAATCAAAAACATTACTCTAGGTAGATAATTGAATTACGACATAAATGACGTTCACCGTGCTAAGTTTGGACTTACAGGGTATGCGTTATATTATTTTAAGTCAAATTTTCATATCTCAACTTACGGCAGAACCTACAGTCAATCTGTAAGTTCAAATTTAATATTTTTTGCATCATTTGAATAGAAATTAAAATATCTACTTACTGTAATTTTTTAAAGATTTTTTTTTATTTAAAACGAAAAACGCTACTACCAGTAGCGTTTTTAAGAAAATCGTTACTATCTACATGCGCAGATGTACATTTTTTTTTTTATATATACTTTTCAATTTTTTTTTTAAATAAATACTTTTTGAAAAAAATACAATATATATATATATATATATTATATTGGTCGTGATCTCTCTCTCTCTATGTCAGGAATGTAAGTCTCGAGGGATAAAGCTCTGTGGAGCTCTGTCAGCAGCTGCTCTAATGGCTGTTTACTCTTCAAAGAACCTCCCCGAAAACACCTGGGAAAAGTACGGTGTTGTCACCCTCGTCGATTGCCGCTCTTTGCTCGATCCTCCTCTTCCTATTCATTCTCCAGGTAATCAACTAAATCACACTTCCATTTCTCATCTCAACCGAGCTGCTCATATATATGAACTGTGCTCTAGGGTTCTACCACTCTGCGATTCTAAACTCGCACGACATCTGCGGCAACGAAACCCTATGGGAGCTTGCCAAGAGAACCTACACGTCTTTCTCCGACGCTAAGGCTGCCAACAAGCATTTCTCCGACATGGTCGACCTCAATTTCTTGATGTGCAAGGTGATCGACAATCCAGGTCTTACGCCGTCCGGATCCCAGAGGACAGCCGTCCTTTCTGTGTTTGAAGACTCGATCGTTGAGGTGTCTGACTTGCATCTGCAGAAGAAGATTGGGTTGGAGGATTACTTGGGCTGTGCTTCTGTCCATGGCGTCGGCCCTTCTGTCGCATTGTTCGACACGATTAGAGACGGGTGTCTGGACTGCGTGTGTCCTTATCCGTCTCCACTGCACTCGAGGGAGCAGATGCAGAGATTGATTGATGACATGAAGAGGATTTTGACTGAAGATCACTAAGATCTGCCATTCTGAAACGATAAGAGTTTCTCGTGATTTCGTGAATAATTGGAAGAAATACTCGGATTATCCGTATTGTTTGGAGGAAGTAATATAATCAACTCAAATACAACCATTTTAGTAGCATTCCTTCTAAATAAAACTTGGCATTTTTTTTTGTCTTGAGAAACAAAATGGCCAAGTCTATGATTTGTTAGAATAAAGAGGATCTTAAACTTGGTATTTTTGTAAACAAAATCTAGCCACGTTATCTATTTCGTTTTTCCAATTTCCTTATAAATAGCACACTGCTAAGTACTACTTATCCCTCATCATCTCTTCTACCTCTACCCCACTACATTTCTCAGTGACTCCCACATGGAGATAAGCTCAATGTCGTTGCTTTCTTTATTCTGTATAATTGGTTATCTGCTGCTAACTACGTTCCAAGAAAATGGCATAGTCATGGTGAATGCATCGCACCAGCTGTTTAGGAATCTTCAATCTAACCCCGCCGAAACGGTGCAGCAGCTCCACCGGACCGGCTACCATTTCCAACCTGAGAAAAACTGGATCAATGGTAGGGTAGAAGTATACCATAAATTAGTGAAGAAATAGATATTTTGTGTTATCCTCTTCAGTAATGGATTACTAACTTTTTGTCTCTTTTGTCTTCCAATATTTACAAACCAACAAATGGAATGCTACAACAGATCCTAATGGTGAGTTAATTAGTGGTTAATACTTCTTCTTTTATGGTTTTATTTTTTAAAAAAAATAACATATTACATTTGGGAGCAGGGCCAATGTACTACAATGGGTATTACCACCTTTTCTATCAATACAATCCTAATGGTACAATGTGGGGAAATATTGTATGGGCTCACTCTGTGTCAACGGACCTGATTAATTGGGTTAAGTTAGCACCTGCTATTTATCCTAGCAAGCGCTTTGATATGCAAGGTTGTTGGTCGGGCTCTGCCACCATCCTCCCAGGTGGCCACCCAGTTATACTCTATACTGGCATCAATAGTGAAGGTCTTCAAGTTCAAAACTACGCAATCCCAGCTAATGAGTCTGATCCATACCTCATGGAGTGGTACAAACCTGATGACAACCCAGTTGTGTATCCTACGAGTGTTAATGAATCTGCATTTCGTGATCCATCCACGGCTTGGTTTGAGGGAGGCCATTGGAAAATATTGATTGGTAGCAGAAGAAGACATATGGGATTGGTGTATCTCTACCGCAGTAAAGACTTTGTATATTGGGTCAAAGCAAAACATCCATTCTACAATCTTCCTAGGGCAGGTAAGTAATGCCTATTGCATACTCATATTATTGGATGTAAATTGTTTTTTTTTTTTAAATTATTATAACAAGGGTTAATAACCAAATAACAAACCGAACTTGGAAAAACCAAAGTGAACTTTTTTTGTTGACAAACAACAAACCAAACTTTAGAAATTTAGCAAACAACAAACTTATCTCAAATTTTCATTATGTTTGAACGAATTTTTCAATGTTTGAGGGAGTTATTAAGTCCTAATAATATATCCTTAAAATAGTTCAACTAATGTTGACTTAATAACTCCCTCAAACATTGAAAAATTCATTCAAACATAATGAAAATTTGAGGTAGGTTTGTTGATTGCTCAATTCCAAAAGTTTGGTTTGTTGTTTGTCAACAAAAAAAGATCGGTTTGCTGTTTTTTTTTTTCAAAGTTCGTTTTTTTTTTTTTGTTATTAACCCTTATAAGAATGATATTTACAATCATTTCCATTCATCACAGATATGTTAGAGTGTCCTGACTTTTTCCCTGTATCGAAAACAAGTAAAAATGGCATGGATACTTCTACTTTCGGAGACAATGTCAAGCATATCATGAAGATCAGTCTCGATAATGGAAAGTTTGATTAATATACAATTGGGACTTATTATCCAAACAAGGACAAATATGTGGTTGATAATCCTGCATTGAATGGGTGGAATGCATTAAGATTTGATTACGGAAAGTTTTATGCTTCAAAGACATTCTTTGACTCGAAAAAAAATCGAAGAGTTCTTTGGGGTTGGTCGAATGAGTCAGCTCCAGCATATATTGATGAGAAGAAGGGTTGGGCAGGAATTCAGGTACCTAACATTTAATTACGTTATATACTTCTTCATATACGTATTTTGTCATTCATTCTTTAATTTTCAGGCAATCCCAAGGATAACATGGCTTGACAATAGTGGCAAACAACTCTTACAATGGCCAATTGAGGAAGTAAATGAACTTCGCAGTGGAAATGTTGAGATTGGCAATGCTATACTTAAACAGGGCGAACGCATTGAAATAACAGGGATAACTGCAGTTCAAGTAATAATTTCTTTATCATTAAATATTAAACTGAGAATATTTCCTAGATATATAAATCCTCACTATATCATTATTCGATTTTGGCAGGCTGATGTTGAAGTTGTTTTTTCATTTTCAAATTTGAATGTTGCTGAAGGACTGGAACCAGCTAATTGGGGTACTGCTGCACAAGATATATGCACACAAAAGGGTGCAACCCATCCAGGTGGAATCGGTCCATTTGGGGTGCTAACCCTTGCATCACAAAACCTAGAGGAGTATACAGCAATATTCTTTCGAATTTTCAAGACTAGCAACGATACGTTCAAAGTTGTATTTTGTGCTGACACTAGGAGGTGAATATATATATATTTTTACTTTGGATATATAAAAAGTTAGTGAATTTGATATAAGTTTGTAATCTAATAGCATTAAATCTTACCGCTAACAAATGTTTTATTTTTTATTTGACAGCTCCTCTCTAGGAGAGGAATTCGACAAGCGAGCATATGCGGGTTTTGTAGATATTGATTTGTCTACAACAAAGCTTTCACTAAGAACATTGGTATGACTCCATGTTAACAAACGTATTTCATGAACTCATTTTTTCTTTATTGTTTACTAACTGAGACATTTATCAATTTACAGATTGACCATTCAGTTGTGGAAAGCTTTGCGGATGGAGGGAAGACTTGCATTTTAACAAGAGTGTATCCAACTCTTGCAGTGGATAAAAATGCCCACTTATTTGCATTCAACAACGGAACAGAGACTGTTTCAATTGAGACGTTAAATGCATGGAGTATGAAAAGTCCAAAAATGAACGTTAAACTCCAAGATGAATAAATCAAATGGTATACATGGTTGGTAGCTTAGGTAGGTAGATAGATCTCTTCGGTTTTCATCTTTAAAAGGTCAAGTTTTAAATGCTTTATTGCATTTCCTTAGGTTGTAAACTTGATTATCCAATGAAATAATAAAAGGGGACTTTCAAAGATGAGATTTTTTTTACTATCATTTTGCAGTATGTGTTAACACATGTAATTCTCCACAATATTTATGGTAAACTCACTCTTCATTACTTGATTTCAGTCATACAAGGATACAATGTAACTTATACAGATTTTATCTATCTATGTAGTTTGCTATAATAATCATTACATTTGACTTTAGCTTGTTACATATTGTCAACAATACTATTTTACTTTTGACAATTTTGTCTTACTTTGAATTATTGAATCTTTGCCTTTTTTACTTCAGATTATTCTAAGACCCCCCTCAAGTTGAGTGGTCGGATCTCCGATACTCAACTTGCTCAATACTTCTTTGAAAAATTTTGAGTTCACTGCTTTGGTGAGTATGTCTGCTAATTGATCTTCTGAACGAACAAATGGCAGTCTAATGTGTTTTGCCTCGAGATTCTCTTTTATGAAGTGTATGTCCACCTCAATGTGTTTGGTTTGATCATGATGAACTGGATTTTCTGAAATACTGATTGCGGCTTTGTTGTCACACCTTAGCTCACATGATTCGGTTGGTGGAAACTCAATTTCTGTCATTAATTTTCTCAGCCACAATATCTCAGTTAATCCTCTTGCTATTCCACGGAACTCAGCTTCTGCACTTGAGAGAGTCACAACCTTCTGTTTTTTACTCCTCCATGTTACCAGATTATCACCAATAAAAGTAAAATATCCAGATGTGGACCTCCGATCAATTGGATTTCTTGTCCAGTCAGCATCCGTATATCCCTGTATTTCCAGGTGACCATTCCTTCTGAACAAAACTCCATGCCCTGAAGTTTCCTTCAAATACCTTATGATTCTCATGACCGCTTCCATATGTTCCACTTGAGGTTGATGCATAAACTGACTCACTACTCCAACCGCATAATCTGATCGAGTATGTGACATATATATAAGCTTGCCTACTAGCCTTTGATATCGTTCTTTGTCTGCTAGTCTTCCTCCTTCTGATAGTTGTAGGTCGTGATTTACTACTGTTGGAGTTTCAGCTGGTTTGCACTCTAGCATCCCTGTTCCTGTCAGAAAATCCAAAATATACTTTCTTCGAGATATAAAGATTCATTCTCCTGATCTTAATACCTCGATTCCAAGAAAGTATTTCAAACTTCCGAGATCCTTCATCTCGAACTCTTCAAACAAGTTCTTCTTGAGCTTGTGCATTAATTTCTTTTACATCATTCCCTGTAATAATCATATCATAAACATAAATGATTAAACAGGTTATGAGGTTTTCTGTCTTCTTCAAGAATAAGGTATGGTCTGAGTTGCTCTGCTTATATCCATATTTCTTCAAGGTTGTAGTGAACCTCCCAAACCATGCTCGAGGAGATTGTTTCAGACCATAGAGCGTCGTTTTTTAATCGACACACCTTTCCCTCCTGAGTTTCATCTTTGTATCCTGGTGGGTCTTCCATGTATACTTCTTCTTCAAGATCTCCGTGAAGAAATGCGTTCTTCACATCACACTGGTGGAGAGGACAGTCTTTATTCGCGGCTATAGACATCAATACTCTGATTGTGTCTATTTTGACTACGGGAGAGAATGTTTCGGAATAGTCAATCCCATATGTATGAGTGTATCCTTTTGCCACCAACCTCGCCTTGTATCTATCAATGGAGCCGTCTTGCTTGTATTTGATAGTATACGCACACCTGCAGCTCACTGGATTTTTTTTTCCAACCGGTAACCTGCACATCTCCCACATCTCATTTTTTCCGAGTGCATCCATTGCTTGTTGCCAATTCTTGGATTGTTGGGCTTCTTTGATCGTACTTAGAACTTCTTCAGTTAGGATAGACGTTGTGAATGTATTTGCCTCCTCACTTAGCCTCCCCCTTACTGCATTTGCCACCGGATATCTTGATTTGCTCGTCTTCCTATCCGGTGTGTATCTCTTAGGTGGTCGTCCTCGATTCTCTCTTGGAGGTAATTTGTATCCTCCAGTCATGGTCTCCTCTTGTTCACCTGAATCTTCAACGAGAAAATCGAGATTCTGTATTTCAAGTGATCTTACCGGGCTTACCTCAAATACCCCATATGTAGTTGTGACTCTTAGTTCACTATTCGGTACTGACGTATCAAATGTTGCCTCAGTAGTTGGATTGTCTTGCTCTTTTGGTATTTCATCGGAGATAAAGTTATCGTAGCAACTGCCTCAGGCCAGAAATTTTTTGGAACTTTGGATTCGATGAGTAAGGATCTTGTCATTTCAAGGAGAATACAATTTTTTCTTTCAGCCATACCATTTTGTTCTGGAGTGTGTGGACAAGAAGTTTGATGAACAATTCCTTTTTATGAAAAGAAATTCTTCATATGTTGATTGAAAAGTTCCCCCCATTGTCAGACCTAAGGATTTTTATATTTTTCTGAAACTGAGTTTGGATCATTTGAAAGAAGTGAGTGAATTTATCAACCACTTCAGATTTTTGTTTTAGAAAATATACCCACGTCATACGAGTGCAATCATCGATGAACAACACAAAATATCTAAGACTTTAACCTCCAAATATAGGTGTTGGACCTCACACATCAGAATGTACTAAGGAAAACATAGAATTCATACGAGTGTTATTAGGCTTAAATGTTTGTCTATGACTTTTTGCAAGAATACACGTCTCACAAAAAAAATTACTACTTTTACCCAAAAACAACTTAGGAAATAAAAGTTTTAGATAGTCCGAGGATGGATGACCCAATCTCCTGTGCCAGAGTCAAACCTCTCTTTCTGAAGTACAAACCAACGCATTCAGTGCCCGATGAGCAAGTAACACTGAACCTGGTTGAGCAACTTCATCAACGTAGTACAAAACAACGCATTCAGTGCCACGCCCAATAATCCATCCCGTCTGGATATCCTGCAGTATACAAAAATCGGGATTCATCACCATAGTACAATTCATTTATTTGGTGACATGGGATACCGACAATAATTTATTTGAGAGCGTTGGAACAAGGAGACAGTTTGATATTCTTAGTGTTGGAGAAATATCTACGGTTCCCATGCGTGTCACCTGAACCTTAGCCCCATCTGTAGTGTTAATATACTCAACCCGAGACTTGACAATATTTCTAAGATCGCGTGCATCATATGTCATAGTATCGGTTGCACCACAGTAAAAAATCCACCGTTGATTTTTAAGTAGATCTTTATGGACTGAATATGCATGTTTTAATTTTGCAGGGACTGAACCGAAATTCATTTGGGTCATTTCGTCATTTTTCACAACATTCAGTCCAGAAACACTAGGGTTTGAAGTTGAGGGACTTGGATGCAATTTCCAAGTCCCTTTACCTTCAACATCCACTCCATTCAGCCCCCAGCCGCTCCATTCCTTCGGTCCAGCTCCTCTCCTAGGGTTTCCTCCTCTGATTCGCTCGTTGTCGCCGCTACTCCCTGCGACTCCGGCGAAGGATGGATTCACTTCGGGTGTCGATGATAGCCAAGGAGGGGCTCGGAATTGCTGGACTTTGAACGGGTCTTCGCTTTGCCCTTGGATGCTGGTGGCCACCGAGCTGCACAACGCGACAGCGGCGACGCGGTTCTTCTCTTTGTCCTTCCGGCTTTCATCCCACTAGTCGAGATATCCGACCAGCCGAAAGCATCCCTCCTTGGTATGCCGGTTCATCCCACAGTGAGTGCATTTTAACTTGTTCTTTTCGATTCAGGATGATGATCCACCGGGTTTCCCGGTTGTTTCCGACCGATTGTTTAGATTCCAGTCTCCTTTCGCCGAATTTGTTGATGCTGTGTTTATTGCTTCGATTTCAGTCCAATTGCCCCTAGATAGTAGTCCCTTGCTGATTCCCGACCCGATGATGCTCCGTCGGAGGTTGCCGCTCCCATGATTTGGAGTTGGGAGGCCTACTTTCGGATTGAGGCGTACACCTTTTCGACTGAGGGGAGTCGGTCCTGTCATAATAGCTTCCTTTTGATGCCATCGAACTTAGAATCATTTCCTCCTAAGAACTAATATAGCTTGGCCTCGTTCCATAAGTATGCTGTGATGTCTTGACTGCACACCATCGGGTTTGGCCTCCTGACTTCGATCTCCCCCCATAGGGATTAGATCGAAAGCCAGAAATTTTCGAGTGTAAGTAATCCGTGCATCATTTTCGCAGCTCGATTGTGTAAGTTGAAAATTTGCAAAGAGTCCTTACCACTCCCATAAGTTGTTTGTAACGCCTTCAATAGATCCCGGGAAGTAGGATAATGTGCGACGTTGTTCGCCAATTGAGGCCCGATATTCTGAATCATCCATGAGAACACGATGAGGTCGTCTTGTTTCCACCTCTCGTACCCGGATTCGGTTCGGTGGTTCCAAATCCCAAGTTATGTGTTGTAGTCGCCCCCTTCCCCCAATCGCAATTTGCATTAATCTGGCCCATAAATGGTAATTCAGACTGATTAGTTTGATGCTCACCGTGATTGTTTCGGGTAGGCTTTTGGCTGGTTTTTGACTGAGGTTGAGACCATTTTTTAAGATGTTGGCTATTTTGAGGGTGAGGTCGTCTTCACTTAGACCTGACCCCGTTTGTGCGTGAGAATGATGTCTCTCGTCGTCGGACATTGTTGGTTGGATTGGTTGGATTGAAAGTTATTCTGGTATATGATGAGCAACCAGAAAAACCTGCTCTGATACCATGTTAACATATATAATTCTCCACAATATTTATGGTAATCTCACTCTTCATTACATTTGACTATAGTTACGTATTGTCAACAATACTATTATGTCTTAGTTTGAAATATTGAATCTTTTGCCTTTTTGACATCAGATTATTCTAACAGTATGAAGCATTTGCATATCTATTCAAAACAAGCCCAAATCTTTTGATTGTTTATCAAAAAAGGACTGCATGCATGCCAAAAAGTACAATTACAAACAAAACCTGAAGACTACACTTCGCTGTACAATCTTGTAAAGTACTTCATTCCCAACTCTTCTAAATGAACTCCTCGATAAGATTGCCAAAATCAAACCTCCCATTGCAGCCCTCTACAGCGTTCACGATCTCCTGAAAAGTTGACACACTGCACGGCACCACCAACCCGTTCTTCTGCTCGAAACCGAACTCCTCGTACGCTTTCTCAAGCAACATCTTGAATAGGGGATGAGACAGGTAACCTGTCGGAACCACAAACCGCCTCCTTTGCTCACCTACATACACTGCAAAGAACCCTGTCGGGGTGTTGTTGTTGCTGCTGCTGCTGCATCTTGGAGATGACTCGTCTGTACAGTGACTGGATTGTTCAAGCAAGAACTCGTGGGGTGACGAGGGATCTTGACATGGATTCATAACCTTCCCCTTCTTTGCAAGCTTTCGGATCGAAAGCATCCTCTTTCCCAACATCTTGGTGGAGTTATGAATCTGAGAGCTAGGTTGAAGATGAAGATCAGAAGAAGTCTATTGAGGGTGCTGGTGAGTCGTTGTTGATTTGCTTTGGTTTAAAGTTGAGTGGGTGCAAAGGAGGAGGATATAAAAACAAGGGATTTGAGAGGGAGAGAATGTCTTCTGGTGGGTCGCCCCCTTGACTTTACAAGGAGAAGGAATCCAATCTATATATAGTATACATATATATATACAGTGAAAAAATGAGAAAAAAATTGTATTTATATACAATTATATATCTTAATAATATACACCGTTTCTATAATTTAAACATATATATCTTGAGATTTTAAAAGTAGAATCTCTGTAAATAAAACTGCATCATCGAAACTCCATGGGATCATGGGTACTTGCTACACAAAGACTGTATTCTTATATATATATAATGGAATCCATTATAAAAATATTTCACATCGAGATTATTTATGTTATCGAGTAGCCCATTTGCATGATCAAAAAAAGAGTAGCCCATTTGATATGTAAATAGATTTTATTATAATTGAGGATGATATATACTTATATATATGGTCCACTATTTTCACTTATGGTATTTGACCTCCAACCACAACTAGTGAGCTATCCAGGGAGTTAGTGATATTCTCTTTAGAAAAACAGGATAATTATTGGGTAGCCATCAGTCATCACTAAGGGGGTTGAATAATTGGCTACCACTAATTATACTTTTGAAGTGCAAAATTGACTTTCTAACAAACCATACAGACATATTGTGCAAACATCCTTACCTTAAAAGTTAAAACACTCTAATTTTTTAGATTGGAAGTTTTAAGGCAATAAGACACATATCGAACACTTGGAAGATTGCATAATGTTACAACACACTTTCTTTAATGGTAGCCAATAAATTGTTACAAAAAGTAAATTATATACAATAGTCTTGAATTTTTATATTCAAAATCAAAATTATTTTTATATACAAAATTATATAGATGCGTGATCTATATTACTATGATGATAACAACTAATAAAGCGAAAATGTAATGAATATGGGAGGACAAATGACGTGCTACGGATCAACCAAAGCACGCACGAATCCTTAATGCTCGGCTTTTGAATAAGTGTCAGTTGGTGTTGATTGGCTAATTGTCATCACCTTACAAACAAGTCACGTGAAAATATGTTTAATACAAATTGGATTCGTGATTATTGATGAATTATTTTTTATGACTCAAAAGTGACTGCGGGTTCAATTATTAACCCATGTGACCCGTGAATTCATGTCTAGTGTTATATTTATGGAATAAATTTTACGATTCAACATGTTGACTTGGGCGACTCGTACATGGAAATGATGAACTCATGTGATCCTTTCAAACTATGTGAACACGAGGACTATCGTAAAATATATATTATACATTTATTATACGTGTTCATTTGTTGACCCCCTCCGCAAATTGAAAATTATGACTCAAACTCGACCCATTTTTTGTACCAGGTAAACAATGAATGTCAAAATGATTCGCGAGTAAAATATATTTAATCCAAACACAATAGATGAACAAATTGTACATGAGTTTTGTAAAAAAAAAAAAAACTACCATCAGCCCATAGGCCATAACTAACTATTGTAGACGACAATTGTCAAACATATATATTTGTATAATAAAGTGTATATATATATAGTGAGAGATGAAAAGTTGAAAAGGTTGACCATGGAGGGGTTGACGTAGAAAGTTTGAGTCTCGTTACTACAAGTGGTGATTGTGATAGATACTAGGGTTTAGGGTGGGAGCGTGGGACGAGGACGACCTTGCGGGCACTATGAATGAATATTAGGGGGGTTGACTCTGTTGGAAGACAATGACATATATATTGAAAATATATAACTACCACTGACATCTCAAAGTAAAGGTTGGGAGGGACTTGACATCTCCATCAAACACATTATTTCTAGTTTAATTAGTGGTAGGCTCACTGAAGTCTTATCAGATAATAATGGGTTACATACTAAAATATATACTAGTTAAACGAATGTGCCATTTATTAATTTATATAACAAAGTACTACGTAAAACGTGTCTATAATAATAATAATAAATTCCTTTTATAGTTGTGTAATCGAACATTAACCATATTTGTCAAGTTTGTAGTATCCTAAGAAAACACTATCCATGTTATTCAGGATTGCATAGTTGCGAGGAAAGTTTGGAATGATATTGATATTTTTTATGGTTTAAATGACTTCTATTTGTCTAATATCTCATCTTGGCTTAAGTTGAATTGCAGGTTGAAACATTTTCATGCGAAAGAAATTGAATGGAGATTTATCTTCCCATCGACCATTTGGTTCCTCTGAAAGAACATAAATTCTTATATTTTCAATAACACTCATATTTCAGTTGATGTCCCTACTTTAAGTATAATTCAAGCAAAGAACATTTCAGACAACTACAAGAGGGAAAATATTCATTAGAGAAGATAGATCATACAGGTGGGTTGGACGCCTCCGGAACATGGATGAGTTAAACTTAACATGGATGACTCAGCAATTGGGACCCCAGGCCCCGCATGAGAAGTATGGGTAATGTGAAACGAATGGGAAGATTGAATAAAGAGCTTCCAAAGGCGTATTGAAATCACCAATAGTCTCGTGGCGGAACTGTGGGATATAAGAGACGGACTAACCATGACAACGAATTTGGGAGGGCAGGATCTTCACGTCGAAGCAGACGCCCATGAAGCAATTAACTTGATAATTGAGGATCCAGATGCAGATAAACCACTAATGCCTCTAATTTTTTATTGCAGAAAACATAATGTGGATTTTAATAAAATCAAAATCTGACACGTGTTCCAGGAAGTAAATGGGGTGGTAGATGTTTTGGCTAAGGAAACTGTTAATCTGAATGAGCATTTTCATAGTCTAACGAATACTCTCTATGACATTTTGAAGCTCCTGATGTTTGATAGTGAAGAAAAATAAACTACTAGAATAGTTCAAAACAATTAATATTTAGTTTGGTTGTTGTAATTTCTGATTTACCAAAAAAAACTAATAAAACCATCTTTTCTTTTATGTTGGGCTATGCTCTTTATTCTTCCTAAATTGGGCTTTGAAGGCTTTTAGCACAATAAGCTGCAGCAATCGCCCCACAGTATTAACTAACGGGCCTAATCATTTACTGAATTATTTTGTTGGGTCACTTTTACTGAAATTTGAAACCCTAATTTTCGCCCTTCTCCTCCTCTTCGTTCCCTCCTTACTCAGTTTCTGCTGCTTCCTGTTCGTTCCCGTCTGCCCTTTCGTATTCCCCTCTCAGCTGCCCGGTGGTTGTCTGGTAGCTTCTCCCGTTCAGTTAATCGGAGCCATGAGCAGATCTGGCCAACCTCCAGATTTGAAGAAGTAATGCTCTTTTCCTTCCTCCTTTTCTCGTCGATTATTGTTTTCAGTATCGCGGTTCATTTATGATTTGGCTTACATTTTTTTTCTTCTCTCCAGATACATGGACAAGAAGCTTCAGAGTAAGTACTAAGTAGTCTGTACTAAGTATACGGATTTTCTCTTTTGTTTGCATGCCTAGTGTAATTTAGTGGTGAGCTGGAACTGCTTTAGAGTGCTAAATTAAATTGATGTGGTTCAATTTAGAACTGTGAAACTGTAGTAAAAGTGAGGTTGATGTATGTAGTACTGTATTTGGTAAGGCATCTTCTTGGGGTCTAACCCTAGAATTCAAAGGTTTCTATCTGTGAAGTCAAAGTTTGGCATAGACTCGATCAAGATTACATATATGTTTTTGGTGAGACAAATCGCTGAAGAAAGTTACTTCTTAGGTTGTTTGGTTGTGGTGGGTAAATTTGGTCATGTTTGCTAATAATTTTAAAGATTATGCTTCATGGATGCACTATGAGCCATGAAGCATTATGTTTGCTCCTAGTAGTTGAAAACTACAGCATTGGAAAACTACAGCATTGGGTTTCCAAGAAAAAACTTGTTTCAAATTTTTGTATTTAAATGGAAAAATATTTTCTACGTTCTTTGGATTGTTTTGAGAATGAACCTATAGAGTAAGAGTTTGTTAGGCTTGGGCAATGGGCATCAATCGTAGGCATTCACCAATTAAAAATTTGATTGCTAGTTGTTTTCTAATGAAGCATGGTTGAACTTAGGTTCACTCTCACTGACTGCATCATAAGTTTGCCCCATTTTTTGGTCTATTATTATGAAGAATATTCATTTCACAGTTCTTGAAAATGGATAGCAGGAGATTATATTTGAACTGGTCATTGACTTGTGTGTTGTGGAATTTTATTTACATGAAAATTTATATTATTTATTCACTTCATTTTCTGCAGAAAATTAAATTGTTTTTAATTTAATATAGTAAAAGAAGATATGCATTCAAGCATCTTATTCTTGATTAATTTGTTACATTAATGTATCTAAGTTAAATTTATGATATCATATGTTAAAATAATAAGCATTTGTGTTTATAAGATCTGGAATCGGTTTTAAATTTCAAAATTGTCGGTTTCTGGCCATCATCTATTTAATCATGCAGATTTATAAATCCATAGATTAAGATTGCGAAAGTATACAATATGTGATGCTAGTCTACTTTCTATAATGTGTAGTACCTTATGTTAAAAATTGAAACTTTGGGTATTTTTCAGATTGATCTTTGAGCTATAACTGCAATTGAAAAACCCTATTTTATGAAGTTTCCATATTTGCTGATAAAATAGCTTAGATTTTCGTGACTTTTGTGAACAGTGATTTAGTATAGTAAGGTGGTGCAGTAACATTTCTTTACCCAGGTTTCATATTTTTGAGTGATTATTATTCAATTGAATTCAACCATCATCTGTATTGCAGTTAAGCTTAACGCAAATAGGGTGATTGTGGGTACGCTCCGTGGGTTTGACCAATTCATGAACATGGTGGTTGACAACACTGTAGAAGTGAACGGCAACGAGAGAAATGACATTGGAATGGTGGTAAGTTGGTGCTTTCTTAAACAAAAACACATTCGGATCTTTGCCAATGTGCTGATGTTCTTCAGTGATTTCTTGATGCAGGTTCTTAGGGGAAACAGTATTGTAACCGTGGAAGCTCTTGAACCGGTGAACAAGAATTAGTGATTGTAATCTACTACTAGATAAGATGGATGGATCATTGAATGCTGTATCAGTAACCTGTTTCGGATTGGATTTGAGTGAAATGATTTGATAATATGCAATCCAGAATTCTTGAATATTGTTGAATCTCCACAATTCCCACACTGGCGGGTTTGTCAAATATTAGGCACCTCCTATGACTAATCAGTCTTGCTATACTTTTGCAGCAGTTTTGTAGGAAAATGTGGTGCAAATTCAAGTGAAAAAGCAGCAGCTGCACTGCATGGAGAAGTTCGCAAAGGGAAATAACATCGTTTCCTTCATTTGCTGGTGTTTCCTAATTACTAGCTAGAGACTAAAGTAATTGCTTATGTCATAATCAAGTTGATTTATCTACAAGATAAGAAGCCTAATGATTTATCTACTCATTAATCTGAATAGTTTAGGACGTTGCTTAAGAAAATAATTTCCATTGCCTTTGAGACAATGCATAGGTAAGCCGTAAGTGTGGTTGCGAAAATGAGAGCATTTGACAAGATATTATTATACTATCCAGAAGAGTGGATTAAATTGTATCTGACCAAACATTACAAAAATACATTGAAATGAATTTAAATACTTTATGAAATATACAAAAATCATATGGAAAAAGGGGACTATGCTGGCAGCCCAATCACATATACACATGGGATGATAGATGTTAAATAAGTAATTGGAAATAATAAGTTAGCAATATAATATTATGAATGCAAAATAGTTTTTTTTTTAATGTAATTACGAACTAAATATATTAACCAAACAAAATTAAAAGAAACAAGACAATATTAATAGGGACGAAGCCAGAAATTTAGGTAAGTTGGGGTAATAATTAAGAATTTAGGTTAATGAGGGCAATAATTAATTTAAAGACAAATACTTAAAGCAAAAAAAATGAAAAGGGGGCAAATGTAAAACTTTAAAAAATTAAAAATATTTTTTGGACTAAATTTACATAAAGTAAAAAGTTGGACCAGTATGGCTCGGTGAGTGATATTGATTAAGAAATTAATTTAATTACTTGTCAGTTCTTGTGAATTTAGTTAATGCACCTAATTCAGATTTCATCTATTAAACATTAAATAAGATATATTTCCTTAAGCAAGGGTAAAATCAGCCATAGGGGTACATCATGGAAATTAAAATGATATCATATTAATTATTACCTTGACTTTCTTAACATGTTTCAAAAATCAAAACTAAAAAAATCATTAGAGATTTAAGCATATAATCCTTCATTTTATTTTTAAATCTCACTAGAAATCAACATCAGAAATGAAAAAGTGGCTTATGATTTCTATGTGGTCTGGATCTTGACAGTTTTCATTATAGAATTGATAAAAATTGAATATTTCACCAAAATATGAATCTATATTTATTCGTATATTTTATTAAATGGAGAATATTTTAGTGAAAGTTAATTACAAATTCTCTCTGAATAATTTATTAACGGAGAAATGAAGAAGAAGGAACAGCTCCCTTCTCTTCTCTGACAAATCTTTTCTTCTTTCTTCTCCTCCACTTTGTGTCTTAGGAAGGAATATAGAGTCACAATCCAGTATCCTCCATCATCAGCAAGCTCTTACTCTTCCACCAAACCCACACCATCTGTCTCATTCTCTGTTAAAAAACATAGAAATCTCTCTCTCTCTCTCTCTTCAAATCTCCATGACAGAAGCAGCAGAAATATTAAGGGGGAAATGAATACTCTAGTCAAGTGATGATTGTCACGTCTTACCCTCCAAAGACCTTCCTTCAATCCAACTCTTACTCCTTCCCCAATTCTTGTATTTTGTCTGGACTGTTTCTTGGTCAGATAAAATAAAATTGCAATTTCCCCCCCAAAAATGACAGAAGTGGTGTCACTGCAAACCCCATCTCCATTCCCTTCACCCACAAGCTCTTCCTCAATCTCAACACCGTGTGGTGTCCCCAATAACAATAACGACTCTGACTCTCTCCACCACCAGCATTCTTCTTCTCCTTCTTTCCTTATACAAGAGAGAGTGAATATTACGGAGGAGGAGAAAGAGAAAGGGGACAATAGTAATATTAGTAGGAACAGAGACCAGCAGCTGTCTCTATTAGCCCTTCTGGTGTCTGCTTTTAGGAAGTCGTTGACTGGGTGTAGTCTGGTTGGTAATAGTGTTGGCGGTGGTGAAGAGCTGTGCAGTGCTTCTTCAATGGAGATTGGGGTGCCTACTGACGTCAGGCATGTTGCTCATGTCACATTTGATCGATTCGATGGCTTCCTTGGTCTCCCTGTTGAATTTGAGCCTGATGTCCCCAGAAAAGCCCCTAGTGCCAGGTTTCTTTTTGTCCTCTTCTTCTTAGAATAAATACTATATGCCATCATACATCTCCTCTTCTAATCAGTTTACTGTGTGTTTTTTTGGGTTCAAATCTACATGCCATGATTTTATTTTTAGTTCATGTATTGAGGTTTCTGGGGAATTACAGAGTTCTTGGTCTGTTATCATCTGAATCTTTTTCATTAAAAAAAAAAATCAGGAAGATTGTATAGTTTGCTTACATCAAACTTTGGAGATTATGATACTTGACATGTCCAAATCAATTAACGTTTGTAGAATTTTCAAATTTTGACAATGTTGTATCAAGTGCCGGCTTTGGTTTTATTTATTTGGGTTAAATATCAAGTAGCTACATGAACTTTGGACGTTTTGTAACGAATTATCCAAACTTTGAAAAATCAAAATAGACTGCATCTTTGAAAAATGTGCAAATAGCTACCTACGTCCAATTTTTTACGAATTTCCGACGACGGTTGACGGAAAATTGAACGGAGGTAGCAATTTGCACATTCTTCAAAGTTGAGGTAATCCGTTTTGAATTTTCAAATTTTGGGTAGCTCGTTATAAAACGTCCAAAGTTCAGGTAGCTACTTGGTATTTAACCCTATTTATTTATTATTCAAAGATGTCAAAATTGGTATCTGGTCAGGCAATTTTTTTGTTGTCGTCAACGTTCTGAGTTCAATTTCTGCATTATTATGTTTCTTCGATGCAGCACCACTGTGTTTGGCGTCTCAACCGAGTCGATGCAGCTTTCATTTGATTCAAGAGGAAACAGTGTCCCTACCATTCTCCTACTATTGCAGAGGCACCTGTATGCTCAAGGAGGCTTGAAGGTATCATTTCATTTACACAATATAGCACAAGTGGGTTTCTCTAGATTTTCATTAAAATGATGCTTCTGAGTATTCTTCAGGTGGAAGGAATATTCAGAATTACTGCAGAAAATGGACAAGAAGAGCATGTCAGGGACAAGCTAAACCACGGGGTTGTACCTGAAGGTGTCGACGTCCACTGTTTAGCAGGTCTTATAAAAGTAAGGCTTGCCTTTTAATATATTAATTAGAGAAGTATCAAGTTCAAGTTGAAGTTGAAGGTTAATAATAAGGAATTTGATAGTTGAACATTTTTTTGATTAATTATTAGTTGAGCTTATATAAAGTTACAATATGTTAGCAAACTCCTCACATGCAAGTTTCCGTCTCCAGTTAATATCAAATTAGCTAGCAAATTGGTAATTAACCCTAATTTTTATTGAATTACAAACCTTGCTGAGGGCAAATTTGAGAGAACAAAGAATCTTCATCTCCACTCTACAGAGAAGCATCACAATTATAGGTATAAACTTCATTATGCACCAAAAAACAGACTTATAGAGAGGTTGGATTCACAGGCCTGGTTCAGGGAGCTTCCCACAGGTGTGTTGGACTCTCTCTCGCCCGAACAAGTAATGCAATCTCAATCCGAAGAGGAAATTACCGAGCTTGTGAGGCTCCTTCCACCAATGAAATCCGCCTTGCTGGACTGGGCAGTAAATCTGATGGCAGATGTTTCTCAAATGGAGCACATGAACAAGATGAATGCTCGCAATGTTGCTGTCGTATTTGCCCCAAACATGACCAAGGTAATGCCCCAACCCTTTGGCATCCATAGCTTTTTTAAAATAAATTACTTGGCCTCACTGTTTTCATTTGATCACAGATGGCAGATCCATTAACGGCTCTGATGTATGCAGTCCAAGTGATGAACTTTCTCAGAACTCTTATAGAGAAAAGGTTGAGGGAAAGAGAAGAGACCATGGTGGAACCATTGCCACCCCTTGCACTGAACCCTTCAGATGATGATGAAAATGGAGACCATGGCTCATCTCTACCATTGAAAGAGAACAAAGTAGAGAACAATCCAGAAGATGAACCATCGCTCAACATATCTCCTTCTCATTCCATTGAAGGTGAGATCAGTACTGAGACAGAGTCCCAGAATCTTCTTGTTTCTATAGAGAACATAATACCTGGAGGAAATCACTGTCTGGTCGATCGATGTCTTTGGGAGCCTGCCTCTCAGGTTATCTCATCCAGACGTGAAGGCCATGAGGTCAGCTCTGTTGGCCCTAGTGAAGTTCTACACAAACCTGCATCAAAAGGGAAATCGAATCAGCTCAATGATTCAACTTTCAAGAAAGACGCACCAAGAAAGGTCAAAGATAAGCAAATGGCACTAACAGAGAAAGGAGTGGGAACTAACATTGTAGGAATCGGCTCTATGAAATCAAGAGCGGAGCGAACAGAGGCTTGGCGTTGAAGTAAGTAGGAAGTTTGGTTACTTGGGTTGGGGTTCAGATCCAGGACCTATCTTGCAGGTTGGCAAATCTTGTCTGTGTTGTTGCCTGGTGGAAAAATTATAGCTTGGAATGTTGATGATTTCTTGTGTGTTTATAGAATCATTATCTGTCAAACTCAATGGTGTTCTTTCTTCACTGTTAACTGCTGCATCCTTACATTTTCCTCATTCTTCGAAAAACAGAGTAATCTTTTACTCAAATTCAAAAACAGAGAGTACTTTTGGCTGTAAAAGCTTCCCATTGTTTAGTAGTAATCTTTGCAAGAGCAGGTGCCATTGCTGAAATGGTGGAACCTGGTTGCGTCTCTGACAATGAAATGCTGATGGACGACCTTGCTGACCAGTTTGATAAATAAGTGACAATCTCCACAAATTCTCAAATTCTTGATCACAACAATCTCTTCATTTGGTTCAGAGTGTAGGAGAGCAAATACAACTGCCAACTTTTCACTGTGGACAGCAATACCACCAAGTTCTTCATCTTTGTTCAAACCTTTAAGTTCCTTCACAGAATCTTCCAGTTCATCCAACAATCTGTATATTTCCTCTGTCTGAGGATGACTTCGGTCCCCTGCCAAAAACAGATGAACTCTCCCTTTATATTCAACATAGCTGCAGCCTGGTTCCTTCCTCAGTTTCCGATTCTTCATCAGTACCCTAACCTTCAGTACCCCATCAAGATCCTCAGCTTCATTATATATGTTTGACAGCAATATGTAGTAGCCAGTGTTTTCAGGTTCGAGTTCAATTATTTTTTCAAATGCCAACTCTGCAATCTCTACGTTTCTATGGATTCTGCATGCGCCTAACAATGCTCCCCAAACAGCACCATCTGGGTCCACCCTCATTGACCTAATGAGGTCAAGAGCCTTTGTTAGTTGGCCCCCTCGCCCTAAAAGATCCACTACACATGCATAGTGCTCTGGACCAGGCTGCAACCCGAATCTCTTCTTCATTGCATGGAGATAGTCAATCCCTTTATCAATTAGTCCCGCATGGCTACATGCTGACAGAACACTGACAAAGGCTGTTCTGTCAGGCTTAGTTCCTGTCCTGAGCATTTCATCGAAGAGTTCAACTGCTGTTTGTCCTTGTCCATGCATTCCATAACCACCTATGATAGCTGTCCACGTAACAACAGTTTTCACAGGCATAATGTTGAAGACAGCGTGAGCTTTCGCCAATTTACCACATCTAGCATACATGTTGATAAGGGCATTGTTTAAGAACGGATTCGATCCAAACCCTCTAACCTCAATCTGATTTCCTACTTCAGAGCCAATGCTGTGAGCGCCAAGGTTAGCACAAGAAGAGAGGACCCCGACAAGAGTGACAGGGTCAGGACGGATTCCTTGCTGCTTCATGTCCTGGTAAAGATCTAAGACATTACTAGCGAGTCCGTTCTGTGCGTAACCAGAGATCATTGCATTCCATGTGATCAAACCCTTCTTAGGAATTGAATTAAACAAAACTTCGGCATTTTGAATCGACCCACATTTCACGTACATGGTTATCAGGCAATTCCCAGTGGATGAATCATTTTCAAGGCCAAACTTTATGATGCAACAGTGCAGAGACATCCCAAGATCCAAATGTGCAGGAAGCGCACAAG
This sequence comes from Chamaenerion angustifolium, assembly GCA_946814005.1. NCBI lineage: Eukaryota > Viridiplantae > Streptophyta > Magnoliopsida > Myrtales > Onagraceae > Chamaenerion > Chamaenerion angustifolium. The sequence goes on from OX328275.1 coordinate 31,478,627, forward strand.
CAGGGATTAAACTCAACATCGTAACAGAGTTAAAGGATACGCTCATCTCCCTCATTTTGCCAAATAGACTTAGTGAATCAACCAGTTGAGAATTGAAGGCGTACCCAGATATCAAGGCATTGAAGCAAACTGTTAGCTTCTTTGCCTGAGGACTTCCATCGAACACGGCGCGTGCATGTTGAAGAAAACCGCACTGACTATACATACTGATCAGAGATGTGAGGACAAAAGGCTCGGGTCCACAGCCCGTCCTTACGATATGACTGTGAAGTTGCATTCCGGTGATGGGAAGCACCAGAGACGCGCAAGATTTGAGAGCGAAAGGGAAGGTGAAGGCATTGGAAGAAGCACCGGACCGAAGCATTTGCTGGTAAAGTGCCAGGGCGTCGGAGAACAGACCGACCTTCGAAAATTCCCTCAGGCGAGTAGTCCATGCTGTGACGCCGTCGATTGGAGCTACGGTCGGTGTTGGGCTGCTGGAGAGTAGCCGTTGATGGTTGAAGCGCCTGAATGAGTGAAATTTCTTCCTGAACATGGAATCCGCAGCTACCACGTAAACCTTTTGTCGTCCATTGATAATAAGAGATGTTAGGCTGAAGTTCAGCAGGCTTGAACCACTGGACCAATGAACGGACTAATGGGCCGATGAACCAACAAATGGGCCTATGAACGGACCACTCGAAGGTTGGAGTCTCCTCCACCTCCACCATCTCCTCCGCTGCAATCATATTATCAGCCCCGGCTTCCTCTGTAATATATATGATCAGTAGCCATGGCTTGATTCAGCTTCCTCTCGTCTCCTCCTCACTATGTCATCTTCCTTGCTGGTTTTGTCTCCCCATTACAAACTTCACTTCAAACCACAATCCATACGAAACCCGTCCAGAAAGTTCAAACCTTTTCAACTTTCATCAGCCTCAGGCCCCAGACCGATCACCACCGTCACCAATTCTCTAAAGACTCGAACCTTCCCTCTTCAGTCCCTCGAGCCATATGTTCTCTCCCAGCGCAGGCCCATCCTCCTTGGATGGCTCTGCAGCGCCGTCTCGGTCTTCGCCCTCTCTAAGCTCGTGCCTCGAATTGGCCAATTCTCTTCTAACCTGGCAGGCATCGAGCTCACTACACTGAGAAACGAGGGTCTGTTGTTGGGTGCTCTGATGGCGGTCAAGGTGGTGGCGACCTACCTGCAGCAAGCGTTGCTGTGGGATGCGGCTCTGGGAGCGATCTTCAAGATTAGAGTCGATGTGTTCCGTAAGCTTCTGGAGAGGGATTTGGGGTTCTTTGAAGGTGGTAAGGGCGTTCCAGCTGGCGACATTGCGTACAGGCTCACTGCCGAGGCTGCGGATGTTGCTGATACTCTTTACTCAATTCTCAATGTCAGTATGTTAATGTATTCCCTTTTATTCAGTGAATTCTGTTTCTTGCATTATGCAAATATTCGACTTTTGGCTGTACTTCTATGGTGTAACAGATTAGTTGCTAATCTTGTGCACTTTGCTCATAGTTCTAAAAAATAGGCATATAATCAACCAACATCTAACACGAAGACATGGCTTTGAGGATTTGAATTTAGCTAGATTCTAATTGCTTAATGATTCATTAATGAGTGGTGTAATTGGTTAGAAAATTGAGTATATGAACTTTATGTTTGTGTTTTCTTCTCTTATGGTAGACAATAGTACCAAGTGCTCTACAATTATCAGCTATGGCGGTTCAGATGGTAGCCATTAGCCCTACTCTTTCTCTGGCTTCAGGATTGGTGAGTGATGATAATCCGAAGACCTTCTCAAGTCCAATCAAATTTTGTGCTTATGCTTGCATAAATTGCAGATGATTCCATGTATGGCCCTTGTCATTGCTTACTTAGGAAAAAGGCTTCGCCAGATATCTAAGAAAGGTCATCTCAGCACTGCTGCACTCTCATCATACCTGAACGAGGTATCGTTGCACATATCACCTAGAATTTTACCTCATTTTCATTTAGTTTTAATTACTGTAATTGGTTCTTTGTAACTGGTGATTCCTTTTTCCCCAGATTTTCCCAGCAATTCTATTTGTCAAAGCAAACAATGCAGAAGTCAGTGAGTGTGCTAGATATCAGAAACTTGCTGGTCATGATCTTTCAGTGTATTTAGAGAAGAGGAAAATGAAAGCACTCATTCCTCAGTTAATACAGGCCATTTACATGGGATCCCTGCTTACTTTTTGTATTGGTTCGGTGTTGGTTTCAAGAGGTTCATTCCATGGAAGTAGCATGGTTTCATTCATCACGTCTCTAGTTCTACTGATTGAACCAATCCAGGTAAGTAAAACCCGCTGCTTGTGTCCTTCTTCCATTATTCTCTCTGTAAAATTTCTTATTTTTTGACTAACATTAATACATTGACAGGATATTGGAAAGGCATACAATGAGTTGAAACAAGGAGAACCAGCGATTGAACGTTTATTTGATTTGAGCAATTTCAATGCTAAGGTAATCTAACAATTTGTGTACTTATCAAATCCCTTTCTTTGCCTTTGGGATTATTTTTTAATACTGCATCACTGCATGATAGTGTTTCTCTAGGTAATTTTCAACATTTTGTTCTTAAATGAGATTTATCTCTAGATAGGTATCGATCAACTTCCATACTCTGCATATATAGGCTTTGGAGAAATCAGATGCTATCCATTTGGACTATGTGTCTGGGGAAGTCCATTTCAATGATGTTTCTTTCAAATACGGCAATAAGACGCCTCTTGTTTTGGATCGATTGAACCTCCATATCAAGGCTGGTGAGACAGTTGCTCTCGCTGGCCCCTCTGGAGGAGGCAAGACAACACTTGCAAAACTTCTTCTTCGCCTTTATGAACCTTCGGCTGGTAAGCAAGCTATCAATTATGCCTACCAGAATTATTATCTCCCTTCTTCACTGACTGGGACTGGTTATTTATTATTATGCTTACATATGATGTGGTTTATCCTCCTGATTGGTAGGTTATATTTCCATTGATAATGTCAATATCCAGAACATGCGGTTAGAGAATTTGAGGAGGCACATTTGTCTGGTTTCTCAGGATATTGTGAGTAGTAATTTTCTTGTACTGTAGACTTCTAATGGATTTGTTTTGTATCTGAAGCTGATTGAGTGATAAACTTCTAGGCTCTATTCTCAGGAACAGTTGCTGAAAATATTGGGTACAGGGATATGATGAGTAATATCGACATGGATAGGGTTGAATACGCAGGACGGCTTGCAAATGCAGATGAATTCATCAAACTGCTTCCTCATGGCTATAAAACCAATATTGGACCGAGGGGCTCAATGTTGAGCGGTGGTCAGAAGCAAAGGTGATCAATTCTGTCAATATTTATCCCTTTTCTCCAATTTATTGATTTGACATTCCAAAAATGCAGGTTGGCAATAGCAAGAGCGGTGTATCAGAATCCGTCTGTATTAATCTTGGATGAAGCAACTTCTGCCCTGGATAGCAGGTCTGAGTTATTGGTGAGACAAGCCCTTCAGAGGTTGATGCAAAATCGTACAGTAAGTTTTGTGAAGAAGCTTTGATGAATTACTTTTATGTTAATGGTGAACTGTCTATTGAGTGCTGAAAATGTATGTAGGTGCTAGTAATTGCGCATCGGCTGGAGACTGTTCTAATGGCAGAACGAGTCTTCATTCTGAACGGAGAAGGAAAGCTGCAGGAACACACTCGATCCTCTCTGGTGAATGGTGGTGGTACTGCTGAGACTCTGTTATCCAATGGACTTGTTATTTGAATTAATTGCACAAATTAGTCATACACAACAGCATTTTACTCCATTTTGAAAGATTCAACTCGGGTCTTCAAAGAAGGCAGTGATCTGTCAAAGATGAACTATAATGCAGCACATGTAATTATGTTTTTGGTTATTATGTTACTTACTACTAAAAGGAATATTACTGCAAATTCAAGGATTCTTTTGATTCTACATTTTGAATGAGATAAGATGTGTTTTTACAAAATTTTCTATACTCTCCTTAAAAATGATTCTTTTTTTAGAAATTTTGCTTATCCTAAAATCAGAAAATATAGACCCAAAGCATCTTCATATATTAACATACTTCCTTTACAAAACATCATCTACTCCACTCCTAAATTCAGAAACAGACAACTAAGAAGAAATACAAGAAATAAAGTTAAAGATATGCACTGCAGATGCAGTTTTTATGTCAAAACGAAACAACCCAATGGTGTTCTGAATTAATAGAATTCCCAATCAATCTAGAAACCTAGGAAGAGGAACTAAAACCCTCTTTAGAACCATCGACAGAAGCTGGAAATTAGCAGCAAATTGGGCAGTGAATCAGTCCATTCTCATTACACTCGCCGCACTTCAAAACCTCCCTCTTCTTCTCATCTAATACCTTGCAGCTGCCATTACACTCCACACACATCACAAACCTCATCCCTCCACACCCTTCGCACCCTCCGCCAGAGCTCCTTGCAATCCCGTCAAACAAAATCTCCAATTTTCCATCCTCCTCCATCTTCACAATCTCCTCCGCGCCTCCGATCAGTCTCCCCTTCACGAAAATCAGAGGGACTTTCACCTGCTTGGTCCCCATCAACCCTCTTAGCTCCTCCTTAAACCCAGAATCCATCGATACGTCCCGTTCGATAACCTGAATTAGGTTTGATTCAATCACTGACCTCACAATATTGCATTCCTCGAATGTCTTCCGGATTCCTCGGAGGGATGTCGTGTATATAACTACTGAATTTTCGCCACCTGGCGGGCATTTCTTCTCAAATTTAGAAAGCAGAGCATCGGATTCCACCTTGCTCTGTTTCTTGAACTTGGGTGAGGCTTGGATCATCTTCTTGATCTGCTCCCCGTCTGGAGACACCTCCTTCGCGGGATCGAACAAAGGGCCTAAGCTCCGTCTCGCGTTGTCGCCAGATCCGCCAAAGCTGTTTCTTTTCGGGGTCCACACTGGAGGGATCTTCAATCCTAGAGCTGCTTTGCACGAATTATGTAATTTCAGAGGGGTGAAATCAGATTTTGCTCCGACTTGTTTCGGCCCGGTGAAGCTTCCTCTGTTTTCCTTGCCACCGAGGCGGGTCTTGGGCGACCCCACCGGCGGCTTGGAGAGCTTTGAAGGCGTTATTAAGTTCAGTAGGACTCTCGGTTTGGGGCTGTTTTTGTTGGAATGGGCGGCGGGTGGGCCTTCTTCAAGATCTTCCATGAGCTCCCAAGTGTTGATAACCTCTGGCTCTTCACGAGGAGGCGATCCCTGCTGTTTCTTGACAGCTTTCTCCTCGATGACAAGACATTCTTTCACGGTTGTTTCTACGGCGTCGATTTTCAGAGCACCGTAAGTGCTCGAAGTCAGGGACACGACATGGGTCGGTGGTCCACGCCGGCGGCGGTTTAGCGCTTCTTCCTTCTCGCGTTCCCTCCTGACGTGCTTCGACGAGACGCAACCCATCTATCTCTCCCTCTCCTCTGAGGTCGTGTGCAAAGAGAGTTGCTGTCTGGTCGGAGGAGATAAGGAGTGAGTACAGAGAGAGAACCGTTGGCCAGTCTCTGCAAACGGGTCCCAACGGTCGAAAATTCGAAAGAGAGTAGTAAAAAATAGTTAAATTTGTTGGGAGGTCCCCAGGCATGTCTGTAATTTAGCTTTTGTCCCCCTCTCCTTCAAGATTAGTTCCAAATGGTATCCATGGCCGTTGCTTCTCCCATCGAGCACGTTTCTTTTTTCCCTGTCCAATGAAAAAAAAAAAGAAACGCCATTTTTTGCATTCTTCTATGATATGACTGACTATCAACTTTCTTGGGAAGTTAATTCTCGAAATAATGGTCGGTCTGGGATTGCAGCTAAGCTGAAATTGAAACTTAATATGCTGTTATGGAAATAATAAATTTAAAAAATGTGGAAAAAATATTTCATAAGTTGGTGTCATAAGAAAAAATGTATTAATGTATGAAAAGAAGATTAATGTGCATTCCAAATTTCCAATTGTAGCTAAAAAGCGCAAAGAATGATTAGTGCAATTTTCTATCATATTGAGACCTTAATTATCCACATAAATATATAAACATAAATAAAGGTTATAAAGTGCTAACTTTATTATTTGAAAGGAAAGGGGGGAAAAGTGTCCTTTTGTGTTTTTATGATAGAAATAATAAAGTGAAATATAGTGGTGTAATAATAAGAGCACTTGCACTGCATTAAGGCCATTTTCTTTTCTTATTACATCATTAACCAATTCATAGGATCTAAAATGGAAAATAATTTTAAATTGGTCATCACCTCTTTAGTGTGGATATACATTTTTCTCATCCCAACTTTAGGATTCACACAACTTCATATTATCAAAATTTAAACTAATATAGTTTTTAAATTAATTTCATAAACGACATTTATTTATTTTTAATAATAATATTTCACTAGCAGGAGTAATTTACACAAGTATTAAGAAAGTATCAAATATTTTCTCTATAATAAGTAATCGTCCACACTCTAAAATATTTTCCTGTCTGTTGTGTCTGTTTAATGACTAATGGTCGAGTGTTCTTCTTATTCTTCTCTCTTTGCCATATGAGATATGACAGAGACAGACAGACAGGCCGTGCAAAAGAGCAACATGGATTTTGCTAGTAAATCGTCTGGTTGACTTCAAATGAATTTGGTCAATTTCGGGTTAAATTTTGAGTCGATCGACGGTTTAGATTCTGTTACCTCATTCATTCAAGCTCCTGAAAAACACAAGCAATGACTTCCAAGTCGGCCTAGAAGTGTACGTCCATTAAGAACATGACAAATATGTAAAGCTGGTGGGAGGACTGAGAAGAAAAGAAAATTAGGAGAGTGATATATTCAAGGTTGTGGGCGTGGGAAGCAAGATGAAATTTGTAAACATTTACTTATTTTTGACGTATGTAATTAAAACGTTACTAATCTTTTTTTGTGTGATTTAAATGTTACTTAAGTTTGAGGATGTGACTGAATGATTATTCCGTGAAGTTTTCATTTAATATTTTCGTCTCACTGTCACGAAAAAATCACATGACCTAGTGTGAACGAATTAAAGTTTAATGAAATAACGATTCTACCCTCATGTCACCTATTTTTCTCCAATCCACCCTTCCATTTCCCACTTCTTCACCCGTAGAAAAAGGGAGACCTTAGTGCAACAACATTTGGGAAGGAATCAGAATGGAATAACTCTTTTTTGAGGTGGAATTTATAAAGAAACCAATTTTTTCAAATACAGAAGAAGACCCACGAAGAATCAAATCAAATACAAAGTATTCCCGTTAATCACAAATTTAACTTGCAATGTATTGAAATCCTATGCAAACTCATAGTTATACACCAAAACGAACAACACACACAAATAGGTCAAGCAACAACAACACCCAGACCTGCTTCATCCATACTTGTTTCGACTTTTGTCTATCGGTGGAGAAATGAATGTTCTTTTCAACATGTCCATTTGATTCTCGGAGATGCGGTGGATTCAGAATCGAAAAGCAACCCTTGAATGATGAAATCAAAGTGATCAAGTAACAACACTACCGAGACCTACTTATTCCACAGTTTCGATTTTTGTCTGTCGATGGAGAAAATACACCACTCATGCCTGCTTCTTCCTTAAGCTAAGGTTTCTGCTCGAAGTAGGAAATGGAAGGGTGAAAATAACCCGCGAATGATGAAATCAAAGTGAGTATGAACACCCAAATGATCGGAATTCGAGTTCTTGACGGACCCAGATTTGATCAGCTCGCAAAATTCCAGATTAGTATTCTTGACGGACCCAAAGTTCTTGATGGACCCAGATTAGTGCAGCAACATTTGGGAGGGTAGTTTGTGAAGTTCAGAATATAAGAAGGTCACGTGATAAACGCATTTCAAATGTTAACGGTGATAAACGGAAGTTAACAAACTGAACCGTTCAGTCACATATGAAAATATGAGTAATGATTGAGCTCAAGTTTCAACAGTTCAGTCAGATGTGCCTAAAAGTTCAACTAATTAACCCTATTTTCATAGAAAAACTCCAGAAAACCGTACGTAAATACCCTGTCAAAACAAACATTTATTAAAAACTCACTTTTGTAAATCTTTTCGTCGCAGATTTAGGATTCACTGTCATGAATCATGAAGACATGCGGCAGAGTCAAGATGCAACGAAGAGTCGTAGCAGATCATATCACGATTTAGAGAATATATGATGAGGTCAGTGGATCTCACAAGATTAGCCCATTACGAAAAACAACCGGACTACGCTGTATTGTTTCCTCACGAGAGTCAATATGATCTGACCGATGTGGGACTGCAACTTATTTTGTGAATCTCGGGTGTACAAATAGGAATGATCCAAGTAAGGGATACAGACAGAGACAAATTTTGATTTGAAGTGTCACATGAGCTGAGCCAAGCAAAACAACAAGACAGCTACACCCAAGCTACTGACTGCATGGGGTATGCTCGATCAAATAAATGAAAGCATATGGTTTTCGTTTCTATAGGATGAAACGACGTTGTTTTCTACAAACATATCCTTTACATACTAGATATGTTTTCTTTTTATCCTGCATGCAAAGACCAAGGCAGACTGTCTATACCATAACATTAATTAATTAAAGACTCTTTAGAAAAGAACATGATAAGTCGGTCCAAACAACACCCTTCCCTTCAACCACTACAAATTAATCCTATTCCTTTCTCCCTTTCACTCTTAAAGATTCAGATTTCTTCTTCTAGCTCAACGTACGGATGACGCAAGTGGATCTCGAAACACTGGTCGTGGACAACGCTGACGGCAAGATCGCCTGCGAGACCCTCTCAGGCTTCGATGAGGCTGAGTTTCCTGACAAACCACCGGAAGGGCCCTCCGACCTCCCACCCGATTCCTTCTGGCTCTCCAAAGATGCTGAGTTCGACTGGTTCGACCGCCACGCTTTCTTTGAGCGTAAGGATTCCGGAAAGGGAGGAAGCGTGGGAGGCGCAGTATCTGCGAACGCTGTTACTTCCATCAGCTCCCAGCGATTCTTCGCCAATTTGAAAACCAAATCATCGATATTCGGGATACCGAAGTTCCGTAAGAAGAATCGCGGAGCAGTGGATTCGAAGCACAGGAAGACCTCAGCGGCAACTCTGTTCCCCAAGCGGACGGCGTCACTTGTTGAACCGTCGTCCCCGAAGGTCTCATGTATGGGGAGAGTGAGATCGAAGAAGGACAAGAGTGCTGGAAGATCGTCAGGAGGCCAGCGGAGAAGGTCTGACGAGACGAGAGGAAGAGTCGGGTTCTTTGCATGCATCAGACCACTGTTCTTCCCCAGATGCAGGAGGGAACGGAAGGAAGTGGCAGTTGAATCACCAGATATGGCAGTGGAAGACCCAACGAGGAAGAGCTCAGCATCGCACGACATCATGGACCGGCTACCCGCGGCGGCCATCGAGACTTACGGCCGGTTCTCGACGGACGGAGAACCGACAGGATTGGAGGCCATGAAGCGGTTCGCGTCCGGGAGGAGATCGGATTTTTCAGCCCAGTGACTCCGGCGACGCGATGGGGAATCGCGGCACGGCGGCAGATACGGGAAGGGACCCACCTGTAGAGATAATTATAATATTTATTAATATATTATTACTTCAACGTGTTGATTGGCTGGCCAAATGGGACCCGTGATACTGCGCCTGAACCGCTGCAGTGACGTGGCCAAAGGTAGCTCTCTCTGCCCGGGGTCCATGCTCACGCTGAGCGTAGACATGTTTCTATTCTGTCCAAATCATTTTGTTAATTTCGTTGATTATTTGGTTGTATTTGTAAAGTAGAGGATACGAATATCTCAATAAGGTCAGATTTTTTAGGAATTACTATATCTATGTTTTGTAAAGTTTATCAATAGATAAAGGGAAAAAATATCCTTAAAATCCATTAAATAAATAGTTTAACTAAAACTGTTCCAACTTGTGCCGTATTAGTGTTCTTCCGGTACAGTCTGGAAAACCATATGAAAACTGATAAGTGTTGACCAATGATGTCTATCATATTATAAATCTTTTATTGAAAAGAACCATCAATATCCTAAAATGAACAGGATGAAATCAATGTCCCATTTCAGGGTAGTACCTTGCAGACTTCAACTGAGGTTGTCACTTGTCAACCAACCAAAGAAAATTTCGGTCGTATACTTTATTATGTAATATTGAATACTTGTTTTGACCATTTTTAAATTATGCTGACGCTCCAAAGTTAACAATGTACTGTGATATAAGCACGGAATTTCATGATGGTATCCAATGATGAATCAATTATTTATATGTATGATGTATCTCAGTTTTGTAGAATTATTATATCTTTAGGAGAACTGTTACTTCTTTCTTTCTACCTCAATTGCAAGCTCATTGCGGCGTGTAAATGGCAACGTAAAAGGTGGATTATACTGCAATCATCGAGAAAATCAATTAGATCAAAAGGTTCAACTCCCATCAAGATAGATTGTGCATGAAATTCACTATCTCACCTGCGCAATCTCCACAGAAGCATCCGGTTTCACTTGAAATGCTACGTCGCGTTTAAGAGCATCTCGGAGTTTAAGTTCCCGTTGTTTAGCATCCTCATCGGTAACAAAACCTGATTTTGGATAATAGAAAATAACCAAACTACTCAACGCAAGCTTCTTGATGTTAGAAATGGCAACATAATAATGCCCAAAGTGGTACAAAAATCTGCATTTGATGTAAATGTGGAAATGTTCTATGAAATACCAAACACATCTTAACAACTAGACCATTCTTCTTACTCATGTTTGAATTTCGATGTCTTAATAATTAATATCACTGATTGCAGTCTCTACTCAAGATCTTCTAAGTAAAATAAAGGAAGTTCCTTTCTAGAGAACTAGAGAGAGCTAACCTGAAAAGGTAACAACAGCAACAGTTTTCTTTGGCACCTCTTTGATCCTCACAGATTGATCTTTCGGCTGTGGTAAGTCTGCACCATATTTTGCCGGCATGACAAAAGACATCTGCCACTCCTCGTCTTGGTCTTTCACCTAGTACACAGAGTGACAGAGGTTAATTACATATTTATTAGTTGAACTTTTGATGGTTTGGATATTTTACTAGTTGAACTCTTTTTTTGAACAATTTGCTAGTTGTCTTTACAAAAAGTTGTAATTTATTAACTCCGTCTATTTTTTTATTAAAAATGATGGAGACATACGTGTGTTCATCACGTGTTATCTACCAAAGTTTTCTCAAAGTTCAACTTAATAAAATGCACATTTTTGGAAAATTCAGTTAGCAAATTGCAAATTTCTTAAAAACTAATCTAACAATTTGCAAAAAAAAAAAAATAATAAGATAATAAATAAAATGAATTTTTATGTCACATTTACCGGTAAATTAAACGGAGCAAACAAAATGCAATTTGTTCAAAAGAAAGTTAAAAACACTAGCAAATTGGTATTTAACCTTAAATTAAATTAATAAAGCATGACCAATGAGAAAGCAACCAAATTATCAACCCTGTCACAACTAATGAAAACCCAAATTAAAAGGGAAAGAGTACTCACCTTAGTTGTTATTACAGGTGTTGTCATTTCCATTTTTTCTCCATCAGATTGAGCTTTGCGTGTATAAACAGGGGTTGTCATCTCCATTCGCTCCTTTCTTACATTCTGAATAATAATATATATATATATATAAGCCAATTAATTGATGCCATAAACAAGCACTTTCAAGTTGCAGTGCAGTAACTAAGAAGATGGGTAAAGTACTTGAGAAAGTTTCAACTACCTTACCAAATAGGTACTCAGCCAAGACATTGAAGGATCGAGATGCACCATTGAAATCAAAACCAGTTTTGCTGGGCATTTTTGTTTCCGCTACGTAATAAGACTGATAATTTTACACACACACAGTGTTAGGAAAAAATCAATTCACAAGTTGCAACTCAAGATTTATTATTGGCAGATAGCCCGAGTTTAGGGAAGAAGAATATGAGGATGCATAATGAATCAATCAAATTCCATACTCTACAAATCAACTCGATAGAATGTGGCAGATGAAAGTGAAAAGGCAACAACAACTCCACTTCAAAGTCAAATTAGACAGCAAATTGACCATGTATGTATCACAAGATGGATCAAAACAACAAATACGATACCGACTTTAATAATCATGAATTGAAGAAGATGACTTAAGTATGCAATCAATCAGCCAAGAAATGCAGTATGAAAGTAAGAAGAAGTTCTCTTGTATACAAAAAAAAAAAACATTTCATTTCCCACCTGGACTTCTCTTATCTCGTACTGGTCTCTCCTACCTAAGACCTTGTACTTCACCGTCTCTAGATCAGGAACTGCAGAAAATCAATTGAACAACTATTTCACCGCAACCAACTCAAGTGAATCGGTTTGTGTATGCACAGACTCTGACATGTTGATTAAGAAGAACTTGCAATTCATAGAAAAGCATACACAAACTTAAGCATCTTGCGTACACAGAAAGCCATTACTCAACTCACGGTAAATATAAAACAGAACGAAACAGAACCTGCCATGAGAGCTTCCTCCAGATTTCTGCTTTCAAATCGCTTCGGGAACACGTATCGTGCAGTTTCAGTGGCCAAATCCGTTAGAACTGCACAAACACCATGAATTAGAAAACCAATAAAAAATCAGCTAAATTACGGTGTGCCAGCTCAACTTCTGTTTAACTAAGGAGTCAGTAGAGGCGAGAACGTCTACGTCTCTGAGAGAGAGATGCCGCTTGAGAAGCAAGTGCGAACACGAGAGTCACTCGAGCTTCGGCTGCAGAGATGGTCCTCTTCATCGTCGGAGAGACAGTACTTCTGTCAGAAGACATGCACCTAGTGGCGGTATTGAAAGCTGTAGTGTTCTTCGACCTTTTGTGAGAACTAGATGGCTGTAAGGGAAGAGATGGAGCGATCAGAGAAGAAAGGGTGGATGCCGTCATCGCTCCTGATAATCTCGAGCTGGAGCAGTGGAGCTTCCCTCTTCGAAATTGGTGGTTATGGTTTCTGCGAGAAACTTCGTTAAAGGGAAAAATAAATGAACCCGACGTGAATCGAACACGCAACCTTCTGATCTGGAGTCAGACGCGCTACCATTGCGCCACGGATCCACTGATAACCAAATTGAGTACTTAGGATATTCTAGTCATATTCAATATTGGGCTTAAAGCCCAATAAGGCCGACACACTACATACAGAAGCACAACATAAAACTTGAAAGCCGTGAAGCAAAGCTCTTGTACCACAGCGAGTTTGAGAAAGTGAATAATCAGTATATAGAGCAGAGCACGACATAAAAGCTTGTCCCTTAGGGGACATCCGATAAAATTGGAACGATACAGAGAAGATTAGAATGGCCCCTGCGCAAGGATGATACGCATAAATCGAGAAATGGTCCAAACTTTTTTTTTTTACAATCTTGACCTTATTTTTATTGTCATTTATGCCCTCCTTTTCTGAATTGGCATCACTTGAAAACTATGGATGAATAACGTCATCAGTATACTCCACAATAGTAGAGTAGATGCATTCTTATATATAAAATCACCACCGTCATCATTGAATATGAATAATTCTGAGTTTATCTGAATATTAAGTGTCAAAGCTGCGCTCTAATTCTGAGCATGGCCCCTGCACAAGTTGAAACATAACATTTTCTCTTAGTTGAACTGACATTTATGCCCTCCTAATTTCTGGTTTGGAAGATAAAGTATGTTTCGTTGGTTGTGCATTGTGTCCAAAAAGTGTTGTTTTGTTATGTGCATCACTTGAAAATGATGAATAAGCCCAAGTAAATGAAGAATCAACATGATCAGATATTCCCCAACTGTAGAATAGAAAGATACATTCTTATTCATGAAAATCACAACTGCCATATTGATATGAATAAACCCGAATTTATCCGGATAACAAGAAGAAGATTAAGGGCTAAGTTGCATGTGTACTTATTTTAAAATAGGAAAAAGAAAGCAGATACATCGACTTTCATTCTCTAAACCCAAACACATGGAATTTCAAAAGACATGACGAAAAAAGATGTTGCTTCACTCGTCCGATGGCCTTTGCCCCAACACCGAAATGTCTTCATACCGTTTCTGCAGAAAATCAGATCAAATGCTAGTAGTCAGTAGCAGTTTGAGCTAAGAACTGAATGCACTACCAGTAATTGGTAGGCAAGGAAGCTGCAGAGATTTGATCATAGCAATACACGAACTCGGTATAAAAGGTACATCATAGTCATCTAACATGTATGTGAACAAAATCAACTGTTTAAAACACAGAAAGAAAGCAATGGGGTTTAAGACAGAGCCACAAAATAGAATGTAGGAGCTCCTCCATGGAAGAGGGTCTGCAGAAAGTGGAGGCACTTGGTAACTAACTTTTTTGTTTGTCACTTGGTGATATTTGGTTGTATCATTCATGCTCACTACATACTGTTATATAATATATATAGATTCAAATGGCAATGCTTGCAAGTCACAATCTGCTAATATTCAATGTTCAATACTGCCAAATTTTTTGAAAGATCTTAAGATATAATAGAACACAAACAAAAAGAGTAGCTTGCTATGGAAACCCACCCACATCAATATCCTAGCCCATTCTCAAAAATTATCAAAAGATGGATATTCCATTAGCCGCTGAAAAGTATCAACTCAACAGCCCCACCCCTCCTACTACCCCTCCCATGTTCTACTAAAATAAAACCCTGACATTCTCTCATGGATTGTAAGCAAACCCCTTTCGATAGGAGGTGTTGCAGGGAAGGCAGACATCACCAGTGAGAGATTCTTAGTTAGTACGGAATTCCATAGTTATTAAGATATGAAGAGTAAACTCAAGAACCAAATTCACGACTTAGTCCTATTACAACAGCTCTGCACAACTTTTCAGTTACAAAATTCTAATTAGTAGGAACAAAATTGGAAGTTATGTAATGAAAGATATATAAGACTTATTAAGGTACAACTCCCAGAAGCTTTAGCTACATTAGATTGCATATAAAAGCAATAAATCCTCAATAATCTAGTACATTGTCTAGACTAGGCTAGAAGAGAAGAGGAAGTAAAATACGCATCTGGTGCAATTGCTGAAAAATTCAACTATTGACATCCACACATTTTCTTAATTTTTTTGAGCTTAAGTAAAATTCACACACTGAAGATCTACGAATGAAAAAGAGATATTTCCTTACCCCAACATTGTTGCGTTCCCAAAGTTTATGAACTCCATAATCAACAGCCTGCACGGAGCATTAAGAGATATATAAATGTATCGACTAATGCACTCGAGGTGAATCAAATGACAATTTAAATAACATATTTCATATATCTTGTACATCATGGAGTACAAGGACTCAACAGAGATCAATTTTGTGAAAACGTTAATGCGAATTGAGCAATTAAATGGATCAATTGAAACAGATCTAGCGAGAATTCTAAATCGAGGAGAATTCCTAACCCTTTCACCGAGAAAAGCGCCGGCGATGATGAATGTGACATAGACCGAATTCCGGCGCATGATCACTCTGTAGAGACCTTCAAAAAGGCCTCCACCACGTCGCTGAGCTGCTCCGGTATCCATGTCGATTCGATTTGTTCCTTTCTGCCGTCTACGTTGTACCAGAAGTAGAAAGAGAAAAAGGAATGACACTTAGATCGAAGTTGAAGAAGAAGACGACGGTTGCGTTTGAGGTTGGTATGGTATGGCCAGTGAAAATGGGCTTTGTATGGTCTGGCCCATTATACGAATGAGTCAGTCAATGCTCCGGTGAATCAGCAGTTGACCAAAAATAAACACGGTCGAGTCGGTCCGGTCGACGTATGATATTGCCGTGTCGACATATGGATGTAATTGTAAAGCTATTTTAATTAAGTAATCGATTGGTATTCGGAACTGTTGGACTATGTAATATACATGCAATCTATATGGTAAAACATAATCACATATAATTAAGTTACATCTGGATTGATTGCCTAAGCGGAAGCGGATCTGCCTGAGGTTGGGATCACGGTCTGCCGGACAGGAGGACACGCCACGGGTTAACGGGCAGTGACCTAGGTTTCCACAGCTGCTGACCTCTGTCTAAACTGTGGGTGACTATCAGGTTCTGATCTCTATTCATTCTAAGGAGAGCACCACATATATATAGAGATATATAGAGGGATGGAGTTTAGGGTCAGTATCACATACCGGACTTACCTGAATGGACTCCCACTTATGGGCGACCCATTAACCTAAATCCAACAGGAACTAATTTAATTATTGAATGTCCTCATTTAAATTTAAATATGAGTTAATCGATTATTCAACTTTTTACTCATTCATTAATCACAATATCCATGAAATATTTTCTGTAACTCAGCAAAAACTTGTTCACAATGCGTACATTAATCTAAACTATGTATTAACAGATTAACGTTATACATGCTTCTCACCCCAAACTCAATTGATCTCTAAATATATGAATAAATTACATAAAGTATGTGCATATATATATAAATAAACTAGATTATTATCAGTCATTTCATAAAATTAAGCTCAAGCATAAAGGAGGTTCTCAAAGCAAGAAACACCTGCTATCCATCCTCAACCCAGAAGAATTCACATTCATCTTCATGGTTTCTCTCCTCTTTCCTTCTTCAAGAAGTGCATCTCGAGCAGACATGATCTTGCTGGAGGAGAGGGACACATCGAACTGATTGGTGCAGTCGCTCCAGTCCTTCAAAAAATCCTCCTGGCCCCACAAGTCCGGTACCCTAACCCTACCGGCGACTTCATTCCGGTGTCTCTTCAGCCGCTCACGGCCATCGATGCTACACTTCTCTTCCCCCTCCTCTTGCTTCTTCACTGGACTAGCCATTTCCACCATTGACACCCCGACGTCATCTCCAGCTAGCGATTCATTGGATGTTTCTTCTTGATCTGTAACGTTGATGGCAATCTTCTCTTTGGAACATGCAGCTGATCCAGGCTTGCGTACTGGAACAACGTCGGCTTCTTGCATAGCCATGATGTGTGTACACGTTTCTTCGTTTCTTCTTCTTCTTCTTCTTCTTAGTTTCTCGTCGTCGTCGTCGTTGTCTGTGATTCACAAAAGTGCTATATATGTGGGAATAGGAGGGAGTGAAATCTGTGGGGATGTTAGTTTACACGTCACCCTTATAGGGTTTTCTATTGTGTATGGTAAGTGACAAGGGTACGTGTCTTTTCTAGATGCTGATTGGATTGGATTTTTCTTGTTTTTTGTTATTCATAAGTTGGTCCCCAATCTTAACACTCCATCCAGTTTAGTCCTCAATTTGCTTTCTTAACTGAATATTGGATCAAGCTTTTTCACAACTTTGTATTGTATCCAGCAAATTGCACACCAAATCATGTGAAATTGTCTCAATGGGAAGGAGTCTGCTTGTAGTAACGTGTAGGGTTGAGAAATTATCACGATGAACTCCACGTGATTCATCGAAACTAAAAATGTAAACATTTTATCTAAATAGATAGATAGATAGATAGATAGACATATTAGAAATATATATAATAATTATATAAAAAAAACATGAAACTGAGGGATTATTTTTATTTTACTTATCGACATATAAAGTTTTCTCAAGTTATAAATGATATTATTATATATGATTTACCGAAAAGAAATCCAAGTCACATGGAGAAACTCCCAATCGAAGTCATAAAAAACATAATCTTGCGCCAAAAGACAGCAAGAGACGTAGTAATTGCCTCCACCACCTGTAATAAATGGCAAGAGGCTTCGACGAAGCACCTCTTTCAATTTTAAGGATTGGTCCGAGTACCAAGACTTCACAACGAGGAAATTAGAGATCCTCATCACCCAAACCATCTTTTCCAAACCAAAAGCCTCCCGTCTCCATGGAAGCGATGTCGATGAGTTTTCTATTGCTCCTGTAATTACATGGGCTATGGAAGTTAGGATAGACTCTCTCACACGACTTAAATTGGGCTATGGATGTTAGGATAGACTCTCTCACACGACTTAAATTGCAGCTTCAGAAGAGAATCAAAAAGAAATTGAAAGAAAACTGAGTTTCCGTGGTAACACCCTAAGGGTAACCTCCACGCGATTTGGTTCATTTATTAATAAAAATATATTGTTACAGAATACGTATACATGGAGAAATACATTATAGTACAGCCTACAAGTACATTAATATATAAACTAACATTACATATTAATCAGACTCCACTATTTAACAATTGTCCCACTTGGAGACTAATTCAATAACAAAAACAACATTCTCTCAGCATCGTCATCAATATCTTTACCGCAGCATCTGTAGTAACACAACTCGCCTTCTTCCACTGTCGTGCGAGTGAAATGATACCGCCTTCTGATATGCTTAGTTTTCGAATATTGATAGTGAATTCTTCATCAACTGCATGACAATCTGACTATCTGATTACATAATCTTCTCACTCTGCTTCTTGCCCAACTCTTCCAGATAATCTGTCAGTCATATCATCTCCTTCCCAGCTTTAGCTATTGCCACATACTCAGACTCAGTAGATGAAAGAGCAACATATTTATGAAGCATGGACATCCAACTCACTGATGTACCACCTATACTATGGTGTAAATGTATCCGGATGTGCTCTTACTCGAATCCACATCACCACCAAGATCAACATCCACAAAACCCTGCATAATCATTTTGTCTTTGCCAAAACAAAGTAAAGTACTAGATATACCTTTCAGATATCTCAGAAGTCACTTCACAGTTTCCCAATGCTCTTTCTCCGGATTTGTCATGTACCTGCTAACCACACTCAGTGCATGTGCTATGTCAGGTCTTGTACATACCATATCATACATCAAACTCCCAATTGCTTAAGCATATGAAACCAGTGTCATATGATCACGTTCTTCAGCTGTATTGGGTGACTGCCCCTTTGACAATTTTATGTGATTTGTCAAATGAGTAGTAATGGATTTAACATCAGTCATCCTAAATCGGGCCACGGCCTTCTCAATGAACCGTGAGACGCATACATTAATACATAAACTAACATTACATATTAATCAGACTTCACTACCTAACAATGCAAACAAGGGACAGTATCTGCCGATTATGCTACAATATAAGAACAATGCCGAGCCTTAACATTCTTGAGAAATGTGGGAGACAGAAGGTTGAAATTCTTGTTTTGGCATACATTTCAATATCTGGTGTAGAGAGTTATCAGAGGTTTCCATGCTTGAAATCTCTGTCACTGACCCAAGTTAGTATCTCGGCTTTGGATTTAGGTCTCCTCTTATTGGTTGTTCCTAAAATCGAAACTTTGACATTAATAAGCCTATTGCTGAAATACTACCTGATGATCTCAAAATCCTCGAATATGAGGAAATGAAGGATGTGGAGTGTTGTATATGATGATGAAGCAGGAGTGATAGATCTGCAGACAATAGCTATGTGTCTCTCAACGGAGCCATCTATCATTAAGCTATGAGTTTGGGGACTTGGTCTTCCTCTTCCTCCGTACATCACATCCAAAATAATCACTTATTTTTCGTAATGGTCCTTCAATTTGATAGTTTTTTTAATATATGTTAACTTGAAACTACGATTTTGATGAAAATAGTTTTATTTTCATTTTTACTCGATCGTAGTAATTTTGCTAATCATTTCTCCTGTCAATCACATATTGTCATGCGACTTGGTCGGGCTCCAACCCAGCGCGGGATTTTCGACACTCGACTAGATCAATTGGACACAAAGGTCTAGCCTAGTTTTTTTTTTTTCTATTTAAAAATAATATATATTTTTTTTTTATAAATTTAGTTTTAATTTGACTATATTTTTTCATATTTGTTTATATATAAAGTTTTTTTTGTCAAAATATATAAAGTTTTATTTTTTTTAAAAATTTAAAAATGTTTGTTTTAAAAAAATTTTCCTAATTTTTCACCCAATTTTTCCATATTTCCCTATTTTTTGTATTTATTTTAATTTATATTTACTTTACATACGCCACATGAGGGTCACATCACTATTCAGTTAGTCAAACTTGAAGATCAACAGTAATTTGGACTAAAAAATAATATTCTGAAACATAAAGTATCATAAAACAACATAGGGATACTAACCAATAACATATGTCAAACATATGGTGTCATTAACCCTTTTTAATATCTGCTGAATTGAAACTATGATTTTGACGAAAATAGTTTTATTTTCATTTTTATTTGATATATATATGATCATAGTAATTTTTAAATCATTTATTATGTCACACTTCAAATGACCTATTTTTCATGATGGTAAGTACACCTTCAAATTTACATCTAGTTCGTAGTTTATCAATATCTTTTCACTCGGAACTTCGATTTTGATGAAATCAGTTTTATTTATATTTTTACTCGACATATATGATTGTAGTAATTTTGCAAATCATTTCTTATGTCACACTCCAAATCACCTAGTTTCCATGATGGTATCCCTGTAAATTTACATCGATTACGTAGTTTTTCAACACCTCTTCACTCGGAACTCCAATTTTGAATAAATTAGTTTTATTTGTCTTCTTACTTGAAATATATGGTCGTACTAATATTTAGATCATTTCTTATTTCAAACTCTAAATCACATAATTTCTATGATGGTACCCCTATAAGTTTACATCAATTTTGTAGTTTTTCAACATATTTTCACTTGGCACTTCCATTTCGATGAAATAAATTTTATTTACATTTTTACTCGACATATATGATCATAGTAATGTTAATATGATTTCTTACATCACTTTCAAAATTATCAATTTTTCGTGATGGTGCTCCGTTAAGTTTATGTCAATTGAGTAATTTTTTTTTATCTGTTGACTTAGAACTATGATTGTAACAAAAATAGTTTTACTTTCATTTTTACTCACATATATGATCATAGTAATTTTGCAAATCATTTCTTATTTCACACTCCAAATTACGTATTTTTTGTGATGATACCTCTTTAAGTTTACATCAATTTCGTAATTTTTCAGTATCTTTTCATTTGAAACTCCAATTTTGATCAAATTAGTAATATTTACATTTTTACTCGATATATATAGTCGTAGTAATATTACTATAATTTATTATATGGTTAATTACATGAAATGTTACTTATGTTGACAGCTGTGACTGAACGGTTCAAACTTGATCTCAATCGTTACTCATGTTTCAAAATATGACTGAATGGTTCAGAAACGTAACTGCTGTTAATTATCCCCGTTAAAATTAGGCATGTGTTGTGCACGTGACCATCTTCATAATTCAAATTCCTAATATGTCATTCTCCTTTTTCATTCTCGTCTCTCCATTCCTAATCTCACGGAAGTTCAACTGCAATCCTTATTCTACTGTATCTAGGTTTATCGACTTCTTCCAGTTCAATTGATATTCCATTTTAATTGTTGTTCTACCCGATTCTTCTCTCACACTTCTAGAGCATCTCGCATCGCATAAGATCGATTCAAGAACCGGGAACACTTTCGATTTCAAGATAAAATCTTGGAGCTCCCTATCAAACCCCTACATCACTCTGTACCCGAGTAACGTCTTGAGATCTCTGAACAACTAGGCAAGCTTGAACAAATCTCGGTCTAGGACAAGTACATAATTTATATTCTTTCCGAGCTCTAAAATGGTTTTAATGGTTGGTTGGGAGCTCTTGGTTGTCACCATCTGCAAAGTGTCCGTGGTGTCTGTAAACTACCGTCGGGCCCAGAGAATCGGTACCCTTGTGCATACTACGACGGTTGGACTGCCCTCGAGTGGGTTACGTCGAGGTTGTGGCTTTAGAGCGGACCTGACTCCAAATTTCATGTTTTTCTGGTGGGGGATGGCTCCAGCGGAACAACAATTGCTCTTTCAGAAATTTGCAGACCAAATTCAGAAGGGTAAAATGGTCATTTTAATTAACTTTAAATCATTTAAATTAGGTTACGTGATTTCCTCGTGACAGTCAGACGAAAATATGTGACAAAAACTTCACGGAATAACCATTCAGTCACATCATCAAACTTAAGTAATAGTTAAATTACATAAAAAAAGATGAGTAACTTTTTAATCATATAAATCAAAGATAAATAATTGTTGAGCTAGTTAACCATTTCTTATATCACATTAAAAATCACATATTTTCATGATGGTACCCAAAGAAATTTACGTCAATTTTGTGGGTTTTATATATATGTTGGCTTGGAACTCCGATTTTGACGAAAATAGTTTTATTTTTATTTTTACGCGATATATATGATCACACTAATTTTCAAATTATTTCTTGTGTCACACTCCGAATCACCTAGTTTTCATGATGGCACCTCTTTAAATTTTCACTCAGAACTAAATTTTTGAAAAAACAATATTCGTAGTGTTCTTACTTGATATATATTACCGTAGTAATATTTAGATCATTTTTTATTTCACACCACAAATCATTTTTTTCCATGATGGTCCCACTTTAACTTTACATTGATTTCACAATTTCTCGATATATCCCCACTCAGAATTATGGTCTAGGTCAGAACCCATACCATGTCTACAAACCATGAGGACCTGACCTCCGATTGGGGCTCCAATTGAGCCCCAATCGTTTGAACTGAACCCAACAAGTTCGGTTCAAACGATTGGAGTTCCAATTGAGCTGGAATCTAGGGTCCTATGGCCTGGGTCTGAACCCAGATCATGCCTACAAACCATTGATACATGGTATGTGCTCAGACCCAGACCATAGGACCTCCGATTGGAGCTCAATTGGAACCCCAATCAGTTTGGACCGAACCTGGTTGAGTTTGGTTCAAACGATTGGGGCTCCAATTGAGCCCCAATCAGGGGTTCTATGGTCTGAGTCTGAGCCCAGACCAGGTCCCCAGGGTTGGGTGACCTGGTATGGGCTCGGACCCTGGCTAGGAGACCTCCGGTGTGTCTCGAATTGAGTCGGGACTTGTTTGAAACATTAGTGTAAGTTTGTAGGGTTTAATTATAACATTTAGAAAAATATTTGGTTAATTTTGCAAATATAAAAAATATTAACGGAAGTTTAACATAAAAGTAACTGAAGTACCATTTACCATAATTTTCAAACGTATTGAACCATTAACCATCACAAAAAAACAAATTGAAAAAAAACTATATTGTGCAAACATGTTTGACCATTTTCAGACTTTTCCCAAAAGAAAATGATAATAGTAGAGTGGTGGTGAAATGATGGCCAACAATAAACAAAGGAAAAAGTGGGGAAGTGGTAGGTATATAACAATAATGTTGAAGAAGCTTGGCTTGTAGAGTGAGAAATCAACTATTTTCAAACAAAAAAATCAAACAAGACAAAAAATAAAATGACCAGCCGAAGGTAGAAATTGGGCCGAGGAGAAGAAGTGGGTTGCGGCTCTTGTGAAAAAGAAGTGGGCTAAAGTTTTTGAGAAGTGGGCCCGTTGCGGTTTTGAGAAGTGGGTCTGAGCATAATGGAGTTGTCTGTGGAGATGAAGTCCAGCCCAAAATATACCAAAGCTGATCCGTCACCAATAGTAAAAAATTATCTTATTGAATTTTTTACTATTAACAAGTGTAAATAATTTTACATTGAAAGCAAAAAAAAAAGCACTCTTTGAGCACTCAATGTTGTGCATGTTGAGCATTGAAGACCCCACCGCTCAATTTGAGGGGGAGTGTCGAAGGAACCGTAAAAGTTTCTTTGTCACTTTCACAGCAAAAACAATGCAGTCCTAACTCCTATATGGTCCAAACAGAGCAATCCTGACTCCGATAGAGTCCAAACAAGGCAACTATGGCTCAGATAGGGTATACAAACAAAAGCAGAGCAGCCCTGACTCCGATAGGGTGGTAACAATTGAGACAAGTACCAAGAAGAAAACATCATCATGCCTACAGAAGATATATACACCACAAACTGGGTTGAGTCAAGCCACATAGTACCGACACTATTCGAAAGAAAGACTCCGGATAATGACAGAGAGAAGATATTTGATGCAGTACTATGCAAGTTGAGCATTGAATATCTCACTGCTCAACTTGAGAAGGAGTGTCAACCATCAATTTAGAGTAGCCCTAACTCCGATAGAGACAAACAAACAAGACAGAGCAACCCAATGGTGGGCCGACAAAACAAAGGCAGTCAACAGAATGATTTTCAACAATATCCTAAGCAAGTTAAACATTTGAGATCTCACTTTTCAACTTGAGGGAAAGTTGAGTTTTAGAATGTCAAAAGATTAACAAGATTGTTGTCAACAATCTACACATCAGAATTCAACAATTTACATTATTTGTCAACAATTATGTAGAATTTAGATTTGACAAATAAGGTCAAGTAGCAGTATAAATAAATGTATTATCAGATTCGAAAAACACAACTTAATACAATGCAATCCTATGTTCTGGTTCTGTTTTTGCTATTCAAATAATCTTTAGAAATTCCAACAATCTCATATCGCTGGATTTTATGACTTCAATCATGCGAAGATACACCAATGTAGATATCCAGTTTTAATATGAATGAAAGAAGAAGGTACGGAATGCATATGATTTTACAGTTCAATGTAAGAGTTGAAGAAAAAGAATAAACTTTGAACAGTTCAATTGATTCTGAAACCACATTCTATTCTACTACTAACTCGAGAAAGTAGTGCGTGCAAGAAAGGCAAATCTAAGTACCGAAATCGACCAAAGCAGAATCAATGTTCATAAAGAAACTAAGCATATTCATCTGAAGTTGTACATCATTGTCAGCAGTTGGCTCAAAGCGGACAACTCAAGTTCCTTCTCATCGTCCTCAGTTTCTCAGTTGCTCGTTTCGCCTTGCTAGTAGCCTTCAACCTCACTTCCTCGAAATACTGCATCACATACATACATAGCAACAAATCACTACTAAGAAGAGAACATTAATTGGTATCCAACACAGTACGATAAAAACGAACCTGTTGTTTCCTCTTCCGTTCGACCTCCACCTGCTTACATATATATATATATATACAAAAAAAAAAACAGAAAATCACACTACGGGAGAAGATGGATATAACGGTCAAACATCACGGCTCAATGTGTATTGAGCCGTGATAAATGAAATTTAATTCACTATCACGGCTGAAATGAGAATAAGGCGTTATTACGCTAGTTTAACGACTCAATCTACTGAGCCGTTACAGTTATCACAGCTCAAATTGGGGTTGAGTCATGATAATACGTATTTATTTTATTATTCGGTCATTTATCACTGTTCAAATTGGGTTTGAGCCGTGATAAATGTACTCATTAATGGACCCATAATCGTACTCATAACCAAAGATTCGAAATTGGGTCTTACAAGGGCCTGCTTAAGGTGCGTGTTCTCTTCTTTTAGCTGGTTCAACTCAGCTTCCAACTCGACCGTATATGCCTATAACATACGATCGACACTCAAAACACGAATAAAGTAGAAGAAATCTTTTGTTTCTTGACTCTGAAGGTAAGATTTTTACCTGCTTTCTAGCTCTAGACCGTGCAGCCGACTCCCTATTCTTGATCATCCGCCGCTGCCTCCTCTCCACCACCTTATCCATCGGTCCATCCATATTCCTCTTCCTAGCCCTAATTCCTCCGCCCATATCATTGCCCAGACTGTCTGCCTGACCCGATCCCATCCCATCTGATGAAGTCGGACTAACGGGTCCACCCATGCCAATGGGTTGGGTGCCAGCGTATACCCCGCCAACCGCCGCAGCATTCCCAACCCGTGGGGCATAGCAACCCGTTCCATACCCACCACCCCTTTTCCCGTTTCCTGCATACCCCGAGCTCTCCCCCATCACTCCACCCACCTGGGCCATGGCCGCAGGAAATACCCCGCCGGGCCCACCAGCCCTGATACCAACCATCGGTCTGGGGACGAACCCGACAGGCCCTACAGGCGGTGCATTCTGGAACATCCCAAAATGCTGCTGCTGTTGATGCTGGGGATGAGGTGTCGGCACGGGAGCCATACCCTGCTCCCTAACCACCCCAGCCTTAACTAGAAAATCCTCAAGAGTCATCTCCCCGAAGGTGGGCTGACGTGGCGTTGACTCAGCATTCTGAATACCGCTTCCTTGCTGCCCACCCTGTCGAGTACGATGAATCTCCGACCAAACCTCGTCCACCGTCTTCCGACAAAGAGGAGCAGGTAACGACAAAGAACCCTGCCGAGTTATACTTTGCTGCCGAGATATAGAACCGCCCTTGCCATTACCACCACTAGAGGCTTCGTTTACAGGCATCCGCCCATGGGGTTGATCCCCACCGCCACCATCGTTGCTATGTCCATCAAGGTTAGTGGCGATGTTATTATTGACGGCTTGGACGTTCTCCTCGGCGGTCCAGATGCTGGAGAGGAACTCGTCCATGTTCATGGAGCCGAAGTTCTTGCCGCTCTCGCAGAGGGCATGTTGAAACTCGTCTAAGGTGAGTGAGTAGATGGAAGAGGTACGACCGATGGAGGAGAAATGGTGCGACTTGGACTGCGAGTCGCGCGACTCGGCCTCACCTTGCGGAGTCACTTCCGGTTCAGAAATTACCATCTTTGCCTTGTTCTATCTGTGTAAGAAACCCCACAAATGTGTGAACTTTCACAGATTAACATGGTGCAACATCAGGGTGTAATATACTAAACTTAATTACCTTTCTGACAGATCTCCAACATTTGCAATAACATATATTCTAAGACAAGACCTACATAGATGTAATATGGACAACGACCCATGTCCTGCGATCCTTTGTCATAAAAACATCTCGAAGATACATAGATTTGACAGCGACAGCAAAAGATTCTCCCGTTTTACAAATCATCAACACATGGATGCATCTCCATGGAGAGGCGAAAAATAACAGATCAAAGTGGTGTTGCAATATACAGAGACTACATAGAGGAGAAGAAGAAGAGAAGAAGAAGAAGACGAGTAGAAGACCTGTGTGTGATAGATGAAAGCTGCTGCCCTAGCGAGAGGACCAACCAACTCAGCAGCCTCACTCGAAACCTTTGAAAAAGCAAAATGAAACCTAACTCAACCAATATTTATTCACATTTATAAAAGAGAAAACTAATTAGATAGATATTTTTATTTACTTTTATCATGTTATGTTTATTTGAATCAAGTCAATTGTCACGTGATTATTTATGTACTAATCTTCAACCTTGTTAAGACAAAATTAACTAAGCTTCTTGATCATGATTCTACGATATAA
This sequence comes from Chamaenerion angustifolium, assembly GCA_946814005.1. NCBI lineage: Eukaryota > Viridiplantae > Streptophyta > Magnoliopsida > Myrtales > Onagraceae > Chamaenerion > Chamaenerion angustifolium. The sequence continues at coordinate 31,505,868 of OX328275.1, forward strand.
AGAATCTAATTAAATCGAGAATTAGTTAAGCTTCTTTTAATCTAGATATAGTAATTTCTTTAACCAGGGTAATTAATAGTGTAATTATAAGGGATCTAACGCCAGCATGGGCGCCATCAATCCAGTCTTTCCACCCGAAAACCCTTTAATTTATTCTTTTATAAACCCACAAATATAAGAATGGGAGGTGATGGGAGGATTCGACACGTAGTGCCATGTGTCATCTTGCAGCTACTGCTTCTGTCTCCGTCCTCCAAGTGTTCTGTCCAATTCGGGTCGGGACGATCCGTACCTGATTAGTGCCTGTACGAGGACGCAAAGGCTGAACAGAAATAGAAATGCTGCCAAATGAGTGTAACTTAAGTCAAATTTATCGCTCTTCGTCGGCACAATAAAAATGGTTTTAATAATACTTGGTTAGGTTGGATCACGTACACCGTATTCTCCTTCCAGATGTTTGTTCCGTAGACCTGCACAAAGGAAAGTCCGGGATGTCCCGTTGTTTCCCCTCCGATGACAAAGTAAGTCGGAGGTTCGTTTATGATGTGTGAATGTAAGGTTCTGTATCAGAGAATACTTAACCTCTAATGAATGTAGTAATGAACTATTTATAACATTTCATACATGTAACCATAGTTAGGTCAGAACTTACCCTGGTCATCCTAGCTGTCCTCAGACGAGTTGATCATAGTTACTTTACTGAATATTCGTTTTTAGTGGCTACTCCACTGTAGACTATCCTTTGTATTTGTTTAATCCTAGGCATGCTAAAAGCAACCGGCCTAAGTCATAGGTGTGCTAAAAGCAACCGGCCTAAGTCATAGGTGTGCAGGCGCACCATCTAAGGTGGTCAGTGAATGCGGTGTCATCCACTGAAACTGGGACAAAAAGCTTTTCTAGCGCATCCCATTTAGGCGACGCCTTAATGGGTATATCCTCAAGGGCGACGCCTCTGATCAAGCTGATATATGCGAATCCATCGTGTAAAGTGTAAACAGGCCTTGAAGAGATAAAGTCCAAAATGCTTATTGGGTCAAATGTTGATCATAGCCCAATCCAATATTTATAACCCATCAGGTTCGAGACACCATAACCCAGATGAATACATTAGAAGGGTCTCGGCCCGAAGCCCATTCAACCGTTCGTCGAGCCGAATAAGAACTCATTACGACCGGCCGAAACTCATATAGTGTCGAATCGTGTGCCGGAATAATCTACTTAACGGATCGTATTTATATTTTTAAAAAACGTTAAAATAACTGAGTTATTTTGAGAGGATCTGTTTAATTTGTATAAAAAACGTGTCGTGTTTTGAGTTGTTACTCAATTTGTGAGATGATTTACATAATACAAAATGTGAATATGGCACGAATTAAATTGACCCATCAACTTTCATCTCTATAAATTTAATTAGATTTAAAGTAGATACGTAATTTACAAATCAACGAACCTGGTCAGCCAAAATGTAACTACAAATAAGTGAGATAAACCAGTTTAAATTACTTAACCGTATATTTTAAATTTTAATATTAAAAATAAATTTTTTTTATGAGACACACTTCTGTAAACCATAAAATAAAATGAGTTCCTTTCCTTCCAGCTGAGGAAAGCTTCTTCTTGCTGAGATATCATATCAATTGGTCATTAAACCATGCTCTAGAGGGCTGCTGATCATTGGCGGACCGGGTCGGTTTTGAGGCAAAACCGAGCCCGGAACCGAAATTTCGGTCTTGATATCCGGACGATGGAGACCAATTTTGGCCAAAAAAGTCCGCTTGAGTCGGTCTTGCCTGACTCGGGTCGGTCTCTGTCTTGGACAAAAAAATTTGGTAAAAAAAAAAATGGATTGACAAAAATAATCACTCAAATTTTGGTTTTGAACACGCTCGCTTCTCATGTGGAACCAATCAAAGGGTTGTTGAATGCTTCAAGGTCATGAATTAATAGTGTTTCAAGGGTTACGCCATGAACTTCTAGGGTTTTCTTCAAGGTCGGACCAGTCCGGTCCTAGTCGGACTTTTAGGAAGAAAAAAACGAGACCGAGCCCGACCTTGAAGAAAAACAACCGCCCGCTTGGTCTTGTCCTAATCGGTCTCAGTCCTAATCAGGCCGATCTTGTCGGAAATTCAGTCCAATCTGTCTTTTTTTTTTTTATCATACCTACTCTTCTATAGCTAGGGATTCCATATAAATTGAATAATAAATATCAAAATATAATAATACACGTATCAGATTCATGAAATATTTTAATGTGGGTTTTAAAAACACATTCCTAAGGATCTTCATCGTCATCATGCACAATTGCATATATATGTCTGTAGTATCTATCCTGCATTATCATTTCCAAGATGATCAAGCTAAGTGCTTCACAAGAGGCATTGAGTATGACAGTTGGAGAAGCTTCCCAAGGGCCACCGACTCCCCACCCTTTGTAGAAGCGTCCGTTGTCTGCTTCGTAACAAACCTTGGTCCGTAAGAAACTGCCGGCACAGCGCTTGAGACATGAGCTATTGGCAAGAGACAGTTCGCGAAACGTGCAGCTGCTCCGTACAGTTGGGTTAAGTTGTTTCCGGAGAAATACTGAGGTGGAGGAATCACCAGATTGAGGTCGATCTCGAATAGATCGTCTTCCTCCTCGTCTAATTCCATGAACTGGGGAAGACTCGTCGTCTGCAGAACAACAGACATGATAGCTTAGTTAGATACAGATGATGGTGGGAGACCTGTGCAGGTATTTATAGGTACAGGGATAGGGTGAAGGGATGGTGAGGCAAGTGGAACGGTCTCCAACAAATCTCAAAACACACACGGAAAAGTGACATTTGGTGGGGATTTTGTGATGCAGATATTTTATATTTTTTGAAGGATACAAATGTCAAATGCAATAAAGTCTTCTATATTGATCAATAAGATTTGACATCGAAAATAACGAAAAATTGGGGTTCCATTGGATATATTAGAATGTTGTTCAATTAGTCGTACTCAAAGTAGTTGACCTAGAAGACTAAAACATAATGCATATTTAGTTAGTTGTTTAATTATATTAAATATTATAAATAGCTCTAATACACCAAGATAAGATGTTTATCTGTTGCGGATGATATTGTATCAATATGTTTGAAACTGTTATTTTGTGTTCCAAAACGTTTGTTTGTTGTTGTTAAATGTACTGTTGTTAGTGTTCCGTCAATTTTTTATGTGAAACGTTATTGTTTTCAGTCAAAATGACGATTTACTCTCGTATTCATATTCATCACAAAATGATGAATCAAATAAAAACAAAAATAAATTTGGGTATGAATTCCAACCACAAAATACATTTTTGGGTTCAAAATCAACTCTCCCCTCAAAAAATGTTGTTCTGAGTTGATTTAATAATTTCAAACAAAAAGACGGTGTTCTGGGTTTGAAATTGGGTTAATTTCAAAATTTAATCTGTATCTTGCGCTTAGTTGAGTGTGTTGAAGATGAATATGATAATAAAATTGTCATTTTGACAAAATTAACAGTAAAAACTGACAGAATAATGTCGGTGGTGCAAATAAACACTCTAAAACAATCAAATGCACAAAATAACAATACGTTCAAATATTCTCATCATGATGCATTGGGGTTATTTACTCTATTAAATATTAACACGGATAAGACATTTGTGAGACCATTTATATAAGAAAGTAGTAACCAATATATTCTCTATATCGCATTGTTTTAATACCGAAAATATAAGTAATTTAATGAAAGTGAGATTAAGGTAGCGTTTGATTGGATGTATTAGTTAATACACGTATTAGTTAATACACGTATTAGTTAATACACGTATTAATTAATACACGTATTAATTAATACACGTATTAATTAATACACGTATTAGTTAATACAATGTTTGAATAACACATGTATTAAGATATACTTATACGTGTATAACTTAATACAGTGTTTGATTCAATATAAAATTATTCGTAAAATGACAAAAATACATTAATACCCTTAAATTTATTTTTTTAATATTAAATTGTGTACACATAAATTGATTTAATATGTGCAAACGAACACCAGAATCACTCAAGTGTTCTCATACATGAACATGAAGATTATAAGTGGCATTTGATAAGATTGATATGACAGCAATAAACACGGGGATCATTGACCATAACATGTCCCATGGAAAGGGACGCCGTAGAGGGTGAGAGCCCCGTCGTGTCCGGAACCTTTCGAAACACGAGGCGCTGTCGACGAGTCGGGTTGTTTGAGAATGCAGCCCCAATCGAGCGGTAAATTCCGTCCAAGGCTAAATACAGGTGAGAGACCGATAGCAAACAAGTACCGCGAGGGAAAGATGAAAATGAATTTGAAAAGAGAGTCAAAGAGTGCTTGAAATTGTCGAGAGGGAAGCGGATGGGGGCCGGCGATGCGCCCCGGTCGGATGTGGAACGGTGATGAGCCGGTCCACTGATCGATTCAGGGCGTGGACCGATGCGGATTGCAGCGGCGGCCCAAGCCTGAGCGTTTGATACGCTCGCGGAAACGTCGTTGCTGCGATCGTGGTAGGCAGCGCGCGCTGCTCGGCGTGCTTCGACACCTGCGCGCTCCGGGCATCGGCCTGTGGGCTCCCCATTCAGCCCGTCTTGAAACACGGACCAAGGAGTCTGACATGTGTGTGAGTCTATGGGTGGCAAACCCGTTAGGCGCAAGGAAGCTGATTGGTGGGATCCCCTGTGGGAGCACCGCCGACCGACCTGGATCTTTTGTGAAGGGTTCGAGTGTGAACATGCTTGTCGGGACCCGAAAAATGCGGTTTGCGGTTACTGGGGGGGTCCCGATCAAAATCGAGTAGCTTAATGGTGTGTGAGGACCAAGAGTAACGGGGCCATGACAGAAATTGAGACAAATTGTTAAAAAAAAGTGATGAATAAGGGTGAGAAATATTTGAAGAGTTGGAGGTTGATAGAAAAATCGGGGAATTAAGATGTAAAACGGTGTTTTTAGAAAAAAATTAGCGAGGCAAATCGCCTTACGGCAATGGGTTGCATAAAATTCGAAAAGTTATGCGGTTTCAAAAAGAAATCGTAAAAAACGATCAAGTAATTGAGTTATAGATAGGAATTGTGAGGGTTAATTTAGGGTAATTAGGTTATTTTTTATTATGTATTAAATAATACCATGGTTATAGAATGTATTAGTTAATACACAATTAACACTAGAAATGTGTATTAGCTAATACATAGGTATTAATTAGTACCACCTATTATTTCTAATCAAACATGGTATTAGTTAATATATGTATTAACTAATACTAATACATAGTTAATACTTTAATCAAACACTACCTAAGTGTATACGTATTAGTAATGAACTTATTGCTACCTCACTCCCTTATATTCATTTTAATAAATATATAAAATTAAACACACGAACGCATATGTAATGCAGACCTCCTTACGAACTATTCACTATTATACCGACTCCAACAGTCAACACCACCCCTCGTAGGAACACTAAGTCCCAGTTGAATCTGATAGGATCAAATGACGAGGCAAAGGAGGTTGTCGTCTGGTGAATGATATATCTATCTACCGATAACCTAAACAGAAGCTATAGGAAGACAAAGTCAACCAACCAAAGTAGAGGTAACTGCCACAACAGAACCCAAGGACTTGTCGAGGCCAACGGCCAACCAACCAACCAACCATATCCTAGGATTTCACTACACAATTAGCAACTAAAATAATGACTTTCTGATACGGTAGTTTCCCTCAAACTCAAAACAACAACCGGTGCAAGCATACAGAATCACGTCTTGAATTGGAAGTTGTAGTTGGCTACGAGAGAGACAAAAATACAAGACAATGGTCAATATAGTAGAATATACACAAATCTATCTATTTGGTAATTCTTTTAAGAAACTCTAACCTTGAACTCTAAAAATAACTCACCGACACTTGGTCTAACGGTATCATCCTTGCTTGGATGCAAGAAGTCCGAGATTATGACAAAAAAAAACACTCTAAAAATATAATATTGTTTCAACTACCTTATAAATTTTTTAAATCTATTTGATATAATTCAATTGAATCAATTATCGATTTTCAAATATGAACCCTACCCATTTAATGGTAGAATCAAAATTTATTAGAACATGTTGATACCAACAAGTTCTAAGTACACTGTTAAATCCGTTTGACACTTTTATTTTAAAATGAATATTAAACTTTTTATAAAATTGTTTTAACTATGTATTTCATGTAATAATAAAAGTAAAACATATAAATACATAAGAAATACAATTAATAGTAAAAATTTATATAATTAATAAAATATTATTTATGACATTAATATTTATTTAAACATGTATTCAATTATAGTTCTAACTTCTAAATCTAATACGAGAACTCTATTATCGAAACTAGAACCAGAACCGATTTATCCGGTTTCAACATTTCTTTCTCGACCCTACCATAATTCTAAATATCCTACTCAATAAACCAATTTAGTTTAGATTCCGAATTCAATTTAGTATTTTACTCGCACCGACAATTTAGTGTAAGCTTTTACCTACTAAAAAGTGCATCAAATGTTAGTATTTTATATATAAAAAAATAATTTGAAACATGAGTTGAATTTGTAAAAAAAAATGCAACTTAAAATCTGAGTTGAAGAAACTGCTTCAACATTGGCAAATCATACATTAGATTCTTAGTGTGGGAAAAAAGTTTTCTTTAAATACAAACTGTAAAATAAAATTTTAAGAGGATGAAAAATATTTGACGACTTTAATTAATTTAGTGTAACACTTCTCTTACAGCAAAAATTGAAAGTCACTAGTAATGCAGATGAAGCAGATCTTGAAGACTACCACAAGAAAGTAGGATTTGAGATTCGACGATCCGAAATGAAATAAATTGACAGAATATATGAATCGCTAAACTCATCAACACAAAGATTTCTTTGCATTCCAAAAATTTCAACAACAAATCACTGCGAAAGAAGCATTATATAGCCAACAGCACCACTAAAATATGACAAGCAGTGAGAAAAGAGTGTAGATCAAGAAGCAAGCATACGCTACAAGGCTGCGGTGTTCTTCTTCCCCCTCGGCAATTGCCACCATGAGCCCAGTGCAAGCCCTAGTTGACCACAGAACAAATGCCCCTGCAATGATGAACCGAGGGGTGCTGCCTTGCGGCAGAAACAGTGAAGCTGCGGAAAGGATCACCATCGGAAGCAAACAGTAACCCACCACGCTGGTGCAGGTGTGCAGATCCAGCTTCCCGTTGCGACCTGCGAGCATATTGAAAACCACGTACAGGAACATAGAGGAGACCACAATCCAGCCGAGGATGATGCCGAACTGAATCTTTCCGGCGAGCAATTGGAAGAGGCAGAGCAAGAGGTAGAGCATGATGGGTCCGGATAGATCGGCGTCCTGGTGGACCGACGGATTGACGCGGAAAGGGTTGAGGATCACCTTGGTCTTCCTCCAGATTTGATCGGGGTGGATGCCCAGTTCGTCAAGGAGCGGCTCCTCGTCCTCGAAGCTAGCTGAGCCGGTCGCCCCACCGCCTCCACCGATCGGACCACCATAGATGGTGGAGGAGGTAGCGGAGCCGATGTCAAAGGACATGAATGGGATGCCGGATCCAGAGGGACGTGGCGGCTGGAATGGTGCAGTAGGGACGCGCCGCTGCTGGACGTTGCCGCTGGAAGGGGTTCCGCCGGAAGGGAAGACTACCGGCGGCACGGTAAACTGCTTTGACATGGCGAGGCCGAGTGAGGATCTATCAATGACCCAATTGGAGAAGGATTAGGTTTTCGGAGTACAAACGGAGAGACAGTAGAGACGGAATACGTATCGATTGTTCAGCAAAAGTGAAGCTTCGGATTTCCGATCTGCAAATGCCAGCCTTTACTTGGGGTTTGAACAAGAGACAAGGGTATTATAGGCATTTCATGTTATCAATACCGGACCTAGCGGTTCGAACAGGTGACTTTTAATTGTTTATGGCAAGCCCAGTAACTGGGGCCGCACCTGGGCCGAACGGAAGCAACGACTTGAATCGCTCCTTGGACGTTGCACCGGCTGCAGTTGCGGCGGCGCTCGCGAGAAATCACGCCGTTGATGAAAACAGCTAAAAGAGTCGATAGACATTTTATGATAGATGAAGCCATCTGAGCATTGGGGGAGGAAGGAGCTGAACGAACAGTCGCAAAAGCACGAGCCTTTTCATGTCTTTTGGTCACTTCTTCGCTCTAATCCTTCGTCTCCGACCTCCACAGTCATCTCAACGCTGGTCTCAATTGTCTGCTCGGATGATTCCTGTCAGTGGACTGAGTTTTTCTACCAGCCCAAATTTGAGCCTGGGTGTTTAACTCGAGTGTTTGATGAAATGCCTAAATGAGAATTTACGAGTTTCGACTTTGCTGTGTGTTTAGGGCGCCAGAGGTGAGAATACAGTGATTCTACCTTCAGTTATATGCTAACAGCTTAAGCCATCACGAAAGGTTCATCCTTTTTCTTTTCAATGACTGAATTATGTTCAAAATTCTCTGTTATGTTCATTGCTGGAGTTTATTGGGTTTCAAGCTTGTTGCAGATTTGGAGTTTTCATGTTTAAAGAGCAAATTTGGTCTATTCAATTGCCTTACACAAGAGAGCTGTGGTGTTACTGCAATTGCGGAAGTTTTGATGTCAATAAGGTTTTCTTTCATTAGAACTGCAATTTGTTGAATCCTTTGAAAATCTCACTCGGCATGCCAGTTTCTAAGATCAAAATAATTCTTCGGAGCTTATATGGATCTCATTTTGCCAAATGCTGAGATTCATTTACCATAATCTCAAGAGTTTTAGTCCACACAGGTTTCTGTCCATTGATCAAGCAAGCCTACATCTTGGCTATACCTATACTACTCATTCCGTGCTTCCTTTGCATCATTTCTATTTATTCGAGTAGTTCAGATAAAATGTCTTGATTGGTGTGAAATTAAATGGAGTTGCTAAAATGTTCTTTCCTTACCGTATCAGGAAAATCCGTAGAATTTACCTGTCTATCCGTAGAAAATCCACAAAATTCTGATGAAATTACATCTGCCTATCTGTCTGTCTATGAACCGACTGAACAGCAGTAGTCGAGTGCAGCTGCCTCCTTCCATTCGGATAACCTGTTCACAAACAAGACACCCATCTATTGAAGGAAAAACCTGAAATTAAACTTTAGACGGTCATATGCATTATTCATGTTGCTTTTCTTCTGTAAGCAGTTAAATAATTGCCCCATATTTTGTTTGCAGGACACCGACCTTATCCACATTGGCCGTATCTTTCTGTTATCTGAGAGGAAAGGTAGGCCCTAATGATTCTACAGCTCAATTTTCCAACTTGCAGTAAGTAGATGATGGTAAGAATTCCCTTCTTGGAGAAAACCCTGTGAAAGTGATGAACCCACTAGCAAGAAATCTTAATTCACAAGTGATTAATATCCTCTTGTTGCCATTCATTCATTCTGGAGCCAATGTTGAAGTATCTTTGTCCAACCCAGTCTAAACATTAATTTCATTTGAGAATTATATTTATTTTTAAAAAACCGTTTTGTAACTAGATTGAGTCATTGATTAGTCTCAATATCTAAGGTGACGTTATATGTCTGTCCTCAAAATGAATATTAATCATTAATATCATATCACTCACGTCAGACAAAAAACAAATCCGAATGAAAAATCTGTCTCCTATATTAATACCTTGCTAGTTGTACTTTTTAAAAAATAACTGAGTTTTTAGATAAGCCCTAAGGATGACAGGCAAAAGAAAAGCAGTTCAAATGGGGAGCTTTATATCATTAATATCAACAACAAAAATTTGGTCAACATAATACCAACGATACTAATATCCTGATTACCAGCAGAAACCCCCAAAATTCATAGTCTAATTAACCCACCCAGCAACAGAAAGAAACCATAGGGAAGGGATGGAAACTGAAAGTACAAAGTCAATCCACCCCACCCTACCCCTGCAATGCCCCTACTATTCATACCACCAACCATTTCTATTGTAAATCCATTCCATCCATACCTGAAACTATTTCCTGATTATTAATCTTTCTGACCCAAAATCCAAAAAAAAAAAGAGAGATAGTCATTAAAGATTGGTCATTGTGTTCCGGTTTTGGCCATCAGGCTTCATTCATTATGATTACTCTGGTGGGAAGTGGAGGTGAGGTTGAGGTCAGTGAAGGAGGAGCTGTTGGGTTTCTTGGAGCTACTAGATATGGAGAGTCTCTGCTTGAGCTCTGAGAGTAGAGCTTGGTTCTCTTGGTTCAGCAGCTGTGCCTTCTTCCTCAACCTCTCGTTCTCCTTCATTATGTAGCAGTTCTGCAGGTAAAGGTTCGAGTTCAGTCTCTCCATTGCTTGCTACCTTCTCCTGTTTTACAAAAAAAATTTACTGATCAGCTTCACCTTCAAGAAACAGAATCAACTCTGAATACTATACACGCTAGCTACACAGGTTATGAAAAGGAAAAGCCACTCTGGGCTCAACATTGTGCTCTTATTTCGGTTGCCTGTGCTTCAAAGAAAGGGATCTACTAAAGACAGGTTTTGCTCTCTCCGAAACATGTGTCTCTAAAAAACTTTTTTTCTTTCTCAAAACCCCTTTTTCCTCTCAAAAGCATGTTCTTTTGCTAGATGCACTTACTGGTGATATGCTGCCACAGGTTCGCAAAAACATATATTTGTAGCCACTTAAAAGAAATGCCTTTCCATGGGCGAAAAAAGTGGGTTAAAGAACAGAAAAGAAGCAGAGTAGAGATGCTATTACAAACCCATGGGTCCCTTTGCACATTTTTTAAAAATAAAATGTACATCCACTTAAAACAGAGAACACACATATATTGTATAAAACATTAGACCCATATATCAATATCAGAACAAAGAAAGGAGGTTGTCTGTGCAAGTGTGGAAGAGAAACAGAACAGAACTCAAGAGAGGATGGGGTTTTCAAAAAAGATCACCTTTACAAGGTTGTTAGAGAGGTGTTGGTTCGTATGTGATGTTGGTTTGGTTGGAGCAAGAAAAACTGAGGTGAGGGGACAAGACAGAGAGAGCTTGAAGTATGTAATGCAGGGACAAAGAGAACAATCGAAGCTGGTACTGAATATATAGAATCCAAAAGGAAGGAAAAGCTGCTACATTTCTCTCTCTGTAGAGACTCACACACACACACACACACTCTCTCTCTCTCTCTCTCTTTGTCTTGGTCTCTGACAGGAACAATCATGCAAAGGAACAAAGAACAGCATGGAAGGCGGCTGGTTAAGGGGTGAGTGTGAGGATGGATTTAATGGTACGTCCGACGGGTGAATCATGATGATCATCTTCTCTCTCTGAAGTCGGATGGATGAGAGAACTAGCAAGAGAGGAGCATCATGTGAATGATGAAGGTGAGGAGGACCTCCAGTTTGTGTTATTCATTCATTTCATACAACTTCTCTTCTTCTCTGTATTTACGACGTCATTATCACTATTGCTTGTTTTTGTCAACAGAAAAATGAATGAAACCGAGTAGAGAAGAGAAAATGATGATGACGAGTTGAGATTCGCAATGATGGTTCGAACCCATCCGTCATCAATTACATATCTTTTGTTTTTGTTTCCAAGATGGTTATTAAGCACTAGGAGTGCAAGTAAGTTGATGAAGTGACGCACACTCGATCATAATATTTATTATTGATTAATTAATTAATTACAATCTCTTCTTCATTGGATAAATGTTGTCAAGAAAAATGACTCAATTCATAAAGAATTTATGTAAAAGAAAATGAGAATAATGAACCCCGATTTTTATTTTTATTTTTTCATATTTCAATGAGAATTACTTTCTAAAGATTTTGTCCTTATTTGTATTTTTAGTATAAAAAAAAAAGAAGAAGTTATAGACACGGTTTGCGGTTGACTATTTTTTTTCAATAATAGTAAATTTAAAAGAAAATATTAAAACATATTAATTTATTTGCCATTTCGTCTACTTGCCTCAGTGAACTAGAATTTACAGCACGTGACTTTCTATACTTGAAATTTGCCTGTATTTTTATAAAATATATTTAAAACCGTGCTCACTTAATTTTTGTTTTATATATATTCATTTTATTGTGTATTGTTCTTGGGGAGTGTAGTAATGCTAACTTGGATTTGCCCTAGTGCTATTTGTTCTCCAAGGATCACTGCGTCTAATGTTATGTAATTCCTGTCTTAACCATATTAACAAAAAAAAATAGTATTGTAGTTGTGTAATTACAGTTTTGACCTTGTTAAATTTGAGTATTACTACTATGACTAATTTTGTCATTTTGATGATGATGGCCTTTTGTTTTGCATTATTAGGAGCACGATTATTGTGGGATCGTTGTGTCATAGAAGTAATAATAATAATAATAATAATAATAATAATAATAATAATAATAATAATAATAATGATGGTGGCTGGCTAATTGGTTGGTTAGGCTTTACCCTGTATTTCGATTCGGTTGTCAATTTAACGTATAATACGAGGCTCGGGTCTCATCTGATCACTCAGGCACAAGCTAACACGTTTATGGAGGAATGGATTGATCCGGTCTCTAGAAACTGGTTGGAATTAAAAATCTGTAATGCTGTCACCGAAGAGGAAATGCAGTCTATCCTAGTTGTGCCGATTCCTATGGTGCAAAGACATGACCAACTCAGGTGGCCCTATGAACGAGGAGGATGTATTTCGGTTCGGTAAGCCTATCACCGCCTCCAAGCTTGTGAGGGCAGACCGAATGACATGGAGGTCCGTGGAGGAGCCGTCGATCAGATAGGGCTGAATGTATGGGAGGCAATCTGAAAATATCGAGCATTGCCCAAAGTCCGAGTATTCGCTTGGACGATGTTATCGAACTCGGTAGCAGTCCGGGAGAGGCTGGTACGAAGGGGGGTGCAGGTTCCACTCGGGTGTCCCATGTGTGGCCATCCAGAGATGATTTTGCATATGTTTTCTGAATGCAGGTGGTTACATGGTCTATGGGAGAATATGATGGGTCTCACAGGCGCGACGGCTCTTGGATGTTCCACGGTCATGGAGTGGCTGACCATGCAGCTTACAGAACCAACTCGCCCGGGGGAGAACAGGTCAACCAGGTGGTGTACTGTACTCACAACATGCTGGTATATTGGAAGACGCGGTGCCAGCTGGTCTTCGAAGGGAGGCAGACCAACCCAGGTGCTGTGGTAGATCAGGTAAAGAAGCTGCTCAAGGAGTGTGACATGATGCAGCCCCAGCGAGTAGGTGGATCAACACAACATCTCCATCAGAATTACCAGAGGCACGATGGCGAGGCAAGTCTGTCTCACCTTGCGGACCACCACCGTGACGAGATGGATACAAATATGGTTGATCCACATCAAGACCAGGGCATTAACCAAGGGAGTAATGCCCACAAATGGCCCAGGCCTCTTCGGCATTAGTACTTGGGACAGACCAACAGGAATGGAGTCACTCATTGGCTCGGTCCGGACCAAGGCGTGGTCAAAATCAACTGCGACGCAGCTTGGGATACTACCACGGGTCGAGGGGGCATTGGTGTCGTGGCACGCATCCATGAAGGTCGTATCTTAGGCGGTTTCCTTTGCTCGGAAAGTGCACCATCCAGTGTATCCCTAGAGGCGAAGGCGGTATTCCTAGAAGTCAAACTTGTCATGAACGAGAGGTGGGATTCAGTTATTTTAAAGTCGGATGCAAATGTTGTTATATATAACTTTACAGGGATAGCTCATTTTTGGCATATAGAGACTATTGTACAAAATAGTCTATAATTGGAAGGTTCGATCAGAAACCTGGCATGGAGCTGGGTACCAAGATCCGCGAATCAATGTGCGGACTGGTTAGCTAAGCAATCTCTAGGGGGGATGAGTCATTGCGACTGGGTTTCTCAACCTCTACCCCCCTTTTACATTTTTACGGATAGACATTGATATGTTTCGGGGTCGTTCCCGACCCCAAATTTTGTGATTAATATACAGAATCATTGGTCAAAAAAAAAATTAACGTATAATACTAGAGCTTAAAAAGCAGGGCAAACTATCAAAGAGGTTCTCGAACTTGACACTGATTAGCAAGTAGGTATATGATTTTTTTTTGAAGCAAATATATTGTCTGACTTTAAGAAAGTAAATGGTTACCTACCGTTAATTTCCATAAAAAATAAACGGAAAATAGCACGTGAGGAGCACGTAAAGAGCAAACATGTACCTGAACTTACACTAATTAGCAAGTAGGTACCTGAACCGGTTCAGTTCCAATTTAGCCGAACCACTTTTTTTTCTTTTTAAAAAGTTAAGTTTATATACAAACACTGGTTCAACTCCAGACATTCTCGGTGCATCGTTTTTTAAGTCATGCATGTGTTTGGTGTATAAACACTATTTTTTTAAAAAAATAAAGTAGTTCGACCGAACCGGTTCTGAATCGGTTCAGATACATACTTGCTCTCATTTGTGTAAGTTCAGGTATTTGTTTACTCCTCACATGATATTTTCTGTTTATTCTTAACGGAAAATTAACGGTAGATACCTATTTGCTTATTTTAATAAGTTTGGCTACTTCGTTGCTACAAAAAAAAATCCAGGTACCTACTTGCTAATCAGTGTCAAGTTCGGGTACTAGTTTGGTAGTTTTTCATAAAAAGTATTATCATGTCAATATAGAGTATTTAAAATAAATTAATAATGGGCATATAAAAAATAATACATGTGGCATATATGAGGGTTTATGAATGCATTCTGAAATGTCAATGATGACAATGGTGTCATTATTATTATTATGAACCAAATATAATGGTAGTATCTTCCTCTACGACTTAACCTTCACTATATTTTTAAAAAAAATAACATTTAAGTTGAAATTAATAAATGGCAGAGGTCTCGAGATATGGCTGGATGCCTTTGTAGATGCCATCATCAGCCATCATCATATACATGCTTATAGATGCCATCATGGCGGAAGGAAGAAGCGAAAGAGATGATGAATTGCGGTTTCTAATGGTAATAATAATGGAATGGATGGATGCTATTCAATAATCACAGCTGGTTCCATTTTGCAGCTTCAATATAAAAAAGGGTTATTGTTTTTTAAATTAAAATGTTTAATTAATGAGAGGTGATTTGGATTAAAAAATGATTTTTTTCTTCATAATAGTAATATGTAAACATCATATTTTAATGGATGGGTCTAAAGGTAGATAGATAATTGGATTGGACAAAATTGGTTTAGGGACTGAGTATTAATTAAAAAGGAAGAAAATATATTATTATTATTATTACTATTATTATGGGTTGGGGCCTGGGGAGACCCATATAAATATCATGATGGAAAGATCCAAATAAGTCGGTTTGGTTCTGCCTTTCTGATATCATTCAATCATTTCCCATTATTACTGATTCCCCGTCTTCATCTTCTTTCTAATATTTGCATGGCTTCGATTTTCTATCTAAAAAAGAAAATTTAAACTTTCAACATATCCCGACTTATAAAAGAACCCTGACAAAACCACATACACTGGAGTACACGAAACTCAACTAAAGGAACATAACCTAATGGTTTGGTTTGGCTTATGTATAATGTCTCTGAACCTCCATATATATATATAATGTCTCTGAACCTCCATATATAATGTCTCTGATAACTATTATTGGTAATAATGAAAATATAATATTTATGGTAATAAAGCATAGTGCATACTTTCTGGAGAATAAATCAAGTGCATCGAGCCCTCCACGTGAACCACCCGTAGAGATGATCATTCTTCTCTTTTTAGAGTTCGTGATTTCGTGGGGGCCACTCCCTAAAGCCATCCATAATGGGCCCACAGGAACTTTTATTTGCGGGCTTGTCGGGCCCAATAATATTTCTTTCTTTCTAAAGTAATAATACAAGTTGAAGCTCTTCCATTACGAGAATTCAAATGGCTGAATTCCAATTGCATGCATGGTTTTTGGCCAATAACGAGCTTATTACTTTCATAACATGAAATAAACAGATTACAAAGTTAAATCAAGATCAATCAAATACAAAGATCGGGTGGGGTCTTTCGACCCAATCCAAAGGACACACCCTTAAAAGAGCTAACTTAGCGACACAATCCGCACTTCAGATTGCGGTTCTCGGAATTGCTACCCACCTAATGGATGGTAACGAAGAAGCCAAAATCCGAGCGTGTGAAAGTATAGCCTCCAGGTAACGATGATGAATGGCATAGATAAATATATAGAGAGGGATAATGAGGTGGTGGTGGTGGTGGTGGAAAGGACCGCACGAGTGGTCTCACACCTCACACAAAAACAAGGTTGCACGCCTGTCTCCCCAGACATTAAACCTCCTTATGTTTTGTGCTTTTAACAAAAGAACATATATTTTTAGTTATAAACCCTAGCTAGGTTTTATATATATATATATATTGCTTAAATTATTTATTATTATGTTTTAATATAATATGAGGCGTTGTATCAATTTTCATTTGAGGGTCTGTTCTACTTTGCATTACGATTTACAGGCAGGATCAGCAGAGAGACTCGTCAGCCAAATGGAGTCTGCTACTACAGCTTCGTCGTCTTCGTTCCTATGCCATGTCCACTGTGCATGGCTTGTATTTACAACCTCTAATCGCCCATGGCCGAAGCTCGCCTCTCTGAAGACAGAAATCGGATCTTCAGGATCCTTATACCTGAAAAGCACAGTCATTCAGATTCCATCTCACCATTAATGCAGAAGGAGGCTTTTTTGTTTATATAGTCATAAAATTAAACAGCGTACTTGGTCGCAAGTCCTTCACGATTCCCACCATCACCGATCGTAATATACACAGGACCACATTGATCAGCTTTTCCACCATAAACGCGAGTCTGTCCAACAAAATTTGACTAATCCCTTCAGTTATCAACCTTTAATCATCCCTAATTTTTATAATAAGCGAAACGAGGAAGGGAGGATATTGTGTATACGTACAAAGCGCTCATATGCATGAACATGTCCAGCAAAGACGAAGTCAACCCGAGCTCGATATAGTAAACCTTCCATGGCAGATTTCATATCGACCGATTCTGCCTCGCCTTGATGAGCATCATTCGTGTTGTACCATGGAGCATGCACTAGCACCACGAGCCACGGGGTCTTCCCTCTATCCACCTTGGCTAGGTCTGATTCGAGCCAAGTGTATTGAGCCGACCCGGACCCAAAATCCGTGTACGAGCCCAACATGATAACATGAACTCCGGGCACTTCGAAAGAGTAGTAGAGGTTGCTGTCCGATCCACTCTGCTCGAATGGCATGCGCCACCGGGAGTTGTAAGATGTGAAAGGCGTGGAGTGAACAATGGGGATCTTCTCGATCTCGTGGTTTCCTTGGGTCACCATCCAGGGACGTTGGCTAGCCAAGGGCTCGATGAGGCGGCCAAAGGAGTCCCACAATGGCTGGTACGTGTCGGCATAGGATAGGTCGCCGGGTAACAGAAGAATGTCGTAACCCGACTGGGATATATGCTGGAGTGTTGAATTCGTCCATCCTGTCTGGCCCAAATCACCTAACAAGATATACAAAGTAAATTCTAACTATATTTTTACGAGTAAACTTCGCACGTAAGATAAATCTAGCCCAAGTTATTATATATAGACTCTCATAATATGCTCTATGGTACACATTTTACTTATACCACTTCATTTGGGAACCAAATGATCTCATTCCCTACAACTAATCACGCATAAACTAATGTCTTGTTGTTACCTATTACAACGAACTTGATGGGAAGCTGAGATGGAAGAGTTTTGAAGCTAAACTCTCGGGACCGATCAGAGCTGAATCGATAGTAATAAGTCGTGTTAGGCTGCAATGGCCCGATGACTGCGTCGTGAATTTCGCCCGAGTGATACATTACGTACTTGTACGAGGTTGTAGACCCTGTCACAGTCTCTGGGTACGAACCTTGAGTCGAACCGTATTCAATGGTTGGTGGCGCCGACCCACCCGTAATCCACGATACCCTCATCTTGTCTAACCCTACAAGCGATACATGTACCTGAAAGTGTGCATTGCAACGATAATGGGGTTATAATGGGAACATTAAGAACTAAGCAACGCTTTGGTTCGAGGGTCCACCCATGCCTTTGGCTTCTTATAACAAAAGTCAGAAAAAAGGGCGCCACACTTGATTGCAAGCGTTCTCCAAGGAAACAACCAAACAACCATCACTATTTATAAGTGGAAAAATGTAAAATCAACACTAATATTTTCCTTTTTTTTTTAAAAAAAACTCTTAGAAAATTTAACATATTAATCAGAAGAAAAAATGTCTCCAATAACTTTTAAAAATGCCTCTGAAAGAAAAAAAAAACTTTAGCATATTAATATCTCCTCCAATAACTAAAAAATGTCTCTTATTAACATAAATTAATCAGAAAATTCTTCTGACCTCATTTAAAAATAGTTAAATTTTTAAATTGAATGTCTAAGAAATCAATTCCCCCCAAAAAGGAAAATAAATAATGTATAATGATAGATTTTGACAACCTAAAATATGCTAAATTCAGTCCTTTTTCGGTCGGTGTTGGCAATTAGCATGTGGGTCTGTGACGCCATGTAGAAGGATTTTTGGGTTGGGTTGGGTAAGTAAAGCGTAAGAGTTCCATTTCTCGCTTTCCACAACTAAATATAACCCACTAATTAAGCATTATCAAAATAATGATACCTAATCTTCTAATCGGTGGTAGAATATTCGTAACGACACTCTTTTCTTATAGTTGGACCGGTTCAGTTCATCTTAGTTTTTTTTTAAGAAGGTTATTAAAAAAATAGTTTTTTTGAAACTTCATCGTACCAGGGTTGATTTTTTGAAGAGATTAAAGTATAAGGTTGATTTCAATGTAGAAGAGGGAACACATTTCCGAACCCTAAACATGCAATACTGAAAACTACAATCGTAAGGATTGCCGTTATGAAAGCACCTGTTCTGGAGATGGAGAATCATCGGAATCGTCGCCGAGGCGTTGAACGAATACTGTTTCTCGAGGTTTCGGTCGATCGTACGATCGAACCGGCTCGAAAAAGGCTGCAACCACCACCAACAACGCCGCAAGGGACAGAAACACATGGCAGAAGCGTCTTCCTTGGTCTGCCATGGCTGAGTAACGTATGTCTATGAGAGAGAGAGAGGGTCGACAGGGGTAATATGTAGAAGAAGGTCTGCGTTGGTTTATTCGGCATGTGAAGTTTTTGTTTGGCGTGTGGTGAATAAATACAAGGATTTTTGATTCGATACATATCATATGAGCTCAAATAGGACAGTTGAGGAGTCCGTCCCTTCAGACTAACGTAACAAGTCGGATGGTGAGGGATATACCATGTCGGTATTATACTATTACCTTTCCAAGCAATTTTGACAGATTTACAGGCAAAAATGGGTCAGCAAATATAATTTATTTTGAGAATTATGATAATGATATTTGGAATCATATTTACCTAGATTGAATTTACCATAATATACATTGTTTTTTACGGTTATGAATCGACAAAATAAGACTCTAGCTAGTTAATATCGTTATTGAATTTACAGATAATATAATTAATAATAATATAGGGTAAAAAGGAACGGAAATTACAGATCAAACGCAACGAAGAACCCTAATTTAGTCGGTAGTTCATAACTGGATAGATGAGGTTAAGGATGATTAACAATATAATCCTAATTAAGGAACACTAAGTATATTTCGTAGGGCGTTTGAGTCATATAAGCTAGAGAATATCAACGTGAGCTTCTTCTTTTTTTGTGCATGCATTGATAGCATGAGGTATGTACACACAATTTAAGAATGATACTAACTGAATAGACCACGAGTCTTTAACTTCAACGGATTTATATCCGTAAAATTGGCTCAAACGAAAACTAAATTCATTATGGTCAAGATCTAAATTTAAATCTGATCAATTAGTAAGATTCTGTTAAATTATGGTGTAATCAAATTATAAATCTGAAAAGATTTTCAACCCAGAAATTTATGAGAGATGACATAAACCTATTAATTGATAATTTCCAATACAAAATTTAGTCTATTTATTAATTGCATGAATTTTGTCCTCCATTTGTATCCCTTGTCATGTTCCATGTCGTGCTCGTTTAAGGTTTAACCCCTATGTCTATGGGGACAGGACGTTTCGACGGTGCCTAGGCATATATGTACCTACCAACTACCAAAGTCTTATCATTTATACGCGTATATAAATTACTTTGTAAGATTATATCATAAATGCGTGCTATATATGTATAGGTATATTTATTCATAATCATTAATATAGTTTTCTATTCAATTAATGTCGATCAAGTAGTATACGACAGATCTATACTGGAGAACCTTCACTAGCTGCTACTCCTATATATACATATTAGGGTAAATTACTTAATTGGTTACACATGTTTCACCATTATGCAGAATTGTTACACATATTTCAAAATGTGATTAATTGGTTTTGCTATGTGACTAATTGATTACACATGTTTTTCCCAATGTGATTAATTGATTATTCTGTTAGTAAACTGTTAATTTTACCGTTAATTATTTTTTTAACATATTATTGAATTGTGAAATGACTATTATGCCCCTAGTGGTATTGAAAAACACAGAATCATATTCAAGAACAATAATCGAATCGAAGAATCCAGAATTTGATTTATGGGTTCTTGAAGAACCCAGAAATTCAATTATGGGTTCTTCAATTCAATTCGGTGATGAAGAACAACTTGGTTGATGAAGAACACATCTTGATTGATGAAAAGGGTAATTACGTCATTTTACGTGTCTAAATAGTGACTTAACTGTAATTCTAACGGTGAACAGTAAAAAAATCAATTAGTCACATTTCAAAACCAATTAATCACATTTTGAAACATGTGTAACCATTCTGCACAATGGTGAAACATGTGTAACCAATTAAGTAATTAACCATACATATTATTACTACCCCAACTTTGACCACTTTACAAATTGGTACATAAACTTTACTTTTTCAAATTTTGCTACCTATATTTTCGAAATTGGAGTAAATTGCTATCTCAGTTAAGTTTTCCGTTAAATATGAACGGAAAATGACGTGACAACACATGATTGGTCTATGATTTAAAAAACTAAATAATTTTAAAAAAATACAATTTTAAAAAAATGGAAAATTAAAATGGAAAATATGAGTTTTTAATATAATATTTTTATTAAAATATGAAATAAAAAAATAGTGTTTTTTTTTTACTTTTAATACAAATATGATATTAAAAACTCTTATTTTCTCTATTAATTTTCCAATTAAAAAATGATATTTTTAAAAAATCATTTAAAATTTTAAAATATGAATCAATCATGGGTTGACACGTCATTTTCCGTCTATATTTAACGGAAAACTTAACTGAGATAGCAATTTGCCCTATTTCCGAAAGTATAGGTAGCAAACTTTGAAAAAGTAAAGTTTAGGTAACAATTTGTAAAGTATTCAAATTTGGATTAACGATTTGATTATTAGTTCATATATATATATATATCATGATGATTAGTTAGTATATATGAGGTGTTTATTGGCATACTGCTAAAAAATTACGGTTAACAAATGAATTTTAACCTTACCCAATCCCAAATGAACTTATAAAGTGCTCGAAAGATTAAACACATCCCGAAATATTGGAGAATAAAAATACAAAGGCAGAAGAGAAGTATAGGGCTTCAACTTTTCGATAAAATGGAACAAACTTTTTTTTTCACGTGTATAACTTCGAGTAAAATAAAGGCATAGGTCCGAATATTGTCGTGAATATTTGTGAGATATTCTTTATATTATTTTATATCAGTCTTCATCTAATAATTTTAATTATGTTAGTACTGTATTTTTATAAAACGGTAAACATATATTTTATAATAAAAAATGTTCAACCGTGTATTTATTTTTTAATACCATATTGAGTAAAAATGTGGTTGAAAGTTGAATATGAATGCTCATTTTATGAAGTCTCTAACTGTTACCGTAATCGCAGAAGCAGAGTCCTAAACAGTATATTCGCATTTTTTTCGTGGCTGACAACATTGCCGTCAACTACGGGGAAATGCCACGTGTGAGTCTCCCATTGGTTCAAAAGTTCCCACCAAAAAGGCGGTTTCTTTCCAATTGCTATTCCTCCTAACTTTTACACTCCCATTACGTTACGTCTCTGGCAGCAACTCAGCTTCGCATCAGCCTCCACCATCGTCTTCAAACACGAAAAGTTGAAAATTTTCATTATAGTAAACAACGTGCACTTATCACTGTATTAGTAGACGTGTCCGTGAAGTGCACTGTTCTTCTCTTGTTTCATTCTCTGATCAGGGAAGAGCTACTCCCTTACGTTTTGCTTCCCAAACAGAAACAGAAAATGGAGGGCGAAATTTCTAAATCCCGTGCCAAAGTTGTGGCCGATGGCCTGAACAGCGGCGTCTCTTTCTGCTCTCCAGCAAAGCCTGCAAAGCTCATTATCGATACTGACCCCGGAATCGGTGAGTTCTTCCTTTCCACCATTGTTGAGTCACTGGTTTTCGGAACCTTCTGATGTTTGATACGATGCTTCTTTACCAATTCCTTGATTTTGGATTGCACGTGCTGTTTAGTTATCAGTTTGGGGAAAGGAAGTTGTAAAAGGGGCATATGATCATCTGAAGAGATCAATGAAGCTAAAGTGTTTCTCACAGTTCCCTTTCGATCCACTTTGCCAATTACTATATAATCTTGCCGGAAAAAAAGGCTAATAACAAACCGAACTTTGAGGAAAAATAAAACAGCAAACTGAACTTTTTTTGTTGACAACCAACAAACCAAACTTTAGAAATTTAGCAAACAACAAAGTTAGCTCAAATTTTCATTATGTTTGAACGAATTTTTCAATGTTTGAGGGAGTTATTAAGTCGTACAAATCTTTCCTTAAAATACTTCAACTAATGTTGACTTAATAACTCTCTCAAACATTGAAAAATTCATTCAAACATAATGAAAATTTGAAGTAGGTTTGTTGATGGTTCAATTCCAAAAGTTTGATTTGTTGTTTGTCAACAAAAAAAATTTCGTTTGCTGTTTGGTTTTTCCTCAAAGTTCGGTTTGTTTTTTGGTTATTAACCCCCCAAAAAAACATTTGATCTTCGTAGCCTTTTCGATCCCGTCGCTAATTTGATAAATCAATATCAGAAAACTGTAAAAGGGAATTACAAAAACATCCATGGTTGGCTTAGATGGTTATTAAAGAGCGAGACTTAGTGTTAAAACTAATCACAAATTGTTGGGAAGTGCTCAAGGTTGTCGAGAAATTCGTCCCAAGTGCTACTTCTGTCCCTATTTGATATATAAATGAATATGATTATAAGAATAATAGTAGAATTATCAAAGAACCTATCGGCTTAATGAAGTATACATAGAGAACTTGCCTTGGAGATCAAGGCAAGTAAACTTACCATAGTGGGACTTTAAACTGTACTGTTCACCTAGGTTATAGGGGCTTTGTCTTTATATAATGATGTCTTAATGACTAGCTATCTTCTAGAAGGAAGAAGTGTCTTTTTGGTTATGATTTTCGTAAAATGTAGTAACAGAATGATGAATCTAACACTTTAGTTTATAGTGCATCGTGTTACTGTAAAAGGGCTGAAATAGCAGAAGATAATATTTGATGTACATACAAATCCTGGTGAAGTTCGGTCTGAGATTATCTCTTTACTTGTAAGGAAAAGTGCTGTTCTGCAAGTTACAGACATTTTTGTTAGACAAATGAATCTAATCATACAATTTTCTGGTGTTGTTGGAATAGAATGTCAATTACTTTATTCCCAAGTAGTGATATGGTCCATGGTGGTTATTGATGAACAGATGATAGCATGGCAATCTTAATGGCATTTCAAACTAGTGAGGTAGAAATCATGGGATTGACAACAATATTCGGTAATGCAACTACAGATGTTGCCACTCGCAATGCTTTGCTTCTGGTACATGTCGTCTGCCATTATCACTTCTTGCTCTGCCCTGCTATGTATGTTCTTCTTCTGAACACAATTTTACGATCAATGATTATTTTGAATGTTTGCAAAAGAATAGTGTGAGATCGCTGGCTGTCCGGGTATTCATGTCGCACAAGGCAGTTCCGAGCCTTTGAAGGTATTTCTTTTTCTATATGCTACATTGCTAATCCAGTTTTCCTAATCTGTCACTTTTAATTCACAAAGGGAGGAGCACCAAAGGTTGCAGACTTTGTCCACGGTTCGGATGGGTTAGGGAACATAAATTTGAATCCTCCAACGACCGAAAAGTTTGATAAATCTGCATCCGAGTTTTTAGTAGAGAAGGTATCTGAATTTCCAGGCGAAATATCTATACTTGCTCTTGGACCCCTCACAAACTTGGCCTTGGCAATTCAAAGAGACTCAACTTTTGCAAGCAAGGTGAAGAAATTGGTCATTCTTGGTGGTTCATTCTTTGCATTGGGCAATATAAATCCTGCAGCTGAAGCAAATGTAAGCTGTTTCTTCCATCTTATATCACCAATCAACATGAAGATCCTCATGGTTACTCTATGGTTTTTACAGATTCTTGGTGATCCTGAAGCAGCCGACATTGTCTTCACATCAGGAGCAGACATTGTTGTCGTGGGAATCAACATCACCACTCAAATCAGATTAACAGGTTCTGCCTTTCTTCAGACATTGTCTTATATTTTCTTGTTTTGTTTCGTTTTAACAAATCTCATTACCGAATCCTTTATCTCGTGGTTCAGATGAGGATCTACTCGAGATGAAGCAGTCGAAAGGAAGATATGCTCAAGTTTTAAGCAACATGTGCCGTTCGTACCGAGACTGGCACGTTCAATCTGAGGGTGTCTATGGTAATTACTTTACTCTCTATTGAATTGTTCTGCATATATTTTTGCTACAAGAATTCAACTTTTTCTGCTTAATAATATTTTGCAGGTATTTACCCTCATGATCCTGTCAGTTTCATTGCATTGGTCCGCCCAGATCTATTTACATACAAGAGAGGTGTCGTTCGGGTTGAGACTCGTGGAATCTGTACGGGTCACACTCTGATGGATCATGGTTTGAAGAAGTACGTTCCAAAAGATTCAGACAATTTTGTTTTGTAATAATCTTTTGTCGTTTGAATTAAGTCATTTCTTCTGCGTTGCATCAGATGGAACTCGAACAACCCATGGATGGACTATGAACCAGCTTCTGTTGCTTGGACGGTTGATATCGATGGAGTCAAGAATTACATCAAGCAAGTGTTGATGAAGCCATGATATGTATGTTAGAAAGAGTAAACAAGCCCAAATTGCTCCACCAATCACTACACCAATTATCTCACTACACCAACCATCCAAAAATTACTCCACTCAATATCCACTCAATCTGTACTTAATGCTTCTCCTATAAATAGAGTAGTTTGCCATTGTAACAAAAGAAGTTTAATCAATACAATGTTCTCCATTATCAAATCCATATAATTTCAATTTAGTTCACACTTAGAATTCTAACATGGTATCATAGCAGTGTTCATGATTCTGGAACTCAAACCACATATCTGAACCAAACCCTTACATGACAACCTTCGAGATCGAGTCGTAGGCAACATTGCCGCCACCAGCAGCAGCCACAATCGGATCATAGAGGTCGATCCGAACCAAAGACGAACGAATTCCAGGCGATGAAGCGGAGAGGGAGACGGAGGAAAGAACGAACGACTACCTCAGAGATTGGAGCAGGTCTGGCCGTGAAGCCTCCAGGTGGACCACCGGTGAATGCGGCGGACCATCCCGTCACTACGGGAGAGATGCGATATAACGGCCAACAATCACGGCTCAATGTGTGTTGAGCCGTGATAAGTCAAATTTATTTCACTATCACGGCTCAATTGATATTGAGCCGTGGTTGGGCTTATTTGACGGCTCGATTTACTGAGCCGGTCCGATTATCACGGCTCAAATTGGGCTTGAGCCGTGATAAAACGTATTTGTTTATTCACCCGACCCACTTATCACGGCTCTTGAGCCGTGCTAAAGTCGTTCAGTCGCTCTGGTAGCTGGTTATCACGGCTCATTTACATTGAGCCGTGATAAAAACATTATTGTCCATTTATTTCAGTTTCCCGCCCAAGTCAAATTTGTCACGGTCCATTTATTTCAGTTTCCCGCCCAAGGCAAATTTGTCACGGTCAAATTTATCACTGCACACTGCACAAGTCAAATTAATCACTGCCCTATGTAACTGCTGCCCCTCCCACTGCCCAATGTCACCCTTCTACATTTTTTTTTCACTGCACAATGCCTCCCACTTCCACTGCCCCGTAGTAAAAGGAGGACCCTTCTACCGAAGGTGAAGCTCCGACTTGCAGTGAAGGAAGGAAGGAAGCTCCGCCGAAGGAAGGAAGGAAGCTCCGACTTGCAGTGAAGCGGTGGCTCGATTCTGAGGCGTCGTTTCCGGCGGAGGGCGTGAAGCGGTGGCTCGATACTCCCCGTAGGTGAAGCTTCTATACACTGCGGGGCCTACAGTCGGTTCCACAACCGCGTCCGACGACGGACAGTAAAAAGTCGGGATCGATATCCGCTCCTTCTCGCAGTTGACCACCGCCCGGTGCAGAATACTCTTATACTTGTCGTTGCTGACAAAGGAGCAGTACACCAGAAGTGCATCCAGAACTAGCATAGCTATAGTTTGCACTTTTGGAGAACATGTCTGCAAAGTAGACACCTTTCCCAAACATGTAACCATTTACAGGGGCTCCAGGAGGAGCAATGCGCAAGCCTGGCGAGATCATTAGGGTGTTAAAAGGTAAACTCAACCATGAGAGCTCAAGAGGGCAAAAAAGTGAAGAAGAGAATCAGGTAGGCAAAGGAGCTTGAGCTTCCCGTCAATGGAGGGGCGGGATGAGAGAACCAGGTGGTAAAATGGATACTTTTTTTTATAATGAACCTAATTTTCACGGCTTAATATATTGAGCCGTGAAAAATAAAAATTTAAAAAAAAAGTTCAACGGCTCACTTGAAAGTGCCGCCATAATTATTTTGGCGGCACTTTTTATTTGAGCCGGGAATTATTACGGCTCAACTGGATTTGAGCCGTGATAATGATGCTGACTCTTCCTGTAACG
Organism: Chamaenerion angustifolium; assembly: GCA_946814005.1. Taxonomy (NCBI): domain Eukaryota; kingdom Viridiplantae; phylum Streptophyta; class Magnoliopsida; order Myrtales; family Onagraceae; genus Chamaenerion; species Chamaenerion angustifolium. The sequence goes on from OX328275.1 coordinate 31,533,056, forward strand.
GCTCAAATACAGTTGAGTCGTGAATTACTAACGGCTGCAAATTTCAGCCGTTAGAAATTGTATTTCCGGCTGGTGATGGCCTCCTCTCCCGTAGTGCGTACAAGAGGTAGGACATGGGTACGCCGAAAGAGGGTCGACTCATCGCGTGGCTCTCCGAAGAAGGCAAACAAACCGGCTTGCGTACGGAAGTTCTGCTGCGTACGACAACGTCCATGGAGGAAATGGGCGGTGGAGATTCGCGACCCGGCGACATGGTCAAGGCTTTGGCTTGAGACCAGTGCTGTGGAGACCCCTTCCTCCATGGAGAAGACGGAGGTCAACGACACGCTATCCCTGTCGAGCGAAGAATATCACGACCACAGTATTGTCTCCCTGACCTCCGTCAGAAGTGGCGGTACTAAAGGAAGAGCTCCGGCAAGTTCAAAATCGACGGAGAAACTCGAGTCGAAGCCTTGCGCAGTGGTCAGAACCATCGGAATCGAGAGCAGCAGAGGCTTCAGAGCCGAGAGCAACAAAGGCTTCATAGCGATGATCTCATCTGGAATGGATGAGCAGCGTAGCAAATTAGGAGACAAAGCTCCTGAAGGACGTCACGAAGGAGCTGTGCACAAGGGTGTTGTTATCACGAAGGGAGCTCCGACATGAGTTGCTGTTAGTGGAGTTGTTGTCACGAAGGGAGCTCCGACGGGAACTGCTGTTATGGGAGCTGCTGTCACGGGAGCTGCTGCCACGTTGCTCGGGAGCTGCTTCTGAAGGATGTTGGTCGTGAAGTATGTTGCTCGAAGCAGAGTAGCAGAAGACGTCGGGAGAAAGAGCTGAGGCTAACAGCAAAGGCGAGACAGCAGACGTGGAGAAATCTTGGGGAAGGGCTGAAGACGAGGTCCAAGGCGAGGACGCGGACGGAGACGGCGGGCAAGGTTGAGGCAAGGTAAGGTGGAGGATGACAATCTTGAGACCGAGGAAGCCAAGGAGAGGAGCTGAGCAACACATGAAATGAGGTAGAGATGTTAAGTTTTGTAAAAAAACAAATATTCTAATCGCCAAGTTAGTCCTTGTAGTTTCAGTCAGTGTTATCAGAATCGAACCGGAACGACGGTCCGACCAGGAATCGGATTCCTGTCTAGTTTGGTTCAGATAAAAGACTGTTTTGCAAATGAACAGTATTTAAACCAGGATGAATCGGTCGATTTCCGGTTTAATTTTTAGGGTGATTTTTTTTGTTTTTTTAGCGGACCAATCAGTTTAAACCGATTGGTTTTGTTTTGCACAAACCAATTGGTTTTATGCAGAGTTAAACCAAACCGACTACTAGGTCATTCAGTTTTCTGCACCATTTTGAACAACACAACCGCCAACTTCAGCCGTTCAATTCAATTCGAGAGTCAGCTGCGAAGTTGCAGAGGAATTGAAAGAGAAGTGGTTGTTGTTAGTTGCAGATAGAGTGATGGAGTTCAGAGGTAGCTGAGTTCCTTCTACATCCATCGCTACTTCCTCGTTAAGGATCTTTCTGATAGAGGGGGGGGGGGGGTAGGGCTTGAAGAAGCAGCGAGTGACTTGGAAGAGGAACAGACATGATGGTAATGGTGAGGATGCAGAGGGACCGGGGTGGAGGAAGAAGAAGAGAGGGAAAGAGCTTTGTAGACTTCCAGAATGGTATATCCAGATTTTCATTTTCCGAATAACTCTAATCTGAGATTTCCATCTCATCTGGGCAGCGAAAGGTAGCTTCATTGAAAGCTTGATTCTCAACAGCAAACTTCGATGCACCGCTATTAACACCAAAATGTACCTGGGGATAGATATAACAATAGAATAGGATAATGTATAAAAAAATAAAGAACTGTTGTTAGCATAAACTATGAAATTCTTGGCAAAATCATGGTTTGGTCTGGTCGAAAAAGAACATGATTGGATCTCATCTTGACAAACGAAAACACTATATCATGATTCTTGAAAAATGTCAACTTTATTTAGTATCACTGGATACAACTACATGTAATTTGTATATCTGAATGGAGTTTTATAAGATTACCCAGATAAATCTATTGAATGAAGTTGAGTCCTTTTTGGATAGTGCAGATTTCAGAGTCTCATACAGAGTAGCAAGAGCACCCTGACCTGCTGTCTCAAGGATACTGCATTTTCCAAGAATCAATTCCATTGGCTCCTTTGGCTTTCTGGTGGAAACATCGACATCATCCCTTGTTTGGGCTACTTTCGGCTCCTTTGGGCTGGTTGTTTTATAGGTTTGTGAGCCATTTGAAGGGGAAAAGCGTTGCTCTGGTCACTGTAATGGAATTTTTCATTTTTTATGTGAACAGTGAACCACAAGTCGAACTGGGTCTGATCGGACTGGGAACCGCCCCCTCGTCGGTTCGAGGGTTGCTCCAATTCTGATAACACTGGTTTCAACACGTACTCAAAAGGGTCTGAAACTTCTGACATCAATACACATGAGTCCATAACAAATATAGCAGGCGGACCTATGAAGAAGGAAGCACGACGAAGACGACCTTATTTGGTCGAAGAAAGAACAACATGAAGAATAATGGTGTTTTGTGTTTCTGATAATATTTTTGTTTATTTTAAGGAGGGAGATTATGTATAAAAAAAAAGGTTGTGTAGTTGGTATGGTGGGATAGGTGGTAAAATGATGAAAAAGAAAGACAATTAAACGGAAGTGGGGCTGATGAGAAAAGATTTCTCAAGTAGGCCAAGTAGACCAAAATTACAAGTGGGCCGAGAATATAAGGGTTGAAACTTGTGGCTGGGCTTGTGAAAAATTTGTCTAGCCCAAAGTATACCAAGCCCGGTGAGCTCGGGAGAGTGATAATACTGTGCAAGTTGGGCATTAAAGATTCCGCCGCTCAACTTGAGGGAGAGTGTCGAAGAGAAGGAGGAGAGTGATGATGACATAGGCTTCTCCTTGTTCAAGTTGAGCATTGAAGACTTTACCGCTCAACTTGAGGGGGAGTCTCGAGAGAAGTTGGAGGAAAGCTCGGGCGAAAAGGAAAGAGCTCGGTTGAAGAGAAACCACAAGAGTTCATTCGACACAACCAGATGAGAGCTCGGTCGAAGAGGAACCACAAGAGTTCATTCGACACATCTGGAGGAGAGCTCGGTCGAAGAGGAACCACAAGAGTTCATTCAACACATCTGGAGGAGAGCTCGGTCGAAGAGGAACCACAAGAGTTCATTCGACACAGCTGGAGGAGAGCTCGGTCGAAGAGGAACCACAATATTTCATTTGACACAGCCGTAGGAGAGCTCAGTCGAAGAGGAACAATAAGAGTTCATTCGACGCAGCACGACTTCAACAACAAATTAGAGCAGACCAATGTCTGACCGACAAACCAAAGGCAGTCAACAGAAGATTTTTCAACAATATCTTTGCGAGTTAAACATTGGAAATCTCATCATTTAACTTGAGGAAAGTGTTAGAAAGAGTAAACAAGTTCCCTAAATTGCTCCACAAATCATGCACCAATTATCACACTCCGCCAACCATCCACAAATTACTCCACCAATTACTCCACTTAGTATTCACCCAATCTTTACGTAATGTTTCTGCTATAAATAGAGTAGTTTGCTATTGTAACAAAAAAAAGTTTAATCAATATAATGTTCTCCATTATCAAATCTATATCATCTCAGTTTAGTCCATACTTAGAATTTTAACAATGTAGATGCGTTGTTGATTATAGAAACCTTACTAAATTATCAGTACAATATCAACTTAAGGTTAAGGTCCTCATAATAGCTTAAACGTTGTGGATATAACCAATTAAGTTCGACGAATTCTGATATGATACTATATGTAACAATTTATACTTATGCATATATGAGTTTTACGTACCTTAACAATTATGTATTTAAACAATCGATAGATAATTTAACACATGACTAATATTAAACAAGGTACGTAGATACTTCTTCTATCTCCAACCTACTTAGTTGCCCACTAATCCATTTAATGAGTTGATAGTGATTTCGTTTAAAATGTCAAGGAAGAAACAAATTGTCAGTGGAGATGCTAGAAAGACTCTTTCAAAAGTCAAACAAATCAAAATTGAAATAGTATCATAATTTGAACATTATAAAACTATTTTTTTTTTATGAAATGTATTAATTGTTCTCAAAATACTCAACTCTCAAAATACTCAACTCTAGATAGATACGCTCAAACCAATAAAGAAGTTGGTGGGGGGGGGGGGGGGGGGGGGGGGGGGGGGGGAATAAAGAAGTATAGGAAGTCAACTGAGTTGACAAATCCATTTAATAAAAGCAGTTCGTTAACTACACCAATACCTACTCATTCCTTTCTTTCACCGGATGCATTGACTGTTTCTTCAACTCCATCCCCTCCCCTGACGTAGCCTTTTCAATTCCCGCGTCAACACACACTACTCCAACCACCTTAACCAACTAATCTATAAGTCTATAACTCACTATATCTCTCTTGCTAGAATGCATATATATTATATACAGACTCATAGAGAGTCAACTGTCCCAAAGAAACAAACCACTACAACAACCAACAGAAGCTTAGCAAGAAGAAGTGAGCTACAATGGCGGTCGTATCTTCTTCATCAATGGCGATGGAAGAGACAATAGCATGGCTCAGTGCACTGCTGCTGGCGATACTGCTACTGAGTTGCTGTGAGACACCAAGTGAAGAGATTTCTCCTAAGTTGGGTGACAGACTCGAAATGTTCCAAGGCAGTGATAAGGCTGCTGCTGCAGCAGTTAGATGGAATCCATGCGATGAAATCTACATCGTCACAGAAGGAGAGACACTGCAGTCAATCGGTGATAAATGCGGAGACCCGTTTATTGTGGAGGAAAACCCGCATATCCACGACCCCGACGATGTCTTCCCGGGGTTGGTGATCAAAATCACTCCTTTTAAGGGTACATAGACAGATATTTCTTTGGCCAACCCAAAATATTTATGTTAAGGATGGGTCGACATTACAATCATCATTAATCAAAGAGAAAAATGGGGGTAGGAGTTGGGTTGAAAGACTCAGTCATCAATTCCCATCCCAGTGAGAGCCTGTTATGTTATTCAATTTGTGCATTCTTGTATTCTTTTTTGGTCAAGACTACCAACCACTTTGTCCTACGAGTTTCGAGTAATCACTTCAATTCCACCGATTCTCGTTGTAGGGCTCCAGGATGCATCACAATTCAGCTAGCTTATTACTCCTTCCGGTAGTCCTCACATTCCCCCAGCACCCTTTTGGTTACATCATCTAGATTTGGTGCCATCGATCATTTCAAATACAACGCGGCATCTCTTCTTCCATAGTAAACACCATGTGAAGAAACTAATATTTTGTTCCTATAGAGTATAGATTCATATATTGTGGATCTGCAGAAAGACCGTTCCAACCATTTCAGGCGTGAGACTAAAATTTATATATTTTGGACATTTTTTTAATACCGTCTAAATTTTAGATTTTACAACTTTTGTCCAAGAAGTTAAACGTTACGATTTATATAAATATATAGGTAGGGATCAAACTATGTTAGGGCAAGGGAGATAATTTTCTCTCTAAACCTAATGTGTAATGTGTAATTTTAATATACATATTGAATTAAGCCATTTATAATCTTGTAATTAACCAAAGATCTATTATTATTATTCTATCCGTTTGCTCCTACATATTCATCGATCCATGTATGTATATATAAGGTTAAATTATCAATGATGCCTACTTATTAGGTCAAATTAAACTAGGATTATGCCGAGAAGTGAATTATGTACTATTTAAATTTTAAATTTAGTTTGTAAATTATCCAAGAAAAGAAGATACCACACAAGCCGTCGGTTTAAAGAGACAAACCCTAACTGGCAATCCCGTGTCTGCATTTGTTTTCAGTCTTTTATTGCATACTGCCATTTTCATTTAGATTTTGCCCAAAAAAGGACTTTCAATTAACAAAAGTCTCCTTAAAAGACAGAATTAGTTCAAAGGTTCCGTCAAACAGTTTTTGTCTTCCTCAAACCACTTTTAACATTTTATAGAAGAGAGGACAAGAAAATTTGGATTAATGTTGAAATAATGCAGTTTTGTTTCTATTACTAGTTTGCTATTTCCCTCATGGCTAAAAAGAAAAGATATTGCTCTTGATGTTCATCTCTTTATTTTGGTTGAAAATAACCCCTTTTTTATACTAAAAATGTATGTTTAGAACTAGGGCTGGCAATGGTGCGGTGAAAAACCCATAACCACGGTTATAACCGTTACTGTTTAATATGGTTAACCGTACCATTATGGTGCGGTGCGGTTATGGTGATGAATTCTCTACCCATAACGGTTATGGTTATGGTTATGGTATTTGAGTTATACCCATGGTTATAACCATGGTTATTTTATAAATATAATAATTATTTATTATTAATAAACTAATATATATATATTATACTAAATATAAATTACAGCATAAAAGTGAAATCAATTGATGATATTGAGGAAGATGATAATTGATAGAAACAAATACGACAAGTGTGAAATGGTTAGGGGTGTTGAATCATTACTCGTTATGGGTGTTTGTTGAATTTTAATGTTAATTCAGTGGTGTGAATGTTAATGTTGAATCATATGAATGTTAATGTTGAATCATATGAATGTTGAATGATGTTAGTGCTATATATTTTTATTGTTGGTAATATAGATAGATGTACTTTTTAAAATTAAATTTTCGGTCTTTTATTATATTACATGTGGAATAAATATGGTTATACGGTTAAAACCATGGTTAATAACCACGGTTATTTTGATGGTTATGGTATTGAAAATTGTACCCATAATGGTTATGGTTATGGTTATGGTATGTGGTTTAAAAATATGGTATGTTTATGGTATTTGGCATACCCTGACCATACCCTAACCATTGCCAGCCCTATTTAGAACTTAGAAGTATCTTATTATTTTTCAAGAAGATCATGTTAATGTGAAAAAAATATTGTATATATGACGACGTTAATTAAAATCCTATTTTTTGTATAAGGGATAAGTGAAGTCACCTCATTAGACCAAAACCAAATGCAATAAATGAATGAGAACAAATGCATACACGCGGGACCGAGCTAGGATGCCTACTGCTTAGACACATGCATATGCATGGACCATGGTTCCTCATGTTTTTTGTGGCAACATTTTATTTGCATTTTTTCTCACAAATTTCCACTTTAAGGAAATTGAAGTCCAAGGCAATTAGTCTTTAATTTCACACAGTCTGACAAACATCAAAGTATGTTACTAAATCGAGTTTGAAGGTTGTCTTGAACCATTGAAGAGAAAGGCCAATCTCGGTGAACCTTGACAGAGAAGAAGACCGACCCGGCCTCGAGGGAGAAGAAGATCGGCCCAGACTCGTCAGAGAAAGAGGCACAGAGGTTAGTTGGTAGGGAACAAGAGCAAAAGCAAGAGTTAAATTTATTAAAATGAAAACTTAAGGATAAAATTGCAAATATAATATTTACACAATAAACGTAAGGAATAGTACCTGTCAGGCGCCATATCCTGTTTCATGTACGTGCTTCCTAGTTGTGTCTGCTAGTTGTAAGTGCCGTGTCTGCCGACTCGCTCTTAAAGTCTAGCAAATATCAACCAATAAAATATCTCTCATTTTGGAAAAAAAATCTGTAACTCTCGACTCTCACGCATGAAATAATCAAATCCTAAATAATAATACACATTACGCACGTACAGCAATTACAAAAAAACAGCTAAGAGAGCATAAGTAGGTTTGCAGTCGCATCTTCATCATCAATGGCGATGGCAGAGACAATAGCATGGTTCAGTGCAGTGGTGGTGGCGCTACTGCTGGTACTGAGTTGCTGCGAGCCACTAAGTGAAGAAACACCACCTAAGTTGGGTGGGAGACTCGAAATATTCCAAGGCAATGATAAGGCGGCGGCTGCAGTTAGATGGAAGCCGTGCGATGAAATCTACGTCGTCACAGAAGGAGAGACACTGCAGTCAATCAGTGATAAATGCGGAGACCCGTTTATTGTGGAGGAAAACCCGCATATCCACGACCCCGACGATGTCTTCCCGGGGTTAGTGATCAAAATCACTCCTTTTAAGAGTACATAGAATAGATAGATGTATAAAGAGATGGAAAACTCTGGGATTTTCATATGTCTAGTAGTCTCTAGCTACGCCTGCGTGAACGTAAATTGTTTTCTGTTTTCTGTCTTGTATGGCATAACCATTTGTGGAAAGCTATTATTTTGTTCCCTGCTTAAAGTTTTTCTCTCTGATATATGGCGTCTGTGCATATTCATACTTGAAAATCAAGAGTTATAAGGTCATTAGACGAGCAGCTAGCTCACCAAATGTGGAGTAGGGTGAAGCTGTTGGTCTGCCTTACAATGGAGAGAGAGATTATATAAGACGAAATCCAGTTTGGCTACAAAAGATCATGGTTATGGTTTAAGGCGTACCGGTGTGATGGCGGTTTATGTCGACTTATCGTGATGCCGAGTGGGAAAGAATTGACTTCTTTACACTGATTCATTGAGAGAGTACAAGAATGATAGACCCTTAGCTAGCTGTTTTTATGCACTTTCATATAATTTTGTAAGGTATCGGAGCACTAGGATTGTCAAAACTATGGCTGCATAAATATGGACATTCGAATCATGGAGAGACGGATCGTCGTCAAGCAACTAAAATACAGGATGCCCACATCAGAAATTTAAAGATCAATATGTCAAATCAAACAGCACCATCAATGGCTAGCATGTTCATACATATCTTGAAATAAATAGAGCATCTGTTAAACTGAACCGGTTGTCAATGGAGCCCTAGCCAAGGTGTTCTAGGAGTGATCCGTTGTGTGTGAGTACGCGCCGCCTACTTCGCTCTCGGAGGCCGTTAGGGCTTGTTCTTTTCCTGTGTAGACGACCAAGATGACACAGACTACGCCATGGATATAGAGATAAAAGCGCTGAGGTTGGAGCTACCTGGGCAGCGGCTTACGTCGATCAGACCATCACAGCCATGTTGTTGCGACGGATCCGGCGTTCAAGAAGGCGGCGTGGAAGAGAAAAGAAGACAAGTTTTCTTCTGAACCCTAAGTGCCAAAGTGGATCCAAATAGCTGGAAAGGCCAACTGAAAACATTTACCCAGTGACGTGTTGGTGAACTACATGGAAGCAACAGATTGTAACCAGTTTTATGAATTCAAAAGCTCACTTTTTAAAGAATAAATAAGACTGGGTTAGTATATAAGCGTCGGCGTCAAAATAGACAGTAAAGCTAATTGGAGTACTTTTGTATGCTTTCTCAAAAGATGAGGGTGCATCATTGAAAGTAAATTTATATCTAATGTAAATCCCAATAAAGTTAAGATTCAAACTTCAAAGCAAAGCTACCTTATTATTTCCATTTTGCTTAAATTACAAAACTCGGTCGAACAATGTCAGACCTCAAGAAAAATGTTGTATTCATTAAAAAGTAGGGGGGTTTCCCACTGGGCAGGCCGGACCGGTCATGAAGGTACCTGTCATGAAGGCAAGACCGAGATCGCTGTTGGCTAAAAAAGTCTGTCCGAATCGGTCTTTCTTGACTTAGACCGGTCTCGGTCCTGAACCAAATCTTCACAAAAAAAAAACTATTGAGCTCACGGTATTTTTTAGTAAAATGTGAAAGAATAGTTCATATCTAAAAAAAAAATTATGAACTCATGGTATTATTTAGTAAATTTATCAGGATGTAACTTTTATAGAGATTGAAAATCTCCAAAATTCACGTTTCTTTCGGTGTGGTATTATAAAAATCTCAAATCCACCTTCCTTCAGTCTGTGCCGGTCCTAAACGGGCTTTCGAGAAAAAAGTCTGAAACCGATCTTGAAGAAAAAACTTATCTGCTCGGTCTCGGGTCGATCTTGTCGGAAATTCGATCCAACAATCTTTTTTTATCATCCCGGTTATATGAACGGGGTGATACATACAGTAATATGAACGGTCGTATCTCATATCCTCACAATTCTTCTTTCATGGAAACACAATTATATAACGAATAAAGTCAAAATCGAAGATCAAAATTTAATTAATTGTTATAACTGTATTCTTATATATTTAAATAGTTCTACTACATTTATTATAAATCTACAGTGTTTTACATAGGCTATTCTGAAATTTTATAGAAACCATTTACCGCTTTTAAAATCAATCATGTTGGCTGTTATTAAGAATTTATATTTACATATAATTTCATTTTATATCAACAAATTTTGGTATTAATTAATGTATTATATAATTTCTACTAGTGTATTTGAATTTGGATTGTTAATCTCTTATAAGAAAACATAATTATTTTATGTATTGATTAGTGTCTAATATTAATATTTTTTTATAATTTATCAAAAACCTTAAATATTAAATTCTACACCATTTCTTAAAATCTAAACAATCCTATATTATATATTAAGATTTGTTTATATATTTAACTTTCATATATAATTAACTATTAATAATTTTTATATTATATTTGCTCTTACTATTTCAATGTCATATTGCTGCTCATGCTAAATTCACTAATCACCTTAAAAATAAATATATGACTAAAGGTTTTGCAAGTATTCTCATAGTCGATACCATAGTTATCAGAACCGGACCGGCCATCGAACCGGTGAAGGGGCTGGTTCACGGTTCGGCCGGTTCAACCTGGTTCAACCGATGTAGTGTGCGGTTCACTGTTCACAATGGAAATTTTTTTGAAAACTCAAAATACATACATAGTTTCAAACACAAACATAATTACCTCAAACTACATAGTCTCACACACACACAAACTACATAGTTTCAATATCAAACACACATTACTCTCAATTTTCAAACACAATAGTAGTGAACTGGTTTAACCAATTGGTTTGTGCAGAACCCAAAACTGGAAACCAAAAAAAAAACGGCCGAAAAAAACCGAAAACCCAAAAAAAAATAAAAGTGAACCGGAAACCGTTTGGTTTTACAAAACCGACTGATTTAACCCGGTTCAAACACTGTTCATTTGTAAAATAATATTTTAACTGAACCAAACCGGACAATAATACGGTTTCCGGTCGGACTGCCGGTCCGGTTCTAATAACTATGGTCGAGACATCCATCATGTGGAACTCGATCAAGAACTTTTCAATTAGCATTGAGCCTTGATTTTACCAAATAAATTCACAAATGTCAATATATTCCATTACTAATATATAAGTCACTACAATTAACCCATCCGATTAATATATCATTTTCTTGTAATAAACGATCTACTAAAAGTCTAAAATGCAATTAGCGTGTCAGGATTACTATTATTGATTTAGAGAGAAGAAATGTGCAAATTAATTGCTCTAGGTAAAGATCGGATTTTTTTCAAAAAGTATGTATTTTCGAATTTTTTTTTGAAAAAATATATATACAAAAAATAATTTTAGCAAAATGTGTATACGCGCATCCCGGGGTCGCGCCTATTGGATATAGGCGCACCCCAGGGGTGCGCCAATTGAATAGGCGCAACTTAGAAGTTGTGCCTGGGAAGAAGAGCGGTCCTTTTTTTTTTTTTTTAAATCATTTTGTTTGAAAAATGATGACTTGATGTTTAATTAAAAATAAAATTATGTATCTATTAAAAAAAAATTAAAAAAAAATTATAGTAAGTAGATATTTTAATTGCGATTCAAATGATGCAAAAAATATTAAATTTGGATTTACGGATTGACTGTACGGCATGCCGTAAGTTGAGATATGAAAATTGTACTTAAAATATTATAACTCGGACCATGTAACTCCAAACTCAACACGGTTAACGCCATTTAGGTCGTAAATCAATTATCTACGTAGGATAATTTTTTGGATTAAAAATACAGTGATTTTGTAACCCCCATCGTTTACACCCAAATTTGACCGAAATAAGTAAATGCATTAGGTGAGAAATTTAATTATATACTTACTCAAAAAAAATCAAAAAAATTACAGTGCGTAGATAATTTAATTACGAATTAAATGACACTAACTATGCGTTAATTGTTTACGTTTAGACTGACTGTATAATATGGTACGTAAAAAACTCTACATACGATACAAAAACTTCCAAATAGTGTTTTGCATAGTAAAATACAGGGATTAAACAATAATTTTACTGTGTAAACAGTAATTTTACTGTGCAAAACACTATTTGGAAGTTTTTGTATCGTATGTAGAGTTTTTTACGTACCGTATTATACAGTCAGTCTAAACGTAAACAATTAACGCATAGTTAGTGTCATTTAATTCGTAATTAAATTATCTACGCACTGTAATTTTTTTAATTTTTTTTGAGTAAGTATATAATTAAATTTCTCACCTAATGCATTTACTTATTTCGGTCAAATTTGGGTGTAAACGATGGGGGGGTTACAAAATCACTGTATTTTTAATCCAAAAAATTATCATACGTAGATAATTGATTTACGACCTAAATGGCGTTAACCGTGTTGAGTTTGGAGTTGCATGGTCCGAGTTATAATTTTTTAAGTACAATTTTCATATCTCAACTTACGGCATGCCGTACAGTCAATCCGTAAATCCAAATTTAATATTTTTTGCATCATTTGAATCGCAATTAAAATATCTACTTACTATAATTTTTTTAAATTATTTTTAATAGATACATAATTTTATTTTTAATTAAACATCGAGTCATCATTTTTCAAACAAAATGATTTTTAAAAAAGAAAAAAAAAAAAAGAACGCTCTTCTTCCCCCGGCGCAACTTCTAAGTTGCGCCTATGAATAGGCACACCCCTGTGTGCGCCTATGTCCAATAGGCGCGACCCCGGAATGCGCGTATACACATTTTGCTAAATATTTTTTTTTGTATATATACTTTTTCAAAATTTTTTTTGAAAATACATACTTTTTGAAAAAAATCTAAAGATAGCCCTTGTGGACTTTATTTTTGAGTTTTTTGTTTTTCTTTTGAATTTATCATTTTTTATTTAAATAAAAGGATAACTAACTAACCCTGCATTTCTTTTATAAAAAAATGAAAACAACAAATTGGATTAACGCACGCGAAATAGGATTTGAGTAAGTCTCTCTGGTCAATTCTCTTCTGGCTGCCAGTCAATCTTCGTGTCTTTCTGGTCTCGTGTTTTTTACTTTCTTTATTGTGTTTTCTCACCTCTAATAACCCTTCACTTTTCCGCTATATAATCCCCCGCTAGTGCGTGCATGCTTTCCATCACATCAGTCTCTCCTTCTCTTTCTCTCTCAATCTTCCATGGCGGCCAGTAGATCCTCCATCCACTTCTTCTTCTTGTCATTACTCTCGTTTCTTCTCATCACCTCCGTCAACCGCCGCGTTGAAGCTGCACGTTACAGCAAGAGCCACCGCAATTCCCTTCATTCGAAACTGTTTGTGTTCGGAGATTCTTATGCAGACACCGGAAACGGCGCGATATCGACCGCAAGCTCCTGGAAAGTTCCCTACGGAATTAGCTTCCCGGGGAAACCAGCCGGCCGTTTCTCCGATGGCCGTGTCTTCACTGACTTACTTGGTTAGTGGTTAAGCTATATTCTCTTTGCTCTCCATCATCATGACGATGCTTTTTCATAAAGCTGCTGCACCATCAAAGCTCTTTTCGGCTTTGTATTTCTTAAATACATAAAACTATATATATATATTATATTCTCCACCTTATGAATGTGATGATGGATACAGTAAAAACGTTTGTTTGGCGAAACAAAGTGTAGATGTTGATTTCGAAGGTGGCGAAAATGTTATGAAAACGTTTAATTAATCATGATCACCCGCCCCTCTTTCGGTCGTTATCATAAAACTCTACAAAATTGGTAACAAAATTAATTAACTTTTTTTTATTTATAGGTAATTTCATAAAGTCAATTAGAAAATTTCCATTATATTAATATTCAATTTTAGTAATACTTACACTATATTTTAATTAGTTTAATATAAACACAGTAGTTACGTTATAACGACAGGTGGAAAAATGCGTTGCCTAAAAACACGACAAAACATTAGGTAATTCTGCAACTACCCTTGTCCTTATTGAACGAATACGATTGTTTCGTAACAAGTGTAGCAAGAATTAGAAACACACTTTCAACTACAGACAATGTTCGTTACCATATTTATTTATCGTGACGAATTTTCTATACTAATTTCGCAACGTTACTCCTGCGCAGCAAAGTACCTCGGCCTCAAAACTCCGGTGGCGTACCGATGGAGGAAGATTGCAGCCGCCACAGCAAAGAAGTACGGACTGAACTTCGCGACAGGAGGATCAGGAGTGTTCAATACAGTGTTGGTTCCAGGACCTAACATGACCACCCAAATTGACCAATTCGAGAACCTTATCAATGAGGGTTCATTCTACACAGAAAAGGACGTAAACTCCTCTCTTGCCCTAGTTGCACTCTCCGGCAACGACTACTCCTCTTTCTTGGCCAAAGGCGGCTCCGTTCAGGATCTGCCGTCGTTTATAACCCAGGTGGTGACCCAGTTAGTTATGAACATAAAGAGGATCAAGGCTCTCGGCGTGAGGAAGGTGGCTGTTTCTGGTCTGCAGCCGTTGGGGTGCATTCCTCAGATCACGTACTCGAACAGTTACAAGCAGTGCAACTCTACTTTCAACGAGCTCGTCACGTACCATAACCAGCTTCTTCGGTCAGCTGTTGACAAGTTTAACAACGAAACGGGTTCTTCGAGCCTGGTCATCATCGATCTTTACAGTGCATTCAGTACTGTGATCGGCAATTCAACGTTTGAGTCTCCATTGGTGCCGTGTTGCGCCGGTGTAAGTGCAGAAAATAGTTGTGGAAGTGTGGATGGTGAGACAGCAGAGGTGAAGTACACGATCTGCTCGAACCCTAAGAAGGCATTCTTTTGGGACGGGGCGCACCCAACCCAGGAAGGGTGGCTAGCTGTGTTCTCTGCTCTGAAGCTGCAACTTGTTTGAGTTGAGTCGTGATTCAGAGTTTACATGCCGTTATTGTTCAGTTTCTTCATTCATTTGTACTAGACACCTTAAATATTTGTTTTTTATTTCGGTAAAAACTGCATGTTAATAATTATGTTTAAGAGTATGTGCCTCTTCAATGAAAAATTAAATTTTATCAAATTGTTTTCAACATATTTAGAATTTGTGTGTATTATTGTAACAAATTAATTATGAATAAGACACTTATATTGTTTTAGTATTTCCATGTAAGTAAAATTCTAACTCTATTTTTTGGCTAAAGTTATATCATAAATCGATGAAATCCAATTTATTTTATTATTATAGAGAAAAAGTAAACAACCAACTGATAAAGAACCTTAAAGGGCTCAATGCCTCAAGAATTAGGATCCAAATTATCCGCCACCAATCTCTCCCTCTTCAGCAGAAACTGTCTCGTGTCCATGCAGTTTCTGCACAGCAGTTATGGTAGTTCTCTACATATACCCCTCAGTAGTGTAAACCGTACAGAGGTTGTATAGACTTTATTTCTATTAATAAAAAGAGTGTGATTAGTATTATTATTATCATCTATCCAGGATTCAACATCCTCCACCATTCATATTTACTTACTGCACGCAAACAAACAACACAGTCGCAATAACCAGACCAGATCATGTTGTTGCAAGTACAGACAATGTTCTTGTTTTCTTTCAAGATATTGCTGCTTGTGTTTCTTGTACAAGGATCATCAAATAAACCTCTGAGGAAGGTAACTTAATTTGTCTATTGTGAGATCTCTATATGCATACATAATGCTTAATTAAGTACATTTGTTTTGTGTCTTGAATGGTAGCCATACATCGTGTACCTTGGAGATGCTCCACCGACGACAACGAGTGCAACAATTCAACATCAAAGCATGCTCGTTAAAGCCATTGGAGAGTAAGGATCATCACCCTGTCTGACTCTTCTTTTAGAACTGTCTCAACTGATAAAGTGGGCAGGATTGGCGATGATCTAATTTGTCTTCGATTTTACAGTGCAAAATTAGCAAAGGAATCGACGATACATACCTATAGCAAAAGCTTTAATGGGTTTGTCGCGCAGCTCTCGACTCAAGAAGCGAAGAAACTATCAGGTAAAATAATCTAAAATCATGATAATTTGAGTGCAAGAAGTTGATTTGAGTATGAAATTATATATTGAACTCATATCCGCAGAGGAGGATGGAGTTGTATCGGTGTTTGAAAACACGAAACGGAAACTTCACACGACCAGATCTTGGGATTTTGTCGGGATGCCTGTAGAACTGCAGCAAAGGAACCCTAAAATGGAGAAGAACATCATCATGGGTTTTCTAGATACAGGTACATCTTCTCTTCCATATACACAACTGAATACTTTCGTCAGATCTGCTTAGATGAACTTTGTGCTTACTTCACTCCGAAGGTATCTATGTACAAGCTCCGAGCTTTCAAGATAACGACTACGACTCTGCGCCTTTGAGATGGAAAGGCGGATGCGACAAGGCCGTCAATTTCACTGGATGCAACAAGTTCGTTTCCTCCCTTTCTCATACATATAATTTTTCTGAAAATAGATAAGATTACTCAGTTTCTCAACTAACTCGATGTGAAAATGTCAATTACTTGTGCAGCAAGGTAATCGGTGCAAAATCCTTCAACTTGGAAAACCAAGATCCGACAGTCGTGCAGAGCCCAGTTGACAAAGATGGCCACGGCACCCACACTGCCTCGACTGCTGCCGGATCTGTGGTAAGCAACGCAAGCTTCTTCGGTATCGGTGAAGGAACCGCACGAGGTGGAGTTCCACTTGCACGTATCGCGATGTACAAAGTGTGTTGGGAAGCAGGATGTAGCGACATGGATCTGTTGGCGGGGTTTGATGAGGCGATCGCAGATGGGGTGGACATCATCTCGGTATCCATTGGCGGGCCTTCTAGAAGCTACTTTGAGGATCCAATCGCGATCGGGTCCTTCCATGCGATGAAGAAGGGGATTCTGACTTCGTGCTCGGCAGGGAACGATGGGCCGTTTGCATATTCAGTTCAAAACGTAGCTCCATGGATCATGACGGTGGCTGCAACTACTACCGATCAACAGTTTAGGGCCTCGGTCAAGTTGGGAAATGGCATGACGTTTTCTGTATGTCGACCTCTTCTGTGTTTTCCTTCTTGCTATGATCATGATTACGGCTGACAATAACTATTTCATTATGATAGGGACCCGCCATTAATACATTCTCTCCGACAAAGAAAATGTACAGTCTTATAAGCGGCACCCTCGCCGTAAACACAAGCACCGCCAGCTACGGAAACGCGAGGTGTGAAACATGGCAACATCTTTTCGATTCACCAACGTTGTTTGTTCTATGTAAACTTTGCTTCTTCTTCCTTGACAAAGTTCATAAATTTTGTTCGCCATCTTTTGCAGTGCCTGCGATGTCGGGACCCTGAACAGAGACAAGATCAAGGGGAAGATCGTTTATTGTATGGGTGAGTACAATCAAGACTTTACCATTAAAGAGCTCGGTGGTGCTGGAGTCGTTATAAGTACGGAGAGGGAGACCGATTTGGCCCCTATTACGATATTGCCTGCAACCTCTGTCGACTCCAAGAACGGACGAATTATCGATCGATACATCAACTCAACACGGTATTCATCTTCAATATAACACAATTGATTCCAACTCTATATATCAAAACTAACTAATTAATCTATCATTGTAACCAACTCACAGAAAATCTCATGCCGTTATATCCATGACAATGGCTGTGAAAGCAATGGCTCCGGCCGTGGCCTCTTTCTCGTCGCGTGGACCCCAGTTGATCAGCCCCAACATCCTTAAGGTGTATTCATTTGTGACATTTCTTGTCTTTTCATTTCTCTTGAACTATCTTTGCACTGATGTTTGCTTTTGTTTCGATTCTATGTAACAGCCTGATATTGCAGCACCAGGGCTCTCGATATTAGCAGGTTTCTCAGAGATTCCGTCGGTGACCGGAGATCCGAGCGATCCTCGACACTCGCCGTTCAACATTATATCCGGCACGTCCATGGCTTCCCCTCATGCAGCAGCTGCCGCAGCCTACGTGAAGAGCTTCCACCCTGATTGGTCACCCGCTGCTATTCGGTCCGCAATCATGACAACAGGTAATAATTTACAAGTTTTTTCTTCTGAAGAAGATGATGAGAGTCGAACCAAATCTATAGAGAGTATTCTGCACTGATCAGTTGACAGTCCTAATTCCGAGCCCTTAACGAATTATTTTCGTCATTTCAGCCACGCCTATGAGAATCAAAGACAAGCTTCAAGAGCTAAGCTCCGGGTCAGGCCAAATAAACCCGTCTCAGGCGATCCATCCGGGCCTCATCTACGATCTCACAATGTCATCCTATGTGCGATTCATGTGTAAAGAGAGCCACAACGATACATCAATCGGGCAGCTTATTGGAAGCAAGAACTTCCGGTGCTCCAACTTCAAGCCCGCACAAGGCGTCGACGGTCTCAACTATCCATCTATGCACATCCAACTCCCCAACGCAACTTCCGGTATTTCTGAGGTGTTCCACCGCACCGTGACTAATGTGGGTCGAGGCAACTCGGTCTACACAGTGAATGTGACATCTCCACAGGGTCTCTCCATTTCGGTTTTTCCGACTACTTTAAATTTCACTCGAACACACCAGAGGAACTCCTTCAAGGTTGTCGTGAAGGGCGATCCTGTAAATGCAACTTCTCCATTGATGATACTATCGGGATCGCTTGAGTGGAGCGACGCTAGGCATGTTGTTCACAGTCCGATTGTAGTTTTCATCGGTCGATACGATAGCTACATGGAAAAATAACATGTTTTGGATCAAATGATGCGTGTTGATCAACTTTAGGGTTTAGCATCTTCACCCGACAAGATCGGGATTTGGTAATAGACACAAGAAGAAACACATTGAGAACGACAACCATACCTAAATGGATACAATTGCAGAAACGTCTGGCGTGATGCTTTTTGGCTGTCCGCGGTGACTGGTACTCCCTCAGCAGCATGGATCGCAGACATGGTACGAGGAAGACTCGGTGGCGGATACGCCGCTTTGAAAAATAGGGACTTTCAGTTGTCCATTTTTCATTATTTGTAATCTGTAATAGAATTTTAATGTTTATTTGTGAAAGAAAAATGTATCATGAACTTATTTTTATTTTAAAAGTGTTGAAATACAACATTGACTTTCATAGAAAAATGTTTTAGTTGGGTCTAGAAAAATAAGCTCGTATGATTATTGATTAAGGGTTTAGTTTGTATCTAGATAATTCTAGGACTAAGTAAATTCTAGGATATTTTTTAGATTTTCTTAGGATATTCTAGAATAGTTATTTTTATAGGTTTCTAAAGAGTTTCTAGGAAGTTCTTAGTCTAGAGAGTTTTCTTTGAGTCTAGATATTTCTTTAGGGTCCTATAAATAGGTGTGGAGTCATTTGTAACAAACCAACAACAAGAACCAACCAACAAGTGTGTTGTACAAGAGAGTCTCCAATATATCATATTTAGAGTGAGAGTGTTATACATATACAAGTTTTTCTCTTGTTAGTAAAGTACGGTCTTGGGCAAGTGCAATCTAGCACTTCGATTCTTTACATGGTATCAGAGCCACTTTCGTGGTAATACGGAACGAGTCGATATCGTTGATTGAAGAACTTGAGTACTCTAAATATGGATGTTGGCGGTCGTGTAATTGGAATAGGTATGGAGCTACTCAATTCGTCCAATTACCGAATTTGGAAGTCTTGCATGGAGTCCTATCTCATAAGCGAAGACTTGTGGGATTTCGTTGGAGGGAGTGACACTACATTCCCGGAGGAGAACGACGCCAACGGTGGGGAAATTAAACACTGGAAGCGGAGGAATGCCAAGGCAGAATTTGCCTTGAAGAGGTTGATATCATCAGGGGTGTTTGAGCATATCTCACGATGCACCTCTGCCAATTCGATTTGGAAGACACTAGACCAGTTGTACAACAAGAAAAATGAGTCTCGACTACAGATGTTGGACAATTGGAGACCTATCTGGTGAATGCAAAACAGGGTGAGTCTTCGATTTCATAGTTCTTTTTAAAGATTAAGAACTTGTGTTTAGAGATTAATTTACTCAACCCGGAGGAGCCAATTTCGGAAGTGCGGATAAAGCGGTGCATTATTCGAGGATTACGTCCCGAATATATACCGTTTGTTATGTCAATTCAAGGTTGGGTTCAACAACCGTCCTTGGAGGAATTTGAGAATCTTCTATCTTCACAAGAGTCATTGGCTAAGCAAATGGTCGGGATCAAGCTAGAAGAAGATCAATGTGCACTCGTGGCTCAAGTGAAAGAGAATGACGCCAGAAAAAAGGTTGATGGTAATGCGGAGTCATCTTGTAAGAAAGATTTCAAGTGTTATCGATGTGGTAAGCCTGGACATCTGAAAAGAAATTGTCAGACCAAACTGAAGGAGAGTAACATGGTGGCGTCTAAGATTGCAACTGAAGATGATGAATGGGCTAAGTGTTTTATAGCTAAGAGCATTCCTGCTCTTACAGCCAAAAACTCAAGAAGTGGATTGTAGATTCTGGTTGCAGTCACCATCTCACCGGAGACGAGGATCAATTCTCCACTATTCACAACCGTTGAGGAGAAGAAGTTATAGTTACGGCGGATGACACCATTCATCCCGTTGAGAAGGAAGGTACTGTTGTAATCAACACTAGAGGTGAGACACCAATTAAGCTTGACAGTGTCTACCATCTTCCAGGAGTAAAGCAAAATCTTCACTCGGTGGCGAATGCAGTTGATTCAGGTATGTATGTTTTATTTGGTACGAATGATGTGAAGTTTCTTCAAAATGTTGAGATGATCAAGGCGGATGTCGCTCACATCGGTGCACGAGTAGATGACATGTATGTCATACCGGCTTCACATAAGAAAACCTCTTTAAATGAGGTTCATGGAGAAATGGGGGGTTTAAATCTTCACAGAGACGTCCATGGAGGAGCCGATGATAAACAAGTGGTGACTCAAGGATCGAAAAAAATCGATCATTAAGTCATCTCACTATCGAGATAAGAATATTGGTACAAAGTATTCTTGCTTCATTGCAAGGCCGATAGTTGATGAAAAATCTTCGTCTCGTAATAAGAACGGGAAGAAGTGGAACTTCGAGATGTCTGATAAAGTTGAAACAGTGATGCGAAGTTTGAAAGATAAATTCTCAAGGAAAACTAGAGAAAAAGTTCCTAAGGCAGAAAACGCTAATGGAAGAAGATCATATTCATCTGCCAAATGTGGAGATCACAATGTTAAAAGAATGAAGACTTCAAGGGGAGGAAATTATAAAAGCACGGAGATCTACCGAGACAGACAACTCGAGTTGATGAATGAAAGTTTTACCAGAATCAATGACAACAGAAAATGTTATCGAAGCAGAAAAGTAAGGTTGAAGAATCCAGAGCAACATCGACCGGAATACAACATTGGCGAGAAGAAATATGGAGGAAAGTCAATGTTGAGGGGGAGTGTTGAAATACAATATTGACTTTCATAGGAAAATGTTTTAGTTGGGTCTAGAAGAATAAGCTAGTATGATTAAGGGTTTAGTTTGTATCTAGATAATTCTAGGACTAAGTAAATTCTAGGATATTCTTGAGAGTTTCTTAGGATATTCTAGAATAGTTATTTCTATAGGTTTCTAAAAAGTTTCTAGGAAGTTTTTAGTCTAGAGTTTTCTTTGAGTCTAGATATTTCTTTAGGGTCCTATAAATAGGTGTGGAGTCATTTGTAACAAACCAACAACAAGAACCAACCAACAAGTGTGTTGTATAAGAGAGTTTTCAATATATCATATTTAGAGTGAGAGTGTTATACATATACAAGTTATTCTCTTGTTAGTAAAGTACGGTCTTGGACAAGTTCAATCTAGCACTTCGATTCTTTACAAAAATAACATTATTCAGCCTAAAATTACAGAAGACTCAAAAAATACACATTGACAAGAAAATCATATAAGCAAGAAATATACAAGTATGTTGAATTTTAACCCAAAACTCAAATTAGTCCTTTAAATTAAGAAAGTAAATGATAATTCCCCCCACCCCACCCCCACCCCCTAATTTTATTTTATTTTTTCTGGTTTTGACCCTAACCTTCAATGATTGCATAATAAAGTGGAAGTGGAAGGGTATTATTGACAATCACATCATTGACATTAACTGTAAGCACTCGTTCAAGTTTCTGGTGTCCAAAGGACGCGACCACACCACTACATAATATCGTGGGGCAATATGCTAGTGAATAAAACACATTACTGATGTGATTTGTCGCACACAAACTAGATATTATATCTACAACCACTCAAAATATCAACTTCACGGACGGACGGGCTGAACTTCAGTTAGAAGAAGAGTGGTTCCCCATACCATTATAGAGCTGCGAAACACCTGAGGTCTTTGGTGAACTGAACCAGACTCTAGAAGACGGGGTAGGTGGCGACCGAGGAGAAAGGTTAACAAACGCCAGTGCCTGTTGTCGCAGTTCAGCAGGGTAGTCCGCCACACATCCGATTCTGGGACCCGCTCCAGTGGACCATTTGAGAGACAGTTGGTTTCCTAGCTGATAGGACTTGGCTGCCTTCTTTGAGTTGATTCTATACAGAATAGCCTTCTTTGGGACATCTGCTCTCGGGCTCTGTAGCCCTCCAGAGAGTGTCCTCTGATAAGTGCCCTTTGTTTCTGTGTCAATGACTTCTGGTGTGTCAGAAGAATTAATGGCTTCCTTCTCCTCCATCTCTACGGTTGGAGGTTCAGTTGTGGTTGCAGCAGCTGGAGCCTTCAGGGCTGCAAGTTGACTATAATCTTCATATGTATCACTGTCACCTGATGCTCTCTGAATCTGGAATCAGACACGCATTTCTCGGTGTCAATCACATAAAATTGAAGTACTCTACAAGTTTAAGAAAAGGGTTAATAACCAAATAACAAACCGAACTTTGAGGAAAAATCAAACAGCAAACTGAACTTTTTTTGTTGACAAATAACAAACCAAACTTTAGAAATTTAGCAAACAACAGACTTAACTCAAATTTTTATTATGTTTGAACGAATTTTTCAATGTTTGAGGGAGTTATTAAGTCGTAATAATCTTTTCTTAAAATATTTCAACTAATGTTGACTTAATAACTCCCTCAAACATTGAAAAATTCATTCAAACATAATAAAAATTTGAGGTAAGTTTGTTGATTGCTCAATTCCAAATGTTTGGTTTGTTGTTTTGTTAACCAAAAAAATTTGATTTGCTGTTTGTTTTTTCCTCAAAGATCAGTTTGTTTTTTGTTTATTAACCCTTACGAAAATTACCTCAACTTCATTAAGGTTGACACCATTATCCATCAGGAAGGATAAGAAACTATCAAGTCTCTCATCGGTTGGTCGGTAGTGTCCACTGTATGCTGAAATCGACTGGAGATGCAAAAACAAGCGGTAATGGCAATGCAATCCATGAAGTCACCAATTAATTACAGGAACTATGTGGCAAGATCAGTAACTGAGCAAGATCAATGTTGCAATGATATTTGGTTTTAGTTGAAATATTAAGTCCAGATTATGTTACCTAATACGGACGTGTTAATAGGTTTATTTTCAATCTTATCCATTAGGAATATATTAAACAAAGTGACAAAAACAAGAAAAAGAAAAAGCTAATCATGCCAAGAAAATGATAAATTAGTCATTATCATGTGGTGAACACTTCCAAAAGGCAATGACATAACATTTGTGAAATTGTTTAGTAACAAATGTACCTTAAGGACACCATGATCTGCCACTAGCCTTCCAGCAGCTAATGTCACTCCTCCTGCTAGGAAACTCGAATGGTGAAATCCTCCTTTCTTCTTCTGTTAAGGTTAATAACACAATACACTTGTTCGTCACATCCATATCGAATCAAGAACATCAACTTTTTCAAAATAAAAATCAACTTCAGAATTACCTGACCAGCATAAAGCTTTTTTGATGTGCTCATCACGAATATCCATTTAACAACCTCAGTTCCCTTCATTGTATCAAGAAATTCTCCAGATTGCTTGTGTAGGATCTTTCCCTTGACCACGAGGTACTCATAATCCTCTCTCTCTTGCTGACCGAATGAATGCAATAAAACAACAGACAGAAACAAAAAGAACAGATGGAAATGGAATGAATATCATGCATGAGGAAAATACGAAAAATGTCCCAGCACCCACAATTGACCAAAAAATGCATGCTAAGACTGCTCAATGGAAAGAACATACAGGTCCAAGATACTTGATGCACTGCTGACGAAGCTTTGACCTGGGACACTCCTTCAGATCAAGATCCTTGCCATCTCCTACATCCAACCTGTAGATGTATATACACTATCAAATTTCACACACTGAAGATGAATTATCAATTTTGAGCTACAAACATAAAAGGGACAGAGAACAATGAGTTCAAAATGTTTAGATACAAAGGATTCAAATTCAACAGTTTGATCGCAAAAACCCGACCAAAAGTTTCAGCTTTCATCCTTCATTTGGTTGTTTTTGCATGAAATTCACCATCGTTTGCTTCATCAATAACCTTATAGTAACAGTTTTCAAGACAATTTTTGCAGTATTTTAGTAAAAACTTGACCACAATAGGGATTACGCGTCCTAAAAGCAAGAGAGAGAACTTTTTGGTGGTATATTTGAAATGAACTCACTTACCAGTAGAAAAATGGCTGACCTGCATCCGCCTTGCACCACTCCTCATAGTAGATATGCAAGCTATGTCCATACCGGTGTCGTGGATCAATCTATCAAATCAATGTTCATTATTACAGGATGAAAGCAGATGGTAATTAGAACCAGAGCACATGTGAAACACACAATCTTCAGGAATTTACTTTCTCCAATAAAATAACGGAAACTGGGGAGTAAAGCATAAGTTATTACAGCTTCAATCCAGTGCTGAAATGCCAACTTCTGTGCCTTGGCATCCTTAGACAGTCCTTTCCCCACCTGCTTACAGAAAGTCCAAAATTCATCTGTCATTTTCTTAAAAATAATCATTTCCCAGTAAACAGCGCCGATTTCATACCCATAATAGTATGCGTGATTCCCTTAACACCAAAATCGAAGAAATTGGAAGAATTTATCCGGAAAACATCAAACGAAGACACCATTACCTTGGAAGCATTCAAACTAACGCGATTCCACCTCGAAGCAGCAGTTTCCGGTTTGGAGAAATTGAAAAACGAAACCGTGCTGTAGTTCAATCTTGCATAATCTATCGCTTGCCACCTTAAGAAAGAAAAAGACAGTCAACATAAAGAATGGCATGTCGTGAAAATCACTGATCTACCAGTGTCAATAGTATGGCGTAAGCATATGAACAGTTACTCGGTACCAACCAGAGCTCCTCGGCCACAACAGCAGAGTCTGCCAGCCTGCGCCGAGTCCGGTAACTCCGGTACACCTTCTGCAACTTCAAGGCAGCCCAGCCGCTCTCCGGCTGGTCAAAATCGACTTCTTTCAAACCGCGATCAGCATGCAACGGCATTTCCAGGAGCGCGCCGGTTTTGTGGTTGTAGGTAGCAGCAACCTCCGAATCAAGGCTGTAAGACGTTTCATCGTTTTCGGAGTTCCGTCCGTCCTTAAGCTCCGAGGAGGAGTTCAAGCCCATGGGTAGCGGGTAAGGAAATGGATGGTTGTGGTCGGATCCGGGTTGGAGAGTGAAGTTGGATATCGTCTGAGTGTCAATCTCCATTTCAGCGACTCCCAAGTATTTGAAAGCAATGCCGAAGGTACTGAGCTGGAAGAAGAGGCCGTGAGAGAAAATATGGGAATGGCAAGATAGCTTATCAGAAGCACGTATTAATGGTGAAGGCTCATTAAGTGTGGGTAATTGTCCTCTATTATGTGCTAATTACAAAATATCCCTATAAACTATATACAAGTTCCTAATATACCCCCTTGAAATATCCTTTATTTATTCTATTTTTTTATAGATAAAATATCCCTATAAACTAAAACTATTAGATAATTATGATTATTCCATTCTCTCTCTGACTGTATAGCTTTTCTTTCACCTTCTTCCTTTAAAATAAGAAAATTTCCTGGAAATTTTCTTATTTTATGAATGGAGTTGGACGGTAAGGGTGTCATAGTTAGGGTAAGGCAAATATCATAATTATACATATTTTTAAACTACATAACATAATTATAATCATTATGGATATAATTTTCAATATCATAACCATTAAAATAACTGTGGTTATTAATTATGGTTTTACTCGTATACTCATATTCGTTCCACATGTAATATAATAAAAGATCGAAAATTTTATTTTAAAAATACATCAATCTATATTACCATTGTTGAACTTTGGCGTTTTCAATCTTCAACAATTTCAAATTTTCAATTATATAATTTATATTTAGTATATTATATAAATTAGTTTATTCATAATATATAAATAATATATTTATATAATAACCATGGGTATAACTCAAATACCATAACCATTATGGATAGAAAATTCATCACCATAACCGCACCGCACCATAATGGTACGGTTAACTATATTAAACAGTACCGGTTATAACCATAGTTATAAATTTTTTACCATTGCCGGCCAAAAGTTGGAGTCACTCACCCACGTGATCTGTGCATGTGGAACACAGAAGGAGGCAAAGTCGGAGACAATGACAATTAAATGTTGATGTTGAAAATTCAAAAAGAGATTTTTCGTTGACCATTGTTGTTCATGGTAAACACCATGAGATAATTAGGGCTTTGCATGTAAATAGATAAATATATATGATATAATATTTATAACCCAGAATATAAATAGATATATAAAGTAAGGAAAACTAATACTAATAGTGTTTAATTAGGTGTCACACGTGGTCCACTTTGATGGGCCTCTTTCTAGGGTCCCAACTTGCCATGAAAAAGTCCATGCACTCCGAGATGGTCAATAGAGGCCACCATTGATTTGTTTTGTAATGTAATAAAAACATAAATAATTGATAAAACGAATTAACGATTGGAATTCAAATTTCATTGTAATGAATGAATAATTTTCAATTGTATAAAGATATTGTATATGTCAATAGGCATTATTTTATAATATAGATATTGTATATAAATTCTCTAACTTTAACTGGAATATTATGTCAACATATAAGTCTATTTAATTACTCCCCTAATTTACCATCAGGCTTAAAAATCTCTATTAAGTATTTATGATTTCTTTTAATAGATATGATTCCGTGACTTAACTTCCCAAGCATATACTTTTTTCATAAGTTTTATTTAAGGTGTTGTTATGCTACAACTACCCATTTCATTTTATAGATAGATAGATGGATACAATAAATAGTGAAACCCTACCCATCAAACCGTAGCTATGAGGGATGTACATATTAAAATGGGAATTTTCGTTAAAGATTGGCCACAAAAAAAATGAATTTCAATATTATTTTAAAAGAATATAATAGCTTAAAATATTGATCCAATACAGTGTCCGTCCTAGTGAATGTTATTAATAGATGTTCTAAATTTGTTAGTGCATTCACGCGTTTGGTTTGGTGAATTATCATATATTAGAAGGCGTAAGCATGCAATCGTGCACTACGTGCATGAGTATCAACTAATTAATACTTCCATACTACAAACGTGTATCTAGCTAATATACATTAATAAGGAAAGATAGCTAGAAAATCAATTACAAGTTGAAATCTCGCACCCAAGAAACTACCCATCATCTTCATCAATGCAGTCCACACTCAAATATATCACCTAAAATATAATATTAGTAATATAGAATAAGCAGATGTACTTAGCATGTATATACAATAATATATAATTAACTGAAAAACATAACTAGTAATACACAGTCATACAGACTCCAGTAATATATACAAGGGTTAATTACTTAATTGGTTTCACATGTTTGACCAATGTTCAGAATGGTTACACATGTTTCAAAATGTGATTAATTGGTTTTGAAATGTGACTATTTGGTTTTTTTACTATTCACCGTTAGAAATCACAGTTAAGTCACTATTTAGATACGTAAAATGACGTAATTACCCCTAGAATCATCTTCAAGAACAAGAATCGCAATTCTGGGTTCTTGAAGTTCTGTATTGCAGTATATGTTATCACCAAATGTGATTAAAAGGTCATACATGTTTCTCTATAATGTGATTAAAAGGTCATACATGTTTCTCTATAATGTGATTAAAATGTCATACATGTTTCTCTATAATATGATTAAATGAATACTGTTGTTTGAAATGATGTGATTAAAAAGTTCGACATGTTACCCACAATGTGAAGAACGCAGAAATGCAAGAACCCAGAAACAGCATTTCTGGGTTTAGAACCCAGAAATTGCAATTCTGGATTCTCAAGAACCCGTTTGCAGCTGAGTGGGCAATTAAGCTAAACGAAGGAAATTACTCCTTGTGGGCACGTCTAATTCGAATGAAGATCGGCGGCCAGGGGAAGCTCCACCATTTTTTGGGTGTCCCGGCACCACCCAAAGTGAATGACCCGACATACTTACAGTGGGAACAAGATGATCTCGTAGTATGCTCGTGGATGCT
Source organism: Chamaenerion angustifolium (assembly GCA_946814005.1). Classification (NCBI taxonomy): domain Eukaryota; kingdom Viridiplantae; phylum Streptophyta; class Magnoliopsida; order Myrtales; family Onagraceae; genus Chamaenerion; species Chamaenerion angustifolium. Next base: position 31,561,665 of record OX328275.1, read on the forward strand.
CGACAACATGGAATCTGTATTGGTCAACCAAATGCCGAATTCCCACGGCAAAAGATCTCTGGAATGGTCTATCTGCAACATATAGCAAAGCCAAAGACGGAGTCCAACTATTCGAACTCATATGCCGAACCAACAATACCAAATAATGCCAAGATTCCTTAGAATCCTTATACAACAAATTACAAGGATTATGGAGGGAAATTGAGCAACGTGATCCAAATCCAATAGAATACTTGAAGGACATACAAATATGGAACACAAAACGGGTTGAATCAAAGCTGTATCAGTTTCTAAATGCAGTAAGTAACGATAATGAAAAACGTGATTTGCTTAGGATTGAACCATTACCGGGAGTTGAAAAGGCGTATTGAACCATCCGATCGGAACGGGACCGACGAGCTATCATGGGGGATGTCACCGTAACCGAATCAGGAGGGACGGGTGTAGGAGCTGGGTTGGTGGCTCGATACTTCCCCGAGGCTAACACAGGAGGAGGTGGTCCGGGTCACGCCGCCAACCGCAGCAGCTCGCCGGCAAGGGCAAACCAGGCAGGGTCGGTGGCGTTGATCGCAAAAACCTTAGATGTACACATTGTGGTAAGCAAAGACACGATAAAACGGAGTGTTACCTCTTAGTAGTGTTCCCCGAAGGGTGGAGGAGCCAACGGAGAGACGGAGCTGGCGCCGGAGGCCCAATCGCCACGGTGGAGAATGGTCGCGACGATTGGGGTCGCAGCAACGAATGTTACTGCCACCAGCCTCCTTCCCTAGGCCACCCGCCTCCATTTCAAGGCCAACCGAACCGAGGAGGAGTGGTCGCCATGGCTAGGGTTCCAGCGGAATCATTTGGATGGACCGGATTCGAGAGCCTCGGCGGTCCTCATGCATCGTGGAACCAACAAGAGGAGGCTAGGCGTCAATTTGTGGCCGGAAACCATGGCCACGGCGGAGAAGGAGGTTGCGACACAAATGGGCAAGAAACCCTAACAGAGACTCAATATGCAAACCAATGTACGGGTCTGTGGGGGGTAAACCGAATATTACCCCCTCTCACTTAAGTAAATCTTGGTGTAATAGGAGCTGGGCTGGGTTAGGTGGGCCAGTTCTTCACGGGCCGAATCCAGGAGAAGGAGCTGGGTTGGAGAGGCTGAACAGCCGAGCTGGGTTGGAGCCAACAGCTAGGCCGAGCACAGGAGTTGGGCTGGAGAGGCAAGCTGGTCCGAATTTGGGTCAGCCCTTGGGTCCAGATTCGGGTCAAACTCGGTTTATTGGGCTAAATAAATCTGAAAATACTAACAATATTGCTTGTACATTTTTTGCTCAAAAGAATGTATCAGGAAAATGTGGAAAGTGGCTACTTGATTGTGGAGCCACTGATAGTATGAGTTACGATAAGGATGATTTTATAAGTCATTCGATTCCACGCCGGGAAATGATATAGACAGCCAATAGAGAGTTGGTACCAGTTCAAGGAGCAGGAACCGTTAATGTCTCCTCAAATATTAAACTGGAAAATTGTATATATGTGCCTAGCTTAGCATGCAAGTTACTCTCCATTAGCCATGTCGCGAGAGAGTTGAACTGTATGGTGCTGATATATCCCAATTTATGTTTACTACAGGATATTCAGTCGGGGGAAATTATCGGACGTGGAGTTGAACATCAAGGCATGTACTATGTGGAGGAAGTGACTCAACACGGAACTGCAATGCTTGCTCACGGAACAGTCACGAGGCAACAATGGTTGTGGCACCAGAGGTTGGGTCATCCGTCTGGGGGGTACCTTCATAAATTATTTCCTAGTTTATTTCCGTCAAGTCAAGAAATCATGTGTGAAACTTGTATTCGTGCCAAAAGCCATAAAAACTCGTATCATACATCTGAATCTAGAGCCAAGTCAATTTTTTCTCTTATACATTCTGATGTTTGGGGGCCAGCCCCAAATAGTAGCACATGTATGTCAAGTAATGGCTTTAGATATTTTGTGATTTTTATCGATGATTATTCACGTATGACCTGGGTATATTTTCGTAAAAACAAATCCGAAGTTATCACTAAGTTTGTAGAATTTCACAACTTAGTAAAAATTCAGTATAACACCAATATCCAAGTTCTTCGATTAGATAATGGTGGAGAGTTTGTTAATTCTGCTCTCCAACAGTTTCTTAAGGATAAATGCATTATTCATCAAACATCTTGTCCGCATACACCTCAACAAAATGGAGTTGCAGAACGAAAAAATAGACATATTTTAGAAATGACTAGAGCATTAATGCTCGAATCATCTGTTCCAACTTCATTTTGGCCTGATGCTGTTGCTACGTCTGTTTATCTAATGAATCATCTTCCTACGACTGTGATTCAATTTCAAACACCTCTTCAAGTTTTATCAAGTCATATGAGTGTCTCCACAGCCTTGACACTACAAACATATGTCTTTGGATGTTCTGTTTTTGTTCATATTCCTAAAACAGATCGTTCTAAATTCGATCCATGTTCTGTCAAATGTGTCTTTGTGGGATATGGGGTTCATCAAAAAGGCTACCGGTGTTTTAATCCAAAAAATAATTGTATGTACACTACTATGGATTGTACATTTCTAGAAACAGAATTCTATTATGCCACCCAATCTTCTGTCCAGGGGAGATTTTTTATCGTACTCCATTAGATTGGTTGATCCAGACTTCTGTGACCACTCCGGTGTTTCCTCAGATAGTTCCAACAGGGCAAGTTGGTGGAACCACCGAGACATTATCTCCCATCTTACAGGTCTCTGATGCTTCAACCCCGATGAATATTCCGGAGGTTAGTAATACTAATTGGGTTACTCCTGGTTCTATTATATCTCCAAATAATGGCTTGGAAGAATCACCAGTACATGAAAGATATGTACTGCCAGCTCGGAGAAACAGGGGAGTTCCGCCTGTCAGATATGAGCCAGAATACAGCCCAAGAAAAAGCCGTTATCCAGTAGCAAACTTGGCAAGGGGGAGTCTGACACAAACTGCTCAAGCATTTGCTACTACAGTAAATACTCAATTCATACCCAACAATGTTGAGACAGCCTTAAAGAGTAAGGAGTGGAGACAAGCCATGAGAGTCGAGATGGAGGCTTTGGAGAAAAGCCAAACATGGGAAAAGTGTCAGCTGCCTTGTGGAAAACGAGCAGTTGGTTGCAGATGGGTATTTACTGTAAAACACAGGGCTGATGGATCCATAGAGAGATACAAAGCGAGATTGGTGGCCAAAGGATATACTCAAACCTATGGTATTGATTATTCCGAAACTTTTTCTCCTGTAGCTCGAATTGATACTATTCGAGTTCTGTTTTCTATAGCTGCAAACAAAAACTGGTCGCTACACCAGTTTGATGTCAAGAATGTCTTCCTGCATGGTGACTTAGAAGAAGAAGTTTATATGGAACCACCACCAGGTTTCAATGCAGGGTTTCAACAAACAGATGTATGCAGATTGAAAAAGGCACTCTATGGGCTCAAACAAGCACCAAGGGCATGGTTTGGTAGATTTACAGTAGCCATGAAGAAATATGGCTATCAACAAAGCAACTCTGATCATACCTTATTTATTAAAAGAAGGGAAGGTCGAGTAACCTGTTTGATTGTATATGTAGATGATATGATCATTACAGGAGATGACAAAGAAGAGATGGTTCAACTCAGAAAAAATCTATTCCGGGAGTTTGAAATGAAGGATTTGGGAGAACTCAAGTACTTCTTGGGAATTGAAGTATTACGGTCTGAAACAGGTATTTTCATTTCACAAAGAAAATACATTTTAGACTTATTGGTGGAAACTGGATTGATGGATTGTAAACCAGCTGAGACACCAATGATGATAAATCATGGGTTACGAATAGTAGAGAGAGCTGAACCAACAGATCAAGCTAGATTTCAACATCTAGTCGGGAAATTGATCTATCTCTCTCATACCAGACCAGATATTGCATATGCAGTAGGTGTGGTTAGTCAGTTTATGCATAAACCGCAAGAAGATCACATGGAAGCTGCTCTTAGAATCCTTCGATATTTAAAGGGTTCACCAGGGAGTGGAGTGCTGTTCCTGAAAAATGGACATCTCAGAATAGAGACATACACAGATGCGGATTGGGCAGGAAATCCAATTGACAGAAGATCAACTTCAGGTTACTTTGTCATGGTGGGAGGAAACTTGGTGACTTAGAAGAGTAAAAAACAGAAAGTGGTGGCACTATCGAGTGCTGAGGCAGAATTCAGAGGAATCGCTCGAGGTCTTACATAGGTGTTATGGTTACACAAGTTATTAACTGAGATTAGTTTTCCTATTCAGGAACTATGTAAGATAATGTGTGATAATCGTGCATCTATAAGCATTTCTGAGAATCCGGTTCAACATGATCGTACCAAGCATGTTGAGATTGATCGACATTTCATAAAGGAGAAGTTAGAGAATGGAACTATTGTGATTCCGTTTGTTCGTTCTAAAGATCAACTTGCAGATATACTCACCAAAGCTGTCAACGGAACAAACTTCAGAAACGTGTTGTGCAAGTTAAATATTGGGGATCCTACTATTTAACTTGAGGGGGAGTGTTGGAATGGCAACATGGAACTCCACCTTGAGGAATATTCATCACCTACACATGCTCAACAATAACATTAGATAAAGATAGCTTTACGTAATAATGGTTATCTTTCCTTGATTCCTTATGTCTGTCTAGTAAGTGATAGGTAGATCTGTTTTTTGTATTGATTATGTATCATACTATTAGTACAAATAGATGTAATAGTCGTGTATGAATGTTAAGTTGAATGTAATACAAAGCTTCAATACATTACATTTCCGCTATAATAGTTAACGGATACAGGTGTTATAATTCTTGCCTATATAAAACAAATTGGGGAATGACGCAATGCAATGCACTACCACCGCACCGATTCACAGGTCCGGAGCATTTTTCCAAATCCGATCCGATCAATCCACATCATTGTCGGCCAAACAAGAATTCCTAAAGTCGTCAATCTTTACATTGTTGTAAATGTTACACGTGAAAAATGTGGTTCTAGTGCGCATCTGTTTCACAATGACATCTTCCATGAAACAACCAAGCATATAACTTGTACACAAACGACAACCTTATAAACGAAACAATATTAAAAAAACACAAATAAAAATAAAAACTTATTCAGTAACAGTAGCAAATACTTCCATATAAATATAAGTTTCTAAATCTTGCACGCGAAGGAAAGTCCCTCCTTTTTCAGTTGGTCCACGCCCTCAAACTCGGGTTGGAGCCTTGCGACTTTGGCAATAGCCTTGTTCTCCTCGGGAGTCCCATTCTCAAGGAACACTCCCACGACCTTTCCTTCCTTAACCCAGTACGTTCCGAACTTGGCTTTCGGTGTTGTTGGATTAATGTTGTCTCCAAAAAATACAGCGTCTCCAACATTGTCACCGTAGAATTGCCATGAAAGATCGAAAGCTCGAGAGTAGAAGTAGGGAAGATAGTCATACTCCTCAATCGACCTGCCTTCCTCACTTGCTTTAATAGCCTGCATGCACCAAACAAATAAATCGTACGTGTTACATTGTATCGTAATAGTGTTTATTGAGAAATGTCTTAATTTTGATACAAAACCATACTTAGCAGACGTTATTTGCTGTGTCAAGTTTAGGTCGAGACTAACTTTTCTTATTGATAGTGTTTTCTGCAAGTCATGTTATGGCGTCGTATCAGAACTTATTTACCTTCACTGCTTGCTCAGCGGATTTACGTGCATGGTCGACATGTTCGACTCTTCTCATTTGATTGTACAACTTCATGGGGAACATAGCTACATCACCCACGGCGTATACATCAGTGACGCTTGTTTGGAAGTATCCATCAGTCTGTAACCAGACAGAGACAACCTTGGCGTCACTAATTAATCCGAATCGGCTAAATTTTTTGGAAGGTTTGCGCATCCGCAAGAGAAGAAATAGACAAACCTTGATTCCACCTCTTTCCTCCTCAACCTGACCTCTAAATAATGCAGTAAGTGGCCTCCCTCCAACGCCTACCACAACAATATCAGCTTCCAATACTCTACCATCTTTAAGTTTCACCTCTTTTACCTGAATACCAACATTAAAAGTTGTTAAATAATAGCGTACGAAATGATGGAAATGCTTGCGGAATTATAGTTGTTAGTTACCTCCCCATTAGAATCAGAGGTGAATCCAGCAGCAACAGTTCCCTTAATAATGTTAATTCCCTTGTTTGCATAGTACTCCTCATAGAAAGAAGCTAAATCAGCAGTAAAAAGGCGAGGCACTGCAAGAACAGAAACATGTTTCATAAAAAAGAAAAATGTTCAAACATGATGTTTCGTAACAGAAGGTGGGTGATTTTGTTTTCACTTACTGCACCAAGGTTCAGGATAAACCATGGTAACCTCGAGGTTGTTCATTTTCATGGCGGCACCGAGCTCAAGACCGATATAACCTCCACCAACAAGAACACATTTACCATTCTTCTTGGATTTGATAGCTTGTACTATTTGATCTGCATCAGTGATTTCTCTCAAGTAAAAGATGTTTTTGGCATCGGCTCCTTGTACACCAAAATCTGCTAGTCTTATAACCGTTGAACCAGTTGCTATGATCAGAACTTGATACTTGTAGATTGTTCCTACAGCAGTGATGAGAGACTTCGAAGCAAGATCTGCCTTGACGATCTCCGTGCTGAGGATCAATTCAATTCCTGCAGTTTGTAATTAACAAGGCTGTTGTGTTAATTTTATCAATCTCAAATTCAGTATTAGTTGTAGTTGTAGTAAAATCGGTACGTATTAAAGGATTTACCATTCTCAGTGTACCATTCAGGAAGCAATCTCTCCGCTCCACTCCCAACACAGACATGAAACCCAGGAAGTCTAGCAAATCCTGCAAAATTATCGAGACATTTCTACAATGGGTCGAACAATGTGCAAAGAAATTACCGAGTGTATAATGTTACATCATCACTACACATTAAAAATAAATGCATAAAGGTTTTTACCTTCTGGAAATAAGTATGCTTTGCTGAGTGCAGGTCGCTCGTATGGAGCAACCTATGTATGGAGATGAAACAGTGACAATTACTAGGCATATATATAATCCCAAAATTTGGTTAACCACGGGAAATCTCCTTCTGGAAAACATATCATGAAGGAAATGAAAATGATCTAACTACTGATGTTCATATTGGTGTGACAAGCATTTTAGTTTTGCAGAAGGAAATTTCCCGTGGTAAACAAAATTTTATAGATCAACAAGCTAAGTTAGGAACTAATAATGGTGCATGTATACCGCCTCCTTGGAAATGATTGCAATCTCCCCTGGGTTTAGACCTTGCTTGGCAAATTGTCTAGCCGCATAACCCTGGTATAAATGATGATACATTTATTTAGTACAATCACAATGAATATTAATTCACGGAACTGAACAATGTAAACATAGGCCTCGATTTGATCGTCGTCATCAAGGAGAAGATTTAAACTTCACAGCAACGGCTAACACCTAAGGCATTCAAAAGAGTAGGGCAAGCAACGGTGACATGTAAATCAACTAAAGTAACTTGGGATCATAAGTGACAGCATAAACGAATCGATCATCAACGATGGATACATAGTCCGATTCTATTAACGTAAACAAATACGCTTGAGAGATCAGTCGTACGCCATAACCTATTGACGTGATCAAGACGAACTAATCAGTGAATGGAGACCAACGCGAAAATGAAGAAAACAGAGTACGCAATTCAGCCGAAGGAGACAGCGATGAAGGCGATAGAAAGAGAGACTCACGGCAGCGACGCCACCACCAAGGATCACGTACTTGAAGCTCTTCTCCTCCGCCATCTCTGTCTGATCTTTGGACAAACAATACTAGGAAGGAAATGAATCGCAATTCTTTCTGTATCCTATTCTTACTTTGTCTCCTTCCAACTCAGTCTCTATACGTTTGGACTTTGGATATTTATAAGGGCCCACCAAAAAACAAATTAACATAGTCTCTTTCGTCTTTATTTGCTTGTTTTATAAATTTTTTTTTTTGGGAAATTAGTGGTTATCGGATCTGGTATTTTCATTATTTTTTTAAAAATAAAAAACAGAATGGTTGAGTTATTGTCTTTCTTAAAAGAGAAAAATGAGACGAAAATGGCTGAATAGGTAATTAGTATATCCAATTCTTAAACAAACTTTTAATATATATATATATATATATATATGGAAAAATGTGCAATTCCTAACTGGGTACGAACCAAACGAGGGGATTTTTTTTTTGTGGCCAAAACAAACGAGGGGACTCGCATGATGGAGTTCTATTTTGGTTGGGTTCGAGCAGTGTTATCAGAACTGGATCGGTCAGGCGATCCGACCGGATTCAGACGGAAATCGGACCTATCCGGTTTGCTTCAGTTAAAAGATCGAATTGCATATTAATAGTGTTTGAATAACCGGTCGGTTTCCATTTCATTTTTTTTTAATGATTTTTAAAAAAATATATCAATCGGTTTAAACAAATTGGTTTTCGTTTTCTTTTTTGGATGATTTTTGTGTGTGTTTGAGACTATGTATTTTCAAGTAATTATGTATGTGTTCGAGACTATGTAGTTTGTAGCTGTGTATTTTCAGTTTTATGAACAGTGAATCACATATTGAACTGAATTCGGCCGAGTTAGACCAGACTAATCAGGAACTTCTCCCACGTCAGTTCGTGGGCCGAGCCAGTTTGATAACATTTGAGGTTCGTAGTAGATTATGGGGTTTCAATACTGTAAACTATTTTAAAAGACAGTCATGTTTACCTAACATAATTAGATGGTTATTTCTATTTTTTTTAGTTAAACGGTGACATACGTTTTATAAATGTCATTTTTTTGTTAAACTTATCATATTCAATCATTTATGTTCGACAAATATGATTAAATAGTTATTACAATAAAAAAAATTACAAATTCTTTATGTTCATGTATTTCATCTTCTTCATCATTTTCAAGTTCTTCCACGATTCAAACACAAAATCTGATTTAACCCAAAAATTTGAAATTTTTAGGTTTGAAACCAGAAAAATCTCATATATAGACATTCGACTTTGTGTTTATTCGATTTTGGTTATTCAAAAAGATGAATATCAAATAAAGAAAATGAAAAAAAATTAAAAATGAAGAAGAAAAGAATTTTAATAAATTTTCTCATAAAAAAATCTTTTAAACGGTTTAGTTACATTATATTGTTTAAGTTTGAACGGTTGAGTCAGATATAACATATATTAATATAAATAATTGTTGAGATAATTAAGTTTAAATTCTATCCAACCTGGCCACCTCGTCTGATTTCCAATCCAGACTATATCACTTACTATATAGATCCGGTTTTCCTGCTTAACCTAGATCGGGGAAATTATGGTTCGTATCCGCTTTGAAACCCGACCACATTGAGGCCCAACCGAATTGCAATTATTTGGGAGTTTGGATTGTACGGCAGATGAGACACGTATTTAGGTCTAAACCCAAGTCATCGGGCCCTGATTGGAGTCCAACGATCTTGGTTCCAACCAAATAAAAAATATTTATTTTCCGATCCTTTCTTTGTTGGGTTTTATTCTTCATAATGTGGAATTTTGATGAACTGCATCATAAATTCAATGAATTGATTGTTTTAATATGAATTTATTTCTGTAATTTTATAATTTAAAGATAAAAGTTCATAACATTTTCAGTGAAATTTGAAGATATGACTAACAATTTATTACGTAACATGACACAAACACCTACGAAAAAAATCGTATTTGTAAAAGTGTATTGATACGAAAAAAAAAATTGTGTTCGTGTTTAGGTATCAGAACATGACACACACAATAAAAATATATTTTTTTTGTTAATTTTAAAGTTAGACTACAAAATTTATTTAAAAAATATATATTTTTATAAACAAATTTATTTAGATATTTAATTTTTAGAATTTGTCAGGTCTACATTAAATATTCGTGAAATCTGATATTTGAATGAACAATTTATTATTTTTATATATTTTTTTTAATAATTTTCGCATGTGGATATTTGACTAATTTAAGACAATACTATACGAAAAAATGTGTATCGTGCTCCTACTGAAAAACACAACACGATAAACTTATTAATACGCATAATAAAACGCATGTATGCACACTGTATCACCCGTGAATATGACCCTCTACTACAATACAAAGGAAGAATCGGTGTAAGAAGTAAGAACATCCGTCCAGACGTAAAGCTTGAAAGCTGAACTGTCATCTAACCAACATCCTATCCTATTAATAAAAATTACATTAAGGAAATTGATATTTATTGAATAATAAAAATCATTAAGTGAACATTTGTACGAAAATTTCTATCACGAACAATTTGGTAGTTGGCGTTTTTTTTTTTTTGTAAAATATACATGTTAGAAAAAAAAAAATTATATATTCAAAAAAAATATTTAAAAATTTAGACATGTTAGCGCATAATTTATTTTTGTCCCAAAACGCTAACTTGGGTAGGGTAAGAACACAAACGCTACCCTGGGGAAGCGCAAGACCAATAACGCTACCTAGGGTAGCGTTTTTTCTCTTGGCTAATTCAACTATTTTTTTACGACTCGATTTTAATTAAAATTAAATTATGTATCTATTAAAAAAATTATAGTAGGTAGATATTTTAATTGCGATTCAAATGATGCAAAATAAATATTAATTTTGAACTTACAGATTGACTAGATGCTCTGCCCTAAGTTAATATCTGAAAATTTAACTTTAAAAAACATAACTCAGACTCCGTAAGTCCAAACTCAACACAGTTAATGAAATTTATGGTGAAATTTAATTATCTATCTACTCTAATTTTAATTTTTATTTTTTGGATTATATATATTTTTAATTTGTTTTCTAATGTCGTTTATTCTATAATTTGACCGGAATGATTAAATGCATTATGTGTGAAATTTAATTATATACTTACACAAAAAATACAGTGCGTAGATAATTTAACTACGGCATAAATGACGCTAACTATACGTTAATTTTTAAATTTCGGATTGACCGTATAATACGAACGATAAAAAACTATACATACACATATATTTTTTTATCTCTCTATTTTTTGCATCATTTAAATCACAAATAAAATATATATTTACTATAATTCTTTTAATATATATATAATTTAATTTTAATTAAACATGACTTTGTCAAAAAAAAATAGTTGAATTGGGCCAAGGCAAAATAAATTAAAAAACATGTGGTAACGTTTTTGGGAGAAAAAAAATACACGCTACCGTGAGTAGCGCGTATGTTTTTTTTTTTTAAATATATACTTTTTTTAAAAAAATATTATAACTTGTATATTTTTCGAAAAAATTCTGGTAGTTGGTCCTGATAAAATATACGAATTCAATGAATTTATGAGATAGCAAATCAATACATGCGATATTTTGATAGAATCGTTCGATCGAGACGTTATTGCATCAGGTGGTGGAGGCCCATCCCCATCCCTTGCCGGGACCTATCGAACTCACCAAAATGTCATTTCACTTACACCCCAGTCTGCCATCATGATGCCCACCCCTACAATTTTTGCCTTCATTATTACTAAATAATAATAAATTCAACTTTACGTAATATATTTAATGCACATGCAATATTTGCAACTCCACATAGGAAAAGAGATAATCCATATATGATAATTTAATGAATAGATACATGGATGAAGGTAGAAAAATTATTTGAGTATGCGCAAATATTAGAGTAAACACAAATAGTTGAACTAAAAAAATTTAGTGAGGAAAAATATATGATTCAAAATGGCTAAATTGAAAATTATTATATTTTTAGGATTAAATTTACACATAATTAAAAGTTGAGAGGGGACAAATGCCCCCAAGGCCTCATATGACTTCGTCTCGGAATAGATAGAAATCGGGAATGAAACTATAAATATATTTTAGCAGAGTTAAGAATAATTTATTTTTAGCAGGGTTGAAATCAGAAATTCATATAATCTATTTGTTTTGCTTAATATTCTATGAAGAAAACAACTTTTTCATTCAGTGTACGAGTAATAATGGTTATTAAGTGAGTAGATGTTCCTCCACCAGACTATTGGTGAGTTATAAGAGACGGTCTAACCATGATAGCGAATTTGAGTGTGCATGATCTACATGTCGAAGCAGACACCCAGTAAGCAATTAACTTGATAATTGAGGATCTAGATGCAGATAGATCACTAATGTCTCTCATTTCGGAATGCATGAAGCTTATTTTGAATTTTAACAAATTCAAAATCAAACGTGTCCTAGGAAGCAAATGGTGTGACAGATTCTTTGGATAATGAATTTGTTAATCTGGATGAGCATTTTCATACCCTAACGAATCATACATCTGACATTTTGAAGCTCATGATGTATGATAGTCAATGAAGATTCAATACTAAAATAATTAAAGACAATTAGTTATTTGTTTTTGGTTTGTTGTAGTTTTTGATTTACCAACAAAAAGTGAGTAGATATAAAAGATTAAAGGATTAAATTGAAAGTTATAAACATAAATTATATTTTTTTCAAATGTTGAGCAATAGGCTATTCAATTGAAAGTTTAAATTGTGAGAAATTTCTAAAATAATAGCAATTATACAATTTTTGTAATGAAAATAAATAAATAAACATGGGCTAAATTAGTTTATTAATTTTGGGTCGGATGGATGGATCCGAATCCAATGCAGAGGGGAAGGAAAATGGACGAGCAACAGAGAAGGCCGAAACACTACAGACACTAACAATGATTATTTATTGAAATAAATGATTATTTATATTGATAATAAGCATTGACCTTAAAAGTTTTTAAAAAGTAGTCATTGTGTGAATTTATTTTTAAAAAGTAAATATACTGAAAAATATTTAGCAAAATGTATATAAGAGCTATTGAGGGTAATGTTTTTTACAACGTGTGCTACTTTTAATAGCGTTTTTCAACAAACGCTATTAGGGGTAGCGTTTGTTAAAAACGGTACCCCTAGTGACATTTTTTTTAAAAACTTTTTGACGTTTTTATGACGACTCGATGTTTAATTAAAAATAAAATTATGTATTTATTAAAAAAAATTAACAAAATTATAGTAGGTAGATATTTTAATTGCGATTTAAACGATGCAAAATACATTAAATTTGGACTTACGGATTGACTGTAGGCTCTGCCGTAAGTTGAGATATGAAATTTTGACTTAAAAAATATAACTCAGACCCTGTAAGTCCAAACTCAATTATCTACCTAGTGTAATTTTTTTGATTAGAAATACAGTGATTTTGTAACCTAACATCGTTTGTATTATAATTTGACCTAAATAATCAAATGCATTAGGTGCGAAATTAATTATGTACTTACTCCAAAAAAATCAAAAATATTACAGTGCGTAGCTAATTTAATTACGAATTAAATGACGTTAACTAGGCGTTATTTTTTTACTTTTAGACTGACCGTATATTACGATACGTAATTTACTGCATATTATACAGTCAGTTTAAAAGTAAAAAATTAACGCCTAGTTAGCGTCATTTAATTCATAATTAAATTAGCTACGCACTGTAATGCTTTTTATTTGTTTGAGTAAGTACATAATTAAATTTATCACCTAATGCATTTAATTATTTCAGTCAAATTATAAGACAAACGGTGTTAGGTTACAAAATCACTGTATTTCTAATCAAAAAAATTACCCTAGGTAGATAATTGAATTACGACATAAATGACGTTCACCGTGGTCAGTTTGGACTTACAGAGTCTGAATTATATTTTTTTAAGTCAAATTTTCATATATCAACTTACGGCAGAGTCTACAGTCAATCCGTAAGTCCAAATTTAATATTGTTTTGCATCATTTGAATCACAATTAAAATATCTACTTACTGTAATATTTTTAATTTTTTTGTAATAAATACATAATTTTATTTTTAATTAAACATCGAGTCGTCAAAAAAACATAAAAACAAAACGTCACTAGGGGTAGCATTTTTATAAAACGCTATCCCTAATAGCGTTTGTTGAAAAATGCTACTCAAAGTAGCGCACGTTATAAAAAACGCTACCCCGAATAGTGCTTATATACATTTTGATAAATATTTTTTTTGGGAGTATACTTACTTTTTCAAAACTTTTAGCACAATGTCTACTTTTTGAAAGATCTACTACAGTAGGTATTCTCTTGTTTATTAAGATTTTTTAGTTTCAAAATTCAAATATAAAACATTTAGTTATTATGGAATTAAATATTAAACCAATAACCTAATTTGATGAATTGTCCCCGTCCCCAAAAAAGTTAAATTTGATTTTATTATAAACTTGAGCTAAGAGAAAAATTAATTATAAACAGTAAAGCTAATTATAAGCCGAAAGCTTTTCTGTTTATCGAGGTAGACAATGTTTCCAACTCCGACATAATCATCATATAAAATTATTTTTATTTATTTTTAAATAATTCCTTATTTCGTTTACTAATAATAATAAATTAAACCTTCATGTGCTGAATTAAATTTCCTTTTTTTATTATGTTAAAATTACAAAAGAGAAAATTCTTCTAATTTCACCTCTCACTTACGAGGCCTGGATTGGAAGATCGATTGACCAAGCTCGGAAATGATTACCCTAATCATGGATTTGTTAAAGAAAATAATAATAAAATAATGTATTTTTAAGGACGCCTATTATCTATTTTTATTGGGTTTAATTTAATTTTAAATTATGTGTAGAATCTCAAGTATCGCTTTCAATTAATTATATTTTAATCAAAAGACTATTAATCTGAATATGACGTGGCAATAACATTGGTCTGGATATAATTTAACAATTAGCGTGCTTTTAGTAAGATTCAAATTTTAATTATTTATAAATATTGTATTTTTTATACTTATTTATCCGAAGTCGGGTCGGATTCAAATTATTTTCGGAGCGGTTTGAAATTTTCGTATAGTCTTTTCCCAGACCTGACTAACTCCGACACTGGTGGGACCCATCGTCTTCAAAATAATCAGAGCTCTGCATCTCTAAACATGCAAAATAGTGATACATTATTTCATCTCTTTCCCACCCAGAAAATCTCTCTTCTCCAATCTAATCTCTCTCTCGTGGCGTGGCAAACCCCTATCTAGGGTTTTCCTGTCCAAATTTTTCGTTCCCTCCCTCTCTCTACCCACTTGCCTTATCGCAAACCTTGTCAATGTGCACCGCTTCCGTTCGGTACCGCGTCACTCGCTGGATCTCCACGCAGTCTGCTACACTGTGTTCGTCTATGCAAGTTTCTGCTATCTAGCTGTTCAAGCTACCTCTATAGATCCTTCTTCTCTCATTTGCAGATCGATATCGCTTCAACGATTCGCTTCTGTAGCTTCGGAGCTTGATTCTGCTTACTGTAACTAATGTTCGGTGAGTTGATTCCTATGTTGCTGATTTGCGTTCACATTCCCTACTCATGCTTAGTTACTAATTTATTGAATCTTTTTGAGATCTATGAGCTCGATGTTGACTCTCATGATCAAATCTTCCATTTTCTTCTGATTTTATGCTTGGTCTCATTTCCCCAATTTGTAATTGAGATCCTCTTTGTAAAAAAATGGATTTGAGTTCTTTCTTCAGGTTTGGATCGGGAAATAATTCATAGATAAATGATCTAACAATCTTTAGATCGACAAAAACTTAGAGGGCAAATGGCGGTGCGGTCTGCTAATTCTATCGAATTGATTCGAACCGAAATTAATTGTAACAGTGGAGTGGAATCGAAGTAACTTAGGAGTTCATAAAAAATTTTAAAAAATATTTATTAGTTCACCATCTCTAAGATCCACCTGGCTATCAGAAGATCCATTGGTTCTATTTGATCCCTGTGGCTATGCAGTCCGACTACAATTAAATGTTGTTTTATGATATAGAGGGTGATAGTCAAACTGAAATTTGCAACAAACCTAGTTAACTGATCGATGGATCTTTACATTTAGATCTGTCAAGCAACAGATTATTCATAAATCAGTGAGCTACCAACGCATATAAACATCTTTACCAGGTTGATCTTTTGAGCGGTCTCTTGAACTGTTTATGTTTATAAGTGTTCTGTTAAGGGATTGATGGCTTTACAATCACAAAGAGCGTAACCATGATGTTGCTCCTTATAAGAAATTAAATTTCTAAACAAGTTTGTGCTGGCTGGTCCTAAAAAATGCTGTTTATATATTTACTTCAGTTTTTCTTATACTGTACAAAATCTGATGATGTCAGGTCTCCAACGGAAAATCAGGACCATGGATGTTTTTGACATATTACATATTCCTTTCGTGAGGAAATTGGTCTAAAACCCTAGACAGCAAATACCCTTTAGAGTCGCTTTTTCATTTGGAAAGCAGCAGAGGAGAGTATACTAGAGATGGATTCATGCGAAATTTCTGAGGTGAGGGAAGATCTAGATTATGTTCCTCGTTCTGGAAAGGGATTACATGGTGGTGTCAAAGAAGGGAAACTTCCTGTTCTGAGCCTTGAGACACGGGACTCTCTGGAAGACGATATCAATCATCTTTTTGAGTCTTTCAACCTCAAGAACTCTTCCAAACACGCCAGCCCTTCTCACCAAACAGCTGCAACTGCAAGTCCTCTCGGAAGGAATGCCTTGAAAAAGACCATTACAGTTGGTGTGTCTCGTTCACCCAGAATTGGTTGTTCGGAGCCAGTGACTTTGAAGCAAGCATTGAGGGATCTGTGCTTATCAAAGGCTTCAGAGATGGCTGCAAATAGACGATTATCCAAGTCCATAAATTCTCCAAGAAT
Organism: Chamaenerion angustifolium; assembly: GCA_946814005.1. Lineage (NCBI taxonomy): Eukaryota > Viridiplantae > Streptophyta > Magnoliopsida > Myrtales > Onagraceae > Chamaenerion > Chamaenerion angustifolium. Next base: position 31,578,503 of record OX328275.1, read on the forward strand.
CTCGGAAGCTGGTAGGATAAAGAACTTGTACGATAAAAAAATAGCCGATGGCAATGAATCGGCACCTAAGGGCGGTATGTTGGCAATATCGCTGGTTCCCCAAGAGAGTGGTAACAGCAGTGCTCGGGTCTCCCATGTTGGAGTTACAGAAGATGTTGTAAATGATATAGTTGCTTCAGCAACAAATCCTCCAAGCAAATCACTAAAACCTGAATTGGTACAGAAAGGTAAAGAGCTGGCCTTGGCTCCACCCTTATCAAAAAAAATTGAGGATCAAGTCAAGGACCGTCAGAAGCATGAAATGAAGACACTTGCTCACTCTCCCCACTCTTTAGCTGCAAAGCTGACTGAAACTGATGCAACAGAGGATGAGAGCATTCCTGCATCATCGCAAGTTGTGGTTCAAACTTTGAAGGAATTGGTAGAGCAGCCGGAGAATATTCCTATCTCAACCTCTTTGTCTAATGGTGATGATGTCTCAAAGCTGCAAAATAATGTTTCTTCATCAAATAAATTGAATAGTAAATCAGCAATGCCAAAGCCAGGACGTAGAGTCAGGCCACAAAATTTGCATCCACGTGTCGTCACTGGCCGTGGTATCAGGAGCAAGGCTATTATCAAGAAGAAGGTGAAGCAGGATTTAATTTTGGCTGCGAGCTGCCCTGAGAAGCTCGTTAATGCAGTTGACCGAGATCCTTGTAGCAATCAGTTGGTATGCAAAAGGTGTTTGTGTTCTTTGCAGAGTGGAGACTTGGATGCTACTAATCAGACTTCATTGCCATCCCCCATGTCCGAATCAAACGCTGAAGCGATTTTAACGAATGTCAAGAATGTAAAATCCGGGCCTGACAGACCTGATATTGTTGTAAAACTGATTGGTGGCAGCAATGCAAGATCAAGAGATAAGGGTGAGTTTTCACAAAGTTCAAAGAGCAGTGTTGGTGATTATAGTAGCAGCACAGCAAGCCTTAGCGATGAGAGTAACCGTAGTAGATCCAGTTGTAGCAATAGGCCTCACATGTCGAAGGATGTGAGGTGGGAAGCCATCCGCCATGTCAAAAGGCAACGCGGAGTACTGGGGTTGAACCATTTTAATCTTCTAAAGAAGCTCGGCTCTGGAGACATTGGAACCGTCTATCTTGCTGAATTGATTGGGACAAGTTGCTTATTCGCGATAAAGGTTATGGATAATGAATTTTTGGCGAGAAGGAAGAAAATGCCGAGGGCACAGACAGAGAGAGAAATCATGCGGATGCTTGATCATCCCTTTCTGCCTACTCTCTACTCTCAGTTCACGTCCGAGAACCTGTCGTGTTTAGTCATGGAGTATTGCCCTGGTGGAGATCTACATGTGCTTCGACAGAAGCAACCAGAAAGGCATTTTGTAGAGCCAGCTGCAAGGTATGATGCTACTACTATAAGGTCCTGTGAATTTCATTACCTCTCTGAGGCTATACTCTTGTTTGACATTGAACGTAGGAAAAATGCTGTTTTGCCCAGATGTCTGTGCGAATGCACGGATTACCCTCATTTATTCTTTGTTAAAAACACCCCTTTATGTTTCAACAAATTCTAAAATTCCCCGTTTAACATTTTCCGTTAGAACTTTGTTAAAATATCAAATACTCTCAAAGCCTGTTTCTTTTCAAAATCATCAACCAGAAAGGGTTATGGTTCTGTTGGACTTAAATCAAGCCTTAACCACGGACCATCTGGACTGGTATTAGGTTGACATAAGATCAAGCATTGATCTTAACATGTGACAATTGAATCGGCTGCCAAACTCTGTTATAGTTGTCCGTTTTATTTACATCCCTGTTGTTTTTTCTTTTTGTTCGCAGGTTTTATGTAGCAGAAGTCCTCCTTGCATTGGAGTATTTGCACATGCTCGGTGTTGTATACCGTGATCTAAAACCAGAGAACATCCTTGTGCGGGAAGACGGCCATATCATGCTCACAGACTTCGACCTATCTCTCCGATGCACCGTCAGTCCGACTCTTCTCCAATCATCTCAAGTTCTAGACCCCGCCAGAATCTCAGGCCCTTGCACTGGATCCAACTGTGCGGAGCCTTTCTGCATGGCACACTCCTGCAGGGTCCCATGCTTCAGACCTAGGATCTTACCAAAGAACGAAGGAAGATTAAAACCTGATCCCTTGGGTCCCAAGTCACTGCCACAGCTCGTGGCCGAACCTACCGATGCAAGGTCAAACTCCTTTGTCGGCACCCACGAATACTTGGCTCCCGAAATCATCAAAGGTGAGGGTCATGGTGCTGCGGTGGATTGGTGGACTTTTGGGGTTTTTCTGTACGAGCTTCTGTATGGCAAGACTCCGTTTAAGGGGTCTGGAAATGAAGAGACCTTAGCCAATGTAGTATTGCAGAGCCTCAGATTTCCCGACAGCCCTATTAATGTGAGTTTTGAGGCTCAAGATCTGATCAGGGGTTTGTTGGTGAAGGACCCTGACCATAGATTGGGGACCCAGAAAGGGGCAGCTGAAATCAAGCAGCATCCGTTCTTTGAAGGTTTGAACTGGGCTCTGATACGATGCGCCATCCCTCCCGAATTACCCGAGTCGTTTGATTTTGGGGTCAGGTATATTGCAGAGCCTGAGGAAGTAGAGGGCAAGTACTTGGACTTCAAAGCTAGTGGAGAGCAACTGGAGTTTGAGTTGTTCTAGCTGTTACCGAGACTGGAGGAGGTAAGTTGGTTGTTGGGTGTAATAATTGCATGTATTAGGGGCACTGTTTGGGGTCTGTTGTAACTAGTATCGAGCCGATGGTGTCATGTAAATTTTGACTGGGGGAATGAATATTGGATCGTTATGGTTATAATTACAACCTTGGGTATATCAAAATTGCAGTGAAAATAAAAAACATAAATAGATAGATAGATCAATTAAATAGATAGATCGATTAGATAGTTTTTGGTCGATAAATTATCGATGGTGTCAACTGTCACGAGACAATTCTAAAAATAACTTTAAACCTTAAAATTATAATTTTGTAATTTTTCATTTAATCAAAGTAAAAGTATATATTTTAATATTTTAAGTTCGTTTAAAAAAAAATCTATAATATAGACCTAAGCAAAAGTGAGAAAAATATTAGTAATTATTAATTTTTTTAAAAGTGTGGCGGTGGATCAACTCACAAGTAGGGGTGTTCAAAATTGACCCAACCGTCGATGATCCGTGGATGACCCGCTCATGGGTCGTATTTTGGTCATACTTTTTGACATATATGTCATTTTGACACGATCCATGGATGACTCGTGAAAACACGGGTTATGTTTGGGTAAGTAGTCTTGACCCATGAGTCAACCCATGACCCGTCCTGAATTGTATATTATATTATATATATATAATTCTGACTCATTGGTTAGTAGTCTTGACTTATGAGTCAGTTTGTTTTTGGTTTTTATGTACTGGTGGGTCGAAATGGTCAAACTGATTCGCGAGTCATGGAGGTCGAACGAGTCAGTCTGACCCAAGTCTTACTATTTCTGACTGGTCAGGTTTGAGTTTCAAAAACTGACTCATACGAATACACGAATCATGTTTGGGTCAGACAGTCTCTAACAACTGACACGACGGTTTTGACACCCTACTCACAGTAGGGATGGGCAAAAATAACCGGTTCCGAACCATACCGGTTCCGAACCATAACTGAACCGTACCGGTTTTGAACTGGCTCGGTCAAATCAGTTCACAAAACAAATATTTTTTTTGAAAAAATATGGAGCGGTTCAGAAGAGGTATAGAAAACTGGTTAACCGAACCACATTTTGTATACTTCTAGCAAAGCAAGTTATTATTTTCTATCCTGTTAACTATAAATTGTAGACAATCTGACTGGTAAATCTTTATTCTATTAATTAAACTTGGTCCAGAACTAGGATTAAAGCTGATTAGAAGGTTGTTGGACTGTTGGTTATCATGTGTACTTGTGTAATCATATTTTTATTTGGAATTGGATGTTGTTATGTATTATGTTTGTCATGTGTATTTGTATTATGGATTTATGGTTAGACTGTTAAGTGTTAACTAGTGTTAAGTGTAGTATTATGTTTGTATTGGAACCTCAATTGGATTTATGTTTGTATTGGAACCTCAGTTGGATGCTGCTCTGTGCTTGTTGAATTGGAATTGCAACCTCATTTGAATTTGTTTTTTGTATGAAGTGGTTCAGCCGAATCGGTTCAGAACAGATACGGTAAATCGGCCAAAATCTGGAACGGTACCAGTAAATCGTATCGGTTTTAAAATGTGATAAATGTTCAGTTCTGAACCGGTTCGGCCCCGAACCGGTTCATGCCCAGCCCTAACTCAGAGCCGGTGGCCTAGATGCTAAATTGGGTCGGTTTATTTTTCTCCCACTATCGATTTTCCATTTTAGCTTCATCTCCGGAATGGAATAGAAGGGCTTCCAATTGAATTTCCATCCCTCAGTAAGATTCCTTGTTGAGATTTCTCCAATCCTCCCTTCCTCTCGTCGCCGACGTCTTGGTCTGTAGGTACAGTACATTCATCTTCTCCCTCTCTGTATTTAATGCTGGCCTTCGATTTCATGTCCTAGAGTTCTCGATTTGATGGAGGTTCGATGCTTTTCTCCATCGGTTTGATTGGGTTAGGTTCAATTTTCTGTAGCTTTTTTATCCTTTAGCTGCTTAAGAATGGATGTAATAGGTTTTAGTTTAGAGGAGACTTTGGTTAGGTTCGGGTTTAGCAGTATGTTTCCCTTTGAATTCACCTTGTTGTTGCTTCAGCTGGATAATTGAACCTTATTGCTGCCAACAGTGATGTTTAATATGTATGCATTAACTTTCTGAATCTGATATGTTTTGTGCTGTTTCGGGAAATACTACTGCTACTGCTAGAGGGAAAAAATTAAAGAGGCATTAATATAGAAACCCTTCTAGTTGCTTGTTGTCTTGATCGCCATTAATGTACGCTGCTCCAATTGCAGCTGAAAGAATGCCTAAGGTTAAGACAAACCGTGTGAAGTACCCGGAAGGATGGGAACTCATAGAGCCTACCCTTCGTGAATTACAAGCTAAGATGCGAGAAGGTTCTTTTCTTATTCTATTTGTTTTACAATTTTCGAATTTATAGATTCATCTCTGTTGTTTCACTGAAAATGCTGTACATAACTTCTGAGCAATTTCATAATCTTGATTCTTGAACAGCTGAAAATGATCCTCATGATGGCAAGAGGAAGTGTGAGGCGCTGTGGCCTATTTTCAAGATATCACATCAGAAAAGCCGATACATATTTGACCTTTATCATAGGAGGAAGGAAATATCCAAGGAGTTGTATGAATTCTGCTTGGATCAGAAGTATGCTGACATAAACCTAATTGCAAAGTGGAAGAAGGTCTGCCTTACTTTTTCTTGATCTGAGATTCTGAATTGAATCTTCTGCTAGGAACATTTGAACTATCATAAACCCATTATCAATACATTTACTTTCCTTACAGGTTGACATGGTAGGTATTGAAATCATCGTTATTTCATGTTTGTTAATTCAGAATAGTTCCTTTACACTTTTCCCTGGAAGAAGTGAAAGCTTGTTATATAGAAAAACTGTAAGCTTGATATATCTAGCTGTTGTCTCAACCACTCATCTTGTTTTGCAGCCGGGTTATGAACGGCTTTGCTGCTTGAGGTGCATCCAACCCAGGGACCACAACTTTGCCACCACCTGCGTATGCAGAGTGCCAAAGCACTTGAGGGAGGAGCAAGTCATCGAGTGTGTTCACTGTGGTTGTAGGGGTTGTGCTAGTGGAGATTGATTGCTTTGCTTCAGTTCTCCATTTGTCTGTCTTCATATATTTGTAACTGCATGTAACTGAGATGGCTTGTACTTTGAAGATTCAGTAACTGAACTGCTGCTTATATATTTGAATATGTATCTGCTTATTACAACTGGATGTCATAGATGTAGTTAAATGTTGCAATCTAAGCAATTATCTAAAAGTTTAGGATGCTATTGATAGTTAAAATAAGTTCAGGGTTCAGAAGCTACTAAGGCCAAAGTAAGTGGGTTAAGTTATGACCTTTGGACATGATTTCGGTTGTGGAAAAGATTTTTAATAGGTTAAGTGTGCTTTTCAGTTGGTTTAGTGTATTTTTCAGTCAGTTTAATGTTTTTTAGTCGGTTCAGTGTGTTTTTTAGTTGGTTCAGTATTTTTTCAGTCGATTCAGTGTGTTGGACATGATTTTCAGTCAGTTTAGTTTCGTTTTGAATCAGATTATTTTTGAACCAAAATTGTTATTAAAAAAATAGAACAGAACCGTTTGAATCGGTTCTAATCATACCAGTTATTTTTTTCAAAAATCAGATCAATTTATTTAAAAACAGGAAAAAGTACTGTTTTTTTACAAATCAGACCAGTGCTGTTCTGAACCGGTTCGAGATCGAACCGGTTCATGAACACGCCTATGTTTATCTCTATAATCGGGTCCGAAAATGACCGCCAAAGTTCAGCAAATCTCACGTTCTCCCAGTCTGCCAGCCATAAACTTTAGAGAGCGTAAACCGACTGGCGAGCAACATATCCAATCACCACCACTCACTCGCTTGGGTTGCCGCCATGGAGGAATCATCGTCGCCAGACGCGCGAGCGAAGCCCAGAACCGTCTGCTGTATAGGCGATATCCATGGCTACTTCGCCAAGCTCCAGTCCCTCTGGTCAAACCTGGAGGCGTCCCTCCCGCAGGAGGACTTCCAGTCCGCCCTCATCATATTCCTCGGCGACTACTGCGACCGCGGGCCCGATACACGGCGCGTGATTGACTTCCTCATTTCGCTTCCCGCCAAGTACCCACGCCAGAAGCACGTTTTCATTGCCGGGAACCACGACTTCGCATTCGCGGCGTTTGTCAGGGTTCTTCCGCCACCACCGGGTGGAGCTGATTTCAAGGAAGGGTGGAAGGGGTACGAGCTGAGTGAAGATCGGGAAGGGTGGTTCAAGGGCGAGGGGTATGAGCAGATGCATTTGCAGGGAAGGCGGTGGGCAGGGAAAATCAAGGTGGAGTTCAATTCCGTGAAAGGGACGTTTTATCAGGGCTCGATTTATGACGCGCGGCCGACTTTCGAATCCTATGGCGTTGCTCATGGATCTGCAGGTTCGATTAGCATTAATGGCAGGTTTCTAGACATGAATTGTAGCTGCTTCTGCTGTCTTCATGAGATTAATAGATATAATTAAGGAAACTTCTTGATGATTCGTAAAATTAGAGATGTCATTCGATATTCAATTGATGATTCCTCCATTGTATCCTAAAATATGCATTACTTGATCTCCTTTCAATTCGAATTGGTCTTCGCCATTGTGTTTTACTGTTAGTAATCTACTCCTCTCTGCGGTTTGGGGCGGAGTATGAAAGATTGTTTCTCTCTGCAATTGCTTGATTTTTCATATAACACGAAAATCATTTTCCTGGACAGATTTGGTTAGGGCAGTGCCTGAAGAGCACAAAAAGTTTCTTTCAAAATTGGTCTGGGTTCATGAACAGGTCGAGTAACATTAACTTTCTAAAACTGGGATCTCATGTTAATCTCAATGTATGCTAAAGAACACTATCAAATTGTCTCTTTTGTAGGATGGTGTGTATATAGAAACTCCAGAAGGAATCAAGAAGTGCAGATTGATTGCTGTCCATGCAGGCTTAGAGAAAGGAAAGAAAGTTGAAGAGCAGCTGATGGCATTGAAGGCGAAAGATACAAGGATACCTAAGGTGGAGGCTCTGAGTGGAAGAAAAAGTGTGTGGGATATTCCAGAGGTGATTAAACCTCGTATATTTTGCATTGCAGACGACATGGAAAGGAATCTCTTGGCCAAGCTAGAAAATGTATCGATGTTTTATCTAACTTATGAATGTTTTTATTCAGGAATTAGCTGAGCCACCAACAATTATAGTGAGTGGTCACCATGGGAAACTTCATGTAGATGGCCTTAGGCTGATCATCGATGAAGGAGGCGGATATATGGATAAGCCAATAGCTGCAATGGTGCTTCCCTCAATGCGATTAATACGCAATACAGATATCATGGTAAGATTCTTACTTATTCAGTTGATTGATGTGGATCTTGTCGGGGTCAAGACCCATTTCTGAGTCTCCCGATTGGGGTTCAATCGAGTTCCGATCGAATCGGGACTCAATTTTAACATTTGAAAAAGTGTTGGACGGTTAAATCGTGATATTTTGAAAGTTTTTTTATTTATTATTTTTGCAATTTCAAAACTAATTATGTTAAATTTGGATTGAAAAGTCGATCTGAAACGATTCAGAATTGAACTGGTTTGTAAAAAAATAGTAATTTTTTATGTTTATAAAAAAACTGGTCGGGTTTAGTTAGAAAAAACTGGTCTGATTCGAACGGGTCTGGTCTGAATTTTTTAATAACAGTTTTTGTTAGGAAATCATCTGATTCAAACCAAAACTGAAGAGACTGAAAATCATGTCCAACACAATGAATGAAGAAACACTTGACCAACTGAAAAAAACACTGAACCAATTGAAACACACTGAACTGACTGAAAAATATGTTTCACAACCAACTGAAATATCAACATACGAGAGTCCAATATATCTCTAGGTTTGGTTTATTGAAGATATCTCTAGGTTTTGTTTAATTTAGACTGGTTTGGTTTATTTTCCTTTAAACCGGTTCTAAAATCGTATAGTTTTAAAGTGGTTGATTTAAATTTAAGTATAAACCAGTATAAAAAAACGAGTCGATTCGATCTAAATTGAAATTACTATTTTGAACTGGTCTACTTCGAACCTAAAAAACTCGTTTGGTTTTGAAACTAGTTTAGCTGAATCGGTTCAAATCCGATGAGAACCAGACCAATGAGAAAATGAAATTTTACAATTTAAACTTTAGCGAAAAACTGGAAAATCAGTAAACATTAGGAAGATTCGTATTTTATTCTATATATGTTTTAATACTTTAGACTTTAGAGTGTTCCTGAACTTATGTTTTTGTGGGATATACCGATATACCTCTTTGCAGGCGCACTAACAACCTTTCATGTGGATTTGCCGGACCGACCACCCAGACCCTGTTATTCCAGAAGATCTAAATAACCTTTGGATGGTATATTCTTTCCAGAGGAATATTTGATAGAATCTTTTTTCAAATGTTATTTATAAGAGAAGGATCTGCACTTCAGCAGCAATTCTATTTACGGGTATATACCTTCACTATATGCTCTTTGATGATAAGTGTCAACGTGGGCCAAACAACGTTACTGTCAGGATGTGGACTGGAGATATTAGTGACGTACTGGATAATTAAATTACATCTTAATATTATTAGTTTAAATTTTAATCCTACGTTCCGTTCGGATATATATACATATCTAAAAGTTAAATTGTAATTAGACATCACACTTATTCAGATTATAATGTCACCACCATCACAAAATGTCCAAAAAAAAAATAAATACAAAGATGACAATAATTCGGGTGAATGTGAGAATTGCTCTCGAATGAATAAAACTAGAAACGAACATTTCATACAAGAATAATACATTATATTTTTGGAAGAAAAATAAAATATATACAACAATAAAAATAAATAATAAATAAATGTACCAAAATATAATAGATTTATATTTCCCAAAAGCTTTTCGAAAAGTCGACGTGTCAATGTCAAATAATACAGATTTATGCTAATCTAATTTTGAATTTCGAAATAGTTATCTTCTTTCAAAAGATGGATAAGCACTACGAAAGAATCATGAAATTATTATGTTCTACTTGTTCGAACCCTATTATTATATATATATTTAAGATTTCTTATTTGTTTACATCGATGTTCATAAATACATAATTTATGATTCTATATATTCTCTATCAACGGGATTTATTCAAATTTTCAGGAGGCGACATTGAGTTCAACGTGTCTCCATCGTTCTGTATGACTGTGCATTCGGTTGTTTTTTTTAAATAAAATTTTGACTTGTTTTACACAATTGATAAAACTTATTCTAGAATACGAGGTAATTAGATACATTGGACCGTAATAATTATAGATTTGTTAATAAATTTAAAATATACGGTGGATTGGTTAAATATATATTCCAATTCACACCGTAATCAACTTGTAAATATATATTCCAATTCACACTTGTAATCAACTGAGTAGAGATTAGGGGTGATGAAAAAAGACTGGAGGACCGAATTCCCGACAAGACCGGCCCGACTAGGACCGAGATCGAACGGGCGGATTTTTTTCTTCAAGGTCGGTCTCGGTCTCGGTCTTTTTTCCCGAAAGCCCGTTTAGGACCGGTCCGAACCGAATGTATGTGTATTTGAGATTTTCATAGTACCACACCGAAAATAATGTGGATTTTGGAGGTTTTCTATCTCTATAAAAGGTGCATCTTGATAAATTTACTAAAGAATATAGAGAGTTCATAGTGTTTCTTTGAGAGGTGAACTATTCCTTCGCCTTTTACTAAAGAATACCGTGAATTCATAGTTTTTTTTCTTTTTTGGGTGTAGATTCGGTCCAGGACCGAGACCGGCCCGAGTCAAGAAAGACCGACTCGGGCGGGCTTTTTTGGCCGAGATCGGTCTCGGTCCTCCAGAAGGCAAGACCGAAATTTCGGTCTCGGTCTTACCTTCAGGACCGGACCGGACCGCCCATGATCAGCCCTAGTAGAGATTGACAAGACACTGCCAGAAATGATGATTTTAAATTTGTTAGAAAAAATATAAGAAAAAAAAACTGCATAAAAATTTTATTTCATGCCAAAAATATTGAGGGGTTAGCAACAATTGTTGGATACTAAATGACATTTTAGTGTTAAAAAGCAAGCACATGGAAGAGCAAACACTTAAAGTAATACTTTTAAACCTTTGTATAACTCAAAATTTAGCACTACATTGGCCAAAAAAAATAAAATTTAGCACTACAAATATTCAATTTATTTTATTTAAGGGTTAAATACAAATTAGCTACTTGAACTTTGGACGTTTTGTAACGAGCTATCCGAACTTTAAAAATTCAAAACGGTCTATCTCAACTTGGACGAAGGTGCAAATAACTACCTCCGTCCAATTTACCATAAACTGTTGACAAAATTTCGTCAGAAATTGGACGGAGATAGTTATTTGCACTCTCGTCTAAGTTGATGTAGTCATTTTAATTTTTTAAAGTTCGGATAACTCGTTGCAAAACGTCCAAAGTTCAGGTAACTTATTGATATTTAACAAAAAAATTTATTACAATGCATGAATCTTGTATTTAGAGTAACGATTTAACAATTCACTTACTAAAAATAAGTATAAAAATATATTTTATCATAAAATGTTATACCAATACCAATACTACTGGGGTAGCGTTTTTAACACAACGTATGCTACTTTGAGTAGTGTTTTTCAACAAACACTACTAAGGGTAGCGTTTTTATGAAAAACGCCACCGCGTTTTTTGTTTTTTTTGCTGAAAATGATGAGAAACATTATGGGCAGTACAAATAAAAATAATAAGTTACAAACCACCCATCATGTCATTTTAAAACTGACACCCATCATACAATTTTAATACAAAGAACTCATCATGCCATTATTAGATTATATATACTATATAGATTATAGAGATATGAATATATTCTTATTTAATTGTTAATTAATTATTTTTTGGGTAAACAAATAAAATAAAGTAAGGCAACCTCTCCGTAAAGTTGTTCATTAACATTTAAGCTGTTCATAAAGTTGTTCAATAATTAATTAATAGTTAATCAATAATAATTAATTAATTAAACAGCGGGGAGGTTGATTAATTAACTGTTAATTAATTATTGAACAGCTTTATGAACAGTTTAACGGTTAATGAACAGCTTTACAGGGAGGTTGCCTTACTTTATTTTTTTTATTTACCCAAAAAATAATTAATTAACAGTTAAATAAGAATATATCCATATCTCTATAATCTATATATTGTATATAACCTAATAATAGCATGATGAGTGGTTTGTATTAAAATGATATGATGGGTGGTTTGTAGTTTGTACAACTATTTTTCTTATTTTTATTTGTTCTGCCCATCATGTTCCTCTTAATTTTTTAGCAAACAAACAAAAACAAATAAAGTAGCGGTTTTCATAAAAACGCTACCCCAAGTAGTGTTTTATGAAAAACTCTACCCCTAAAGTGTTTATTGAAAAACGCTACTCAAATTAGCGCACGTTGTAAAAAATGTTATACTCAGTAGCGCTTATATACATTTTGCTAAATATTTTTTCAGTATATTTACTTTTTCAAAAAAATTTGGTATAGTGCATACTTTTTCAAAAAACTCTATAAATTGAGGTATATAACATACATCTATTTGTAAGAATAGGGCCTTTTTTTGTGTGTTTGAAAAGTCCATGTTTCCATTTGGAGCCCGACCGAGACATTCCATCGACAGTTCAGCTTATAGGAGAGTCCTAAGAGAAAGGGCCAGCCAACCAATCACGCCACGCTTGGCCTCTCCTTTCTCATCTTCTATCGGTCCCATTAATTACTCTTCCATAGGTTTAAAGAGTACACTTTAATTGTTTTTTTAAAAATGGAAACGTTTATATGCACAAAGTATTTTTTTCATAAAACATGTTTTTTTTTTTTTAATGGTTAATGGTTCAATATATTTAATATATTTGAAAATGATTGTAATTGATAGCTCTGATACTTTTCTATTAAAAAATTATGTTAAAATGTTTTTCTTAGTTGCAAAATTAACAAATTTTTTTATTCTAAATGTTATAATTAAACCTTATAAACTTACACTAATCTTACAAGTAAGTCATGACTCGATTTAAGTCACACTGTGGGTCCCCTAGCCAGGGTCCGAACCCAAACCAGGTCCCCAGGGTTGGGTGACCTGGTCTGGGTCCGGACCCTGGCTAGGGGGCCCACGGTGTGGCTCAAATCGAGTCGGGACTTACTTGTAACATTAGTTTAGGTTTATAAGGTTTAATTATAACATTTAGAAAAAAATTGGTTAATTTTACAAATATAGAAAATATTTAGCGGAAATTTTTAATAGAAAAGTAACGCAGTTACCAATTACCATCATTTTCAAATATGTTGGACCAAAACACAATCGTTTATGTTGGAAAACCATTTTTGTCAAACATATGCACCATTTTTAGACCTTTTTCTATTTAAAAACAATAATAAAAATATTTTCATCACTTATTTGTCAGATACTTTTTAAATGCATAAAATTCAAATTTTTAAATAATATTATATTATTTTAAAATTTATTATATTTGCTTTCTTTGTTTATATATGATTTTATCTAATTTTTAATATTAAATCAAATAGTCATAACTTCGTTTGCAAAAGTATTTCAGTAACATATAATATTATATATTTATAATTTATTTAATATAGTAACAAAATATTTAAAAATAAAAACATATTTTTTAGTATATTATTAATTCCAATAGTATTTCAAATAACCATATTTTTTATTTAAATAAAATTATACACAAATGTAGAGTTAAATGACTAATCATAATATAATAATGAGTTAATTACTTAATTGGTTACACATCACTGTGCAAAATGGTTAAACATGTTTCAAAATGTGATTAATTGGTTTGAGAATGTGACTAATTTGTTTTTTTACTGTTCATCTTCAAAAATCACCGTTAAGTCACTGTTTAGACACATAAAATGACTTAATTACCCTTTCATACACCCCTAAGTTGTTCTTCATTCTTCTCCTCGCCTTCATTCTTCATCTCCTCTGTGGCCAGTTACGTCTTCATTCTTCACCGAGCTCTTTCAGGTGGCATTTCTGGCATTCCAGTTGCGTTTCTGGGTTCATCACGAACCCAAAATCAGAAATGTCACTAACGGTTCTTCATCATGTTCTTCTGGGTTCTTCATCATGTTATTCTCATTAAGCCTTAGTATTATACCATTAAGGGCATAATAGTCATTTGACAATTCAAAAATATGTTAAAAATATTAATTAACGGTAAAATTAACGGTTTACTAATGGAATAATCAATTAATCACATTGAGAAAAATATGTGTAACAAATTAGTCACATAGAAAAACCAATTAATCACATTTTGAAACATGTGTAACCATTCTGCACAATGGTGAAACATGTGTAATAAATTAAGTAATACCATATAATAATACTACATTCTATAATTAAATCAGTAGTTGGAATTCTAAATTCACAAAAATAATAAATATCTTTAATTCACGTTACTTAACATTCTAAATTCATCTGACGGTGGAGATTCACATAGTCCGGTGGACCGACTGACCCACCACCCATTATTCCCCATGCATCACACGTATCTCACCACCGGCGGATCGGGAGCTTCTCCTTCCTTTGGCAGTTAGCCATGTTCTTCTCCTCCTCCTCCTTCTCTTCTCTCTCTGGTCTTCATCCTCCATATCCGCTTCGTCTTCTAGATCTGTTCCCTCTTCCTTCGCTCAGTCCTTAACTAATTTTTTACTCTTTTATTTCTCTGCAAAGACACTTCTGTCTCTTTCTCTTGGCTCCAAGAACCCCACTCTCCCATATTAATTTATTTTTATTACTGAAATATCCCTTCCTTTGCTTGGAGTCATCCAGAGGCACAGAGAAAGTGTGACACAGAGAGGAAGAAGAAGACGAAGATGGTGTATACCGTCTCCGGGATCCGCTTTCCTTGCGTGCCGTCTGTTTATCGTTCCTCTCCTTTTACGTTACATGGCGATCGCCGGACGACCACCTTGTCGCTCTTCTTAAAGAAGGACTCTCTTTCACGTAATTCCTCTCTCTCTCTCTCTCTCTCTCTCTCTCTCTCTCTCTAGTTCTGCAGCTTCTGCTTTTTCAGCTAGCTGACTGTTACAGCAACAGCTGTAGAAATGTTAAGACTGATCAATCATTGAGGAACTCGGTACTGGAGACTGGATTTTGATCTTCCAATGAATTTTCCGGCATTGTTTTGGAATTAAGGGCCAGGCGTCGGTCAATTGCTGATGACGTGTAATCAAGATACTAGGAAAGATTCCTCGAAAAAATAGTAACCGAAAAGAAATTCGTGGAATACTGGAATTATCAATCCATTATGCCCCTAGGTTCTTTTGTTGGCAATCGGTGGTTCATTTTTGATGAATGAGAAATGGGCTTTTCTAGGTTACTTTTTTTGTTTACAAAACAGAGATGATTGGCTAGCGCTTTCTGCTGTTTAGATCGAATTGACGTTGTTTTCCTATTGGGCGGAGAGTCTGCAATTCTGTTATTCGGTACTTTGACGGATCTCTATTTGATGATTCAAACTTATCTATAGACTATAATGATCATATTCATCTATTTAAACATATAGGAAATAGGTGAATCTGCAGCAAATTCCTGCCTAGAAACTGTTTAAATGGTTTGATTCTTCAGCTAATTTGGGTTAAATTTTCAATTTTTCTACCTATGAGATTCTGTCATTATCTGCTCTGCTTCTATTGAGTCATGCCGAGACACCTTACTGGCCATCTATAGTGTATATAGATTGAGAAAACGGAATCAGTATGCTCTATGCTGCTGCAAATTGAGACATTTAAATCCATTGACACGGGCAGTTTCAGTCAGCTTAGGAGCAAATTCTTTAGGCAAATTAAGATAGCTAGGACTCAAATTGGAAGAAAATTGACAGTGGTCCAGCTTCTGTCTAAATCAGTGAGGTACTCAGAAAATGGAGTGATGTTCCTATTTTTAGTAAAAGACTTGCACAGTTCAAATGAGATAAATTCTAGCAGTTCATGGTTTCCCCTTCTTCCCGCTAGGTATCTATAAATTTTCTGCTAACTCATGTTTGTAGGGTGGGTTTTTTCTGTGAAGTCTTCACGCGATTCTGATAGCTCTTACCTATCAGCTTCTGCATCTGGGAGAGTCCTTGTTCCTGGGAGCCAAAGTGAAGATTCTTCTTCTGCAACAAATCTACTAGAATCATCAACAAATGTTTCAGAAGATGCTCAGGTCAGTGACTGTCGCATGAAGTACATCAAATGACATGGAATAGGAAATAATGTGACCACTGTGTACGCTATGACCAATAATAATGTCGACTTTAGATTCTCTTGATAACTTTAGCTACCGATACAAGCAAAAGTCACTGCTGCTAAAAGCAAAAGTTGAAGTTGCTCTCAGTTTTATTCTTCAGATCTATAATGACGTGAGATATCAGCATGAAAAATAAATTTATGACATGTGTCAGTGCAGAAAAAAAAAATCTATAAGTTTAACTTAGATATCCATCTTTTAGCTAGCTACTAATTCAGCACGACTTCGAAAGTTTTGGGACGTCTTTTTGTAAGATTTTTGTTTTGACTAGGTAGCTTGTTGCGCCTCCTAACTTTTCTTATTATTATCATCTTCCTTAATTGCCCTACTAGCTCCTCCCGATTAATGTGGTACTCTCTTATTGGTTTCCCTTTCAGTCCTATAAGTCATTCTCCAGTCCTGATACTGATAGTCTTTCTTTATTCATATCATCCTATCAGTCATTCTTTTTTAAGGTAGATTAGGCCTATATGTCAAATAAAAGCTGGAAATTGATGCACTCTTAACTGTGTTCTTACCGTAATAGAAAGTTCATGATTCTGACAAACTAACAATGGATGATGAAGATAATGCTGAGGTGGCTACTTCTTTATTACAGTTAGAAGGTGAGGATGCACCTGAAGTTCCAGAAGAATCTATATCAATGATTAACTTTACAAGTATGGAAAGAGAGGAAGTAGGAGGAAGGATCATACCTCAACCTGGTTCAGGGCAGAGAATATATGAAATAGATCCAATGCTGAAGGGCTTCCGTGTCCACCTTGATTATCGGTGAGATTTGAACTGCATAATTCTTATCATGTATGCTTTGGTTGATGAGTTAGCTAAAAGTGACTTTTCACGGTTGAAGCTAGCACATAAATAGAAGTGAATGAGCAGTTAAAACAGTATTGCTTTCCTGTTGGATCAGGATATCAGTCATGTTTGCCAGTAGTTAGAATGTTGATCCATTTAATATAATTTTTTTTTTCTCAACACCTGTCAAAATTTACAAATTTGTTAGTTCCAATTTGGTAAAGCATGTCAAAATTTCTGTTCTGATCTTATATTCTTATTTACCTGCTTCTAAGAAATATCTAGAAAAAGAGACATGCCCCAGAGCTAGCTACATGCTGGGAAAGTGGAGATCTTTTTACTCTAGTATTACCAACAGTTTAACTGAAACGACCATTAGGTCTTACACATATATGAAGAATGATTGAAAAAAATTACTCTATACACATATAATGGAAGACAAGGTACAAATATATTATTGATACATATAAGAAGTATCTCAAGTTTGTTCTGTCTCCACATGTCAATTGCTTACATGGTAATTCAAAGTAAAATGCATGATGTCTTTTTGTTTTACCACAGTTTGCCCAGCCAGTGTAGTGGCCAATGGTTTACATACTCATCTATGTAATGACCAGAAAGCAAATGTTATCAACAATTGGATAACCACAATGCAGCTTCCAGCAGTTACACGCTTTAACAATGAAACTCTGTTTCAAAATATTACGTTACACTGAAAAACAGTAAGGCTTCATGTTCTACCAGAGGCACAAGGAGACTTTCAAGCTTTATCTTTAGCTCTTAATCCTTACTTCCAAATATCATGTATTCCCCTTGCTCAAGATCCAAAAGTGAATATTGCAAAGGTTGAATGTTAGTCCCGTTGTCCGGTTTTGCTCATCGTCTCTTTTGTTGTTTGTTTGTGTTGAGCACAACTGCAGGAAATTGAGTCTTATTCTCTTTCGTGACTTTGCCTTTTCAAAATGCAGCTATTCACAGTACAGAAGAATGCGTGATGCAATTGATAAAAATGAGGGTGGGTTGGAGGCATTTTCTCGTGGATATGAAAAGTTTGGGTTTACTCGCAGGTATCAATGTTATCCCCACCTTCTAGTTTTAGCTGCTTTTCAGGATGCCTCTGTTTGTCACTTCATGATCTTACATTTTTTTCTAGTGTTACTTCACGATCTTAAATGTCTACAATAGTACAATTTGAATACTTTATCATCTTTAGCCTCTCCTTTTCTCTTCTTTTTGGTCTCTATTGCCAAATTAATACCAGATGAATTCGGAGTTCTGCCAACATCTGGAACATTAGCAGTTAAATACTAGTGAATGTTCAATTTGACTTATAATGTCAAAATATCTGAGATGAGTATATCTTTTACTTTTTGACGGTTATCTAAATATTTTCAGCGCTGAAGGTATAAATTACAGAGAGTGGGCACCTGCAGCAAAGGTTTGTTTCCCTTTCCATCCTAAAGTATATTCCAAGTTCTCACTGTCACAACTTTTCCTGTTTTTTTCCTCAACAATAAGGTCCATGGTATTTCAGAAAACAAAACTCTGTTCATTTATGTGCAAGATATCTTGCCCCCTCTTTTTTGATTTTATTTTAAATACAGTTACATCTTCTCACTTCCACTTTAGTTATGTTTCAAGTCTCCATATATAACTTCCACTTTAGTTATGTTTCACTTCCATATGTTTCAAGTTTCTAAAACTGTTTTAGGTGATTTTCATTAAATATGAATTTAATTTGAGATTCTTTTTCGGTCTTTGATGTGGTGCAGCACTTGTAGTAGTATGCATACATATTTTTCCTTGCTAAAGTGATTTGTTTTTTCTTCTTTTTATTTTACAACTTCAGTCAGCAGCATTGATTGGAGATTTCAACAATTGGAATCCTAATGCAGATATTATGACCCAGGTGCAATGTCTTTACTTATTACTTCTCATGTAATTGCTGGACAGAATGCCATTATGCTTCCTTCCGCTCCTACCTGCACTGATTCCAGCCTTTTCTTATCGTTGTTTATATTTATATGATTTGCATAGTAAATCCATATGGGTCTTTTTGGCCTTAAATACACAATATAATTTCTGGCCAGGCATCCAGTGACAAAATCATCATTTACTTAAACCTCTGCGTTTTATTTACTTTGGCTAATTTTATTAAAAGATACAACCATAGAAAGAAATAACAGTAATAAAATTAAGCTAAATTGAGATTTTATTACCTAATTTGGAATGTTAAGTGTAGCTTATTTTGACATTGTACTGAGGCTCTTTTTCTGCACAAAATAGACTGTTAGATATCTAAGATCATACGAGATGATCCTTCTGTTTGAAATTTCATGATTAGAAAGTGTCGCTTGATATTTACTACAGTGTGTAACAAAGGAATGCGTCGCCCTCTCGCTGTTTAGGCACAACCATAAGCTAGTTTAGCTCTTATTAATTTTGAGGAAAAAGTTGATTTACTTGGCCTGAAAGTGAGCATCGTAATTATTATGTGTAAAAGTGCTGAATCGTTCATAATAGATCAAGTGATGCAAGTTCTGTGATTTCCTCGCTGCCCTTTCTGAAATAAAATAATGATGTAAACGGTAGGACGGATGAGATCTTATTATGCTGATATTAGTATAACACACCAGTTAATGAAGAGTTATGGACATGACAAATATGTCTGTAAATGCAAATCCTGCTGACTTCTAGTTAAGAGATCTTGAAAATGCAGTAGATTTCCGAGTTCAAAGTGCTGACTAATGAATGAACTGTTTGTGAACAGAATGAATTTGGTGTCTGGGAGATCTTTCTGCCAAATAATGCTGACGGCTCTCCGGCAATTCCTCATGGTTCTAGAGTTAAGGTAACATCATTTCTATTAAGTGTGGTAGTTGTTTTATCTTACTGGAATAGGCAGACACAAAATACAGAATTTTCAGTTATTTGCTCTCCGTGCTTTGTAATCTTTACATTAATAACTAGCATCGCTCCCTATCTAGATAAGGATGGATACACCCTCAGGAATTAAAGATTCAATTCCTGCTTGGATCAAGTTCTCTGTACAAGCTCCTGGTGAAATCCCATATAATGGCATATACTATGATCCACCAGAGGAGGTATGTTCTATTTGTCTCTTGCACAATATTTATTACTGAGTAATATTCTGATGGCATTAATTTGCTTATAAATCAGCGTGTTAGTGACCAGATTTTTTTTGTAAATAGATGCTTGTCCTTTGATCCATAATTGAGATACTCTTAAATACTCCGAGTTTGGGAAATGAAAATGTTAGTTGAACATAAATGCCTGTCCCGTTCAAGTGTTAGACCTCTTCTGTACATGATGTCGAATCAAGTTATTTTCACCTCTGTGCATGGATCTCCAAAGTCAAGCAAACGTTAAATACCAGAGGTCCAGAAGTGCGATGAGCTAGAATGTTAAATATTCACCTAAGGGAACCAACATGTGGGTCAAGTTAAGTCATTGCTACACCATCAAAGTTGCTGGGTTCTTTTCAAATAAGTTTGGACCTATTTGCTCTATGTAAGGCGGTTCGATTGCCACCTTTCCAAAATTTCTCTAAGGGATTAACTAATTAAGTAACTCTATACAGGCTTCGTATTTACACCATATTCAAATTATTTAATTATAACAGATGGTGGATGAGTCAGAGTTCTGATAAAGAAGCAGGGTAAATTAGTGTCTGATTTAATTATCTTCTTGTGGTTAGTAAACATATTTTAATTGTGGATGGATAACAAATAACTTTGGTTGTATTTACAGGAGAAGTATGTGTTTAGGCATCCTCGTCCAAAGAGACCAAAATCACTGAGGATATATGAAGCACATGTTGGCATGAGCAGCCCGGTATTGATCAAACCTTAATCTGTGCATCAAGTCATTTTTTTAAAATGAGCGCTTCTAGGGTTAGGATCCCATTTTGAGAGTGTGCTGCTAAGGGCAGTAAGTAGAAAGTCCCTATAATTTTATGACAACTACACAAAATTCTGCCTCTTCATTAGTTTCTGCTATATGCTATTTTTTGTTGAATTATCAATTCAATTGCAGGAACCAAAGATTAACACTTATGCAAGCTTTAGAGATGATGTTCTTCCTCGTATTAAAGAGCTTGGCTACAATGCTGTTCAGATCATGGCAATTCAAGAACACTCATACTATGCAAGCTTTGGGTATTTCCCTGGACTATACTTTTATCTGTCAAATTATTGATTTAGTAAGACATATGTTCACTTAGTTTTGCTAATCAACGGCTTGAAAATCATTTAGTATTAATAATTATTACAGTTAATAATGAGTCTGTACATGAAAATGTTTTTCACCAGTCACGTCTTTGCTACTCTGATTAAAAATCTCTTTATTCAGGTACCATGTTACAAACTTCTTCGCACCAAGCAGTCGTTTTGGAACCCCTGATGATCTAAAGTCTATGATTGATAGAGCTCATGAGCTGGGTCTAGTTGTTCTAATGGACATTGTGCATAGGTATCTACTCAGTTTTCTGTTTTTCTCAACATGGGTAGCTTAGTTAGTGTTTCATTGTTGACGTTTCCTGTGAGAAGTGAGAACATCCATCAGGTGGAGACAGTCTTAGGGTTAACAGCACTAGTTTCTTTGAACTGTTATCAGTTTAGATTCTTTTCCTCGGCTATCCAACTCTTTGAAAATTATATTTTGACTCAGTTTTCTTTGTTTTTCCTATTAGCCATAAAAGATCTGCAATATTATTTACCTCTAATATCTTGAATTTTAAACATTAAACAATGATTTTTTAAGTATTGGTGCTTTGTTCAGCTGATATGATTATCTGACAGGGCTAAAACTTAAAGAGTAGCTGATAGCTGTTTGAACTGACACAAATGCACATTGGGTCTGGTAATATTTTGGTTTCCCTTCAAATCGATTGTAGCTCATAGTTTACAGGGAAGTTTCAAGCCTGTGGTCTATCTGGAGTTTCTGCAAAGAGTATTTGGTTCTTATAAACACCTCTAAGGCAGAGTGCAATTTGCTAACTAACCTGCTATTTTAGTTGGGGAGGTGGTTCCTTACTTTTTTATTTTGAAAGGTGCTGATATTTGTTCATTGGTGCATTTGAATGTTGTGCTACTGAGATTATAAGTACTTTATGATATTGCACAATTTCAACGGCATCTCTTACTAAAACACCTTCTGTCATGCACTATCTCAGCCTATACTTTTTAGTATATTTTAGTTCATTCTGCTACACAATTTTCACTGTACTTAACTTTTTGCCTGATTATGAAGCATTCTAATTCATACAGCCATGCGTCGAACAATACATTAGATGGTCTCAACATGTTCGATGGTACTGATAGCCAATATTTCCACTCCGGAACACGAGGATATCACTGGATGTGGGATTCTCGCCTTTTCAATTATGGAAATTGGGAAGTATGTCTGTTGAACGTTCCTGAACCGTTTTAGTATCACTGATTTGGGTAATCAAATCCGCCAAAAGACTACACTAGACTAATTCTACTACTATGTTCCTGTTCATCCAGGTTTTAAGATATCTTCTTTCAAATGCAAGATGGTGGTTAGAAGAGTATAAATTTGATGGTTTCAGATTTGATGGTGTAACTTCAATGATGTATACCCACCATGGTTTACAGGTATGTTCGATCTTGGCTCTTGAATGTTTCCTTTCTAGTCCTTGAGTTGGTATGATAGAAGTGAAATTCTTGACAAGATTACACAAATTATAGTCATCACATGACAAAGAACTCGAAAGATGATATGCTAGGTCAGATAAGAAACTACTAATTGGAGGTCAAGACAGTCCTATCAACTCAAAATTAAGATGATTCCTTGGTCAACAACTGGACCTTGAAGAAGTTGTTTCTATGAAATAGTCATTAAGAGGAAATTATAGTGTTGATGAGTTTTTATAGTCAGAATTCAACTAAATTAGAACACATCTAGGAAACATATGGAGACATCCATCTCAAATTCACGGCCCATATTAATCAAAATAGTCTGTTAGCCAAAGCTTCATCACAAGCCAAAAAAAAAGGAAAAGAAAAGAAAATAGAACACAACAGAAAACAGAATGATTTGTAATTGGATGGTTTGACAAGAATATGTGTACCCACAGGTATCATTCACTGGAAATTACAATGAGTACTTCGGATTTGCAACTGATGTGGATGCTGTGGTCTATCTGATGCTGGTCAATGATCTTATTCACGGCCTCTTCCCAGAAGCAATTACAGTCGGCGAAGATGTACGTGATTTCTATCAAATCTTCTACTCTTGTTGATTGAGTTGTTTTATTCAAACAACCTGTCCTCAATGAAAGCCTTTTCAGTACTTAACTTTATGCCATGGTGGTTCTAAAATATAAAGTCTCTGAATGGCTGTCTTAAAAGACAATTGGTCCTTTATGATAATTGGATGCGTAACATCATCATTTTGAATAATTGAAAATCCAAAAAATGTCAACAATCTTCAATGCTTGTTGTATGCTTTAGATTGTTTCCTTGAGAACCGTGATCCAGCGATTTGTAGTCATCCAAAAGAGAACATCTGTTAAATCTCTGATTCTTTTTCTATCTGAAAAGTAATTTATTGGATCATCTGATATATTCATCATATCTTAACAGGTTAGTGGGATGCCAACATTTTGCGTTCCCCTCCAAGATGGTGGTGTGGGATTTGACTATCGGTTACACATGGCAATAGCTGACAAGTGGATTGAAATTCTCCAGTACGTTAACTTTGCTTCTCAAAAACTTGTCTCCTTCTACAGCGATTTGATATTTGAAGATTTACTAACGCCATTACTTATTTCCATTTGTGTCTTTTATAGGCAGAGGGATGAGGAATGGAGAATGGGTGATATAGTGTATACCCTGACCAACAGAAGGTGGTTGGAGAACTGTGTTTGCTATGCTGAAAGTCACGATCAAGCCTTAGTAGGTGATAAAACCATTGCGTTCTGGTTGATGGACAAAGTAAGTACGATGGAATTTATTTTCAAATTACGAAAATACTGTTTACCCTGAAGGGTTTCTTTTCTTTCTTTGTGTCCTAATTAGTAAGTACTTGGTTACGGTGTGTTTGTTCAGGATATGTATGATTTCATGGCAGTAGACAGACCTGCAACTCCAGTTGTAGACCGTGGAATAGCACTGCACAAAATGATAAGGCTAATTACAATGGGACTAGGTGGAGAGGGATACTTAAATTTCATGGGAAATGAATTTGGCCATCCTGGTATATGACCGGTGATCCATTAATCTTCTTCATTACCTTTCATCATTCATTATTTATCTTCTTTTTTACACTTACCCTTTTTCCCTGTATGTATGTCTTAGAATGGATCGACTTTCCAAGAGGTGATCGACATCTTCCAGACGGCAGAATCATTCCTGGGAACAATAATAGCTACGACAAGTGTCGTCGCAGATTCGATCTCGTAAGCTCCTTCCATCGAATACTAACCTAGTGTCAGAACACAATAAGACTAATCATCCATGATTGATGAATATCTTGTCTATTATTGGGTTTGGGGGATAATTATAGGGAGATGCTGAGTATTTAAGATACCATGGACTGCAAGAGTTTGATCGGGCAATGCATCATGCTGAAGAAACCTATGGTGTAAGTGCCCCCATTCATCTGTCCACATTTTTACGCCAAAAAAGACTGCTTTTTTTTTTCTCTTTTAAAGTAGTCACACATAATTTGATTCAACTGTCGTTTGTTCACAGTTTATGACCTCGGAGCACCAATATATATCGAGGAAAGACGAAGGAGACAGGGTTATCGTGTTTGAGAGGGGAAACCTCGTGTTTGTGTTTAACTTCCACTGGAACAAAAGCTACACAGACTACCGCATTGGATGCTTGAAGTCCGGGAAGTATAAGGTAATACAAGACCCTGAAACCCTAAATTTATAAGAATGTGAGATCTGTTTTTATTCATAATAACTATTATGTCTCGATTCATTAGGTTGTCTTGGACTCGGATGCCCCCTTATTTGGTGGTCATGATAGGATCAGTCCCGACGCTGAATACTTCACCTTAGTAAGTCCTCCTCGTTAGATAAAGTTTTATTCATAGAGTCACACTATGCTTAATATTAGTATCTTCTCTGTGTATATATATATCTATAGGATGGGTGGTATGACGAAAGACCTCACTCATTCTTAGTCTACGCACCAAGTAGAACTGCGGTTGTGTATGCACTAGTCGAGGAGGAAGAGAGACCAGTAGTGCTTGAGCAAGAGATCCAAGAGCCTCTCGTAGTGGTGGTGAATGAGGTTTCCGATGAGGAGGAGGCCGCTGAGGTAGCCGAATCAGAAAATCCAAACATCTGAGATAGATTAAATCCCTATCGTTCCATTTTGTTTTGGTCTGAGAGACATGAACAGCATCAACCCAACCCCGTTTACTTAATAATCATCGTCATTCGTTCCAACCATGATTACCTTGTTTGTACATCTCAATCTACTGTTTGGTTTCTGATGTATATAGGCCAGCGGATGATCAATAATTCAGACACAGTGGATGATCAATAATTCAGAGTATTTTGATCGCTTGATGTGAAAAGGAAGAACCCTACCCTACATCATCATTCATAAAACGTAAATCAAACTGCATGCATGGCATTCATATATACGGACATTATGAGACGGCCAAAACAAAAGAAGTCGCACAGGGACTAACATTAAAAAGTTTTTTTTTATTCATTGTTCCTTTGACCACAAACCTACGAAGCAGTAACAAAGCTAGCTTCCACTGCTCGAGAACCCCTTCGATGGAGAACGCTCGTGGGAGACGAGTGGGACGTTGCAGCAGACGACCGTAATGCCTCTGCAAGGGGCCCTCCGCCCATGGAAGCCACCACCTGGTTTGGAGCCCATCCCCAGTTACCAATCTGCTGCTGCTGCTGCTCCGGTTCGTCCCCAATTCCAGTAAACAATTTCAGCGACACATCAGATGCGTTATGATTCTCGGGCATCGAGATCGACAGCGAAGTGGACGAACAGGTTCCGTTGTCAGCATCTTGGATGGATCGTGGCCAGTCGTCGAAAAAATGCCGAAGAACACGACCGTCGGATCTGTCGTCTGCCCCACTGTGGGACCCGAAGACACCTCCTTTCATCTCCGATTTGGGGGGCTCTGAAACGGAGTAGCTGCAAAAGGCGATACAAAAATCACACGTTCACTGTAAACTCTATATCTCAAGCAAGGTATGACAACAGATAACACCTCTAAAGTTAAAAAGTCTCCTCCTAATTGGAACACCGACAATCTTTTCCGACAGTAAGTTTTCATCCCTTTGGTGTTCCATGTAATGGTTGGTGGGGGTTAATTTCCTCAGAAAACAGTAAAGCTTTGTCTTTGGTATATTGACCACTATTCTCTTCAAGGGTCCCCCCTCCCAAAAGAAAAGAGTCACCTGAAGCCAACGGAGTTTATATTTATTTATCATTGAATTTGAATTACCCTGTGCTAAAATTCGTCGGTATTAGGAGTTAGTGCAAAGTAAAGCTGATGTCACAAGATTCCACACTATCTAGAGTTGCAGTCTCTCGTAACATCAACTTAAAAGAAAGATGTCCAACTAAATTAAAACAGAACCAGGCCCCCCACATCATGTCGTGCAAAACCTTCATCCACACGAAGAAATCAACGGAATAATCAGTCGATTCGTGTTTCGAATAACGACTACAAATCCCTCACGAATCACAAAAGATTGAAGTATACTTTATTTTATCTTACCTTTGGAATAGATCTACTGATTGCGGTGACGACTCAGAAAGGGTCAAATGAGTCCCACCACGGTTGACAGACACGGCCGACCCTGCCACTTGCAGATGCGAGACGAAGGAGCTGCCGCCCACTAAGGAGGAGGCAGCAGGGACTTCCACAGGCTTTCTTGAACGGTTGCGGCCACGGTGCATGTGGCGCTCGCAGTACTTCTGGCCTCCCACCACATCCCTAGAACACCGCCACTTTTTACCGTCTGTACGCCGGCACCGCCCTGGCTCAGGGTCCATTGAGCCTCTTCCCCAGTACCCTGAATGAACCACTGTTGTCGGCATTCATCCATCCGATCAACTTAGTTTAATTGTACAAACAGTAAGAGAGAGAGAGAGAGATTACAAGCAGATGGAGGTTGGTACTGGCCGGAGTAGTGCATGAAGTAAGGGGAGTGTTGGAGGCTTTTCTTGATGGGTTGGAGGAGCTCCGGTGGCACGACGGCTCCAGCTATCATGTATCTGTATATGAGAGCCTGCAGCTCAAGCTCCTGCCACTGCACCCAGCTGAAGTTGCTGCTGCTTCCCATCCCTGAAGCTACTTTATAATAATAGTAAAACAACAATCCATGCAAAATCAAAACAGATCCACACAAACAAACAAATAATTGTAAAATAAAATAAAAATGGAAGAAATTTAAGTATGGAGATGTACTTGGAAATCTAGAAGATGCTGCTTCTGGTTGTTCAGGTACAAAGAGTGGCAGCGTGGAATTAGAGTGCTGGAGGTCTGTTGTTGAAGTTTCAATTAGGGCAAGTTTAGGTATTTTAGCAGAATAAGGGTGATGGGTTGTGGTGTCTGACTCCTGCTGCTGTTGCTGTGCCTTCCATTGCTTCAGATGGAAGTCCATATGATATGATATGAAACTGAGAGACAGAGATGCTCAGTGAAGAAAGTAAGAGTCGATACAGATAGACAAGGAAGGAGGAAGGGACAGATTTTTCTGCATATATATTACTTTATAAGTAAGTAAGGTTTGTGTTTGTTTTTGAAGTGGAGAGAGAGAGAGGGGTATAATGGCGTCTGTGTTGTGTTTGGTGAAAAAACAAAAGCTTTCTGAGGTCACTGACTCTCAGTGAGTGAATGCCTTCTACTGGCTTGGCTTGGCTTCTTCTTTCTGATGAAGGGTAGGAGGGTTTTTCTTCCTTTTTTAATGAATATTTTTTATTTTCTTTTGTCAGATAATGTCTGACTCTGACATGAAGGTCTGCAAAGCTTGTTTATGGCCAGTGGGGGGAAGCCCTTGGGCACTTGACAAGTTGAGATAAAGACACTCCCTTCGACAAGACAGCTGATACCTATTATATGAAGAATCAAAATTATACCAAATAAATATTACCCAATTATTATAAAATTACATAATTATACACAATCATCATTAAAAATAAAACTTGTGAATTTAACTACTCCTTTTAACATTACATATTATGATAATTTGGAATGAGACGAAGGAAGGAAGGAAGATTGCACACAAAAAGTCAAAATAAATACGGCCTAGTGGAGCCGCACTTAACGGCTTAGTTAGTTGAGTGCATACAATTATAGGATTGACTATTTTGTCCTTGCGATTCAGAGAAGCTGACCTCCAAGACTATGGGTAAAACTATGGGTAAAAAAGGAAATAAAAGGCTCGCAATAAAAGAAGCCGAAGCTGAAGCTGCAGGCATCTGAGACATTGTCAGTATTTTTTTTTTTTGATAATTCGACATTGTCAGTATTAGTAAGTGGTCAGGTACACTCAGACAAACAACAAAAATTAGTTGGGTTGGGGGAACTGCATTTAAAGCTTTTTTTAAAAAGAAAAATTAAAATATATTAGATTAGATTAGATTAATAAGTTTATAAAAAATAGTGAAATGCATACAAGTAAAATATTTACCTTTTTCTATTTAGAAAACTAATACAGTCGTATAATCATTCATTCAATTATTTTTCTATTTTCATTTGTAAAATAACGTATTGCTTCAACGGTTCGTATCTTAACTAGAGATTTTATATTTTAATTTTAATTTTAAAAATATATATATATAACATTATGATCCGTATAATTAAAAAAAAAACTTTTTGCTATTGAAAATATTATGTTCAGATTCTCATTAAAATGATACAATTTCCGTGGGGAAATTATACTACTTATTAAGATGATCCTCATTGAGTAAAGTAAACATAGCAATACCTCAATAAATAATGTTATTTTATTAAAAATTATAAAAATTACAAATCTTTGCTAATTTGCCCTCTTTGTAATTTCTCATAAAATTTACATGCAAAAAACACTTAAAGAATCTATAAAAGAGTTCATTAAGCTCTTTCAAATGATGGCTAGGTCATTTGGAAGGCTTGGTCAAATGATGGCTAGGTCATTAAAGTATGGTTGTGGCTTGGGTCATTTGGAAGGCTAGGTGCAAGCTCATGTTCGACAAGGTCCAGCCGTAGGTGCCATCGATTCTCCAGGAGGTTGCTCGGACTCTTGAAGAATCTCCCATGCAGGTACGATCGGTTAGACCTTCGGGTCTCATGCAGTCGTGGATTGCCCCCCCCCCCCCCCCCCCCCCCCCCGGGTGTAATCAAAATTAACTGTGATGGAGCTTGGTCGTGTAGCACGCGGAGGGGTGGTTACGGTACTATTGCTCGGGATCATGCGGGTCGGCTGCAAGGAGGGTCGTGTGGGGTCCTTCCAGCGGGTTCGGCAGACGAGGTGGAGGCCACAGCGGTTCTTCAAGCCGTGCATTTGGCTATCGACTGCGGCTGGTCGAGAGTTATCATAGAGACGGATGCTATGAATATTGTCAACCATATTCATGGCCGTGAGTTCGCTTGGAGGTTGGATCCTATTTTGTCTAATGCAATTTCTCTATCGTCTTCGTTTAGAGAAGTTGCTTGGATCCATGTTCCCCGGTCCGCAAACGCTTGTGCGGACTGGGTAGCGAGGAATGTTCTAGCGGGGTTGTGTCCTACGGATTGGGCGCTTGTGCCACCAACCCCCTTACTTCGTTTTATTATTGCGGATAACATTTTGTTTTCGGACTCGGGTTTGATTAGTGAATGATATGTGATGTTTATTGGCCAAAAAAAAAATGATTCTAATAACAATTAAATAGTTGAATAAATAAATGGTAATAATACAAAATATTAATTCCAATAGCCGTTGTCCAACATAAAAAAATGATAATCACACACCTAATGAACGAATGCCACGCGTAACTTCAGGGTATAAGCGCATGCATGGACAAATATCCTACTAGTAGATTTTAATCTGTATAATTCGTTAAAAAAAATGTAAATTTATATTTTTTCAAACTAGTATATATTTATTGGGCAAAAAAAACCTACTATATATTTATATACTAATTAATAATGTATTTATTATGTTTTTTTTTTCACTTCACTTTTCCTTTCCCGTATTCCATGTAACTAAGTCCGTGAAAGACACACGATGTCGGCTGTCAAACACGACACAGTCCCAACCAGAGCCCAAGACACATGATCTCGGATCATATGCTCGTACGGATCTACATGGGGTCCACAACAACACCTTCACACGTCAGCAAATTTTCTCACACTTTCTTATATGATCAAATCCTCACCTTTCATTAGGATGATCATCAAAACGAACCGATTCTAAACTAATCTGATTTTAACATAATTATTTTTTTTTCTTACTAAAAAAACTGATATGTTTCATCGGAAAAAATTGGTATTGTTTGATTATATATAAGTTCAAAGTGATTTGATTAAAATTTAAGTATAAAACAATATAAAAAAATGCGTCAATTCGAACTGAATTGAAATTACTACTTTCAACTGGTCTAATTGACACTAAAAAATTTGTTTGATTCTGATACTTGTTTGATTGAACTGGTTCAGCCACTGGTCTAATTGAATACTAAAATATTTGTTTGATTTTGATACTAGTTTGACTGAGCTGGTTCAGTTTGGCTGAATCGTTTTTGGAGACATACCTACCTTTCTTTATTA
The DNA here is from genome assembly GCA_946814005.1 of Chamaenerion angustifolium. Classification (NCBI taxonomy): domain Eukaryota; kingdom Viridiplantae; phylum Streptophyta; class Magnoliopsida; order Myrtales; family Onagraceae; genus Chamaenerion; species Chamaenerion angustifolium. Next base: position 31,609,141 of record OX328275.1, read on the forward strand.
AGATTGAAGATTATGTGTCCAATTTTTTAAAACCCTATTAATTTTGTTGATATATATATGTAGTAAGTAACACCTATATTTTATTTGTACAGTTCGTAATAAACCAGTTAAATTTGTAATTTAAATAATACGAAAATACATTATCTATTCTAAATTTATATATATAGTAATTATATGAAGATAAAAATAATTCTATAATATATTGAAAACTTGATTCACTTCACTTCCCATGTGTGAGCCGACGAGCGACCCCGTCAAACTGAGTACTGACAATAGGTGTCAGAAGGGGCATGCAGGTAGCTACTCACGTGGGTCCCACCTCTGCCTTCCTTTTTAACCTTTTGTGAGATTGTAAAGTCATTCGGAGCACGCCGGCACGCGAGGCTATGGCTATGTCACGTGTATTACCATGTGAATGTTAATGTTACTTATCTTTTCCTATATTTATTTATTCATCTCAATTTTTACTTTCAAAAACGTCCCTAACGTGTGCAACGACCAAAATCACTTTAAAATTTAAATACATTTGTGGGGAGGATAGGATCGGTAATTTCATAGATGAATAATTAAATAATAGGTAATGATTTACATATATATATTTATATAAGTTTAATTTTAATGCATTTTGTGTATGGTTATTATATATGAATAATAACTCAGGCTTTTGTCTAAATACGTATGAGTTGTAATATACTATACGTGTAACTACGATTAAACATACATATTAAATATTAAATTTATTTTTGTATTTATTTTTAAATTACTTGTCAATTTTAAAATTTAATTGTGAATTTCATATGAGGTTGTTTTGAGATGTTTTATGTTACAGGAACGACTTGTAACAAGTATATATAATATGTTTTTATTTAAAAGGTTAATTATGCGTGTTAGGTGAGGTCTGATTATTGATTGAGTTGTGTTTATATTTTGAATTAAAAAATACGCTTAATAACTATTCATTTACAAATAACACTGTTAATAATACGATATGATTAAATACAATCTTACACGATAACTAAAACTAACCCTATCAATCCAAGCTCGCTGTTCAACACCTCATCAAAATGAATTACAAAATTTATCCATTTGATAAATGGAAATAATAATGGCCCAAAAAAATAAAATACATGGAAATAATAAAATATTAAACTGAAACCTACTTACTTTAAGTAAAGTATACTGCTTTCTATTTATTTCCTTTTACTCAGAAATAATTGAAAAAGGAAGCAATCATCCAGAGTTTTGAAATGAATATTATTAGTTTTTAGAGCATTATGGAAACAAAATAAAAGTTAATGGGCCAAAGTGAAAAGAATAAAAGGAAAGGCCTCTTTCCAAACAGACCGAAACCTTTTTCGTGTTAGTGCCATTAACCGTTGGGCTTAACATAATTATTATAATTTATAAAACCTAATAAATTAAAAAAAAAAAACAACTAAGAATAGGGGTATTGTTAAAGATATTCCAAATAATTATATTTGTGAGTATATACATTTTTCTTCTTTTTGAAAGAATGGGAGAATGATAGGTAAACTAAATAAAGTATGGAACATTATAAATGGACATATAATAATATCTATTTTTCTTAGTTATATGTTTACCTATACTTTAAAATCCAACTTTGTATTTTTTTGTTGTTGAATATATTCTTAGTTATGTGTTACTTATTTTAAAATTAATAATATAATATCGAACACGTGAAAAAAAAAAAGCATTGCTAAGTGATTTACTTTTGATGAGTCTAAACTCAAAAAAAAAACTTTGGTGACTCAATTAAACGGAATACTTTAGTTATATGCTCACTAATACTTGAAAATCTTGAGACTCGTACGGAAAAAATAAAATAAAATCATTTCTCAATTTGTGACTTGGTTTAATGAGCTTAAACCCAAGAAAAAAGAAAACAAAAACTCTGATAAGTATATAATTAAAGAAGTAGCTAGAATTAATATAGTGTATAATTAGAAACAACTATAAAATTTTCCTAGTTATAAGTTTAGAATTTTGTAATAATTATAAGTTCTCCTATTTATATATATTAATGCATGGTGATACCAAAACAGAATAATATATATTATAATAATAATATAGAGAGGAAGATGTAGAATCTATCCTATACAGTATACAATTATACATACAATGAAAAGGAAGAGAAAGATCGGGAACTTTTTCAAAAACTATTCACTTTTCAAAAATTGTTTAAAAAAGTGTATATCGAAATTTTTTTTTTAGAAAAGTATGCATAGGCGCGTCCTAGGGATGCGCCTATTGCAATAGGCGCATCCCAGGGGTGCGCCTACTGCCTAAATTTTTTTTTTTTCCGCAAAAACACCGGTCTATCAGAAACCACGTTGATTTTAAGTCTGCTTATGATTTTCCTCCTAAATAGAAATTGAGAGATAGTCTCACGCGTATTCATAGGTCCAAACTACAAATTTTCCAACTTGTTCTGAACAACAATGAAACAAAGTTGTTTATTCACAAGTTTCTGAATGAGACTTTTCTTCAGATACACTAGCTAGTTTGACATTTTCAGGAATTACTCCTGCAAAAGAGCTATTTGGGGTTACTTGAGGTTCCTGTCCTAAATGTTCCAACTTGTTCTGAACAACAATGAAACAAAGTTGTTTATTCACAAGTTTCTGAATCTTCCGAATATCTTGTAAAGCTTCTCCAATGACTATAGCTTTTTATCTGAGTTCAAGCCTGCTTATTGTTTTCCTCCTAAATAGAAATTGAGAGATACTCTCTCCAGTAAAGAAGAAAGGAAGTTCTAAGAAGAAATGGTTTTTTAGCAAACTATGTATACGCGCACCCCGGGGTCGCGTCTAACGGACATAGTTACTTTTTGAAATTTATCTAAAGTAACCCCAAAAGAGTTATTTTGCAGCAGTAATTCCTGAAAATGTCAAACTAGCTAGTGTATTTGAAGAAAAGTCTCATTCAGAAACTTGTGAATGAACAACTTTGTTTCAATGTTTTACCTCGCGGATGTTGTTCAGAACAAGTTGGAAAATCTAGGGCAGGAACCTAAAGTATTTAACTTCTGAGAACTTCCTTTCTTCTTAATTGGAGAGACTATCTCTCAATTTCTATGTAGGAGGAAAACCGTATAAACAGGCTCAAAATCAGATGTTTTTCAAAAAGTAAGCATATAGTAGGAAAAAAAGCATACATGGAGGAATTTGGTGCGCGTAGAGGAATTTGGACTTGTGAATACTGGGATAAAGCAACGCGTGAGACAATCATCTCGGTGGTTTGTTAACAAATTGATTTTCTGTCCTCTTGATCCAAGACCCTTTTGTTAACAAATTGATCTTCTGTCCTCTTGATCCAAGACCCTTCCTAACCATTGGAAGGGGATCAGTTTTCTTCTGTCCTCACCGTACGACAGAAGATATTCGGAAGATTCAGAATCTCGTGAATAAACAACTTTGTTTCATTGTTGTTCAGAACAAGTTGGAAAATTTAGGACAGGAACCTAAAGTAACCCCAAAGAGCTCTTTTGCAGGAGTAATGCCTGAAAATGTCAAACTACCTAGTGTATCTGAAGAAAAGTCTCATTCAGAAACTTGTGAATAAACAACTTTGTTTCATTGTTGTTCAGAACAAGTTAGAAAATTTAGGACAGGAACCTAAAGTAACCCCAAAGAGCTCTTTTGCAGGAGTAATGCCTGAAAATGTCAAACTACCTAGTGTATCTGAAGAAAAGTCTCATTCAGAAACTTGTGAATAAACAACTTTGTTTCATTGTTGTTCAGAACAAGTTGGAAAATTTAGGACAGGAACCTAAAGTAACCCCAAAGAGCTCTTTTGCAGGAGTAATGCCTGAAAATGTCAAACTACCTAGTGTATCTGAAGAAAAGTCTCATTCAGAAACTTGTGAATAAACAACTTTGTTTCATTGTTGTTCAGAACAAGTTGGAAAATTTAGGACAGGAACCTAAAGTAACCCCAAAGAGCTCTTTTGCAGGAGTAATGCCTGATAATGTCAAACTACCTAGTGTATCTGAAGAAAAGTCTCATTCAGAAACTTGTGAATAAACAACTTTGTTTCATTGTTGTTCAGAACAAGTTGGAACATTTAGGACAGGAACCTAAAGTAACCCCAAATAGCTCTTTTGCAGGAGTAATTCCTGAAAATGTCAAACTAGCTAGTGTATCTGAAGAAAAGTCTCATTCAGAAACTTGTGAATAAACAACTTTGTTTCATTGTTGTTCAGAACAAGTTGGAAAATTTGTAGTTTGGACCTATGAATACGCGTGAGACTATCTCTCAATTTCTATTTAGGAGGAAAACCATAAGCAGACTTAAAATCAACGTGGTTTCTGATAGACCGGTGTTTTTGCGAAAAAAAAAAAAAATTTAGGCAGTAGGCGCACCCCTGGGATGCGCCTATTGCAATAGGCGCATCCCTAGGACGCGCCTACTGAGTAGGCGCATCCCTAGGACGCGCCTACTGAGTAGGCGCATCCCAGGGACGCGCCTATTCAATAGGCGCGTCGCGCGTATGCATACTTTTCTAAAAAAAAAATTTCGATATACACTTTTTCAAATATTTTTTGAAAAGTGAATAGTTTTTGAAAAAGTTCAAAGATCGGGCCTAAATTGTATTTATTGCTACGGTCAAACACCGGTGACGGTTCGGACAAAACAATCTCCCCGACCGTATCTGACACGACTCTCTCAGCACGTGCCCAAATTTCTGTCATTGCATGGGACTCATTTTGTGAATTCACCCAAGACGGTACAACCATTTACGACACATACATAATATATGCATATGAAAAACAATCATGTTCTGTCGGTTGTGGTTTAGAACATGTTGGGTATCAACCCGCGTCTCTTGGGCGGCCCGGCCGAAACTGACTCTACATAGAGCAATTAGTGGTGCTGCTAAATCATAGAAGACCCTATGGCGCGCCCTACGGGCTACATCCATTTATACCCCAAGCACCACATGACATTATGCTCCCTCGGAACGTCACGCCATCATCACCTTTGGTCTCAGCCATACGGGTGCACCACTATTGGGAAGCCCCCATTCTTGGATCTCTTCGTACTAGAGTGTCCAAGACACAAGACTTAAGACAAGACATCATGATAATACAAAACACGATGATGGTCAAAGCACGATGTAGCACAAGGAAATATGCATGAACACCCAACCATAATCACTTAATCAGATAACATTTGGGATGATTATGGTCATGACTGACTCGACCCAAATTAGACGTGAGAGTTATAAATATCATTATCCACCTCTCTTCTAATCCCAATGTCATATTATGAACTCACTCTATAATCTTTGCACATAACTTATTAACGAATCTTCGATTGACTTGATTGTTGGAGGGGGAACAATGAGAACACCTCGAATTTTTCTTTCGTGTAGGTCATTGGAGCAGTAAGACTGTAAGAGGATCGACTCGGGACGCACCGAACCAAATTCTACATAAAAATGTTATCCAACATAACATTTATGCGACATTCTTATATTCGTGGTTGTAGTTCAAAATTATATCTATTTTCACGTGTAAATTTGATGGTGTAATGTTTGTATCGATTACAAGAGTCTATAGTAGCTTATTTTCCATAAGTATTACAGTATTGATTACACCGAACCAAATGCTTCCTATTGAATATTCTATTAACTATATATATATATCCTTCTCCATATACATTTTGCTACTAGAAGATTTATCTTTTAATCAGAGGTTACGAATTTTGATCTGTAATAGTTGAAAAATGAGTATTTCTATTTCTTAAGAGTTGATTTTAATATCAGTATAAATTATTCTAATTGTAAAGCTATCGAAGGTGATAAGTTCCAAATAGGAAACTTTTACTATTTTAGTCGTATACCTATATTTTCAGATCATGTTTTATCTAAAAGAAAACAAAAAATTCAACAAAAAAACAGTCCATTCGTATTACATATTTTTGGACTGGTTTTACAGTTTAAATCGAAAATCTAAAAAATACACATAAAAATAAAAAATAAATATTCAAAATTAAACTAAACAACATAATAAATCAATTTAATAATATTTACGTAATTTTCACTAAATCGACTAAACAACTAAAATAATTATTAAATAATTAAATTAATATTAATTATAATATTCATTGAATAACTAATACTAATTAATATAATATATAAAATTATATGCATATTAATGTTTGCACTATAGTCGATATTTTATGTTAAAATGACTTAAGAGTATACCGGTCGCCTTCACTCACAAGTTCGGACTTTTGAGACAGTTGGTTAAGGCGTACGTCTTCAGTCTCACATGGTATCAGAGCGCGCAGGTTCAAATCCTGGCGACGTTGAAAATATTGATACACTCCCATTAAAGGCCGAGGCCGGGCACTAAGCCCATGGGTAAACCGATGCCTTCACTCACAAGTTCGGACTTTTGAGACAGTTGGTTAAGGCGTACGTCTTAAGTCTCACATTTTAGACTCGTAGACCATACTCTCTAAATGTCAGAATTTAAACAAAATAGTTGACCGTATATTTTTAAATCAAAATTTAATTCGGTTTAAACGGTTTTTTACCGGGTCTTCTGATCGGGATTTCTTTCACCAGTATCCCACAATAATAATAATAAAAAAATCCTTGTTTGTCATTTTTTGTATTTGCCAAACAAAGTTAATAGTCTACAGTCAACAGTAGACCCGCCACCGGCAACTGTGTCTGTCTGCACTCGATCTATTATAGTGGTGCGAAGCTCACTCGAAACAAACGCAGGAGACAGACACTCCAATTCGTACGTACCAACATGGTTAAATTATGATAACCATAGCATAAATATTCATCCAATTATTTCAACGTTTGAAAAAAAAAAAAATTCTCTCACAAATGTTTGGGTTTGAAATTCACATCCTAACAAGTTTCTTGTAAAAATTGCAGCCTAACGTTAAAAAAACAATAGAAAACATTCAATTATTTATTACCTCCATAGTGGGTTTGTTCATTCATATTTTTTAAAAAACAAAAGTAAGGATAGTTAGATAATGGCTTATGACATAACTATTATTTTTTAAATTTAAAATCATTTTTTAAGTTCAAAACTTTAATATTTCGTGAACAATTCTAAATTTTAATACGTATCACGTCATAAGATGCCATTTTAATGTAATAAAATATATATTTTATAACTAATGTATTAATTAAGTATTTTCTCTACTTATTATTATATCAGTAGATGGTTTTTTTAAACAATAAATAAATTGCAATTCTAAATAACATACAAAATTAGAATATGCTTTTATTATTTTTATATAATACTGCGAAAATAATTCTTATATAAATTTATAATAATAACATCAGCGATAATATTCTCTTTTTTGAATTTTTTTTATGATCATAACTCTTCTTCTACCTATCAACCCACACCACACCGCCCAGAATTTAAACAGTAAGGAAAGGAACTCTCTTCATTCCTTCCTCTCTCTAAATTCACGTCTTCATCGTACACATATCCTTTTCAACCTCTTCTTCTCCACGATCTTTCTTTATAAGCTCTTCATCTCCTTCACCGGTGCAGAAATCCACTCACAACATCATCATCGTCCGCTGTTTCTTCATCATTCAACTCTGATTCTGCTCTCTGTTTGTCTGTGTTTCCAATGATGCGTCAAAAGGTACTGCACGAGCTCCTCGATGAAGAACAAGAGCCTTTCTTCATCGCCACCAATATTAAGAAGAAGAACCAGATACAGCTCAAGAAGCACAAACCCATCTCTCAGCCGATGAGGCTCGCCGGAAACTTTTGTAATAAATATTCTTGCCTTTTTACCCTCCCAGACTCACCGAACCCGAGGAAGTCACCGATGTGCTTCAGCGTTCGCCAGTCTCCTAAAAGCCCTAACAACATCTTCCTCCACGTTCCGGCAAAGACGGCGACGCTGCTACTGGAGGCCGCGTTGAAGATACAACGGAATTCCGAATCCACAAAGAGGACGACGAAGTTGCCGCGGTTCGGCCTCTTCGGCTCTCTGTTCAAGAGATTCAGTCGCATTAGCCACCGCTGCAGCAGCAGCGACACCAATAAGAGAAACGTTGAGTCAATAGCTGCTAGCTCTTGCCGTAAAACCAGTAGCGGTGACGTGTCGAGTCGAGGCATCTATGGAGATCACGATAGCTCCAAATTGGATGTCGAGATACTATCAGACGGCGACGATCCTGTCGGAGTTGACGAGATTCATGTTATGATGAATGATGCAGAATTTGAGTTTTTCCATGAGAGTCCATTCCGGTTTGTTCTCCAAGAGAGCCCTTCTCATTCCGGCGCCCAAACGCCGGACTTGCCGTCTTCTCCAGTCCGCCATAAGTTCCAGGTATGATTAATTTCGCCGGGAAGTGCTCACCACCATAATAGTTTTTTCGTAATTAATAATTGGTTGATCATCACTTCGCTTCACTGTAAAATCCTTGAATAAAATAAAACTCACCAACAACAGCACACCCACAACTCTCCAATCTCAACCTACCGGAAGAGATGAATCATCGGTAGCTATCAACAATATAGCTTCGTATTCCATAAAGTAGTGCGCTTTTTAATTATTTATTATTACTAAGTAGATGGAATTTATTTATTTTTTTGCATGCAACAATATTTTGAATTAGTTAATATTTTTTCCCTCTAGATAACGACAATATTTGTCCGTGTTTTGTCTGGGCTGCCCTTCCCATTAATAAAATCCGACAAAGTACCAAATTCTAGTCGAAATCTCTCGGTTCAATTTTTAATCAGAGGAAATGCGTCAACGTCGTCCTCTCCATTCAATGGAAGAGAACAAGCAGCCCAAACAAACAGGATCTTAATTAATCAATTTGTCATTTATGATCAATTCAGCAGCAGTTTGGAAGGAATAATATCTCCACCGATACAGAGTGCTTAAAGAAACTGACGGTGGCTGAGGATGAAGAGCAGTGCAGTCCAGTTTGCGTGCTGGATCCTTCTTTCGAGGACGACGAAGACCATGGGGACAACAAGGACGATGCTTTCAATTATGAATGCAGCTACGCTATTGTACAGAGTAAGAAGTTATTTAAAAATAACATAATTCAAATCAACACTATCTTTAGGTAGAAATAGAATACCACTTATTTTACAGTTTTAAAAATTGATTTAATGATAACTGATTCCCGTTCAACGCATTTTTATTGTATAATAATATAGTCCTTCTCATTGTGAACCATATACTAGGGTATATTATAAAAAAAATCTCTTCTTTTTGTTCCATTAGAGCTTCAACCTGATATGATTGAGCTGATCTTTGAACCTGCACCTGCAAATCCGTGGTGGGATCCATTTATAGATTGCTTTATCTATGGACCCATCTCGATTTACGTCTCATTAGTTGGGTTTAGGATTGACATATCTTGAAGGAATTGTCTCTATCATCAGACAGATTTCATTACTTACAGTTTGTTTGGTAGTCTATTCGTACGTATATGAAGTTCAAAAATGTTTCACCGTTCTTTCTTAATTAATTAGTCTTTGAATGAACCAGAAAAGTTGTTTTAAGTGAGTGTTGTGGCTGTGGGATATGATATCACAACACCGTGTCCGTGTCAGCTGTTGGATCGTGAAATCCTGAATGCTGATCTGGCAGTGAATTGAATGCCAGACAAGGTGGGGATGACGCTTCAGCTCCAACTCCGGTGAACCTGCAAGTAGGGGAGCGCAACAGAGGGGGTGCCTCTGGGTCCCTCTCCGATGCTTAAATGAGTATATGTGTGTATAAAACTCAAAAACGTAAAGTACGTATGTAAAGCAAGGATATTTATAGGGTAAGAGAGATAGAACCGTATAAAGGCAACTGAATATCTTAATGTATATTGAGTTGCTGAAGATTCAGATCGTGGGATATGGCAGTTACTGCGAGATATTGCAGTTACCAAATCTAATCTTTAGTGAATATGTGACCGGGATATGCGGGATATCTTGGCCACTCTGTTATTAACGGTTTAGTGGGACCAGAGGAGAGAGGCAAGGCTCTCTTCGGGGCGAGCACTCCCATGTCGAGCAGTGGAAGGTCGCGACTTGGTAGAGAATGGCGAGCAGTCTGAGAGCCTTTGGCGTCTCTATAGACTGTGGGCTCGATTCTGGATTACTCGATGGTGGGCCAAGTTTGGCTTGTACTTGGACCGATCCGGTTCGGATGTCATGGGTTTACCCCCTCTATAGTTATTGGGCCTTCGAGGCCTTTTCTTACTGGGCCGTCACTATCGATACCCAACATTTGCCCCCGAAGCTTGATTGAAGTTCCTTCAGTCGAGCTTGATTTCCTGGTAGGGTTTTAGATAGTGACGTCTTTGGTAATGGTTCAGTGCCTTTGAGACACTTCGAGCTCATTTGGCGAGCAATTCCTTCTCTGTTCAAAGCCGAAAGAATATCCTTCCTTTTATTCCCTTTTGGCGATCACTCGAGGTGACTCAGGCTTATGGAAGTTTATCTTTCTTAGTTAGGCGATCATTATCTACCCGAGGTATTTCTGCTAAAGCTTTATTAGTGCGTTGGCGACCACCTTGTCTCCTTAGTGGAATTTTAGCATTTAATAACTGCACGGTTGTCCAGAAATCGAACGGTCACTTGAGGCACGCCTGACATTTACTTTTCCGTAAACCCAGGGTAGCTTGACAGCTGTCTGTACCAGCCAACCGTTGTCTCTTGGAATTCTGACATTGCTTCGGTTTTTTCCAAAAGGGTGCAATTATTCCTCTGCGTCGCTTCGATTTGCTCGTGGCGGTTACTCCCCTTTTGGTCTATATAGGGAACGTCAGTTTCTGCATTTTGTTTTTTACGCTTATCCACTCCTTCAGATTTTCAGAACTTCGCTGCAAACCTTCCCTTTCTCTTTCAATCCTCTTCAGTTCTCATTTCGACCATTTCCATGGCCCCCAGAAGTCAGCGAATAAAACACATGGCCATCAAGGGTGCTAACAAAGCCAGCGCCCCTCAGAATGTCGGTGTTCCCTTGACCATTAGGGATGAAGTTGTGCCCTCCTCAGCGGGGAAACAGCCTGACGTGGGAAGGTCTGCGGCCACCCCAGTGGTGGTAGATGGCCCTGAGCTGAACACGCCTATTTTTTCCCCAAAAGGTAAACTTTCGCCCTTTTATTGCTCTATTTTGGCAATATCCTCTGTTTTCCTTTGTTTTTATACTTGCTGTGCCATACTTGAATCATTCTGAGTAGATATCAAGCCTAACGAACTGAAGCCGGCTTACTTTAAGACCATGGTGGCGCTTGGTGGCTTCAGTGCGGAGGATGCTCCTAGGTATCCTGGCCTAGGTCTGCATTTTCCTCACGATGGAGAGGTTTACATTTATGCGGCCCAGATCGATGCTGGGTTGCGTTTTCCTCTCTGTGAGGATTTACAGACCTTGTGTCAGTTTTACGGGATTCACCCCACACAGCTTGTCCCGAATGCCCTCAGAATGTGGGTCGGCTTCAAGTTCCTATGCTTACGCCAGGAATGGGTATATTCACTGGCCCTGTTCCGGTGCTTCTTCCGGCTGGCAGCAGGGGCTAACCACTTTCACCACTTCCAATCCCGCTGGCCGAAGTTTTCGGAGTGGGGAGGCCCTCAAGGATGGGCTTGGAACGTTCATGTCCGCCTGATCGATGATTTCCGGGCCACTAACTCCAATTACAAGAAGTTTTACTTCTTGTATAAGGGGGGCGTACCTTGGAAATTGTTTGCTCCGGACAAGGATTTTCCTCCCTCCTTCGAAGAATTGTCCGGAAGTGATCGGAATGCCATCGACGATTTATATCGGCTGCATCGGTCATCTCAGTTCAAGTCCATCCGCTCAGTGGCGGAGACTACCGAGAATGCCCTTGAGATGGCGGGCATTCATCAAGCTACACCAATCTTTGATGATTGGGTAATTTTCTAACCCTTCCCTTGTTTTATTACTTGTAGGGAAGGTTGTAAGCAAGAGCAAAAAACTGATAGGTCTCTTTGATGACCAGGGATCGGCGGGATTGTCCTCCGACCAGGTGCTGCTAAGCTCTCCCCCTCCTCCTTCTAGGCGTTCGACCAAGAGGAAGCCCGAGGAGACGCTTCCTTCGGCCACTACTGGCCCTCGCCAACCAGGTACTACCTCGCCTTTTGTTGATTTAATGTTTTTACATTCTGCGGTTCTCTGACTCCTGACTTATTGTCTTGTTGCTTTGCAGTGGAGTCCTTGGCGGACGTGGCCCGGGACCCTCCTCCTCCTCCTTCTAAGAAGGTCAGGAGTGAAGAGCACCCTGATGTCGACCAACATCCTTCTCCTTCCCCTCCTAAGGGCCTTTCTGCCAGCAAAGGGAAGGGTTTGGACACGGCGTCTCCTTCTCCCTCTCTTCAGGGCCCTTCCGCCGCTAAGGAGAAGGCCTTGTCTTTGGCGCCTCCCGCCTCTTCAGTGCCCACGGCTCCTACTAAGGAGTCTGGGGCCCAAAAGAAGGGGCCTGCTGCTTCCAGCTCCTCGAGGGCTCCCGCCGAGGAGTACTGCTCCATGGCGAGCTTGTTCCAGCCTTTTAAGGTTGGGGATTCTCGGAGGCCTTGGGTCCCTTGTGGGGACCTTGCCAAGAAGGGGTACCCCGCCCAGAAGAGCCTACGGGGTAGCCCGGATATGTGCATGCGGCTCCTTGATGGGATAATTCCTCCCAAGGACCGTTCGATTGTCCCTACGGAGCTTCCTCAGATCGAGGGGTTCTTACGGACCCACTTCGAACGAGTTGCCCTGGTATGATTTCGCCCTCTTTCCATTATTTATTCCTTGTCATTCCTTTTCATTTTGATGACTTGACATTTTTCTTGTGCTTTTGTTGTCAGCTCGTTCGGGAAGAGGTGATCCTCGGCCGCGTTTTCGGCGAGCTCGCCGACAAGCACTCTGATCTGCTTGTCGAGCTGGAGCAATACCGAAGCACAGGGGTCACCCCCGGGCAGTTGGAGGCCATCAAGAAGACTGCTGACATGGCAATCACCTTGGTGGACGGCGCCCGGGAGGAGTATTTCAGGAAGGAGCAGCGCCTCCTTGCTGATGTCAAGAAGAGGGAGGCTGATGCTGCAGCCTTCCTTCATGAAGCTGAGGCCCTTCATCAGTGCCTTGATGAAGGGGAGGCGGTCCGTGCTCGCCTGGAGGCCGAGTTGAAGGAAGCTCGTGCCCAGTTGGTCGAGTCAGACGCTCTTAGGGTCGCCGCGGAGGCCCAGAGGGATGCTGCCGAAGCTAGGGGGGTCGCCCTAGAGGAGGAAAAGAACCGACTGGCTGATCAGCTGAAAGCGGTTCCTTCACCCCATGCCGTGATTGAGGAGTTCAAGGCCTCCGAAGACTTTGAGGACCAGGCCTTGAAGGTGATGAAGTCGGCGATTGCCGAATTTCTTCAAGGCCTGGTGGAGGAGGTCCAGGCGGTCGATCCCCACTTTCCTCTTGGGGAAGTTGCCTCCTTGAAGACCTTCCTGCGGAGTCAGCCTTCGCAGCCCTCTGTTGCTGGGGAGGCTGCTCCTGAAGGCGAGCCCGATACTTCTGCCCCCGAAGGCGAGCAGAGCGTCTTTGCCCCCGAGAACCCCAAAGCTTGAAGTACCTAACTCCTTGGCGACCGTATTTTTCTTTTTTAGATAGCCATTTTTGTATTTTCTGTTTTTGGTTTGTAATTATCTGTCGAAGACTTGGATTTTTCTATTGAATGCTTTTATATTCTTGAGCCTTTAATCGACTTCGAACATATTTAGCTATCCAATATCTTACTCATAATTACTTTCCACTTTTTTCTTGCTTTGTAATGTCGTCGACCCTTAAAGCCGTAGACCCATCATAAGTTAAACTTTCTAAGGATAATACTTTTGACACTTAAAAGCGTAAACTTCTAAGTTCAAAGAGATATTACCTTCTTTGAAGTTTAAACCTTTGAGGTGTTGGCCTAATAACAAGGGATTTGTAATTTGTCAGGCTTTATCATCGATAGTGATCGCCTAAACTTTCTTTGGCCTGACTTTGGCGTCAGGGCTTTCATTTTGCCTAACATTTTGCTAGGTCTTTTGGCCTGACTTTGGCGTCAGGGCTTTGCCTGACTCTTGGCGTCAGGTTTTTTGAGGCCTAACTTTGTTGTTAGGGCTTTTGTGGCCTAGTTTTGTTACTAAGGCTTTTTTGGCCTAACTTTGTTGTTAGGGCTTTTGGCCTGTCTTTGGCGACAGGGCTTTTTGGCCTAGCTTTGTTGCTAGGGCTTTTGGCCTAACTTTGTTGTTAGGGCTTTTGGCCTGTCTTTGGCGACAGGGCTTTTTGGCCTAGCTTTGTTGCTAGGGCTTTTGGCCTAACTTTGTTGTTAGGGCTTTTGGCCTGTCTTTGGCGACAGGGCTTTTTGGCCTAGCTTTGTTGCTAGGGCTTTTGGCCTAACTTTGTTGTTAGGGCTTTTGGCCTGTCTTTGGCGACAGGGCTTTTTGGCCTAGCTTTGTTGCTAGGGCTTTTGAGGCCTGACTTTGGCGTCAGGGCTTTTGGCCTAGCTTGGTTGCTAGGGCTTTTGGCCTAGCTTTGTTGCTAGGGCTTTTGAGGCCTGACTTTGGCGTCAGGGCTTTTGGCCTAGCTTTGGTGCTAGGGCTTTTGGCCTAGCTTTGTTGCTAGGGCTTTTTGAGGCCTGACTTTGGCGTCAGGGCTTTTTGGCTTCAGCTTGCTTCGAGTGGACACGCTTTGTGAAGGAATGGCTTTCTTTTATTGACATAATCCGTTTGATTACAAGCTATGCATAAAATCTTCTTAAATGCTCTGAATTAAATGGACGAGGTAACCTCTCGCCTTCGGTGGTTTCCAAATAGTAGGATCCTGGTGCGGCGATCTCTACTACTTTGTATGGTCCTTCCCATTTGGCTGAAAGTTTGTTTTTACTGTCCAGCCTTGTAAATTCATTCCTTCTCATAACCATCTCCCCCACGAAAAATTGGCGAGCGCTAACTTTTCTGTTGAAATACCGAGCGGTCGCCAAGCGCATTTTTGCCTGTGTTTTTTCCGAGAGCCATCTCTTTTCCTCTGCCAAGTCGAGGTCAGTTCTGCGCTCGATCTCATTTGCCTCCGCGTTAAAGTGTAGGACTCTGTGGGTAGGCACTGCTAATTCAGTTGGTGCTACTGCTTCTGATCCGTACACTAAACTGAAAGGCGTTTCTCCTGTGGCCGCCTTAGGCGTTGTTCTGATGGCCCATAATACGTTTTCCAGTTCGTCTGCCCAGTTCCCTTTGAATGCTCGAACCCTTTTCTTGAGTCCTGCTAAGACAACCTTGTTGGCTGCTTCAGCTTGCCCATTCGTTTGAGGGTGATGTACTGAACTGAAGCGATGGTCGATGTGATACTCTTCACAGAGCCATTTCAATTCCTTTCCAACGAATTGCGGACCATTATCGCTGATGAGTATTTTGGGAATACCAAACCTGGAGAATATGTTGACCTGCATGAACTTGATAACTTGGAATTCCGTTGTCGAAGCTAGAGCTTTCGCCTCTACCCACTTAGTGAAGTAGTCGATCGCCACTATAATGTGAGTACGCTGACCAGTGCTAATGGGAAAAGGACCCAATATATCGATTCCCCATTGAGCGAAGGGCCAGGCACCCGCCATTGGGGATAATAATGTCGATGGTCGACCCGATCGTGGTGCAAACTGCTGGCAAATTTCACACTTCTGTGTTAATTCGGCTGCGTCTTTTCCCAAGGTCGGCCAGTAATATCCCAGTCTGAATATTTTCCTGCTTAGTGAACGAGCACCTTCATGACATGCCGCTGCCCCTTCATGAGCTTCTCGAAGAACTTTTTCTGTTTCGGGTGGAGCAACACATCTCAAGTAAGGCGTCGAATAACCTCTTCTATAGAGTTCTCCATCGATGATTAGATAACTGGCTGCGAGTCTTCTAATCCTAGTGGATTCGCCTTCGTCCTCTGGGAGGATGCCTTCTTTCAAATAATTCTGGAACGGGGTCATCCAGGTGACCTGTTCTTGAATGTTGAAGACCTCCGCTCTGTTTTCAAGGACTGAACATAGGGCCTTTTCCAGAAATTGCACATCCTGGATTGTCGCCCCTCCGAAGGCTAGCTTACTCAAAGAATCTGCCATCTGGTTTTCTTGGCGAGGAATAAACTCAATCGCGAAATTTGGGATTTCCACAACTAGTTTTTTGGCGATGCCGAGATATTTCTTCATCTTTTCTCCCTTTGCCTCGTAGGCGCCATTAACCTGATTGACAATAAGTTCTGAATCACTTTTTACTTTAAGCGCTGTTATACCCATTCCTTTTGCCAGTCTGAGTCCAGTGATAAGAGCCTCATATTCTGCTTCGTTATTGGTCGCCGGGAATGTCAAGGCGATCGCGTATTTCAGAGGCTCGCCCTCAGGAGGAATAAGAATTAAACCTGCCCCCGAGCCTTCTTTTGATGAAGACCCATCCGTATAGAGTTCCCAGATTTGATTGTCGTTTGCTGACTGACTTGGCCTGTTTTCTGCCTCCGCTTGACCGTTACTCGTGCTTTCCACTATGAAATCGGCTAGTGCTTGACCTTTGATGGCCATTTTTGGCGCAAATTTGATCCTGAACTCGCTGAGCTCGATCGCCCACTTGACCATTCTTCCTGAAGAATCTGGCTTCATCAGGAAGTTTTTGAGAGGTTGATTGGTGAGGACCGTGATGTCGTGCGCATGAAAGTATGGTCTCAGCTTCCGAGCAGCAATAACTAAGGCATAGAGATACTTCTCAATCTGGACATATTTTATTTCTGCTGAGTTGAACATTTTGCTAATGAAATACACTGGACTCTGAACATTATTCTCCTCCCTTATTAAAACAGCACTGGCTGCCACATCGCTAATGCCTAAATAGAGGAAAAGCTGCTCGCCTGGAACGGGTTTTGCCAGAGCTGGGAGTGTTTGAATATGCCTTTTCAAGGACTGGAATGCTTCCTCGCAGTCTGGCGTCCATTCGAACTTACGGTTGGCCCTCAAGGTTTTGAAGAACGGGAGGGACTTGTCGCTTGCTTTGGAGAGGAAGCGGTTAAGAGCAGCTAGTCGGCCGTTCAGGCATTGGACTTCCTTATGGCAGGTTGGTGACTTCATTTCTTCTATGGCCTTTAGCTTTTCCGGGTTTGCTTCAATGCCCCTTTCGCTGACCATAAAACCCAGGAACTTCCCGGACTTGACTCCAAAGGCGCACTTTGCTGGGTTCAGGCGAACGCTGTGTCTCCTCATGCATTCAAAAGCTTCACGGAGGTCGGTGGTATGAGGATTGCCTTTGATGGATTTAACGAGCATATCATCCACGTAGGCCTCCATGTTCCTTCCCAGCATGTCCTGGAACAGTCGGTTCACCATCCGCTGATAAGTTGCCCCGGCATTGATGAGACCAAAGGGCATCACCTTGTAGCATAGAATGTCCCCGTCAGCATAGAAAGCAGTGTGGGCCTCGTCGTCTGGATGCATTCTGATCTGGTTGTAGCCTGAATAGGCGTCCATGAAGCTCAGCATCTCATGACCCGAGGTAGCATCGACTAGCTGATCAATTCTTGGAAGGGGATATGAATCTTTGGGGCAAGCCTTGTTTAAGTCGCGGAAGTCGACGCACATCCTCCACTTGCCATTAGATTTCCTGACCAAAACTGGGTTGGCTACCCAGCTCTGGAATCTTACCTCTCTGACGAAGTCAGCTTCAATCAACCTGCCGACTTCCTGCCTGATCGCCAAACGTTTATCAGTCCCGAACGATCTTCTCTTTTGGGCGATCGGCTTGATGGAGGGGTCTATCCTGAGCTCATGCGAGATAATATCTGTGCTGATTCCTGGCATGTCGCTCGGCTGCCAGGCAAAGAGCTCTTTGAATTCCTTGAGGAGGGCGGTTATGGCCTCCTTCTGATCCTCTTTCAAGGTGGTCCCAATGCGCACCTTTTTGTCCGGACCATCGATCTCGACCTCCTCCAATTCCTCCATGGGTGCTGGTCGAGCCAAGTCCTCGCGGGGATCGGCCTCTGTCTCGATGGCGAGCGCCTCCCTTTGGTTCTTCCTGCGTAAACAGTTCACATAACATTGCCGCGAGGAAGGCTGATCTCCGAGCACTTCTCCAATCCCGTTCGGAGTAGGGAACTTCATCTTCTGGTGGACAGTGGAGGCCACAATCTTATTTGGGTTGATCGTGGTTCTCCCTATAATGGCGTTGTAGGATGTAGGTGAATCGACCACCAGGAAAGTGACCGACACCTTGATGCTTTTCCACCCCTCGCCAAAAATCACTGGCATGGTTATAGCCCCCAATGGATAAGTTGTCCTTCCCGCAAATCCGATCAGCGGAAAGTCGACCCTCTTCAGGTCGCGTTTTGATTTGCCCATCTTTTCGAAGGCGTCCAGAAACAGGATGTCTGTCGAGCTGCCTCCGTCGACCAGAATCCTTGCAACATCACAGCCGTCAATATCTGCCGTAATGACCAGAGCGTCGTTGTGGGGCGTAGTGACATGTGCCAAATCATCTTCAGAGAATGAGATGACAATGTTTTCTTCAGGTCGGGGTCGCTTCCCCAACTGAACTGCCGTAGAGATCTGAGTGGCGTAGACCTCTCTGGAGTTTGACCTCTCGCCGCCTGCGCCGAATCCTCCTGCGATCAGATTCACTCTCCTCTTGCTTCCAGAAGGCTCAGCTTGATCTGCAGGGGCTGGTGAACGATGTCTCCTGGGGGGCGTTCGACTTCGGTCTCGCCCTGCCACAAATTCCTTCAACATTCCCCCCTGAATCAGCCTCTCTATATCTCGTTTCAGAATCTTGCAATCGTCTGTCTTATGGCCCTTGCACTTGTGGTATCTGCAATAGCTCTCGACATCCTTGCCCATGGGTAACCCACCTCGGCGAGGCATCGGTGGCCTCGCCAAGGATCTCCTCTCCATCTCGACTAGTACCGCTGAGATCTGCCTATTTAAAGGCGTGAAGTACTCAGGGACCTCTGGATGGCGAGGCGCTGGAAGAGACTCGACTCGCGGCTTACTTTCTTTTCCCTTTTTCTCCTTCTTGACCTCCTTCTTACCATCGCGTCGGGGTTCAGGGGTTACCCTTAGCGAGGTCGTCAGGAGGTTAGCCTCGATGTTTGCGCGCTCAAGGTCTATGAAACCTTTCGCTCTGGATGCCAACTCCTCCAATGTCTCTATCTCCTTTACGTGATAGCTGTTTCGCAGCTTTCTCGAGGCCTTGTTGGCCACATCCAGACCTCTGTAGAATGCTCGAATGATCTCCCCATCCGAGATTCGGCGATCTAATTCTGTGACGTTTTGATGAAAACGCCCGTAGAAGTTGGACAGCGACTCTCCAGGCTGCTGTTTGACCGAGTCAAGGGCGACCACGCTCTTCAGCAACTGGCGCTCGCCCATGTATCTCTCCAGGAACTTGTTTCTTAACTCTGCCCAAGTTCCGATTGATCCTGCAGGGAGGCCGAAGAACCAGGACGAAGCCGAACCCGAAAGAGTAGATGGAAATAGCAAAGCCAAATGATTGGGATCGTTTGACTTACCCAGAAGGGAGGCCTCATGCTTGTTGACATGTACGGTGGGATCTCCTCCACCGCTATACTCAGGTATGGCCCGAGCAACCACATCCTTCGGGATTTTGATAGCGACGAGCGCGTCGGTGAATGGATGAGAGGACTGCTCCTTGAAGGGAGCTATGACTGTCAACTGTCTTTCCTGGAGCCTTTTGCTGAGGAGGTCATCCATCTGCTCCACAGTGCAGTACATGGGAGAGGCTCCGGGTGGAGGCGGACCGGAAGGATTGGCAGTATATGCGGCTGCTGGCTCCTTGGTGTGCGCTGGAGGTAGGGACTGCTGACCTGACGTCATCTCCTGATCCTCCTGATGCGCAGCAGGACTAGGATTGGCCGCTTCTGAAGGTGAAGGCCCTGTGGCAGCAGGGCGGTGATTTTCCTTAGGAGCAGAGGGATTGTTTTCCTGAGGAGCAGGGGCCTGGCGGCGCGCCTGTCCTAGGATGGCTTCCAGCAAGGAGACCATCTCGGGGGTTAAATTAATATTCTGCCCCGCAATGTGGACTGTCTGCGGTGCAGGGGCTCCGTTTTGATCAGCAGCTGGGGTCGGTCTTGAATCACCGACATGTTCTCGGGCTGTCCGCAGAGGAACAGCATTAACTCCTGCTCGGCTGGCAGGTTCCTGTTGAAGCGGTGAAGCGGCGGCGGAATCAGAGCTATCTGAGGATCGCTCCCTAGTCTGATTCCGACGGTTGCTTTGGGATCGAGTTCTCATGGCTTAATTGCTCGTTTCCCACAGACGGCGCCAAATGTTGGATCGTGAAATCCTGAATGCTGATCTGGCAGTGAATTGAATGCCAGACAAGGTGGGGATGACGCTTCAGCTCCAACTCCGGTGAACCTGCAAGTAGGGGAGCGCAACAGAGGGGGTGCCTCTGGGTCCCTCTCCGATGCTTAAATGAGTATATGTGTGTATAAAACTCAAAAACGTAAAGTACGTATGTAAAGCAAGGATATTTATAGGGTAAGAGAGATAGAACCGTATAAAGGCAACTGAATATCTTAATGTATATTGAGTTGCTGAAGATTCAGATCGTGGGATATGGCAGTTACTGCGAGATATTGCAGTTACCAAATCTAATCTTTAGTGAATATGTGACCGGGATATGCGGGATATCTTGGCCACTCTGTTATTAACGGTTTAGTGGGACCAGAGGAGAGAGGCAAGGCTCTCTTCGGGGCGAGCACTCCCATGTCGAGCAGTGGAAGGTCGCGACTTGGTAGAGAATGGCGAGCAGTCTGAGAGCCTTTGGCGTCTCTATAGACTGTGGGCTCGATTCTGGATTACTCGATGGTGGGCCAAGTTTGGCTTGTACTTGGACCGATCCGGTTCGGATGTCATGGGTTTACCCCCTCTATAGTTATTGGGCCTTCGAGGCCTTTTCTTACTGGGCCGTCACTATCGATACCCAACATCAGCCTAGCTAGTAATTGCTCTACTCTACAGTCTATACATATACATCTGTAAAAGCTGTCTGATGTCCCTTTCTTGGATGTCTGTCTGTCCCTATCCGTGAGCTCCTTCTACTTTCTTTACAGTAAATTACTTTTGGGTGCTTCTTAAATCTCACGGATTTTGTAAGTTGTAGTAAAATAATGGTACAAATTTGAATTTCCACCTTAGCAAATGAGGTTTTAAGTAAGGAACAATGTGAAGCTAATAAATTGTAGTTTCATATAATTAAAGTTAACTATCAATTATTAACAAAAATCAATTAGCATATGATTTGGACTTTCAAAATTCAGATATTAAATAAGTAACCATATATTGGTGGTAGACTTATTGTAAGTAAAATAAAAAGAACCATGAAGCTGGGAAAGCAAACTTCTTAAACTTTCTATTGCTTCAATGAAGTTGGTGGAACAATAAATGGCGAAGTTGGAGGGAAAATACTTTCTGATTTAGTGTGATAACTTTTGTGGGTCTGGGGTCTCTGTCGTTGGATGATTTGAATAGTGGAACTTTCGCAATCATTTCTTTCATGGATTTAAATATCTGCCCTGGGATTTAAGGTTTACTCATCACTGAATCTTCCTTAATGAAATCTCTGTGCAATGGGGGATCATGATTTTCTGCTCACTGCCAGCTTGAAAGTTCAGTAAAACATGATATGACGCAGTTGAGCATGAAATCTAAATTTTTTATTGGACATACGCGCACCCTCGCGTGGCGCTTTTGAATAGGCGTCACTTTGAAGTGGCGCTTGGGCACTTTGTTTTTATTTTTTTAAATTAATTTTTTGGATAATCATGACTCGATGTTTAATTAAAAATAAAATTATGTATCTATTAAAAAAAAAATTAAAAACATTATACTAAGTAGATATTTTAATTGCGATTCAAATTATGCAAAAAATATTAAATTTGGATTTACGGATTGACTGTACGGCATGCCGTAAGTTGAGATATGAAAATTTTACTTAAAAAAATATAACCCAGACCATGTAAGTCCAAACTCAACATGGTTAACGTCATTTATGTGGTAATTCAATTATCTATCTAGGGTAATTTTTTTGATTGAAAATACAGTGATTTTGTAACCTAATATCGTTCGTTTTATAATTTGACCGAAATAATTAAATGCATTAGGTGAGAAATTTAATTATGTACTTATTCAAAAAAAATTAAAAAAATTATGGTGCGTAGATAATTTAATTACGAATTAAATAACGCTAACTATGCGTTAATTTTTTACTTTTAGACTGACTGTATAATACGATACGTAAAAAACTCTATATACGATACAAAAACTTCCTTAAGTGTTTTGAAACAGTGAGTTTCACTGAGGGTTTCTTTATTATTTCTCTTTTTCAGGGGCAAAGCAGCACCTCCTCAAGAAGCTCTACAGGATTGAGAAACTCGCAGACCTAGACCCCATCGAACTGGAGAAAATAATGGTAGAAGAACAACACAGTAGTAATACGAGTGCCAACGAATCGTCAGACAACCACCACGCATATGATTATTACAAGAAACACAACAAGGAAGCTTCTTCGGTCATACAAGTGTTGGAATCGGGCTTCCACCACCCGATCCACGTCCCCCATGGCATGAAGAAACTGGTGGCGGATCTCATTGCAGAAGAAGAGCGAAATCAAAGGGATATGAAGAACAGAGACATGGTGGCAAGAGGTGTTTGCAAGAGGTTGGAGACATGGAAGGAAGTGGATTTAGTCACGATCGACATGATGGTAGACCTTGATATGAGGAGAGATGGAGAGGGTTGGTTTGAGAGGCCGGATCAAGAACAGGCCAGTGAGGCTGCTGCAGAGATTGAAGTTGCCATCTTTGGACTGATTGTGGAGGAACTTATTGGTTCGGTCTAGGGTTTGAAGTGAAGTTCATTGTGACTTCGAATGGAATTAATGTAAAGATCGATAGGGTACGTACAGTTTGACACTCTTAACGTCGTAATCATGAGGATGATGAACAGGTTGAAGAGACATAGGGAATGGGTAAAAAATGATGGTAAATCAATATCAAGCCGGTCTTGTAGTATCTTGCTAACTGTATTCTGTTCTCATGCAGTATTAATTTCCATGCAGGCATAATAATTGATAAATTTTGACGTACGTGACTTACTGGTCGCTTGAATACAAAGAATTAAAAGCTTCTGATCAACCCAAATCGAACTTTAAGAAAAATAAAAATACATGACGTTGCATTTATTTCTTTCCATTTTTGTTATCTTGAACTTGACTGACAGGGACGACCGATCCTCCGATGACCACCGTTCTGACCTTGAACCTCTCGTTCCTAAGATTATCGCCGTCAACATCTAATCCCCTCGAATTATTCTTGATTTCATCCACTGCCTCATCGTCGTCATGATCAAACTCCTCACGGTCTTCTCCTGTTATGTCGAGATAATCCTTCACTTTGGCTTGAAGCGTCTCGAGCAACTCTTCAATGGCGCCCACTGTCATCTCTTGCAGAGCAGATGACCCTTTTTCAGTTCCATTTGAATCATCATTTTCTATGTCGTAGCTGTTTACGGGGAGTGTTGGATCTGGTAATTCGATTCGAGGCGATAGATTGGCTTCATCGACTAACGTGCTATCATCTGAATGTGGAAACAAACCCATCTTCTCCTGCTCTTAAAAATGAGTACTCTGATATGTTTTGAAGCTTTTGAAGAAGTAATAGATTGATTCAGTCCATTTGATCGTATAGTGTTTATATAGGTAATGCAGCAACTTCGGTTGACCAGTCAAAATCAGCGGGAATGTTTGATAATAGGAAATGAAAAGGCGTATGGACTATGGCGGCTTCAGCAGGCTTGACTTGGCGGCGATTCATTGTACGTAGAGTGTTCTTTAATGGAAAGTTTCAGTTTAGGTTGATTTCGTCAACGTTCCACGAGTTTGTCTAATGTTTGCTTAATTATTATGTAAAATTAAAGTGTAAACTATCATTATGGTCTCATTTATTATATTTTTTTTTAAATATAGTTAGATATTCGCTTATATTTTAGAATGTAATGTTTTAGCTAATCTTTGTATTTGACAAATGTAATAGTTTACTTTTATCATTATTTTTTTTTCCAGGTTCTTCATGTTATTCATTTTTAAGTAAATCGAACCCTAAAACTCAAAACTTTAATCTTACCCAGGTATAACTACATTCAGAATTAAATATGGTAAGGATCAATGAATTTTTTAAAGATCATTTTTAAATATTACTTGTAATATCATATCATTTCCATTTATATTACAAACTTGTATGCTTAGACAGAAACATATTCTCAAACCATTTAAAGAAGGAAGACATCATGCAGAATATTATGATATATTTTAATTATCTCGACATACTAACTTAAGTTTTAATATTATATATATAAGCTTACTCTTGTGTTATGGTATGGATGGATATATGGTGTGCAAGATGAACCCCATTTTATGGGAATTTCCAGAGGTTATGATGGTCGGCTGCAAAACCATGATCGTCCGCCCAATCGTGGTCCAATCGTGGAGGGCTCAGAAGCATCCCTTCCGCCATGTTCATCAGAACATTCGGCATGTTAAATATCATCTCTTCGTCCAGGAAATCCTCCACATATGGAGCCGCCGCTACCGTCGTCGCCACTATAGGCGGCTGAGAATGAGAGGACAACAGTGCATCGTTCGCAGCACCCAGAGCGGCAGCAGCACTCGCAGCTGCAGCTTGAATGTCTCTCGCCGAGGTAGAGACAGGGACCGGCAGTGAAGGGCCCCAGTTGGGGAAGTTGAGCTCCGCGCTCTGGCCCTTCAGTGCCCGCGCCGCAACGTCGTAAGCCACTGCCGCCATCTCCGCCGTCGGGAACGTACCCAGCCATATCCTATTTGGCGTCCTCGGTTCCCGAATCTCCGACACCCATTTTCCATTGCTCCGGCGCCGTACACCCCTGTAAACTGACTGACGCCCCCCGCTGCCACCATTGTCATTGCTACGCTCG
The DNA here is from genome assembly GCA_946814005.1 of Chamaenerion angustifolium. Lineage (NCBI taxonomy): Eukaryota > Viridiplantae > Streptophyta > Magnoliopsida > Myrtales > Onagraceae > Chamaenerion > Chamaenerion angustifolium. The sequence goes on from OX328275.1 coordinate 31,634,124, forward strand.
CCGTTTGACCCATTGGAGTTGGAGCAATACATTTTGTAGAAGAATGGTGGTAAGTTGGAAGCAGGTAGTAGTTGCAGGTAGTTGCCGGAGAAGCCATTTTATGGAGTAGGGTTTGGGAGAGATAATGTCGGAGAAGGTAGTGCAAACCAGTTGGGGATGAACGGAGATCAGAGAGGTGTTAGCTAGGGCTTCGGCGGTGTAAGACAGCTCTGGTTGTGTTGAGAAATGGGTTGGAAATCGATTTCGATGTAACTTAAAACTTGCACAAGAAACATAAGTCGTAAGTGATGTCTTTTCAAATGTAAGTGTTGCGGCTGAAACACACGCAGGCAAGGTACGAAGAGAAGTTGTAAGTGATGTCTTTTCAGATATAAGTCACGGAGGCAAGGTACGAGGGAGTGTCGGGAATCAACTGCTCTTCTACCTCATAGAAGCTAGTGTGGTGAGGGTGTAATATCGAAGAGCATTACTATAGCATATGATATATTCATAAATTTGGTAGAAAATAACAAACTTTATTGCTTATTCTAATTTTTCTTTTGCCAAATACCCAAATTTGCTAGTAAATTTACTCAAAAGTAGGGCTCCGAAAATTAGTTTAGGGAGTCAAAGGAAACTACTATTTTTCATACGAAAATATGAGGATGGGAATAAAAAACCGGTGTGGTTGATCCGAACCGTACCGGTCACAAACTAAACAGTTTTCCTGCAAAAATATGGAGCGATTCAGAAGAGGTACAAAAAATCAGTTCGCAAACGGTAAACTGTACCACTTCTTGTATCGATTTTAATATAATATTATATTTATTTTTTAAAATATCTACTCTAAATTAGGCTTATTCAAATTAACCGATTCGGATGAACTAATCTGGTTTGGTTCGAACAGGTTCGGCCGAACGAGTTCCAAAACCAAACTAGTGTTTTTAGGCTTCAAATAGACCAATCCAAAATAGTACCAAAAATCCAGTTCGATTCGGTTCGACTCGACTTGTTTTTTGATACTGGTTTATACTTAAATTTAAATCAAACCACTTTAAACCTACATAATTTTAGAACCGGTTTGAAGCAAAATCAACTAAACCGGTCTGAAATTAAACCAAACCTATGTCTTCAATAAACCAAACCTAGAGATATATTGGACTCTCGTATGTTGTTGGACAAGATTTTAGTCGGTTGTGGAACAGATTTTCAATCAGTTCAGTGTGTTTTTCAGTCGGTTCAGTGCATTTTTAGTTGGTTCAGTGTTTTTTCATCCGGTTCAGTATTTTTTCAGACGGTTCAGTGTGTAGGACAGGATTTTCAGCAGGTTTAGGTTCGGTTTGAACCAGATTATTTCCGAACCAAAATTGTTATTAAAAAACATACCAGAACAATCGAACCGGTTCTGAATCGGTTCGAACCAGACTATTTATTTTTTCCTTAAACCAGGTCAATGGTTTTAGAAACAGAAAAAAGTACTGATTGTTTTCAAACCAGACCAGTTCAGTTTAGAACCGATTCGACCCCCAACCGGTTCATGAACTAGCCTACTCTAAACCATTATACCAAAGTTGGTTCGGTGATGATTTACAATCTATATTAGTATAATGAATTATGGATTATGACTTATGGTTTATGGTTTATATATTATGTATTATTATCGACTTTTTAAAAAAAATATATAAAGTGGTTCGGTCGAACTGATTCCTAACAGGTATGGTAAATTAGTCAAAATCTGGAGTGGCAAAAAACTGGAGCGGTAAACCGTACTTCTTTAAAATGTGGTAAAGGTACGGTTCATAAACCGGTTCGGCCCCGAACCGGTTCATGTCCACCACTAACGAATACATCCAATTCTACACATCAGGAAGATTTCTCTTGATGCATGTACAAAGTGTCGATTTGCAGACATCAATTCCCTCACCTACCCACACCGCGTATATGTTTTCAAATACCCAAATCATAGTTTTGTTGGCTAATTATTATCTTTTTAAGAAAATAAAAAGTAAAGATAAGAAGATCATTGACAAAACACCATCCTTTACGTACCCAGCTCAACTGCTATAACCACCATCTCCACTTGCTAGCATCAACTATATTTACCGTCGAATCCAGTGGAAGTGTCGGGGTGCAATAATGCTAGTGCTACTAGTAGTGTTTTTATCTTCCACAGTAAGATCTGACACAACCAAATGACTTTCGAGTCGAAGAGAATAGATTAGAAGGAAAAAAAATTATACTTAATTTAAAAATCTAATTTTATAGAGGGGTAAAAATCATTTAGATGTTTCAGATGTAACATTTTTAGATATATGTACCTCAAAAAAAACTTCACATTTTTAGATATATGTACCTCAAAAAAAACTTTCGAGTACCTCAAAAATCATAAATGTATTTACTTTAATTGGGTGCGTGGAAATAACAAAAAAAAACAAATAACAATTCAATAAAGACAAAGTAAATATATTCGATTGCTACAAGAAAATAACTTAGAGATACTTGAAAATAACACTAAAAATAAAGTAGAATTACCTTAATATAACAAAATACTACATACGTGAGGGATACATAAACAAAATATTAAAGTAGATACATTTATAATTTTTGAGTTACCTGAAAGTAACAATTATTTTTTGAATGTACCTATTTGTAAAAACATGACTTTAGGAGTACCTATGACTTTGATTCCTTTTATTAATACTTATATTTTACTCCAAAATTTAAACTTGGAAGTTTTTTAAAGGGTTAATTACCAAAAAGCAAACCCAACTTTGGACTAAAACAAAAAAACAAACTCAATTTTTTTTCTTCCAAAATCCAAACCGAAGATTATGAAATGAGCAATTAGGAAACCCGACCCAAACATCCGTTAATTTCGGCGGAAATTGTAAGAGTTTTGGAGTGGAAATTGGATATGACGGTTCTGCCCTTAAGATTGAAGATTTGAAGTTGTTCTTCATTTTAAGTTGGAATCTTTGGCAATCTATAAATCGAAAATTTGAAATTTGAAATTTCCAGATCTAAAAATCGAAATACCCAGATCTAAAAATCGAAATTTGAATCATGATAATAATATTTCTTTACATGACATAATAAGGATTCGTTTGCAATTTTTCCTTGATTATATATTCATCCAGATTCTGCCATCGTCGACCTGCAACTCCCTCCATTATCAACCTTCCATCCTCTTCTCGAAACTTTCCCGCGCCTTCAATCTTCGTCTCTCTAACTTTCGCTAGATCTACACCCACTCCTTGCCTTTGCTCCAGTTCAGACCAATATTCACAGGTCTCTATCTGTTTATATATAAGAAAGATTGTCCTTGATAGGTAGGAAGAACAATAATGATGAACTGTTAGCTGATAAAGCAGTCTCCCAATACAAGCATCATGGCCCTTCGGTTCCTTTCAAAGTTCTGCAAACAGCAAAAGAACAACTTCAAATCTTCAAATCTTCAATCTTAAGGGCAGAACCGTCATATCCAATTTCCACTCCAAAACTGTTACAATTTCCGTCGAAATTAACGGATGTTTGGGTCGGGTTTCCTAATTGCTCATTTCATAATCTTCGGTTTGTATTTTGGAAAAAAAAAAAGTTAGGTTTGCTTTTTGGTTTTAGTCCAAAGTTGGGTTTGCTTTTTGGTAATTAACCATTTTTTAAATATAGTCAATTTATGTTACACTATTATTAATATCATACTCGAACACTTATTATACAGTTACCTGGGCTTAATTCTATTTAACCAAATCATCAGAGGTTAGAATAAGCTATTTACGTTTTCCTTCTTGTTATGATATCATGTGAAAATTTATAGTATATTAACTCTTCCTAACTCGGTGAAGATGATCCTAAATTTTGAATATTAGTACCCGCGAGGTTGAAGATGATTCATTCAAACTTTTTAAAAATTTGTCAAATTAAAAGATGGACTTTTTTTTTTGGCCAAGAAAATTAAAAGATGGACTTAGAAAATTGCAATATTTTTCATTAATTTTTAGTTACATGGGCTGCTTGAGTCCTATCAGATTGTAGCTTATCAAGTGTTTCTATGCTATTATGGCCTTGTTACTGAAAATGAATATGTAAGAATAAGATATTTATAAAGGCAAACCCAATCCAATCTCATTCGATTCTTGTAAAGATAAAATTAGTGGCAGGTCGTCGTGTCTAATCGTGTCGTGTCAGTAAACGTGGCATGTCTAAACGGATAACTTTTAAGCGTGTCTCTAAAAGTCAAACATGTCCACGAAACGTTTAATAAACGTGTCACACGACACGACAGACACGTCACGACACGATAAAAAGGTGTAGAATAACATTCAAATTTGAATAATGTCAATAAAGAGGAATCTTTTGTATAGATATACAACAATAACATTCAAATTTTACTAAAAATATCATTTAAATGAATATTAAAGTAAATATTTTTACACATTTATATAGACGAATTATTTTATACTATTTTAGTGTATGATATTTGATTAAAATATTACTAATTAATATTATGATGCAATAGTTATTTAACTATAAAGTACTAAAAATATGAAGTATAAAATAGAATAAAAAAATATATTTTATGTATTATGTATTATTTTTTGCAAATGGAAAGAAAACAAATACATAGCAAATTTGTTATTATAAATACATTGTGTTAAATGTTTAAAATATAGTTGTTATTATAGAAAATTTATATTATTAATACATGTGTTACTATTATTAATACATGTGTTTAGAGTTAGCCCATTTGTAAATTAATTATCAGTTAGGTCCATATATAGTTTTTTAATGGGTCACTGTAACTGTGTACAATTGGACACGACACGATTAGATACAATTAGACACGACATGATTAGAGACGTTTAGACACGATTAATTAATCGTGTTTAAACGTGTGTTTGTCGTGTATTTGCAGGTTAAAAGTGTTTAGACAATAATGTTTAAACGTATAAGAGTTGTTTAGAAATACTTAGTAATCGTGTTGTTTTATTATCGTGTAAAATGCAGATCGTTACACGTCGTTTAATCGTGTCGTGTCAGAAATTGTCACCCCTAGATAAAATGATAACTATTTATACAAATACTTTGTTTACTTATGTATACTCCTCAAATGTTTATCTTGATACTGAAACTATTAATGAGTTTATCTCCATTGATATTAGTTGGGTTCCTCCAAAAAAGGATTGGTTTAAAATCAATACAGATGGAGTTGCTAAGGGGAAGCAAGGTTTTGCAGGACCAAGTGGGCTCATTCGAGATTACAGGGGTCAATGAGTTGCAGGATTCTCAAGGAATTTGGGTTGCTCAAACAGTCTCACTGCGGAATGTTGGGTCATCCGAGACAGGCTTCTACTGGCAAAGACACTCATATTAAAATTTATTCATCTCGAAACAGACGCTCTCTCAGCCCATAAGGTGCCCATAAGGTAATCTCTGATGAAAATATGTCAAATTTAAAACTAATGTCCATCATTGCGGATTGCAGGATGCTTTTGATGCAGTTCGAAAGAATGAAGTTTAGATATATTTTTTTAGAAGCAAATGCGGTAGCGGATATCATGGCGGGTATGACGACCAATCAGCGACATGTGTTTGAACTCCATACCTCACCTCCGAAGGAAACTACTAACGCGCTCCGAAAAAACGTTGTTGGTTCTTCTGTTTCGAGAATTGTTAAAGCTAGCTAGTTTTAGTTGTGTAATTTTGAATTTGGATGAAAAATTTGTCACCTATAGCGGATCTATTCACTTAAAATTTAACCTAAAATTTAATTGAGTGATGCAGCATATATACTAGGTGATACATTCGTATTTCTGTAATTGTTCCTAGAAATATTAGCAAGCATTCAAATAACGACTAACGCTCGAATTAAGGTGTGCGCTTAACGTAGCATTTTTCAGTGTTTAACTAGTTCAAGCTTTGGCACCAAAAACACTTGTGTCCATCTCTCAACTAGGATGGGATGCACGTACTTCGTCATTAGGGTAACATATCACACGTAACTTGTTTATTAAAAATAAGATGTTACTCATAAAAATATATCTTCAACCCAAATATAGAACAATGTATTCAATATATATATATAACTTATAAGGGTAGATGACACAACTATAAGAGGGATCCTAGAGTTTTACACGAATACATACTTTTTACTCATCTCATATACAATTTGCATATATATTATTTCAATATATATCATACTCATTAAGTCATTCAAGTATTAGAAAGTGACCCGAAAGAATACATCCATTAACCATCCCCTTTTAGAGGTCCTTAAATCAAATTACAACAATTAGGATCGACTTTCGATCATCAACCATAAATAATCCGCGACAAGTTTCACTACTAATTAAGTACTTCATACTAAGAATGACATAATATATAAACAAAATACCAAGTATGGAAAATGTAACAAAAGCGGAATAGGTACAAAATCAAACATTGTTAATACAGTTAATTAATATTCTATCAAGTTAAGAAAACGAGAATATTATCAACTCCTCGTTGCAGACTGTATGCCTTGTTCCCTACTATTGTCGTCTCAAAGTGATTCTTCCAATTACCTTACAAATGAGCTGTCAGATCCCTAAACATCTGACCTTGTCTATGATTTAGTGTTTTGTTTCCAAAAAAAGGTATATTTATGTCATTGTCTTCTAAGAACTATATTCCCAAATAAGAACGGGACCAGATTTAATTTCAAAAGGAAGAAGTTATTATTGGGAATGGAATAAAGTAACATTACTTCAAAAATAAAAGTAGGTGAAAATTAATAAATAAAATTAACACACCGTAATTATGGGTTCGATCAATTTGTAAAGGTAGTTGTAATGATCATGAATAAATTATACTCAAAATTTGGACTTGCACTATGTTTAGTAGTAGTATTTTCTTCAAGAATATTTGTATCGTGTTTTGTTTTTTATAATTTTTTTCATTGATCGATTCCCTTACGTAAAAATTGGATGGATTCGATCCTAAAATTTGCTAAATTAACTCATTTTTTAAAAAAGAAATAATCTAACTTCTTATAAATATTACAATTCAATCCATTACTCAAATTAAACCCTATTCATGGTGATGAGGTTTCAATTTGGATCCGCATCCAAACCAAGTTGTGCTACAAATAAACTCCACCATAAAAACTATATTTTGAGTTCTAATTCAGATCAAGTGGAAGATTCAAAATGTGTCTCATTACTATATTGTTGGTTTAGACGAATATTAAGCCCTAATTTTGTAAATGATATAAATAAATGTATATTTACTAGAATGAAATTCCATTTATATAAATGATTGTTTTTTTTTTAATTATTTTGACTTAGTCGGATATAAAAGTTAACATAATATTAAAATTTTGGCTTCAATTAGGGGTGATAAAAAAAAGACTGGTTAAACCGAATTTCCGACAAGATCAGCTCGAGACCGGCCCGACTAAGACCGAGACCGAGCGGACGAGTTTTTTTCTTCAAGGTCGGGCTCGGTCTCGGGGTTTTCCCCCAAAAGACCGACTAGGACCGGCCCGACCTTGAAGAAAACCCTAGAAATTTATGGTGTAACCCTTGAAACACTAATAATTCATGACCTTGAAACATTCAATAACCCTTGGATCGGTTCCATAAGAGAAGTGCGATGGAAGACGAGACCTTGGTTGGGTTCAAGACCAAACCTTCAGTGTTTTTTTTAGCCAATTTAGTTGATTTGTTTAACCAAAAATTTCGATTCAAACCGAGACCGGCCCGAGTCAATCAAGACCGATTCAGACGGTTTTTTTTAGCCAAAGTCGATCTCAGTTTCGATGATCCAAATGTCAAAAGCGAAATTTCGGTCTCCCTCCAAGATGAGCATGGCCCGTCCATGATAAACCCTACTTTCAATTGACATGTTATATTATTTTCTGTTTATTCTATGGATGTACCGGATTTTCCGGGTCTATATTACTTGGAAAATCAAACGTATCCATTCATGAGGAAATGCCAATCTTTCCAAAGAAGAAGAATCCATGTGGTGGATGGGATGTCTTGGACTCTGTATTTGCAGTCGTACCATTAATAACCACATGATGTAGGCCCATTATAAATTGTATACTTCAGCCAATAATCCAAATAAATCACACAGTTATATTAATAATAAAAATAATTTTTTGTTATTAAAGTTTCATTTATTTACAGTTAAAAAGAGCGAGCTTTAATGCCAACTTATACCCTTCATTTTACTCCACAGATGATCATACTATACTTAGCAATACAAATAAAGTCGTTAGGAATCATTAATGGCACAAATCAACAACGAGAACTCAACCTTCTCAATCTCTTTCTTCTCTTCCAACCACAACCGACTCTCGAGGCCGCTCCGCCGCCGCAGCATGAACACCGCACACCCAACCCTCGGCCAGAAGAACCAATCATGAACGTCCCACATCATGTCCACCAATAATCCGTCAACGAATAGAGTCTGATTGCCACGAAAATTCCATCGCAGCCGCCGCACCTCGCACACTCGCTTCCGGTCTACAAATACAGAAAGACACGATCCAGTCCCAGTCCCCTCCTCGGCACGACTGCACCTGATCGCAATATCGTGAGTCTTGCCCGATTCGATGAACCGAACCTTCGTGGCGTACGATGTTCCTCCTACGAAATGTTCGGTTCGAGAGATGATCGCGAATTTTGGACGTGGCGGACCGAGACATTGATTTTGCTCGGTCTCTCTGTCGCCAAGGATCAGAATCACCTCGGACTCCGCCATGACGATCACGTAAAACCCTGACGACGGTTCGGGACCGTTATCGAACCGAGCTGCCGTCAGGTCCCAGAAGACCTCGATCTTGAGATTGCAGGTGTTGAACTGTTTGGTGCCTTTGATCTTCTGGAGTCTCCGAGGGTTGGTGGTAGTGACGTCGCTGCCGGAGGATACAACTCCGATGATCATGCCTTGTCCGAGAAAGCTGTTCCGCCATTCTAAGGTGAGCAGGAGGTGGTTTTGTGGCGATGAGAGATCGGCTCTGTAAATGGTTGTGATCTCGATGGGGGCTGAGGGAGACAAGGCAGGGCTTGGAAAGGAGCTGTGGCCGGTCGACGGCCCTGAGCAGTACGAGTCGGAGACTCTTATTGCGTGGTCGTTGTAACACGTAGCAATACTCCTCATCCTTGTCGATCGTCTGTATGAATAGAAATCTCTTATCAATATGGAAATACAAAGAAGCATAAGAGAGAAAAGAATAATATAGCAACTGTGCTTTACCTCTAGAAGAAGAAAATGGCGGGTGGATTGAAGCAGACAAAAAGACGACGATGGAACTTCACTTCTCTCTCTCTCTCTCTCTCTTCTCTTGTTTCTCTCTCTAGGGTTCATGCCATTGGACTGGGTTAGGAAGATGAAGAAGACGCATCCATGGGATGTTATGGGACAGACATGGGGACAATAAATGTTGTGCTTCCGTTAACAGTTTAAAGAAACCTCTTTAATTGTCTTGTCCATATGTAAAAGCTAACGCTCAACGCCTTCTTTACTTATTACTAGTGCCAGTTCATAGGTAACGCGAGTAGAATTTTGATCAACAAAATTTTATGGGTGTTGACCCTAAATCCTAATGACCTGTTTTTCTGCATTATTAAAATTCATAACTTTTTTTTAAAGAACAAAATTATTTTAGCATAAAAATTTCTTTTTCTCAATGTTAAATGTTTCATTCAAATTTTACCCAACTCTAATTAATCAATCAACCAAAGATAATTATCCAAATATAGCTATGAACTCAATAAATAATCTCTACTAAACTATGTATGGTCCATGCTTCTATTTAAATCTTCTCATGTGTTTAATCACGACAGTTCAATTATATTTTGTGCAATAATTTATAGTAAAAATTCATATAGTTTACATTAGTGAATGTTACAAAAGTTCATTGATCCAATGGATATGGATGGGAGATAAGTGTTGAGTGATAATAGGGTCGTAAAACAATAACACAACATGAATACAGATGAAAAAATCGTGCTCGTGAAAATATGTGACAGAATGATAACACGAAATAATACGAGGTAACTATCGTGTCGGGTTTGTATTTAGATATCAAAATACAACACATACACTACCATGATAAAATTGGATTTGTAAGAATGATTTTTGAATATTCTTCTAAATAAGTCTCATTTTATAAATTTTTACAACTTCATTTAATTGTTTATTTTTTTTTAGTTTGTCAATTCTACGTTAACTACTCGTCAAATATGATGTTTGAATTTATATATAGTTATTGCAATATGAAAAATTCACCATTTTTATTTTATTTTATTTATAAATTATGCATGTAAACACTAACTCATTTAACATAATACAATTTGAACACACGCAAAAAATTGTGTCCCGTTCGTGTTGAATATGATACCATAAAATTATCTATATTTCAAAAGTCTAACACAATAAATGTATTAGTACTCACACTAAGATACTAAGATAAGACCCCTATACTATTCTAGGTAGATAATATATCCTATCTATTATAGGTAGATAATAGAGGTCTGGGCTGAAAGTGATGCCCATGAATGAATGATAGTGAGATTGGCCCATGGGATTAAAAACGGTGTGTTCAGATTCACCTACTACCCAACTGTATTGCCATTAAATTCGGGGGTGCAAATGCAAATATAATAATTCCAGACACTCAAGTGAAAAATATATATATATATAACCATTGGGAGATTCTATTTGCATACCATCGACTACTTTATACAGACCACTTTTGTTGAAAGACTAAAATGCCCTAATAGCATTTTACATATTTATCCTTACCAATTTTAAGGAAATTAATTATTAAATCGACCTCATATTTTCGATATTATATTGTCAAAATGGTGAAAAATTATCATTCTAGCAAGTTTTGAACCCTACACCTCTTACATACTAGCTAAAAGATTTACCACTATACTATTAATTCCAATTGTTTTTTTATTTACTTCAAATATAGTTATTGAAGCAACTCTCATATTATTGTATTAAACATCTCATGTTTATTTATTGATGCTCTTTAGTAATTAACATTTGTTCAACGTTGTTTGTTTAATTGTAGTTTTAATTTAATTATGTATCTACTAATCAATTTTTTTTAAATGATTGAAAAATAAGTAATTTTCTAAATTCAATATTTATAGACTACCAGAATACTCATTTTGAAAATATTTTTTCAATCTCTATAAAAATCAGAAAGACTATAATATGAAGATAATTAAATTAGAACTCTAACACATATGATGCTAAGTTTCAATTTTCCCATCAACCATAAAATTTGGTCAAATTTATAAAAATTATCAAATATTACCAACACTACTTTGACCAAATTTTATAATCGATAAGAAAAATGAAACTTAACACCGTATATGTCGTTAGAGTTCTAATTTAATTATCTAAATACTATAATATTTTTTATTTGTTTTTTAAGATGGTTGAAAAAAATTGTTTTCAAAATGCATATTCTAGTAGTGTATAAATACTAAATTTAGAAAATTACTTATTTTTCAACCATTTAAAAAAATAAATCAGTAGATACATAATAAAATTCAAACTATAATTAAACAAATAACGTTGAATAAATGTTAATTACTAAAGAGCATCAATAAATAAACACGAGATATTTAATATAATAATACGAGAGTTGCTTCAATAACTATATTTGAAGTAAATAATAAAGCAATTGGAATTACTAGTACAGTGGTAAAAAAATTTGGTAGTATGTAAGAGGTCTAGGGTTCAAAACTTGCTAGAAACATAATTTTTCACCATTTTGATAATATGGGGATGATTTAGTAACTACGAAAATATGAGGTCGATTTGATAATTAATTTCCTTAAAATTGGTAAGGATAAATATGTAAAATGTTATTAGGGCATTTTAGTCTTTCAACAAAAGTGGTCTGTATAAAGTAGTCGATGGTCTGCAAATAAAATCTCCCATAACCATTTCGTGTATCATGTTATTTATTGCGTAATAATTGCCCTTGTTTTTTCTCTTCTCAAAACATACATTCGTCCCTAAATATTGCATGGATTAAATGAATGGACAACTCTTCAGGTCATGAGGATACAGTTGGTGGTTCTCAATTCATTCACTAGTGTATATCATTATCCACCAGCTTGCAAATTCTTATTCTTATCCATAACATTTATGTCGACAAAGAAGAAAAAATGGCACGAACAGGAAGTGATCGTGTAATGGACCGACATTTAAAAAAAAAGGACTATCAAGCGAGAATTTATTGGTGTGAAAGATTATGTTTTTAGATCTGTCTCTCTCGGGATGCATCTGATCGCAGCTACCAAGTAGGGCGGAGCATGCAGAAAAGACTACGTTATAATTAATTACATTGCAGAGAATAAAAAAAATCATGGAAAATACGTAAATTTGATACCTCAAATTTATGTTATATGTTATGATATATATATATACTATAAGTAACAGAAAATGATAGTCTCATTGTCCCATGTGAATCCACCACTGCTGTAACCTGTAAGGTAACTTACATTTCTAATATTAGTGGAAAGTGGAAACTGGAAACACACATGGGAATATTCCAAATGAACAACTAAAAAAAAGGCAATTAAGGTTATTCTTTCCTTGTTTATACGAGACATGTATTATATATATACACGTATGGATGCTACCTCTTTTTTTTTTTTTTAAATCAGAATTACAACGACCAAAACTAAATACAAATTATTTTTAACTATTTTATTTGTAGTGGATTTCCCGTCACTAGCTATCAAACATCATGAGCTTCAAAATATCCGACGAAGAATTCATTAGAGTATTAAATGACTCATCCAGATTAACAATTTTCTTAGTCAAAGCATCTATTACCCATTTGCTTCCCGAAATATGTGTCTAATTTTGAGTTTGTTAAATTCCAAAATAAGTTTCCTGCAATACAAAATGAGAGAAATTAGAGGTCTATCTGTATCTGAATCCTCAATTATCAAGTTAATTTCTTCATGTGCGTCAGCTTAGACGTGTAGATCTTGCACTCAAAAATTTGATGTCATGTTTAAACCGTCTCTTATAGCCCACAATTCCGTCACGAGACTATTGGTGATTCCAATACGCGTTTGGAAGTCTTTTATCCAACTTCCCCATTCATTTCGCATTACCCTGCTCCTCCTGTCATGCCTGAGTTCCCTATTGATGAGTCATCCACGTTAAGTTTACTTATCCATGTTCCGGAGGCGTCCAAATCACACGGATCGTCGGATCATATAATACTCTTGAACTTGATTATGAACTTGATATATAACCCGGATGGGCGTCCAACCCCCCGCTTCTCCTACCTCCTTAATTATGAACTTGATTCTTAACCATATATATACGGCCGGGTCCAATTTTGTTGGGCCTAACTTTTCAAAGTTTGACTTCAATGATATGGGCAACCTAACTAAACGTTAGTCAGACCAGGAATCAAAATATAGTCGTAGACTCGATACCAAATTCAAAAGATAATATGCTATTGTGATTACTTTAGGGGAAATTATTTTATATATTCATTTATTCGTTCAATATATGCCAGCAATATATATATATACAAAACACTTGTAGCACTATATTGATTATTGAAAGATAAAAATCATGCAATAAAAGAATATATATAAAGTCCGACAGCAACGCATTCGCTAAAAAAGAGAAAGATAATGGAGAAATATACTTTCAATCTTGTAGATAAACGTCATCACTTACGTCAATCAGATTGACTTCTTTTTTTTGGCCAATAAAGATCATACTTTCATAATGAAATAATAAACGGTTACAAAGATAAATCAAGTTCTAAAAAACGACAAAGATCGGGTGGGGGGTAACTCGACCCAATCCAAAGGACACCCCCTTAAGAGAGCTAACTTAGCGACACAATCCGCACAACAATTTGCGGTTCTCGGAATTGCTACCCATCTAACGGTAGGTAACGAAGAAGCCAAAACCCGAGCGTGTGAAAGAATAGCCTCAAGTCTCCAGGTAAACGATAACCCATTGATGTGATTGATTACCGTCTCGGAGTCGGACTCTACCTGGACATTACTCCAACCCCGGTCGACGGCCAAGGTGATACCCGTGACGACCGCTGCTGCCTCGATCTCGACTGCGGACCCTGCAGTCATATGCCAGTGCAGGCCCGCCAATGAGGTTCCCTGAGTGATCCCGTGCGACGATGCCAATCCCTCCAAGCTGCAATTGAGCAATCCATGCAGCATCCACGTTGATTTTAACTTGTCCAATGATCGGTTTCGTTCATGCTTTGAAGTTCCCATGCTGTTGATGGTGCTCTCGTCCATGATCTACTTGTAGGTTTGGTAAGTATATTATTTTTGTTTTTATTTCTCATTGGCTGCACGACCCGTTGTTTGCTAGTGTTAATGCTACAAGCCTACCCAACTATCCGGACGTTAATTTTTAATTTTATAAAATTTTAATAGTATAATAATTTTTAATTTAGCCATTTTCAATTATATATTTATCTTCACTGTTTTTTTTATTCTAGATGTCATCATCTATGAAATATTTGTCACTACTGAAAAAAAAAAATTGACTTCGTCCTGACAACTATTATTGATTACTTGATTTTTTTTGTTCTCAAATAAAAATAATAATTATGATGGTAAAATGAAGGTAACAACAATATATAAGTTTTTTTGGTAAATTCAATAATATATAAGTTAACCATTGCGACCAACTCCATCCTTCACGTCCACATCAACTTAGGAATCTGATCACGTGCGGCATGTGACTGGCTGGACAAGTATCACTAGGATCAGTAACGTTGCCCTTGCCCATCCTGAGTACCAACTGAAAGTCTGAAACAAAGCGGCGGACCAGGCGGTCCATCTCTGGTTCGACCCATTGGATTCCACTGGCTTGGCACTGTGCTAGTCAAATCTTAATCCCAGCTTCATTTGACTTTAGAATAATCACTATCGCTGCCGTCTGCCGCCTTTTCTTTTCTATTATATGCTTGGGTTTACGAGCCACCGGTCATCTCAAGAGACCTAAAGCTCGCTGTGCCAAGATCCTTATACGGACCGGGTGTGACCCGATTGCCCTCCTCCGCATACCCCTCATTCACACCTCTCTTCTTCCTCCAATAACGGTAGAACCCAAACCCTGCTATTGCACCAATAATCCCCAACCCGATCAGAACCCACATCATCACCCCGACCCCATACCCGAACCGAAATTCTTTCCCTCTTTTTATCCGCTCCCTCATCTTGAAATACCCGATTTTGCTCTTGTCGCTCACGCTCACCAATGTCTGGATCGGGTAATTCAACACGTAACAGAACCCGGTAGCATTGTTGTAGACCGCGCCCCAGCACGTGCAATTGTCTGCGCACAAGTCTTCGCAAACCACCTGGGACGCCACTGTCTGGTAGCTCGTGATCAGCTCCTTGTACGGCAACTCAACGCCGCTTCTCCTCAACACCTGGAATTCCTTCTCACCGGTACCCGATCCACAGAAGTCACCCGACCCGGAACCAGAACACCGACCTGACGACTGCGTTTTGTTGTCCAGACACGAGCAGGTGTCCTCGGCGCTAACGCATAACCCGTATGCGCCGCAAGAGGCCGGCAGCTCGCAGAACTCCGTCACGGCCACGTAGTCGATGACCCAGTCCGTGCCGTTCCAGTAGTAGCCCTTGAGGTTCCCGTCCGGCTCGAGCCGGACCAAGATGAAGGAATCGATGGATCTCTGAAAGGTCCTAAAAGGTTCGATGTCAACAGGGACGGTGCCGTTTTGGTACATTGCGATGTAACCGTCGGACTCGACTCGGGCGTAGATGGGTCCCGCACCCTCGACGATGCTCACTTTGGCCTCGAGCGCCTTATGTTTCCAGTATAGCTGGTCCTGGTTCAGCCGAAAGTCGAAGTAGAGGCCGATGAAGTTGCTGCCGAGCCGCATGGAGTAGAGGCCATTGGAGGAAACAAGAGACATGTTGGACGTAAAGTTCTGGTTCTCCACAATGGTGTCGGTCGGATAATCGAAGCTCTGCCAGAGTACTGCGGCGGCGTTGGGAGAAGCTTGACCTTTTTGTATCTGTAGATTGGAGGTGTTGAGTAGGACGACGCGGTCTCCGTCCGTTTGTGTTGACCACGACAGACCCGAGTCAGGATCTGACAGCATGAGGCGGCCGTCGAACAGTAGCTCAGTTTGACCCGACCATCGCGCTGTCTGGGTCGGGTTGGCTAGCCAGAGTGGCTTCAACGATGCAACGTGTACCACCGCGAGAGCTAACTTGGTGTTGTTGATGCGGAGAAACCCCATTGAGAAGTTCCCCGTGGCGTCGCTCAGTATGGCCTGAAACCCTGAAGCGGAGGAGCTCGGCATCATCTTGAAGCCTTTGACTAGCTCTTGACTCACGGCGTCGGCTCCGGAAAGCAGAAGTGTCATCCAGGTGATGAAGTTCCATAGTACGTAGCAGGACATGGACACAGTCATGGCGGAGCTATCTTTCTAGTTTCAGAATTCAATAGTAAAGGAAGGGGTGCAATTGAGAAAGGGAGGGCAACGGTATATGCATGAGGTTTGGACTTTTGAGTATAAATTTACAAAGTACAAACACTCCACATATCCTATATGGTGTATTATAATACTGTGAGTAATTAAATATGATATTTTCATCGACACCAATAGTGAAAAGTGTGGATGGGTGCACTATACCCTACCGAAAATATAATGTGGTATCAACTTGTATATATATATCTTTATGGAGAAATATAGTGTCTCGAAGTACTAAATAAAATTATTATTTTATATCTGATAAGAAGATTTTGGCTCGTTACATCAAACATTGAATTTCAAATATTTGTTAAATTTTCTAATAAATAAATTGGTTAAGTAACGTATTTTCCCTAGTAAATATTCTAGAGACATAAAATCGAGTGAGAGAGGAAGCATGTGGCATCTTTCCCCCCAAACCGCTTTAAGTGGATTGTTCCAGATGCAACGAGGACAATTCTGCAGATTAGAAGATTAATGGTGGAGATAGCGGGGACAGTGCTAAGCTTCGACACCATCAGAACATGCTGCTTTTGCAGAACCGTGCACCCATTTCTCATACAGACACCGCTAGCCAGCAGTGGATGCCTCCGGCAGAGGGGGTGATCAAGCTGAATTGCGATGCTGCGTGGTGTAGGGAGACGGGGCTGGTCGGCATTGACGTCATAGCCAGGAACAACTTAGGCGAGGTTGTTGGAGGCCACCAAGGAATGGAATGCTCGGATTCTGTTGAGTACCTGGAAGCAGTTTGTGAAGCTGTCAAGCTTGCAGTGAGGAGAGGCTGGCAGGCAGTCGAGGTCGAGTCCGATGCGTCCACTGTAATCAACCACATCGTGGGTGCTGATCGGGCATGGCGTCTCGACACGATTCTGCAGAATTGTCTCCTGGAGTCGTCTCGTTTCAGGAGTCTAGTGTGGAGAAAGATACCGAGGTCTGCAAATTTTAGTGCATATTGGGTAGCAAGGAATGCAATGGCAGGGATGTGTCACCGTGACTGGGTTTCGAACCCACCATCCTCGCTTTTAGATCTTTTAAGTTTTGATCATGAGCTGTTTCAAGCTCCAATTTTGTCAAACATTGAACCGATCCCGGTTCCAATTTTGTCCCCTGTTATTTGAATGAATGTTTCGTTGTTGGCCAAAAAAAAAAAACTACACATTCAACCGAAAGACATGTTCCAACCAAGGATCATTTGACGAAAACATGTTGGGTGCAAGTGGATATTACAACAACAATTAAGTTGGTGGATATTACAACAACAATTCTTATATATTCAAAAAATAAACAAACATTATTTTGATATTAAGTTGGTGGAAGTTGTAATAACATCTCAAGCTCAACTTTGGTTCTTTTTTTACACAAAAGTCTGAAAGTCAACGTCTCATCTGTCGACACTGGCATTATTATCGTAGTGCTGCTCGCAAGTTGCAAACTTAGAAGTTAGAAGAGCGTTGAGAATTTGATAACTCCACGATTGGCCAAAAAAAAATTTGATAAAAAAATGTATGTGTGTATGTCGTGGTGCTGTCCTTTTCTTACCCTGTTTGAATATTCTGTTACTAGTAAACAACCTTACCAAATTTTTTCTCTGTTATTTTATATCCATATGCAAATTCTTTTCTGGATACAATAGAACTTTCGTCATAGCGGGACATGAATTTCCCGCTATTTAAGATTGTGACATTAAATGATTTAGATAGACTTTTATGTTCATCGATCCGAAAGTAAATAGAGGCATGCCTACGACGTTGACTGTTTTTTTTGAACCAATCAATCAATAAATTAGTCTGGTTCATTAAAATCGGTTCGGCTGAATTGGTCTGGTTCTAGCTAGGTTCGAATCGGTTCAGTCGAACTTGTATAAAAAACATACCAGTTTTTTTGGGTTTCAACTAGATCAGTTCAAAATACTATCAAAAATTCAGTTCGAATCGACTCGTTTTTTTATACTGGTTTATATTTAAATTTAAATCAAACCACTTTAAACATATATAATTTTAGAACCGGTTTGAAGTAAAATAAACTAAACTGGTTTGAAATTAAACCAAACCTAGAGATGTTTTCAATAAACCAAACCTAGGATTTCAGTTGGTTGTAGAGCAGATTTTCAGTCGGTTCAATGTGTCATTCAGTCGGTTCAGTGTGTTTTCAGTTGGTTCAGTGTTTTTTCAGTCGATTCATTGTGTTGTACATGCTTTTCAGTCGGTTCAATTTCAGTTTAAACCAGATTATTTCCTAACCAAAATTGTTAATAAAAAAACATACCAGACCAATGTTTTTAGAAATAAAAAAAAAGTAATGATTTATTACAAACCAAACCAGTTCAATTCTGAACCGGTTCGGAGGCGAACCGATTCATGAACCAGCCTAAAATAAATACAAAACACGAGGAGTTGACAAAAATGCTACATTTTTTTGGAACATTTATTATCCATTTCCCTTTCCTTTAATAGAAACCTGTGGTGGTGTATTTGCACCCACCTTCTTCGCTGTTAGAATTAGATAGATCCACAAAAATGAATGGAATCGTTAAAGATCATCCACGATCTGAAAATTGAAAGAAATTATTTGATTTGTCGGAATAAGATTATATTTTATTTAATATAATTATAAAAAACATACCGAAATTTGAAAAAAATCAAACTTTATTTTTTGGTATATAACAAATCAAACTTTTGGAATTGAGCAACCAACAAAACTATCTCTAATCTCAGTTATGTTTAAAATAATTTTTAAATGTTTGAGGGAGCTATTAAGTCGTAATACATTTTCCTTAGCATATTTCAATTAATACTGACTTGATATTTTCATCAAATACTTAAAATTTCATTCAAACATAATGAAAATTTGAGATAGCTTTGTTGATTGCTCAATTCCAAAAGTATAGTTTGTTATTTGTCAAAAAATAAAGTTCAGTTTCCTGTTTAGTTTTTTCTCGATTTTTTTTTTTGTAATTAACCCTTAAATAAAATGTAAAGTTTCTTGATCATTTTAAAACGACAATGTAAATCCCGAAGTTAAAAATAAACTAAAAATGTGAAATTCTCAAGAGTTACTTTTTACAATAATTCAAATCACTAAACTTAAAAATGGCATCATGTTTCAGTTTCTCTTTAATTTCATTTGGAAATCGATTTTCGGAACTTGTGATGGGCCACAAAAAATAGTCAACTCACATTAACTTGGGCCTTAAAAACAACACAGTCAATATGGTATTGGGATTGGTCAAAGAAAAAAATATGGTATTGGGCCTTAAGAACTATCTTTTTTTTTTTTTTTTTTTTACCATACTTAAGAACTATCTTTGTTTCATATTAAATTTTAGGGTTCATTCGGTTAAATACGAATTCACCCCTAAAATTTATGTCGATTTTAAAATTTCTTCTTAAAGTTTAAAATTTCCCTTAATATTTGGAAATGATGAAAAATCTCCCGTGAAAGAGCATTTGTTAAGGGGAATCATTTCCAAACATTAGAGATATTTTTAGAATTTAATGTAAATTTTAAAATCGACGTAAATTTTAGGGGCAATGTCGTATTTTATCTTAAAATTTATTTTTTAAGTTCTGATGCTTATTAATGTTCATTGAAGTACCAAAATATTGATATTACTTACTCCGTTAATATTTTGTTTATTTTTGACGTAACAGAGCAACAATTATTTTTTTACATATCTAAGAAAATATACTATATTAATATATATATTCTTGTTATATTCATAGTATTTGTTCCAGAAATCTGTTCCGGACCTAAATAAAGAATCTGAGTTAAAAAAATGAAAGCTATAAACTAGATTTTCATGTTCGAATTCGAACACTATACAAAAACACAGAAACGTGAAGAAAATTAATATTTATAAACAAGTCATATTATTTTTCACATGTTATGTTATTTCCGTCGACTTCCATTAGTTAGTGTGATGAAATATCTAGCATTTTTAAATAAGGTAAAATACTACAAGTTTCAACAACAACAAAAACATATTGGTAAAAAAAGTAATTTAATATATAATTAACCATATATATGGGAAATGGCAATTTTTAATAGTTAAATAAATTATTAAGCAAGTGAAATGAAAAAATATATAATTGCACATATATATAGTTATATACTCATAAAAAATGTGGTGTAAAAAAAAGCAAGTCGAGAGTGAACGGTTGACTTTAGTGTACGCAGTCAAAATCAAACCCTAGTCTAGGTGGAATTAAGTCGCCTGCCTAATTATGGATCAAACTCAACTATGGACTGATTCAAACTAGGTTGCTTATTGTTTGACCCAACTTAGTACACCGAACCAAAGCTATGCCACTGTGTTTTTTTTATAACGAATTTACCCTTTAATTTATATTAATTTGCTCTTATTCTAAAAAGTAATAAAAATATTTATAATTTTATTAAAAAGGTGGGATTTTTTTAATATATTATATACAAATAAATGTGACATATATGCTTTTTAAAAAACTATATATATATATATATTATTTTTTAAAGAAAGGGTTCTATTTTTTCTTTAGATATATAATTTTAGTTTTTTTTATTGTGATTTTAATGATTTTTTCTGTATTTTTATTCACTTTATTTGTTATCATATTTTTATATGATTCATAATTGATGGTAAAATTGTAATATTTAGATATTAATATATGGTTTTCATAGACAATACTTTTACCATTTTTTTTGGAAAAATGCATGCTTATATTTTGCACCCTCAAATTTGACTTTCAGAGCAATTTGCCTCTTTAATTTATTTCAGAAGTAATTTTCACTTTTTTTTTTACCATCCACTTTTTTTTAGTTACTTGACTTCTTCTTTTTTATATATATATTTTACCTTTCTTTCTATTTGGTTATAAATAATCTTAAATAATCATGGTGGCTACGGAAGAATTACGAAAGATATGGACGACACAACTTTATCAACAATAATAATGAAATAGAGCACGTTTGAAATTGTGATAAGCCTTAAACAAACCTTAATTATATTTTATATCCTACTTTACTTATCGATCTATCTATTGCATTACGTCATCAAAAATAAATAAATGTATATAAAAGATGTCTTCCTCCCATAATGTACAAAGATAAGGTTTCCCCACCTACCCACTCACTATAGCCTTCCCCGATGAACATTATTAGTTATGATTATGAATCTCCGTTGAGACCAAAACAGATTAGCAATGATGTTGGTCAAAGATTAGGTTTCTTTATTTAGAATAATAACGAGATGGATGGATGGATGGATGGATGGATGGATGCATGCATGCGCGAAGACACTAAGGAATTAGGGTTAATCTCGATTTTTGATGAAATGTAAATTTAATTATAAAATATGTATCCATTTTTAATTTAATTCTTGAAAGTTTTATAGTTATCCTCCTAAAAGCAGTGTTATCAGAACTGGACCGACCATCGAACCGGTGAGGGGATCCGTTACCGGTTTGGCTGGTCCAACCCGGACGGACTCAGTTCAATGTGCGGTTCACTGTTTATAAGTTTAAAAATAAAAATACAAGATAGAGTAGTTAACTAATCTTCATGGCTGCAGAGAGAAATCTATAAGCTACAATTTCATGTCATATTCTTCTATAACTATTGCCTGTAAATTTCCCACAAAGAGGAAACAAATATATCGTTAGTGAAAAAGATTTTATTCCCGTTTTTCAGCAACGTTATTGTTACAGGAAATCTAATGAACCCAGACTCAAATCTTCCAGCTTGTGTGAAATGCATATTATATTATAAGCTTCGTTACTGAGATTTGGACAAATGCAACATGAATGTCCATATGAATTTATACAAGTTATTCAATTTAATTCAAACCAGTAAATACTTTGTGAGGTTCATGTTGTTGAGTGATTCAACCATGTTTTTCCTGTCAAGACGGGAAACAACAACACAAGGAATTCAAGTTGTTCGTACTGAATCAAGTCGATCGACTGTTAAAAACCCATTGATTGGTCTAATTAACCGAAAACTGAATAACTGAAAACCAATTGGTTTAAACTAAAAAACCCATTGATTGGTCTAATTAACCGAAAACTGAATAACTGAAAACCAATTGGTTTAAACTAAAAAACCCCGTTTGGTCTTTAAAAACAAAAAACATCCCAAAAAAACAAACCAAAAACTGGATGGTCCAACCCGGTTCAAAGACTGTTGCTATGCAAATTAGTCTTTTAGTTGAACTAAACCAAACATAGGTCCGATTCCCGGTCGGATCATCAATCCGATCCGGTTGTGATAATACTGCCTAAAGATTTGTTCAATTATTTATTTCTATTTTAATACCTAGTAATTAAATAATCATCTCACCTCCTTATACCCCTTCTTATATATATATATAATATATATTAACTATGCAAGCATGCAAAATCAGAATTAATTACGAATACAGATACGACAGACGAGCCAGGCATCACATTAAAATGTGATGCATAAGATAAATTATTGTTGATTGTCATTATTTGATGAAATGATTCTCCTTTAAGAAATACAGACACAAGATCGATGCCACACCCTTACAAAGTGGTGGTCGGTTTGTCAAGACTACCTGACAGACACAGATAGTTGACGACCCGACCCGACCCGACCCGACGATATGAATACATGCAAATGCAATGAAGCCGTATATATTTCTACATAATTAACCACTATTTTGAATGTTGGAATCTCTTGTTCCCTTAATAGAGAAAAGGAAAGTTTATTAATTATAATAATAAATAATAGGATGAGTGGAGGACAGCTGCTGGGCGTGGCAGTCCATATAGTTGACTTTGTTACTACTTTTTGTCACGTAATCTATAGTGGAGGAGTAATTAAGTAGGTCTCATTGCGTTTTGGTCTAATAACAATGTTTAAGTATAAAACAATTTATTTCCTTTTCCATGCATTTTAATGATAACAAATCAAAAGTCGTCTTCAATTCTCACGAAACTTACTTCAGTCTGTCGAAACTCAAATTACTTTTTTTTTTTTTTTTTCAAAAGTACGGAGTACTATATCATTTCAACAACAGAAATAGTATTCGAATACAAAATGTTATCCGCAAAAATACATTTAAGTAAAGGTGTTGGGGTGAAGACATTCAATCCTGAGGACACAACCTTAGTAACACATTTCTCGCAATCCAATTCGCACATGAATTAGCGGACCTAGGGGTAAACTCCCACGCGACTGACTCGATCGAAGACGATAAAGCAACCGCATTTGATAAAATGGGAGCTATCCTCCAAGCAAGATCTC
Source organism: Chamaenerion angustifolium (assembly GCA_946814005.1). NCBI lineage: Eukaryota > Viridiplantae > Streptophyta > Magnoliopsida > Myrtales > Onagraceae > Chamaenerion > Chamaenerion angustifolium. The sequence goes on from OX328275.1 coordinate 31,657,873, forward strand.
TTCCAAGCAAATGATTTATGACGTTTGAAGCATCTGACTCGACAATGATGTTCGGCCATCTATGGGAGATAGCCAACCGAATCGCTCCAAGCACCGCTTCCGCCTCGGCCTCGTCGATGGAGCCCGTTCTCTTCCCGCATGCCATCCACCAAGAACCAATCCCGAGCTGTCCCGAGCAATAACCCCAAAGGCACCATTGTTTGTCGTCGAGCACCATACCGCGTCACAATTAAGCTTGATGGTGCCTACCGCGGGTCTCCTCCAAGCTGTTATCGTTCCGCGGTTCCGAGCTTGCGAAGTCTGGTTCCCGTGTTCCTGGACGATCCGGTTCACCTCCTGTAATAACGACTCAACCAAGGGCGGGATGTTCTCATACATTAATTTATCAAATTACTTCATTATTAAGTAAGTCGTCTGAGAAAAGAATACAAATCTACACCTCCCTTTCATGTGTGGGACTGACCAGAGTCAAATAAAGTTAGACCATTTGGTGGGTAACAACCTTAGTTGGGGTGGATGGACTGTGACTGAAGTCTGAACACTTATTACTCATTATATATATATATATATCCAACAAAAATGTACCACAAAAGATGACTACAATTAACAAATACGAGAGCCACGCGCTCTCTGGCTATATATATAGTTGTATGTCTCTCTCTCGGTATATCTGTACCAATTACCATATAGTTCAGCCACCAGCCTGCTTTTCATATTATACAGACGCATTTACAGCACAGCCAAGAAAAGAGTGAGGGAAGAATGAAGATGAAGCAAAATCATGGTGGTTTCATCGTCCTTCTCTTCGTTGTCTTTCTCGTTCTGATGTCATCTTCAGCAGAAGCTCGAGGACTCCTTCTATCCAGAACACCTTCTGCAAGTATGTCTTTGATTTTTTATTAACTGCAAACGCAGCTCTTCTTCTTTTTTTCGTACTGAGATCGATAACGATGATGTCTAATCTGGGTTGATGTTCTTCTAGTTGTGAACTTTGGTGAAGTAGCTGGAGATAAGTCTGCTCAATACAAATACATCAACCACCATGATGAAGCAGCATCTAATTCCAATGATTTCTCAGACGTAAGTTTCCAAAAACTATGTTTTCCATTGCAAACTTTGGGGAAGCTGTTCCAGTTAAGCAAGTTGAGGTCAAGTTTCTCTGTATCAATTGCTATTTTAAGAAATTTGGATGGATATTAACTCTGTTTCTGCTTCGGTTCCACACTGGATTCATTGGATTGGACGATACAGCTGATGGGGGGATCTGAAGACTGTGATGAGAAAGATGAAGAGTGTGTGAAGAGAAGGATGGTTGCTGAGGCTCACTTGGACTACATCTACACTCAGAAACACAAGCAACCATGATGATGAATAGGAAAGCATGCAGCAGCTACTCTTGATAATACTCATACCAATATATTTCTGAAAAATAAATAACATAGAACTGGTACTACCAAGATCTTAATTGTAAAGGTGTAATTAATTACTGTGCTGTGATGGTTTATGTGGACTTTTCTCAAGTTGTAGACTTGTTATGCTCTAAAGACCACTCCAACACTAACCTAAATAAGACGTTCTTCTTCCCTTCTTCTTCCCGTGTATAAAGTCAAGAAAATGAAAGTAGTTATCTTCTTCAAACGTCACACTGTAGCTATCGATTTTCTATTCATAAAGAAATTGAATAACAATCGTGTTTTACCATCAGGAAACAGCAAAAATAAAAACATGCAATGATACTTACGTTCCACTGCACTACTGCATACATGTATTATTATTGACTGACCAAAAATGTAAAACAAAATATATACAAACTTACATAGATTTCATTACGTACTGATAAGTAACTCCTGAGAGAAGTCTGTGCTTTTGCTTCATTCAAGGGGTGACGACGAGGCACTGCAGGTGGCTGGCGAACTGTGCAACTCCTTCTTCAAGAAAAGAGGCAAACGAAAGGACATCGAATCCCATAACGGTACGCAATCTATCTCGATAAACCTTCTCCTTCTTGGATGTCAAGATTAGATCTTGAAGGAGAAGCGTTTATTGAGATAGATCGCGTACCGTAATGGTTCGGTGGCCTTGCGTCTGTCTCTTTTCCAACACTCCCTCGACGATGCTGGTTTTGGCCTCCATTGACCACCTCTTGTGCTTCCAGGGCGGCTAGCTGATCTTGGATCAGAGCGTATGGAGTACAGGCCCTTGGAGGATACAAGGCGACGTCATATTGGCCGTGACGTTCTGGTTCTCCATAATGTCATCGGTCGGAAAATCGAAGCTCTGCCGCAGAAAGAAGCGCCGGCGGTAGAATCTGGACCTTTACGTATCTGGAGGTTGAAGGACGCCGCACAACCTTGTTTAGGCTTTTCTCGATATCAGAAAGAACTATTTCCATGTATATATATATACGGTAAAGTTGGTGTTAACTGTTAACCATCTAAATAAAAATTATATACGGTCCTTGAACTTCACTGGTTATTCTGTACTAGTCCTCAACAAATATATTTTCTATAATAATGATCATTAAACTTAAATTTTCCTTCTGTTTTGGTCCTACTGTGAAAAATCTCAAATTTGATGATAGATTAAAAATTAACCTATCAACATATTTAACCAAATAAAGATGATGTGGCACCATATGAAACATTACGTGGACTATCGAATGTGGCACGTCAACACTTTCAGCAATTTAATCAATATATGAATATGTATATATACGAACTTTATAAAAAAATAAAAAACCTTGATTTCATATAATAACAATAAATGGTATAAATTAGATTATAATTTATATATATAAATATATACTAACAATAAAAGAACAAGCAGAAACTCAACAGTCCTCTTGCTCTTATCCTCCAATGTTGATAAACATGTTTTACCAACAAAGGAATAAGAAAGATAGCATTCTGATAATGACACATGTTCCATTGCAAACATCTCCTTATTGACCAAATATATAAATTACAGCCTCTGCTACCACTAAACATGTAAATAGAGTTCAATACTGAACAGCCAAACCAACTCCCTGAGGTTTCTGCTTCATTCAAGGGAGCATCGTCATGACAATGGCAGCTGTGCAATCCCTTCATCTTCAAGTTAGCAGTCCCTAATCACTGTCAGAATTCCTAATACAGCATCTATTCGTTCTATTATTTTATCATCATGCATAACCCAAATTAGAAAGGAAAAAAACAGACCTCCAGGCTCTCTGACTTTGGCTGTTCCTTTTACATTGGTACCAACTCAAACCACTTGAACATCCAAAAACAATGCATGGTGAAAAAGGATTAACATAGACAACAAACAAACCACATCGGAAACAGATATTTGGGTGGAAACTTTGAAACCTCTTCCATTTATACCTTATATATAAAACTATGAACATGAATTGCCGGACTCAGAGAAAGGAAAAAAGCAGAGGGGTAAGGAGCACTTCTTGCTCCGTTTTGAGATAGATAAAGCAACATTAGGCTTTATACGGAGCATGCATCATTATATCCAATAATAAAAACCTGACATTCCTCTTGAGCTTCTTCTTTCTTCAGTTTCCAGCTTGCAAGTTTATGTATAAAATTAAAACTGATGTCATCTCCAACATTTACGCATCCACCTCCTACCAAAATAAATAATTCCGCAGGTGAGATACCAGGATCAGGAATAGCTCTTCTATCCTTCCTTAAAGGAACAGTATTTAATTAAACACTTATGGCATATGATAAAGTGAAGCGTAGCGGTTCCATTCTATCCTTAAAAACACTAATATGAAGCTTAAGCATGTAGGCTTTCTCCACACATAATAAAGGATAGGGAAAGGACCATACCATGCCCGGAAACAGGTCCTGAACAGAATTTTCTGATAAACAATTTGCATGGACAATTGGACCCCGAGTTTTGCTTTCGGTTTCACTACCAAGCTTGGCCTTATCAGATGGTAAAGTCATGTACACAGCTCCCCTGAACACCCATTCATCCAGCTCAATGCTGTACGTATCATCAAACAATTCACCACACAGAAGACAAGCACATTGATTTTCATCAGCAGAAACCATAGGCTCGTCATCTACAATAGGTATCTCCTCACTGGTATCCTCTAACTTAACAGAATAGTCGTGTCTAACAGTTAGCTCAGTTCTTCTAGCAACCCAATCATCTGAGTTTGGAAACCATCTGCCAAGCCCACCTTTTTGTTTTGAATCCTGTGAAGCGTGCCATTCCAGGTGTCTGTCAAGTCGCTCTTTAAATTTAAGTCTAAGGCTACAAATGCTGCAACGATGAGGAAACTCTTCAAGGAGATCAGCAACCACACTGGAATGAAATCTCCTAATAGTATCAGGCTTGAACTGAAAGCCTATGAAGTTCTTTATTTCAACATCTGGTGTTTGGGGAAGTTCAGAGCTCTGTCCAGCAGGTTCTGGCTTAGACACCTCATCTGTAATCAAAGCTTGCACAGATGCGGGGACAGAAACAGAAGAAACTGGACTAGCCATAGAGACATCTTTTGTTTCACTAGACAATTCCTTAGGTGGTGGTAGGATAGGGACAGGCAGAGGCGTGCCTGTCTTTGGTGCAGATATCAATCCTTTGGCAAGTAATGAACTCAAAACATCTTGGCCCTCATTGGACAATCGCTTTTCTGTTGGGGAAAGGATAGGTGGCGATGATTCAGTCTTCGGTGCAGATATTACTCCTTTGGCAAGTAATGAGTTCAGGACGTCTTGTCCCTCATTGGGCAATTGGTTAAGTGTTGGGGAAGGGACAAGTGGTGGCGAAGATTCCTTCTTTGCTGCAGATATTAAACCTCTTGAAACTAATGTGCTAAGGAGTTTCGATAAAGGATTAGAGGAGTCCAGACAGGGACTTGGTTCAGACGCACTACTGATAACCAAAGTTGAAGGCATTGAAGAAGCCAGTGATACTGCTGCACTCAACCCAGCCAACGGTTTGGTACCTGCCTGGGTCACCATCAACCCTTTTTCCTGAGAGACTAGATTTTCTATGGTAGTTACTGGAGCAACAGAGATCTTTCCACTCTTTGCAATGGCCGCCAACAAACTACTAGCACTCATTTGCCCACCAGGGGTTTCTGATGCAGAATTTGCCCCACATCCCTTTAGTTGGGATGGGAAGATTGTAGAAGCAGCCTTCTTTGCTTCAGGAGGCTTAAGCTTAAAAGGATCACCACCGTTTCGTTTATTTGTGCTTACATTTGACTTTCCTGGAACATTAGATGCTTTAAAATCTGCCAGACGAGGATCTGGACGAGAATACCGTGCTACATCGGAGGGTGAAGGAGAAGGTTGATGCACTGGTGAGTGTCCAGAATGTGATACAGATCCTACAGGTGATATACGTTGCTGCCCAACAGCCCGTGGGGACACTGAAGTGGTGGCTCCGGAAAATCCAATGCTTGCATCTCTAACATGAGATGGTCTTAATTGTGATCCATTACTAACCCTTGTAAGGGAGCTTCCAATGATTGTCGTAGCAGGGTAGCCATCTGACTGATCTAATTTATCCAGGGGTCTCTTCCGGAGGTTATTGCCAAATGCCTACATCAATTGTCGCAGAAGAAAATAAATAGCAGAGATATCTGTCGAATTCAAAATATCAAAAGAGATATCTGAACATTAGACACTTGTACGTTCGAATTTTTCCATTCAGATTAGTTGCAAGTCTTCTACCTACAACCAATGAACCTTTTTAAATGCAGGGATGTTGGTGCATTAGCCTCTGTGATCATTAAATGTCTAGATCATTAAATGTCTAGATCATTAAATTGTGATCTTATAAGTTGATATGAAACATATATTAAGGAATGTAATAGTCTCTATCTATAATATATGGATTCAATAAACTAGTGCAATAACATAATGTCTATTAGCACCTAGATTAGAAAAGAGAAATAACAAGAATTGTGAACATTTTATCCCTTTGTAATTTCTCATATTCATGAAAGATCTGTCAACGGAGGCAAGGTGATCTCTCCCTGTCTACTAGTTTCACTCCAGAAAAACTGAAAAATAAAGACGAAAAATCTAGTGACTAAGCAGGTCAGGATTCAGGAAGCTTACCGGTTTTTCTGAACCATCTGACGTCCAAGTATCTCTCCTTGAAATGCTCGACATATTGGTTGTGCCATGATCTGTGGATCTAGGGTCAATAGAATCCCACATGAATTCCTCCTCTTCAGAGTTTTTCCAGCTAGTGCTGTCTGTCCTACTAACAATACCACGTGCTTCAATGTTGGAAGCTTTATGCTGTGGATAAGTAGGAACCCGTTGCTTTATTGGAAAACCGTTTCTTTGATTAGCAATTGTCTCAGTAACATCCTGTGCTCCATACCAAGGCTTTCCTTGACCCTGCTCTATAACCTTACTACTGCCTCTTCCAGTTCCTACTGAGTTTCTAGACATTTCCAAACCAAATTCAGGATCTCCGTAAGACACACCAATGTTTTTCTCTCGAATGGGATCATGAAGTGCCACTCTTTGTGGACGCTGAATACTCTGGATTTGTTTAGAAAGTCAAAAAATAACTGAAATAAAACGCCATAAATATATAATAAGAAAATACAATGTAGGATACTTACAGGTGTTTTAGCTGGAGTATCCATCCACAATTGTCCAGTGCTAACAGCAGATGGTCTCTCCAGCCTCTCAACGTCATCAGAGAGGGCCCCACCCATATCGCTGGGTATACCCTTTGATGGCTACATCATAATATGAGATGTTAGACTTTGTTTTTTAAGTGTCACAACAAAATAAGAAATCAAACACCCAAGCTATTAAAAAAATAAAAAGACAGATCCAATCCTTAGTCCATAGTTAACTGACAAATCTATGACCCAAAGTATCATTAATCCACATATCTAAGCAGTAAAATTATAGCATCCAACTAATAAACTGAAAACCTTCATAATAAATCTCATTTCCAGTAAAGTTATCCAGATTTAACTGCATAAGAAAATAATGCAAATCATCAACACTGACTTACTCTTACTGACTGTTGAAGCCGCTGTCTTTCAAGATACTTGGGATTAACATGAATGCTGTGGGCAGGACGTTGAGACTGTGGTTCAGTCATGGATGCTGGAGGACCTGAAGAACCATTTGCAGCAGAACCGAATCCAAGTTCCTTTTCAATATTCTGAAGCATCAGAGGATGAAAGAAACCTTTCCACGTTCCAAAAAGATGCTTCATGCTTATGTGTACCGGAGGATCAACCTGTCTGTATGCTCTGCAGAAAACCTAAGACAAATAGAAAGAGACAGAAATCAAGTATTACTTATCAATCACCATTAACTAAAAACAAAACAATTATTATATATAAGTATATTCTCCATTAACTAACACAAAAAAGGAAGTTTGCAGGCTCATAATTTATATCTTACAGACACAAACATAAAACCCTGTGGTGTAAAGACATCAAGAAGATGAAATTTTTAACATAAACTGGGAGACAACCAAATTGTATCTGCAAAAGTGCAGAGCAATTAACTTAGTTAAGAACCTAACCTCAGGCAATCTGGCTGCGAAGTATTTGATGTAATCCCTCCCAATATTCTTCACAATACTGTCTAAAAGGTAAAGAGAAGGCAGCTTTTGATCACTGGGAACCTGCAAGTTAATGTTCTTATCAAATACAATTCGCAATGGCCTAGTAATTAAATTTTCTACGAAAATTACTAGCCAGAGTGACCGGAAAAGTTCCAAAATTCAATACATAGGTAAGCCAACATACAAGTAGATCAATACAAATATAAAGGGCTACAAGGTCACACAGAGAGCAAAAGCTGTTACAGTAATTATTCTTTCCATGGTTTTGCTTATTTCTGGATATCCATAGCACTAATTAATATACAGATACATGTACAAAGAATACATAGGTGCAAGCGAAGGAAATGAAGATTCCTGTATCCCAGTCCTGTAGAAGTACCCAACATAGCTGATGATGAACACTTTCCAGCAAATTACACACTCCTGTGCTGATTGATCATGTCAAAATGCTGTCCCTACTGTATTTATCTATAGAAATTCCAAGAAATCTGTGAACACTGGCATATCGGGAGACACTTTAAGGCTAGCCATACTATACAATGAGACTTCATTGCATTGAACTCTAAGGCAACGGCAAAGACTGAAAATAAAATTGGTGCATTCCATAAAGTAATATAGCATATCATATAATAACATTTTAAAATAACACTAGAATATCTAAAACAATTCAACTTTCAAGAATAAAAGCAGAAACCATCCAACCGGGAGTGCTCAATAATTAGCACTTGTCGCATTAATAATTCTATAGCTCCACCCTTCTCTAGAAGAGAATCCTCATAATGCAAAATAATGGAATCAGGAATTGAATGGTCTGTTATTGTGAATACAACTGCCATGGTGCTCATCCACATACATAAATGCTAGATTAAAAGAATATCATTAATATATGTTCCTCTCCTTCCCAGCCAAAATACCTTTGTAAATTGAATAGGTGGAGTACATCAGTTGGTTAGCATTTGGTAAGTTGCAATACTAAATTGAAATACCATACAGCTCCTTATGGAGTGAATTATATAATAAAGTCTCAGCTTGTGCTTACATATACACGGTCTTGTCAAAACAATGAGCCGTCGTCAGCATATTAGATCACCCAACAGTTAGAAGCTCTGAATAAGCTTGAATATAATATCAGAATGCAAGAGAACTGTAGTTCCAATGGAGAAAGGAGCCACTAAAAATCCATATTTCACTAATCAACAGTTGTTTACAGTACTAGATCTCTGCTTCAATCATGGGTATTTAGTTAATATTTACTTTAACAAGTTAAGAAGAAGATAAAAACGTTTTTCTCATGTCATACAATTGAGGCTAGAGAGCTAGCAAGACACGCTTCAACGTAAAGCTTGGATATTTCATTCACCTCAAGAATATGATTGCAAATAGTAGCCGCGATAGCTTTGGCAGCATGCTGATTTTCGCCTGCAATTATTGTCAAGTTGGTAATGATCGGCTTTGAGTTGAAAGTGAGCTCCGCAAGCGCGGCTCTGTATTGTTCCACGAGCTCCTGGTGCTGTTGATGCTGTGGCATGGGCTGTGGTTGGTACCCTCCGTCGCCGCTTGAATCAATGCCATCCATGTCTCTCTCCATCATTCCGTACCGTGACTGGATCAGATTTGAACTAGATATCGTCGGCCTCTGCTGGAACTGCCGAACGTCTGAATCTTCCACAACCAATCTGGCCTTCTTCAATCCAGGTTCTCTTGATCTATCGAATGATCTACGAGAGCTATCCATCTCCATTGATATAGTCTTACTACCCTAAACCCTAATTTAGCTTATTTTCCTCGCAATTACACGATTACAGTGGAAGAAACGACATCCAAACTCCAAAATTACGAAAATTACATGGAACTCCAGCAGTATATAACCTATGGTATTACGCTAAGAAATCTACAGACAACTCAATCTAAGACAAAATAATAATCGAAGAGAGACACGGAGGAGAGAGTGAACGAGCACCAGACTCCAGAGGCTCGTAGAGAGAGAGAGAGAGCGCGTTACTTCATTATTACTTAGGGTTTCTGTATTTATTTAGGTTAATTAATAATAAAATAAACATAGAAAATTAGAAATGGTTATATTTCTTTTTCTGCAGTTATCGGAAGTACGAGTTGCGCGAAATATTTTTTATATTAAATAAAAAATATATGTATAGTTTATTTATTATTTATTAGATTTAATTTATTAAAGTATTTTTATTTATTTTTTTCACTTCATACTCATTCATTTTCCGAATCCGAAATATCTAAAATACATAACGAAATAAAATAAGCGGGATGTATTAAAGTTCAGTTCACTCGACACATTCCATGTCTGGACTTCCTCGCTATCCAGCTAGCACATCTATTCACGAATCTTCTAACAAACTGTCATGTTAATCTAGGTATACCTTTTGCCATATCCAAAATATCTGTCAGAATGTGTTGCAGTTCCCAATCCTTTTCCGACTCCGATCTTTGTAGGTTGTGTATAATAACATGTGCACCAGATTTTATAATAACATCCTCTCATTTATAATACACCGCTAATTCTACCGCATGCATAATCGTCTTGGCTTATGGCATCTTTGTGTTACCTTCCCTTCCACTCGTGTTTCGGCCCGCTATGAATTGACCTCGCCAATCTCTTGCAATTACTCCCGTTCCAGCCCTACTCGTCGTATTTTCCCATGCCCCATCGCAGTTTACCTTAATCGTTCCAAATTCAAGTCCCCTTCATTGGGGCTCTCGGCATGGTCTGGCTGGTACATCTTCAGTCGATTCGGCTTGCCATGTCCTCAAGCAATCTTCGGCTAAGCTTTGGGTCGCCTTGATGGCTTTTTCCGGCCTTGGCACCCCCCATTGTGGACAGCCCAACAACGCTCTTTCCAAATCTCCCACGTCAAGGTCTCCGTTCCTAACCTTCTCTTCATACCTTCCTCGCTTGTTCCCTCGTTCAGCTTCATCATATAGCTGAGCCAGTCCTCCCTCTCGGTCACACCGAGCATCTCCCATCTCACGCTCATGCCTCCTAGCCACGCGTGTTTCGTCCACTCACACCACAATAATGCATGGGCCACGTCTTCCGTCTCGGCGCAAAACGAGCATATTCGTGTTACGGTGATCCCTCCCTGTTCCAATATCGTTTGGACCAGTATGGCTTGGCGACTTGCTTGCCAAATAAATTTTTTTACCTTCGGTGCCGCTTTACCTTGCCAAAGTTTCGCATACCTCTTGTCATCCATGGTGTTTCTCTCTCGACCTGTTATGTTCATGCTTTCCCTTGCCATCACTATCTCTGATTTACAGCTTCTTTTACTATGCCATATCTTCCCACATCTGAAACAAAAGTCTGGCAACCTTTCATATCTAATCTCGGCACGACCTCTATCTCCATTCATCCTAGTATACCAAATTCCAACTAATAGAGGATTATTTGTGTTCACCTCAACTTTAACTCTCAGAAAATCTCAATCTATCCCCATCGGTCTTATTACTTCATCTACTTCCTTTACTGTCCCAAAACACTCTTCAAGTTTCACTGCATTCTGGCTACTGAATTTGTCAACCTCTAATCCGTGAATTTGTGTCCAAAGCTGCACTATGTGGAACTGAACATCCAATATTCTAACTTTCTTACTCCATTTCTCTAATGACAAGCAATTCCCTTGTATAACTCAAAGACTCCAATCTAAAGCATATTGTAGTTCATTCTCATTAGTAAATTCAAAAAAATTACCTCGCATGGCATTTCCTGCACTCTAACCCCTCCATGCTGAGCCTAGGCGTGCTAGAGAACATTATGCACAACTATTTTTCGGATCAGCTTGGTACTGAGCACTTTGCCTATGCATAAGTTATCCATTTTGATTGTAGCATTCCTCGGGATATCAACGTATTTGCCAGGGATTATTCTATCATCTTCTTCGTGCGAATCGTGCTTCGGGTTCGTCGGTTCCATTTGGTCCCCCTACTGCGATAACATACACAAATTATCCCAATTAATTGTTACACTTACACAGCTTGTCTGCTGGTTTAATCCTGTGTAGTCGTGGGAAGGAGATGCGGCTTCATGGATTCGACGTGGTTGTTCATTGTTTGGCTCAGCTGGGTTAATTAGGTGAGATTGGACCTCAACCGCTTGTTTGCTCCTTCAATTGGCTAGGGCAAGGGTTTTGGTTGCTTCTGATGGCTTCCGTCTCTGGTTGTTCCGTCTGAATCGGACACCTGGTAAGCTCCATTTAGCTTGAATGTAGACCACCACATGGACTTGAATCCGGCGAGCGGCGACTGTAAACACCTGATTTTGGCTCGGGGTCAAAATACCGTACGCGAGGAATCGATATAAAAATAAAAAAATTATTTAAAAATATCTAAAAAAATCTGAAAAAAAAATATCTAAAAAAAAAAAAATATATTAAAAAAAAAAATATCTACATATATTTGTATATAAATAGAAGGTAGGGGTTGTCGTGAGAAGGAGGAGAAAAGGAGAGAAAGAAGAAGGAAGATTGAGAAAAAAAAAATAGAGAGAGTGAAAAAAAAATATCGATAATTATCGGTCTCGATTTCTCGTACGGTGTTTTATCCTCCCATGAGTTAGGTATATTTCTCTCTTCAATATCATATTTTGTATTTTCCAAATGTGAAATAAAATTGAGAGTTTATATACATATATTATCTATTTATGTATAATATACTTGTTAATATATATATTTATATTATGTTTATGTAATATTATTATATATATATGTATAATATATATTTATATTATGTTTATGTATTACTATATATATTTATATTATGTTTATACTATTATATCTATATGTATAATATATATTTATATTATGTTTATGTATTACTATATATATTTATATTATGTTATTACTATATATATATATATCTATATGTATAATATATATTTATATTATGTTTATGTATTACTCTATATATATTTATATTATGTTTATGTATTATTATATATATTTATATTATGTTTATGTATTACTATATATATTTATATTATGTTTTTACTATATATATCTATATGTATAATATATATTTATATTATGTCTATGTTATCTATCTCTCTATATGTTTAATATATATTTATATTATGTCTATGTTATCTATCTATCTATATGTTTAATATATATATATATATATATATTATGTATATGTATATTATGTATATGTATATAATGTATATGTAAAAAAAAAAAAAAAAGTTTTTTTTTTCAAAATTTACTTAAGTCATTCCCAAACTTTGATGAAGGTTACAACTCGGTCCTTGGACTCTCGGGTCATTTCTGGGACGTTATCGAGTGTTATAAACCAAACCGGAAAAGTTTTGGGCCATTTGTGCAAATTGTTTTTTCTTAATTCAGCTCTTTTTTTAAAAAATACATTTTGATTTCTAAACTTTTCTAGACATTCCATGATTTCTATAAATGTTACAAATAAGTCTAGAATAATTTTTGGGTTATTTTTGGAATTTTATCAAGTGTTACAAATAAATCTAGAAAAGTTTAGGGTCAGTTCTGTAATTTTAAAAAATGTTTTCAGTTTAATTATAATATTTATAAAAAAAAATACATTTTTGATTCCTAAATTTTTCTGGACATTCCATGACTTTTAAAAATGTTACAAATAAGTCTAGAATAATTTTCGGGTTATTTTAGAACTTTACCAAGTGTTACAAATAAGTCCAGAATAGTTTAGGGTCATTTATGCAATTTTCGAAAATATTTGTTCAATTCAGCCCAAATTTTAATAAATTGCATTTTGGTCCTTAGATTTATTTTGGACATTTTTTAACTTATCAAAATGGGACAAATTAATCCAACGAGCTTAAAATCTTCAAAAATCATTCGTGCATGTTTTGACACGTTTAAAATGGCTCGAGAGTTAAACTATTTTTTTCGAGTACAACTAACTTTAGTTCTCTTTTGTTTATTTAAAATTAACTCAAAAAAAAAAATGTTTATACATGGTTTAAGGAAAATGCATAGTCTTCTTTTGTGCCAAGCATGATCGAAACGAGCAATTCGGGTAAATAAAAAAAATTTCAAAAGCAAACTAAAGTACCGAAAGGGCGGATTATGAGCTTGCGAGCTTTTAAGATGTAATCAAACCCCCGAACTCGATTCTCTGGACGTAGACCTTTCTAAGCCCTAGGATGTTAATTTCATGTACCCTAGGCAATTTTAGGATTCCGATTAGCCTTTAATTAATCGGTGGCGACTCTTTCAAATTTTCCGGTCCGGTTGATGACCCCGCTCGACCGGACCCTTCTCTCGCCAAGACCCGACATTTTCAAAAACAAATTTAAAATATTTTAAAAACGGGTCGGGGAAAGTCGGATCCGACGTCCGACAATTTGGCGACTCTGCTGGGGACCTCTTTTAGAGGGTTTAGGCTTTGTCATGTTTGCTTTGCCATATTATATTTTGCCATATCCGTTTTGACCGTTTGTTCATGCTTGCAGTTTCAAATTTTGTCCAAAAGGCGATGTAATTGTAATAAGTCAAAAAAAAAAAAAATCTTGTTTTGCACACACCACGCTGGTTACCATTACCCGCTCGGACCTGGAGCACATTAAGAGCTTAGGGAGTTTAGTAGGGGAATGCGCCCGGAGCGGTTTGGACCGCCGGCACGCACCCAAACAACTCAACTCGATGATCAGAATGGGTCCGTGATCCTCTTTAGGGGGTGAGGTTCCCCTGGTTCAGAGGACCTAGAAATTCCATCCATTTAGAACAAAAGCTCCACACCGTGTTTAGTCTTTACCAGTTTTGTGTGTACTTTCATTTTTGGGCTCAACTAATATAAATGAGAATTCGGCCCATGTATTTGGATACGAGATTGACCCACAACCCATGAAGAAATTTGGCCCATGAAGAAGTTTGGCCCATTGATGTAAATGTGTTTTGTTTTGGCCTTAGATCATGACATGTATAGGATTGGGCCTTTTGTATTATATATTCCAGACTGTTGTAAATGTAATATGAGTCTTACTAATGAAGTTAAATTCTCGCACTTGCATTGCATTTTTCAAAAAAAAAAAAAAAAAATTAATGTAAGTTCCGTTCATTCAATCTTGTATCCTTAAGACGTTTCACGCACCATCTTTGGTAAGGATGAAAAAAAAAATCATTGCCCTCACATTAAGGTCATACAACTCTACGGTCGAAATTGCCCGAATATGGAAAGTCATGACAAAAGAGAATCAGAAATACGTGAACAAGAAGATTGACGAGGTTCACGAGCTCGTAAACTACAAAGTCAATTGGATTCTCAACGACTTGTCTGGATTATGAAATATGGAAAAACGTGTCTGCGTGATTAACAACAACGGAATACGTTCACAAGTTCCATTCGACACCAGCAAGTCCGTCTTTCAACCCGAATGAGATAATCAGGGATAGACTCCAACAACCACCGTCATTCTAGCAATGTTGGGGCACTTTGGAAAAATGTGGGGGCAACATTGCTAAGTTGAATGACACCCTTGAACAGTTCATACGAAGAACGAGGCAAATAAAAAGATTTTCAAAATACATGTCCTCGACCTTCGTTCGAACCAAGGAACAAGCAACAAATGCACTCAATGAGCTACGTCGTTGTGTGAAACGTCTTAAGAACTAGACATTGATTGGCCAAATCCTTATAAAGTATTTTTGCCATACATGCAATCAAAGTCTATGAATGGAATGAACGGAACATGCAGAATTTTTGAAATCAATCATGCATGATCAATTGTGTATTCATCCTTCTTACTATGGTATTTTGGATTTAGGTTTCCGGAAATCCATGCGACATTCGATGACTCCAGCACCTCAAAAACACGAGGAGAAATTCATCAAGCTAAAGCAAACCATGAGTTCCTGCACAGTGCAGTCAATCGTTGGCATGACCTCCTAGGTCAAGCGGATTTTTGCTTTTCTAAGCTCCAGGCAGCTGTGACTACCACAGTATCCCTGATCTCGTCTTCCTGAGGAACACTACTGTCGTGGTACTTCATCAATCCATGTAAGGCACTTTTGCCATCCTGACGAAGCTCCACCTCCCACATATGGCCATCCTGACCAAGGTCCACCTCCCACATATGACCATCACACACCCGGAAGGAAAAATATACTTTTAGGACTCGGTTTTCGTCCTGATTTCAAAGATTATGAAGTCGTCTGGAGGAAACGTTTAGATGAAAATTCAAGGACATTGTTGTTTCCTCCCCTTGCCGTTTCATTCCCAGGTCCGCCACAAGTGATCTAACCCAATGACGTTGATACTCACGTGGGCTTATCATGCTTATTTTCAACTGGTATCACCATTGGAGCTCTAATTGATGAAGCTCCCTCATGCCTTTTGATCATCCACTCGTTAGTGGGGCACCCTTGCCGAATCTGACTCTATTCATTACATAGAAGGATCTGTTGGCTCACACGACATTGCAATTTGGAATACAAAATCAATCAGATACCAAATTGTATCAATTCCTGAATGCAGTGAGTGAGGAGTATGATCAGGAAAAACGAGATCTACTCCGAGAAAAATCCGTTACCTGATGAAGAATCAACTTATGCAACTATCCGATCAAGGAAGGGACCAGAGATAAGTAATGGGTACCGCGGCAAGGAGGGACACCGAGGTTCATCATCATAATTGAGCCCGTCTTCTATGTTGCGCCTCGCTTAGAGAAAGTGACAATCATAGTCAAACTGACCCACGCCACTAGACCACATTCGACCACCAGAAAAGGGAAGGTTGTTTTACAAAGTAAAGGAGATGAGAAAAACAATTCTCTGTCGTTTGATCGAGCTAAAGCATAGGCGACTTAAATAGAGATGAAGAGACGTTATTGTTGACACGGGGAAGACGCCATCAAGATGTCATTGTTGACACGGGACAGACGCCGTTGTTGACCCCTGCAGAAGAGTCGTCATTGTTGACACAGGGAAAATTCCGTTGTTGACTCCTGCATAAGAGTCACCATTGTTGACACGGGACAGACGTCGTTATTGACTCATGCATAGGAGATGCCATTGTTGACTTTCTCCGTTGTTCACAACAGGGGAGACATCGTTATCGATGCAGAGAGATACCATTGTTGGCAGCGTCGATCGGAAAGGCTTGAAATGTAGTCAGTACGGAAAGTTCGTCACAGCAAGGCGAAGTACTTCCAATTGATCAGATTCCTCGAAGGGAGGAAAAACCCATTGAGGGACAACATCGACGCCAACGTCGTCGTCACCACGGAGATGAAAGCTGCGAAGAAGAGAAGCAGACCAACAATCACCTTGTGTTCTTATTTGCATCTTTGCGTTCAAAATAAATTGGCAACACTTGCACCCATGAGTAAAATTTCTCCGGGAAACCAAAAACTGCCAATGGAGATCAAAATCAAAGAAGTTTCAGCCTATTGTTGTACAATCGAAGAATCATACAGTCAACCATGACTCACTGATATAAAAAAAAGATATCTGGAGTACGGAGTTCCCAGAGAACGCCACAAGAAAATGTCTAAATGGTCATGCGAGGAATGACTTGCAATTAATTTCCTAGTGGCCCGACTATACCCATTTGAGATGCGTGAATGCTAAAGAAGCTGAACATTTAATGGAAGAAATTCATGAAGGTTGTTGCGGCACACACATGAACGTGCAAGACTTGGGTACTTTGGGTTCACCATGACGGCTGATTGTATAAAATATGCCCAACAATATCACATCTGTCAAGTGTACGCGAACCAAATCCACGCGTCACTGCACGAGCTCTATTCCAGAAATTCCCCACGGGCTTTCAAAATGTGGGGCATCGATGTAATCAACATGATTTTCCCAAAAGCGTCCAATTGTCATCGATTCATATTGCATTGATTACAATCAATTACTTCATCAGGATTAGAGGTTATTACCCCGACGTGAATAACGGCAAAGACCATTGAATTTTTCATCAACGAGGACATCATCGTGTGTCATGGGATGCCGAAGTCAATCATCACCGGCAATGCCAGAAATCTAAATTGGATTGAGTTATGATCAAGTGTAAAAATGCATCTCTATATCACCCACAAATGAATGGCGCAGTGGAAGCAACAATTAATGGACTGACATGATAAGCTGTCTTAGGCACTCATGGCATACAGGACCTCAATACGGACATCAACAGGGGCAACCCCATTTTCCTTTGTTTACAGGATCGAAGCCGTGTTGTCAATTGAAGTAAAATTACCGTCAGCTAGGATCCCCGCCGAGGCAGAGAAGGACGAGTCAGAGTAGGCGAAATGCAGATACGTGCAATTGAACCTCATGACAAAAGGCGGCTCATCGCGCAGTGCCACGGGCATTTGTACCAGCAACGCATGGCTCGTGCATTTAACAGGAAAGTCAGTCCAAGAGAATTACAAGCAAGCAATCTAATTCTCCAGGAAAAAGATTCGAGTCAATCCAGACTCTCGGGGCAACTTTGTGCCTAAATATGAAGGGTCTTATGACGCCAAAGAGAGTTTCAGCAGAGGAGCCATGATCGTCACCGACATGGACAACCAAGAACTCCCAGTCCAATCAATATGGACGCAGTCAAAAAATACTATCCTTAAGGAGTTCGTAACCAGAAAGCGAGTCTCCAAAAGTGAGAGAAAATTCCCGCTAAATCGAAAACCCGAAAGGGCGGTTTAGGCAAAATTTAGGGAAAAGGGGCATGATTGAAAATCCCCAAAAGGACAATCATGGCAAAAGGAGAGGAATCAAATCTCTGCTAGGTTGAAAACCTGAAAGGGCAACCTAGGCAAAAATTAAGGGAACTGAGAGGTGCGGTAAAAAAAAAAAATTACCGTAGCAAAATGATAGAAAAACGAGAGATCTTTAAAAAAAAACAAAAAACTTCAAGTCAATCCAAAATCTGAGGGCAAGTTTGTACATAAATATGAAGGGATTTATGTCATCAAAGTGATTTTCAGTGGGGGAACCATGATCATCACAGACATGGACAACAGAGAACTCCCTAATCCAATCAATGTGGATGCCAAAAAAAAAAAAAAATCGTCATCAGAAAGCGAGCCTCCAAAAATGAGAGAAATTCCCGCTAAATCGAAAACCTGAAAGGGCGGTTTAGGCAAAATTTAGGGAAGAGAGGCATGATTGAAAATCCCCAAAAGGACCATCATGGCAAAAGGAGAGGAATCAAATCCCTGCTAGGTTGAAAACCCGAAAGGGCGACCTAGGCAAAAATTAAGGGAATCGAGAGGTGCGGTAAAAAAAAAAATACCGTAGCAAAAGGAAAGAAAATCAAGAGATTAAAAAAAAATGCTCAAAAGTGGACGACATTGTTTCCCACAGTAGCAATAAAAAGAAGTTGTGATTGACATTAATTTGAGCTGCCTCGACAACTTGCATGGATACACATTGTGAAGATAGCATGAATGACTTTATGGAACTCCATCAAGAAAGACTCCAAAGTCGATTAATGATAAATCTGACTGAGAAGTCCGCACAAGCAGTCAGACATCTCGAAAATGGTTTTTACCTCCAAAGTGAATTACAAGCTAATGGGCGGGGTCTTTAGGTGCTCAACCTCCGCAAGTCATCATCAACAATCGGGACTTGTAGATATCCAACTTCCGAGAGTTACAAACCGACAAACGAAGCGTTTAGGTGCTCAACCTCCATAAGTCATCCCCAACGATCAGAACCTGTAGATATCCAGCTTCTGAAGGCGCCAAGCCGACGAACGGGGCCTTGAGGTGCTCAATCCCCGTAAGTCACCCACAACAAAGCTTCTGGAAAAAAACACGAGCGGAGCCTTTATGTTTCAGCCTTCGCAAGTCATCATCGACGACCAGAACCTGTAGTTATCCAGCTTCTGGGAGTCACAAGCCGACAAGCGGAGCCTTTAGGTGTTCAACCTCCGCAAGTCATCCTCGACGAATAGGACCTGTAGTTATCCAGCTTCTGGGAGTCACAAGCCGACAAGCGGAGCCTTTAGGTGTTCAACCTCCGCAAGTCATCCTCGATGACCAGAACCTGTAGTTATCCAGCTTCTGGGAGTCACAAGCCGACAAGCGGAGCCTTTAGGTGTTCAGCCTCTGCAAAGTCATCCTCGACGAACAGGACCTGTAGTTATCCAGCTTCTGGGAGTCACATGCCGACAAGTAGAGTCTTTAGCTGCTCAGCCTCCACAAGTCAACCCCAACATGTCACAAGCCAACAAGCAGAGCCTTTAGGTGTTCAGCCTCTACAAGTCATCCTCGATGACCAGAACCTGTAGTTATCCAGCTTCTGGGAGTCACAAGCCGACAAGCGGAGCCTTTAGGTGTTCAGCCTCCACAAGTCATCCTCGACAAACCGGACCTGTAGTTATCCAGCTTCTGGGAGTCACGAGCTGACAAGTGGAGTCTTTAGGTGCTCAGCCTCCGCAAGTCAACCCCAACGAGTCACAAGTCGACGAGCGGACCCTTTAGGTGTTCAGCCTCCGCAAGTCATCCTCGATGACCAGGACCTGTAGTTATCCAGCTTCTGGGAGTCACAAGCCAACAAGCGGAGCCTTTAGGTGTTCAGCCTCCACAAGTCATCCTCGACGAACAGAACCTGTAGTTATCCAGCTTCTGGGAGTCACAAGCTGACAAGCGGAGCCTTTAGGTGTTCAGCCTCCGCAAGCTATCATCAACGAGTCACAAGTCGACGAGCGGACCCATTAGGTGTTCAGCCTCCGCAAGTCATCCTCGATGACCAGGACCTGTAGTTATCCAGCTTCTGGGAATCACAAATTGATGAGCGTTTAGACGCTCAGTCTCCACAAATCATCGTGAACGATCGGGACCTATAGGTGTCTAGCTTCCGAAAGTTGAATAATGATGCTTATCTACTATGTAAATAATGAATAAAGAGGAGCCAAAATCAGTTATTTGTCTTTGAACACACACTCATGAGATCACTTCCATGAGCGCGTGTCCAAAGAGGGGCAACTGTAAACACCTGATTTTGGCTCGGGGTCAAAATACCGTACGCGAGGAATCGATATAAAAATAAAAAAATTATTTAAAAATATCTAAAAAAATCTGAAAAAAAAATATCTAAAAAAAAAAATATATATTAAAAAAAAAATATCTACATATATTTGTATATAAATAGAAGGTAGGGGTTGTCGTGAGAAGGAGGAGAAAAGGAGAGAAAGAAGAAGGAAGATTGAGAAAAAAAAAATAGAGAGAGTGAAAAAAAAATATCGATAATTATCGGTCTCGATTTCTCGTACGGTGTTTTATCCTCCCATGAGTTAGGTATATTTCTCTCTTCAATATCATATTTTGTATTTTCCAAATGTGAAATAAAATTGAGAGTTTATATACATATATTATCTATTTATGTATAATATACTTGTTAATATATATATATATATATATTTATATTATGTTTATGTAATATTATTATATATATATGTATAATATATATTTATATTATGTTTATGTATTACTATATATATTTATATTATGTTTATACTATTATATCTATATGTATAATATATATTTATATTATGTTTATGTATTACTATATATATTTATATTATGTTATTACTATATATATATATATCTATATGTATAATATATATTTATATTATGTTTATGTATTACTCTATATATATTTATATTATGTTTATGTATTACTATATATATTTATATTATGTTTTTACTATATATATCTATATGTATAATATATATTTATATTATGTCTATGTTATCTATCTCTCTATATGTTTAATATATATTTATATTATGTCTATGTTATCTATCTATCTATATGTTTAATATATATATATATATATATATTATGTATATGTATATTATGTATATGTATATTATGTATATGTAAAAAAAAAAAAAAAAAGTTTTTTTTTTTCAAAATTTACTTAGGTCATTCCCAAACTTTGATGAAGGTTACAACTCGGTCCTTGGACTCTCGGGTCATTTCTGGGACGTTATCGAGTGTTATAAACCAAACCGGAAAAGTTTTGGGCCATTTGTGCAAATTGTTTTTTCTTAATTCAGCTCTTTTTAAAAAAAATACATTTTGATTTCTAAACTTTTCTAGACATTCCATGATTTCTAAAAATGTTACAAATAAGTCTAGAATAAGTTTTGGGTTATTTTTGGAATTTTATCAAGTGTTACAAATAAATCTAGAAAAGTTTAGGGTCAGTTCTGTAATTTTAAAAAATGTTTTCAGTTTAATTATAATATTTTTAAAAAAAATTACATTTTTGATTCCTAAATTTTTCTGGACATTCCATGACTTTTAAAAATGTTACAAATAAGTCTAGAATAATTTTCGGGTTATTTTAGAACTTTACCAAGTGTTACAAATAAGTCCAGAATAGTTTAGGGTCATTTCTGCAATTTTCGAAAATATTTGTTCAATTCAGCCCAAATTTTAATAAATTGCATTTTGGTCCCTAGATTTATTTTGGACATTTTTTAACTTATCAAAATGGGACAAATTAGTCCAACGAGCTTAAAATCTTCAAAAATCATTCGTGCATGTTTTGACACGTTTAAAATGGCTCGAGAGTTAAACTATTTTTTTCGAGTACAACTAACTTTAGTTCTCTTTTGTTTATTTAAAATTAACTCAAAAAAAAAAAAATGTTTATACATGGTTTAAGGAAAATGCATAGTCTTCTTTTGTGCCAAGCATGATCGAAACGAGCAATTCGGGTAAATAAAAAAAATTTCAAAAGCAAACTAAAGTACCGAAAGGGCGGATTATGAGCTTGCGAGCTTTTAAGATGTAATCAAACCCCCGAACTCGATTCTCTGGACGTAGACCTTTCTAAGCCCTAGGATGTTAATTTCATGTACCCTAGGCAATTTTAGGATTCCGATTAGCCTTTAATTAATCGGTGGCGACTCTTTCAAATTTTCCGGTCCGGTTGATGACCCCGCTCGACCGGACCCTTCTCTCGCCAAGACCCGACATTTTCAAAAACAAATTTAAAATATTTTAAAAACGGGTCGGGGAAAGTCGGATCCGACGTCCGACGATAAACTCTCACGCAGCGGAAATCGACTAAAATTTGTCTTATCAAGTATTTTTAATTAATAATACATTTATCTTAATAATATACAATAAAAATTAGGTATATTTATAAATAATATTAACCTTATTAGTATTTGTGTATAATATAAACTATTTTATCTATTTTAATATTAGAATTCTCTTAAAAAATTAATAATATTTTTTTTACTAATTATAATGATAGTAAAAATATCTACAAATAAAAAATTTAATTATTTTTTATTTAAAAAATATGTCGAGTCTATAAATATAAAAAAAAAAATCATAGGCATATATATATAAAAATCAAAGTCATATTAGGATTTGTGTATTGTGAATTACATGATCCACGAGTCGAAAGTTACTACAGAAAAAATGTTTTTTCAAAAAGTAGGCATTGTGTTAAAACAAATTGAAAAAGTAAGGATACCGAAAAAATATTTAAAAATCTGTATATAAGCGTTACCGTGAGTAACAAATTTTTTTTTTCGCTACCCGGGGTAGCGTTTTCTGAAAAAGCTACGTATGGGTAGCATTTTCGTCAAAATGCTACCTTGAGTAGCGTTTTGAATAAACACTACCCCATACATGCAATTATTTATTTAAAGTAAAAATACTGTTTAAATCACTATTTAGATTTTTATGTATCGTATGTAGAGTTTTTTACGTATCGTATTATACGGTCAGTCTAAAAGCCAAAAATTAACGTCTAATTAGTGTCATTTAATTCGTAATTAAATTATCTACGCACTGTATTTTTTTTGAGTAAGTACATAATTAAATTTCTCACCTAATACATTTAATTATTTCGGTCAAATTATAAACCAAACGATGTTAGGTTAAAAAATCATTGTATTTCTAATCAAAAAAATTACCCTAGGTATAAAGTTGAATTACGTCATAAATGACGTTCAGCGTGGTGAATTTGGACTTACATGTTCTGAGTTATATATTTTTTAAGTCAAATTTTCATATATCAATTTTCGGCAGAGCGTACAATCAATCCGTAAGTCCAAATTTAATATTTTTTGCATAATTTGAATCACAATTAAAATATCTACGTACTATAATTTTTTAATTTTTTAATAGATACATAATTTTATTGAAGTAATAATCGCATGTATGGGGTAGCGTTTTGAAGAAAATGCTACCCATAAGTAGTTTTTTCAGAAAACACTACCCGGGTAGCGAAAAAAAACCCGCTACTCACGGTAGCACTTATATATAGATTTCTAAATATTTTTCGGTATACTTATTTTTTTTAAAATTTTAAGCGTGCCTACTTTTTGAAGGAAATCATGAAAAAATAATACACTTGCAGATGTGGACATACATATAAACGAAGCACGACACGTCGCGGTTTGTTTTCGGGTTATCCACAAATTTGACAGCTCTATTCAGAACATAGATCCGATGATGAATTGATGATTGTAAGTTCGTAACAAACGATGGAGCAGCGTCCAAGACCTATTGGGCTGGGCTTCAGTATAGACCTGAGGACAAACATCGGGCCCTCCTTACGACGCCGTATAATATCAACGATTTCTTCTTCTCTTCCCTTCTGTGGCATAAACAACGGAAAAACCCTAGGTTCCTCCGGATAGCGGCCGACGTTGCCGCTTCGATCGTCGACTTACTTCGTAGGTAATCATAAACGTTAATTGTTATTCTACATGCTTTTATTGCCCTCGTTAATGTTCTGTAAGGGCTTCTGGAAGATAAAATTTCGTCCTTCTGTATACTCTCTTTTGAACTGTAATTGATAGTGGCGCAGCATCTCATACGCAGCTCACAATGTTGAAAATAAAGACTCCGCAGAAGAAAAGGGTCTTGAGGGAGCTCGAAAAACGCGCGCCGAAGATTGTAGGTTCTTCGATTCTGTTGCCTTGGATTCCCTGTTTGTTTATAAGAGAAAGTGAGTTTTTTTAATGGTTTGAGGTGTATGGATTTGTAGATTGAGACAGGCAAGAAGACACTGTTGCTGCAAGGCACGAAAACTAGCAGTGTCCTTAACTCTGTGTTGACAGAAATTTACCACTTGAAGAAGGGAAGTGCAGTGAGATACACTCGTAAGAATGATAATATTAGACCCTTTGAAAGTGGGGGTGAGACATCGTTGGAATTCTTTTCTCAGAAGACTGATTGTAGTCTCTTTGTGGTGAGTTAAATTCCTTGCAAAACTTAAAAAGTTTTCCTTAACACCATTTTGCATGTTTAGGAGGTATAAGCTAATTATATTAGCAAAAATAGTTAATTTTAAGAAAACTGAGTATGGTTCCCAGATTTGCGCGATAATCTGCTTATAATTCGAATTTTAGTTTCACTTAGATAAGTATTTGTTTATCTGTAAAATCACTTAGGAAATCATTACTTTTATGGGAGCTATCAGTGCCATGAGTTTTGTTGCCCAATTATTGATGAGAGTCTCACTTTACACTGATGGATTGCTTTACTTGTTTTAGTCTATAATATTGTTCCTGACATTGAATGGTGATGATTATGTATCTTATCTTTGTTATTTCGTCCAGTTTGGCTCTCACACAAAGAAACGACCCAACAATCTTGTTCTAGGACGAACTTATGATCATCAAATATATGACCTTGTTGAGGTTGGAGTTGAAAACTTTAAATCCTTAGAATCATTCAGCTACGACAAAAAAATAGCACCGCATGCGGGTTCAAAACCGTTCATCACTTTTGCTGGAGAAGAATTTGAGAGCTCAGATGAATTGAAGCATTTGAAAGAAGTTCTATTAGATTTACTCCGGGGAGAGGTGATTCTTATGATTGAACAGCTTTTTCCTTTTTCCAATTTTATATTTTTCCTATAAACATTAATAGTTCCTTTATTTATTGATTCAGGTTGTGGAAAATTTAAATATTGCTGGAATAGATCGAGTATATGTTTGCACCGCTCTTTCTTCGAACCGTGTCTTATTAACACAGTGTGCATTGAGGCTCAAGAAATCTGGCACGATTGTTCCTAGGATGGAACTTGTTGAAGTTGGCCCTTCAATGGATTTGGTAGTCCGGAGACATCGTCTTCCTAATGAAAGCCTTAAAAAAGAAGCCATGACGACAGCTAAGGACAAACCTAAGAAGAAGGTTCTGACTTAAACTTAGTCCACTGTTTTATGATATAGTTGATTATCCTTTTTAATCAAAGCTCATATTGTTATTACTCTTTGATTCACTTGCAGGAGAAAAATGTTAGCAATGACCCACTGGAAGGGAGGATCGGAAAGATATATATGCCTGATCAGAAGGTAATTCGATTTATAGCTTATGCAATAAATGGCGTCGTCTTCATTGCCTTCTACATTCTATATGTAATGAGTTGCTGCCATTATTAGATTGGAGATATGAAAATTATTAACAAATCGAAAGGAGTTAAGAGAGAGCGTCGGGAAGCTAGAGCGAACAAAGACGGGAAAGAGCGCCCACCGAAGAAGCAGAAAGAAGTTTATGAGTAATCAATCAACAATTCAACATGTTCTTCTAGCAGAGCTTGATAGGTCTGGTGGAGGCTGCATCAATTTTGCTTGCTATGGTTGAACTTTTTAATTAATCCGATATGTATTTTCCTATTCGATTGCTCAAATCTTGTACCATGATATGCTTAATTCTTCACTAGTAAGAAATGAAAATGTCGAATGTAGGATAATAGGTGCTTCGAGATGTACCCGAGATCAGATATGATTGATCGGGTTGGTGCTTTATTTTCAAGACTTGTGCTTTAAGCTATAATATATTGGTGGTGAGTTTTTCATTTCTAGTAGGCGCTCGATTATTCACTTCAATTGTTATTCGTACGAACATTTTGAGCTGCATTCCAACTAACCTTCCTTGAGCAAAACCATACCATACCAACTAAACTCTTTCCCAGCGCGCGTGTTGCAGACTCGCCCCTCCCTGTTCTCTCGAGGAGAATCCATGGCGACTAGGTTTTCCATCTGCCGCTCATCCGATCTGCTCGGGATCAAGGGGCTTTTCAAAATTGGCCTGCGATTTTAGTTCCTAGCATCTCCTCAACCAATCCCACGGTCGCGATTCCGACCTACTGCACGGTGGATCCCTCTTGCAGAACTCCGGCGCCCGACTCTTCCTCAAACAGTAACTTCCTTTCTCTCCTTTCATCTGTATCTCCTCTTCATCTGTGTGTGCAGGAACCAACGACTTTTGTGATCATATCTGGCTTACGACTGAGACCATGGCCTCACGCTCCTCTTCCGGCGGTGGTCGGAATCCCGGGCTGCCTATGCTGCGAATGGTGCCTTCGGCCCTCCCTCCGGGACCAATCAGGGACAATGCTGCTCGGGTTCTTGGGTCGATCCTCACGAACAAACCGATCAAGTCGAATGTGGTTCAAACCGTGATGAGTAGGGGTGAGCAAATTACCCATTTGGACCCGGAACCGAACCGGAACCGACACTTCGGGTAGGTTCCGGGTAGACGTTTTAAAAATCGGGTAGGTTCCGGAAAAAAAAATTAAGAACCTCTTTGTTCGGTTCCGGTTCTCCTATATGGGTACCCTAAAGGAACCGGAACCGGTTCACTCTATATATATATTAAAAAAATTAAAACCCTAATAAGCAATCGACTCAGTCTAACGCAGCCTCCATTGAAGTTAAAAAAAAACGCAGCCTCCATTAACTCTTTCTCTAACCAGCAGCAGTGATCTCCAGCTCTCCATTCGGCAGTGTCGACACTTTTGCGTAGTGTAGCAGGTTTATCTTCATTGCTATGTTTATTTTATTGTCCTTCCTAAGTTGACGTTCATGTTCTGTATGTTCTTATGTTGACATCCCAGAAACTTTCTATTTGGTGCCGCTTGGCCAAGAGACAGTGGGCTTCAAGGATAATATTATCAGCGGTTGCAGAAGATGCAGTTGTTAAACTCTCAAATGGAAATGTAAGTTTTTTTGCTAGAAGATGTCTGTAAACCACTATAGAACTACTTTAGCACCATAAATAATTTTTTTTGAGCTTATATGATTTGATGTTGTTGCTGTTAGACTGTTAAAGTCTCTATTGGAGGACTCCTACCTGCAAATCCAGATGTCCTTGAGGGCGTAGAGGATCTTATACAACTTAGTTATTTGAATGAGCCTTCTATTCTTCACAATTTTGAGAACAGATACTCAAAGGATCTGATCTACGTGAGTACATCCTCTTAATTTGTATTTCTGGACAACTTTCATTTGCCACTATTTTTGTCTATGCTGGCTTTGCACAGGATAAGTTAATGACCGTTCAGTCAGAATCTTTGACTGGAGGCTCTTCGGGGAACTGGCTTCTCAAAAATAAAGAGCATGGAAAGGCCAGAGCAGTTGCAAGTTTGGTATGTATTCTTCACCTTATGTTGGAACATATAATTTAGACATGAGATTTGTTAGATTTAACTATAGGGTTGTACTTGTACAGATCACTTGGGCCATTACCCCACCAAACATCTGAAGTTGATATATTGGAGCGATTCTTGCATTATTATCCATTTTTTCACTATTTTTATCAATGTGGTATTTCAACAAAATCACATCTTAATGATCTTTCTTTTGACAGGGAATTGTATTGCTTTGGGATGTTGACTTAGGACTGGCCCATCGTGACAAGTACTACCACAGCAATGATAATCATGTTGCTGGTGCACTGTTAGGTGTTGGGATTGCTGGTGAGGTTTAGAATTGTGTGTTTTGTTACATTATTATGAGTCAATGTAGTTATTTGGAAATGTGGTTTGGACTGTAATTTGGAATTGTATATTTGGGAACTATTTGGTTTGTACTTTAATTTAGAATTGTATGTGTTTTAGAACTGAAATGGATCGTGGAATTGGTACTAAACCGGAACCGAATCGGAACCGGAACCGAATCAGACCATGTACCGAACCAGTACCGAATTGGAACAGAACCAGAACCGAACTGGAACTGAACCGGAACCGAGGATGTGAAGCAACTGGTTCCTAACAGGGTACCCGGAACCGTTTGTACAAACAGGTTCCGGGTAGGTTCCGGTTCCAAAATTAAACGGGTAGGTTCCGGTTCCAAAATTTAATACCCAGTTTTAAACTGGGTAGGTTCCGGGAACCCCTAAATTTACAGGGTACCCGGAACCGCTCACCCCTAGTGATGAGGGAGGCTTGGGGCCGGTTCGGCCCTGTAAAGATCACCGAGGTAAATGAGGATGTGCTCATGTTTGATTTTGCAAGCCTTAGTGATAGAGAACAGATATTGGATTTATCACTGTGGTCAGTTCACGGGAAATGTTTGAATCTGAAATTGTGCCCGCCTCATGTATCGGTCACCGAGTTTGATTTCCGTATGATGCAAGTCTGGATCCAGGTTCACGGATTGAGCCTGGAAATGCTTAATGAAGAAAATGCCAGTTGCATTGCTAGCTCGGTAGGGAATTGCATTAGATTAGAGGATAAGCAAACCATGAGGCAAATGACTTTTCTAAGGGTCCTAGTGGAAATTGACACCTTGGAACCGCTTCTCCCGGGGGTCAGGTGGGTGGACTCGAGAGGTAATCAAAAATGGGCCACGATTAAGTTTGAGAGGCTGACGGACATATGTTTTAGTTGTGGCCGCATTAGGCACAGCTCAAACACTTGTGCCGAACAGGTGGTGCTCAATGATATTGACAGATCGCCTT
Organism: Chamaenerion angustifolium; assembly: GCA_946814005.1. Taxonomy (NCBI): domain Eukaryota; kingdom Viridiplantae; phylum Streptophyta; class Magnoliopsida; order Myrtales; family Onagraceae; genus Chamaenerion; species Chamaenerion angustifolium. The sequence goes on from OX328275.1 coordinate 31,687,110, forward strand.
TGTATGGCCCTTGGGTCTCGGGGATCAGGCCTAGGCTTGTCTCAAGATGGGTTAACGCGGGTGGGGGAGGCCGTCCCCAACCCTCAAGGGACCCCGCTAGGCCCTCATGGCGGGAACTGATGAGGGGCAAGTAGAATTTGGACCCTTCGGGTTCGTCGAGTGGAACCCAGAGGATCGGTGATCACGAACTGAGCCAAGCGGACAGCAACTTGGCTCAGGAGGCTGGGACCGAAGGTGAGCAAACTGGCCTTCTGCCTGGGGAGGCTCGTAGGAGGCCTCGTTCTCCCTCACTTTCGTCGGGGAGTACGAGGTCGACTATCCCGAACCAGCCAGCACCCTCTCCTACCCGTGCTGAGAAGTCTCTGGACAACCGCCCACAGCTGAGGTTGTTTGACCTCAACTCTAACCCGGACATCGAAGAGGGGGAGATAGTGCAGCCTGTCTTGCACTGTGATCTGTCGCTGGGTCTGGCGGTTGGTTTGGTCTTAGATGAGCATCTGGTTGTTACTCAGAAGGCGAAGGAATTGGAGCTGGTAGGTCTGGGGGCCTCGGGGACGCAACAGGTTTCGGTGATGGCCAAGAACAGGGGACATCAGCACGCAGCTCCTACGGAGATCTGTCAGGTAAACGACCGGAACAGGTCTACTGATATTCTGATATTGGCAGCTGGTTCGGGAGTTCAACCAAAGAGGAGTTCGCGACCAAAACAGACTTGTCTTGCTAAGGGACCGACGGTGACTGAGGAGGAATGCGAGCCGAGCAGGTCAAGCTCGGGTAAGAGGAAAGCCGACCCACCCAAACTCGGTATGCTGCATAAGAAACAAAGGAAGCCGAGGACGGAGGGGTCAGATTCGATGGGGGGAGTTACGTCCTCAATAAATGACTCAAAGGGTACTTCTAACACGGGCAGAAGCGACATTGCTAATGACAACGTGAGGATTACCAGAAGTAAGGGCTTCAGTGGCTGTCCCCGCACAGCCACGGGGTCTAGATGAATGTCATCAGCTGGAACTGTCAGGGGTTGGGATCTCCCCTGACAGTTCGCCACTTAAAAGACCTGGTGAAAGGTGCTCGTCCCAAAATTGTTTTCATTATGGATACAAAGAAGGACGACGCCTACTGCGAGACGGTTAGATCACAGTTACGTATGGATCATGCAACCTATGTTAGCCCGGTTGGGGCTAGTGGAGGTTTAGCTTTATGGTGGATGGACGGGGTTTCAGTAACGATACATAGCAAAGACAAAAACTTCATAGATACATCGGTCAACATAGACGACTGCGAGGGCGTGTTCAGAACTACATGGGTTTACGGGGACTCTATCTACTCGAGGAGAGTTGTAAACTGGGAATCTCTCAGATGTATGGGAAACAACAGACGTGACCCGTGAGCCTGCATTGGGGACTTCAACGACATCGCCTCCCATAGAGAGAAACTCGGGGGTGCCCGTAAAGACCAATGTAAGATTGACGCTTTCAATGCCTTAGCGGAGGACCTTCATCTTGAAGACATGGGTTTCAAAGGACCAATGTTTACTTGGTCAAACAACAGGCGAGGGGCAGACCGAATTAGAGAGAGGTTGGACCGGGCTCTTGTGAATCGAGAGTGGAGCTCTTTGTTTCCGACGGCTCAATGCACTCACGAACTTATCATCGGGTCGGACCATGCTCCTATTTGTATTCACCTAGTGTTCGAAGGTAGACGGGCTTCAAAGCAGTTCAAATTCGAGGATATGTGTCTCGAAAAAGAAGGATGTTACGATGTCATTAGCACAGCTTGGCGGTCGTCAGCTCCGGTCTCGGTCGGGGCAGACCTAGATCGAAAGCTTTCAACGTGCAGATCAGCCCTTCCGAGATGGAGTAAACTCGAATTTAAGAACAATCTTGGTGAAATATGTAAGGTGAAGAACCGTATGAGGTATCTTGAAGCGAGACATATTGATGGGGCCGATGTGGATGAGGGGAAGGCGCTTAAGTCGAAACTACACGTCTTATGGAAGCAAGAGGAAATTTACTGGAAACAGAGGTCGAGGGTCAAATGGTTGGCCCATGGGGATCGTAATACGACCTTCTTTCATCAGACCACGTTGTCGAGGCGGAGGAGAAATAAAATTGTTAAACTTAGGGGCCCGGATGGTCGATGGATCGAGGGGGATCAGGAGATCAAGTCTGAATTATTTTCGTTCTATTCGGCCCTATTTGAATCGGAGAGGTATACTGTTCATGGTAATGTTGGGTTTGGTTCATCTCTCAGTTGTGTTCCGCATCAGATTTCAGAGGAGATGAATGAGGGGCTTTCGGGGATGGCATCGTCGGAGGAGGTTCGTAGGGCTTGTTTTCAGATGGGGGGTTCTAGGGCACCGGGACCGGATGGCTTCTCGGGCAACTTCTACCAAAAGAATTGGAGCACGGTCAGGCCAGATTTGATCACATCTGTCAATGCGTTCCTCACCTCAGGTAATATGCCCTCGTTTCTTAACCAAACCCTCATTACCCTTATTCCTAAGGTTGCTAACCCCTTATGTGCATCGGACTTTCGCCCGATCAGCCTTTGTAATTTCGCTTATAAAGTCTTCTCTAAGGTTCTGGCAAATAGGCTTAAAACCTATATGCCGGAACTAGTCACCCCTTGCCAAAGTGCGTTCGTTTTAGGGAGGTGTATTCAGGACAACATTATCATTGCCCATGAGATGTTCCACTATCTCAAGACGAGGGGTCGCCCGAGCGGCCCCAAGGGAAGATCGGAAGGTGCGCTTAAGATTGACATGAAGAAGGCCTACGACCGCATCGAGTGGGACTTCTTGTTGGAATGCCTTCGGAAAAGAGGCTTCGGGGACATATGGATCAACCTCATTCAGGCGTGTGTCTCCTCGGTTACGTATAGGGTCCTGGTGAACGGGGACGCCTCTGAGACCATCGTGCCCACTCACGGACTTCGACAGGGTGACCCTCTGTCTCCCTATCTCTTTATTTTGGTCGCTGATGCTTTCTCGAGACTGTTGGACGATCAGGTGGCGAGAGGGAAGATTAAGGGGATAAGGCCGAGAAGGGGTTGTCCGGAGGTCCAACACCTCTTCTTCGCGGACGACTCACTATTTTTCTTCAAAGGCTCGACTCAGGACGCTTGCAACCTAAGGGATACTATACAAACATATTGTCGGGACTCGGGTCAAATGGTCAATCTGGCCAAATCGACGCTCTTCTTCAACTCGGCAGCCACCGCTCAATATAGGTCAGACATATCTCTCATTTTTGGCGTGCATCAGACGGCGGACCCGGGGTTCTATCTCGGGCTTCCCACTGTTTGGGGGGTCAAAACGGGAGGCTCTTTCGTACCTCAAGGAGCGGATAAGGGACAAAATTCAGGGTTGGCGGAACAAATTACTGAACAACGCCGGGAAAGAGGTTCTGATTAAAGCAGTACTCAGTGCGATTCCTACTTATGTTATGCATATCTTCCGACTCCCCACATCCTGGTGTAATGAGGTTAATGCTCTCATTGCTCGCTTCTGGTGGGGGTCGAGGGAGGGGGCTAGGAAGGTACACTGGAGGAACTGGAACGCGATGACTATCTCTAAGAAGGCGGGAGGTTATGGGTTTCAGGAGATGCAATCCTTTAATCGGGCGATTCTTGCGAACATGGCGGCGAGAATCATGGATGAACCGCAGGCTCTATGGGTAAAGGTCCTCAAGGGGATCTATTTCTCTAACCGTTCCTTTATGCAGGCATCTCAGGGGGGCCGGGCCTCTTGGGCGTGGTCGAGCCTCCTCGAGGGTAGGGACATTATTGCAGCTAAGGGCCGGTGGGTCCTTGGGGAAGGTCGTACTATCAGACCGTTCCTTGATACATGGGTTCCGCTTCAGCACTCAGCCAAGGTTCGACCTAGGGTGGAGGGCCCCCATTTGGACTCGGACAGAGTAGAGGATTGGGTGGATGGTCAGACGCGTACTTGGACTGAACCTACTGTGAGGCAGATGGTGGCTTATGAGGATGTGGACACCGTGCTTAACGTTACTATTCCAGTCCTTCCATCTCCGGACGTTTGGAGGTGGCCTCATACCACTCACGGCGCGGTCTCCGTTAGATCGACCTATCATGTTCTTCACGCTGACGGGGTCAGGAGCCTCCCCGATCTTAATAGGCGGCCTAGGCCTGACATCTCCAAGGTCTGGCCCCGTATTTGGTCTTCTCGAGTTTGGCCTAAGATCAAGGCGTTCATGTGGAAGTTGGCGTCGGATGCTCTCCCGACGTGTGATAACCTTTGGAGGAGGGGCATGCCTCTGTCGCCCTTCTGTTCTTTATGTGGCGTGGCGGAGACTAGGGAACACTTTCTATTTGGCTGCCCTTGGTCATTGCAGGTTTGGGAGTCTTTCCTCACAGGGCCGATGATAGCATGTGGCCTCTCCTCGATCGACGAGTGGCTCTTGTGCTCTTCCTCGGGATCGGGTCGGAACCGGAGAGATAACGATCAATCGTGGTGGCTATGCATGATTGTCTGTTGGGTGATTTGGAAGGCGCGATGTAAGGTTGTTTATGAAAATAGACTTCCGTACGTTCATGCCTTGCTTCAGGAGATTGGCAGGGTCTTTCAGGAGATCAGTTCACCACCTCACGTGGCCCGACCGCAGGAGACTTACACGGCTTGGACAAGACCACCGGAGGGAACGATTAAGCTTAACTGCGACGCTTCATGGAGAGATCCGTCGGCCATGGGAGCGGTGGGTGTTATTGCTAGAGACTGGACGGGATCGGTCATTGGGGGTTCCTCCTCCTTGATTCGAGCGGCATCGGTGGATGAGGCGGAGGCGGTTCTTGCTGCGGTCAAGCTGGCTATCCTACACAGTTGGTCGCCCATTATTATTGAGTCGGACTCTTCGCATGTTATTTCTCACCTCTTAGGTCTTGATTTCGCTTGGAGAATAACACCAATTTTGTCTAACGCTACGGCCTTATCATCTCAGATACAGGCCGTATCGTGGGTGCTTATTCCACGATCCGCAAACTCTTGTGCGGATTGGATAGCGAGATTCGCTTTGCTTGGGTTGTGTCCTCAGGATTGGGTGCTTGCACCCCCAACCCCTTTACTTAGATGCATTGTATCAGATAATATCTTGTTTGCGGTTTCTCCTTCGGCTAATGAAATGACATAGTACGTGTTACTTGACCAAAAAAAAAAAATTTGTACATTGCAGTATAATACTGTACAGTCAAGAACCATTCTTGTCCCTTTCGTATTCTTACTACATATGTGTGGTCCTATACTGAGCCTGTCGGTCTCAGCCATTCTTCACGTGCATGCTCACAACAGGGAGTGAGATTTTTTAACACCCCAATTTACACGTTTAGACACGACACAATTACTAGGCGTAGGCGTGTCTAAATAATTACTATGGGAAAGATAACCTTTCCCTTGAAAAGGACATCTTCAGGGTTGAGAAACTCTTCATTCATAGGGCTCATACCCTCGAACTGAAAGGGAACATCTTCTGCACCCAAACCAATGTCCATATGCTCTAGCTTATTGTACCTAAACATTTGGCCTTCAATGGATGGAAGTCGTCTCAGGCCCGGGCTCTGTTCCTTCTAGTTGATGATGATGCTTCACAAACTTCTTCTTCACTCTTGGCGAAGAAGATGACTCTACGAGTTTCCTCTGTTCTTTCCTTTCTATTAGTCTGGTCACTATATCTGGGTTCTGCAGCAGTTTGGCCAAGAAAGTGATCATCTGCTTTTGTCTCTTCTCAGCAGCTTGGAGCCTCTGGTTCACTGTTTCCACATGGTGGGCTGTTCCAGTGTGGTGCTGCCTCAGTTCTACCACATGCTCCATTAGCACTGTTCTCTCCTTCCTCAGCCTCTCCACCTCGACCTCCATCCCTGTCTTTGCTGACTCGGGCCAGGATCCAGAGGAGCTTCCAGCGTGCTGCGACTGAGGTGATTTACGTCTCTGGATGTTTTTCAGGAGATGCCTTTTCCCTCTCAGGAACACCTCGTTCGCGAACTGCCACCTGTCTGAGTCAACCTTGTGGAATCCCTGAACATCCCACCAGCAAATCAACTTAGAATGGATGAATTTTCAAGATAGTGGGAAATTGCAAATTTGAAACTAGAGAGTAGAGATAATCTAGCACAGTGAATGGAACAGTAGGAAACCTCACTGCATTACACGGATGAGCTGCTTACAAGTACCAAATTGCTGCTCAAAAGTAATGAAATTTTTACAATGATCAAATTCTATCTGCAGAAGATCTAATAATATCTGAAGAAATTAATGGATATGTACTTTCTTCGAGTTGGAAAGTACACTAGTACAGGAGCAGACTCAAGATTTACAAAATGATCGATCGCAAAAGACAGGAATCGTTAATTGTAATGATGTCATCAGAGACAGGAATTGAGACAAAATATGTATAAATGAGTCAATCAATGATCAAATCCATCATTTTACAAAGCGGAGCTAATACAGAAGCGGAGCCACCCATAGGTAGCAGCTACATCTAGACCAGCAACTTTTGCAAAAACAAACAACAGAGAATATTTGAGATGGAACACAAAAGTACAGAATACAGATACCAGCAGCCAACAAAGGCCACGTACAAATACCGACATAAGTATTTAGTTGCCGCACAAAACTGGAAATGTTGTGTGCTTGAAGTTCCTGGGAAGTACTATCCTAGAGAACTCCACCGGATCCCAGACGATGAAGCTGTCGCCGTTGGACCCCCACGATATGATCGGGTTCAGAGATTGGTCGTCCACCAAATCGAATGTCTTTGCAAGAAACGGAGGTACCGGGGTTCCATGCAAAGACTCAAGAGGCTGAGGCACGACAGCATCTGCAGTAGGGATCTCGCTGATTGGTTCAGGCTTAACGTCGAACAAGTTATGGGGATATGGATACGGAGGGTTTATGGGAGAGAAAGGCTAGTAATCGGGGAATCCGACATCGTCCATGAATAGAAGGCAGTGATTCGAAGCCGACCGTGAACAGCTCCATCCCATGTTGAATCGACGAAAAGATGTCGGATTGAGCTGAAGAAGATGAACTGGTATCTTGCGTTCGTTTCAGAGGTTGTGTGTCATCCGGGTTCAAGAACATAGATGAAATATTGTGAAGGCAGTGGGAAAAATCTACGAGGTATTGGGAAATGGTCGGAAGTGAATATAAATGGAAAGAAGTAGCTGACATGGTGCCCGGGCAAATATCTCAGGGGAGACGAACAGTAAGGCGGTGAAAGGTCGATGCCATGGAATCGACGGCTATGATTTTGAAGATACATATCCATGAAGCAGAGAGATGGTCAGAGAGAAGAGCACCGACCTTACAGCGGTGAAGATGATTGCTTTACTTTCTCGGCAGTTGCCCTTTCGGGCATTTGATGAGGGAAGAAAACTGTGTGAACTGGTTCAGTCCACACTAATCACTATTACTTGCTAGGCGTCCTCGTATCGGAGAAGATGTAAAAAAAATCCTATTTTAGGAGTGGGCTGTGGGTTTGGGCTTTTGTGCACCGGAGCATGGTGCTTGTTTCCCAGGTAATTTACAATACCTTACACTTAATTTAATTATTATGGAATTCGTTGAGTTGAATATTTAGAACACGTGTCACGATTTTATACGATTACTCAACTCAGCTAAGTGTTTACACTTTACACTACTTTACAGTTTACAGTCAACTAGGATATCGGGATGATGTTGTTTAGGAATCCTAAATAAGGATTGGACAGCTTGAGGATAAAATTGAATAAAAATAGATCTTAAGGAATGAAAGTTATATTATATAGATTTGAGGATGAAATCGAAATTTTGGTAAAAAGGATGGAAATGAAATCGAACTAAATCCTATTATTAATATAGTTAATTACTTGAAACGTTACACATATTTAACCAATGTGAATAATTGGTTAAACATGTTTTTTCGCATGACTGAATGGTTACACATGTTTCAACAAATGACTGATTGGTTGCTCTGTCACTGAACTGTTAAAGTTTTCCGTCAGTTTCACACGTGTCAGTCACGTAACTCTTCTGAAATAACGAAGTTGCACTCACTTATATTCTTATTTGTTCTTCATCTTCTTGTTTGTCCAAATCACACCTTCAATTGGTTAGATTCTCCATCGGTTCCAATAGATTCAACATTTTCTGCTACCTGTCTCCCAAGAATCCGACATCCCAAAAGAAATAAGAAGTCACACAGTTAAAATTGTTGTGGATGGATTCCTTAAAACCCTAAAATTGGTATGGATTTTGTGTTCAAATCGAGCTGAGCTGAGACTTAAATTGCTGTTGATTTTGATGTTTTACTGTGAAGGTTGTGGAAGAGTAAAAGAAATGTGGGAGTGAGAGTGGAAGAGAGACACCTGTTTTTTTTTTATGTTCTTCAGAACCTGGATATTGTATACTGATGTTGTTCAGAACCTTGATTTTTTGAACAGTATCTAAATTTAAGAGGTGATTCTCGAATTGAAATGTGATTAAATGGTTACATATGCTTTTTGTAATGTGATTAAATAGGTACATATGTTTGCTTGTAGTGTGGTTAAATAGTTACGTCCATCTTCTTAAAATGTGTTTAAACAAATGAAATAGCACAACACAAATCTTGTCCTTCTGCACATATCTTGGCTTCTTATTCCCTTTACTGATTTTGCAAAATTATGAATTTTTCTAAACCAAACCAAACCAAAATTATTAATCTTGGTTCTTTTAAACCAAACCTATTTAATCTAGGAACAATACCGAAGTCTGCATAAAATTGACAAAGATTCAACAAATGGAACATAAACTTTACACATGAGCTCATAAGGATATGTTAAAAATACTGTAAGTTTAGAATTGTGTGGCCTTTACCAACTCATACGAAACTGAATATGCAAATCCTCATCTTGCATGTTCAGTCACAAACATGCCAGAGTATAAACAGAATAAACATTATGGGAGTGATTATATTAACAACATCATTCACACAAGACATGTGTTTAACTCAATGCTGGGAGCATTGCACTAGTAACTCAATTATCAACCTTCATTGCTTGTTAAGTCTGTTTGTTCTCTATCCCCTTATGTGTTGTTGATGTGTGGGTAAGCCGTAAGGTATGACAATGACTGCTGTTTAGAGCTTTGAAGGAGATATTTTTTCATTTGTAGTTTAAATTAATTAATGAATGAGAAGACTTTTTTTAATAGTCATTAATTAATGTTGTCTAATGTATCCCCAATTGTATTCTATACTGATTTCCTCTCTAATTCTAAAAATAGATTATATATATGATGAAGAAGTCCAATGGAGTTCCACTTAAGTTTATGAGAGAAAAATGCAGTAAGAAAAATGCAGATCTTATGAGATTGACAATCTTATGTTTTATGTCAATTGACAACTATTGGTGAATTGAAATATATAATAATGTACGAGATTTTGCAGTATTTGGGATAATTGAAAATCTGGGTTTAGTTTTTCAGGGATTAACACTACTCTTTTTTAACATCAGTAATAATGCACCATTTTAACATATTAATCACATTTTAAGAAAACATACATAATCATTTAATCACATTACAAGGAATATACATAACCATTTAATCACATTATAGGATAACATATGTAACCATTGAATCAAATTCCACGTTATAATGAATTCTTTAATTTAGATACTATGCAATGAAAGTGAAACCCATGATCTGCAGAACTAAAACCCAGAATGTGAAGAACTTAAACCCATTTCAACAAAATATTCAACAACAAATTCAAATTAAATAACAAATACATCAAAACATCTTATTCTCATCGAAATTCTCGATTCGGTGCATCTCTTCCACTCCCACCTCAGTCTGTTTTTCAATTTTGAGATCTCCCTCATTTCTGCTTCCACTTCAAGTAAGGTTCTTACCAAAATTAGAGTTTTTTCACAATCGAAGGAAAAATTGGTACGAAATACTCAAAATGCTTGCAATTACCTCAAAATTGGAACAATTATGTAACCTTCATACTCACAAACCAATGTCTTTGAATGACCAAATTAAAGTCATGGTCGATCGGTTCTTCAAGTGATGACTTCTAGACGATAAAGAATGAGTCTTCATCATCTTCTTCCTTTGAATGTACTTAAGTAACGAAACCACGAAGGTAAGAGTAATTTGGTCATTTTATATATTCAAATAATGACTTAACGGTGATTCTTAATGATAAACAGTAAAAATGACCGATTAGTCATATGCTGAAGCATATGTAACCAGTTATAACCAATTAGTCACATTTGTAAAGTAATTAATTAACCCTTATTAATATTAGCGCCTCAACCAAAACCAAAATTAGGAGGGAAAACCAAAAGATCGAACTGGCGGCAAACAACTGTAAAGTTTCAAATTTCATTCACCTGGAGTTGGAGTTAATTCGCCATGGGAGAAGCAACTATCGTCTTCTAAGTTCTATCATCGTTTATTCGATTGCTCAAACCAATGTACGCTTCTGGATCTGAAAGTCTCTCCTTATCGTCTTCTGATACATTCATAAATTGAGACGGCGTCAATTGATGCAATGTCTAGTTCATTGTTGCAGTGTCACTGCCTCCGCTGCTTTAATTACGTTTTCTTGATTCTGTTCCTGTGGTTTTATGCTGAGATTTTGATTAGGCATCCATGGAAGAGATGCATTCACGGCTTCCACCAGATTTGATAAATGCTTCTGATCATGATTAAATCCGGATGATTTTCGAGGTTATGAAGGGCTCTCTCTCTGAATCGCCTACGTTTCTGCGATTTTTCTTCACTGTGCACGTGATAGCACTGCGTTCCAGAAGTCCATGATAAGCTGAAACAACATGGCTTCATCTTGACGGTATTTTCTGGAATTTGAACACTGCTTTTTAGATATATTATAAATGAAAGCGTGTATGAAATGGAATGGTGAAGAGTGTATGCCTTCTTATGAGTTCCCGAAATATTCATCCCTTCGAATTATCGCTGATTGTACAGATAAATCTGCTCCTACATCTTCAACATACCATTACAAGTATCTAGTACATATTACAGACTCTGACTACTAAACTGTCAGCAGAACAATGTCTCAAACTCCGAACGGAAAAAGTTACAACATTCCTGTTAATCTACATAGTCATTTTGCACAGCAAGCCAAGCTCCTTTTGTAGTAACTACTAAAAATTTGAAAACTCTTCGTCTGCCTTTGACCACAAGCAGATGCGTGATTTTCAAGACCAGTTGTCATCCTTCATCCATCTTTGCCCTCCCCTTTGATAACCTACTAGCAGGAAAATGCAGCCTCGCCATCAGTGGACGGGGCGCCCGTGATTTCCTATCAAATCCCCGCACACAGACATACCCTTGCAACAACAAATGTCAGCTAGCCTTGTAAGGTAATTACACTGATCTGCTGTCTAATATGTATGGCACGTAGAAGAGGCTATTTAAGGATCTCCAGAACTTTTTTATTTGCATAGATATGAAATTTTTTTAGGAAGCACTGATTCTGTCTCTTTAAATTTAAACGTGAAGTTAAAACTGCCTACTTTTTGTAAATGACATGCCTCAGTAGCTGCACCACTTTCATCAGATATCCTAGATCAGAACCATCTTAGAACCATCTTGACATTAAGTTATAACATCTACTCTGTTTTTTTATATTTTGGATGTCTTCTCTTTTCTTTTTATGATGGTATATAGATCTTCATGATTAGATTTCACCATTTTGATAGTGCCTTTTTTTTTTAGGATTCACCATTTTCTAGGCTGCTGTTTAAGTCTCTAATAACCTTTCAGCTAGCCACTAAATTTTCTAATTATTGAGTAGGCTGGTCATTTATTAACCCAAAAGAAAAAATTGAACGAATTCATGTTTGATGTTCTCCTTTATATGCAAAATGAGGATATAGATCTTTAGCTTTTAACTTGTAGAAGGTTCATATTAATTTAATTAATAAGAACGTTTATCACTCGCTGCATACCTCTCCAGAAACAGTGCTGAATGCCTTCAGTCGTAAAACCTAAAAAAGAATTAAGCCGTCAGATTTATGTATGTATATCTTCATTAAATTAATTATTGATTTCCAAAACTTACCTTTAAAGATCGATGGTATAGAGGTTCCAAAGTAGACAGTTCGCCTCTGAAGTTTCCACAACCAGTCCCTTGGAACATCAATGGGGTGTAGACTGGATTCATGGTCAGCAAAAACCTGTAATGTTGGTATTACGGTTAGTCTTAGATTATATTTTGTGCTCATCCTTGAATTGTGGAGGCCATCAAACAAACAGTTACCTCATTTACTTGAAAATATGTGCCATTAAGTGGGAAGCTCCCTCTCATTGCTGTTCGGCATGGTATCTGTGAATGGACAATTTTTTTTTTATCAATTAATTAATATTTGTGTAGGAAATATTGAACTGTTAGGAGAGAGTTGTAATGACAGTCTCACCAAAATTGTCCCACGCACTGTTTGGGAATTCGCCTCACGGATGCTATGGCATGAGAAACACGTTGAATCATCGCATAGTGTTCCGAGATGTTGTGAATTACACTTCTTTTCCGGTGGTTGAACTGAGGTCGCTGTCTCTCCTGCTCATACACCGTCTTACCCCTTAAGATATTTGAACAGTGAAATATAACATCTTCGTATTACTGTCATTGCCATTCTAATTGGTGCTGTTAACTCACCTGGTGTCCAGATGGCAAGGAGGTATCTACCTGGATCATCGGATTCTCGTTTATCAAGCTGCATATTGAGTAAAGAGAACTTTTATAAAGCTTGTTATTATAGTCTTAACAAAGATGAAGATGCACAAGTAACCGAAGAAGCAGCTGACCCCATCCAAAAGTGGGTGCTCGTCTGGTAAGTCATACCTGCATGATGATAAGGAGGGAATTTTAGATCTACCATAATTCGACAGGATAAACCTTTAGCATATGGGGAATTTAATAATTTAATACTTATAACTAATCTAGGGATTCAAGTAATTTTAGACTTACACTAAATGCTCTGTCCGGAGCCGGCTCACATTTTTAAGCCTTGGTACAGGAATAGATGCAGCTTCGGGGGTCAAAGCAACCAGGGCCTTTGACATTTCACCTTCTTGAAGTTCCATATTCTGCTGCATGTAATTCTGTAAATTCTGTGTGAATTCTTCTATGTTTAATCTGATGGTAGGGATTTCACCAAAATCTTCAATGTCTGTCTCGTCGTTTTCTGCTATCTGTGTGCATTCATATTGTGGACTTGCAGGTTCTTCAATGATAGGCTGGCAGTTACTTGGTCCTGGTCTTGCTTCTTCTAGACGCTGCTGCAGACATAAAAACGCAGTGCCATCCTGACTGCTAATTCCATTTTGCTCAGTCGGGGGTAGAGACAATTGCCCAATTTCTGGGTTGATCTGATTGTGAGTTGTGCTTCCTTCTGGCAAGGGTAGGGGGGCTGACGGTTCAGGGTTGTTCTGACTCGGCATTGTGCTTCGTGATGATGTACCAACTAAACTCCTCACCTCGGGCTCTGGTAAGGCTAACCTTGCACTGCATGCAAAATCATCAGTCAAACTTTTAAAGATTCTTTTCAGTTTCAAATTAAGGTACGCTAAAATTAGTGTTTTTTTCGACTTAATTTGAAAGTTTTAAAATTTGCGCAAGTTATTGCTTTTTAGCTGGAATCATAATACTAATATGAATACCTTGCAAAAGCACTTGCAAAGTGTCTGCATTCTCCTCTCATAGGACATGCGTTGCAATTAGGTTTACTTTTGGTGCAAAAGACCTGCACAAACTTTGTATAGTTTAGCTTAAGGTTCCAGTAATCATCTTTTAAAATATTACGTAACATACCTTTCCAAATGTTATCATCTGGTAATGCAGCTCGTACCTGTTGGCAAATAATTGAAAAGAAAGTTAAACCTTGCTTAGTGCCAAATTCTTCTATATTTAATGCTATTATATTACACAAGACATACAGAGTTCTTTGGTCAAGTTTGCAAAGTCGTGGCCAGAGAAATTTCTGAATAGATTCCAATACTGGGTACCTACATGCACCACAAAAATTAGCTTGCAGTAGCACTCTTTGTGGACTACGCGTAAGAGTTTCGATGATACTCACAGTTCTAGAAGATGCAACTGAAGAGACTCCGGTAGTGGTTGTAGAGGGACCCAACCTAGTCTCACAGCTATACGCCCAACATTTGTGTCCACCTATTTCATATGTTTATGCAGTATAAACAATCATAAGTATTGTTCTATTGAGAGTAAACCTGGATATAGCATTAAACTTACTGGGAAAGCAAGGTGGTGAAGTGTTAAAAGCCGCACACACTCCACGCTCTTCAGCCCTAAGCCTCTTATGCTTAGCAGAAACTCCCTGCAATCATGAGTTGACATTTAGGACCTTGATATTACATAATTGGGTATTCATATTTCATACATATGAAGGTACCATCCTATAAAGCTTCATTTTGACTATAAACCTTGTTGTCTTGGTGCTAGAGTGACATGGTAGGGAATAATACTTGTTCTGTTCATGGCATATAGTTTAAGGAAGAAAAGAAACACGGTGTCATTGTTCTTACTTTGCTTTGTCAGGGGGGACATCTCTGAGCCATTCAAGATCAATGCTTTCATGCTCATTAATGAGTCGGTTGAGGAAATCCTGCATGATGCATTTACAGTATGATCTTATTTAAAAGGACAATTGGGTACCTATAAAGGGTTGATAGGACAACAGATGGTAACACGTTTACCTGGATTCTCCCTGCAAGTACATTGTTCATTCCTCGATCTCTGATCGCATCAGCGATCTCTTCTACCTCTGCTGATCTTATCCTTTCCCAGTCTACTGAATCCATTGTGTTCGGTGTTGTTCCTTTCTTTCCACACCTAGATTCTGCCTCTTTCCTTAAGCTGTCCCAGTCAAACTTCACTTTCTCCTTGCCAGTTTTTTTACCTTTTGGTGTTGAATTTCCGGATTTTACTATATCGGCTTCCCTAGCTAGTGGATGCTGTGTCATAATTCTTTCTCCTTCCTGATTATTGCCCTCTGACTCAACATGATCCATCTTCTGGTGTTGCATGCTACCATCTTCTCCGAAACAATTGCTGTTGCCACAGTCAATCTTGGAGCTATCTGAAGATTTTTCTTCTCCTCTCGACTGTTGAGAACATTCATCTTCAAGCATGGAGTTTGCCGTAATAGGGATGGTATCCTGTCTCTCTCTGCAATGCTTTGAACTATCAGGATCATTCTTTGAATTCTCATTCGATGATACATCTCCATTTTCTTGGATGTGAAATTCACTTGGAATGCTTGACCCAGTCATATGTAGAAGCTGCATGAATGATGTGGAGCTAGTAAAAGGTATAGTCTTTGAAAAATCACATCTCTCAGTTGGATCCTCTATTTCCGAATTTTCCGAGCTGGATTCTCTCCTTTCACCAGTTGGAGCTTTCATGGAGTCTGAAGAGTTCTGAGATGATATAACGGAATCTTGAATTGACACGGAGTCTATTTCAGATCCTACGACAACCGAGGTTGAGCTCACCCTCTTGGTCGTGCTTCTAGAGAACTCTTCAATGGTGATCATCTCCATTTCTTCATTGTTCTCAGTTCCATTAACTGATATAGAACCCGCTGGACTAAGCATCTTTTCCCTCCATTTGCTGGTGTATTCCAAGTCCAAGATGCTCACATCTGGATCATCGATCAACGAGCTTGTTCCCTCATCGGAACACTGTTTTTGCTTGGACTTGGGTGGGTATCGGGCAACAAGTGACATGAATGCAGAGCTGCAAAAATTTCATTTGATTTGAAGTGACTGGATTGGTTGATTTACAGAGTCCTAATTGAGATCCAAAAAGATCATATGTTACCTCGAGAGATGATCTGACACATTCTGAGTAAGGAAAACTCCCACAACGGAATCAACGACAGATCCTTTCCAAGGTGAAAAACGCCTGTCACCTGCCAAGTCAAATATTATATGGGATAGTCAAGTATATGCAGAAGAAACTTAATTTTTCACCACATTCACATAAAAACGCCTGGTTATATCTATCCTTATCTCTAAAAAATTTCATACATTCGCAGATTTAATAAATTAAAGGTCAGTAGCAAAAATAGGTCAGTCTGATAAAGTAAAATACCTTGGACAAGATGCATGCGAGCAATGAATGAGTCTGCACGGCCTCTGAAAACTCTGCGCTCCTCCTCCCACCATTTTGTCTTCTCCTCATCAGTTCCATCGATTCCTTGACTGTTTATGTCTTCTAACAGAAGCCTCCACACTCTTGTTGTTTCATCATCAAGATCAACTTTTGGTCGTGGTTTTCGCCTCTTGACAGGATTGAAAGGCACAATGGTCCCATCCCTCTGAAAGAGAACCATCATCTTGTTGTCGCCTTCATCACCATGGCTACTAAATCTGAAAGGCACGATTGCATTCATCTCATGGTATGCATTTCTAGAGCCTTCTCTGTTGATATCAAGATTCTCTAATTGTTCTGTAATTATTTCAACAGGAAGCATCTTCCTCCATAATCTCCTTGGCTTGCCACCTGCATCAGCATTGTACTAGCTATTAAACAAAGCCATGAGCATCATTTTTCAAAAGATTATTGTGCATACAGACAGACCTCTTGATTGGAGCAAAGCTTGGTGTTGTTTATGATGCATGAGAAGAATATCCTTAGGCCCATTAGTCTGCTTTCTTGATGGGGTTTGCATCTCAGCAAGCAATGTCTCTGTATAAGTATGATGTTTCAATGAGTTGTCTCCTTGCTTAGGAGGCTTATAATTTGACATCATACTGTGCTGTGCAAATTTTGTCAAATCCCTGATATGAGTCTGGGCCCAAGATCTCTCATTCTGGGAAAATGCCAACATACATCCCATGTCTTGCCTTTTGTCCTGAACTTCTGTCACAGAGCTAGGGCTGTCTGTTGAAGCAAAAAGTAGTCTTGGATCGCTCCTTGATCTTGTAGATGCTTCTTCACTTGTGGAAGATGTTAAGATAGATGATGAGCTGGATTGCACCTTGTCGCTTCTCTTTCTCTTGTGAACATTTTGCATCCATGGAAGTGATTCATATGCTTGCAGACTGTTATATCTGATTCCAGACATGTTCATGTTCATGGTCTGGTTCTGAATCTGTCCACCACGAACATAGTGATTGTTCTGTTCTGTTGGTTGGCCACCCCCAATCATCACCGACAAAGAGAAGTTTGTTTTCTCTTTCAGGTGAGCAATGGGAGTCTGTTTCACGTACTCTTCTAACTCTTGACTGAAATGATGGGTGGTATTCATCTTAACTGCTGGCTCCGTCTGGGCATCAGGTACTGCTGCCTTGGTCGTTAGTGGTTGTTCTTCATCGTCAAAATTCAAAGCTCTCTTACACAACTTCTTTGTAGGCTTATCGGGTTTTGAACTGATCGAGTCTCCAATGACCTCTTCTGGAGATCCCTCCACAGATATCTGCGTCCCCTTTCGTCGGACATACTTCCTTCTAACTTGCTTCTCACCTTCAGCAGCAACACTTTTAGGTGTTTTGGGCTTTGGGGTTTGTTTTGGCTTACCTTCCCTGACCACCTTTGGTCTGTGCTTCTTCCTCCTCGTTTTCTGCTGGGGTGTTTTGGTTGCATCTATGCTATCATTTTCTTCATCTACCTTCTGAATGTTGAGATTCTCCATGTTTTTGGAAGCTGCTGATGCTGAATCAGTGGCAGCAGGGTCTACTACTATCTCCTTCCCCTGTTTGGCCTCTTCAAGCATTATCCTTTGGAGTTCATCGGTTTCCTTCAGTAATTGGTCCCGAGTTGTTGGTTGGTAGTCCACGGCAAGGGACTTATTTGGGGTGATGGGTGCAAACTGATGTATGCTTGTCTCTGAAACTGCATCTTCCATGGTCTCGGGCGGCAAATTAAGATCATAGGTATGTGTTGCGAGTTCATCTGTTGAATCACCATTGTTATGTCAGACTTCATCTACATACATAGAATCTGAAATATATATATATATATATACAGAAACTTGAATTTGCAGCTCATCATTATCATATTAGAGTGGTGCCAGGAATTGGTAACGTAATTTTCTTAGACATTATCTCCTGGATATCAAATTTAGCTACGGGTTATAACTCTCTATACCTATAGTGAAATGATTTGAAATATCAGCATACTGACATGATATTAGGGGCGTCTTGTGCACCATAACCGGTGATGTAATATCTATACTAATAACAAAAATCGTAGTTTAACACATTTTCTATAATTTTATTTATCGTATCTTATATTATAGTGAATGAGTTGCTAGACTGCCAGTCCAATGTTTGGGTACATCATAGGATTTGGGCAGGTTGAGTAGTGATAGATAGCTGTGTTCTTTTTAAAAGATAGATAGTGGAGAGAGAAATTATCTACGTCAGTATCACGTCACTATAAATATTAATAAAAATAGAATTAAGTTATAAATTTTTGAAAAAATATAAAAATGAAAGTATGGCCCACACATTCTTTCCATTTTTCATCCTTATATATTACCATGATACCTACTTTATAAAATCTATATCACGCATTATCAAATCAACCGATAAAAATGCTCAGCGAGTAAGCATCGTGCATCAGAGCATCCATCCATTTTCAGTAAGAAATCTCAAAAAATCCCCCAAACTTACGTGTATTCGGTGCCGTGTAGTTGCCACCGGTCCACGGACCGTCGCCGGTCGGAGCCTTCCAGAAGTAAGAATCGGACAAACAGAGGAAGGAACCATTTGGCACAATGGCTGCATCCGCAAGTGCCAATAGATTCGTGAAAGTCCCTTGGACCGCGCCAGGAGTGCCTGGGATCGCCGGAGCTGCCCATATGACGTCAGCTGCACCGGACGAGAAGCTTCCGTGGTGGTGATGTTCCAGTCCTGTCCCTGTTTCTCTCCTGTCGGCCAAATCTCGAATCTTTGTCGTTCCTGCTTGAGCTCCATGGACAAAACCGGGTGGGAATTCCTCTGAGTCGGAGGTTGCCTCCGTTTCTTGTATGTCTCCACAGATCGGTGTCGGTTTTGGCAAAATCGTCTTCCCAGGTGTCAGAGGAGCCCAGGAGGTCTCTGTTTCAGCTGCCTTCTCCATCTCCAATGTAACTATTGAACTGGTTTTCACTGCAATTGATCTCTTCTCTCCTGCATGTCCCTCACCGGAGGTCTGATCCGCTGCCAAGGAGATGAAGATTGGATGAATTCTAACCTTCAATGAATTGGGTTCTCTACAGATCGGAAAGCAGATGCATAAAGAAGACCGACCAGATGTGGATAGATATTGGGTTAATCTCGATGGTGAAAATGATGAAGAAAATAGGGAATGGAAAATCCCATTATTCTCTCAGTAATTCCTCAGATAATGCCACTTTATTCTCTACTCTCTTTAGACTTCAACTTTAAAACCCTGCTGTGGAAAACAAGGTAGAAAATCACGCAGCAACCAAACCCTACCTTTAACAAAAATCAGTCAATGCTGGAGATCTGAATTGGTCGAACCCAAATTAACCAAAAAAATAAATTATTTTTCTTCAGAGAGTAGAGAGAGATGACAACGAGTGCAGGAGAGAGACTAGTTTGTTGTAGAAAATATTATAACTTGATAACTCCATTTCCCGGTAAAATACAACACACTATATTATTACTTGTATCGTACTTTTCCCGCGTTGTCAAAAATTGACTCAACCTATGTGTTACTCGCACACGAGTCGTGTTTGAGTCAGACTTTTTGATCCATGTGTCATTTTGACACGACCAATGGATGATCTGTGAAAATACGGGTCAAATTTGGGTCAGTAGTTTTGACTCATGAGTCAACTCATGACTCGTCTCGAATTGTATATTATATTAAAAATATATAATTCTGACTCATGGATCAGTAGTCTTGACCCATGGGTCAGTTTTTTCTGAGTTTCTATATATTGGTGGGTTGAACGGGTCAGATTGACTCGTGGTTCATAGAGGTCGAACGAGTCAGTCTGACCCAAATCTTACTATTCATGACGGATCATTCTGACCCGCGGGTTGACCCATTAACTCGCTGGTCATGTTTGAGTTTCAAAAACTTATTCATACTATTACACTAGTTAGGTTTGTGTCAGAGAATCCCTAACACGACCCAAAGCCAACACGACTCATGGGTCGACCCATGACCCGTTTTGAGATTCTTTGTTATATGTGAATATGAGAGTTATTATTATTGAATGCATTTCTTAATTAGTTGCTTAGACTATTAGTATAAAGAAATGGAATGAAATGAGATACAAACTAAATGTTGTTATATATTGCGCAAATTGAATTTTACAAGTCACATTTTTTTTATAATTATCTTTATTATTACTACTTGAAATTTGCAAAATCACATTTCTTTTATCGCTACTTGAATAATATATTAACAAATTTAATATTTCGAATGTATCACTATTTATTAACATGTAGATTACAATACACAATTACTTGATGATATTGTCTTAAATGCCACTAGAGAATTATAATAAGGTTGACAATGGTGTAATAAAAGTTAAAAAAAACATGATTTTTGCTTTATTTGTTTAATATGATTAACTATACTATTATTATACGGCGAAAAGTTCATTTTTAAAAAAGTATATATATTTTGTTTTGTGGAGAAAGTAGCACGTGTTCTATTAAAGCAATTGCAATGCCACTAAGTTTGGACATTTGATATACCTTTGTGTACGGGTGAGCTTGAACTGACATGTGTACTTTTCCTAAAAGTCAGAGCTCGAAATTTTGAATTTAGTATTTATAAATGGGTAAATAACCTGTCAAAATGATAATTTTATCATCTTATTTATCTTCAACATTAAATACAATTTCAAAACTCACAGTTGAGTTCAAATCTAACCCCAAAATGCATATTTTTGTTCCAATTCAATCCCAAAAATTGCATTTTGAAGTTGAACTCAAATTTGCATTTTGAAGTTGAATATAGTGTTGAAAATGATATGAAAAAGAACAATAGGACAAAATTGTCATTTTTACATATTTAACTCTAAAAATTTATGGATATTTAACAGTTGCTGCAATTAAGAATTTTTTATAATTTAATGGTGCATGAAACAATATTTTTAAACATCTTGATGTATTTAACAATAACAATCAAACATTTAGGTTCATTGATGATATTTACCCTTTATAAATTGAATTCATTGTACAATTTAATGTTTCGACAGACTTAATTGATTCAAAACATGTTTGGTCTAAACATGTTTTTGTAATTGAGTTAATAATTAAAAATACACATTTTTTTTTAAAAAAATATCTAATTAAAATTATGGTTGTCAAAAATTAACCCAACTCGTGGGTGACCCGCTCACGGGTCGTGTTTCAGTTAGACTTTTTGACCATAGGTCATTTTGACACGACTCATGGATGATCCGTGAAAACATGGATCAAGTTTGGGTCAGTAGTCTTGACACATGGGTCAACCCATGACCTGTCCCGAATTGTATATTATATTAACTATATATAATTCTGATTCATGTGTCAGTTTTTTTTTTAGTTTTTATGAACTGGTGTGTCGAACAAGTCAGTCTGCTCCAAACTTTACTATTTTTGACGGATTATTCTGACTTGCGGGTTTACCCATCAACCTGCGGGTCAGATTTGAGTTTCAAAAATTGAATCATACTATTACATAGGTCGTGTTTGGGTCAAAGAGTCCTGATACGACCCATGTGTCGAGCCATGATCCGTTTTGACACCCCTAACTAAAATAAAGTATATTACGTACCAAAATGAATATAATCATGATAAAAACGATTATTAAACTACCAATTTACTTAAAGGCATCAACTGAATTTACGTTGCAATTTTATTCCTAACACAATATACGTTGGGGATGGTGATTTTACAGTTAGATATTTAATTAAGTGTAGATAATCTGATGATCTCTTTCGCCAATCGGCGCTAAAAATGCACCGATTAAGGGTATTTTCGTCAAGCTATGTTGGACGACTAATCAACGACACGGTTCCATACGTGATAGAGGAGTCGGGACAATTGGCACGTGACTTTGTGGTCACTGAATGCGTCAGTCGTCGTTTCGTACGTTTATTTCGATAAAAGAAATATGGGTCTTCCGTCTGATGCAATGTTGTCACGTGACCAAAGCATTTATTTAAGCAGCCTTGCGTTATATGACAAAATAGTCGTTAGTCCACGATATTTATTTATAGATTCATCAATAGTATTTGAATGTTAGTGCAAATTGCATATATGGTATTAAAAATTTATTTGTATTTATTTTATATAAAAATTTATTTGATAAAAATGACTGATTCAATTTCAAACAAGTGGATACTACACAAGTAAAAAGATGGAACCTAGGGTGCCGCCTTGGTTGACCACTATGCGATGACATGGGTGCCCTATATGCGGTGTCTTGACTCCTAATACGGCCTCGTTTGTGCCTTTAAAGATAAGATCGACATGACTGACATAAGACATTTATGGATATTGGGGGATACCAAACGTGTAGAATACACATTGTGAAGTGTAACCACCGCTTTCTGTGAGTGAAGAAGGAGGGACTGTTGTACAAGTAAACAAGTAAATAAATGGTCTAACTCATATATACTACTCTAAAACAAACTCTTATTGACTTAGTTATCGGAAGGGAAACAAAGGGCAACATCCGAGTTTTCCTTCTTGCAAGTCATAGGAGATCAAGAAGTCAACGACTTTATGAGAATCCATACAAAAGTCGACGCATTGAAAGCATAGGAACTTGATATGTGGCTGGAAGATTTCATAGGAACCAACATAAATAAAATAAGTAAAACTTATATATCTCACCCTCATTGTAAAATTGGTAAAATATGACATTGCCCTTTAAAGTTTAAGTTGATTTAAAATTTTCCATTAAAGTTTAAAGTCCTTACCTAATATTTTGAAATGATGAAAAATTCCCCTTGTTAGATGCTCTTTCAGGGGAATTTTTCATAATTTCTAAATAGTATGGGGAACTTTAATGGAAAATTTTTAAATCGGTGTAAAGTTTAGGGGATAATGTCGTATTTAACCCTTGTAAAAAAACAATTCTAACTACTATTGTTATATCACACTTGAAAGATTTCATGAATAATAAGTTAGGGATAGGGAGGTTTGTCCCGATTGTGTTTTAAATTCCGATTGTTTGACACAAAAAAGTGTGTTTTTTTATTCAAAACTTCGACACTAGACTGAGACCAGTCTGAATCGAGCAAGATCGATTCATATGGATTTTTTGGACCGAAATCGGTCTCAATTTCGGTTCTCTACAAGTGAGGCCCGAAATTTCAGGCTCGATTTTACCCAAAAGATCGGTCTGTCTCGCCTGACTCACCCGTAGTAAAAATTGCATGATAGTATTTACTAATATTTTGAAACAAAAAAGTATTAACAGTTGCAGGTTTGCCCGAGAGGTTAAGGGGGAAGACTTAAGATCTTCTGCACATAAGTGCGCGTGGGTTCGAACCCCACAGCCTGCATTTGGTTTTTGTTGTGGGTTGGTTTAGTATTCAAACGGACCTTTTGTTTGCACCAACCCCACTCATGGGTCTGAGTCAAAGGCCCAATAGAAGTACATTGAGGCCCAAACCAAGTAGAGAAGCAAAGGCCCATCTTTTCATTCTTCAGCTTCACTCTCTCTAGTCTCTACCTCACATTCTTGAACCTTGTTCCATCGTCACCTCCGTCCCCTGATCTGCAACAAACTCCATTTATCTAACCTTCTTCCTTTCACCTCCACCTTCTGCATCGATACTGATGGCACTCTCTTTCTCCATCTCCAGACTTATGGTCTCGCCTTCCACATCCCTCTCTCGCTCCACGATCGCCCTCCTCCCCACAAAATCGATCTCCTCCAAGCTCTCCTTCTCCTCCACCCTTCCCCTTAAGTTCCGTGGTCGCATCGCTGTCAGGCCTCTCTCAGCCTCCGCATCCAGTACAATATCTGCCACGATTTCAGTCGGAGACAAGCTCCCTGACGCCACACTATCGTATTTCGACTCCGAAGGTGAACTCCAGACAACCACCGTCTCCGACCTGACCAAGGGAAAGAAATCCATCTTCTTTGCCGTCCCCGGCGCGTTCACTCCCACTTGCTCCCAAAAGCACCTCCCTGGATTCGTTGAGAAATCCGCCGAGCTCAAGGCCAAAGGTATCGACACCATCGCCTGCATTTCCGTCAACGACGCCTTTGTCATGCGCGCATGGAAGGAGAATCTCAAAGTCAACGACGAGGTATTCAATCATCTCTAGCCTTTCTTGTTAGGATTCAGAGTAAGAACTCAAAGATTTAACTAATCAAAGATTTAACTAAAGAGAATTGCTTTGAATTAAGTGAATACAAACACTAGAAGTCGTTATAGGAGATGAGATTGAAAGAACATTGTATTGCTTGTATTGTTGATGAATACAAACACTAAAAGTGCTTAGATAGGAGATGGTATGTAACTAACACCTAGACTAACCTAGATTTATCTTGAACATCTAAATACTATTTTTGCTTTTATTGATTTTGTATTACTCTAACATTCACCCTTTTGTTTATGTTCTTGATTTTGGTCCTCAAACTTCTGAAATTTGATGAATTGATTCCTAAACTTCCAATGCTTTTTCGCTTGTGCCGGATTCCAAGTTCAATCTCAATCAAATCACCAATTGAATTGAGCTCACACACCTTCATCATCGGTGAGATACTCCACATTTGAATATGAATTTTTCAAGCTGAAAACCAGACGAGAAGTAAGAATACTGCCATCGCGGTGTCATCTCGTTCATCTCGTCGTGGTCATGCATTAAAAAAACTAATCTAAAAGCTAAATTCCAACATTCCAATCTTGTATCGAATCCAATGTAAATTCAATGTGATCACACATCTTCACTACACTAAACCAACAATGCAGCACAAGTAATTCAACTTTGTTTGAAGAGGAATTAGATCAGTAAATCACAACATAGAACCAACAAAGAATTGAACAGAAAAGCGAGCAAAGAAACGCAGTTGAGCAGGTGTGATTCTCAACAATCCATAAGGCGCAAAAAGATAGAGTTCCAGTTAAGAACAGAGCGGCCTGGCAATTATGATCCTCAACAATCCATAGTAAACAGCTCAGCAAGGAATAACTAGCATCATACGTGAGAAATCAGTCGGAATTATGAAGATCAACAACACCGAAGCAGTATGATCAACAACACCAAACTAGAACTAAACAGAATTCCAATCAAGAACAGAGTACTTACAACAATATGATCACAAGTCTGATCATACTGATTGAAGCTTGGAGGAGCTAATTAGCAGGTGATTGCTTCGAGCATCTGATCACAGGTCTGATCATGTTGATCAAAGCTTGGAGAGAAGCTAATTCTGGACAAATCGCAGAGCAGGAAGTGCAGATCAGAAGAATAGAGCAGGATGCAGCAGAACAGAGCAGATCAGAGTTGTTGGATTGTAATCTGGATCGAATGTTGGTGGATCGCGATCTGAATTGTAAAAGATTGTCGCAAGAAATTGGACGGGTTGTTGAAGATGTTCGCTACAGATGTTGAAAGACTGAATTGCTGCAACCGAATCTGTACTTGCTATGTGAAGACTGAATTCGAAGATGATGAGGAAGATGATTAGCAGTTGATGTGTCGATTGCTAAGTTGCTGCAAGAGGTGGCAATGAATGCATAAATCGTCGATGATGAATTGACAACTGATTTGGAGAGCTGCTGGATGGAGCAAATAAATGCAGCTAAAGCTTGAAGGGGCAACAACACAGATTAGGTACAACAACATGAGGTGGCTAAGCAAATCAAATCTGAAGAACGCTGAATCTGTAATGAATCAGATTGCTGTCAGCACCATGGTGGACGCAAGCAGGAGGTGGTTATGAAGACTAGCTGGAGATGGCAAAGAATACACGATATGATGTGCTGATCGCTAGAACTGAACTCTCGGATTGCACTAGTGATGTTGATGCTGAAGCAGAGCTGAAGAACTGCAAGCCGAAGTTGAATTGGATATGCAATCTGAACTGGAACTGCATGGAACAGATTTGACCCTAGGATAGACTAAACTCTGATACCATGTTAGGGTTCTAGAATGTAAGGAGAGAATGAAGAACATTGCATTGAAGAACATTGCATTGCTTTTAGTTAAGATGAATACAACCATTAGAACTCCCGATGCTAGGTAACTAACAAGTAATCACCTAGGCTAACCTAGCCTAGTCTTGATTATTCTAGACTTATCTTGAACATACTAGACTAGTCTACATACTACTCTAACATTCACCCAAGTTCTTTGCTATTCTTGATTTTGTATTAACATTTCTAATATAGAAAAACGTGATTCTAGGAGTTCTCATGGTCTAATGTTGAATTTGGACTCTTCACTCGCGATTGATACAGTTGTCAAATGCACTCTTCCATTCTTAACTCCTTAGGGGCCGTTACTCCGTTTAGCTGGTACTGATGTTCGAATTTTGAAATTTTGCTCCGTTAAATTCATTTGAAATTTTGAATGGTGTTATAAAAATTCTGAATCTGTACTTCTTTATTGTTCAGGTGCTTCTATTGTCTGATGGAAATGGGGACTTCACGAGGGCGATCGGGACAGAGCTCGATCTAAGCGACAAGCCAGTGGGACTCGGAGTCAGGTCGAGAAGGTATGCACTTCTTGCTGAAGATGGGGTTGTGAAAGTTCTCAACTTGGAGGAAGGTGGTGCTTTTACTAACAGCAGTGCGGAGGACATGCTCAATGTTCTTTGAGGCTTTGGAGAGGAATGAGCTGCCGCTATAGAGCTTTTCTTGCTTATGAGTAATAATACACTGCCGCGCCTGTTGACCTTTTCTTGCCAAATAAGTGATACCAATGCACTCGCTGTTTGATTCAGTGCATTATTGAAGAATTCTGCTGGTTTTGCTATCCGATAGTGATTTTGGTTGAGATTTCGTGCTACTTAATTCGCATTTGCCAAATTCATTTATCTGCCATGGAATAGGGTCGTATTATGCTATTCCTCCGGCCATATGAATTTTCACTGGATTCAGTCTGAAATGATCTTACAAAAAGCTGAACTGAAGGTCCTTCCGTTCATATCACCTCAATTGTCAAGGAAGAACCAAACACAAATAAAATATGCACCCTTCAGTTCCTTCGATCATTCGACAACTTGCTTTAAGTGAGGATCCACATCTATCCTTGCAAGCTCAACCGCCTCAGTTTTAGCAACCCCCCCCCCCCCCCCCCCCCCCCCCCCCCCCCCCCACTGCTGCTCACCCACCTCCTCCTCCTCTCCTCACACGATCTTCTTCTCCACCTCTCGGCTACGTAGTTCGGGTCCTTCTTTATCTTCTCTAGCTAGGTCCTGACCATTGGCGATTTGCTCTTCTCCAATCGTTGAGCGATCGGCAATTATTTTTTCACTAAACTATGGCTCAAATGAAAATCAATTACGGAAATAACTTCAATTTTGTAACAAATACAAAAATATACCTACATGCGACTCTCAATCGCGGTTGAACAATTTAACTGTGTTGTTACATATGTTTTGTCCACCCGCAGCTGGGAGTCACATGTGGACAATCATTAAATCTCATCCGCGACTGGGAGTCGCGGGTGGGACTGCATCCAGCGCCACAAATCGTGATACTAGAGGACTTTGAACTCACTTGCTAAATTTTCATGAATACATATATTTAATACAAAACTGACATGATGGGAAGATGATAAAGCTAACATGATAGGAAACTTTGAGTCCACTCACTAAATCTTCCTTCGTATATTGGAAGATGATAAAACTGACATGATAAAAACTTTCTTCACTAGTACAACGTTCTTCCAAGATGGGAGCTGACATGATAGCACTTTCCACCAGCCTTCTCCCAATGGTGTGGAGAAATTTAGAATTTTTCATCACTCGCGATACTCAGTCGCGGGTAGACTGCTATCTATCTTTTCACACACGACGGGAAGTCGCGTGTGGAATGGTAGTTGGTAACGGCAGTTCCAAACATATTAAATTATTAAAGTAGTGTATTTACTATTTCTTATCTTTTTCAAAGATATTAAATTATTAAAAAAATTAAATTCAAAAAGAACAATTAATTCACTTAATTGTATCTCTTATTCAAAAATAACAAAAAATGAGGCATTCAATTTCACTATGAACCTCTTATATTTGGTTTCATTAAACTTAGGATTTGAAATAAATGATTAACTTTTTTTTTAATGCCAGAATTTAAAAACCATTAAAAATTTCCTGTGTAATAAGTTTGTATTTAAATTTTTTAAATAAATATATTTTTCTACCTTATTTTCTTCCCCTCCATTTTCTTTTCGCAACAGCAGTATTCGTTACCGTTAGGAATTGTGTCGCATTGGACTATTGGAGGACTCCAATTGCAGGGCCCAGAAAAAATAGAAGACTAGAAGAGACCCAAATATCAAAGAGGCCCACATTCAACAAAACTGAACCGTACTCTGCTCTGCCGCCAGTTCATTTCCCCTCGCATGAGTTCCTTCTGGAGCTGCAGGTGACTGAGAAATGTCGATCAGGAGCGGAGGTACGGCGCTATTCAACATTTACAGAGTTATCAGCTACAGCATATCGCCGTTGGTGGGCCTCCACATCCGCTGGCGCAAGCTTCGCGGCCTCGAGCATCCACTCCGCTGGCCGGAGCGCCTTGGCCTCCCTTCCCTTTCTAGGCCGCCGGGACCACTGGTCTGGTTCCATGCTGTCTCATTAGGTACTATTTCCACCTCTGAATCCTTCGTTCATATGAAAAGATTTCCAATAAGGCTTCTTATTTTGCATTGATCGTATATTTGTTTGGCGTATTGTCACTAGATCAAATTTGTTCCTTCTTGTAGTTTTGTCTTCGCTTTCATGACTAGCCAATGATTTTAGACTTATTAGTCTGAACTCTTTGGAATTTGCAATTAGGAGTAGTTGCACGTTGCCTGGTTCTGTTTTTCAGCTCTATCTCTCCCAGAAGCACACGAGTTTGTTGGAAATGAGGATACAGTCGCCATTTGACTTATGATACGGAATGAGAAGCTCTATAATATGCTACTCATTCAATGGTAGACCAGTCCAGTTAATTTTATCTTAAAAATCTGAATTAGGTGAAGGCATGGCTGTGATTCCTGTAATCAAGAAGTGCATGCAGCAGAGACCCGATTTAAACATTTTATTGACAACGACAACATTCTCTGCATTGTAAGCATTTTATTGACTTGATTTAAATATTTTGTGTGTGTAATTTCTCTAAAGTTCTGCACTGCTATATGAATAAAACTTATATTTACTTAAGAATACAGGAAGTGCTAATTAAGCAGAGATCTTGACATTGTTAAAATATTGATAAAAAGAACTATCGTGTCTTACTTTGTTATCATATGTTTTTTTTTATTAATGTGCAGTGAAGTTATAGAGAAGCTGCTTCCTGGGCAGATCTTGTACCAGGTACTTCCTCACGGTTGTTTGATTTCTACTGCATTCTTTGGTTGAGTGCTATTGGTGAGAGCCTTGTTGAAAAATGAGTGTTTATTGTCTTCATTGTTATTGTCGAAGGAAGGTAAAAGTGATGTATTTGTAATATCCAATGTCTTCTTTTGATTTTTTTTCTTCGCACTATAGTTCATAAATGAAGCACGAGAGCTCATGGTCTAAGCCATGATTATTAATAATGTCCATTACTTGATAAAAATGGTATGGTGCATCTTTTGCCTTCTCTAATTTGCTAATTTCTGACGGCTATTGGAACCCTTAAATGCACAGTTTGCACCTGTTGATACTCCAGCGGTGATGAAAGCTTTCCTTGGATATTGGAAGCCCGATGTGATCGTGCTTATGGAGAGTGAATTGTGGCCAAATCTTATCATGAGTGCTTCAGAAAGTGGTGTAAGTTACCAATTTCATTTCTTAAGCTGGGAGCAGAAACATAAAACGTTACTGATGAAAGTTTGTGGTGTAAGAGTTGTTTACATAATTTTGTGGTTAATGGAGAAACATTAGAATGGCTTCAGATAAACTATCCTATCACTGAGAAAGTATTCAGATAACATAGATTTTGCTGAAAATTTCATTTAGTAACACAAGTCAGCTAGCTAATAATGGGCAGCATGGCATACACATGCAGATACATATATATGTATTACTGGGCCAAATTGGTTTATATATTTACTTCCTTCTCAGATTGAATTGGTGTTGATAAATGCTAGGATGTCTTCCAAATCCTTTGACCGATGGGCAGGGCCGTTGCTGCTTCCACTGATATCACACATGCTATCAAGATTTTCATTGATAATCCCACTGGTATGCTTCTCACTGTTTGCATTGTAACAACCATACTTTACCAGTAGTTTGCTACTGATGCACTTTTAAAATCCAGAGTAATCTGCAGGCAATTCAGTTTCAGCTACTGGAAGCGCCACCATACATCATTAACTTTTCCGGTGACCTAAAATTTGGTGAGGTTTGCACATAGCGTTGTAGTATCATTATTTCTTGAACTACCAACTGTTATCTTTTTGTCTTTCCACCCAGCAAAGGCAATAAAATAAAAATTAGAAAAAACTTACAACCTTGATCTATTAAAAGGGCGACTTTTCTTTTGATGAAAAAAACTAACGTGTAAAAGTAGATTATTCTAAGATAAATAAGAGTAACGTCTGATTACGCAAAATGAAGAGTGTTTGACTTGTCAGTTCTTGGAGAAAGTGACATTGCTAAAGACGATGGTATTGAGGATCTAAAGTTGCTATTGGCCCACAAGAAGGTTTGGATGGCTTCCTCCATACATAAAGGCGAAGAAGAAGGTCGACATCTCCCTAATGCTAAATTATTTTGTTAGCATTACTTATTATGTGCAGTTTTTTTGTGAACATAGGATCATATCCACTATGCTTTGTTACAGCTGGTTTATTGAAATGATTCTCTCCAGTATGCGTGATCACCTTGTCTGTAGG
This sequence comes from Chamaenerion angustifolium, assembly GCA_946814005.1. NCBI lineage: Eukaryota > Viridiplantae > Streptophyta > Magnoliopsida > Myrtales > Onagraceae > Chamaenerion > Chamaenerion angustifolium. Next base: position 31,718,080 of record OX328275.1, read on the forward strand.
CATTGAACTCTTATTTTGTATCATGTGAGTAAATTATTTTCTACTGCTTCTATTCAGCTTAACACAACTTGACATTCAAATTTCCGAAAGTTCAGTAGTTGGTGTTGGTATTATGTTTCTTAAATCCAAACGTTTTTTCTTAAATAATCTCTTGTCTTGTAATATAAGGTGTTGTTTCCATTGGGACAGTCTTACCCATAATGCTAATTTACAATAGAATACCAATGTATTTGCTGGGTTGTTTCTTATTAGGTGCAATTGTGTCATTTACACCAAGTGCTCAGTTCAATTAGTAGATATGATACGATTTTTTATGATTTTTGTAACAACACGCTGATATTTTGGCTAGGTCTAAGACTCTAAATCTATGCTTGCTTTTGCTGAAATTTGACCTGCAGTTGTGGTGGCAGTACACAAACATCTTTTGCAGAAGCACAGTGATACGTTCACTATTGTTGTACCTCGATACCCGCAGCATGCACGTGAAATTTTCCAGGTATATGGAGTTTAATGTTCTGATCCTTCTCTTTTGGTCATTATGATATTTAAAAGCTGTCTCTTTTACAGCATCATGTCCTCCTTATGTAGTAAAGCAGTTAGGGTGTTGGCTTTTTATTAGTAAACCAAATAGATGTGTAGACAATTAAAACCAATATGTGAAGTCATATAAATGAGTCTTAAGATTACATGGTGAAGAGTAATAAGCTCTTTGATGTGGATGTTAATCAAGAAAAAATTGATCATGTAGGTCTGTTCACCTTGTTAACCTCTCAGCAATCCGTGCATTCAATCTTCGTACTTACCAGACGTTCTCATCCCTACCTTATGTCTCTTAGATTGTTTTTCTTCTTAGCAGTAGGTTCTCTTATTCTTCTTTGTGAAATTATCTTGGTGCAGTTACTGAAGAAGGAAAACTTTACTGTAGCTTTGAGGTCCCAAAACAAAAGGCTTGAACCTGGGACAAGCTTATATATAGTCGATACACTTGGTTCGTTGTTTTCTTACCCAACTTTCCTTCTCTGACATACTGCTTTTTCTCTTTTCATTTCAAGAATTCAGATCTAGAAACTAGAAGCCGTTAAAGCTTCTAAGAGTCCTCTTTCCTTTAAACATGCTTCATTGCTTCCTATAAGGTTGCTCTAGGCCTAATAATGCTATTTATGGCATTGACGTGTCCTGTTCTCTTGTAGGTGAACTGAGACAGCTGTACAGGCTGACTCCTATAGCTGTAATTGGGGGCTCTTTCCTTCCTGGTCTAACCGGCCATAACTTGTCAGAAGCCGCTGCAGTTGGCTGTGCTGTTTTGACAGGTAAATTTATTGTCATTAGTGTCAATTTCTTGGAACAAGTTTTTCAGTCAAGTTAACTGGTGCTTCTTTTTGTTGCTAACTTTTAGGTCACCATGTTGGGCACTTCTCTAGTATGATAATGCAAATGCAAAATATAAACTCTTTGTCAGTCCTACAGGTGAGCGTTGGTTATACACTCCTTGTGAATTTATGTTTTATTTTTGCACAGTCGAGTTTTCTAGACCTCGCCACTCAGTCTTTTCTTTCCTTAAAGGATTTGAAAAGATCAATTCATGTTGAAAAAGTAAATGAGTAAATTATTCCGCTAATTAGTCTTGCCTACTGAGCATACGATTGTGGAATGTTGCACCTTTACACGTAAAATCTTGTAGAAGAACCCGTATGTACCATGCTGTCAATAGTTTCACTGCCTTACAACTATTTAGACCGAGTGAATTAAAGAAAAAGGAAAAAGTGACTTCAATACTTGTCACCGCTGTGTCAATGTTCATATTCATGCTGCCTGTAAATGAACCATCAGAGCTCAGTTGACTTTTTGGCCAAATATTTTATTGATCGATTACTCTTAACTAGATTGAAATTCATTTAAGGTTTAACAGATTCATCTCAAATAAAAAGTTGTTCATTGCAGGTTTCCGGAAATCACGAACTTGCAGAAGCTCTTGAAAAACTCTTCACTGATACTCAACTTCTAGAAGCATGCCAACTTGCTGCAAAGGAAGCATTCCATGCCCTTTCAAGTGGTATTGTTACCAAAGTGTGGAGCTTACTAGATACACACGTTTTTCAACGGGTTTTGCCTTACAAATCAGAACATAGAACAGATATTTGTAGCACTTCATTGAGTTCTTGTGATTGAATGAGAAACTAAGATAGAAAAGGTTATTCCAATCATGAATTCATATTGAGATATACAAGGTTGAGTTGTTAACACAATAATTTTTGGAGGATATGTAACTTTCAACAAGCATATGAATGATGCTGCGGTTTTGCAGCTTATCTTGCCTCTACCAAGGTGAGATCATCATCAGATCCTCTTCAAAGAACACTTGCTTAGCATGCTGATCTTGTGATGGAACCCTGAAGAAGACGTAGAAACTCAGGGTATTCAAGCTCCTCGACAACACAAGGGCATGATAATTGGCTTCCTTCCACTGTTTCTGGTTAGTTTCCAGAACATGGAAGCCATTCTCTTGAACTTATCAAAGCTGCATGTGTCGCATGATGGATGTTCTGTTGGGGAGGCCATGAAGGAAGCTGTTTTGAAGGGTTTATTGTTAATGAGGTGTTGGGGTTGGAAAATTGCTTCTTCAGCATGGTATTTATAGACCAGGAGAAAGGTCATAATGCAACCAGGTATGTCCTTTTCCTTCCATTCGTACTTAAACTGGTCATAATATTTTAATTCAAGCACTCCATAGCAGTTAGGGAAGTGCTAGGTTGTCAATTTGTCATGAAAATGAGACACATTGCATCTTTGGTAAAAATGGTCGCTTTACCAGTTGGTTCTTATATCAAAGACAAGATTGCAACTTTCATCTGTCCAACTGTTAAATGCTGATGTAGCTTTCACTTGTGGAATGCCACATCACTTACATGTCCTGCACAAAGAATGTATCCTCGTGTTAACAATTTGAGCAAAAAACTCTGACTTTTCAACTAAATTTGGTATATACAGTTCAATTCAAGCACTGCATAGTAATAACAAAAAGGTTAGATTTCTCGCACATGCTGCACCTTTGCGTAAAATTAGTCATATGTGTTTCTTGTGGCAATTTGGGCAAAAAGCTGTATTGCTACTAGCTAGTCAACTTAATTGGGTTCTAGAAGCTTCATTCACAGGTTCTCTTGCTAGCAGAAGTTAAACAGGAATTGTATTTAGGGACTTAGTCAACTTAAAGCACTCTGGAAATACGAGTGCAGATGGTAGCTAGTATTAACAAGTAGTTCCAACAAAAGAATGTATAAGTAGTTCCCATGTCGGTTTTAATGAGGGATTATTAGTATGCCACGTTTCTGTGGGTGCAAGGGCATGTGGATCTAGGCAACAATTGTAGTTATGGGTGAGGTTGGTGAATCCAAATAGAGTGTTTGGTCTTTCCTGTGAAAGAATGGAAGATTTTATCAGGCCAAAAGGACTTGGGACCATTGTGGTTCGAGTGGTGACCCATTTTGGTTCAGCTCTAGATCAGGGTTAGCCTTTGATCCTAACTTGTGTTCTACACGTAGAGGTATGTGTTAGAATTTCTTGCTCTTGGCATATAGTATACAATGTATACATTGATGCATCTTGTCTAGGTATTTTGTTTCTTCTTATAATGAGTAGACATAGCTTAAGCAGGCAAATTAGATCATGTAGCACCCCACTAATGACATGGACTGGTTACAATGCAGGTTTTTACCTGGGCGACCTGAAACTAATCACTTTGGCGGGCATCGAATTAGACCAAAATGTGAGTTGCCTTTTTTATATTTTAAACAGCGATCTTGCTTTTTAAGGTTTGGGTTACCAATCGACCCAACTAATCTATTTTTTTTTTATAACCAATGAACATGAATTTTCTACTATTCCATACACATTATGTTGGGACCGGGTGTGCTAGACTGTCACTGCCTGATCTGAAGGAGACGGGACAGGATCGAACCATATGATGTGCTGGAGTTGACAAGTCACAACATAGCCAGAATAATAATTTATAAAAATCATCAGGTTTGGAATTGTCTTGCTACTTTATTATTCTTAAGTAAACGCATCATCGTCAGGATTTAAGGATAGTATAGAAACCTTTTGGGCAATATTTTTTACCAAGGTGATAGTTGATGTCTAGACAGCCCTAGAGTCCTATAAAATGATTACTGTTCTGTTCGGCCTTGGGCTTTTGCCTTTTGGAAAGTCCTATAATTAGCATTTGCTAAAAATGGAGTAGCTGATCCCGTGAAGTTTGTGATCTTCAATTCGAGTTTGAAGTTAGCAAGTCCTTTTGAGAATCAAATACAAAAATACTTATGAAACATACCTTACCACATTAATTTAGAAGAGAAAAACGAGTAATTTCAAAACATAGACTATGAAATTATTCTCAAACGGGGCATATCAAGAAACTACTTACATAGTGAAGCTTGTTCCTAATTTCATGACGCGCACTTACTTTGCAAACAACTTCTTAAATATTAGGAAATATACATAGAATCCTGTTTTGCACCCTAGCAGCTAAATTGTACTTAAAACAGAAGAAAAAAAATCTATCAAAAGAGAAAAAAGATTGAGACGAAACTAAATTAATTTTAAGTGACGATAATAATTAGTGTTGGGTAAATAATTAAATAAAAAAATCAGAAAGACAGATATTATAAAATAAAATATTAAGAATCAAAGTTTTTATTTTTAAATATTAAAAGAAAAAATCGATTTTAATCTAAATAATATAACTTTTAAATTTTTAATCCTTCACATCTATCTACAGACACAACCCGATGAGTTGTTTGATGGGACATGTGGTAAATTTCCACCAGCGCGGGAACCAAGGGTTCATCACATTCAAAGTCCACCGACCTGACCGACCTGACCGAAAGGGGATAGATGAGCAGGAATAAAACTGTTGGATTATGTAATATACATGCAATCTATATGGTAAAACATAATCACATATAATTAAGTTACCTCTGGATTGATTGCCTAAGCGGAAGCGGATCTGCCTGAGGTTGGGATCACGGTCTGCCGGACGGGAGGACACGCCACGGGTTAACGGGCAGTGACCTAGGTTTCCACAGCTGCTGACCTCTGTCTAAACTGTGGGCGGCTATCAGTTTCTGTTCTATCTTATCATTAGGTTTTCCAAACCCTGAGCACCCCTATATATACTGATATATAGAGGGATAGGTTTTAAGGCCAGATACACAACTGGGCTTATGTAAATGGGCTCCCACTTATGGGCGACCCATTATCCTAAAACCAACATCTCCCACTCGCACAAAGTGGGGGGCGCTCATTCATCAAGCCAGCACCAAAGAGAACGAATTCTCCTTATACAGTTAAATCACATACGAGGAGGCAGCCGTGCGACCGGCAGGCACTACGAGCAAGGTACTGCGCATCTGTTAGGAGTTGCAGTGACTCGCGGATCTCACACCATCAGTGGATTTGTGCCCTGCACCCTTGGCCATGTAATCTTTCTCAAGGTTTGACCACACAATGATCTTTCAAACCTATACATCTGCATTGTGCCCACAACCGCAGCCTATACCGCGATTGACGGCCGTCTAGTGGACACAATATCGAGAAGATCCCATAATGACCATCCCCTTCCCACGAAACCATCGGCACAATTCAACTCGCTTTTCTAGAACCGGGTCCAAGGTACTTGTGAGCGCACCCATCGATAACGGACTAAGATAGCAAACACTGAACTGAACCTCAAGTCTCTGTTCAGAGTACTGAGGGTACGTACGTGGCTCTTACGCAAAGAGCTCTGGGTCTCACACGACTCCGAGGTAAGATCACATCTCGGGTCATACCCATGGTCGATTTAGGGTGCGCCGCGGTATGGAACGCGCGCTACAGCATATCTCCTCTCCCATGGAGCATATGTCCATATGCTGTACAGATGTCCATCAGGCACACAAAGTACCCGAACCAAAAGTCACAAAGACTCCCATCCGACCCCTGAGTGGATTGACAGACCATAATCCGTCGTAGTGCGAAAACAGATAGCTCCGGACACAAAGTCCTTTCTGGTTATCCCGACGGACTTCCAAAAACTAGAAGCTATCACCAGCCTCACTCAGCCACAAAGGCATAGAAGCTATCACCCGTGTGAGAGGGTGACCAAATCCACTTTGACATATATTAACAAACAATCACAGAAATGAACACACAAAATACTCAAACTGCGAAAACATGCATACTCAAATATAATTCAAGTCAAAGAACATTGTCTGGGAAATATAATAAATGAAGTATATCAACTAAGTCTACACAGTCCTAGAGACTTCACATGCCTCACAAATGACTCCCTCTTCAAGGGTTTGGTGAAAGGGTCCGCAACCATTTCTTCTGTAGACAAATACTCCAAACGTATCATCTTGTGTCTCACCATGTCTCTAGCATAGTTGTACTTGATATCAATGTGCTTTGACCTATTGTGGTACTTTGGATCCTTTGTCGCGGAGATTGCGGCCTGATTGTCGGAGTAAACCAGGATCGGCTCAACTGGACTCCTACGGCTCAACAATCGATCCAGGAGCCTGCTCAGCCACACAGCCTCTTGAGTGGTCGTCGCAACAGCCACAAATTCGGCTTCCATAGTAGACAATGCGGTACAGGACTGCTTCTTGCTCATCCAAGATACTGCTCCATTGGAAAGCAAAAACACAAAACCCGAAGTGGATTTTCTCTCATCCAAGTCACCACCGTGGTCTGCGTCGCTGTACCCAGTTATCTGAAGATCCTCTGACCTCCGTAAGTCTCCTCCAAAGCACAGGGCATAGTTGACGGTGCCCTTAAGATATCGCATGATCCTCTTTACTGCCTGCCAATGCTTTAATCCGGGGTCAGCTTGGTACCGACATACCATGCCGACTGCGTGACAGATGTCCGGCCGAGTACACACCATTGCGTACATCAAGCTCCCGACTGCGCTTAGATACGGAATCTGTTTCATCTTGTCCACTTCTTCCTTAGTCTTCGGACGCATATCCATGTTGAGAGGTTCGCCAATGGAAGCTGGAGTATCAATTGATTTGCAGTTACTCATGTTGAACTTTTCCAACACTTTCTTTATGTAGCTCTCCTGTGAAAGCCACAACTGCTTCTTCCGGCGATTTCTCGAGATCTGTATCCCAAAAATATATGCCGCCTCACCCATGTCCTTCATCTCGAATAGAGAGGACAACCAGACCTTAATCTGTGTGAGGAACTCCAAACTATTTCCGGCTATGAGTATGTCATCCACATATAGAGTCATAAACACAAAGTCCGGTCCAGATCTTTTGGTGTACACACAATGGTCCTCATCCAACATGAGAAAGCCATTTTCCACGACCAAATCATGAAATTTGTGATACCACTGCCTAGAAGACTGTTTCAGACCATAAATAGATTTGTGGAGTTTGCACACTAAGTGCTCATGACCTTTCTGCACAAAGCATTCAGGTTGCTCCATATAAATCTCTTCTTCTAACTCACCATTGAGGAAGGCGGTCTTAACGTCCATCTGATGCAGTTCAAGATCTAGACTCGCTGTAATAGCCAGAATCAAGCGAATCGTGGTCATTCGCACTGTCGGTGAGAAGGTCTCCTTAAAGTCCACTCCCTCCTGTTGTGTATAACCCTTCGCAACAAGTCGAGCTTTGAGACGCTCAACAGTTCCATCGGCCTTTAGCTTCGTTTTAAGAACCCATTTGGCTCCTATTGCTCTGCGCCCTCTCGGAAGGTCGACCAGTGTCCAAACACCGTTCTTCCCCATAGATTTTATCTCGTCCTCCATTGCTTTCATCCATTCTTCCTGAAAGGGTCCATTGAGAGCTTCTCTAACGGTTTTCGGCTCAAAAGCTGTCTCGTCAGATATTAGGGTGTTCAGTTCTCCATCACCTTCGAACATATATCGTCGGGAGGGAAACTTCTGTCTTAGCCCACGGCCTAACAACTCACTACTACCAGGGGTACGACCATGATCGCTCCCACTGGGAATGAGATCCCTAATGCTCCCACTGTCAACAAGATCATCAGGAGCGGAATCTGTTTCATTCGCCACAGGAAGAGGTGAATCTGACAGATGACGAACTGATTCATCCTCTGCAACTTCATCTCTCCCACTCGAATTAACAGGTATCTGCTCAACTTGATCTTGCATCTCATATAGAGATCAATCCAAACCAATCTCTCCCTTCTTCGGAAATTCGTTCTCTAAAAAACGTCGCGTCTCGTGATTCGAACTCGGAAACACTACCACTGTCCAGCTCAGCTATAAACACATATCCCTTGGAGGTTTCAGAGTAACCAACAAAGATACTCTTCTTTCCTCTAGGTCCAATCTTCCCAAACTTGTTCGAGGAATCATGGGTGTAAGCGGCACACCCCCATGGGCGCATACGGCTAAGGTCCAGACTTCTTCCAGTCCAAAGCTCGTATGGAGTGGAGTTAACCGTTTTCGTCGGCACACGGTTCAGGATGTAGGCAGCATTTTTCAAAGCATCTCCCCAAAAGGAAATTGGCAATTGAGCCTGTGCCATCATCGACCGAACCATGTCAAGGAGCGTCCTATTGCGCCTCTCTGCAACACCATTTTGCTGAGGGGTGTAGGGAACCGTCAACTGATGAATGATTCCCTTTTGTGTGCATAGGTCGTTGAATTCCGCTGAAAGGTACTCTCTTCCACGATCAGTGCGGAGGGTCTTAACCTTCCGATCTAACTGATTCTCAACCAAATTCAAAAATGATCTGAAACAACCTATTGCCTCAGATTTATGGGAGATCAAGTAGACGAATCCATAACGAGTATAATCATCCGTAAATGTGATGAAATATCTTGCTCCATGCCGAGCCCTAACACTGAGAGGGCCACAGACGTCAGAATGAATTAATTGCAGTGGATATTCAGCTCTTGGGGCCTTACCAAAAGGCTTTCGGGTGGTCTTTCCTGCTAGACAATTAACACACGTAGACAGCTCCACATGCGGAATGTTGGGCAGCAAGCCCCTTTGGGCCAGCCGCTGCATTCTATGTTGGCCAATATGACCTAATCTAGCGTGCCAATCATTCACATCGCAAACATTTCCACGAGTAGAAGAAAGCATGAAATTATTGTTGCATGAATCCAAATCCAAAACAATAAATCCACCAGAAACTATCCCAAAACCAAATAGAGTTTGACCTAAAGATAATTGGACTGAAAGTTCATGAAAAGACAATGTGAAACCAAGTTTCATTAATCCTAAAACTGAAATAACATTCCGGCGAATCTGCGGAGCATAGAGGACATCATGTAAGACTAGGACTTGTCCACCGCGCAGACGCAGCTCACAAGTTTCAATCCCTTCGACTTCAACACGAGAGTTGTTGCCGACATAAATCCACCTAGTCTCCCGCGGAACTCTCCGGTACTCAACGAAAGCGTCTCGATCCCTGGCTATGTGGTCTGTCGATCCTGAATCCAAAATCCACATAGGACATGATTCAACCAACATAACAGTACTAGAAACACAAAGTTCACTAGAATTGCCAAAGAGATATACCTGTCGCGCTGGTTCAGGACATGCACCCGCAATGTGTCCCTTATGGCCACAGTTAAAGCATTTCCTAGACTAGGGCTTTCTGGCTTTGCGCGGACGTTTCTGCGCTTCTGCTTTCGGAGCATCAGTCTTTATCTTCTTTGCCATTGGTGCACCTGCGACAGCTCGCCGTGCACCACTCCCTCGCTTACGACGGTTCTTCCTAGGTCCAGAGAATGATGCCATATGAACTTCAGCCTTAGGCCCTGTAGCCTTGAGACGTTCCTCTTCCAGCTCAATGTGCCTTCGAACATGTTCAAAGGTGTTGAGTCCTTCAGAGTGAGTCATTTGAATCTTCATCTGTTCCCAAGAGTTAGGCAAAGAACGGATCACGGCCTGGATTTGCTGCTCATCGGTCAGGGGCTGACCGGCCTCCTTGAGTTCTGCGATCATGTTAGCCATATGCCTCAGATGCTGTCTCATGGAGTGCTGAGGATTCATCTTGTAAGAATCAAATTTGATGTTGAGCGAACGCAGCTGAGCAGTCGTATAGACACCAAATCTATCCTGCAAAGCATCCCACAGCCCTTTAGCCGTGTCTTCCAGCTCAAACTCACACAGAATATCATCATCCATTGTACTCAGCAATGTAGCGCGCGCCTCAGCGTCCTTGGCCTCCCACTCATCATAGAAGGCCTTCTGCTGATTCGTTAATCCAGTCCCGGGTCTTTTCTTGATCTTCTTGATGTGGTCAATCGACCTTTGCTCAATCAGGACCATCTGTATACGCTTACTCCAGATTTTGTAGTTATCACCGTTAAGTCTCAGACCTTTGTTAAGCTCAGCAATGATGTTCTTCGTGGCGGCCATTTCACTAACTAAAGGAAATTTGATTAGGATCACGGAGACGCAAGGAACAATGTTCTAATGCATGTAAAAAGACAAGTCTCAAATTAATAGGACAAACTCTAAAACATACTTAAATTCGGAGGACAACCCTAGCTATGCCGAGAAGCACTCCCCGTTTCTAAGCATGTCCTAAAGTTACTACTACCAATCGAAACACAGTCTAAACAGTCCTCAAAGGACCGGAGTCGAACAAATCGCACTAAGCATTCAACTCTAACATAAGACGATTGTCCTAGTATTTTTCAAGGAAATTCAGAGAACCTCGCAGACTAACCGACCGGTTCACACTTAAGAACATATCCCCAAGTGTAGTTCGAACTTATCCAAACTTCTGAAAGGCTACTAAAATAATCCTAAAGGTTTGCTACCTAGACTATGCCAAAGCTAGATCTCCCTACCAAGGTAATCTATCCTATGCAAGTAAGGTAACAAACCACACAATTCAATACATATATATTGAAATCTTTCAAAAATAAATTAATTTGGGGCTAATTTATAATTTCAAAACTTTGAGGACCAAAGTCACTCTAACCAAAAATTAATTAACATGTTAGATCAATTTTCACACAGTATGCTGGGATCTCAACAAGTCATAACCTAGTCAATTCTACCAGTCATGGAGTCAAGAGCCAACAATATAAAGTAAGGCAAGACTATCTACCCTGCAGAAAACACAAAGTAAACCAGGGAACTCAAGGAACCCACACAGCGTTCTACCTATCCAGTCATGCATCATTAAACAATATAAGGCTCTCCCAGCAATTAAATTGATCTAACAGTTAATATAATTAGCCCAAAATAATTATTAATGAAATGGTCCAGGCACAAATACCGGATATTACAAATCACTAAGACCCACTAAGGATCCAAGATCGGAACCAAATTTGTTTCGGACCAATTCAGGTAGCCCAAAAGCCTCTGAATGAGCTCAGACCGGCTTAAACAGCTTTCAGCCATCTAAACCGGCCTGAACCGGCCTGAACTGGACCGGTCAGCCTCAGCCAACCAGTCCTGGTCGAACCGGCCGGTCAACCGCAGTCAACCGGTCCGGACTGAACCGGCCGGTCCAACATCTCGGACCGAACCGGGGATTAAAACCGATCTGGTCCAACGTATTGAACCAGACCGGCCTGGACCGGTTCACTTAGACCGGTCCAGAACAGTGTCGTCTCCCTCACTGCAACGCTAGGGTTTTGAAAACCCTAGCATTGCAGCCGCCGCCGCCGCTTTAATGGCCAGCCACGAAGGCTGGCCACGGGGTTGGGGTTCGGCGACTGGTGCCGCGGCCACAAAGGCCGCGGCATCCAGTCGCAGGGCCACAGCCACCGAGGCTGTGGCCCGTGGCTGGGGTGGCCGCAGCCACGGAGGCTGCGGCTAGTCGGGGCCGAGGCTGCGGTCAGCCTCGGCGTGGCGGAAGCCACGGTGGCTGCGGCCACCAGGGGCTGAGCCGCGGCCACGAAGGCCCCGGCAGCCCCTATGTCGGCCTCGGAGTGGCTGAATCGGTGGCGGCGGGCTCGTCGCGATCACAACTGACCTCGATGGAGATTTTCCTGAAATTCGACAATTCGGAAACCAACCTAACACGGCTCTGATACCAATGTTGGATTATGTAATATACATGCAATCTATATGGTAAAACATAATCACATATAATTAAGTTACCTCTGGATTGATTGCCTAAGCGGAAGCGGATCTGCCTGAGGTTGGGATCACGGTATGCCGGACGGGAGGACACGCCACGGGTTAACGGGCAGTGACCTAGGTTTCCACAGCTGCTGACCTCTGTCTAAACTGTGGGCGGCTATCAGTTTCTGTTCTATCTTATCATTAGGTTTTCCAAACCCTGAGCACCCCTATATATACTGATATATAGAGGGATAGGTTTTAAGGCCAGATACACAACTGGGCTTATGTAAATGGGCTCCCACTTATGGGCGACCCATTATCCTAAAACCAACAAAAACAGTAATAATAATCTGTGGTCCAGGGTCCGACCCGGCATTGACTAGGTAGTGTGACCCTCGTCTCCTTTGGAGTTAAGCCCACATCACTACATCAGGACAGGAATACAGGTCCCAGAACTTTAGGTGTCACTTTTTTCTTAAAGAAAAATAACTTAAATTCATTATTTTGATGAAATGTATTTTTACCAACGAGAATGCCCATCACCGAAATGTAAAAACAATGTAAGGGATAGGATTAGATTGCTTCTTATTCAAGAGATTAAGGAGTAAATTATTTAGTGTCAAAGATCGAGGACGATATTTGATACGTATATCTAGGTTGAGGATTTTGATAAAAGAAAAGATCGAGGACGAAATCTGGTATTTTCTAAAAGAATATATTATTTTTTTCCATACAGGTACGGCGCTATGTCATGTGATGATGTGACATCGCATTTGACTATTGGAGTACCCGAGTAGTCGTTTACTTTATAAAAAAAAACGGCAACAGGAATGGCATAAGGCATTGGTGGCTCTTGTTTATTTCTGTAAAGTCGGTGTATGATAGACCCGAAGAAAATGAGAACGATGCCCGTAGTTTCCCTTGCCTGGGCCTAATACAGCGGGCGTAGGGCCAAAAAGTACAAGTTAAAAAACTCGGACGTCGCAATTTCTTTGTCAAACTCAAAATAATAGACATTAGATTAGATGCTTAGCATCTTTCTTCACTGAGAGTGAACCTTTTGGGATCTCTCTCTTTCTCAAAATCTGGATTGTTGGTTCTCTGAGTGATACTCAATCTCAATCAAGATTCAAGTTTCATCAGCAACAGGATGCATTCCGGCAACTTGCTCCTCGAGGAGCCGATCAGAATGGCGTCGATTCTAGAGCCATCGAAGACGGTAAATCTTCGTCTGTTTTTTCTTTCCTTATCCTCCGTTCATTTCTGATTTCAGTGATTACTTTACATCCATATCGATGTCGAAGTTGAAAATCTTGTCATTAATGTTAGTTTGACTGTGCTTTTGCATGAGCAGAGCTTCTTTCCCGCAATGACGAAGATCGTGGGGACCTTGGGGCCAAAGTCTCGAACCGTTGATGTCATTTCCGATTGCTTGAATGCTGGAATGTCTGGTAATTTGACCTTGATGCTCTTTACTTTTCGGAATTTGGCTAGTTTGTGCGTAATGGGGTTATGGAATCACGGAATGAGCTTGCACTATTGCAGTGGCGCGATTTGATTTTTCCTGGGGAGACGCTAAGTATCACCGGGAGACCTTGGATAATTTGAAGTTGGCTGTCAAGGGCACTAAGAAGCTCTGTGCTGTAAGTAAAACCAAACGGGAAGTCTGGATGTTTTTCTCCTTTTCTCTAATTTGATACAATATTGGAAGAACTTACGATTGAGTCTAGTAGATTCATGAGCTTTGGATCCTGTGCAAGTTAATGGTACTGCATTGGTTGGGATTTTCGTAGTGTCTGTTCGTTTTGCCAAGTTATCAACACTATTTGATCACATTGCACTGTGTTTTTATCAGCAGTGAACAGCTTCGGTTTTTGTCATACAGGTTATGCTGGACACAGTGGGTCCTGAATTGCAAGTTGTTAATAAAAGTGAAAAGATCATTTCGCTTGAAGCTGATGGAATTGTTGTTCTGACACCTGATCAAAGCCAGGAAGCCACTTCGGACCTGTTGCCCATTAATTTTGAAGGGCTTTGCAAGGTTTGAATATATTAAAAGGGTGTATGTGCGTATGATAGTACTAAGAAAAATATCAGTTAGATTTGAAGAGAACGAGATGATTATTTCAGACTAAGGCCTGTTAGATACTGACTTTGGAAAATTTGAATTGAATAAGTTGTTCCCACATAACTCATAAGAGCTATACTTCTTCCATGATTTTTTTTTATCAATTTGTTAGTTTCTAAACAAGTAGCTCATAGCAAAGAGTTCCTCCACTTACCTAGGTAATTTTATATTCTCACTGCTAAGGTAACATCCATAAATTTTGAAATTGTATGTTGTTGCAGACAGTGAAAAAGGGCGACACCATTTTCATTGGCCAATATTTATTCACTGGGAGTGAAACTACATCCGTCTGGTTGGAGGTGAGAAAAGAATAAACTTAATGTCTTAGTTTTTACTGCATGTTCAAGAGTACCGTATCATCTTGGTATAAATCAAATTCTTACAGCACCATTGGCCTGTTCAAGCTTGCTATGTTGTCCTGTTAGATGAATTCATACCTATTTGTTTTTTTGACATTAGAACTAATTTACGACTGAACTGTTGAGCAGGTTTCTGAAGTGAAGGGAGATGACGTTGTATGCATTATAAAGAACAGTGCTACCTTGACTGGATCTTTGTTTACGTTGCATGGGTCACAAATCCCCATAGATCTTCCTACACTCTCTGATAAAGACAAGGAGGTTGTTCATAAGACATCAATAAGTCATTGCATTTTTTTCTGTCGTGGAACTTTCATTGGATGTCTTGATTTTCTCCTATTCCGATTACCTGATTATTTTTCCTTTCCCCTTGATGATCATTGCAGGTCATAAGTTCTTGGGGGGTTCAAAATAAAATCGACTTTCTTTCACTTTCATACACTCGGCATGCAGAAGATGTCCGCCATGTATAGACTTTCTAAATTCACTCCTCTACATAGCCTTATTTACTTATACAATGTCCTAATTAAACATTGCTATTGGCTCTGTGCAGGCTCGGGAGTTTCTTTCTAAATTAGGTGACCTCAGCCAGACTCTTATTTATGCAAAAATTGAAAACGTCGATGTAAGCATTGGACTGTGTCAACATAATTGTGCCTGTAAAGATATCAATTTCAGTGTACCTGTATTGATACCTCTCTCATTCTCAGGGCTTGAATCACTTTGATGAGATTCTGCAAGAGGCAGATGGTATTATCCTTTCTCGTGGTAATTTGGGCATAGATCTTCCCCCTGAGAAGGTAATTATTCCTTTTGACATGATAAGCAACATTCTAGCTTTATATTTGATACTTCAAAGCATATGTACAAGTGTCCAAGACTCTGCATTGTGGAAAAAGCAGTGTTTTATCTTTCAAAGTCCAAACATCGTTCTTTGGTACGTAGGTGTTCTTATTCCAAAAAGCTGCTGTCTACAAGTGTAACATGGCTGGAAAGCCTGCCGTTGTCACCCGTGTTGTGGACAGTATGACTGACAATCTAAGGCCAACTCGTGCAGAAGCAACAGATGTTGCTAATGCTGTATTGGATGGTGAATCCCTATCCTATTTATTTGATATATTGTAGCAAGTTACTTTGAGAAAAAGTACATTGATAATATGAATTAGTAGCCACGCTTAAATGGTAGAAACAAATGTAAAATTACTACCCGTGACATAGAATGGATATTACATTGTCAATCTCATCCCACCAATCTACTTGGAGCGAATTTGTGATTTCTGTGATATTCACAGTCTCAGTTAGCAAGATTCTTGATTGTAAGGGTTTATGTGATATACTTTTCTTTTGCATGATTAACTTTTTACTGTCTTATATTGCAGGATGTGATGCGATTCTTCTTGGTGCTGAAACCCTGCGTGGACTATACCCAGTAGAAACAATATCCATGGTAGGGAAAATCTGTTCTGAGGTATGATATTCTTCCTTCATCTAGTTAGTTGTATGTGTATTTCATGAAAAAAATGCATCATCTGTCTGCTTTTGCTGTATGATCACAGCTAATTGCATTCATTTGAGGAGCTATTGTTCTTGAATGGAACAGGCAGAGAAGGTGTATAATCAGGATTTGTATTTCAAGAAGACAGTTAAATATGTCGGTGAGCCAATGACCCATTTGGAAGCTATTGCGTCTTCAGCGGTTCGTGCAGCCATTAAAGTGAGGGCATCAGTTATTATTTGTTTCACTTCATCCGGGAGGGCTGCAAGGTAATGTTACTGCTCATCCTTATTTGCCACCTGCAGTACTTTCGTCTCTCTATCCAACTTCTTCTACTTACTTACACAACACTTCCTCCAGATTGATAGCCAAGTATAGACCAACAATGCCAGTTCTATCTGTCGTCATTCCTCGTCTTAAGACGAACCAATTGAGGTGGAGCTTCACTGGAGCCTTTGAGGTATCCTGTCTCATATTTCTCCTCGTTTTATTTCTACTTCTCTGTGAGCAACATATGTTGATCTTGTCTTGTTTTCATTTTTCTCCACTTCCTCTTTTAACCATTTGAAGCCTTTTTTAGTCATTACTTTGGCCAATCTATCTATCTAGCTTGTTCTAATCTTTTGGTCTGTGTTCAGGCAAGGCAATCACTTGTTGTGAGAGGCATCTACCCCATGCTTGCTGATCCTCGGCACCCTGTGAGTCTAAACTTCCTACTCAATAATCATAGTTTAGGCTATTACTATCAATCCACAACATCTTTTCTCAAATTTGCAGGCGGAGTCCACAAGTGCGACAAATGAATCTATCCTGAAAGTCGCACTTGATTATGGAAAGGCCTGTGGGCTGATCAAATCGCATGATCGTGTCGTGGTCTGTCAGAAGGTTGGTGATGCTTCGGTGGTTAAGATCATCGAACTGGAGGACTAAACAGAGTCGCCTTCTTCCTGAGACTTGGTACCATCATACTATTTGCTCTCTTTTCAATGTTGAGACATTCTGAGTCGCAGCAGTTTACATGAAATGAGTAGTACAACGAAAAATACTTGGTAAGATAACAAATTGCCCGTTGGTGCTTCTGTGACATTATTTGATATATTGAAATTATATGATCATATATAAATTGCAGAAGCACTATCAAAGTACTAGATTCAGAAGCACTACCAAGTACTAAGATCATGCAAAGAACAACAAAATAACTTCTCTATTTTTTTTTATCTTACATCTATTTCTACTTTCTTTCATCAACTAAACAAAATCAATCAACCCGTACTAGAGGGATCGCTCCTCTTGTGGTGGTGGATGTCCATCAACTCGAGCTCTTTCTGCCTCACAAGAAGCATCATCCTCTCATTCTCAAGCCGTAGCCTCTCATTCTCGAGCTTAGCCCTCTCCATCTCCCTGTCCTTCTTGCTGCTGAACTTGACCCACTTGAGCCTCTGCCTCTCCAATTCATAAGCTTGACCCTGATAAGTTACCTGCTGCTGCTCCAAATTCAGCAGCTTCCTCTTCATCCACTGCTTCTTCTCCCACTGGTTCTTCCCCGAGTCCTCAACCACACCCACCACTTCTCTACTCAGTTCCTGCAAAACTGCAGACGACAAAGAATAGCACTTTCTCTGCCTTTTCTTAGCTTGCTCGTGTCCATGGGATGCTGGACCCCTTAGCACCACCTCTTCTCCATAGTCTTCTTCTTCTTCTTCATCATCATCTTCTTCTTCTTCATCATCATCTTCATCATCATCATTTTCATCCTCCTCACTGCTGCTTCCTTTAGTCATAGTCTTTGCCCCGACTTCCACCTCTGCTCTGCCTTCAGCTACGGAATGGAAGCACCTCTGCTGCTGAAGTGGCGGCTCAGTGGAGGCAGCACCAGCAGACATGTCTGGAGAATTGTGAGCTCCACCATGGCCGCAACTAGTATGGTAAGCACACATCTCTCTGAAGAACAAGTGTTTGGAATTCAGCAATTTCTTAGCTTCTTCCTTCAATTTGGGAGCCAATTTCATTGTTTCAAGCAATGCTTGATTCTCAACAACCTGACAAGCAGTGCCCTTTCCAAGAATATCATTAACCCTCTTGTACCTCTTGTTTAGATCATTGAACTTATCCTCGCACTGTTGTGGAGACACGTAGAACCCTTTCTCCATCATCGCCCTGGAAACCGACTTCCACTTCCCTTTCTTCTGCAACAAAGCACCAGATTTCTTCTTCGGGTCACTGGGCTCGGGACCGCCCTCATCACCGATGTAGAACACTGCCATTATGAGGAGCTTGACCATGGTGTCTGTCCACTTCATCCTCTGCCATGGAGACCCTTTCCGCTTAGGGTCCCCATCCGCTGAAAAAACAGGCTCGTCTTCATCGCTGTTGAGGCTCAATTGCTGCTTAGCTTTTGATGAATTGGAATTACTGTAAGGAAAAGAAGCTGATTTCCCATTCGGTTGAGGATAAGCCGTCGTCTGAGGGTGGTGGAGGGAGTTGGGGTTTGGGGGATTTTGATGAATCGACATCTCAAGACCTAGCATCCCAGAACCCATGCTGGAATACAAGCCACCTTCCATAATTCAAAACTCTACTGCAATCAATCCACAGATAAAAACTCTAATCTAACAATTCGTTTCCAAAGATGCTCAATTAACCTAACCCAGTTGCAAATCTAACAACTGAAACATACCCAGTAACGCAAACGACCCAATCCGATCAACATTCGTCGGTAATCAGATTCCGGCCACCTTAGTCTGGATTTTTCTTCACCCGACCGAGAAAGGAAGAAAGAATTGGAGGCTGGAGAGGGATTGAGAGGAGATGGCTGGATTTGTGGAGTATGTGAAGTGAAGCGGAATTAGAAGAGTAGATTGGAGTGGAAATGGAGTATATACAGAGGAAGGAGCAGATGGTTTTGAGAGGAGAGGTATTGCGGTGGCTGACAGAAAACTGCCCATGGTTTTGCGTGGTGTAGGCAGAGAGGATGGAACATAAATAGTTGAACACCCACAGGTTTTGTTAAAGCGGGAGAAGGACGTGAAGAATCCACAGCCACAGGTTTTCAAAAAGGAAAACTGCCTATTTCATCCCTACCTTTACCAACTGATGAAGATGATCCTTATCCTTTGATAAATATAAAACAATTATGATGTGATACAGTTGTATTAATAAATTTTCTACACGCAATTATTATGCTTATGTTATTTTAGTTATACCTATAATTATAACCATGATTAATATATAAATATAATAATTATTTAATATTAATGTATTAGTATATACTAATAACCGAATTATGATTTTCACTTTTAGATGTTGAACATTTTTATTATTTATGACATGTGTTTGTATATTTATTAAAATAACATTCATGTTCCAATACATTTCACTTGTAATAATAAGTATGAGTATATGGTTAAAACTGTGGTTAATAATCACAATTATATATATAATTATGATATTAAAAATTATACTAACTACTATTATAATTATAGTATATAATTTTAAATATAATACAATTATGATATTTATCCTACACGAATGTGCGCCGTAGATTCATTACCTGGCCCCATGTCTAGGCATATCTATATTACACTATACTACCTATTGCTTTCGAAACCCCCCTAAAATTCTGCAACAGTGTAACTACAGTAATGTATTTACCTACTACGCAGGCACGTGTTATTGAACGTGAATGAGTAGTGCTTGTGTAAGTGTTTCAACTTTCAACTATTCAACTATTAATAGCACATTCAACTATTCAAGTCAAGTTTCCTTCTATATTCTAAATTATTTACAATATATGTTACATTTTTTAACCAATTTAAAAAATGATTAAATATCAAAGAGTTACCCGAACTTTGAACGTTTTGCAATGAGTTATCCGAACTTTGAAAATTCAAAACGAGCTACCTCGACTTTGAAGAAGGTGTAAATAGCTACTTTTGTTCAATTTCTGAAGAATTTCCGACAATTTTTCAACGATTTTTCGTCAATAGTTGACGGAAAATTGGACAGATATAGCTATTTGCACATTTTTCAAAGTTGAGATAGTCCGTTTTGAATTTTCAAAGTTTGGATAGCTCATTTTTTTAAAGTTTGGATAGCTCGTTGCAAAACATTCAAAGTTCATGTAGGTACGTGATATTTAAACTTTTAAAAAATTCCAAAAAAATATTACCAAACCAGATTTTGTAGAGCCCCTCCCACGTTTGTAGAAAGATATATGGTAGAATGGTCAACCTGTCTACATCTGTCGTCTCGATTCGTTACAAGTTTTGTGATTTAATAGCTGCAGTTAAATAAATAATAGTAATTTCTTAAAATATAAATTCTGCGAAATCTCCATTCTGCAACATAATCATTATATACATATATATATATATATACTATGGAGCATGATCCATGATGGCTTTGCTGTCTCTCGTCTCATCTCGTGTCTGAGTTTGACAATGACAAATGAAGAATGTCCAGTGTCGTGATTCGGTTTCCTTCGAATTCGATCCACAACCACATCAAAATTTCACCTTTTGCCTTTCCCACCAAAGTTTTCCAACTGAAAAGTGAAAACCCTAACCCCTTTTCTGCAACTATGTCGGTTTCTCGCTTGCCCTCACTCTGAAGTCTGAACAGCTTAAATTTAGTCAGACGCAGAGCACACATTATGGGGGCGTCACTCTCGAACCTGACCGACGAAGTCAATGGGTCGGGCTCCAGCCCTGGTCTGGGCGACATACCAGAGAGCTGCGTCGCTTGCGTGTTCATGTACTTGACGCCACCTGAGATTTGCAACCTGGCTCGTCTCAACAGGGCGTTCCGTGGAGCTGCGTCATCCGATGCGGTATGGGAGACAAAGCTGCCCTACAATTATCAAGATCTGCTCGATTTGTTGCCGTCGGAAAGGTACAGGAACTTGTCGAAGAAGAGCATCTTCGCCCTGCTCTCTCGTCCCGTCCCTTTCGACGATGGAACCAAGGTGGGTAATTTCCATCCTCCGCTAAAGATGTTGATCTGATGATAAAATTAGAATTTTGTTCAGAAATGCGGGGTTGACTAGCCAAGAAAAATGTGAAGTTGATTGGTCCAAAGAACACCACTTTGTTTAATCACTGAACATGTGGTTTTCTCTTAATCTGCAGGAAGTGTGGTTGGATAGTGTGACCGGAAGAGTGTGTATGTCTATATCCGCCAAGGCTATGGCAATGACTGGGATTGAGGACAGGAGATACTGGAACTGGTTTCATACTGAAGAATCCAGGTTAGGTTCTTTGTTGTAAACATTGGTCTTATTTCTCATAACTGTGTTAATTCTTGTTAAATATTTTAGGTTCGTCATCCTGAGTTTTTTCTTATAGATCCAAAACTCGACCTAAATACATCCAAATCAAGAAGTAGTTGAAGTCAGCTTAGGCCGTATTCACGGAATGTTTTCAAACAACTTATCGAGGCCACGACCTGATGGATAGATTCTCAGGCCTTTTTTGGCCTACTATTGTTCTTGTTGAACAAAGATTGGTAGGAATGCTCATAGTTAAGAAAGGGTCACTGGTTTACCTGAATTATTAAAAACTTAGCTTCTGTTTCTGCGGATTTTGTGCATCCCATCTCTTATGAGGAATTTAATTCTACCTAATCATCTGACTGCAAACTTTCTATTTACATATTTTTCCCTTCTGTGGCATTGCAGAATGGAGTATATGTAAGACCACTGCAGGGGAGAGTATATGATTACTCCTCTAAGTCTACATATAGAGAGACTCTTGCTCTTTTACTTTTTATTAAAGACGTTATAAACTTATCAGTTGGACCAGCAGACTTTGTAACATGTTCAAATGGACCTGTCATGAGTCGAAAGGTGATAATTAACCGGTTATGAGAAGCTGCTCCAGCAAGTCTATGGACAATTTGCAATTCCCTTTGGTGAACTCAACAAATAATAAATAAGTTTCTAAAGTAGATATGCTGTATTCCTATCCCATAATTTTAGTTTCTATCTATCTCTACAACTTGTCTGATGAAGAAAGTACATCTTTCATTTGTTCGAATAGCTTGCTATTGGCCCGTCTATCAGTTGTATGAAGGACCCCTGCTTCTTTATTAACAAAACACCTTTTTGTAGAAACCTTGTGAATTTGTTGGGTGTTGTGACTAATCCTTGAGCTTTTCTTGATAAATTTCTGTGGATTGGTCTTGGCATTTTCAAGTGAGCTCTCATTGATTGTACCATGATTATGTTGGGAATTATATTGATACCTTTAATCCTGGCGTCTGCAGTGTAGAATTTACCAAACCCTTTATTTGCAACAAGGACGCATTCATTGCGACGACATATTGCTTTAGGGATTGGTCTTGTTTTATTGTTAGTCTTTATTAATTATTTTCTTTTGTTTTTTCATTTGTCATGCTTATGCATATCTTTATGGTTTCTGCTTAAAAATCCTTCTTTTAGTGTGATAATTTGTGTCATCCTTGCTCTACTTGGAACGGAATTTGGTGCAATAAATCTGATAACATATAACAAGTTACAAAACTTACGCTACTTGTCAGGAATATTTCTGTATATCCTGTTGCACATATTGAACTTTGATGAGGTAGTTTGCCAACATTTCTAGGATTGATTACTTGTATCTAAAAAGTTTCCAGATGGACGTTTTTATTTTAAAAGTCTGCTACTTAAGCAATCACATGCGTCTATTATTTTTTTGGATTTTTCTGCTGCTGATTCTTGCAGTTAAAAAACATCCTTTTCATTGCAGGTTTGGTGTGGTGGCGTATCTGCAGCAGATATGGTGGTTTGAGGTAGCCGGGGCAGTAAAATTCCCATTTCCTGCAGATATTTACACGGTCTCTTACAGACTTCATCTTGGTAAATTTACAAAGAGGTTGGGCAGAAGGGTCTGCAACTTCGAACACACACATGGTTGGGACATAAAGCCTGTTCAGTTTGAGTTATTAACTACTGATGGACAATATGCATCATCTGAATGCTGCCTAGATGAAACACAACACGATGAGGTCAATGGAGACCACAAGCGCGGATGTTGGATAGAGTACAAAGTAGGTGAATTCATAGTCAGTGACACAGAACCCTCGACCGAGGTCAGATTTTCCATGAAACAGATCGACTGTACACACTCAAAGGGTGGACTCTGTGTAGATTCTGTATATATTATCCCAAGCGAATTGAGGGATCACAGAAGAAGAGGGGTTGTGAAATAGCCTCTCTCCCGCCTTGTTTTCGGGTTTGTTTGGAAGACTGCCTTGTTTTCGGGTTTGTTTGGAAGACTTGGAGGTTAGATAAGAGAATTCTATGTTAATTTTTATTCATCAATCATTTATGAGAATCTGATCAGGACTAGCCTACTGTTTAAAGAACCTCATGCAAATACAGTTTCATGGGTGGTTTTTGGTTGCGGTTTACCATTTTACCGTGTGGGAAATCTTCTTTTAGCACAGTGATATGGCTAATGCTAATGTGTGGATTCTTGTTTTGGAGTTTTCTATCACAACAGATCATATATTGAGATATAACATTATTAATAACAAGCCTATGCGTTATGTGGGCACAAACACATTTTCTTATTCACCTTTTCGATATCATCAATGTCATTTCAGAATCTCATCAATCAAATCAAATTTTTAAAAATCCAGGACATGCTCGGAGGATCATTTTTAGAATCCCATCCTATAGTTTTATGTTGTTACTATATATGTATATATTTATTAAAGGGTTAACTAACTGAAACGTTATACATGTTTGCGCATGTGACTAATAGGTTATAAATTGTGCAGAATGGTTACACATGTTTCAACATGTGACTAATTGGTTATTTTTACTGTTCATCGTTAAAAATCACCGTTAAGTCACTATTTGGATACATAAAATGACCAAATTACCCTTACCTTCATTAATTAAGTACTGTCAAATGAAGAAGAAGATGAAGACCCATTCTTCATTAATTTTGAGTTTTCCCTCTGCGGTTTCATCGTTCGTGGCTTCTGGGTACCGATTATGGAGAGACGAATCGTTGAGAAACTTTCTTTTTTGCCGAATTTGAGACGAATCTCGCCGATTCTGCAGTTCCGTTCATAATTTTCAACCCAATTTTTCCTTCGATTTTGAAAAACCCTAATTTTGGTAAGAGAAGCACCGAATCGAAGATTTTGATAACAAGAACATGTATTCCGTACTAAACAAGTCGTATTTGAATTTGTTGATGCATCTTTTGTTGAAATGGAAGCAAGAATATGTATTCTGTATTGATGTTCATCATAACCTGGGTTTGAGTTCTTCAGAACCTGGGTTTGAGTTCTTCAGATCCTGATATTTAAGAATTCATTCTAACGTGATATTTGATTAAATGGTTACATATGTTATCCTAGAATATGATTAAATGGTTACATATGTTCTTTGTAAGGTGATTAAATGGTTACATATGTTTTCTTAAAATGTGATTAATACATTAAAATTAAGCATTGTTACTGAGGTTAAAATTGCAGCAACCTTAAGAAATCAATTCTGTAACTTCATATACACAAACATTTGAACAGAGTTCTCATTTCATAATCTGCTCCAAAAAAACAAAATACACCACCACAAATGATCAATAGAGTACTCTTAGACATGTTTTTGTTAAACAGCTCGTAAAATCACCTAGAGAACAAAAACACAACTTCACAATCAATTACTTTTAAATCAAATTACAGAATTCATGTCCTACAGAGATCAAAGGCAATGCTATAGAATTGACGTACCAGAAGGCGAATCAGTCACGGAGGATTACTTTGTCCACGACACTCATCAACGTCTGCAAACCGATATAATCCCGATTGCCGACACCCCTCGCACAAACCCATGCCTTCTCTGTCAGATTTCACAATCAAGAACCAACAGCTTCCAACGCTCCAATTGCAAACATCCCAACCGCAAAGATAGTCCGACAGAAATGGAGGGAAAAGTAACATAAGGGCAACTTCGTCATTTCATAATGATCACGTGACCTGCACATGAGAATTAGACATAAAATTTTAACAGTTGAGTGACGGAGTAACCAATCAGTCACATGCTGGAACATGTGTAACCATTCAGTCACGCGAAAAAACATGTGTAACCAATTAATCACATTGGTCAAACATGTGTAACGCTTCACTTAATTAACCCTTTATTAAAAGAGTAATGGTTTCTGCACAACTTTGATTCACTATCCTTTAATGTTGTCTTAACCATTAAAGGAAAGATAACGATCTATTTTCCTCTTATTTCTTTCTGTTAATGAAACTTACCAAAAAGTGAAGTCTAAATTGCCCAAAATGCTTCCTTTCTCTAGACGACAGCAAAGGATGTTGGACTTAGGGGGGTGGAGGCAACAACTCCATGTCACTTCTGTGTTTTCTTTTATCTGTTTTCCGCAGTAGTGTAAATACAACAGTCGGTCTCTTTGCAAAACAATGGTCAGTCAGTAACTCAGTATATTGTCAAAAGAGTCTTTTTTAATCAATAAATGGGAGGGTGACCAGTCATTGCTGACAGGGCTACAGATGGGAGGAAGCAGTTAGATAGAGATTGGTCCAACTTCGGCGGCTACTGCCACTGCTACTGCTGTGCATCATGCATTTTAATACCCTCCTCACCTCAACAACTGCGCGTTTGAACAACATCAGTGGAAATACAGCTCGACTCTTTTATATAAGCTGCTACGTCACTTAGCTTCGGTAGTTGTTGGCAGTCGTCATTGGTTCTGTTAAGTCAGTCATACACAAAAATGGCGGACGAGAGAGATATAATTGTCTCTCATTACTTACAGCTTACTAGCTTAGTATTGATACATATATGAGTCCTTCCTATTCTTCATACTAGAGATTAAATCTCAAATGCCACTATGTATACTCTTCCAGGAAGGTCATTTATCTTGAATAATCTATAATCAATCCAGTCGAATGAAAGACTTTTCTTCTTCTTCTGGTTGTTAGTCAGTGTGTAGCCATTATTCATAGTTATATAGCCTATAGGACGGCTTTAACGCGTTTTGAAGAGACTTATGCTACTGCTGCTGCTACTACTGTACAGTTAGTATTACTGCAGTGCAGTGCAGCTTCTCCCTTAACCTCCACCACTAGCAGCATCCTCCACTATTCCATTTATTGTTTGCTGCTTCTCTTCTGGACCACTCTGTCGCCTGGTTTCTTCACTCTCTCCCTCTTTTTCTAGTTATAAAATTTTATGAAATTATACAAAATTTGAATCTAACAATTCAAGAAATTACGTATCATAGAGAAATCAAAAAATGTAGATATAAAAATAAGGGTTGAATTTATATCATCTGGTATTGTAATGTACGATATTCCTACTTTTTCATAATTTTGTATCACATTTCTATCTCATGTGAGGTGAACTAACAGTGGATTGAAATCTTTGAGCTTCGTCTGAACCAAGAGAAGGTGATTGTGGTGTTGGCTTTGAGCTCAGATATATTAGAGCTTCCTTAATCAAACTAAGATTATAAATTTGATAGTTGAACTGAAAGGAACCCTTTGTGAGGTTGTCTTGGTCTGTTGATAAAGAGGAGACACCCTAGCCCTAGCCCCAGCCCCAGCCCTAGCCGGCTAGCCCTAGCTAGCTATATGTGTTTCCAAAAGGAACATGTTGACCACCCAGTCCAACACAACCCTGTGTTAGCTACAACACGTTAAATTATCAACCCAAGCTTAAGCATGCATGCATGGATCTTTAGGTGGTGCATATATGATTAGTATTTCGTGATGAAAACTGAATATGTCCGGAGTGAACGGCTTTGAATACCTTGTAAAAAAATAAAATAAAATCTATTTTATATATACACAAATTCTAAAATTTCCGTAGCTGAAATTTACTGAGTAGTGAAAATCGAAATCCATGTAAAATATGTTAATACGAACTAACTTCAATTAAGATACCTTATTGAATAGTTTACAAAAATCTTTAAAATGAATAATAAAATTTCATATGAAATCCAGTATATAATTCAAACGAATCATTAAAACTAGGGAAAAGTAGGTAAATACACCCTGATGTTTATTTTTTTGTAATTGGACCCATATATTTTTTGACGCATGTTATTCCACCCGGATGTTTTATTTTGTTGGTAATTGCATCAAACGTTAATTATACCTGTTAAGTACGTGGTTCCCCATAGGTCATATTCGGGTTAGATGCGAAAGGGGAAGAAGAATCGGAAAAACATTCAAAGTACTTACCAGACCTCATCTTACGAACGGAGAAGACGCAAATAGAGGAGTCCGAATGAAGGGACAAGACGAAATAAAAAAATGGAGGAGACACACAAACTTTATCAACAGAAAGTGTCTAGGGTATTTTAGGTCTATACATTTATGA
Organism: Chamaenerion angustifolium; assembly: GCA_946814005.1. Classification (NCBI taxonomy): domain Eukaryota; kingdom Viridiplantae; phylum Streptophyta; class Magnoliopsida; order Myrtales; family Onagraceae; genus Chamaenerion; species Chamaenerion angustifolium. Next base: position 31,745,474 of record OX328275.1, read on the forward strand.
GTCAGACACATGAAACTCACGTGAGTGTAATTTAACGGACAACAAACGACAATGGACGGAAATGTCCAATTACCAATAAACGCAAACATCTTAGTGTGATAACAAACATTATGAGTGCAATTACCAACAAGTGCAAACATCCAGGTGCAATTTCATAATTTTTCCTTAAAACTAACACAAAAAATCATGTGACTAATTAATACTACTCGTTGTTTATTTAATAATGTATTCGGTCAAGGTTCAAATATAAATACATTATTACTAAAAATCGAGAGTGAAATTGAAACTTAGTTTAATACTAACACATTCACTCAACTTCGTCAGCAAACTCCAAATTTACTAGGAAAAATGCGTCTAGATGGCTCCATTAGGGCCAAAGGACACTGAGACAAAGAACTGTGCGGTTTTCGTGACCATCAGTAACTTTATCAGGGTTCCCGTATCGTTCTGTAAGAATAAAAATGTAAAGTTAGACAGAGATCATTTGTGCTTAGGGTTAATTAATTAATTCTGCATGAAGAAAAATCAAGAGAGATGATAATAACATGGCATATAATCAATAGTAACAGCTCCCTTTTTAACTTATGAAGCAATCTCTGATCCATAACTTTGACCTTTGTTCAATAGACAAACAATCAGAAATAAGGGTTTCTTTCTTTGACAAATGGAAGGACCACGCATCTCTCTCTGTATTAAAGATTTCACTTTTATATGATTAACTGTAACCCTAGAAACAAACCAAGAACAAGCATCCTTAAACCACTGTTTCTTGATTTTTTGAGGTTGGTGGATCCTCTCTTGTCGGAGTCATGCATCATCCTTATACATCTTACTCTAATTAACTTGTTCTTCTATATATAATCATTTCATGTATTTTTTGTGGGGTAAGTTTCTGCACTTATAATTAATTATGAGTAAGGGTAGGGTATATTGATCACACCGTCTGCCACGGCCTATTTGAATCCTCTTACCATTACCATTTATGCGAAAGAAAGATGCTAATGTCTTTCAATGCATGCAGATGGTACTCACTGCAGTTTCTCTAGCTTAGGGTTGAGCCACGCTATACAACGACACAGAAGCTTGAGACCTGCAGCTTTTGCTTTGTTATAACTATAGCTGCTATACATATAATGAAATGAATCCTTTGTAGTAAAAACTCTACTTAGTGCAGTTACTGTACTAACCTAATACTTGGTCTGTGTCACAATAATTAAACACTGTGTCCATAATTTGTCATTCAAAAACAGGGTAATGAATTTACTGATCTGGTTATGTAATATTCAATGCTCTTTTAAATGTGGACATGTTTTTAAACTTCAAACGTGAAGCATGGATATGAATTTTCGAAATATTCAGAATATATATCTTACTGAAAGAAAAGTTGATGATGAAGGGATGGGAAGCATGCATCTCTCTAAAAAAGTAGCAATCATAATGAGATTGATCTATGAATTTTCACTCATAGCATAGATAGAAGCTATAAATGAGAGTTTCCGAGGAATGCCATATCCATACTCGTCTTCACATTTTCTATATTTGTATATAAAAATCTTCCATGTAATAATGAATTCGAAGGAGAGAGATTTGTATGAGGAAATTCTAAGCTTCCATGATTCCATCCACCACTATCTTTTTAATATTATTTTATTGCAAGCAATGAAGATGTAGTAATTAGATTTGAAATAAGAAGAATTTTGTTGATTCTTTTGAATATTATACGTATGTAATGTTGACAATTTTCTTTTAAAAAATAATCATTTTAATTTTTATACTATGTATTTTATTTTATTTTTTAATATTAATATATTGATGATATATTCTTTGAAATCGAGAAAAAAAATGTACAAAGAAACTATCCATTGGAGATGCTATGAGGAGGAGGCGTGAGAAAGAGAAAGAGTCAGTAAGTATTAATGGGGACCTGATTGTGACCTCTGAACTTCTCTTCTTCTTCTTCTTCCGACAACCACTCCTCCTACATTACAACTCAAACAAAGACACAAGCATTTATAATCGTTGTCACCCAAAAGTTAACCGGAGACAAAAAAAAAAAAAAAAAATTGCAACAAAATAGAATCCCCTATTCCATTCCTACGTTGTTCAGTGAGACATCGAGTCCCTTCTGTTCTGAACCACGTACTCTGATTTGCTGCACTGCAATGCACTGCACTCTTAAGACGAATACGACAAGACTCACAGTCAATTAGCAAACCCTAGATAGACTTTTTACAAACTACTTGTGCCACGCCTCTCTCTCTGTATTGTGTGGTCCAATATATATATATGCATACATTTTCTCTTTCTTGGTTTCTCTTCATATAACAGATACATTTTGGGGTAATCCGAGGGAAAACACAGACATAGAAGGAAGACAGAAGAAAGAGAGGGAGAGATACAGAGGTGGCGGAATGGATTGGGATGGCAGCTTAATAAGGTCAAGTTTTGTGAATCCTCGACCAGAGTCGTCTAATGCTTCTTCCTTTAGCAGCTTCCTCTTCAACTGTAGCCTCGACCAGTTTCCAGGTACGTATACCTTAACTCTATACATACACTTCATTCAGATGTATCTCATCGACTCTTCGATTCGAGGGATCGTAATGCATGGTTTGTATCACACTGACTACAGCCAAAGCATTATAAATGCAGAATATATATAATATATAAATTAATTTGTCTCAAACTTAATAATTTAGGGTTTTAAATTCTGGGTAGAATATGAGCTTCGATCATATGTGTTGTCTCATTGGCAGGAAATATGGAGGGGAAGCATCATCATCCATTCGGAATGGTGCAGGAATCTTCACAGGCATCGGTTTTGGGTGCGGAGAACTACATTAACAGTGGCTACGTTAGTTGTCATCAGGAGAGGAAGAAGAAGCTGACAAGTGAGCAACTGGATTCACTGGAGAGGAGTTTCCAGGAGGAGATAAAGCTTGACCCCGACAGGAAGATGAAGCTGTCGAGAGAGTTAGGGATTCAGCCACGTCAGATCGCTGTCTGGTTTCAGAACAGACGTGCACGTTGGAAGGCCAAGCAGATCGAGCGTCTCTACGACGCTCTTAAGCAGGAGTTTGACACCATATCCAGGGAGAAGCATCGGCTCCAGGAAGAGGTCAGTTTTCTTTAACTATTAAAATATTATTAAAAACATTCAAATCTAACAAATGCAATAATTGTACGACGTCTGTGTACTGGATCAATTATACGTGACATCGTGCATGTTCTATCGAAACGAGGAATTTAACAAGACTGTCATCGGTCAACTGACATAATTCTTCTTGTTGTTTTGCTTTTCCCGAATGATGTCTCCTTAGGTTTTGCGGTTGAAAACCATGATCAGAGATCAGGCAACTAAGAAGAACACGGTCGGCTACACCGAAGTGTCCGGCGACGAAACGGTGGAGAGCAACATTCACACCAACACGCCACGAGAAATGGCCACCACTCACCACCACCACCACCAATTTGGGTCTGCTCTCGACGAATATAACAATACCATATTGGCAGCTGCTACTTACTGGGGCAGCATTGTACCATCTATTTACACTAATAACACCAATAATCCATAAGCGTAGAGTCTCTGCCGTGTATCTAGTGGCTCCTTATGTACTATAAGAACTATTGTTGGCAAGGTTCATGTACTCCTAAGCTCATTTCAATTCCTCCAAATTATCATAATATTGGACGAAAAAAATTATCTAAGGTCAAAAGAGAAACCAGGCTCGATTGAAATTGCAACCAAAGAAGTGTAGCAGTAGAACAACATTCATAAAATAAACGCGAGTTTCTCACTTTCTGGTTCTGATAGCTGTAGGAAATGTAAAAAGTAAAAACTACCAAATCAGTTGCAAAACTAAGTGATGATTAGCGCTTCCCACCACCACCTCCAATCTTAGGACCTTTTGGTGCAGCGCCCTTTGGAATGCTACCCTTTGATTTTTGAGTTTTGGCCATTACTTCTGCCTTCTTTGCCTTCTTCTCATCCTTTGTCTTCTTGACCCTCTCCTTGATCTCACTAAGTAATTACCAGACATTTAAAAAGTCAGCAAAAGAGACCAACCCGATAGATGCTGTAACTGAAGGATAGCACAAAATATTTAGTAATTTACCGGAGAGCAGCTTCACGGGCAGCATCACGAACTTCTGGCTTCTCAGCCCTTCGCTTTTGAATAACTTCTAAAGTGGCACCCACGATGGACCTAGAGTAAGGCTTCTTGGTGGCACGACGCCTCTTCTTGACAGCTTCTTGGGCAATATCCTAGAATGGAGAAGATTGGAATTATCCAATTAGATCAAATACCCAAGCCAGATTATCACAGCAAGGTGTTATTTTAAGACTAAGATTGAGCTAAGCTAAGTTTATGTGCCACCATGAGAAGCAGGATATACTCTTTTGAGATTTGTAATTGCATATAATTTGATCTGTCTGACACAATAAACTAATCATTAATCTGCAAAGCCAGATCATCCAGAGGAGAAATGAGACATTGACTATATTGATACATGTTAACGAACTGTCATGCATTTAACTTCCTTGCTCGAAAGCATAAAATCAGTACAAGGAGGTGAACTGGTGAAGTTTGATGTGATACGAGTTAAAGTTTAACTCTTCCGGGAATATAGCATCTATCAATTTTCACAGAAAATGGTCATTTTGGCCAAGTAAGCAGGGCATGAAATAAGAGTCTCACGAACATGTTAGAACATCACATCATCAACATTACCTTCTTGTGCTGCTTCCTATACATGGCTGTCCATGTAAGCTTTGATGGCTTCAGTCTATTGTGGAAGTACCTTTTGCATTTTGAATTGGCAAACAAGAACACCTAGCAAGAAATAGATCAAAACCACCAGCGTGAGAGACATTGATTGAATGATTAAATCAGCAACTCATAGATAACATGCTGATCCTCACCTGGGAATCTGACCGAATGAATCTGATTCCTTTTCCTGGGTAGATCTTTTGACCACTGAACCGGCAAAGCTCTGTCCTGGTTATTCAATAACGAAAAGAAATCATACAAAATTTAAGTCATGATGAAACTTGAACCAACCTTCACACAAAATATCCAAGATGAACACAACTAGCTTAAGACATGAACATTAGGAAAGTACCAGAACTTAAATCAATAGAATGACCTCACAACAGAATCTGCTGTATCGCGAGATTTCAGCACTCGGTTATATACACTTATGCCTACCTCTTAATCTAAAGATCAGATAGGAAGACTCAATTATTTAATTCCACAACTGAAAATTAATTCTAGAATCAAACGATTCAGATCCTAGGTAAAATTTGATTCCTTGCCGTTCATCCATGTCATCAATCCAACAGGACGTTTCTACTATTCAGAGAACGCCAATCGACCATTATCTATCATCTATCCATGTACAGATAAACCCTAGCTTAAACATTCATCGGCAGTGGAATTCACAATCTAACAAGCCAAGATTAATTATTCACTGCTATTCGGATTCAAGAACATGGACTAACTGCACAAACGTAGGATTGAATGAACATTAAAAAAAACATAAGGAGGGATACAGAGAAAGGTAAACGCACTTGAGAACCATGTCTACTGCTCTTCACCGTCTCCCAATCTGCAGTTCTAGTCTACTCTTCGTTTCGGAGTTCTAAAATACCTTGAGAAACCCTAGAACAGTATGGCCCCCTAATGTGTACAATTGCTGAAGGCCTAGCTCTGAAATGCGAAGAGAGTGACATACTGGGCCCGCGCACATCTATAGAAACTTCATACGGGCCGGGCCCATTCTGTAGAACTCCGATGATGATCAAATACTTCTGGGCTTTAGCATCCAAAATTATATATATAATTATCAAAAAAAAAAAAACGAACTTAAAAAAAAAAACCAGCAAACTGAATATTTTTTGTTGACAAACAACAAACCAAACTTTTGAAATTGAACAAACAACAAACCTACCTCAATTTTTCATTATGTTTGAACAATTTTTTCAATGTTTAAGAGAGTTATTAAGTCGTAATACACTTTCCTTAGAATACTTCAACTAATTTTTTCAATGTTTGAGAGAGTTATTAAGTCGTATCTTAACATACATGGCTCCCTAAAGTACATGAATCTTATCATTCATTGTATAACTCATTAGGTGTTTTCCACCCCGTAGGTGTATATAAATGGATCTCATAATAGTTGTATACGCCAAGAGAAAACAAGTTGAGTAGACAAACAACAAGTCTCTCATTCCATCTCTCTCACACACTCATATACATATGCACCAACAAGTGGTATCAGAGCTGTCCAGGGTTGTCACCTTCAAGCAATTCTCCCCATGTGTGCTTAGCCGTAGAGGGAACATTCTATTATTGGTCATGGTCACATTTGTGATAAGTTTGTTGTTCTTATCCCGGATGCTAAGTGTGTGATCCTTCATGTGAACGACGTATCCCTTCTCGAGCAATTGTCCGACACTCAGAACATTATTCTTCATATCTGGAACATAATAGACATCGGAGATGCAAAGCATTCGCCCGTTCTTGAGTGCAAAGGAAATTTTACATTTCCCTTCGATTTGTTGTCGGGAAAGATCGTCGTAGGTAACATGCCCATCTCGTCTTTCGCCGTAGGTGTATACAACTATTATGAGACCCATTTATATACACTTAAGGGATGAAAAACACCTAATGAACTACACAAGGAAAACACAAGAAGGTTCATGTACTCTAATTCATTCAAGAAAGTTAATTTTACCTAATTATGTGCCTTTTGGAAACAAATATTTTTGCTTCACACTCCAATGGTTTGATTAGATGTTATATTCTTAGTGTTATTGCGACGAACATTCAAAAGGGTGGGGCTTTTTGATTTAGACTGGATATTTAGGTTACTGAAATTACAGAACTGGAGCTTTGCTAATGGAAAGTTCTTCGTGATGGAATTTTTATTTTCATATTGAATTCAACAAAGCATTTTGGTAATTGCAGTATGTTTTTCCATGCACTAGCTAAGAAGGTTATGCTTTCTAGAAGAACAGTGAATCACCTCTATGAAAATAGGGCCCAACTTAATTCAATTTCTATGCATATTGGTGAAAGCGTAGGTACAGATTTTATCTGCAATGATAAACTTTACCTTCTAGCCACATTATTAGGATTGTGTGCATCTAAGTCTAAAATAATGATGGTTCCACTGAGTTTTCCGTCCCCTTAAAGAATAATATTGTTGTGGATAGAAAGAGATGTGTAGATGGTGGGAGTCAGATACCATTGAAATGAGATGTTGATTTGCAGTTGCCAAGCAAGGTCCAAGACTTGCGTTCTGATGGACAGAGTCATAAACATATACCATCTGTATGTTATGCTGATGAAAGTAAGCTTTCAACTCACAACCATAAATTTTCTATACTTATAGTAAACTTCTACACTAATGTGTTCAGGTGATGTCAAGACTGCAAAAGGGTAAAAGAAAGTGAAAATGAAGAATCCCCATATGAAGAACAAAAGTCAAGTCATAGGAGTAGTGTCAAGAAATTTGGTCATAACTCCTCTAGGGTCTGCCTACTGCAACATAAGGAAACTACATAAGTTATGATGAATCTGATCATGGTTTAAAGCATGGTTATGTGGACAATACTCCGACAGAACAACCTAGAGATCGGGTTTCCTTTGTTAGTCATTTACTTATCCAAATTTGAGGCATATTGTAGCTTATAATAGGCTGGACTATACTAGTTTCAACAAGAGTGGTTTCTAAAGCAATGGTGTGCTCTCTACCATGTTCTCATTCTCATTTAACATCATCAAACTCTCGTTAACTTAGTTTTCATTTTAGAGACATGCATATTCAACGTTGTCAACAATGGAGATGCACTAACTGTGAAGAAGCTATGGGCAAGGAAGAAGAGTTTCATAAGGAAGACTGTGGGTTTAACGTGGAAGTCCAAACATTAGGTAAGATAAGGCATATTAACATCGTGAAGCTGTGAAGTTGCTGCACTAGTAGGGACTGTAAGCTTTTTGTTTACGAGTACATGTCCAATTGTAGTTTAGGAGATTTGTTGCATATATAATAAATCTGTATATTCTTCTGACTCTATTTGTAAACTAAATTTATTGTTCTTCTAAATATTTGTTGTATATATAATATTTGATTATTATTCTATTTGTAAATTATACTTTTTTTTAAAAAAGAGTTCTACTTTTACCGACGAATTTTTCCGTCGGCAGACAATGTATAACGCTGAAATGTGTTTCGTCGGCAAAAACCTATTTACCGACTAAACATATTTCGTCGGCAAATAAGTGTTTACCGACGCAATATTTTTCATCGAAAATACTTAATTGCGAATTTGACTCTACCGACGAAATCGATTCTGTTGGCAAAAATATTTTTTTTAACGAAAAAATCATGTATACCGACCAAAAATCCGTCGCGACAAAAAATATTTGTACCGACGAAAAATGTGTGCACTTTTACGTTGGTAAAATTTTGCCGACGATATATTTATCGACGAATATTATTTTTACTGAATTTACACTTTTTACCGACGAAATAATATTGTCGGTAAAGGCAAATTTTCAGTAGTGAAATTAATTTACTGAAGATTTGTAACTCAACAGATGATCCTAGTACGCCAAATTAAACGCTGGTATTCGACATTACAATAATTTATTAACTAGAGTTTGTTAAACAAACATCATCATCATAACCCAAAAAACACCAAGTCCAGTCCAGATATCTGTACGCAACAAAAGATCTCAAGGAAGCAAACATGCGTCCAACCAGACCGACAAGAACAGTTCACCCTCACTTCACATTTTACCATGTCGATCCACTTTAGGAACTCCCCCCTCATCAATGCGACCAACATCGTTGAATGCCTGGCCGGCAAACTGATCTGCCGACTTCAACACAGAAGCAACAGCACCAGGTCGAGTCTGCTCGACATACACCTCCACTCTTTCACCACGATCTGGACCTCTGTGTGCAGCTCCGACATGCTCAGGAGTTGCATCTGTTTTCTGCTCAGTCGTGTGGGGGGTTAGCTTCTCCTTGATTGCACCTAGGGCCCCGAGGATGCCACCACTGCCACCAACCCTTTCGTCACCTTTTGACCTAAAAGAATAGTCACCATTTTAATGATGACCTTTTTGAACCCTAAGAACTTGATAAATGTGAAGTACTACTGGACCAGTTAACTCACTGTCCCATAGTTCCAAGCTTAGAGGTGATATTATAGTTTAAAGCTTATAGATGAGATGAGCGCATTGTTTTAACATTTTATATCACAATGCCAAAATTAAATAACATACCTTTCGGTCTCATCATCTCTAGTGTACAGCTTCTCATGCGCCTCTCGAGCTCGGCGGTAAGCCTCATCCTCATGTTTGGCCTCTTTTATCTTCACCTCTTCCATCTTTTTCCGGGCTTCTTCTCCAGTCTCACTGAACTTCTCCTGCAAATGTATACATCCGATAAGTCAGAGCCCAAGAAACACAACTAGGGTTTTGACTATCTATCACCTTGGCAGATTCAGCAGTCTCCGATGCCTTCTCTTTAGTCTCCTCTTTCTTGCCAGACAAGTAACCCATGGCCCTCCAAGCTGCATCTGCTGCAGAGTCCTTCAACTCAGTTAGCTTCCCAGTTGTAGAGTCCTTTCCTTCCACAGCCTTCTCCTCACTATAATCCTTGTACTCTTGAGCTTTATCCATTGTGGTATCCTTCGCCTGAGTCGTCTTGTCAACTGTATAGTCTTTGTACTCTCCTGCCTTATTCTTAGTCGCTTCAGCTGTCTCCATCGTCTTGTCCTTAGCATCCTTGGCCTTCTGGGCAGTATAATCCCTGGTCTCTGCGGCCTTTTGCTTGGTCGCATCCAAGGCCGCCTGAGTCTTCTGGGCAGTGTAATCCTTAGTCTCCTGGGCCTTCTGTGCACCGTAGTCCTTGTACTCTCCTGCCTTCTGCTTGGTCGCATCCAGGGCTGCCTGAGTCTTCTGAGCAGTGTAATCCTTCGTATCTTGAGCCTTCTGTGCAGTATAGTCCTTGGTGTCTTTGGCCTTTTGAGCAGTGTAATCCTTGACCTCCCCTGCCTTCTGCATAGCGGTGTCCTTGGTCTCTGCAGCCTTTTGGGCAGTGTAATCTTTGTACTCACCTAACTTACCCTTAGTGGCCTCCGTGGTCTCACTCATCTTCCTTGCAGCTGCATCACTTGTCTCCTTAGCTTTCTCACTGGTGTAGTCTTTGTACTCTTTGGTCTTCCCTGCAGCCGAGTCATAGGCCTCGGCAGTACGGTCACCCGCCATACCAAGGTGGTCCTTGGTAGTGTCTGCAACATCATAGCTTTTCCCGACAACAGCTTCTTTGGCATGCTCATAGGTGCCTTGGACAGCACGTAGGACAGACCCAATCACTCCAGGCCTCTGTTGTTGAGATTGCTGGTCGGTGGTAGTGGTGGCTCCGACCACCACCGTCTCTTCCGCAACCCCATGTCCTGACCTCTCCCTTTGTCTGTCACGACTCACGTCAGCTAGATCAGACGCGGCCAGCTTCGCCGCAGCCTCGGCTCTCTCTTCCTTAGCTTGCCTCGACGCCATTTTCTCCTTTTATAGTCAATGGAACCCTAAATGATATAATCAATGGATACGGACACTGAATATTGTGTGGTACTTCACTGGATCTGTTCTCCAGCTTTGTTAGTGTGAGCATTTATAAATAACTTCTAATTTTTCTAGATTTGGAAGGGGTGACACGTCGTCAGTCTAGTGCTTTACCGAGCAGCTGCCACGTTTTACTTATATGCAGTATGAGAGGTGCACGTACCGACTTAGCATTATGGAGCCGAGACACGTCAGAGAGGTGCATGCAGAGCGCTATCAGGTTTGTTCCTTCCAAAATTTCTTACTAGCTAAGGTAAATCAAGTTCCGAAAACGCATACATAGCCACGTGTACACGCCACCGACAGCTGATCTGCAGCGGCTAGTTCTTGTCGGTGGTGTTGCCACCGGTCTAGATAGTGTTAGACATGTATAGAGTACGAAGCGATTACTTGTATAAATACATTTTGACTTAATTACAGTTAAATAACACAGATTAACCGAACTTTGAACTTTTGCAATGAGCTACCTGAACTTTAAAAATTCAAAACAGACTATCTCAACTTGGACGAATGTACTGTTGAAATACTCACTGTGACAGAAATTAATATACCACATCGGTGGTATAATAAAAAATTAGGCACCATATATACAACAAGTCTACCTCCTTCTATCACCAATTGGTTTTAGGATGGAACTCGAGTTGTATAATGTGGTTGCTATTTGGGTGTGACTCGGCTCCGATATTAAAATTTAACAGGTGCAAATAGCTACCTCCGTCCAATTTCCGATGAAATTATGTCAACAGTTGATGGTAAATTGGACGACGGAGGTAGCTATTTGCACATTCGTCCAAGTTGAGGTAGCCTGTTAGCTCGTTGCAGAACGTTCAAAGTTGGTATTTAACCCGATAATTAATTACTCACGAATTATATGATATATAAAATAAAAGATCACCTCATTACACAATATTTTAAAAATTACATTACTTCAATTCCAAATTACTTCAATTCCAAGATTAATGAGTTATTATTATAACTCTGTATTGATTGATAAGGTCTTGGTATATCCTTATCACAAGGACTAACTTGTTGCATACATCATCATCACATGACGGTGTATAAGTCCAGTGATCTTCCTCATCTCGATGATGATTATATAATTTCAGGTTATCAGGTCAAACCCCTGCCCAGCAAGCTCACCAGCCAAGAACACGTTAGCAGCTTCGGAGGGATGGAAGGCGTCCCAGAAAACATATCCTGTCGCGTTCGCGCATGTACCTGTCGACAGCGCATTGCAAAGGAAAGACGTCTCGAGGGTACCGGTTCCACAGCAAGACCGCTTCGACTCAAAAAAACCTGCAAATGAGTGTGTAGAAATATGAAGGTCTACTTGTTGTTTAGCTTCACAAAGTTAAATAACATTTCAGTAGCACTTACCATTATCAATAGGGTTTTTGATGATATCCAACAGAGGATGATAGATGTCGAAAACCACCAGTTTCAGACCATGTAACTTGGACCGCAAGCTACGAGAAGTGCTGTTAAGCTTATTATTGAATGATACTGCATCTTGGTTTAACCTCTCAACACACTGGCTGCTTCCGAACCCGAAGAGGGTGATAGCTGCAGGTAGGCATCCGGTTGGGGGTAGACCCGTCACTCCGATCCTCCGCGCTCCCAATCCATACAAATTCTGCAAAGAGACACACCTGCAAGTTTCAGACACATAATGCATGTGTTTGGTTTTGAATGTGTGGTGTTGTACAATGAAGAAACCTCGACGAAGGCGGAGTAAGAGCGTATGAGGATGTCTGAGAACTGATCGGGCGTGTAGAGACGGTTAAGGAGAGGATTAATGTAGTAGTTCTGGATGAAATCGCTGCTTCCGGCAGTTAGAAGGTGGATTGTCTTGGAGAACATGGGGGTGGCTTTCTTCTTTCCAACCTGACCAGTTACCTTGCTTTGCCACTCTTTATAGTAGTCTAGTTGTTGTGGCAGTGAAATGGCACCCTGAAAAACTTACAGAAACTTTTTTATTTGATTGAACTGCCTTAATTTTGTCACACAAAAAAAATACAAATTGTACCTCATGTATAAATAAATAGAAAAAATAGATGGATTGACAGTGTTAATTACTCACAAATAATTTAGAAGTGGTGTCATAGTAACCAGAGGCAGCAGAGGCAAAGTTTGCCCCAATTAGTATGTTCTTTTCTGTTGCTTCCTGGCTAAGGTACGCTGGTTGGTATGAACTGAATCCAAGGAATTCAGCTGCACATCAGCAAATAAGTACTTAAGAAATAGATTTGGGTTCAAATTGGTTTTAAAAGGTAGTTTGTAAACTAATATACAGGGAGAGAGTGAGAGAGACCAATGAAGTCAATAGCTAGCTTTCCATTGCAGAACCTTCCAGTAGGTGAGTGAGTGACAAAGTCTCTGCCATAGGGAGGGAAGTTTGCCTTGAGTAGCGTGACACGATGATTATTGTTTCCGACATCCACCACAGAGTCTCCAAAGATGCAGATCGCTGGCACTAGGGAAGAAGGAGGAGGGTCGTCTCCTTTAGCCACTGTCACCACCATTGTTGCCACTACCAGCAACTTCCATTTCACTCCAAACTCACTAATATAGTTAAAATCCATGATAGCTCTCTGTATGAGATTTGAGAGGAATCTACAGAGAATAGAGGAGGGAAGGAAGGAAGGAGAATTTTCGTATATAACAAGTCGACACTGACTATGAAGTGTTGTGTGTTTGATAGCTAAAAGAGGAAGCATGGATGGTGGAATATTTTATCAACTGAGGGAAGCTTGTAATGATTTCATTGACATGGAATGGGGAATGGGGTGATGATGATGATGCACTGCCACTGCACTCGAGAATCAATCATAGTGGAGGCAACTCACTTTGTTTTGTGGGGGAGTAGGTGAAGGCAACACTAGATCAGCTAGATTAATATATATAATTGTAAGGGTAAATGGTCCAAGTTACCCTAAAGTTTGGACGAAATTTAATAATTTTTTTTAAAGTTTAAAAGTTTAAAGTGCCCCTTAATGTTTAAAAATGATGAAAAATCCCCCTTATCAGATGCTCTTTTAGGGGGAATTTTTCATCATTTCTTAACATTATGAGGAATTTTAAACTTTAAAAAGGATTCTTAAATTTCGGCCAAACTTTAGGGGCACTTTGACCATTAACCCTAATTGTAATATAATATAACGATTCAACACTTTATCTCTTAATCGAAAAATCTCTTACTCATTCATTAGTTATTATTTGTTAAATTAAGATAAATTTCAAAAAGTAACTATGTCAGAAATTTTTTTTGAAAAAGTATGTATGCAAAATTTTTTTTTAGCAAACTATGTATACGCACACCCCGGGGTCGCGCCTAACGGACATAGGCGCACCCCAGGGGTGCGCCATTACCACCAATTTTTTTTTTTTTTTTAAAAAACAAATTTTTCAATAATGATGACTCGATGTTTAATTAAGTATAAAATTATATATCTATTAAAAAAAATTTAAAAAAATTATAGTAAGTAGATATTTTAATTGCGATTAAAATGATGCAAAAAATATTAAATTTGGATTTACGGATTGACTGTACGGCATGCCGTAAGTTGAGATATGAAAATTGTACTTAAAAAATTATAACTCGGACCATGTAAGTCCAAACTCAACACGGTTAACGTCATTTAGGTCGTAAATCAATTATCTACGTAGGATAATTTTTTGGATTAAAAATACAGTGATTTTGTAACCCCCCATCGTTTACACCCAAATTTGACCGAAATAAGTAAATGCATTAGGTGGGAAATTTAATTATATACTTACTCAAAAAAAATCAAAAAAATTACAGTGCGTAAATAATTTAATTACGAATTAAATGACGCTAACTATGCGTTAATTTTTTACTTTTAGACTGACTGTATAATACGATACGTAAAAAACTCTACATACGATACAAAAACTTCCAAATAGTGTTTTGCACAGTAGGTAAACAGTGATTTTACTGTGCAAAACACTATTTGGGGTGCGCCTATGTCCGTTAGGCGCTACCCCGGGGTGCGCGTATACATAGTTTGCTAAAAAAAAAATTTGCATACATACTTTTTCAAAATTTTTTTCTGACATAGTTACTTTTTGAAATTTATCTTAAATTAATGTGCTGTTGTTTTATATTATTATAATATGTTGTTGTATGTTTAAGTGAAACGGTGAGTTTAGTGATTTAGAGTAAAGTAGAGAATAGTATGGAATAGATATATGACAGCATGTAAGTGGACAGCATTTTGTGAAGTAAAATCACAGAGAGCTCTCTCGACAAAAGAAGGAAGAACAGAGTCTGCAGCTCCTTGACAAATACGAAGGAGAAGTCCATGGTTTGTGAATGAAAGTGTGTTGATTGTTATTGTTTGTGCTATTGTGGTTGTTCTTATGCTAGATTAGCCTCTCCCAAACCAACAAATTGGTATCAGAGCTTGGTGGATTGAATAGATTGGGCGAGCTAGGGTTCCGACGAAAAGCGGACAATCGAGCAAAATCGAAGCAATCAACAACGAAAACGAATCGTTTATGGCTGGGTCAAGTGAACAAGGTGTATCTCATCTCTCAATTCCAATATTTAATGGTGAAAACTATGATTATTGGAGTTTAAAGGCCAAAACTATATTTAGGTCACAAGATTTGTGGGATATAGTTGAGGTTGGATTTGATGAGCCTGACTCTGTAGCTACTTTGAGTGAGATTGAAAAAAAGGAGTTGAAAGATACTTGAAAGAGAGATGCTAAAGCTCTAGCGTTTATTCAACAAGCTATGACGGAGAAATTGTTTCCAAGAATCATGAGGTGTAATACGGCAAATGAAGCTTAGATTGTTTTGCAAGAAGAGTTTCAAGGGAGTCTAAAAGTCCGAGCTATCAAACTTCAAACCTTGCGAGCCGAGTTAGAAAATATGAAAATGAAGGAAGGTGAAAGCTTGAAGGATTATTTCACGCGGGTTACCGAAGTTGCTAGTCAAATGAGTTTGAATGGAGAAGAAGTAAAAGATAAAAGGCTTGTTGAGAAAATTTTGATTAGCTTGACCGAGAAGTATGATACGATTGTGTCGGTTGTTGAGGAAACGAAAGACTTGGCAACATTAACCGTCCGCGAGTTAATGACATCCTTGCAATCACATGAGCAAAGGGTGTTAAGACACTCTGAAAAATCAATAGAGAGTGCTTTACAATCAAAACTCAACTTGGGCAATAAGTTGAGAGAGCAATCATTTCAAGAGCAACACGGAGGTGAATCTTCGAGAGGTGGAAGATTTAGTAGAGGAAGAGGCCAAAGAGGTCGAGGGAGAGGAAATTTTGATAGAAGTTATAATGCAGAAAATTCGGGAAAAATTTATCATATTTGCAAACGGAGTGGACATTTTGAGAAAGATTGTTGGTTCAAGGGGAAGCCACAATGTTTTAATTGAGAGAAGTTTGGGCATGTTCAAAAAGATTGTAGGTTTAAGAATGAACAAGCGAATGTCTCCAAAGAGAAGGGAAATGATCATGACTATGGAGTATTTTATGTCGGTTGTCAAGTTGCGACCGAAAAGAAAGATGAAGTGTGGTTACTTGATAGTGGTTGTAGCAATCACATGACTAGTGATAAAAGCATCTTCACGAAGATAGAAGAGAAGGTGAATGCAAAAGTGAAAATGGGAAATGGTGTGCTTGTACAAGTGGTCGGAAAAGGTACGGTTCCTATCCAAACAATGGAGGGAATGAAGTTCATTAATGATGTGTTGCTTGTTCCCGAACTAGACCAAAATTTATTGAGTGTTGGTCAACTTGTGGAGAAGGGATATGGTGTATATTTTGAAAATGATGGATGCACCATTTATGATAAGAAGAATGGAAATAACAAGTTGATGACCAAGATAAAGATGACGAGAAGTAGAAGTTTTCCATTGAGTTTTAATTATGGGGGAGATGTTGTTTTGAAGGCAAGTGTTAGTGATGAATCATGGCTTTGGCACAAAAGGCTTGGACACTTGTATTTTAATGGGATGAAGTTATTGAGAGACAAGAATATGGTGTATGGATTGCCGAAAATTGAAGAGAAAAGTGGCGTATGTGAAGGGTGTGCCATGGGGAAGCACCACCGAGAAGCTTTTCCGAAAGGAGGAGCATGGAGGGCAAAACGACCACTAGAGCTCATTCATACCGATGTGTGTGGGCCAATGAGAACTCCATCTCAAGGAGGTAACCGATACTTTATATTGTTCATTGATGATTATACAAGAATGACATGGGTTTACTTCTTGAGACAAAAATCAAAAGTATTTGGCGTGTTTAGAAGATTCAAAACATTTGTTGAAAAGCAAAGTGGTCGCTACATAAAAGTGTTGAGAAGTGATCGAGGAAAAGAATACAACTCTCGAGAATTTGATAAGTTTTGTTCTGACGAAGGTATAGAAAGACAACTCACAGTTGGTTACTCTCCACAACAAAATGGAGTGTTCGAAAGAAAGAATCAAACAGTTGTGGAAATGAGCAAAACAATGCTCAAGGAGAAAGGGTTGCCTAATTCATTTTGGGCCAAATCAATCTACACTGCAGTTTATTTGTTAAATAGATGTCCTACAAAAGCAGTTCAGAACAAGACCCCAATTGAAGCTTGGTGTAAAAAGAAGCTGTCAGTGAAACACTTGAGAATTTTTGGGTGTATTTGCTATGCTCAAGTTCCGAAAGAGAAGAGGACAAAACTTGATGATACAAGTGAGAAATGTATCTTCATGGGTTATGATTCAACATCAAAGGGCTATCGGTTGTATAGCTTGCAGAGAGAGAAAATCATCATTAGTAGAGATGTGTTGTTTGATGAAGAAACTAGTTGGAATTGGAAAGAAAAACAAGTTCAAAAACATGTTGTTATCCCCGAAGAAGAGCTTGGAGGTGATGAAGAGAATGTTGAAAACTCTCCACCAAATTCACCTAGAGTTGATCCATCATCGTCATCGAGCAGTGGTTCAGGTTCTAATTCATCCAATTCGAGTAGTACACCGAAAAGAATGAGAAGACTTTCAGATGTATATGCGACATGTAATGTGTGCATTGTTGAGCCGGAAAGTTTTGAAGAAGCTATACAAGAAGAAGGGTGAAAGAAAGCCATGGAATAAGAGTTGCACATGATTGAGAAAAACAAGACATGGGATCTTGTAGAAAAGCCAGTTGATAGAGAAGTTGTTGGGGTGAAGTGGATTTACAAAGTGAAGCATAACCTTGATGGTTCCGTCTTGAAAAATAAAGCAAGACTTGTAGCCAAAGGGTACTCACAACAGGCTGGGGTCGACTACCATGAAACGTTTGCTCCAGTTTCGCGCAAGGACACTATTCGAGTCCTCATTGCACTTGCAGCTCAAAAAGGTTGGTTGCTATACCAACTTGATGTGAAGTCGTCTTTCTTGAATGGTGAATTGGAAGAAGAAATATATGTCCATCAACCTGAAGGATTTGTGAAAGAAGGAGAAGAAGATAAAGTGTACAAGCTAAAGAAGGCATTGTACGGGTTGAAACAAGCACCACGACAGTGGTATAGTCAGATTGACAACTACCTTATTTATCATGAATTCAACAAAAGCAAAAGTGAGCCCACTCTCTATGTGAAGAAACAAGGTACTTCCATTCTTGTTGTTGCTATATATGTTGATGATTTGATATTCACTGGCAATGATGATGAGTTGATTAGAGAGTTTAAGAATGATATGATGAGGAGATATGAGATGAGTGATATGGGTTTGCTACATCATTTTCTTGGTTTGGAGATTGATCAACAAGAAGATGGAGTGTTTGTTTGTCAAAAGAAGTATGCTGAGAATATGTTGAAGAGGTTTCATATGTTTGGTTGCAAAACAATGGCAACACCACTTGCTTCAAATGAGAAGTTGTGGAAAGAAGATGGAGGTAGAAAAGTGGATAACACATATTTTAGGAGTATTGTGGGTAGTTTGATGTATCTCACTGCCACGAGACCGGATATTATGTTTGCTTCGAGCATGTTGTCGAGGTTCATGCAAAGTCCGAGTCACTTTCATCTTGGAGCCGCCAAACGAGTTCTACGTTATGTTCGAGGGACATTAGCGTATGGTATCAAGTATTCCAAAGGAGATGAGTTGAATTTAATTGGTTTTTGTGATAGTGATTGGGCAGGTTGTAGAGATGATATGAAGAGTACAACCAGATATGTATTTTCTCTTGGATCAGGTGTGTTTTCCTGGCAATCAAAGAAACAAGAATCAATTGCACAATCCTCTGCGGAAGCGGAATATATTTCAGCGGCTATGGCATGTTCTCAAGCCGTGTGGTTGAGGAGAATTTTGGAAGATATTGGCGAGAAGCAAGACAATGCGACATTGATGTTTTGTGATAGCAAATCAGCTATTGCAATGGCAAATAATCCAGTGTATAGCAGCAGGACAAGACACATAGCAGTGAAACACCACTTCATTCGTGAGAAGATTGAAGAAGGAGAGATCGAGATGGTGTATGTCAAGTCCGAAGATCAAGTTGCGGATATCTTCACTAAGGCGTTGTCAAATGACATGTTCGAGAAGTTTCGCGTGCTACTAGGAGTTCAAGAACAACACATTAAGGGGGAGTGTTAAATTAATGTGCTGTTGTTTTATATTATTATAATATGTTGTTGTATGTTTAAGTGAAACGGTGAGTTTAGTGATTTAGAGTAAAGTAGAGAATAGTATGGAATAGATATATGACAGCATGTAAGTGGACAGCATTTTGTGAAGTAAAATCACAGAGAGCTCTCTTGACAAAAGAAGGAAGAACAGAGTCTGCAGCTCCTTGACAAATACGAAGGAGAAGTCCATGGTTTGTGAATAAAAGTGTGTTGATTGTTATTGTTTGTGCTATTGTGGTTGTTCTTATGCTAGATTAGCCTCTCCCAAACCAACATTATTATTACTACTAGCAGAGAAATGCATCATCAAATAAGATAATTAACACTCACCAAAGGTATACTATAAAGTAAGTCCAAATTATTTTTCAATGCAAAACAAGAGAGGTCCATAACAATAACCCAAAGAACTTAGAAAGTAAATTCCTGCACTAAAAACAATAAACCAAAATCCTGCAGACCAACAGTTGGCGCTTTTCTTCGAGCTAGCTCGTCGGCTACATTTTTATTCCTCCTTTTCAGAATCTTATTATTATTACTCTTAGGAAAAAAAATAATGAATCAATCCCACTCCTTCTCCTCCTCCTCCTCCTCCTCCTTATCATCTAATTGACAGCAACCTCTGCAGATAAAAAGTTGGAGTGAAGAGCACCTTGGTTGGAAGCTTTGCTCTTAGACACCTTAAGAACCTCCACTGCTTCCTCAACCTTGGAAGCTAATGAATCGGGCGACTCAAGTAGCAGCAGCAGTTCCGCGTTGTCCATCTCCAGAAGCATACCCGTTATCTTGGACACTAGATCTGGCTGCACCATCATTATGCAAGAATTCATCTCATGAGTTTTCATCCTCATCGAAGAATATTTAGTAAAAGTATTGCACTACTTTGCACTATCACATAAGTATTGCATTTGATAGCCCAGTTTCGTGTTTAGCAATGTACCTTGAGCTTTTGGACGAGAGGATAGAGACGCTCCCCGAGTATTTGCTTCTGTCGATCAGGAGAGGCAGCAGATAGCAGGCTGCTTAGCATCTCCGTGCTCTTGGGAGTAGCAGAAGCAGCAGCATCAGAAGCAGATGAAGGCATTAGGACACCGGTTCCCTTGTTGCTCATATCAGTACGTCCATTCCCATTAGGCACATAACGGCCCTGACCAATCCGCTGGAATGTGTGTGGCTAAAAGAATTAGAATCGCTGCTAACTGCTAAGTTAAGTTTGCAAGAATAATAATGGAAAAGTAATAAAACCTGCTGATGTGTCTCTTTCAGAGGAGCTACTGCCTGAGCTGTCTGCTGCAAATATGGAATATATGTAGCAGACGGAGAAGCACCTTGTGGAATCATAGGCCCGCTTATTTGGACTCTGTTGTGCCGCATATCTTGTGGAGACCGAGACATCTGTGGATAAAATGAACAAATGACAAACATCAGCAACTTCGTTTAACATTCGCCGTTCTGACAATTAAAATGTTAACATTTAATTATGATGGTAAGTACCGGAAGCGATGAGAAGGCAGGAGCAAGGCCATTATTGCCCCTCCAACCTGGCCTCAACCCTAGTGGTGGTGGGGGTTGATACATGAAACCTGGACGACCCGGTACTTGAGATATAAAATTGGAAGGGCTGCTAGCAGGGAAGTAGTAAGGATTGAAAAATCCACCAGCAGGAATTACACCAGATGGAGATCCTGCTCCTCCTACTCCTGCAAGTCCAACCATCCTCTGTGTATACTGAAGCTGCAGTTGCGCTAGCCTGTCCTCCTTCTTTTGAGCAATCGCCACGTATAACGGTTTTTTGTGAAACATGAATCCTGTGATCATACACTGTTAATCAGATAGGATTGACAAACAGAATACTGCTCATAATCTTAAATAATGTTATTAGCTTGATTATTTCATATCACATTAGTATAAGATTAACAACCTACCATGGAAGGTGTTTACAGCTTTACTGGCATCCTCAGGGTTTGAGAAGCATACAAATCCAAAACCCTTGCTGATTCCTTTGTCATCACGCATAATTTTCGCAGAAGTAATTGTTCCACACTGGCTGAAGTGTTGTTTCAACTCTTCATCACTCACATCATCATCAATGTTCTTGATGTATATATTTGAATCCTACACAATTGTATAAACTTAGATAAATGTAAAACAAAACCCAGACAACAGCTAAAGGAATTTTTTGAGGGCCAATACAGCTGAAGGACTTGGCTAAGCAGTACCTTGAACTTAAGAATGGACTCTTTGCGTCTCTCCTCAAAATGACGACGTAGTATCTCGTCTCGCTCAACCCGTTTTTGTGCCCTGGCTACGTAGAGAACTTTTGAACCTGTAATCAGCGGTGAACTTGACTTAACTAACCAATACTTTTTTCATTGCCAAAATCAAGAATGTTTATAAAGGAAGAACATTGCATACCCAGCTGAGATCCATTCATAGTTTCGGTAGCTCGCTTTGCATCATCCGGGTTTTCAAAATTTATGAAGCCGAAACCTCTTGAGCTTCCAGCTTCATCCTTCGAAATTACTAGACTAGTGATATTCCCAATATCAGAAAATTTCTCTCGCAGAAGCTCCTCTGTGACATCGAGATCTAGATTCTTCACGTACAAATTCGTGTATTTAGCCTCTAGACGAGACAAAATTCTATCACTCCTTTTGACAAACTTCGCCACATATCTACAAAACAAAACCAGGTTTAGAATTTCTAGATGCTATAAAGCCAATAGGGTATATTCATGAACTTCAAGAAACAAGGAAAGGGACATACAGCTGCTTGTCCCCAGCAACAGAACCATCCAGCTTTTCTATTGCAGCATTAGCAGACTCATCCGTATCAAACTGAACAAAACCATAGCCTTTACTCTTTCCATCTTCGGACATCACAACTTTGCACGATAGGATGTTTCCAAATTGCTTAAAAATCTCTTGAAGCCCCACATTGTCAATTGAGTCACTCAAATTCTGAACAAAAACTTGAATCATCAGTGCAATACTATTACTAACATAAAACGACTAGCTTGTTCAACCGAAAAATCACTCACTGAAACTAATTTAAGTGTTAGGAATCATCATACCTTCACAAATATGTTCCCTTTTCCACTTGCCCTTGTATCCGCATCACGACATGACCAGGTCACTCTTATATTTTTCCCATAGAATAAAGTGTTGTTCTTGGTCTCAATGGCTCGTGATGCTAAGGAATGAAGAATAGAGACACGTCAAGAAAAGAAAAAAAACTGTGTACTCAAAGCAGCACTCTCAAGTAAAATTGCTTGGCCAGTGTGACATGAAGGATCCAAATGCAGCACATGATACCACCACCATCATCATCATCTCGATTTCCTTTAATAGCTCATACAATGTATTTTAAGTATATCCATATTCGTTTTATTCATCTCTATTTCCCCAGTCAATCAATGAATAACCATATAAGAAAAGAAGGAAGAATAGTAGGGAGATAAGATCAATTCGGAAGAATTCACCGTGCATTATTATACGCTGAATGATCTACTCTAACGAACATGAAAATAGTGTTTCCGTAAAAACCTCTACTTTTATCATATTTCCATATCAGAGATAAACTCCTTACCCGATCCTCAAAGACTACGTGAGTTATTTCTATTCTGGTAATTAAACAGTGATTGCGAAGAGGAAGAGAGAAAATTGGTGCATCCAGCAATGCTAATCAAAACAATAAAGTATTCAGATACCAAATTGACTAAACAGAGAGTAGTTCCACCTCCTGATGTAATGCAATTGAACCAGTGGCTACAATCAGATGCTTCCAGAGATAAACACGCACAATCAAGTTCATGATCCATGGTAAAGCAAATAGCACTATAATTAAAGATCAGGCATATTAAAATAGAGTATATACATACCATCTACTTGAGAGAGAAAGTTGACGTATCCGTAACAGAGAGAGCGGCCAGAAGCGGCATCCTTGCAGACACGAACGGACGTAAGGCTCTTGAACTCCGCGAAGAACTCGTAGAGGACAGCGTCGGTGATGCTCCAGTGGAGATCTCCTACGTAGAGAGAAGCCGTGTTGATGGATGTGGCGGCGACGGTCGCTGGAATTGCCATTGTTGTGGCTTGGTGACGGCCGAAAAAGTCGGGTAAGAAGATCGAGCAGTTAGTTCAGAGCGGCGGCAAACAGATTGCGTTTCGCGTCAGAGAGAGTGAATGCAGAGAAAGGGATTATTGGAGAGGTGAAAATTCCTCTGCGAAGAGAGAAGTGAATAAAATGCGAGAAGAGAGTTGCAGTGGTTGAATTGGTTATATTTGGAAGAGAGAGTGAAGGAGGAAGAGGAGTTTTGTTTGCATGGAGAAGGGTGGAAGATTTAGTTGAAACGTCACGCGCCTAGGGTTCGCTTGCGTTCCACTTTCTTTATCTTTTTTTTTTTTTTTCCTCTCTATATCTATATTATTATTAATAGTAAGTAACAAATTTAAATATTTTATTTTTATATAAAATCGTAAAAATAGAATTTTGTTTGGATGAAGATAAATTTAAGTAAAAATCATAGATATAACTAATTAATGATTAAAGGTAGTAAACATGGGAAATTATTTATGAATCTATCTCTCTATATATAAATAAGCTTTGAACTTGTATATATACATTTATACACAAATTGAGGAGGAAAACACTAAACAGGTAATATATTTTTCTAATTAGACTTTAGGGATCCTAAAATATATATTTAAAAATCTTCGTTGAAAAAAACTCTACTTATGATCAATTATCTGTTTATGAATTATATATATACAAATATTACTCCTTTTACTTTTATTTTTATTTATTAACATTTTGTTTTATTGCTAATGAAATTTTTGGGTCAAGTTTACAATCTTATTAAACTCTTCACTAACTAAAGCACACTTATTTATATCTACGACACTTTTTAGAGTAGATTTTTTTTTAAAAGTTAATATATTTTATTCTATTAATTTTATAGTATTTTCGTCAATTAATACTAATGGTTATGGCTGTGGATAAAATTATAATGGGATAAATAAATAATTTATTTAGAAAAATAGTGGGAAAATCACCTCTTTTTTTGTTAGATAATATTTAAAAATTGGACATTACATTTTTTGTAAAAATAATATATGTAAATTTGTAAAAATAAAATTATTATAAATATAAAATACTAAAAATTCGAAAATACTCTTTTTATTTATATAATTATAAAATAATTAAATTTGTCAAAAGTAAATTTAAGATAATTATATAGTTTGGAGAATTTTAAACTAATTCGATTGAACATTATATATTTGGTATGAACTTAATAGAGAAACTAATTTTAATAATAAGATCGAGAAAAATATTTTTATGATCATTACAATATTCTAACCAAATCAATATAGATAAATTTTCGATAATTATTGAAAGTCACTTACAGGTGCAGTTTAATAGGTCATTGATTAATCACTCAATTAATTAATTGACCCAAAATCTTGGTTAATCTATGGTACTCCTGCTTTTTTGACGGAGTGTCACCAAACTTTTGACACGTGGCAGATCCTTTGCACGTGGCCATTGATCTTTTCTCGAAAGATTCATTAAAAAAAACTGTTCCATTTGGCATTGACTGATCTTTTTAAGTTTTCTTGCGTCTCAAGAAATGCATTAGTGCAGCCAGGGCTATAGTCAATATACCCTCTAATCTCAAATCCAAGTCAGGGTCAATCTAAGCAAGAGTCGAGCAAGCTTTAGCTAACCCTTGGTTGAACTAACCCAAGGCATTGAAGAACCTTTAGCAGACCCATGGGTCCAGCTGACACACGCCCAGGTTCACCCTAGCTAGAATCTGGCTCAGACCAGGTAAAGGATGGTGTAACTAATCCAGAAAAGTTAAGATAGTATTAACTAAGTAGATATCTATGAACATAACTAATAAATGCACCACATCTAGAAATATTACCATTATCGAACCTTCATTTCCGCACTAAAGTCGTAATACTGAGCCTAAACATGTACCTTTCACTAATTGAAAAAAACAGAACCGATGAATACAGATCGACTTCATTCTTCTCTCTATGAATGAGCAGCCAGCACAAAAATTGCAGCTTCATACAGCTATCTATATTACAGCAGCTACATCAGCTAATTGACAAATAATTGCCGGAGATCTTGCCGGACGATATAAGAAACAAACTAGGCAAGAAAAAACATACCGGGTTTGGGTTGAAGAAAGAATGTCAGTGTAAGGTTGAGGAATAATCATCATCACAAAAATGGGAGCTGTGCTAATAATGAAATATGGAGTGAAAGGAGTATCAAGCTTGTGGGTAGCAATCTGAGGAGCATGTCTTTTGGTGAGTTGTTCATTTGGTCGTCACTGATGAGCTCATCCTTACCGGAAGTTAAAGAGACATTCACAGACATGGAACCTGAAATGGTGAAAAACATTGGATTCAGATTCAGGTTAAGGTTGCTTTGATGCAAAAAAAAAATGTATGAAGGGTTTGAACTTACAATCGTATGGGGCCCAACCGATGCGCTGATGAGCAAGCTCATACACGAAAATTTTGTCTTTCAGAACAAGGTCTGCAGAAATGGATCAAGAAACAAAACCATGATTGGAATATGGATGAAGGAACTTGCGAAAGAACATAAATGAGAGATTGAAGAGGATAAACTCTCACCTCCTAGAATCGTGACTCCATCCCCTGCTTTATCGAACCCGATGCACCACAAAGAAGCTCCTTCCTGCAAATACAGTATAAGTAAACCTCGTTCTTGAAAAATTCTTTTGTAAATTCAGAGAATGAATGAGTTTGATGAAGAGGACTTACAGTGAAACCTACGTGTATGAGATACTCCTCTGGTTTCAGCAACATCGAGGCACCCCCAGCAAAGTTTAAACTCACTGGAGGGAATATCTCGGAGGGACTGATAAAGAAACATAGATGTCTTAGATAGATACTCCCATTAAAGAAAAGATTATTAGAAAGAAATTGACAGGTTGGAACATGGTGAAAACAAACCTTGTAGGAACTAGATAACATTGCCTTCCTCTAGAAATGACGGGAGACACAGATTGGGACACTGTGGCAGTTATCTGCAGTAGAAATTAAGAATAATTAACTGCAACTAGTAATTGGACTTTTGCAGATTTACCCAATAAGGAAGATGCTTATCACTTGAAGCATAAGTTGCACAGTTAAACTTACAGCAGTTACGAAAGGATTAAGAGCATCTTCTACAAAGTATGCCAAAGTTGTACCCGAGTCAATAATTGTCCCAGGGTTGTTTGAAGTAGCAAATACTGAAGGATCAATTGGCAGAAGTTGCCCGTTAACTGCAATGCTCTGTAGATCTAAATTGTAATGTGGCCTGAAAATATTTCAATTTGAAACAATTCAACTCCAAAGCATGATGACAAGGAACTTTCTCAACGCAACTGCACTTACTGGGAGGGAATTAGCGGACTATACACAATGCCTGGCTCCAATATCTCCCCAAGAACCATTATGCCTCCTCCATTTCCATCTCCTTTCAAGCAATGAGAGAACACTTTTGGTGCTATACCTCGTGAGGATAGCTGAGATATAACAGATAATTCTCCTTGCCCAAATCCAAAAATGCCATCAATCGCTTTATCCGACTTAGTCAAATCCCCAGACTGGTAGTTACTACATCTGGATATCATGAAATGGTAACCATGATAGCCTATTCTGAAAAACTCCAAAAAAGTCGAGCAGAGAAAATAGAAAGTAGCTCACCCAAAAACAACAGCTGCTGAAGAGTTGGAAATCAAAGACTCCCCGAGAATCATGTCAAAGTACAACGTGTCAGCTACATAGAAACCTGATGTACCACTTCCATCCCCATATTGGAAGGAGTAGCTGCACGGTTTACTCTGTGAAGAACACTCGGCTGCTGTTGTCTGAACTTGAGAAGTGCACATAGGGTCTGAGCACGGGACAACATATGACGTTGAAGAGATGGTGGAATCGAAGAAATTGAGCAACATCTGAAATTTTGCACAAGATCATCAAGAATTAAATTTTATTGGGATTCTTGAAGGCTAATAATATCAGTGTTAAGAATGGAACATTACACCGAGTCCACTAGTTTGGGGGCAATTACTGCAGGTACTGCATGTAACCCATAATATATCACTTCCTGTGTCAATCTGCACGTTGAATTCCTTTGGTGGGGAACCCAATTTCACCTTTGTAAAATACAACCTACGCAAGAAATTCACAGAATTAAATACCAGAATCGGTTCCTTGTATACAACCGAACAAAAAATGGCTTATTTCATCCGCTTATGAATGGAGCACTGCAAACCTGACGAATTCCATTCATCTACCAATAAGATGGGTGGAATCAATGCATCAAAGAATAGTGTTAGATTAATTTCCAGTTTCCAATCAATCACTAAGCTATATCAAGTCTAATGAAAATCGAGAGCTTTTTTTGGTAGGAAATATCAAGAACTTGAGCGTCTCCGAATAAAGACTTCATATTTGAACGTTAGAAGAATCCAAACTGAAAATAATTCGGAAAGAACTAAACCGGGTAGGATGATTTACCCGACAAGGAGGGGATCAGCGGAGCCTTCGACGGAGAAGTCGACTACACCACCGACAACGGTCTGCAAGATTCTGGAGTGTCGAACTCGATCCCGAGCTCTAGCTGTGTCGAGGTCAAGTTGGGGGCTAAGCAGGAGGGCTCTTTCTAGAGTAAGGATCCTCGGAGAAAGAACTACGCAGAAGACCATCGACGCCGACAGTACGGCGGCGGCTATAGCCGCCACGATCAAATTCGAGCGCATTTCTTACAGTGGAAGAGATGGTGATGTTTAAGTTAATGGGGAGTGAATCTCAGCGACAAAGATCGAGGTGGTGGCGTATGTTTCGCGCGTTGCAAGAGAGAGAAGGAGGAGGAGATGGTGGCAAAGAAGAAAAAATGGAAATTACCACGGCGGAGAGTTTCACTTACGTATTATTTTATTAATTAATAGAAACTGAAGAAGAGAAGTAAATGGATATAAATATATTAAGAAAAAGCTATTGACAATGGCAGGTTCTTGAAGAGTGAAGTCAACTGAACGAGGGCAGACACTGGTTTATGTAGTCTTGAATAGAATGGGTAGAAACTATAAAAAATAACATTTTTGGTACCTTAACTATACGAATTGTGCCATAATTATTTTTGATAATTTTAATTTACTCAATTATTATGATTGTATCGAATTACAGCATCCTCTTTGTGTTTATTTAGATAAAACTCATAACATATCAAGGGTAAAATATAATCTTGTTCTCTCAAATTTATGCTGATTTTAAAATTTCTCCTTAAATTTTAAAGTATTCCATGATGTTTGAAAATGATGAAAAATATTTCCTTACCGACTTTTTCAGAAATATTTTTGATCATTTTCAAATATTAGAGAAACTTTAAGGAAAAATTTAAAAATTAGCATAAACTTTAGGGGTCGATGTCGTATTTAACAATATATTTAATTATACAATACCTCCTCAAAGTTTACTGAATCTTCAATTAGTGACTTTAACATATGTGAAATAAACTATGACGAAATCCTAACCTATGAACTATCCAAATTTGTTGGCAAAAAAACTATCCAAACTTGACCATCCAGTCTATGACACCCCGGTAATTTATGTCCACATCATGTCGGGCCCCATTTTAACACACAGTCATCAAAGCGTGCATGTAAAAGATGTACATTTCATCTGTATAACGGTAATAATGTTGGAGTAAATTATTGAGTTAGGGGATGCAGTTGATTACTCGATTTAAGTCGGGATTAAAAAATATTCAAGATTGTAAGTTTGAGGATCAAATACTAAACTATTTCTTCTGAATAATGCTAGAAGTTTGACCGTAGAGTGAAAATCTGATTGTATGAAATTATTTTACTATTATGATAACTATATATGAAAAAGTAACCGTTGAATGTGAATCTGTTGAATAGTTTGTTTTATTACTACTTAGTCGTTGTTTTGGTGGGGCCCAAAAAAAAAAAAAAAAGTCGTTGTTTTGGTGGGGGACTATAATAATAATATGCAATAAAGCTCATCCGTGGCAAAACGGTGCACGCCTTCTTTGACACATGACCATGCAACTGCTCCAATACCAACACAATATTTATATGCATCCGGATAAAATGGTATAGCGATATAACGTTTTATATTAACAGTAAGTAACACTATCGCATTGGTTTTTAACTAAAAATAAAATATGTAAAACCTTTCATAATGTTAAAGAGATATTTAATTAACATGCAAAAGGCATCTATCTCAGGATTTTAAAAGTATGTGTGGTTGGCAGAATAAAAATAAATAATAAAAAATACGGAGTGAGAATATGAAATTATTTAATGAATAATTAATAGAATACGAATACGAAACATTAATAACACATGAAAATGGGTTGAAATTAAATAAAATGATATGTATAGTGCATACACTTTATTATGTATAATATATATTGGCCAAATAAAATATGTATAATATCTAAGCAAATTAAATTATAAATATAGATTAATTAGTTTTAATATAAAATATAATTTATTGAATTCTCCTCAAAATTAAAAGTCAATGTTAGTCTATCTAAATATCATTATACCAATAGTTATATTTATATCATCCTACAAATCGTTTTATGTTCTTTATATTTATATCATATTGCAAACTTTTTCATATTATTTATATTTGTTTTCTTTTGAGCACTTGAATATTCTCATTTTTACAAAAGAAATACATTGTACGTAATTTATTAGTCTATTTTTTAGAATCCATTAGTAAAGCGACCATATATTATTTTTAAATTTTCATATGTACTCCATTTATTAATTCATTCTCCTCAATATTAAAAGTCAAGATTAGTCTCTCCAATTTTTATTATACAAATTATACCTCTTATACCTATACAATTTTTAATTACCATAACTCTATCAATAGTTAACTATCACATTACAAACCTTTTCATACAATTATACTCATTACACATCTATAATTCTCATGCATCACAACTTTAACAATAGTTACATATATATTCTCCAATAAACATTTTCATGTTCTTTATATTTATATCCTCTTACAAATTTTGCATGTTCTTTATATTTGTTTTCTCTTGAGCACTTAAACATTCTCATTTTTTTTTAATTTTTTATCGAAAACTCATTCACAAAAGAAATATATTGTATGTAATTTATTATTCTATTTTTTAGAATTCATTAGTAAAGCTACCATTTATTCTTTTTAAATTTTCATATGTAATTCATTTCTTAATTCATTATATAAATATTAGGTTTTGGAGATTCACCCTTTTAGTGGGATAAATGGCTCGATTTTTGCTATAATTTTTTACTTAATACTATTTAACTTTAAATTTATTACATATGCAACACACATATCAAATTCACTAGTACTTTAAAAGGTACGAAAGTTGTCGGGAAGTAGTTGTACAGCAATGTTATTCAGTTTCGGAGATACAAGACAAACTTCATCAACAAAAAGATCGTTGTTTTCCTCAACAGTGTCCTCCGACAGAGACAAAACTATTAAGGGACGAGGGGACAATGTCCCCCTAAACATTTGACTTTGTGTAAATTTAATCATAAGAAATGCAATAATTTTTAATTTAACTCTTTTAAATTCTACATTTATCCCCACTTAATTGTTTTTAGTTCAACTATTTATCATTACTCTAATAAATGTCTCTACTAAAAAAGATTATCGGCTTCGTCCCTATCCTCATACAACAAATCCATTTGCCGGCAATAACACCCAAGTGCACGTTTTTTCTATTTACTCTCTTTGTGCTTGGGGGAATACGTAGCTTGCAGGAATAGAGACCCTATTAGCGGTAACTTGAAGGTCAAGGAAGCTGAGAGAGATCCTAATACAGGGATCTTGTTATTAAAAGTGCTGCTTAGTGTTGATTATTGATTAGTATAAGAAAGAAGGTACGTGGCATTGCCCTTTAAACAATCACAATTTCCTCAATCATACACTTTTTAATGTTGGATTGGATGCACATTTGACTTGTTCCCTTCATTGATTGGACATGTGTTAATCTAGTAATCAGCACGTTATGCACAAAAGCCTTGCTTTTCTGTCATAGTTAACGACCACTATCCATCCCTCCCAAATTTGTATAATAATTTATTAAATATTTAATATGATCATTAAGTTTGATATTTGAGTTAAATAACATGTAGCTACTTGAACTCTGAACGTTTTGCAACGGGCTACACGAACTTTAAAATTCAAAATGGATTACCTCAACTTAGACGAAAGTGTAAATAGTTATCTCCGTCCAATTTACCGTTAATAGAATTTCGTCAGAAATTGGACGAATATAGCTATTTGCACGTTCGTCCAAATTGAGGTAACATGTTTTGAATTTTTAAATTTCGGGTAGCTCATTGATATTTTACTAGAAATTGGAAATTTTTAAATTTGTCATAAAATAGGTTCATTAAATTGATAAGTTGGTTTGTTTAATTGAGACTAAATTCCAATCTTAATGCTCACTATTCAAAATTATTTAAATTAAACTAAGTGCATCATTTTTACAAAATTGCAGCACAAAATTATAAATTTTTTTTTTTTTTTCCTTTTAAAACTATGCAGCACATTTTACACCACTACGTCAAACTCCCATTAATTCTCTGCATTTATATATTTTGTGATCCATACCAAATTACAAGATAATATTTCTTTATTTTTTTTCTTCATTTTGACACAATTGATGACGACAAGTCCAAGTTGCATCCAAATATGCACAGCAGCCACTCAAATGCTTCGGATCTGAATCTTCTTTTTAGCCATTCTCTCTCTCCCTCCTTCAATGGTGTCCAGATGTTTCAGCCTCCATCGCCATCTCCATCCCCACCCACCACCACTCTACACTTCCTACCTTCAACCTGCAGCCAAGCTCCTTCTAACTGATCCTCTCCGTGTGCAGAATGGAGGAACAAGTATTCGTACACAATTTCCCTCTCTTCCTCTCACAAGACGACCCGGAGCGACCCGGATGGTGGCAAAGCAGCCAGGTCCGAACCTGGACCTCGACGGGTTCGACGCAGACCCAACCCTCACGAACGACGACCTCCGTCCAACCCTGCCCCACGAGCGGACCTTCACGGGGTGGGAGATGGCGAGCCTCTGGGTGGGTTTAGTCGTCGGGGTCCCTTCCTACTACCTTGCGGGTTCCCTAGTAGACCTTGGCATGGCTTGGTGGCAAGGGATCACCACGGTAGTGGTAGCCAACATCATCCTCCTCGCCCCACTAATCTTAACGGGACACCCTGGGACCCGATACGGGATCTCCTTCCCCGTCCTGGCCCGATCATCATTCGGGATTCGCGGGGCCCACATACCGACCCTCCTTCGGGCCTTGGTGGGCTGCGGATGGTACGGGATCGAGACGTGGATCGGTGGAGAGGCCATCTTCCTCCTCTTACCGAAAGCCATCAAGGAGTCCTCGTTGTCGATCCCGATCCCGTGGCTCGGCACCTCGCCGTTAGAATTCGCATGCTTCATCGTGTTCTGGACCGCCCAATTGGCCGTCGTATGGAAAGGAATGGAAGGGATTCGAGAGCTCGAGAAGTACTCCGCCCCAATCCTCATAGCCCTTACGTCGTGCCTCCTTGCCTGGGCCTATGTCAAGGCGGGCGGGTTCGGGCACATGCTATCTCTATCATCGCGGCTAACTTCGGGCCAATTCTGGGCCCTCTTCTTCCCTTCCCTGACAGCGAATATCAGCTTCTGGGCTACACTGGCGCTTAACATACCCGATTTCACCCGATACGCCCGGACCCAGAAGGACCAGATCATAGGCCAAGCGGGCCTCCCGCTGTTCATGGGCTTGTTCACATTCGTCGGCCTCGCCGCTACCTCATCCACGAAAGTCATATTCGGGCGGGTAATTTCCAGCCCAATCCAGCTCCTATAACAAATCGGCGGGCCGGTGACGATTGCTCTTGCAATTTTGGGTATCAGTTTGGCCACCATCACGACGAACATCGCCGCCAATGTCGTGGCCCCCGCCAATGCCCTAGTCAACCTCAGTCCCTCTAAGTTCACCTTCCAAAGAGGTGCCCTTCTGACAGCACTCCTCGGAATCGCCTTCCAACCCTGGCGTCTCCTCCAATCAAGCGAGAGCTTTGTGTACACGTGGCTTGTTGGGTACTCGGCTCTTCTCGGCCCTATTGGAGGGATAGTTCTATCGGACTACTACCTCGTTCGTGGGACCCATCTAAATGTTCGAGACCTCTACTCGATGGATCCTCAGGGCGAGTATTATTACTTTGGAGGTTACAATTTAGCGGCTGTCGTGTCTTTGGTGGTTGGGATTGCTCCGGTGGTTCCAGGTTTGTTGCAGAAGTTTGGGATTCTGTCGGAAGTTGGGGACATGTTTGGTGTTGTGTATAACAATGCATGGTTCATCAGCTTCTTTTTGGCTGGTTTTGTGTATTGGGTGTTCTCCAAATTGAGTGGACAGTCGAGGCGTGTGTTGCCTTCTTATGATCCTCTATAATTTGTTATATGGACCTTTTATTTGAATAAATTGCTTTTAAAAATATTGAAATATGTAGATAAATATTGAAAGTAAAACACCACCAACTCTTAGTTAATAACCTGACTTTATCAGTGAAATTGCAATTTTATATTGTATTCATTTTTGTAAGAAAATGTCAAATGTTGTTTGTTAGTGCAGAGTTTGTTTCATTACTCATCAACAACTAGTCATACTTCTGATTCCATGCCACGACAGTTTCGTGAATAAAAACAAATCTGTTTTGTGGTCCTGAATGGTTGACAACTAAGCGTATAATTAGGGGTAACCCGTCCATGAGTCGTGTTTGAGTTTGAGTTTTTGATCCATGAATCATTTTGATACAATCCATAAATGACTTGTGAAAACACGGGTCATGTTTAAGTCATAAATCTTGACCCACGGATCAACTCATGACCCGTCCTATTTATATATTTCAGTTTATTTTTTGTTTTTATTGAAATGGGAGTTGAACGGGTCAGACTGACCCACGGGTGATAGACGTTGAACCAGTCAGTTTGACTCAACCCTTACCATTCATGACGGGTTATTTTGAACCGCGGATTGACCCATCAACCCGCCGCGAGTTAGGTTTGAGTTTTAAAATTTTATCCATAGTATTACACGGGTTGTGTTTGGATCAGAGAGTTCCTGACACAACCCAAGATCGCCACGCCCCTTACACAACCCAAGATCGCCTCATTACGTACATTATATGTGTGCTTATTAAATGTACGACTAATGTAAGAGTGGCTAGTTGGTTATTTTTGAAGGAACGGTTATGAAAGTTAGGAACTAAGTTGACACCATTTTAAAGTTTAAGGGATTCTTTTTTGAGGATCGCTAGGGTGTCAATTCGTGTTGAATGGTTAATTGTAAGTTGTGTCGAAATATGCTAACTCAAATACGATCCATGATTAATGATGAAACAATTTTCAAAATTCAAACACGATTAGCAGGTCCACAAACGTCTCGTGGACCCGTATTATTTAATTTGCACAATATGATTTTTGAGAGTTAATCTGTCGCCCCGCGTAACTCGTCAATCCATACGACCTACCGATTCATACAATTCATATGACTCATGCGGCTCACAAGACCAGTGTGACCCATTAATTTTTATATAATTTATTATAATACATATTTAATTATACAGGTTCATTGAGTGACCAATACAATTATTCGATAGGTACGACCAAACTCAATTTCATTTTTCATAAGAGTTAGAAATGTCGTGTCAAAATTAATACCTCTAATAAAAACACATTGGAAATGCATTACATTCTACTTTTTAACCCATACTAATTAATTTAACCTATCACAAAAGTAAAACTATCCAAGAAAATAAAACTCATTCTAATTGGTACCTAAATTATTTTCTCTTTTTATTTTGAGCATCATCTAATTTTAAATCAGTAAATATATCTTTTATTTTTCCTCTCCAATTTATCTGTCATTCTATTGGTTATTTGTAAAGTCTTGGTCTTTTAATTATCAGAAAATTATTGGAGCGTTTTCCTGCCACGTGCCACCAAGTGGAGAGAAATCGCAGATGGCATCATCGTTCTTTATATATCGCAGAAAATGAAGTGTAACCAACACAACTTACCATCCTTTAGTCGATCTTGCTAATAGATCTAGTAATTGCTAGTTGAAATTTGTTCGAAATGGAAGATGAAACCACAGAGACCAGAAACCAAGCTCGACTGGCCATTCTGGAGCTCGCTAACATGATCAGCGTCCCTATGTCCCTAAACGCCGCCGTGCGCCTCAACGTCCCAGAAGCCATCTGGCAGGACGGCGCCAACAGCCCTCTCTCCGCGGCCCAGATCCTCTCCAAGATTCGCCCCTCTCCTCCGGCCGGCGCGTCCGACGAGAATCTGCAGCGGATACTCCGCATGCTGGCCAGCTACGGCGTGTTCGAGGAGCACATTGACGGCGGAGAGAGGACGTACTCGCTGACGAGCGTAGGAAAGACCCTCGTCCCCGACGGCGACGGCCTCTCTTACAAGGAGTACGTGCTCCAGCACCACCAGGTACGTTGATCCCCTCTCCAGAACCTTCGATTTCGTCCCCATTCCACCCTCTTAGATCTTATATTGATCATGGAGTCAATCTGTAGAAGATATGACCCACCCATTGGATGGATCATTTCGTGTGGATAAGAACCAGACTAGAACTTGAGTTTTGAAGGTTTTATGTAGACATTTTTTATTTTTATAATTTTTAATATAGCTAAGTTTTAATTAAAAAAAAATAAGGGTTATATTTTTAAACTGAAAACTCCATTTTGAAAAATAAGGGATTTATTTTTATAATTTATTTATTAAATTTGAATAAAAAAATTAATAAAGGGAGCAAATTTGTATTTTATCAAACTATTGAGGGCTCGCATTTTATCCAATTAAATATTCGACAATTATCGAGTTTCAGCCTTTCACACGTACCACTAGTTTTTTTATTATTTGAAGTATTAAATACGCTAGGGAGCGAGTTACTCGAATATTAACAAATTAAAGCGGATTATCTCAATTTTGGCGAAGGTGCAACGAACTTACTCCGTCCAATTTCTAACAAATTTTTGACGAATTTCTGTTAACGGTTGACAGTAATTTAGACGGAGGTAATTCGTTGCACATTTGTCAAAGTTGAGATAGATCGTTTTAATTTTTTAAAGTTTGTGTATATCGTTACAAAACGTAGAATTCTAAGCATGGGTATTTAACCTTTATTTTAATTCATCCGTCTGAATGGACACGTGTAACACTTCCTGTGGAGCTCTTGGTACTTGTACAGCTTGCGTTATCTCCAACATGTTGCTGCCTTCTATTCATGCAGGACGCGCTGCTGAGGGCGTGGCCGGAAGAGCACATGGCGGTGCTGGATCCAACGGTGGAGCCCTTCGTGAAGGCCAACGGCGAGCCCGCCTACTCCTACTACGGGAAGAAGCCGGAAATGAACGTCTTGATGCAGAAGGCTATGTCCGGTGTATCCGTACCGTTCATGAAAGCAATATTGAACGGCTACAATGGCTTCTCGGGCGTGAGTACGCTAGTGGACGTTGGTGGAAGCGCCGGAGATTGTCTGAAGATGATAATGAAGAAGTTTCCCACCGTAGTTGAAGGGATCAACTTCGATTTGCCCGAGGTTGTCGCCCGGGCACCTACCATTCCTGGTGAGTTTACACCCTCAATTTTCTTTTATTTTCAAGTTACACCTTAAACTTTTTTTTGAAATAATTCCCCTCGACATCAATTTTCGTCTTCTTCGTATTGATATAAAGACGTCATAAATTGATGGCAGGAATAACACATGTTGGAGGTGACATGTTCAAGTCTGTACCCACCGCGGATGCTATCTTCATGAGGGTACATTTACGATAAAAATCATTAATCCTAATTATTTATTTATTATTTTCCCAGCTATTATGATATAGAGTTGTATTTATAATGTTTAATTATTGTAATATATTTTTATAGTGGATATTAACGACATGGACCGACGACGAGTGCAAGTTAATCCTGGAAAACTGCTACAAGTCTCTTCCTGAAGGAGGCAAGCTAATCGCGTGTGAGCCTGTGCTGCCCAAGGGCTCGGACGACAGTCATCGGACACGAGCCTTACTCGAAGGAGACATCTTCGTGATGACAATTTACCGGGCTCAGGGCAAGCACAGGACAGAGGAGGAATTCCGACACCTCGGCCGCGCTGGTGGGTTCCCAAATTTCCGAGCACTCTATGTCGATTACTTCTACACGATTCTAGAATTTCAAAAGTGAGTCGGTGTGGAGGGGGGACATAAATGAAATGTGACAATGTTATAATAAGTTCCTTAAGATTAGGTGGATCAAAATATGGTAAAAACCTAAAACATCTTTTGAACTTTTGATCCACCTAATCTTTTGTGGAGGAGGACATAAATGAAATGTGACAATGTTATAATAAGTTCCTTATGATCAGGTGGATCAAAATATGGTATGGGTTCAGTCACATTTCATTTATGTCCCCCTCCACAAAAGATTAGGTGGATCAAAAGATGGTTTGGAGTTAGGTCATGTATTTCAACTAGAGCCGGCAATGGTGTGGTGAAAAACTCATAAATATGGTTATAACCGTTACTGTTTAATATGATTAACCGTACCATTATGGTACGGTACAGTTATGGTGATTAATTTTCTACCCATAATGGTTATAGTTATGTTATTTGAGTTATACCCGTGGTTATAACCATGATTATTATATAAATATAATAATTATTTATTATTAATAAACTAATATATACTAAATAATGGAAGTTACTAGACATACATGTAATAAATATGGGTATACGGATAAAACCATGGTTAATAACCACAGTTATTTTAATGGTTATGATATTGAAAATTGTACCTGTAATGGTTATGATTATGGTTATGATATGTGGTTTAAAAATATGGTATGGTTATGATATTTATTATACCCGTACCATACATTAACCATCACCAACCCTAATTTCAACATACTATAAAATGAGTTGTGAAGTTTTAGAGGAAAATTTAAGCTTTGTATGTTTCTAAAGAGAGGCAATGAGAACCGAAACACAAGATAAGTAATGGAGAAAACAATGTTGTGCAAAATTGTTAAGCTCTTCGATGTAGTCAGGTTCGGTTAAGACTGTTGATGCTCTAATTGAGCTTCAAATGGGGGTACTATGATCTAGATTCAAGTTCAGTTCAAACCGTTTTGGGCTTAGTCCCAATTGGGGGTCCTATGGTCTGAGTTCGAGCCCAGATTACGTCTCCAGGATTGAGTGACCTGGCCTGGGTTCGGACCCTCGCTAGGGGATCCCGGTGATTCGAATTGAGTAGTGACTTGTTTGTAACATTAGTGTAAATTTGTAGGGTTTAGTTGTAACATTTAAAAAATATTCAGTTAATTTTGTAAATACAAAAAATATTTAACAAAAAAATAACAGATATTTTCAAACACGATGTATCATTCATAATATCTTGGTTTGAATAAATATTTGGTGTCATTTTAGACTTTTCCCAAAAATAATACCAACATGAACAGCGTTCTTAGAGAAGATTCTGTATTTCTACGTTTATTATTTCGATAAATACGGTAAAATTGGGAAACTGTGGGATTACTAATTCCATCCTAAATGTTTCATAATGCTACAAATGCACCCCTAATATATATTAGCTTAATATCATGGTTCCTACTTTATTTACGGATACTGCCATCTGCCCTGTCCCTGAATAATTGAAGAATATCGCCAGCTCTCTCCATGGCAGGTCTGCTTCTCTCCACTCCGAAGCACCTCCACATTGTTCCCTAAATTCTCTCCGCTTTCTTCGATCGATCAAATCGGCAAATCAAATCTGTCCGGAACCTTAAATTTTCTCCACCGATATCTGTGATTCGCGTCTCTAAGACCAGTAATATTTCAAGCCAGGACGGAAGCTCGAAATTTCAAGCTGAGCACTCAAATCCCAGCTGTGCATGGCGCTTCGCGACAATCTGATGCACTTCTACTGCTGCAGATGATTTCCTAGGTTTATGATTCACTGGAGCATCGGTTTCTAAAGATTGTGTTCTCAGATTTGAGGAGGCATGAAGCAAGAGTTTTCTTTTGGGCTGGAGGTCCAGTCTCAGCTCTGCTGTCCACTGGGGGGAAATTGGGCCCCGAATCAGAATGGTCTGACTCACTGCAATAGTGGTTCTGACAGTGATGATGTCAGCAGGGGTAAGAGACTGAAGCTTTCCTCTCTGAAAGTGTATTCTCGCAGGGTTAAGCTGGATAATGGCGTACCTGAGGAGCCAAAGAGGGAGCAGCAGCCTTGTTCTGTTTGTGAGGAGGAGGTCTTTGTTGCCAATGGTGTAGAGAGGGAGCAAGCAAATACCATTTCCAGTAAATCTGCGTATGGAGAGGAGCTGCAGGTTGATCAGGATTCATTGGTGGACGTTGTTGTTGAGTTTGATTTCAGTGGACTTCGCAAAAGACACCGACTTAGTTCTGTCAGGAGGATTGGTTCAGATGAGGAATTGGTAGACGTCGTGATTCGAGATGATAATAGTGGTCTAATTGGCTCGTGTATAAGAAAAGAGGGGAGGGTGAACTTCGAAAATGATACAGGAAATGGAGTCTTTCATGGTCAGGTTAATGGAGTCAATAATGGTTCACTACCAGATGTTAAGCAGAGAAGGGTCCCCACGTCTTTGTTTAACTCCAATACTCACGTAGAGGAGATGCATATGGATAGGAAGACGGTAAGTGCCAATAGCAAGTTAGATGATGTAGCTAGTCAAGCAATCTTTGATGTGGAAATGAAGGCAGCAACAGGAACAAACGAACTTTCTACACCGAATGACATGAAACTGAAAATGTCAAAAAAGATTGCCTTTAACAAGAAACTTATGACAGTCAAGGATCTCTTTGAGACAGGCCTGCTTGATGGCGTGACAGTAGTGTACATGGGTGGTTTAACCAAGGTAGATACTGTGTCATGCAACCATTATTTATATGTAGAGATTATGCTTAAGTGAAACTTACATATGCTGCTAATCTGGGATTTTATAATGGCGACGTATTGTTTGGAAGGCACAGTTGGTACTTGGTGTACCTTATTCTTTTGAACGGTTGAGTTAGGAATTGGTAATTTAAGTCATGATTTTTCATTAGAAAAGAGCACTTTGTCATTGGTCTTTATGGAATGTTTCCTATTAATAGATGAGTCAATTTCTATTCAATTTATGCAAAGCTTATGCTGACAAAATTTGTGCAGGCATCTGGGCTTCGAGGTACTATTATGGAAGGTGGTATATTATGCTCATGCTCCCTCTGCAATGGACATCAAGTGAGTATTGAATTTCATTGACAAGGGTGTTTAAGGTTCCTCCAGTATCATGAATATGTCTTCAATATTAATTTCAGGTTATATATGTAGGTTCTTCCGCCTTCTCAGTTTGAAATTCATGCATGTAAAGTATATAGACGTGCAGCACAGTATATTTGTCTTGAAAATGGAAAAAATCTGCTTGATGTGCTAAAGGCCTGCCGAAGTGCTCCGGCAAATATGTTGGAAGCCACAATTCAGAGAATCATTAATGCTCAGTCTGTTGAGAGAACTTTCACCTGTAGAGGGTGCAAAAGTAAGCTGTTTTACTTCAGTCTGTATCTCAAGTTTCATTGGTGCTTATTCAAACCGTTCCCACATTTATTTGATTTCCATCTGATTGTCTGTTTATTTTTTACTTGTTAGATGTTTTCCCGTCATCTTTTGTTGCCAGAATCGGGCCTCTGTGCAATATGTGTGTAGAACTAAAGAACTCTCAAATCGCGTCAACTGGTAAAATAACTAGGTAAGAATCTGTCTTCATACTGCTTTGCTGCTAGTACTAGTTCTTTTCTCTATTTTCATTTACTGTTTTTTATTCTTTTTTGGTTGCGTGTGTGGATTTTTAGGGCACGTGACTAAGGTTAAGAATTAGAATCATCTTTTTAAGGCTTGCCAGGGTCTCTCTCTCTCTCTCTCTCTCTTCATTCCATTGTTTTCATTGCTGTTTATTTCAACTTGTATATTTTGTAGAGACACATTAATATTGAAACCTTATTCGGTAGATTGTTGCTTCTCATCCATGGTGCAAGAAAAAAATGATCTAATTTTTTGCTGCAGGTCTGAGAAAGCAGCCATAACTTTAGAAACAAGTGCAGGCTCGGATATCTCTTTGGATGGATCCAGTAAACCTAGAGTTAAGTTGCGGTAAGAGAAGTTTGTTCATTGTCAGATCATTATAATATTTTCTTCCGAAGATAGGCACTCAACTTTTGTTTTGTTAATTCAAACTCCAGAATAACAAATGAGCACCTTTTGATGAAAAAGGAGGACAATTCTTGTCATTTCTGCTATTCTGCAGGGAAGTTGTCTTTTGATATGCTTGTATGTATTCATGCAGGTCTGTAAATAGGCAACTGATATCCATGTCCTCGGAAATGTATTCAGCGTATTCAAAGAGGAAACGTTCAAAGTCAATAAAGTTGGTATTCATCCTA
The DNA here is from genome assembly GCA_946814005.1 of Chamaenerion angustifolium. Classification (NCBI taxonomy): domain Eukaryota; kingdom Viridiplantae; phylum Streptophyta; class Magnoliopsida; order Myrtales; family Onagraceae; genus Chamaenerion; species Chamaenerion angustifolium. The sequence goes on from OX328275.1 coordinate 31,787,305, forward strand.
TTCTTGTTCATTGGCTTGAAGAAATTAATGTATTGGCTTTTGCAATTTTCCTGCATTTATATTGTTATTTATTCTTCATCAGGCTATCAGAATCAATTCTCGCTTCGAAATTCTCTGCAAGTACTTCAGCTTGTACCCCAAAGCGAAAGAAGGGTCGATTGAAGACTATAACAAAGTCAGTTTTGTTTTCTGACTTGAAGTGGCTCAGTTCTTACTTAAATAGTCTAATGGAGAAAAGTTATACTTAAAGGGGTTCATAGGTGAAATTGTAATTAGCATTATGTTCTTATTTCAGAATTTTGTTCCTGATGAATTCTCCTGTTCCGAATGCTTCTCTTGTTATTAGGTCCTCAAAATCAGTTAAGAATATCAATTTCCTGAGAGTTGCTTCTGCATCAGCTCCTCCACAGAAGAAGCAGTTTCAGTTAACTGTAAAGTTAGTATGAGAGGATCCTACTGACCTTTAAGAGAATGTTGTTGTATTATGCTTTTACCTTCACTAGAAGGGCATGCTGCATGATTTGTTGATATTCACAATTCTCATTGTTTTTTTATGATCCTTCTGAAGAGATCAGAGACTGCACAGACTTGTGTTTGAGGAAGATGGGTTGCCTGATGGAACTGAAGTAGCTTACTATTCTCGTGGACAGGTATTTGGTTTCCTAGGTTCAGTGCGGAATAAGGTATTGCAACTTCTGTTTTTCTTTTCATTGAAAGAGTTTCTTTTCTGACTAGAAAATCATGGAGGGATATAAAACGGGGTTTGGAATATTCTGCAGATGCTGCAATTGCGAGGTATTTTATTTATTTGCTTAAATTACTGTAGCCCGATCAAATCATCCTATGATGTGTTTTGTGCCTACAAATTTCAGGTAAGTCCCTCGCAGTTTGAAGTACATGCTGGTTGGTCATCACGCAAGAAGCCGTAAGTTGTATCTTCGGTTAATCAGTTCTCTCATTTTATTTTCTGGAAAGAAGTTATACCTTATGTGGGTGCATTACCATTTTTTTTGTAGCTATTCAAACATTTACATTTCCAATGGTGTGTCTCTTCATGAATTAGCAATCTCTCTCTCTAGAGGTCGTAAATTTTCTGCCCAAGATAATGACACTTTGTGCACCATTTGTGCTGATGGTGGAAACCTTTTGCTTTGTGATGGCTGTCCAAGGGCTTTCCATAGAGGTAAATGTTTCTTTGCAAATTCAATATCCTTGCCTTTATTTATTTAGGTCATAATTATTCCTTTATTTCCTATGTCTGTTATTTCCTTCATCTCAAATAAATCATTTACTATGTGCAATATTACATTTGCAGCACTGAAAGATCTGCTAGAAACTAGAAATAAGGGAGGATGAATATGGCAAACTCTTATTAAGAGTCTGATGTATTTCAAAATTAGTCTAAAATAAAACAATTAGTCATTAAAAAGAAGTGAAGAAACAAGTCCATTACACACCCGGTAGCTGTTCTATATAATTTTACAGCTAAAATTGGATGTGCCCGTTTGTTTGAAATGTAAGACGCAAATGCAATAGGCTAGTCACATGATGTACTTCAGTAATTATCAATGATGCAAATTTCGTACTACATATGGAGAGGTGTATTGTGTTCTATATATATATATTTTTTGCTGCTCTAGCGCTATACAAATTGTATTAGGATGTTGGAATTTGTATTATCCCGTCCTATTTTGTTTGTGTAGATTATTAACACTTTAGATGTTTGCAATCTGCTTTAAATGCTTAAGTGCTTAGTCTTCTTTGTTGTTAATTTTTTTTTTGGACCTAATTGGCCTTTACTGTCTTTCTGCTTTCTTCTCTGTCGGGAATGTAGAATGTGCATCTCTTACCGATGTTCCTCATGGTAGCTGGTACTGCCATTACTGCCAGAATTTATTGCAACAAGGTAACTTTGTGAATGAAAATGCTCTTGCTGCTGGAAGAGTCTCAGGAGTTGATCCAATTGAGCAGATAACCAGCAGATGCATTCGGATAGTTAAAGAAATAGGGACAGAAGTTAGTGGATGTGTCTTATGTGGGTATGTTTCTATTCCAAGATAAACTTTGAAGAACGTAGCACATATATATATTCTGTTAATAATTATTCCGATTTGACCAAAAAAAATAGTTGTTACAAGACAAATATATTTGATTTTATATGATTATTATATCTGATTTGCTTTCCATAATATGTATTTTTCTTTTTCGGGGGTTTTATATTATTATATAGTTGACATCTTTTATGTTCTCTCTTCAGTTGTCATGATTTTAGCAAGTCTGGTTTCGGCCCTCGTACCGTAATTCTTTGTGATCAGGTATTTTTAAGTATCTGATTTATTGATACATCTATTTTGTTGTAAACTGATGGGCCGATGGCTAAGACTAACCTTTCCCTTTTTCTTTTCTTTTCTGTTCTTTTGAGTCAGTGTGAGCAAGAGTTTCATATTGGCTGTTTGAGAGAACATAAAATGGCTAATCTCAAGGTAGGTTTCTTACTCAACCAATCTCATAGTTTGACCTCCACCTTGAAAAGTAACTAATGTTTGTGGATATATGTTTCTGCGACATAATCTGACAAATTAGTGTTGTGTCCTGCAGGAGCTGCCAAAGGGAAAGTGGTTTTGCTGTGAAGAGTGCAACCAAATCCACTCTACTCTACATAATTTGTTACATAGTGGGCCTGAGAAGCTCACCGACCCTCTTCTAATCAGTATAAAGAAAAAACATGAGGAATGTGCAGATAAAATTGGCTGCGATGTCAGTTGGAGGCTGCTTAGTGGCAGTTTTGCTACCCCTGAATCTAGACAACTACTCTCAGAGTCTGTTTCTATATTTCATGTAAGTACTGGCTACATTCTCCTTTCGAGTTTGGTTGAAAGTTTCTTCTAGTCAACCAATTTTACTGCATACGAGATACGATCACGTCTGTTTAAGTAAGTTATAGAATTTGATTCTTAAACTATCTGCAAATTCAATAAGAAAGCAAAGGCTGCTAATCTCAGTGAATTCAGTACTGATCCCTCATGAGAATTGGGTCAATTGATAAATTTGTTTTGAGGAACTCACATGAGATATACTCTTATCAGGAATGTTTTAATCCAATAGTTGACTGGATTACTGGACGGGATCTGATTCCTTCAATGGTTTATGGGTATACTCTTTTCCCTTGCTCTCATTTTTTACTTCTTCTGTTGCTTTGTATTTACCACCTAACATTCAAATGATGAAGATCGGTGTGAACCAAGTTTCGTAATTATTTTAAAAAAAAATGTATTTTGTGTTGATTTTCTGCAGGAGGAGCACTGGAGGCCAAGAGTATGGAGGGATGTACTGTGCAGTACTAATAATCAAGTATGAAACTTCCCATCATCTCTAAACATACGTTGACTGAAATATATTCAAATTTAAGCTGCAAAGAAGCTACTTTTTTTGCGGGGTTAATGCTATGCTTAATGATGCAGCTCAGTGGTCGTATCAGCTGGAATCTTTAGAGTATTTGGAAAAGAAATTGCGGAACTACCCCTGGTTGCAACAAGAGAGGGTAGCCATGACAAGGTATGTTTATAATCAAGTAACCATCCCTCTACGAAATTGAAACTTTAGTTTGATTTAAGCATATTCCCAAATGTTCAAGATGGTTACTGTGTTTTCATTAGGGCTACTTCCAGTCACTGTTCTCTTGCATCGAGAAGCTATTGGCATCCATGCATGTGAAGAACCTTGTGCTTCCATCTGCTGCAGAAGCAGAGTCAATATGGACTGATAAATTCGGGTTTTCTAGGTTAAGCCCCGAGGAGGTGATTAAATAACCCTATCACCTTTCACTTAATCTTCTATTAGAATTTGTTAACCACACTGCCTTCTAATGCTCAAAACCATCGACAGCATAGTAGATACAGAAAGATGGGCTGCCAAATGCTCACTTTCCAAGGGACATCGATGCTGAAGAAACCAGTTTCACAATTTAGCAACATCAGCATGGAATCGAAAAACTTGATGCTGAAGAAACCTGTTCTGGTGTGTAACAGTATTAACATAGATCCGGAGAAATGGATGCTGATGAAGAGACCTCCTTTGGAGTTTAGCTCTATCAACATGGAATCAGAGACATTACTCCCGAAAAACTCGGTATCGGAGTTTAACAGTATGAACTTGGAATCGGAGATGTTGATGCTTAAGAAGAATCCTCCTCCCGAGTGCAGTAGCACTGTCGAAACAGAATCATAAGAAATTGCAATTTTTTCTGCTACATTTATTAGGTATATCTGTACTGTGCAGTCATGTATTTCAATTCCAGTAGCGGCCTAACCAAAACCAACCACCAGGACTGTAGAACAGTCAACAGTCATGTGTTGTAATTTTTTTTCCATACCAAAATGAAGAAAAAAAATGTTGCAAGTTGTCTGTTGTGGAATAAGAGGGATGATAGTGATTTAAGTAGGATTTATGTTACATCTTACATGGTCCTTGTTTTGACAAAAGAGAAAAAGTGAAAACACGAACGTTGACATTGTAGACTTTTAGAAACAGCTGGTATCAACTGAACCAACATTATTAACTATTTGATTGCAAATTCAGACGATGCATTTTAATTGGTCTATCACACAGATTACTATTACGCATTGATTTACAATACCATACATATTATTACTGACACGTGATCTTTTCATTTCACGTACTAATTTCTGCATGGATTACCCGATTCATTCTTTCTTCCCTGACGTACTGAATCAAGTTCGACAAACTGGAGTACGATGATCCCCCCTCTCCGACAGCCTCTCTCGCCTTGTCCCCAATCTCTCTAGCTCTCTCCCTTCTCTTCTCTCCCTCCTCATCACACGACATGATTACCTCCACAGCATTCAAAACATCCTCCTCCTTCACCAAAACCCCAACCTTGTCTTCCTCACCGAACCGAACCGCCCTATCAACCCCAACCCGAACTCCGATCATCAAAACATCGACCACCAACGCCTCATTGAGGAACTGCTCGGCGAATAATGGCCAAGTGATAAGCGGAAGCTTCGAGCATATCCCTTCTAATGTCGAGTTCCATCCGCAGTGCGTCACAAACCCCCCTACTGCCACGTGGGACAGAATCGCAGCCTGCGGGGCCCACCCCCGAATAATGATCCCCTTCCCTTGAATCCTCTCCTCAAACTTCTCATCCTCCAACCACTTCTCCAGCTCCAACCCTCTGCCGCCACCCGTCTTCACCACCCAGATGAACGGTCGACCAGACGCCTTCAAACCCTTGCCGAGCTCTATTAGCTGCTCAGGCGCGAGACGACAGAGACTCCCCAAACATGCATAAACCACCGATTTCTTATCCATTGTATCGAGCCACTGCAAGCATCGTTTCACCTCGTCGGAAGCTTTCTTTCCCCGATCAACCCTATCGAGCAAAACCCTGTTGCATAACGACACCGGGCCGATGCACCATATTTTCTGGTTAATTGCTTTCTCGTATAGTTCCATGCACCCGTGTCCCACCTCCTCGAAACTATTAACGATAAGTCCATCGGCCTCCGATTCGGCCTTCTCGACCTTCGTTCGGAAATCGTCCAAGTTCGGATGCCTCTTAAAAGTCCCAGGCATCATGAGTTTCTTAACTCTAAACTTTTTTGGCATCCCTGGCACTTCGAATGGTTCACTGTCGGACAAAAACGAACCGTCAGGGAAGTAATGTTCGACGTTGTGGATTGCTAGTCTCGAGAAGCAACCCATCCCATTGAACAAAAACCTCGGAATCCTGAACTTTTTGGATAGTTCGAGAGTCCAGAAGAAGGTTCGATCCGCGATAATGCAACTAGGGACCGGCGCCGTTTGCTCCTCCATGTGCCTTTCGATCGGTTCTTTCATTTTCTCAAGGGCGCAGTGGAATTTTCTTAGTAGCTCAGGGGAAGGTAGAGCGTCGAGGCTTTCGCACCCTTCTGGTAGCCCTACTTCTTTCCACGGGAACGGGATTTCGACAAGGTGAATAGGCAATCCCAGGTCTCTGGCTCGGTCAACTGTCGGACTGAACCGAGATACATTCAAAGGAGTGGTGTATATGGTTGTCTTCACTCCTCGTTCTCCGAGTAGTCGTGCGATATCGAAGATCGGTATCATATGTCCTTGTGCCATGAGAGGGATCATAACAAAGTGAAGAGATGACGCCATTTTTGGCTCAACTTTCAGGTATCACTGAAGATTGTTACTGCGTACTGAATTGTTAGAGATGGTAGTATATATATACAGTCTTATTCTTAGACACGTACATTGTCAATGTGTGTATATAACCTCAAAAATGGTGTGTCTTCTAAGCTTCTTCGTGGTGGAGTGCAAGAATTGATATGTTGACTGTAGAATTGTAATGACTTGACCTCTTCCAATCTTTTTTTTTTTTTTTTTCTGTAACCGCTCCTACATTTTTCATCTCATCCAAAATTATAAATTACTGTGCCGTGATGATTCGCCTATGAAATAATCTCCCTTTAATTGAATCTTGTGAAATACGAATCAGATTATATAGTTGAAAAAACGGCAAAAAGTTGTGAACGAATCGTATACTCTTACGTGGCATTGTTGATCTTATCAAAGGTAAGATGCTAAACCCTAACTTATTAAAGGAAGAATCTATAGAAAGTTGTATTCTGGTATCGTGTATGCAACTCCTCCCTACAAAGCGACGATCCATCAATTATGTTCGAAATCTTATCATGGAATTAATAAATCAGAAAATGACATTAGAAAACAAAGATTTATTCATTTCTAATGAGAAAGTAGTTTCGTTCTATAATGTACTAAGTCTACAAGAAGGTGCTCGGAATGTACATTTCAGAATTAAATTTTATTTTTTATATCCTTAGTTATTAATTTGTTCCTTGATCTATATTTATTTCCTTTTTTAAAATTATTATTATTGACTTTCCCAAAACATAAACTATCAGGAAAATGTTTAAAATTTTATTAATTAAAAAAGGGGTTAAATACCAATGAACTACCTGAACTTTGGACATTTTGCAACTAGCTACCCAAACTTTAAAAATTCAAAACGTGAGAGCTACCCTTATTTGAACTGGGGTTTCGTCGACGGTACAACTGGGGTTTTGAATGTGTTTCACGTAAAACGTGAGAGCTACCCTTATCTGAACTCTTGTGTGCTGTTTTCGATCTCAAGTTTACGTTGACGACTAAATCTTAGTCATCTCCATTTGGTAGTACGTACATGATGATGACGCCATTGTAGTGACGTATGTAGTGGTTGGAGTGAGTAAATGAGGAAGACTTTTAAAAATAATAACAAGTCTTGAAACATAAGAATGTTACTTGATTATAAATTTAGATAGTGTAAAACTCAATCCATCCGATCAAACGATAGGTAATTAAGTTCTTATAAGGGTTTAGGATTGAATCCTTTCCATTAGCGAGAATACACGAATGGTTTTGTATCTATTGAATTCCATAAGAATTTTCTGCAATCAATAATAAACAATATTAGAGATGTATTTTTGTTACAATCATTTACTATTAAGTTTAAACTTTTTGAATATCTAATTTCTTATAAATTTATACATTTTTTTCTATCATATTTTAGAGTCCATTTTAAATTTCTCTAACCCATTCTCTAACTTTTTGTATCAGGTATGTGTGGAAATGCTAAGTTTTAAGCAAATGACTAGTTCATTTGTCAGACCTTGTATTGTCGTGTGCTAATGAAATGTTATATTGTGGTTTGCGGATAGTGTAATTAGCGATATTTATAATCATGTTATGTAATCAATTGATTGTGAAAAAAAAATATTATTTTGTATTATAATTTATATTATTTTTTAAAAAAGTTAAGAAATTGGTCTTTTAAATAAATTAACAAAAAATAAAAACAAAACAATATGTATTTTTTTAATTATTTATATTCAAGTTTTAATTATTCTTAATTTTTAAAAATAAATAATACAAATTACATATATTATATATATATTATACATATAAAAGTAGAGACAAATATGTTATTTTACCATATTCTATTCTATTTTTATATACAATTTCACCAAAAAAACAACATAATTCGTTATTCCATTTCATTCCCACAAAAAAAAAACATATTATTATTCCTATTACGTATTCCTTATTCCGTGAAACAAAAACGCCCCGTAAGGTAATTCCTTAATGCACTTACGCACCTGCCGTACCTGAATTTCTAAAACAAATTCATCTATATTTAATTTCGTCCAAAAAATTTCCGTAAGAGATTATCCTATCTGAATTGTATATCGTGTGGCTCCTCATCATAGATTACTTGATATCGGTCTTATCTATTTGAAGTCTTTTTTCCATGGATGATGTCACGAGCGAAATCACCTCGCGATTCCGCCTCAATAAAACTATCTGGACTGCATAAAGTTTGTTAGATAAGATATAGGTGGATATGTCATTATCATGATATTAATAAGGGAACTTATGTTGAACTTTCGAATGAGGTTTCTTGTTGAACTTTCGAATGAACTTTCTCAGATTATTATGAAGTCGTGACGACACTTTCAGATTGAAACAATTTGGAGGCACTCAAACTTTCAATCGGATAAAATCATAATACTGAACTAGAACTTGAAAAGGGTTGTGAATGTTTGGGATGAAATTTATAGTGTTTGTCACACCCTTTGGAAGAGACATCACACCATTTGGAAGAGACACTACAACATTTAGTCAACCCATGTAACATTTCAGACAAACCATGTTCCTTGGATTCAAAATTTGGCTGCAAAAAACAAAGGGACACCTTGTGATGATGACTTGGAGTCGAAGTCATTGAAACATATCGGCCTAAACTTGGCTCCAAAGCAATTGTCCAAAAATTGAGAATTTTGAGGTTAAAATGTTATTAAGTCATTAATTACAAAATTCAAATTTTACAATGAATTTTAGAATAGTGTTATTTTAAAAACTGACAATCGACCCCAGCCAGGGGCGTTGCACCCTTTGACCTCCATTGCTTGTCTCTAAGCAACTTATGAATCTCCGATACGGTGAATCATAATATACTTAAACAAACGTGCACTCCGTACCCTACTTACTTGTTTAATGAGATACTATGATCTTATTGGTGGTCAATCCAATTATACTAAAATATAAAATATCCAATTACAGGGATATATGAAATCTAGGGCGGTAGATGGTTATGGTATGACAAATACCATATTTTTAAACCACATATCATAAGCATTACGTGTACAATTTTCAACATCATAATCATTAAAATAATTGTGGTTATTAACCATTGTTTTATTCGTATATCCATATTTATTCCAGAGATGTAATATACTAAAAGATCGAAAAAAAATTATTTTAAAAAATACACAAATCTATATTGCCAACAATTAAAATATATAAAACTAACATTATGATTATTTATTACATGTATGTACAACAACTTTCATTATTTGGAGGTCAACCTAACAACTCTTCATGGTCAAATTAGGGAGGCTTGAAAAGATAAAAGTGTATTTATATGGTTTTATGTTTGTTGAGGATTATTATGTTATTTTTATTGTTTAGGGCTTCGGTCTGTATATTATGATTTTATGCAACTTAAGATGAGGCACCATCTTGGCCAAAAAAAAAAAAAAAGATGAGGCACCACCGCCACATTCAGCTGCCTCTACTCCTTCCCTGAACTTCTTGTAAATGTCCCCTCCGTAGAACTTCCTCGTCCGGACCACCAACACTACAGAAACCACATACCCGAAAAGAGTGGTCGCCGTGATGATGAGGAAAGCCATCTTGTAGCACTCCACTCCCGTGCAACTTAAGCCATCTCCGGTAGCCCCAGACACCGCATGCCGCCTCGCCTCTTTATCATAAAGCTGCCCGCTACCTTCATATTCAGTATATATGACCCGACCGGGCTCGCCACCGCTCCTAGGTTGTACAGAGTTGAGTAATATTTGAGCCCGAATATCTCTGATATGATAGCAAACATGAGCGGCCACTGCGCTCCGAAACAGAACCCGATCATAACGGAAGCGAAGTAGAGCGAGTATGGGACGCCGAACACGATAAGGAGGTGGTCGAGGCAAGAGAAGAGGAGGATTAGGGTTAGTAATACTCTATGCTCAAGCTCGAAATGAACAGAAGATGCGAGATGAACAGTAACTTACGAGTGAACAGTAGATACGAGATGAACAGTAGCATGCAAGATAAACAGTAACTTGCACGTGAACAGTAGCATGCGAGATGAACAGTAACATGCAAAAACAGAACGCTGTCAACCAAAACATTAATGCAAGATAATATGTTTCTCTTCAGGCGTTGCTGTCGTTGCATGTTGTCGTCTATGGTTAGATGTTTGCTTCTCGATGTCGTTTATGTTAAAAATGTATCTTTCTAAAAGTTGGTGGAGATATATGTTGTCGTTTGTTGGTTTTCTACTTCCTGCTCGTATAAAAAAAGGAAGTTTCTCTGTAAATTGAAAATGAGAAAATGATGAAGAGTAACCATGAGCTGCATCTCTTCTGATTATGATCTTCCTACGTACCATTGGAAAAGCTGATATGGTATCAGAGCAAAGATTTTAGCTTTCTCGATCCATTTTTCATTCGTGACAACCTGTCCTCGTCTCCATGGTCGAAGACAACATCAGTATAAAATCCTTCACCAACAAGAGCATCTCTATCAAGCTCTCATATGAAAACTATCTGTTGTGGTGTCAACAAGTGGAGTTCACAGCTCGTGGTCATGGATTAGAGGGTCTTCTTGATGGTTCAGTGGTTGTCCCTCCCTTTATCACTGATGCGAACGGAGTCAGGTCTGCAAACCCGGATTATCTTGCATTTCAACGTCAGGACAATGCGCTTGTTGGGTGACTCCTTGCTTCGATCTCAGACCCTATTCTCCAAAATCTTTTGCACTGCCGAACCGCAGTGATTTCTGCGAATCTCAACAACTATGACCTCCAGGTGGTCTGCTCTGTTCTTCTCGATGCAGAAACTCAGCTTCGCGATACAGTATTTATTCATCCCATTTCAGTCTACACTGTTTCCTCACATCTAAACGTATCTCAACCTCCTCTTCCCTTTCCCAATATGATGTTTAGTAACTAGCCATCGAATCCTACCACCATTACTGCTATCTCGTCTCCAATCCCCACCTACAATGCCTCTTATCATGTCCCCCCCCCCCTCCGCTGGTTTACCTTGGGTCTAACAACAAAAGTTATGGCCGTGGTCAGGGTCGTGGAAATGGTAATCTTCCTCATTGCCAACTTTGTGGGAAGCTCGTTCACCTTGTACACAGTTGCTACAAAAGGTTTGATGCATCCTTCGTTGGAGTAACAACCCCTGTTCATCCGCCTGGTACCTTTAACCTCATCCTTCCCCAAATCTGATTGCTCACGTGTTTGTTACGAACCCTTCTATGTTCAATCATGTTCCTTGCTACCCTTACCGTGTTGTTGTTCCAGTGCAACAACCTCACTCTCCCTAGGATTCTCTGGGTGTGAGTAAGTACCTAAGGTTCTCCTCTCACCCTTTATTTTACAAAATCAGAGTTTGAGGTCTTTTACGCACTTATTTCACTGTCATGTATATATGGATTTACTTCTGAGTGGTTACATGTGAAAAAAAAATATAGTATTACATGTGATTTCTTAAACAAACGATGGAGGCTATACCCTCCCAATCACATGGAAAGATGGAGGCTCAAACCTCCATTCACAGAAAAGATAAAGGCTACACCTTACCCACACCTAAGTATTTTTCTCAAAAACTCTAGTCCCTGAATCAACTCTCAATTGCTTCCATTTATCGAGCATCTTTGTGGTGATCGACAATATCTCCGGCACCCAGTTCTATTGTGATTGAAAAATTAGTAATTTATTTCAAAAAGTACGAGATAATTTGAAAGAGAAAGGAGATAAGACTTTGATTCTCTCCAACTTAAAAGTATGGTTTGCTATCCTTTGATGCCCCTCCCACTTTTCGCCTTCAAGGCCTTCGATGGCATCAGCTTCGCCTAAGCTTCGGTGTACAGACGCCCGATCTCGAGGATGTTTCCGAACACGGGGTGGAATTCTGGCCCCGAGATGCCTTGTTTGAGGAAGTGAGCATGGATCCTCCATGGGAGGTAGACGTGGGAGTATTTGAGCTTGAAGAGGATAAGAAAGTGGAAGAGACGAAAGGGCAACACCGTCATTTCAGAAGGGTCACATGACCTGCACATGAGGATTAGATAGATAATTTTAACGGTTGAGTGACAGAGTAACCAATCAGTCACATGCTGAAACATGTGTAACGTTTTAGTCACGCGAAAAAACATGTGTAACCAATTAATCACATTGGTAAACATATGTAACGTTTCAATTAATTAACTCAATAATTAATAACGACACAAGCGAAATCTGAATTGTATATCGGGTGGTTCCTCGAAGATTACTTGATATCGGTCTTATGAATTTGAAGTATTTTTCCATGGATGACGTCACAAGCGAAAATAAGATTTTGAAGGAAAAAAAAATCTACCATACATGAACAAAGAAAGAAATGAATATAAGTTATAAGTGTTTTTGCTTTTTCATTTCATAAAAGTCATTATAACCAACAAAATAGTCACATATCCAAATATGCATAACTATTCTACACAAATATCAAATTAGTCATATAAAAAAGATAAATATCAATGGAATGGAGTATATTAAGTCAACCCAAAAACATTAGAATAAGAGCAATTGTAAAAGTTGAGTAGAAAAATTAATAGAAAATCATTTTTATTTTTAAAATTAGGTTAAAGAACAAAGCTATAAAATAAACGGTATTTTAAGCTTTTTACAAAAAAAGGTCTTTAAAACGTAATTGTTAGAATTTCCAATACAGCACTCTTATCACTTATGACACCATAGTATACATCAGCGTCCCATAAGTTTGTGCTTCATATCCTCTATCAACAATGTCAAATTAAGAAAGGAAGAACCACCTTCTTCCACGGCTGTTTTGGCCTTCTCCTTCAACTCCACAGATCTTCTCCTCCTCTCTCGGCCTTCTTCTCCATCACCCATCAATTCCGACACGGCCCTTTCCACTGCCTCCTTCCTAATCACCACCCCGAACTTCTCTTCATCTCCCCACTTAACCGAAAACTCCGACCCAATCCTCACACCAATCTTCAATATCTGAACAATCATCTTCTCGTTATAAAACTGTTCCGCAAACATAGGCCACGTTATCATCGGCACCCCAGAGCACAAACCTTCTAGAGTCGAGTTCCATCCACAGTGCGTCAGGAAACACCCAATTGAAGGGTGAGATAAAATTAGTACTTGAGGGGCCCAACCCTTAACGATTAGGGCTCTATCCTTAACCCTCTCCTCGAACCCACTTTCCAGAACCCAGTTCTCAAATTCGATCGAGTTTTTTCCTCCTTTCACGACCCATACAAAGGGACGACCCGATGCCTCGAGTCCTAGCCCGAGCTCGATGAGTTGTGGAGGCGTGAGGCGGCTCATGCTTCCAAGGCATGCATAGATTACAGAGTTTGGACCCCACAAATCCAACCATTTCATGCAGCGTTTAGGATCGATCCCGACCTTGTGATCTCCACGCTCCGCCTTGTCTAATTCATCCTCATTGAGCAATGAAACGGGACCAATGCACCAAACGTTATCCCCTCTAACCCTCCTAAACTCTGCAACATAATCAGGCTCAAGTTCTTCAAAGGTGTTCACAATCACACCATAAGCAGAATGCTCTTTCGCCCGGATCTCGTCCCTGACGCCTTTGGTATCAGAATGCCCTATATTGACTGAATTAGGCAGTTGAGCCCTTGTGAGCTCAACCCTATCGGGCAAACCAGGCACCACGAATGGTTCTGTCTCAGAAACTGTCTCATAAACCTTGGACACCACTATATTGTGGGTGCATAATAGTGAAAAACAGCTAGTACCGTCAAACACAATCCTCGGAATCTCAAAATCAGAAGCAATGGAATCAGCCCACATGATATTCTTATCAGCAATGATGCAGCTCGGTCGAGGTTTTAACCTATGGAACAACTTGTGAACAGGTTCTTGTAGCATCCTGATACCTAAGAGCAGGTTCTTGATCATGTCCCGGTTCGGGAGGGAATCCATGCTCTCACAGCACTCGGGCAGCCCTGACTCTATGGAGGGAAAGGGGACTGTTAGGAGGTGGATTTGGAGACCTGAGGAGGCAGCCCGTTTGATGATAGATCGGAATCGGGATGCATTGAGCGGAGTGGTGATTATGGTGACAGTGAGGCCGCGCCTTGCTAGTAGCCTCGCCACGTCAACCATTGGGATGAGGTGGCCTTGAGCTAGGTGTGGGAGAAGAACAAAGTGAAGCAACTGATCTGCAGACATTGCAGCTCAAGTTCTGATTCTTCACAGATTGTTACTCTATATTGCTGAAATAGGTACCAAGAATCTGCAATTGAGCGTAAGATACAACATTAAACGTAATAACCACATCCACAGTGAATAGATGAACAAGAATCACAGTGGCACTAATTTTCTCAAATTTCCTCATCAATATGCAGAATTCATTAAAAAAAATGGTAACATTTTCATAGAATATTCATCGATTAGGCTGATAATAAGAAAGAATCGTGTTTCTAGGCTCGTGAATCAACAAACGAACACTTGAGCATACCGACAACTTTACTCACCGAATCCAGTTTCTATCTTCAAGCGTTTGGATTCAGAGCAGAACCGTACTCCGACGAGAAATTAGGGATTTGGCGAAATCATCATTCAAGAAGAAAGATCGAAAGAAGATTCGTTCTGTGGAGAGAGACGTTACCGCGATGGTGTAGTGACTCTTGAGGGAACTGTCGAATATAATTCGATTACGAACTCCAGCTTCTAGAAGATGCGTTGACTGGGAAAACAGATTAGGATTGGGCTTTGCATAGGGGTGGGTTGGACGAGCAGCCTACTAGCCAGGAAGCTTATTTTCTTATACATATATATATATATATATATTTTACAAAATTGCTTTGGGAAAATCGAAATTCTGACCAAGTTTTTTTGTTTTTTTTTGCTGTCTGTAATTATAAAAGCACAACTCATTTTATTAAATAATCTAATCAATATTTTGAAATTCGTTCATCTATGTAGAATTGTAGATTGTAGATATATAAACGTGAACTATATCCCTAATAAATAGACTAATTCTGCTTCCAAGACAACTCTTTAAAGGACTAATGTTATTGGCCAAAAAAAAAGGACACTAATGTTATTGAATATTTTAATAGAGTTGTTACTTGTTAGTGTTTATGAATCCATTTTGTATGCTTTAAAATTGTTAGTGCATTCAAATTTAAATATAGTAATAAAATAATTGAAGTAAAAAGAAGGCACTTGATTGGAAACAGAAAGTTTGTGGGCATCCCTGTGCTCATCTTTGTGTGGGTAAAGATCATGATTATTCTCATTTAAATAATACTTTATCTTTTTTTTTGGTAACTAATAATACTTTATCTTTAAACCTTTAAAATTGAACAGAGGAGAAATGAAGATGTACTGATTAGTGATTAGCAGTCCTTATTTATTAACTTGTATGCCACTACATAATTTTCATCACAAATGTGTCAATTTGTACAGTATTTATATAAGATTATTTTGGTAATTTTTAGTTAAAATAACTCGAAACCACTTGAAAGGCAACAAAAATTCATTTTTGGTTGATTTTTAGATTAAATACCCTTTAATAATAATGAGTACAATGAACAAATTTTATGCCGGTAGATTTACAGAGAGACATCATGCGACTGTTTGTGCACAAAAGTTGACCTAAATTTGTTCTTACTATAAGATTTGGACATCCTGTGTTTCCTGTTCAAGTCATCCAAATTCTTCGCTACTACCAAAGAACAGAAAAAAAACTGAGAGACACAATGCAACAGTTGATACTTGATAGAAAACGCCGTCGAAGGAAGGAGTCTGTAACGCAAGGAATATAAAACGTAGACGATTTCTTTAGCTTTTCTCTCGAAAACATCATTTGATTCCTCCACTGCTTTTTCCTCTCCCCTTTCCCTTCTCCATTCCATTGTTTCGCTTTACACGGAGAAGAAGAATCCTTGCATTGTATAAATGCAGAGACCCCTCATTTTATATAAATCTCTTTGAAGTTTCAAACTTTAGCATTGTTTGAACCCAGAAATTGGAAATGGGTTCAGCTTCTGGGCAAGGAGGCAGCAACTATGATCTGTCTTTCAAGATCCTACTCATCGGAGACTCTGGGGTTGGTAAAAGCAGCCTCCTTGTCAGCTTTATCTCTTCTTCCATCGAAGATATTTCCCCTACCATTGGTACTCTCTTCTTTATTTTACTGTAATTGTATCCATTTATCAAAATTGAAGCTGCCCTGCTGTTAGATCTATGAGGGAGAAATTCCAAATTATGAATCTTGATTGGATGATTCGTTGGTTCATAGTTATGGAGTTGATCTATGGAAATATTTTTTGATTGTATAACAAAAGTGCTCCAGATTTTCGACCATTCTGTTACTAATTAGATGCATGTAATAAGATTATACAGTTGGTTCTTGGTTTTTGGATCCGTGCAGGTGTGGATTTCAAGATCAAACACCTCACAGTTGGTGGGAAGAAGCTGAAGCTTACTATTTGGGACACTGGTAAACTGAAGCAACCTTTTTTTTGTTTGGCAGTTGTTTGCTCAAGAATCCAAGATTTTGTGTATTTTTGCCCAAATTCTAGATTGCTGGCTGCCCTGAAAAAAAAATGTATTTTCTTCACTTCATTGTTCTTGCTCATTACAATGTAAACGTGCATTAAACAGAACAATTATTATTAAAAAAAAATGTCAGAAATCGATTGAAAAAAAAAACTTTTTGAAAACATATCCATAGCAACTACTTGATATAGATAAGTTAGCCTTTTTTTACATCATCTACCAAACCTCTTGTTGGTATGTCTCTTTCTCTAGCTCTTTTCTTGAATGTTTAGTGCTTACCTGCCTCGCCATTTCTGCAGGATTTTGCCATTTTTTACTGTTAGATAAGATTCAAGATTGAAGATCAATGCCAATGACCTTCTTTGTTTAACTTTTGAGTAAGATCTCATATTAATGTGTTGTTATTTATATCGAATTGCAGCTGGTCAAGAGAGGTTCCGAACCCTGACGAGCTCATACTACAGAAATGCTCAGGGAATCATTCTTGGTATACTATCAAGATTTCAGTTCGATAAGCACATACAAACATACAAAAACATAAATTCATGAAATTACAGTTTGAAGATGATGTTTTCATATGTTTTTTTCTTTCTTTTTAGTGTACGATGTGACCCGGAGAGAGACATTCACAAACTTATCGGATGTATGGGCTAAGGAAGTCGAGCTCTATTCTACTAGCCAAGACTGTGTAAAGATGCTCGTCGGAAACAAAGTTGATCGGGTAAATAATTTTATTATTTTCTGATTAATTTTGAAGCAGATGTAATGGTTTGAGTATGGTTACTTGAAGCACAAGGTATTGAAGTCAGGACACGCAAAAATAGTTGATTTTTGTATCACATTCTCATTTAATAGGATTCTGAAAAGGCCGTGAGCACAGAAGAGGGAGTCGCTCTAGCAAAAGAGCTCGGAAGTCTGTTCGTTGAATGTAGCGCAAAAACTAGGGCTAATGTAGATCAGTGCTTTGAAGAGCTTGCACTGAAGGTATTCATCATTTTGATCGTTTTCCGGGGTATGTAGAATAATTATTGTTATAGACGAAATGAAGTTCATAACCGGGTTGTTGTTTTTATGTTTTTCGGCCCAGATCATGGAGATACCTAGTCTCCTGCAGGAAGGATCTAATGTTAATAAGAGAAACATTATGAAGCAAAAACAAGAACTGCAGCAAGCTCCTCTGGGCGGCTGCTGCTCTTCATGATAAGCTGCAAGATAGAATTATCGAGCTTTATTGACAAATGCAGCAAGGCGAGCAGCCAGACGGATTGATTGTATATGATAATTCTTTTCCTTCTTCGTTTCTGTTATCCAGTTCTACTGCAATCTTTATATTTTCAGTGAGTGGCTTTCTTTGTATCTATATTTTGCTTGTGCCCTAAGTTTAAACCATACAAGATTCATATATCGAGCAGTTCCTGTCAACCCATTGTGGGATCCTTCACACTAAAGACAATTCCAAATCTTCGAAATCAAATACCAAAACTTAAGAATTGAGAAAGATCATAACACCAGTAAACAACTTGTAATCCTTTAAGAATCATTTACAGCAGTTTCAACTTAATGTAAAGAACTTGCATCACTTTTGAGTTTCAATTCGAAACTAGCAAAAACAAGATTAAGAACAGTCGCATAGATTTGCAAACTCTGAATATGCCCTGAAAACAAGGTATGTCCTATGAGTACGGAGTTTGAAGGTGAGGTTACGATTCGAAGTTTCTATTGGCATGCCATTGCAGCACTTGTAGCAGCATCAAGAAGTCCTTTTGCTTCAGAGTCTTGATCAGAAAGCTCCCCTGGGGTCTGAAAAGAAGGATAGTTAAGTCGAATAGACAACTGAAAATGGTGAATTAAAGAGAAATCATCATAAAAGTACAAACCTTTTCATAAGTATTTCTCTTAGTAGGATCAGCTCCAGAAGCTAGCAGTACCCTTACAACGTCTGCATGGTCGCCTCGGGCTGCATGGTGAAGTGGCTGAAGAACAAAACACATTTACCATACTTGAGATAATTTCAGAGGTAAAAATATCGACAAAGAAATATATTTTTTCTTCTACTTACTGTATCTCCTTCCTCGTCGACAGTTTCTAACATTCTCCTTGCACATTCTGAGTTGGTCGCTCTATTTATGAGCAGCTGGACAATATCTACATATCCTGTACAAGTGAGGGTCCGATAAACAATTAAACATATAATAATATTGAGTATAAGCCTATAAGGTCGAAGTTTTCATAATAAAATGGTGGTGCACTACAACTACAAGAGACCTACCACCAGCACATGCATCATGCAGAGCAACTGCACCGTCTTCATCCTTAGCATCTATATTAGCTCCTCTTTCCAACAGTAACTACGCGATTACAAAAGCTCAAGACACA
This sequence comes from Chamaenerion angustifolium, assembly GCA_946814005.1. Lineage (NCBI taxonomy): Eukaryota > Viridiplantae > Streptophyta > Magnoliopsida > Myrtales > Onagraceae > Chamaenerion > Chamaenerion angustifolium. The sequence continues at coordinate 31,806,368 of OX328275.1, forward strand.
TAATTGTATGGATGATTTTTATTCTATTTTTTACAAAGAAAAAGAAATAACGGGTCAGTGTCTATCAAGCAACCTGCACACAAGATAGATGGCCATAAAGGCAGGCTAGATGGAGAGCGGTATCACCATCTTCAATAGGTTCATTGATACTGCCATTCAAGTTATCTGCACACAGGCAACAGTGTATATAGCTTACAAGAATGCAAACAACGGAAGGTACTTCAGGTAGGTTAACGTCAACAAAATATAGATCTGTATATATCAGTTGTGAATACTGCAAAACTTCAACATATATTCATTTTACTTGCCTTTCAAGCAACGAAAGGATTAACTCTATTATGTAGATTGTGTCTATATCAGAATATCTCCAAACCCCATAGTCAATTTCCTTTTTCCAAATGTTTTGATTTTCACATCCAAGACCTTTATCAATCTTGTAATGGCCAACACACAAAATGAAGTTGATTTCTCTACTCACATTCCTGACTACACAATCATGATCAGCATTTCGGATCCTTCAAAATTTCAGCGTTGTCTCTATCTATCAAGTAACAGTGCCGTTGCCCAAATTACTAAATTAGCAGATTTTTCATCAATTTATCCTCCATCAACAAAAACCTGACCATGCACTAGATATTACTGCGATCCTCACATTCCAAGGAAGGTTGAATATATTTTGATCGAAAAACTCCATAACAAGTGAACATGCCAATAACGTGTAATTTTTGCTCAAGTCGGCTGAATCATCATCATGCTGTTATGAGGCCAGGCAATAATCAACCATGCAATTAAACCACCACATAGAGCTGAAAAAGACCTAGAGCAACACGGAGAGCGTCAACGTCACCACCCTGGACGGCGGCAGAGAGTTCGCGTAGGTGTGGAGGAGTGTCGGAGTCAGCATCGGCTAGGCCTTCTTCAAAAAGAGCATAATTTTGCTGTTCATCGTCGTCTTCGTCGTCGATCAGGCCGTTGCGTCTTCCTGGAACCGCCATCTTCAGCTTCAACCTCGTTGAATTGGCTGCGCTGCTACCGTAGTAGGGATTAAGAGGAAATGCACAAATACAGTGCTGAAGACTGAAGTGAAGACAACGACTCATTACCTTCATACTGGGCTTCATAAGCCCAATAACAGATTCTAATTTCGGAGCTCCTGGCCAATTATGTAGATTATTCTCTGATTCAAAGCCTTCCATGTCTGACGGAGGGAAAAGAGGTCGGAATCGGATAGAAACGGGAAGTTACCGCCAGGTGGAGGGTCGGTGAGGAGACGTTTGAGCTAGGGCTGTCAATTTCTGACACGACACGATTAAACGACACGACACGATCTGCTTTAAAGCGTATATGGGTTTGACCTTAATGGATCTCGTGTCTAAACAACTCTTATAGGTTTAGACACGATTATTAATCATGTCTAAACAACTCAGATCTGCAGATATCTGTATAAACACGATTAACTATTCGTGTCTAATCGTGTTATGAATACATGTAACACGTTTAGACACATTTAAGTATAATAATAATATTAAAATATTAAAATACTCACTTACTTTTTAATATTGAACTATGCAGACCTTACTTTGTATATTTGAATTTGTGTATATATGTATTTGTGTATATATCTGTTTTAAAGCGTATATGAGTTTGACATTAACGAATCCCGTGTCTAAACAACTATATACGTTTAGACACGATTAAACGGCTTATACGTTTAGACACGAGACATGTTTAGACACGTTTAAAATTTATCCGTTTAGACACGAGACATGTTTAGACACGATACGATTATGACACGACACGATACGATTGTCAGCCCTAGTTTGAGCTCCTTGCGTATCCTGAGGCTCAATAGGGGTTGAAATAAGTAAAAGGGGAAGGGGATTCAAAGAACGAAAGGGAGACAAATTTCGCACAACAGAGTTATTTATCGACGGATTTTTTTTTCGTCGTTAACTGAAAAATCGTTACCGACAAAATATTTTCGTCGGTTTTATCGACCATTTAAGGAATTTTGTCGGTAAGTTTTTATTTTTGCCGAAGCAAATTGAGTTTAATCAGTAAAATATATATAGTTTATGTATTTATTTGCCAACGATATATTAATATGGTCAGTAAAGACATAGTTACCAACCATAATTGCATTTCGTCGGCAAAGACTGACGAAATTTCTGGATTTTCTAGGTAAAAAAATATTTTGTCAACGAAATTTGATATTACCGGTAAAATAATTTTTTACCAACGAAAATTACATTTTGTAAAATTATTTTTTCGTCGGGTAATGGTCGGTCAGATTTCCAACAGTGATATACACCACGCATATATATATATATAACAAAAAGAATATATAGCCTTTCTGCTGTTCATCTTTTTTTTTTTTTCCTTGCAGACCAAACATTCCATGGAACGTACAGTCTAAGTCTATTGGTTCCTCGTACCAAAGTTTCAGTTTCAACTATGGTGTTTGGTGTCTATACCAATATGCCTTCAGTTACAGAGATTTATCTTTTCTTTCTGAACAAATTAATTCGAAAGAATAACAATTAAATTTTAATCCAAGAGAAAAAAGGAAATAACCACTGACAAATTGATCACAACAATTAGGGAATTTAGAGTTAATTAAGCTTAGTAATAGCAATCTATCAATGGCGAAGCCGAGAAGACAATGACTTGTTGACTTTGTACAGACGATTCTTTATCTTCTGGAGCTGGAAGATTCAGATCCAAGTGAAGACCGTTCTTTGGTTTCTTCGCGTCAGGCCTTTCCAAATACATGCTCGAAGTGTTCCCGGCACCTACCATGGTAACAGGTGATGCAGATACGACTGTTCTATGCCGCCGCATATGGCCTCCAAGGGCTTGACCTGACGTGAACTCAGCGCCACAGATGGCGCATTCATGAAGCTTGGATTTCCCCACACCATGCAAAACCCTAGTTGGCATTTGCAGAGATAGGGTTGTATTGGGGTTGACTACTTGGTCAACGCGATTACCTTCCCCGGAGATTATTACCACTTTCTGATCTTCCCCGTTAACAACCTTCGGTTTCCGGTGGCTTGCACGGTGGCCACCCAATGCCTGGAACGACGGGAAGCATCGGTTACACGTTTTGCACTGGTAAGATTCCACAACCCCTCCGACAACTTTACCACGTGGAGCTGTGGTTGGCTCTGAAGAAGAAGAAGAAGAAGACTGCTTTACCCTATGGCCTTGTGCTAGAAGCATCAGACAGTTGGCCATATCTTCTTCTTCTTCTAGGCCGGAGCTTCGTGCGGTCAGTTCATCGGAGGATCGAGGAGATGCTCTTCCATAATCGCTGGAGGTGTTCTGATCTTCGAGAACGGTGCTTGATGAGCTGCAAGCCATGGACAAGTTGAGGAGGGATGGGGTCCGGTGCCGCTTAGTGCGCTTGCCCTTGACGAAGGACTGTTTTTGATCCATGCAGAGAAAGACTTGGTCGCTGAACTCAACCATAACAAGACAGAGAGAGAGAGAGAGTAAATGTGTGTATGTATATGTGGTGTATATATAGATGGAGTACAAGTGATGTTGCAGAGAACTAGAAGAGGAGAGGGTTGTCAGTTGAGTCTAAAAAAAGGGTTTGTTAACAGTGACGCGCTTGCCCACCTCGCAATGCCAACCTTGGAAGTTACATATATGTATATATATATATATATATAATGATTGATTAATACTTATTGTAAGATGAGATGAGTGACAATGGAAGCCATGAAAAGAGAAAGACAGAGAGATTCGGTTGTTTTTGAAGCGAAGCCGTTTCCTTTGCAGCAACGATTAAGGTTGGATTGGATGGCAAGGCTAGAATGTCATGCAGACACTCCTTCCTTTTCCAACCATTTGGCATTTGCCTTCGTCTGCTGCATGGAACCTAGCGGGAAAGTTTTCATCCAAATAGAGTAAAACGTGCACAGTAATGTCAACACATCCATTTCTTCATTCAAACTGATATGAATAATGTATTAAATGATCCTACTTGGCTGTCAAAATTAGAATTTTTCAACAAAATATACCTTATTTAATAAATATATACCAAAATGTTATTGATTTAAAAATAAATACGACTCAGAGTCGCGGGTGACTTTTTATTTGACCAAGTTCCACCCGCGAATGGTAAGTTGGTTGGAATGGGGTTGTATTTTTTTTTGTCATAAAAAATAATTTAAAAAATATATTTGTTTTATTTTATTCAATTATTTTATTTTTTGTGTCATGATTATTTCAAATATATTGTTTCTATCCCATGATAATTTTTTAGAAAAAAATAAATAGTGAGATAAATGAAAATAATTATAATTTTGTGTATTATGATTATTTCAAATATATATTTTCCTTCACATGATAATTTTTTAGAAAAATTATCATGTTAGAAAAATAATAATAATACAAATTTATCATGTGAGAGTATGTATAATTTTGTATTTATTTTCAAACCGATTGACATTTTGATATATATTTATTAATGAGGTATATTTTGGTAAAATATTCGTCAAAATTATACTGAAATGTGTATTAATGATCCTAAGTCAGTGGTGTATAGGTGTTTCGTAACTTGTTAATTATCACCTTATATCCATTGCATTGATATGAGTTATATATGGCTTACAATATATAATAGAGTGTTGAGGTAAATAATAATAGTGAATACAACTAAGAAATAGACATCTTTTAATTTAGATTAAAAAATCATGTACGGGCGGATGAGTGTTAACTGCTAAGCATGAATGACGGTAGGTGTTGATTGAGATAATCATAAGAGAGGTTTCCATGTGCAGTTGACTTGACCCACTAACACTTCCTAATCACTAGCATAACAACAAAACATAAGTTAAACTAAATTATTTGAACTAATTGAGAAAATGAGTTAGGATTTTATAAGTAAATGAATTTAACTTCAATGTTATTAATCTAAAATTGCGGAAATAGTTTTATAAAAATAAACACGATCGGATGGGTTTAGTCAATCAAGGATAAGAACCGCACATATTGTATGTATGTAATCACTAATCACTTCCCACTATCATATATTTTGAAAATATATGATAGTGGAAAGTGATTAGAACTGAATTTTTGGTACTATTTTGAACTGTTTTATTTGAAGGCTAAAAATGTTGGTCTGATTTTGGAACTAGTTCGGCCGAACCGGTTCGAACTAAACCAGTTTCAGATCAGACCAGTTTGTCCGAACCGGTTCATTTGGACATGCCTAATATTTTGAATCACAACTCAATCATTTTTTTCATTAGTTATATGCGTTTAGACATTTCACACAATCATTGGGTTTGGTCTAACTTTTCAGATGTTGACACTTGCTCTGATCTTGGTGAACATTCTCCCATTCAAACTCTCCAAGGATAACTTACAAATAAAATACTTTTTAAAATCATTTACATAAAAAAGACTGTAATTTGCCGATTTGTATGAAATCTAGATTTTTTTCAGAAAGTATATACTTTCGATTTTTTTTTTGAAAAAGTGTATATTGAAAAAAATTGCAGTAGGCGCACCCCTGGGTCGCGCCTATTCAATAGGCGCAACGCGCGTATGCATACTTTTCTAAATATTTTTTTTACATATACACTTTTTCAAAAAAAAAAAATCGAAAGTGCATACTCTCTAAAAAAAACCTCTTAAATCTAGTCATGGTTAGGGATCACTAGTGCTCTAATTTACTTCATTTATTTTCTTGTATTTTTTGTTATTTATAATATTTATATATTTCATTTTAAATTAAATGAATACATTAATTGATGACATTTTAGCTACTTACGATGTTTAGTCAACACTTCAAGATAAATGAATAAAGAAATTAACCGTGATTTTTTAAATCAATCACTAAAATACGTGCCTTGTAATGTAATTATTTTAAAAAAGACGACTAAATGTGAAACATACATCATAGTAAATGCTTTTATTTGTAGCTTATTCTATCTATAATACATGACTAATTAATGAGAGTTCAGCATATACAGTCCAAGTTAATAAAAAAAACTTATAACGTACAAGATATATATGTATAATTTTTGAATGAAAAAGTTTCGATTGAAACCTTACCATAAATGTATTATTATGGAATATTCTCTATAAGCAAATTATTTTTATTAGCCAATAAATATATAAATATAAAATTCACTTATTTATTTTAAAAAACAATTATTGAATGAAGTGATTCTTGGCGTTCGGAGAAGGGGTTTGTGAGGAGCACGTAATCGTAATTCTCCGGCGGGGATTGTTTGCCAACTTAAAATACATGTCCCAAAAGCAACGCATCAAGTTCAATTCACCCAACATATAATATATATATATATTTATAGACTTCATTAATAATATAGATAGATTCTGATTCTTGCTTCGTGAATTAGTCAATCGTCATACCAAACTATACCACTAAGTATCCACTCCTCTCTATACTCAATCTATAACTATGGAAGCTAAGACACCTACCAAGGAGTCGACCTTCGACGACTTAAAAGGGGAGAGGAAGCAATTACCCCCTAAACTTTAAATGTTGCAGAATTTTAGTCTTTGCAATACTTATTTTTTAAGAAAGTCTTTAGAATTTTATATATGCCTCATGGAATTATTTTTAATTAATATATTTGCTCCTAATCAAATTCGTACTCCTAAGTTAAATATATAAATTTTGTCCATATTAAAGAAACGCCTGATAATAATAATACTTAAAATTAACAATATAGTAATGTTAAATCTTGCTACATTTTATACAATATATTACACATAAATACGAGGTAATTTACTTGTGCATTTAATTTTGAAATAAAATTTTGATGGGAGTATTTAGTGTCCACTAAAAACTAAAGGAGAGTCCACAAACCATCCAAAAATAGAGGGACCTAATTCAATTTTTGTTTCCAGGCCTCCTCTGGCTCTGGAGCTCTTCGCAACAGATTAGTTAGTTGGGGCCTGGGGGGTAAATTGGGCCTCTTTGTACTAAGCCTATTTATAAGGAGTTCGGTGCAATTAAGAATTTAGTAGGACAACATTTATAAAGTTCCAACTTATTGACCCCAAAGAAAGAATAAAGTTCGACTTGGGGAAGGTCATTAACATTTTGTCACTAAAAATTATTTCAAGAAAAATAAAATACTATATAATTCTATGCTAAGAAGTCATAATATGTTGAACATATGTAATACTTTTATAGATTTGCATAAATTCTAGAAACAATCATTCAGATTTAAAACATGTTGAATGTATTCATTACACAGCACAATATTGAATTTGAACTACCAGTAACTTTTATAATACATGAAAATGGTTAAATACCACATTGCCCTCTAAAATTTATGTTGATTTTAAAATTTCTCCTTATATTTTAAAATCTCATATAATGTTTATAAATGATGAAAAATCTTCCCTAAAAGAGCATCTTACTACAATGAATAATTTTTCATCATTTCCAAAAAGTATGGGAAATTTTAAACTTAAATGGATAATTTTAAAATCGGCATAAGTTTTAGGGGACAATGACACATCTTACAATGAATAATTTTTCATCATTTCCAAAAAGTATGGGAAATTTTAAACTTAAATGGATAATTTTAAAATCGGCATAAGTTTTAGGGGACAATGACATATTTTACCCTACATGAAAATAGAAACATTTGTTTTAATATTTGTGTAATCATTTTCTACGGATTAGGGGTGGATCGTTTATTGTTCGATTTCGATGTTATTTTCCTTGTTATAATACTCATAACATAATGTGTGAAAATGACAGTTCAGGTTTGGGAAGTACTTAATGTTGAAAATAATTTTTTTAATAATAATGATTATTACCATTTGCGACCGACCACTCTAATTCCCTTTACAATAGTTTTGATGGCAAAAACAAAATACAATAGTTTTGTTTGTCTCCTGAAAGCAACTTTTTTGGGTTGGGCTCGTCAATAGTAATTGGACAGGTATTGGCCCACATAAAAAAAAGTAAAGAATTAAATTAGAAGAAAAGTTACCTAATTTCCTACTTTTGTACTAATTGTAGATATAATATAGGGTTAAATAACAATGAGCTACCTGAACTTTGAACATTTTGCAACGAGCTACCCGAATTTTAAAAATTCAAAACAGACTAACTCAACTTTGAAAAATGTGCAAATAGCTATCTCAGTTCAATTTCTGACGAATTTCCGACGACTTTCCGTCAATAGTTGACGGAAAATTGGACGGAGGTAGCTATTTGCACCTTTTTCAAAGTTGAGGTAGCACCAGCCGGAGTCCCAGTCCCAAACGAGTCCCCGCCATGACTTACTATGAGGACAACGAAAAGGTTTTGAAAATATTTTTTTACGGCTCAATAGTGATGGAGTCATAAAAAAAAGGGAAAAGAAAAGTATTAATTCCTTTAAAAAAAGGTCGACTAAAAAAATCGTCAATTTTTTTTTTTTTATTATGGCTCAATAGTAATTGAGTTGTGAAAAATAGAAAAAATAAAAAATTAATTTCTTTAAAAAAAAGAACAGCTAAAATTAAGAATCCGTAAAAAATATTTTTTTTTTACGTCACAATAGTGATTGAGACGTGAAAAAATAACGAATTTTTTAAAAAAAGGATACTTAAAAAAAAGAGCCGTAAAAAATAATTTAATTATCTTTTATTTCGCGGCTATAATATTTTAGCCGCAATTTTTTTTAAAATAAAATAACGGCTCAATAGAATTTGAGTCGTTCCGTTAAACCGTTATCTCACCATTCTCCTGTATTGCGAGATTAACCACGAACCACATCGGGAGTTGACTCGGATTGATGGGATTCGATCCTAATCGTTGTAGATTAGTTTAAACACTTGCAAAAAAAGGATGAGTGAAAGTGTGTTAAAAAATATATATATTTCTCCAATACTTAAATAATTAATTATTGTGTATATTAAAATAATATTAAATGAACAAATAATAGAGACATGTCGTATTTAAATAAGTAAGTTGATAAATATTTTGTATTTGTTTATGCGCAACTTCTACATAACAAACTCCAAATAATCTTTTTCCAAGTCAAAACGATGAGTATACAGGCATTTTTTGTTCATTTAAATTCAAGAATAACAGTTGACATTGCAACGTGAAAGATCGTGTTAGTTCTCGGAATACTGCTTCGTGCTTCCCATCTTGTGGATAGACATTAGAATTTAGATACACAACATTCCACGTATTTAAGATAAATTTTTGTTGTAAAGTCAGAAATATTATAGATAATAATGTTTCATTTGCTCTATATTTTTGCATTTTTTATTATTATCATTAACTCATTATTTCACATGTGAATTGACATATTACTAGGAAGAATTAGGGGTGTCAAAACGGGACATGGTCGCACGTGTCGACCTTGGATTGTGTCCAAGGACCCTCTGACCAAAACCTGACTCGTGTGATAGTATGAGTCAGTTTTTGAAACTCAAATCTGACTCGTCAGGAATAGTAAGACTTGGGTCAGATTGACTCGTTCGACCTCCATGACACGCGAGTCAGTCGAACCCGTTCAACCAATCAGTATATAAAAACTCAAAAATAAACTAACTTATTAGTCAAAACTAATAACTCATGAGTCAGAATTATATATATTTAATATAATAAACATTTCGAAAACGGGCTCACGGTGTCATGGGTTGACTCCTAGATTAAGAGTACCGGTCTTATCACGGTCGCATTAGAATGTGCACAAGATAACGTACTTCGTCACAACGGAAAGCCCGAGCCACAGTCGGTCTTTAGTAAAGGAGAAACTCCCTTTTTTTTTTTTTTTTTTGGTAAATGAAGGAGAAACTCCCTTAATAATGGATAGTTTTAATTCATTACTCGCTGTCCACCAATCACGTACTCACGTTCCAATAAATTGCCTTTTATTACCTAGATGCTCACTGGCAACGGGCAACAGACGGTCACCTCCACCTTCATATAATCCGAGTCTGCGATAGTTGAGAAGTAGACAACAGAAACTCTTAGCTTACTCATCCGTTCACTGTTTCCCTTCTTCCACTCCGACAAGAGAAGAGAACCCATAGCACGCTATGCCGATCAGAAACATCTCCATTGGCCGCCCGGAGGAGGTGTACCATCCTCACGCCCTCAAGGCGGCGCTGGCTGAGTTCTTCTCGACACTCATCTTCATCTTCGCCGGCGAGGGTTCAGGTATGGCCTTCAACAAGCTCACAGATGACGGCTCCGCCACACCATCTGGCCTCATAGCCGCTTCCCTTGCCTACGGCTTCGCTCTCTTCGTCGCCGTCTCTGTCGGAGCCAACATCTCCGGAGGTCACGTGAATCCCGCCGTCACCTTCGGTGCCTTTGTTGGCGGTAACATCACCCTCCTCCGCGGCATCCTCTACTGGATCGCCCAGCTCCTCGGATCCACCGTCGCCTGCTTGCTGCTTAAGTTCGCCACTGGTGGCTTGGTACATAACTTTTAATTGCAAGTGTTTACGGATATTTATTTCATTGGTACGTCGATCAAGGAGACTATATAAAACCCTAGCTACTAACTTAATATATTATTGATCTTTATTTTTAGACCCCCTCGGCATCTGCTCTGTCTTCTGGAGTCAGTGTCTGGAATGGTCTCGTCTTCGAGATCGTGATGACCTTCGGTCTAGTCTACACCGTCTACGCCACTGCCGTTGACCCGAGGAAGGGCAACATTGGTATTATCGCCCCTCTGGCCATCGCTTTCATCGTCTCTGCCAACATCTTGGCGGGTGGAGCCTTCGATGGGGCCTCGATGAACCCAGCTGCTTCCTTCGGACCCGCCTTAGTGAGCTGGACATGGACCAACCACTGGGTCTACTGGGTTGGCCCCTTGGTCGGTGGTGGCCTGGCTGGTCTCATCTACGAGTTCGTATTCATTAGCCACACCCACGAGCCATTGCCCATTGCTGAATTCTAAGCTCCGACAGTACAACAAAGCTCCCGTCACCTTTTTTCTCTATGTGCACTTTGTCTTTCGAGGATTTTCATGATGTCTTTGTTTCATGTTGTGGAGGTGATGGTGTGAGAGAGAGATGGTCCATGGTATCACTTTTGCTTCGGAGAAATAGTTCCGAGATCGATTTTCGGCATGTCACAAGATTACTTGGGACTTTTGAAAAAAATGTATTAACTCCATGCATGACGAGTTCTTTTTATCAATAATAATAATGATTTTTCCTAGTATCCAAAAAACATCATCGATTCGACTTGTACTTAGCAAGGAGAATAATCCGTCACGTAATAATTCATGCCAACTTTTCCCATATATATATAGTGTACATTGTTTTAATGATGCGTTTCGGCGTCAGCCAGCCAGCGATGTGGTATTACAATTAGATATTGACAAGTTCAATTCTAGCCAATCGTTCTATATAGTATATAGATTGGATACTTATATTAGGTCAATGTATGCGTATATTTTGGCATGCCTCGCTTGAATGTATGGGGGTAATACAAAATATTGATAAAGACTCATAAAAATAAGGCGCCCAATAAATCAATACATAAAAATTCCAACTTACTAATAATGTCTGTTGGACTTAATAAAAATTACAATACATTTGCTCTTTTTGGGGGTGGGGAAGAAAAATAAGAGAGCATGTGGTAGAAAATTCACATGTCTCTGTCCAAATACAGAAGTTGGCCATACCAAACGCACTGTTGTTGTTTTCAGTTTGGTTTATTCATTATTATTATTATTATTGTCATAAACGTTCATTATTATTGACGTCGTTGTAAAAAAACAAAGCCAGACAAATTAGGTTTCTCTATATCTCAACTAAAATTATGTCGTAAAATCAAGTAGTCAATAAAATGGTTGACCAATTCATAATTATACCTATTTTCCATATAAAAATATATATCTAAAGTTATGACTTGTGAGTCTCATTAGTACAACAATAAGATTCATAAATTTTTATAAGTGAGCGAACAAATCTTAATTAGCAAAACAGAAGTATAATTATTTACAGAAGTATAATTATTTGTTGATGATTTTATGCAACTTAAGATGAGAGTAATATATTTCCAATTATAATAATAATATTCTAGATAATAAATATAAAGTGATTACTTTATACTCTAGAATTTCAAGGAAGAAAAAAAAATAAACAAGAAAAGAGTTGTGTAACCTTGATTATATAATTAGCAACATCTCCAAAACGATTTGTGTGTTGCCCGTTCTGCATTTTCCTTCTACTAAATTTTGAAAGCTCATTGAAATTATTAATTTATTAAGAAGAAGAAGAAAGACCAAATTACTGTACAACATACGTGGTTTACTATCCACCAAGTCCAACCAATGCCTACTCTCTCAAACTTATCCACCACAACCACGTTATGTCCGTTGGGCGGTGGCCTTGGCATCTTTGACGGCACCACCGCCACATTCAGCAGCCTCTGCTCCTTCCCTGAACTTCTTGTAAATGTCCCCTCCGTAAAACTTCCTCGTCCGGACCACCAACACTACAGAAATCATAGATCCGAAAAGAGTGGCCGCCGTGATGATGAGAAAAGCCATCTTGTAGCACTCTACTCCGGTGCAACTTAAGCCATCTCCGGTAGCCCCAGACACCGCTTGCCGCCTCGCCTCCTTATCATAAAGCTGCCCCGCCACCTTCACATTCAGTATATACGACCCGACTGGGCTCGCCACCGCTCCTAGGTTGTACAGAGTTGAGTAATACTTGAGGCCGAATATCTCTGATATGATAGCAAACATGAGCGGCCACTGCGCTCCGAAGCAGAACCCGATAATAACGGAAGCGAAGTAGAGCGAGTATGGGACGCCGAACGCGATAAGGAGGTGGCCGAGGCAAGAGAAGAGGAGGACTAGGGTTAGCAGCAGCGGCCGTGGGCACTTGTACTTGACGAGGAGGATCTCCGACGAGAACCCGGCCACAGCTCGTCCGAGGTAGTTCCAGATGCTGACGAGGGAGACAAACGTGGTCGTGGCTTGTTTCGGGTAGCCCAGAGAGCTACCGATCTGTCCTAGGTTGTCGATGGCCGTTAGAGTCCCACCAACCCCACATGTCGTTGCCATGAAGAGGATGAGCATGTCGATGCTGAACAGTGCCTGAAGGATCGTGTAGTCATCGCCTCGGTCCGGCGTCCGGAAAATGTTGGCAACACATGAAACAGAGCTCTGGTCGTTGCCGTTGTCGGAAGGAGGAGTGCGGTCGTGTTTTGCTAGCTCGATGCTCAGTTTAGGGTTTGGGGTAATTACTATCTCGGTGACCGGTTCTTCTTTCTTGTCTCTCCATAGCTTGAGTTCTTCCCTAACGACAATGGCGATCGGAAGAAGGAGCAGCAGAACGACCAGAGATGCGCTTCCGATGTACTCAAATCTAGAGAAGGTTAACCTGTTCTGTAAAATGATGACGGCCATGAGGAACCCGGCGAGGCCGAGGGAGATATAAAGGAGATCGTAAAACACCCGAAGCTCGTTTTCCTGACGGACAACCTTCATAGTCCGTACGGTCCTAAGGAAGACGATTGATACGACGGCGGGAAGCCACCCGATGAGGAGGATCAGCGATTTGGAGTCGGAGCCGTAGAAGGCGTGGTAGAGCTGTGTGAGGATGGCGCCACTTAGACCCACGAAGCCCTTGAGGAGGCCGAGGACGCTGCCTCTACTCTCCGGGAAGTTCTTGACGGCAGTGACGAGAGCTCCGGTGTTCGCAAAGGACTGAGAGTTCGCGCCGATGCAGATGTATAGGCACATCTGCCACACGTGGGGCTTTGGAATTCGGTTCGTGACGGAGAGCCAGATCATGAAGTAGCCGGAGAAGTTCATGACGGCGCCGATGGAGAGAACAACCCACGGCGGAGACACCTCGTTGATAAGTCCAGAGAGAACGCCTACGTTTCCACCGAGATCCTTGAAGAAACTAAGGAGGTTGAGTGTGGTCTGGTCGTATCCGAGGGAGGACTTAATGTCTGCGGAGTAGAGACTGAACATGTAAGTGGCTCCGGCCACTGACATGATCAGAAGTGCAGCGAAGGCCATAAACCACCGCCCAAGGAGTACTTGCCTCCATCCGAAAATGGCAGTGCCGCCGAAGTCCACCGCCGCCACCATCCTCTGTCTCTGTTTCAGCTAAAGTATGGACCGTTGATAAGTTACTAACGCTCCGAGGAAATGAAGGAGTTTGAAAGTCTATTTATAATGGAGATAAAACATTCGACTTGAGAATATATAACTACAAATGATTTCGGTCTTTAAGGTTTGACCTTGGAGTTGACTGCCCGTGGAACTCGATATTCTCTATGGATTCAGTATCGTCTATCTGAATTGTCATCAAAATTTAAATTTATGTATTATAATACAAGTATTGAAAATTTGAAAGTGTACATTTTTTTTTATATATATATTACCTGATAGGGTAATGTTGAGAAAAGGTGTCAAAAAGAGATATGTTTTTACCTCCGCATACGTGAACGGCTTGTATGAAATCATGACGTCACAGATGACGTTGAGATTCCAAATATGTGGTGACTGGTGCACCACGTACTGCACTTGTCTTCATACAATGGTGAGAAAGGGACCTTTCTTTCTTTGCCTTTCACCACGTGCGTTTTTATCTCAGTTAATTTAAGTTCATGTAAAACGAATTGCGATATCTAAAACGTGGAGAGTTTTAACTTTTAATATTAAGTATAAGTATAAAATAATATTTAATTATTATAAGTATAAATTCGATGATCCATCTAAACTCTTTTCACACTCTTGATGTGATTATGCTCCCTTTATATTCCACGTCAAATAAAAACTCTGTATATTTCCACCGCACCTCATAGAAACTAGAAACTAGAAACTGGGAAATCACCTAATCTTATCAAGAACTTCACATTATATATAGATGCTGCACATTAGGGCCGATCACGTGCAGGCGAACCGGTCTTAGAGGCTGATGGGTTATAAATATTGGATTGGTCTGGATTTAATATTCGGCCCAGATAAGCGTTTTGGACTTCACCTTTTTAGGGCCCATTTGGCTACAGGCGTCGCCTATGTCAGGAAAGACAGAGGCGTCGCCCTTGAAGACATACCCATTTAGGCGACGCCTAAATGGGGTTCGCCAGAAGGCATTTTAAGTCAGGTTCAGTGGATGACATTACATTTATTGTCCACCTTAGATGGTGCGCCTGCACACCTATGACTTAGGCCGGCTGCTTTTAGCACACCTAGGATTAAACAAATACAAAGGATGGTCTACAATAGAGTAGCCACTAAAAACGAATATGCAGTAAAGTAACTGTGGTCAATGCTTCTGAGGACAGCTGGGATGACTAAGGTAAACCCTGACCAAACCATGGTTCCAGGTATGAAAGGTTATAAATAGCTCATCACTATCCTCATTACAGACTAAGTATTCTCTGAGACAGAAATCTTACATTCACATATTACAAACAACCTCTGACTGACTTAATCATCGGAGGGGAAACAACGGGACTTCCCGGGCTTTCCTTTGTGCAGGTATATGTTGGGTATTGATAGTGACAACCCAATGAGGAAGAGGCTTCGAAGGCCCAATAATCCTGGAGGGGGTAAACCCAAGATATTTGAACCAGACCAGCCTAACTCAAAGTTACTCTAGCCCTCATAAAGTGGTCCAGTATCGAATCCAAACTAAAGTGGACGCCAAAGTGCCACTTCAGGTCGCCATTGGCCAAGGCCAAAGCCTCCCACTGCTCGCCATGGGAGTGCTCGCCAACAATCAAGGTCGCAGCCACATGAGTGCTCGCCACAGGAGTGCTCGCCTTGAAGAGAGTCTTGCCTCTCTCCTCTGGTCCCACCAACCGTTAATAAGGATGTAGCCACGATATCCCGCATATCTCAGGCATATATTCACTAAAGATTAGATACGGTAACTACAATATCTCGCCGTAACCGCAATATCTACTATCTAAATCTTCAACAACACAATATTCACGAAGATATACAGTTACCTTATACGGTTTGGTATCTCCTACTCTATAAATACCTTTGCTTTACATACATTCAATACGTTTTGAGCTATATACACACATATACTCATTTAAGCATCGGAGAGGGACCCAGAGGCACCCCCTCAGTTGCGATCCCCTTCTTGCAGGTTCATCGGAGCTCAGGCGAAAGCGCGCGATCACCATATCCTTGGCATTCAATTCATTGTCAAATCAGCATTCAGGAAATCACGATCCAACATTTGGCGCCGTCTGTGGGAAGACGAGCAAAACAGTCATACATACTCGCTCTAACCGCAATCATCGGAAAGAAGCTAACGAACAATCCTCGGATAGCTCTAATTCCGCTGCCGCTTCGCACTCCACCAAGAACCTGCTAGCCAAGCAGTCTGTGATGCCGTCCCTCCGAGACCGGCACGTGAACACATTGGCAATTCGAGAACGACCCCTGTTCCAAACGTCGCAGAGATTCCAGATCGACAAACCATCCAAGTGGCTTGGGAAACCCTTCAGGTAACCGCAGAGATGATATCCCTCTTGGAAACCATCATAGGACAGGCCCGCAGAAAAACCCCTGCTCCTCATGAAGATCCTCGTCCTGCGGGGCCACCGGAATCAGAAACTGGAAATCCTGGCACCACAGCCCCTCAAGAAGATCAAGAGATGACCTTTGGACACCAATCCTTACCTCCGACCTCCACTGAGACGCCGGCGGTCACTCACTCTGGCAATCCATCAAGTTCTTCACCGACTGGAGGACAGCAGCCCCAATTCACTCTTGACCAAGTTGAGGAGCTTATCACTAAGAGACTCAAAGAACAACGCGAAACCGTCATGACTCCCTTTAAGGAACGATCAACTCATCTCTTCACCACTGACCTGGTCGTCATCAAGATCCCAAAGGATGTTGTCGCCAGGGCCATCCCCGAGTATAGTGGTGGAGGCGCCCCCATTATACATGTTAATAAGCATGAAGCCTCTCTGTTGGGTAAGTCGACTGATCCGAATCACTTAGCCCTGTTATTTCTGTCGACCATTTTGGGTTCGGCGTCGTCTTGGTTCTTTGGTGTCCCTGCAGGATCAAGAAGGGTAAGAAGGGTCGAGAAAAGCCTAGATCGGAAAACCCAGGACCAAGACATCCAGAGGTCCCCGAGTATTTCACGCCTTTAAACAGGCAGATCTCAGCGGTACTAGTCGAGATGGAAAGGTCTCTGGCGAAGCCACCGAGACCCCGCAAGAGTGGTCAGCCCATGGGGAATGACACCGAGAGCTATTGCAGATATCACAAGCGCGACATCGAAAAGCTGATAAAGAGAGGAATCTTGAAGGAATGAATACACAAGCCTGGACAGTCAGAATAAACTTTCAGCTAAGTGGGAAGGACCATACAAGCAAGTGATTCCTTCATAAACATGTTCACTCGAAGCAAATCGAACAAAAAAGCCCTAACAACAAAGTTAGGCCACAAAAGCCCTATCACCAAAGATAGGCCACACAAAAGCCCTAACAACAAAGTTAGGCCACAAAAGCCCTATCACCAAAGATAGGCCACAAAAAAGCCCTAACAACAAAGTTAGGCCACAAAAGCCCTATCACCAAAGATAGGCCACACAAAAGCCCTAACAACAAAGTTAGGCCACAAAAGCCCTACCACCAAAGATAGGCCACAAAAAAGCCCTAACAACAAAGTTAGGCCACAAAAGCCCTGTCGCCAAAGGCAGGCCAAAAGCCCTAACAACAAAGTTAGGCCACAAAAGCCCTATTACCAAAGATAGGCCACAAAAAAGCCCTAACAACAAAGTTAGGCCACAAAAGCCCTAACAACAAAGTTAGGCCACAAAAGCCCTGTCGCCAAAGGCAGGCCAAAAGCCCTAACAACAAAGTTAGGCCACAAAAGCCCTGTCGCCAAAGGCAGGCCAAAAGCCCTAACAACAAAGTTAGGCCACAAAAGCCCTGTCGCCAAAGACAGGCCAAAAGCCCTATCACCAAAGATAGGCCACAAAAAAGCCCTAACAACAAAGTTAGGCCACAAAAACCCTGTCACCAAAGTTAGGTCAAAAGCCCTGACGCCAAGGTCAAAAATCCCTATCACCAGAAGTCGAACGCCCCCACGTAGAAACCACTCTCCAGCTCCGCCCGAGCAATTTGGCCCATCCCAGAGCAGGAGGGTGATAAACCTGATTGCTGTAAGGTTTGGTGTCGGAGGCGAGGGGTCCAATGCAAAAGAAGTCTATTCTACCCAAATCTCTACAGCTGTCCAACTGGGAAGAACAAAGACCTACACTAAAAGGCGAACGAACCCACATCAAGGGTAATAGTTCCCTTACAAATTGGGCACAACGGAGTAGACGAACCAATAAGGTAACAGTCTCTCCAAAGAAAAGCTTAAAAAAGGCGAGAGAATCTTGGGTAACAGTTCCCTAAAAAGGGCGAATGAATCCGAGGTAACAGCTTCCTAAAAGGTGAGCAAATCTTAGATAACAGTTTCCTATGACTAGGCGAACGAATCTAAGGACCAAAATCCTAAAAGGCGAACGAATCCATAAAGGATGACAGTTTCCTTAAAGGCATAATCCTTGAGTAATAGTTTCCTTAAGAAACATGGCGAAAGTAACGGACGAGCCGATAAGAGGCCACAGTCCTTCCCCCGAAACCTAAAGTAGCGAAAAGAACCTCTAAAGGGTAACGTTTCCTCCAAAGAAAGGTCCAAGACCCTCTGAATGAAAACAAAAAGGCAAGACTATTCTACAAAAGCTGAAGCGAAGTTGAAAACAACTATGGTAAAACTTCCTAAAGCTTTCAAGCAAGATAGACATCAGAAGAACAACCAAGTATACTCGAAGTCAAACAAAAACCAAGGCTTACGAAACAAAAATACCCGATATCAAAATTGGGCGAAAGACCTAACGCCAAAGTTAGGCAAAAAGACCTAACGCCAAAGTTAGGCAAACCAAAAGACCCGAAAGACCTGATGACTGAATCAGGTGAAAGACCTAGCACCAAAGTTAGGCGAAAGACCTGATGTCAAAATCAGGCACAAGACCCGATATCACAGTTAGGCAGAAAGACCTGATATCACAAATTGAACGAAAGACCTGACGCCAAAAGTCAGGCAAAAGACCTGACACCAAAGTAAGGCAAAATACCTAACGCCAAAGTTAGGAAAAATGAAAAACCTAAAGTCAAAATTAGGCGAAAGACCTAACATCAAGGTTAGGCAAAAGATCCGACACCAGAGTCAGTCACAGAACTGTTCTCTTATAAGTTGGGCAGAGTTCAAGAAAGTTGAGAAGGAACTTAAAGCGATCACTATAGGTGAGGAAGCTTTGAGTAACAGATTTCTCAAGATTAGGCGAAAACGCCAAAAGACCTTATATAAAAGGTGAACGAACCGTCAAGGTAATAGTTCACTTACAAGTTGGGCACAAGAAGGTGGGCGAACGAAAACAAGGCAACCATTCCCTAAAAGGCAAGTGAGTCTTGGATAACAGTTCCCCACGGTTAGGCGAACACTCTAAAGGACTAAAACCCTAAAAGGCGAACGAATCCATAAAGGATGACAATTCCTTTAAAGGTATAATCCTCGAGTAACAGTTCCCTTAAGAAAATTTAGTGAAGGGAATGGATGGATTTATAAAGAGCCACGATCCTTCCTTCAAAACCTAAGAGAATGTACAAGACCCTATATGGAAAGAGTACCCTACATAAGCTAAAGAAAAGTTGAAGACAAATGTGGTAAAACTTCATAAAGCATTCAAACGAAAAGACATCGGAAGAATGACCAAACACATTCGAAGTCGAACAAGAGTAAGAGCTTACGAAATTAAAAGGCGTTCATTATGACAATACCCGAGTCTGAAGTAAAAAGAATAATTACAAGGATCCCAAAACATGGGGAAATCAAAGTGGTTATCAATAAGGAAGACGGAGGAGCAAAGAGCAAGAGGAGGTCGAACATGCTCCTTTGGCATGAACCTCTGCATCAACTCGGTCGCCTGGGGCCTAAGACCTCAAGGTCTGGGTTCATCAGAGTCTGCAGTCTCCCTCTCGGCCCCGGGGGCAACCTCCTCGCTAACAGCGGCGGAAGGAGCTTCCTTGGTATAGCCGCTCTCAATAAAGTCCTGAAAAGACTTCACCTCCCGGAGAAGAAACTTGGGATCAATCCCTTGAAACTCATCGACCATGACCTGGAGGTAGAAAGGCACCTCGACCTTCATCACCTCCAAGGCGCAGTCACAAAACTTCTCGGACTTCTTAAAGTCCTCGACCACGTTAAGGGGGATGGGACAACCTTCAGCTTTAAAGCAAACTGCTCCTGCTCAGCCATTGAGACATCCCTCTGCGCCCAGAACTCTTTCAATTGATCCCTGAAGTCACCATTCTCTGCCTCTAGCCGAGCGGAGTATTGGAGGACATCCTTGATCCGAAGCTCAGTCCTCTTCTTCAGGTCCTCAATCTGCTCAGGAGTATATCCCAAACTCCGGAACTGCTCCGACTCGATAAGCAGATCAACTTGCTTATCGGCGAGCTCCCCTAAGATTCAGTCGATTGCCATCTCCTCGCGGATGAGCTGACAATAGGAAAAAAGAGGAATAAAGTTCAATGAGGTCAAGGAGCGATAAAAGAACGAATCAAGGGCAGATTTAAAGAAGGAATAAAAGAGGAAGGACTTACCAAGACAATTCACTCAAAATGTGATCTCATAACGACCTCGATGTCGTTCAGGTCAGAAGAGACCACCAACCATTCCTGAGGAGGAAGGATCTCATCTATCAAATGCATGCAAAGGTCTGAATTACCCCGCAGCAAAGACTTGCTGGTAATATCCACCTTCCGGTGACTGTGCCAAGGGGCCCAGAGACCCCTTAGGTCCGCCACCTTCGGTAACTGTAATAAGCCCACCAAAGGGTAGTACTCCTCAGTAAACGGAGTCTCCAAAGTGCCCGTCGCGACACTTTGGGTCTGGACCCTCTTCCGAGCCCCAGCTCCCCTGAAGGGGTTGGGAGCAACATGATCGGAGGCAGAGACAGCAACCTCCCCACTGACAGAGGTCTTGCCCAGGGGAGCAGAAGATTCCCCGGCGGAAACAGGACGCTCCTCACTAGAACTCCTCGCCCTCACTAGAAACAGAAGCGGTAGTAGGAGTCCCCTCACCGACAATATTCTCTGAAATCAGGCAAAAAAGAAATGACCCCAAGTTGTTCCTCCTCAGGCTTGCGCTTGGTCGCGCGCCTAGAAGGAGGAGGAGGTGAACTCAGAGACGCCTGGGCAACTGATAGCGCCCTTAGCCTGCTTGGAAAATAGACTGGGAAGTTTAGGCCCCCGAGTGCCTACAACACAAATCCAGCAAACAAAAAAGGGTCGGAAATTTATCCAATCAATAGAGACTGGCGCGGACTGATGAATGTCCATCAGCCTAAGCATCGACTCTGAAGTTTCCTCCACTGAGCGGATCGAAAAGAAGTTCGATTTCCTATGGCGTCGGAAAAAGTCATCTATGGCGTTCTAATCACTCCCCGACAGCTCTCCAAAACTCAGAGGAATATCTCGTCCCGTCTGAGAAAGCTTCCAAGACACGCTACCTCTGTAAAAGAAGTGGTACTCCTTGTAGTTGGAGTTGGTAGTCCGGAAGTCAAAGAGACAGGCATGCGTCAAGACATCCCCTTGACTTCTCGCCAAATTGTGCATCCGTTAAATGCTCAAAACCTTACACAAAAAGGTGATCGCCAAAAGCTATACCAAGCATCTCCTAAGACCCTCGCAATGGTAGTGTTCACCCAAGAGTGGTGAATGAGCATCCATAAACCCTGGCGACCCAAAGCAGTCACCTAATAGGGTAAGAGATCAAACATTCCAAAAACTCTAAACAACCAAAAACTGTTCGCTAGAGGATACGGAGCATCGAAAGGCACAAATAGCATATAAGGACAGGAAAGATCCAATCCAAGTGTCACTATCTCAAACCCTATCAAAGAATCAAGCTCGACTGAAGCAACTTCAATCAAGCTTCGGGGGCAAATGTTGGGTATTGATAGTGACAACCCAATGAGGAAGAGGCTTCGAAGGCCCAATAATCCTGGAGGGGGTAAACCCAAGATATTTGAACCAGACCAGCCTAACTCAAAGTTACTCTGGCCCTCATAAAGTGGTCCAGTATCGAATCCAAACTAAAGTGGACGCCAAAGTGCCACTTCAGGTCGCCATTGGCCAAGGCCAAAGCCTCCCACTGCTCGCCATGGGAGTGCTCGCCAACAATCAAGGTCGCAGCCACAGGAGTGCTCGCCACAGGAGTGCTCGCCTTGAAGAGAGTCTTGCCTCTCTCCTCTGGTCCCACCAACCGTTAATAAGGATGTAGCCACGATATCCCGCATATTTCGGGCATATATTCACTAAGATTAGATACGGTAACTACAATATCTCGCCGTAACCGCAATATCTACTATCTAAATCTTCAACAACACAATATTCACGAAGATATACAGTTACCTTATACGGTTTGGTATCTCCTACTCTATAAATACCTTTGCTTTACATACATTCAATACGTTTTGAGCTATATACACACATATACTCATTTAAGCATCGAAGAGGGACCCAGAGGCACCCCCTCTGTTGCGATCCCCTTCTTGCAGGTTCATCGGAGCTCAGGCGAAAGCGCGCGATCACCATATCCTTGGCATTCAATTCATTGTCAAATCAGCATTCAGGAAATCACGATCCAACAGTATACGGAGCGGCTATCTGAGACGGGAATACGGTGTACGTGATCCAACACATTGGCGCCGTCTGTGGGAACCATTGAGCGAAAATCAGCCATGGCTCCACCAACAACACGAGCAAAGACCATTCGTGAAGTGAATGATGAGGACTCGCTCCAAAACCTGCAGCAGCATTTGGGACAGACCTCATACATACCGATACAAATGGTGCGGCCCAGGTCTGTGCAACAAGAAAATATTCATGAGGAAGAAGTTCCTCCTGAAGAGCAGAGGTACGACAACGACATACCTCGAGCGGCGCAGTCTCGCATAGACTCGTCGTTCGCCAGAGCGCCGCCTCGACAAGTGGACATAAATGCAGAATTCATCCAGACACCAGCGTTCATGATGGCTCTTGATGAGCTCCTGGACAGAAGGGATCAAAGTACAGCTGCTCGGGCAGCTCAAAGAGCAAGCGCTCAGGCGGCGCATGAAGCCACATCAAGGCCAGCAGGCGCACCAGCAAATCCACCACCTGAGACGTTTCCAGTGGCGAGCATGGGAGCAGTAGGGGCTATTGTACCTGTGGCGCCTGCTCCAAGGATGTTAAGTGAAGACAGGGTCAAAGAAATCGTAGCTGAAACGCTAAAGGAGCAAAAGAATCGAACCATGCCTCACCTTCGAGACAGGTCGACGCATCCGTTCGCCCCAGAGATATTATCAGTGGCACTACCAGCACAGGTGCATCCGACTTTTCGTATAGATACGTACAATGGGGATACTGATCCGGTCTTCCACATACAAAGGCATGAAAATTCTTTGTTGGGAAGAACAAGTGAGGAAACTCATTTGGCGTTACTCTTTCCAGCTACCTTGGGCGATGTGCCTGCACATTGGTTTTTCAACCTACCCAAGGCATCAGTAAAATCATGGACAGAGCTGAAGGACAAGTTCATCGTACAATACATGGGAGGGCGTCGCCTACTAAAAAGTGTGGGAACGCTCGACCATATCAGGCAGGGGGACTTGGAAAGTTTGGGCGACTTCTATTCTCGATTCAACAGGGAATTGGCTGGAATTGATCAAACCATCACGCAGGGAGAAACCATCCGGGCCTTCATAAGAGGATTGGGCCCAAAAGGATCGACTTTGTACGACAGTTTGAGTGTCCTACCAGTCAACACCGTGGAGGAAATGGCAGACAGAGTCAAGTCTTACATAGACTTGGAGATTTCACGAGAAGGAAGAAAGGTCCACAAAGAAGCGTCCAGAAAGGAGCATGCAGAAGGAAAAAGACCAGAGCAACGCTCCTCAAAGCACGATGATCGAAAGCATGATGATAAGCGTCGCTCTTTCGGACCAAGGCCTGCTAGAGAAGCTTTCCAAAGCTACACCCCCCTGAATAGGGAAATTTCCATAATTTTAACAGAGATGGAGAAGAAGAATTGGGCGACGCCTCCCCCACCAAGGAAGCCAGACGCGGTTATGGGAAATAATCCTAACCAGTATTGCAGATACCACCGATGTAAGGGCCACCATACGGATGACTGCTATATTTTGAAAAAAGATATAGAAAGGTTGATCCAGCAGGGGCACTTGAAGAACTTCTTGGCCCGACGCCAAAGGAGTAGGAGTCCAAGGAAGAGGGCGTCGCCTAGGAATATGCCAAATGGGGTAGGACCTAGCAACAAGGTGGAGGATTTGAACATGATTAGTGGAGGCTTTACCTCGGGTGGAGAAACCTGTTCAGCAAGGGAGGGATACGCTTCCCAAATGTCTGGAACCGACAAGCTAGGAAAATGCCCAAGAGATGAAGAGGAGGTGATCATTTCCTTTTCAGAAAAAGAAATGGGACATGTCACTTCTCCTCATGATGATGCCTTGGTGATTACAATGGGCGTCGACCGATTCAACATGAAGAGAATATTGGTGGACTCAGGAAGCTCAACTGATATCTTATTTCTGGATGCATACAAACGAATGGGGAGAAAGGAGAAGGATCTGAAGAAGGTCAACTTTCCTTTGATGGGCTTCGCCTCGCACACCACCTACCCGGTAGGAGCAGTGACTTTGCCGGTCAGCTTGGGCGAAGGATGGCAAGTTTTGAACTTTGACATCACTTTCATTGTGGTGGACGCCCCAGCATCTTACAACGCCATTTTGGGACGATCGACATTGAACCCAAACAAAATGGTACACTCCACGTATCATCAGTTGTTGAAGTTCCCTACACCCCATGGTGTAGGGGTTGTTAAGGGAGACCAACCAGCGGCACGAAGCTGCTATGTCCAGGCGACGCGTCGCCACTTCAAGAAAAAAGAATCCTTGGCAATTCAGACAGAAGAAGATCTCAGGGAGGAAAGGAGTCGTCCTCAGCCCGTGGAAGGATTGAAGAAGGTGGAGATTGATGGTAAATGGAAGGAAGTATCAATTGGAGTGACGCTCGGGGAAAATGAAGCTTCTGCTCTTTCGATGCTCCTTGTTGAGTTCAAGGAATTATTCTCTTGGAAACCAAGCGACATGCCGGGCATCAGCAAAGATGTCATTGCCCATGAACTCAATCTAGATCTAAATGTCAGGCCTATTGCTCAGAAGCGACGCCCTGTAGGTGAGGAAAATGCGATTGCTATCAAGCAAGAAGTAGGCAAGCTCATTGAAGCAAAGTTTGTGAAGGAAATCAGGTTTCAGACCTGGGTTGCCAACCCTGTGTTGGTCAAGAAAAGCAATGGGAAGTGGAGGATGTGTATTGACTATCGCGACCTGAATAAGGCATGTCCGAAGGATTCCTATCCTTTGCCCAGAATCGATCAATTGGTCGACGCCACTTCTGGACACGAGCTACTCAGCTTTATGGATGCATATTCTGGTTACAACCAGATACAAATGGCGGATGGCGACGCTCAACATACAGCTTTTTATGCGGATAGCGACATATATCATTACACGGTGATGTCTTTTGGTTTGTTGAATGCAGGAGCCACTTATCAAAGGATGATCAACAAACTTTTCGATGGCATGATAGGCGTCACCATGGAAGCATATGTTGATGACATGCTGGTAAAATCCATAAAGAGTGCGGATCACGTGGAGGACCTGAGGAAAACATTCGAAAGGATGCGCCTTCATCAAGTTCGCCTGAATCCAGCTAAGTGTGCTTTTGGCGTTCACTCGGGAAAATTTCTGGGATACATGGTGAGCCAAAGAGGAATAGAGGTCAATCCTGAGAAGCTGGAAGCCATTGAAGACATGAGGAGTCCAACTTGCCACAAGGAAGTGCAGAGTCTGAATGGAAGATTGGCGGCGCTTAGCCGTTTTCTGGCTAAAGCAGGCGACAAATCACTCCCTTTCTTTCAGGTGCTTAGGGCCAACAAAAAATTTGAATGGACTGGTGAATGTGAGCAGGCTTTCCAGGACCTGAAAAAGCATCTCAAGAAACTTCCACCTTTGGCGAAGCCTTCCAAAGGCGACGCTCTTTCCTTATATTTAAGTATTACACCAGTTGCTGTAAGTTCAGTATTGGTCAAAGAAGTAGGAAAAGGCCAGGTGCCAGTGTATTATGTATCGAAAGTACTTGCAAAATCTGAAATAAACTACTTGGAGGTTGAGAAGTACCTTTATGCGTTGGTAGTATCAGCAAGGAAGCTACGCCCTTATTTCCATGAGCATGAAATTACAGTTTTAACAAATCAACCGTTGAAACATTTTCTACAAAAACCAGATGCTTCAGGAAGAATGGTCAAATGGGCTATCGAATTAAGCGAGTTTAGAATTAAATTCGCCCCTAGGAACGCCATTAAAGGTCAGGCATTGACAGATTTCATTGTGGAATCCACATGTCCTCAGCCGGCGACGCCTAAAGAAAAAGAAAAAGAAGAGAATCCTTGGATACTTCACACTGATGGATCCTCATCAGATGATGGCTCGGGGGCAGGATTAGTGTTGACACCACCAGATGGAGGAACACCACTAACATATGCCATGGTCCTCACTTTCAAGGCTACGAATAATGAAGCTGAGTATGAGGCGTTGGTTACGGGATTGCGATTGGCGAAAGGATTAGGAGTTACCTCTTTGCATGTGTTTTGTGATTCACAATTGGTGGTCAACCAAATCAAAGGGGAATATACGGCTAAAGGAGAGAAAATGAAGTTATATTGGAAAGAGGCTATGGCGTTGGTAGCAAGATTCAATAAATTTCAGATTGAAGCCATTCCCCGAGAAGCGAATCAAGAAGCAGATGCCCTGAGTAAATATGCTTGGCAGGCGACGCCCAGACAGGCCCATTTCATAGAAACCAACCATGGAAAATGTATTAGCTTTTATTGTGCTAACATAAGTATCACAGTTGACTGGGCGACGCCTATTCGATCTTATTTGGAATCAGGAATACTCCCTACTGAGGAAGCTCAGTCCAAAAAGATTGTTTGTTTAGCACCTAGCTTCCGAATAATCGATGGCGTAATGTATAAGAAGGGTTTCTCCACGCCCTATCTCAGATGCGTCGCTCACCCTGAAACGGTTACCATCTTAAGAGAAGTCCATGAAGGATACGTGACCTGTCATGAAGGGGCAAGGTCAATTGTGAGGAAGATTCTGAATCAAGGATATTATTGGCCTACAATGAATCAAGAGGCGACTGCTTTGGTTATGAAGTGTGAATCATGCCAGAAGTATAGTCCGAAGATAGTTCGTCCACCAGCAAACCTTACAAGTATATGTGCAGCATGGCCATTTGCACAGTGGGGAATCGACTTGGTAGGACCATTGCCAAAATCCAAGCAACGCACTTATATAATAGTTGCCATCGACTATTTTTCGAAATGGATTGAAGCAAAGGCGTTGGCATCAACCACTGAATTTCAAGTCATCAAATTTATTAAATCGAGAATTGTTTCTCGATATGGAATCCCAAGTGTGTTGGTCAGTGACAATGGCCCACAATTCGCTGGCAAAGAGTTAAAATGGTTTTGTGAATAGTTAAAAATTGACCATAGGCATGCTTCAGTAAAACATGCGCATGCCAATGGACAGGTGGAGGCAGCAAACAAAACAGTCTTGAATGGTTTGAAGAAAAGACTAGACGCCTTGGGAGGAAAATGGACAGAAGAATTATAAAACGTCTTATGGGCGTTGAGAACAACACCAAAGAAAGCAACTGGAGAGACGCCATTTGGATTAGTGTATGGATCAGAGGCGGTTGCTCCAACAGAAATAGCAGTCGAGTCGCACAGGGTAAGCCATTATGACGCTATGGACAATGAGGATCAAAGGCGTTTGGAATTGGACATGGTAGATGAAAAGCGATGGGCTTCAGAAGAAGTTCAGGGGCGTATGCGATTGGCTACGGCGAGATACTACAATAGGAAAGTATCATCTCGCCAATTTTTTGTGGGGGAGAGGGTATGGCGTAGGCACGAATTCTCACACCAGGATAGAGTAAACAAGCTGTCACCCAAATGGGAAGGACCCTACAAAGTCATCGCCATTCCTCACCCAAACGCATATGTGTTAGAAGATTTAGAAGGAAAAGTGTTGAAGAATACTTTTAATGCTGAGCATTTGAAGAAATTTTATGCCTAATGTTGAAAGTGTTCATAGCATTTGAAATTTTTTACTTAAATGTTGAAGGCGATGTATGAAGTATTGTTGAAATCAAGGGGTGTTATATGTAATGGCGATTGCTTCACTTTGATGTAATGGCGATTGCTTCCTTTTGATGAAACGTCGATTGCTTAAACAATGGATGAAATGACGATTGCTTAAACAATTGATGAAATGACGATGATTTAAAAGCTGGTTTAATGGCGATTGCTTATTATTCAATTAAGGTGTTCATTAAGTTGATTAAATGAAGATTACTGAAAATGGTTATCTCAAGTTATTGGCGATGCCATGCAAACAAAAGCTTATTGGCGTTTGCTTAAGTTTTGATAAATGAGATAAGACTTGTTATTTTAACAAGTAGGATAAAAATAAAACTAAGTATGAAATAAAGCTAAGTATGGAAAAACACACACACCGCATATGGAAATAAAGGATTTATAATAGCAACGGCGGAGCGTTGCAAAATTGTCTTTACAAAAAAAGGCGAATAGAAAAAATAAAAGGAACTAAGGAAGAGTTGAAGGCGTTGTCTTTGGAGAAGGGCCAGGAGCAGGCGTCTCTGAATTTGTCTCGACAGGCACTGTTTCAGGAGGCGACTCTGTTGGAGAAGAATCACCAGAAGTGGAGCTGTCATCGCCAGTCTCTTCATCACTTCCAGCCAACGCCTCAGCTTCTTCTTGAGCCTTCATGGCGAGGTACCCAGATAGAAACTCCAACTTATCCAAGGGAAAGTTGGGATCCACCTTACGGATATCCTTTTCAGCCTTCTTGAAGATGGCTAAAACGCCAGTGCGGTTCCACTCGATGGCAGCCTTGGCGAAGTCTGGACTTGTGCGGAAGGACTCCACAGCTTCTTCCAGGCGTTTGGGCAGTTCAGCCTTGAGGAGTTCCACCTCCTGAGTGGACTGAGACGCCTCTTTAATAGCCTGCTCGGCTTCCCTCTTGGCGTTCTCTGCCTCTTTGAAGGCGTTGTCCTTGTCTTTCTTGACAAGCGCCATCTCCTTCTGAATCTGGCTGAGGGAAGCCTTCATGGCGTTCTCCCTATTCTGCGCATCCCTCAGTTGATTGGCGAGCTGTTCCTTATTGACAAGGTCAGCCTCCAACTCCTTGCGAGCTGCTTCAGAAACAGCGAGGCGATGCTGCAGCTTCTCCACCTCAAATTTCTCCTTCTCAGCCTGGCGAAGGCGGGCCTGGTTGCTCTCTCTTTCCTCAGTGAGGCCCATAAGAGTGGCGCCCATCTTCAGAGCAGCAGGAATGACCTGAAGAATAAACAAGGAAAGGTTAAGGAAAAAATACAAGTATGAAAGTAAAAGCACTAAAGGAAAATGACGTTTACCTGACTCTGCATTAAAGAGAGGGAATGGCGAACCAAACCCTCTATGGCCTCAGTCTCCATATTCAAAGGCCCCCTATCAGCAGGGGTGCAAGCACCTGAGAGAAGGTGAAGGCCGAGGTTGGGGTCGATGCTGGAATGACCCGCCATCAAGGAGGTCTGCTAAAGTTTGGTACAAGGGACCCATGGAGCCTTTGGATTTGGAATGTTAGCCTGGTCCAGCAGCTCTCGCCTGACGTCAAAGGCAGGCCCCTTGAATTGAGGAAGGTCATCTGGGCGACGACGAATTAAAGGAGAAGGAGGAGGTGATGACAACGAGTCTTCGCCAGGAGAAGTATCCACCAGGATTACTTCCTTAGAGGAGGAAGGCACAGGACGTGGAGGGGTTGGCGTCTTCTGTTTTGAAGGAGCATCAGGCGTCGCCCCTGTCGGATCAAAGGAAGGGTCAAATGGTCCCTTCTTAACAACACCCGAGTGATACTCGGTGTAGGTCCACATGATGCCACCATAGGCTAAGACTGGAGGACCTCACTTTTTTGTGAACAAAATATTATTCCTATTACTAGTGACGCTGTTATTTACCCAGTGAGATTTAGGAACCGCACCTTTAAAGGCTTCGACAGCGTCGTTGGTGTCGTCGCTGAAAAGCTCGGCAGGAGCCTTGAGAGGATCCAAGGAATCCTCCATAGGCTTCGCCTTTTTCTTGCCCTTGGAGGAGTGGTGCCCTTTGCGCTTTTTGGAGCCCTCCGGAGCGTCGCCTTTAGGCTCCTTAGCATTTTTCTCCTTCGTTTTCTTCTCCTAGGGCACCTTTTTCTGGACAGGCGTTACAAGGTGAGAAAACATGGCAAAATCCCTATCTGCAATAAGAAAAAGAAAGGAAAGTCATTTACCGGAAAGAAAGGCAGAAGGCGACGATCTACTATGGAGACGCCAGCATCTTCTAAGTCGGACTCACAGATCTCTTTGGAGATTATCTGCGCGCGCCCTCCTTGATGATCCAAGTAGATGGCTGTCATGGCGTCCATTTCGGCGGAGGAAAAATCCTCGACGCCTGGAGCTAGATCTCTGCCACCTTTGGTCGTCACCAGACACCACGGAACGCCTCCTTGAAAGCAAAAGTAGGCGTTCTTCCAATTGCTATTACGGGATTTGTAACCCGTGACTAAGGGACGAGAAGCGTCCCAATCCCACTCTTTGATAGGGGGCGTCGCCCTAGTTGTGAAAAGACGAACGCCATATCTATTTGTTTCTAGCCTATAAAAACTACGAAAAATGTTTAAAGAATACTCCCACCCTCTACGAAAGCAAAGGACCCTAAAACCTATCCAGGTGTGAAGGGCGTTGGGAGAAAGCTGGGTGGGAGAAATGCCAAAATGGCGACACAACTCCACTAGAGGAGGACAGTAGGGGAATTTTAATCCCGCGGCGATTTGAGAAGGGAAAATGATCTCCTCGCCTTCCTTGGGATGACATATAGGGTGAGGGTTTTCAGGATCCGCATCATCGGGGATGGGATACCTGGGGGCTTGGGCGACGCCCAAGCCCGCCTCAGCCACAGCTTGTTCGAAAGAATGTGGAGTGAGGAGATTTGGTTTAAGGTCGGAGAAAGGCGAGGGGAGGAAAATGTGGTTACCTATATCGGAATCGGACGCCATTCTTCTATAAGACCGAATGACGCGGAGATGATGGGCGTTTAAGGCGAGGGGAAAACACCGAGCTATGATGAAAGGCAAAGGTGTTTCGAAAAAAGAAAGGCGAAGGCGTTGTAGAAGGAAAAGGCGATCGGAGAATTGACCGGAGTTTGACCGAAATTCTAGAGAGAAGGCAGAGGATTTTTAGAGAGAGAAAGCTTAGGGGGGAGTAAAAGCATAGTTATCAGAACCGGACCGGATATCGAACCGGCGAAGGGGCCGGTTCACGGTTCGGCCGGTTCAACCCGGTCCAACCCGGTTCGGCCGGTTCACTGTTCACAATGGGTAAAAAATTTGAAAACTTAAAATACATACATAGTCTCAAACACAAACATAATTACCTCAAACTACATGATCTCACACACACACAAACTACCTAGTTTCAATATCAAACACACATTACTCTCAATTCTCAAACACAATACACAATAGTAGTGAACCGGTCTAACCAATTGGGTTAAACCGATTGGTTTGTGCATAACCAAAAACCGGAAACCCAAAAAAAAAAAACAGACGAAAAAAAAAAAGAAAACCGGGAAAAAAAACGAAAACCGAAAAAAAAATCAACTAAAAAGTGAACCGGAAACCGGGCGGTTTTTGGAAACCCGGCCGGTTTTCTAAAAACCGCCCGGTTCAAACACTGTTCATTTGCAGAACGGTCTTTTAACTGAACCAAACCGGAGAGAGGTCCGGTTCCCGGTCGGACCCGGTCCGACCGCCGGTCCGGTCCGGTTCTAATAACTATGAGTAAAAGTATTAAATGAAGGAGGGGTGGGGGTATTTATAAAGGTTTGAAGGAGGCGAACCGTTTCGTAGGCGAGGAATTTACGGAAATACCCCTATGAATTACAAAGGCGAGCGATTACTAAAGTGGAAATGACTATTTTACCCCTCCAAACAGAAACGGTCACAGCGTTTCCCGAGACTTCTAGAAGATCCCGCCAAAATTCAAATTTGAAATTTGAATTGTAACGGAAAAGTCGCCCAGTGCATGATTGACACGTGGACGACGGTTACGATAAGTATGGTTACAGGCGACGCCTAAAAATAGAAGAATCATCTTCCAATCAAATTGGCGTCGCCTAAACATGACAAGAAATCAAGAAAACGACTTTCAAAAGGAGTTTAAATTCTCAAATGAGCGTCGCTCATTTAAGACTTCAGGGGCAGATGATGGGTTATAAATATTGGTCTGGTCTGGATTTAATATTCGGCCCAGATAAGCGTTTTGGACTTCACCTTTTTAGGGCCCATTTGGCTACAGGCGTCGCCTATGTCAGGAAAGACAGAGGCGTCGCTCTTGAAGACATACCCATTTAGGCGACGCCTAAATGGGGTTCGCCAGAAGGCATTTTAAGTCAGGTTCAGTGGATGACAGTACATTCATTGTCCACCTTAGATGGTGCGCCTGCACACCTATGACTTAGGCCGGCTGCTTTTAGCACACCTAGGATTAAACAAATACAAAGGATGGTCTACAATAGAGTAGCCACTAAAAACGAATATGCAGTAAAGTAACTGTGGTCAATGCTTCTGAGGACAGCTGGGATGACTAAGGTAAACCCTGACCAAACCATGGTTCCAGGTATGAAAGGTTATAAATAGCTCATCACTATCCTCATTACAGACTAAGTATTCTCTGAGACAGAAACCTTACATTCACATATTACAAACAACCTCTGACTGACTTAATCATCGGAGGGGAAACAACGGGACTTCCCGGGCTTTCCTTTGTGCAGGTATACAGAGCGGGTATCTGAGACGGGAATACGGTGTACGTGATCCAACAGAGGCAGAACCGAACCGAAATTTCGATTTTGACGTATGGAGGACTGATACTGACTTTGGTCAAAAAAATCCGTCTGAGTCGGTCTTGCTTAACTCGGTCTGATCTCGGTTTTGGATCGAAATTGTTGGTAAAAAAATAAAGTTGGATTTTGCCAAAATAAATCACCGAAGTTTTGGTCTTGAACCTGCTCGCTTCTCGTCTTCCGTTGCACTTCCCTTATGGAACCGATCCAATGGTTGTTGGATGTTTCAATGGCATGAATTACTAGTGTTTCAAGGGTTATGCTATGAATTTCTAGGATTTTCTTCAAAGTCGGGTCAGTCTGGTCCTAGTCGTGCTTTGGGGAAAAAAGCCTGAGCCCGACATTGAAGAAAAAAAATTCACCCACTCGGTTTCAGTCCTAATCAGATCGATATAGAGCCGGTCTTGTCGGAAATTCGGTTAAGCCGTTTTTTTATCACCCTTACTGCACATATGTATCTCTTTGTCGTATTTATGCCTATATAATTTTAATATTAATATATTTTGTATATAAATAATTATTATTCATATGAACATGATTAAGAAATAATGTAATTAAATATTTTTAATTTGTAAATATACTTATAAATATAATTAAACATAATTAATTATGTGTGTTTAATACTGAGATTTGTTCTTAAACTTTTTTGAATCACAATTTGTGAATTTTAATACTTAATTAGAATTAAATTATATATAAAAAAATTATGTATTGTGTTTTACAACTTATTTTATGTATATATACAATTTTTTTCAATTCAAAACATGTTAATCATATTATATATGTATAGGGTATTATCTATTTATTAATCGTAACGTGTTTTTGTTTAGAGTTTGAAAATATATTTATTACAAATAGCATAATTAATAACATACAACAATTAATAACAAACTATTAAACAATACACATGAAATGGTACACCTAGTTGGTTCACTAAAGTGATTGAATAATATTTAGATTAAGTAAATACTCTAGGAGACGTATCGGTGGGGATGGGAATAATGTTGGCTTTTAATCGTTCCATCATTACGATGTGACACTATATAACTAATCTTATAACAAGAAATAATTAGGAGAATATTAGGTATACAAATATATTTTTTAAATGCCAGGTGGAACATATAATTACATGTTTTTACAAAAATAATTTTTCTTTTGTTAGTTTCATTCCGTGTTGAATCTGAATGCAAAAGATAAGATTATCTAATATCTCTTTCGGTTCAAAAAGAAATTAAAACTCTATCGTATGCCAAATGTTGTCTTTATTTGAGAAATGAGTTTCGATTAGGGTTGGACATGAATCGAATAGGATTGAACAGATTCATAACTGTATATTTACCACATTTTAAAGAGATACAGTTTACCGCTCTAGATTTTAACCGATTTAACGTACTGATTCGGAACCGGTTCAATCGAAATATTTTATATATATTAAAAAAAAACTAATGTGTTATGCAATTGCAATCTAATGGCTGAGTGTCTGCACCAATTTATAAACCATAATCTATAATTCATAATACATAATTCTAATCCATAAAACATAATAAATAATCCATACACCATAATACATAATCCTAATTCATAAACCATAGGTCCATAATACAAGAAGTGGTTTAATGGTTTATAGTAAATATTTTAATAATTAAATAAAATATTATATTAAAATTAGTACAAGAAATAGTATGCTTTATCGTTTGAAAACCGTTTTTTTGGTACCTCTTCTAAACTGATTCATATTTTTTTTTAAAAAAACTGTTTGGTTTGTGAATCACTTCGTCTGATACGCTTCAGAACCGACACTGTTCACAAAAGGTAATGTTAGGCTTGGTCGAACCGTTTTTTATGTCCGGCCGTAATTTCGATTACTTGATACTCCAAAAATAATACAATGTTGATAAGATTTAGAAAAGTCATACCCCCGAAATTCCCATTTGGGGAAAAAGAATATGACTTGCTCCAACTATTAGTAGGATAGGGATAAAATAAAAGGAGTATTTTTTTTGAAGACCAATTAGTATTTTACACGTTGTAAATGTTGAAGTAAATCGCATGTCATCATAATTAGAGACCATCTCATCTACAAATCTTCGTTATGTAATTTACTATGACAATTCCACTTATACCCTTGTTGTCCCTTTCAAATAACTAAACATGATATTAGGGATGTCAAAAAATTGACCCAACACGTGTTTGAGTCAAACTTTTTTGATCTACGTGTCATTTTGACACGACCCATGGATGACCCGTGAATACACGAGTCAGGTTTGAGTTAATAGTCTTGATTCATAGATCAACACATGACCCATCCCGAATTGTATATAATATTAAATATATATAATTCTGACCAATAAGTAAGTAGTCTTGACCCATGAGTCGGTTTGTTTCTGATTTTTTATGTACTAGTGGGTCAAACGGGTCAGACTGACCCGCGAGTTATGGAGGTCGAATGAGTCAGTCTGACCCAAGTCTTACTATTCCTGACGGGTCAAGTTTGAGATTTAAAAACTGACCCATAAATTCATATAGTATACAGATCAACCCATGACCCATTTTGATACCCTAAGGACATACCATACTTCTTTTCTCTACATTGTCTTTTCGGGAAAGAAAATATACAGCAGTAAGTTACATTTCTTAATGAATCGACCGTCGAGATTCTTTCCCCGATCCAGTTAACATAGTATTATTTTCGTACTGGGAACTGACACGTCATTGTTATCTAAGCAGGTCCGACGATCCACCTGGAGATTATATGAAAATTCTACAAAGAAAATGAAGTTGAAATATGCAGAAAATTCCACAATAGATCTAATGGGGGTCGGGAAATCTGTATCGTTTCCTATTGTCATGGTAATTAATTCAAGTTACAGATTCAGGTTTCAAATGTGTGTTTATCTCCCATACAAAAGAGCAAGCAGAAAAGCACTCTCGCAACTCTTCTCAACACTAAACAAACACATTTCCATGTCATTTCTAAAACCCCATTCATACTTGTTTCTCTTATAACATTCGCAACGTCACTCGTTCTTGCTATGTTCTTCCCCATCTTGTTGTTTCGGGATACACACCTTAAGAAGCGGATCCCTTTCTGTTGTTCCAACCTGGTAACATGACAGCAGCAGTGTGTTACTTGCAGTTATTGAGAGACACACTGCCAAAAAAGTTCTAAGAATAGAGTGAGACAGACACAGTTTGAAGCGTTTATTATTAATTTTGTCGTATAAGACATTTTCACCTATAAATGATTCATGAATTATGATCAAGAAATTTCACAGCTGCAACTAGGAAAGGTAGTAAGTAAATGGACTGACTGGAGATGATGTTAGTTGGATGGATAAAGACTGCAGAAAAACGAAAGAATAATTCATAGCATTTGCATTATGTCTAAGTAGCTACAGAGATATCACCTGAAAACATTTATTTCTCATTTAGTTAATCTAAAGAATAAGTCTTAGACATCTTTGATGATTGGCTATTGGTATGTCTTTATCAATCCAATGGAATGGTAGCCTAGCTTTCTCTAGAACATTGTTCCTTCAAAGCCACAAGCAACACTGATTAGCGTAAGTGAACACTACCTGAGAGGTTTCTTTGTAATTTGACATTTAAAACAACGAAAGCCTAGTCATTATTCTGAACAGGAATCAAGAATTATGATGTCGTGTTTTCTAGTAAGGTTTGACATCTATCATTTGGCTCATTATCTTGTGGAGATTGATTACGCTATATTGTGGAGCACTGCAACTTATATGCTTCGTATTCATCTTCATAAGAGATTGGAAAAACCAACACTCAACTTACTATGCAACTTTCTAACAACTTAAAGATACCAAAGAGTCGAGAACACCATATGACCCAGCCTACCTCTTCCCATTCCATGCCATCAACAATGAGAAACATCCAAGATGAGTCATATTAATTAACAGTTAAGCACCATCACAGGATAAATGGACAGACATTTCATTTGTATTTAACAATTGCAAAGAGCTGTCATAAAAGGCCAATAGTTCAGGTTAATAACTCACGTTTATATCATTTTTCGCTGCTGGGGGCTTAATTGGACATGCTGGAGGAGCTCTCTCAGGCTTCCTGTACTCCCACCCGAAAAGTGCATAAACCTTCATCTGTAAGTAACATGAGGTCGTAGTCAATAACATCTTAATTACTCTACAGTTAGTTGCTTACAAGTAATTCAACAGAGGTCATGACCTCCGTTAACATTCTCATAATTCCAGCAAATCACATTTCTAGATATCGAACATCAACCAAATTACTTTTCAATTGAAAAAAAAATGCGGTTAAAGTTTAGTTTTTTTAGACAATTCTTTCACAGGTAGATCAATTAACAGCAGCAGACAAAATTCAGATGTCTGAAACACAATAAATATTCTGGGTATGTTCATTACCATGATATAATCGAAGAGAATCGGCAAGAAGCTGACGATCGGGACCATGAAGAGAGGCAACAAACAAGCCACACAAACCTACCATAGAACTCAATTGCACATTGACGGGAACATCAATTTTCATTAGAAAAACAGTCCATAGTATATGATTAAGCAGTTAATTGCAAGAGAATAAAACTTTGAAATTCGGATCGTTAGTCACCATGTTGGACTGTTCCCTTAGAATGAACTAGGAGCCAATCGACGATGAATCTTCTGTTGGTGACGATAGGTTGTGTTGAGCTTCGATCTCCGTCGAGCGCCTAGACCTCTCAAATGGCCGGTCCATTCGAACTCTACGCTAATAAGGCGCGGTCCCCTGGAGAGTGGACTCTGGAATGACGGTGCCACCTTGGACAACAATAATAAACAGATGGGCCCATCTTCTCTCCTCTAAGCCCATACCAGAATGGGTGGCATATATATATATATTGAATGCACCTTTAATTTTAATTTATACTTCAATTTAAAGTAATTTAGAAAAAAAGTACGTGAGATTTTTATTGAGGAAATTTTGCCAATTTAATGAAGACCATATGGTCCATATCTATACATAAGGTATACTTTAGGGGTTTTCATGGTAAGGATGCCGGATCATACTAACTAACTAACTATATTAAACGGTCTACAATGAAATAAGAAAATGGTATGTCTCTCTGTCCCTAGATAAGTATATATAACCATAATCAGCTAGTAAAATTCTCTGTGCACATATTCTTCTTCCATATCCTATGGTTCTTGCAAGAGACAATTCGCTGATGTTCCTGCTAGAATCGTGCAAGTCCCTTAGACAAGGATACCAAATCCATGCTCAGGCAATCGTCAATGGCTTCCAACCTCATTCCTACGCTGTCAGCAGGATCTTCTCCTTCTTTGCTCTGTTCGGCTGCAGACGGAGTCTTGACCACTCCTGGCTGTTGTTCTCAAGAACCGATGCTCCAAATGTGTTCATGTGGAACACTATGATCAGAGCTTGCTCGTCTGCTGATCTTCATCGAAAATCTCTCACTCTCTACGCTTCGATGGTTGCAAGATCAAGAAATTTACCGAACAACTTCACTTTTACGTTTCTACTCAATGTGTGCTCGAAGTTGTCGAGCATCCAACCAGGACGCTTGATCCACGGCCACATTGTAAAACTTGGGTTCGTCTTGGATGTCTTCATAAGGAACTCTCTCATCCATGTATACTGTGTTTTTGGAGATGTAGAAGGTGCCCGCAATGTATTCGATGAAAGTTCCCTAAGAGATTTAGTCAGTTACAATACAATGATAATTGGTTACGCGAAATCGAGCGAACCTAACTCTGCTTTCTCTCTCTTCAGAGAGCTACTGGATTCTAATACCTGGCCTGATGACTTCACATTTGTTGCCTTGTCATCAAGTTGTTCGAGCCTCGGAGATCGTAGGATAGCGGAACAGCTTCATACTTTGGTGTATAAGTATTTGGGATTTGTTCAATGCGGTGATCAGTTGGTCGGATCTCTCATTGATATGTACACTAAATGTGGAGGAATGAATATGGCTGAAAAACTTCTCAAGGTCATGAAACCCTCTAAAAGCATCACTGCATTGAGTTCTATGGTGACAGGTTATGCACGGCTTGGGAAAATTGAGATGGCTAGAAATATATTTGATGGGATAGAGAAGAAAGACATGATTTTATGGACAGCTATGATAACAGGTTATTCTCAAGCATCAAAATATGATGAGGCAGTGGCGCTTTACATGGAGATGGAAGAAGCTGCAGAGGTATATCCCGATAAGGTTACTGTGGTTAGTGTTATTTCTGCATGTGCTGGGCTTGGTGCGCTTTCTCTCGGCGAGCGGATTTACCGCCAATGCTTGAGTAGTAATTTATTTAGTCATGATGATTCTATTCTAGCAACAGCTGCTTTAGATATGTATGCCAAGTGTGGAAGCATCGATACTGCTTTAGATATCTTTAATGGAATCCCAACTAAATTAAAGTCTCTTCACTTATTCAATTCCATGATCACTGGACTCGCCCAGCATGGACTAGGTAAATCTGCTCTATCTGTTTTCGCAGAAATGGATTTGGCAGAAGTGATTCCCGACAAAATTACGTTTACTTCCTTGCTATCTGCTTGTAGCCATAGTGGTTTGGTCGAAGAAGGCAGAAAATTGTTCAAATCAATGCCTGAAGTTTTTGGGATGGACCCACAAATGCAGCATTATGGCTGCATGGTTGATCTTCTTGGACGAGCTGGGAAACTAGATGAAGCTCATAAATTAATTCAAGATATGCCCTTTGATGCCAATGCTTTGATATGGAGATCTCTTTTGGGATCCTGCAAACTTCATAGATACGTCGAATTGGGCAAAATTGCTAGCAATAAGCTTCTAAACATGATAGATCATGAGCACGGTGCTGGTTATGTTCTGTTATCTAACATTCTTGCTACTTCCAAACAATGGGAAGAAGCAGTAAAGGTGAGGCAGGGAATGGAAGATAAGGGAATCCAGAAACCACCCGGATGGAGTTCCATAGAGCTAAATGGAACCGTACACCAGTTTTTTGCAAGTAAGGTATCACAAAACATTCAGGTAATGCTCAATGACATGAATGGTAGACTTAGAGCTGCTGGGTATGTTCCGGACACAGCAGATGTGGTGTTTGATATTGATGAGGAAGAGAAGGGGACGCTGCTTTCATATCACAGTGAGAAGGTTGCATTAGCATTTGGGTTGATGAACTCGGATCGTGGACATGTTTTGAGGATAATTAAGAATCTTAGGATTTGTGGGGATTGTCATTTTGCCTTCAAAATTCTGTCGGAGTCATACTGTAGAGATTTTATTGTTAGAGATACTGCAAGATTTCATCATTTCAAGAACGGATCGTGCTCGTGCAATGATTTTTGGTGATTTTGATATGATAATGTGCATTAAGAAGAATGAGTTTGGTTCCACTATATATGAAAACAAGTTGGTGATCAGATGAAGGTTTTACAATGCACATTTGATTCCAGAACCAAATATAGCCATCCTACCAGGGAGGTACTCTATCTACTCTAGTTCAGCACCTGCAGTTTCTTTTTTTGTGTAAACAGTGGTATGCTGGTGCCTCAGTAATATGATATAATTCCTCCTCAAACGATAATGGCTGATGAATCAGGGCTGCGGTTGAGGAATCTTGATTGTCGGGGAAGGAATCAAAGTGGGACAAGGAAGATAACAGAGGGCTGCTGCCTGCTGGTCAAAGTCAGACTTGTTGAAGTGGCCATGAATAATATTCCACTATCAAAAAGCATGTTCTGTCTTTATCCTTCTCTTCTCTTCTATGCTTCAAAGAAGCTTCCTGTAGAATGGGGATCAACAGAAACGTACAAGCTAAAGGTGGCTCACAGACTCAGGAGAGTGTTTTATTGTGTCAAAGAGTAAGCATATTTATTTGTATCTATAGAGACAGAAAGTTGGGAATTTTTTCAAAAACTAAAATACTTAGTTTTTGAAAAAATTCGAAAGTTTGACTTCAGCCCTGGAAATATTTATAGTTTTTATCTCTGAATTACACAGTAATGATATTTACTGTTTCCCAAAAAGATTCATATTTATAGCTTTTATGGGGTATCAATTGAAGTTTCAAAACGGGTCATGAGTCTATCCATGGGTTGTGTCGATCTTGGGTCGTGTTAGGGACCCTCTGATCCAAACACGGTCCCCGTATAATAGCATGAGTCAATTTTTGAAACACAAACCTGACCCGTCATGAATGTTAAGAGTTGAGTCAGATTGACTCGTTCGACCTCCATACTCGCGGGTCAGTTTGACTCGTTCGACCCACCATTTCAATAAAAACAAAAACATAATGAAATATATAAATGAGACGAATCACGGGTTGACCCGTGGGTCAAGACTTCTGAGTCAAACCTAACCCGTGTTTTCACGAGTCATCCATAGGTCGTGTCAAAATAATCTATGAGTAAAAAATTCTGACTCGAACACAACCCGTGGACGGTTGAGTCAAATTTTGACACTCCTAGTCTCACTAAGAAAAAAAAATATTTCAAGTTTTCACAAACCAAGAAAGAGTTGATAACTTTAAATTTGAACCCAAACGCTTTTGATCAAAGTCTAATTCTGACACCTTAAATACTTCACTTGTATACTTGTTTTCATCTATCACGTACTTTTCTTCTTTGTTTTTCTATTCTTGTCGAAGAGAACATTTTAAAACCATCTATGATTGAAAAAAAAAATGTTTTTTTTGTTAAAGGTCAATCTAAAGGATTAAAAGAAAAACAAACAAACAATCCACTAATTCAGTACGTTATTTGTTTTCTTAGAAAGTTAAATAGATGCATGAATATTTGTCTATAGTACATGTTGTACAAATATGTTTTAATGATATTATTTAATGTAGATGAATAGAAAAAACTAAATAGACAAGTATTTTAAAACATCAAATTTGAAGAAACCATATTACCTAGTTGAGTCCCTCCATAGTCCATAGCCATAACGTTTCTTCAGTCAAACTGAATCGAGACAATTTTACAGGAAAGAACAAATTAAACAAATTCAATTTTTTTTTGGAAATATGAAAATCAAGCAAAAGGCCAACAAAATCTTTATAAAAATCTATTTTTGTTTTTGGTTCCTTAGATAGAAATAAATATATCATAGATAAATAATCTGTGGTAGTACGAATCTAATCTTAACCAAAACCCAAAACAGAAGATGCATCGTTCTTCTTCTCTGCTTCGCTTTCTGGTCTTGCTCTGCTAAACATTTGCCGCCTTTTTGGATTCACGACAGAAAGAGCAAGATTTGCCGCAATCGTTTCATTGGATTGGAGTGGGAGCTTTTATAAGGTAACATTTTTTTTTTCCATTCGTCACAATTGGAGTATTCTTCTTCTCTTGGTGTGATTGTGGCATGCTCTATCAGTTGAGATCGGAATCTGGATTTGCTTGGTTTCAGAGGGGTTATGGAAGTCGATAGGGCGATTCGTGAATGTGATGATAGAAGATTGAAGACCAAGTATGATAATGCCATTTATGTTATTGGAAGAGCTTTAGCTCTCTACTCGTATGTCCTTCACCCTCTCGCCGCGGTTTATTTTTCGTTGAGCTTCTTTATGTACTGCGCTGCCTTGATTCTGGCTTTTAAGCTTACTGTGCTTGGATTATGATTCATAATCTGGTTTGTCAGCGAAGAGTTATCGTTTTTGATTATTTAGTGTCTTTCCGTAGATTCAGTCATCAGTATATGAAAAATGAAACCGAGTATATGCTTTAATTGCATGTTATCATCTCAATATGGAAGACCTTGATTGCTTTGATTTTCAGGATTTCTTCTATTGGTAAACAATTAATGTTGTGCAGTTCTCATTCGGATATTGTCACTGGTTTCTGTTTTTGAATGCTTGGGTTATTTCCGATCTGCACGCGTCCTAAGGAGCTGATAAAAAGAAATTGACCGAGATGCAAATTGAAAGACAAAATTGATTTTGATATTAATAGGTTAGGCATTTAGTGGTAACCAAGGTCAACAAGATTGTATCAAAAGTTTGGTGATGTTTTATGCTCCTTGGTTTGATTTTCACCGAAGTGCCTAATTTATTACATCAGACTATACTTTTGCCTTGTATTACTAATACATGCTCTTTTGAGTGGAAGATATTGTAATGGCTTGCAATTGCCTAAGAAGACTTCGAGCAAATAGCCAAAAGGTTGTATGTCCAAATATATGTCCTTTGTGCTGACCGTAGGTCGTATTTTTGTTGTTTGAGATTCAGATCTCAGAGACTTCATTGCTCCATTTAAATATATGTCCAAATATCCTTCAAACATTTTTAGAGGACAAAAGTGTGATAAACCCAAATGATGAATTCTTATCCTTCAAATTTTTGTTATTCTCCATATTTATTGCCATATATCAATAGTTTGACTGTACTTTTTTGAACAGCACTGAGGAGCTTGCGTTCAGCTTCAATGGAGGAAAAGATTCCACTGTAAGCATTTCATTTTATTTACATTGATTTTGGTATTTGTTTGGGCGTTCTATTACTTTTTTTATTTTTCACATGATTTGTAGGTTTTGCTGCATCTACTAAGGGCTGGATATTATTTGTATAATTCAATGCGGAGCTGCTCCAATGGGGATTTGAATGACTTTCCAATTCGGACCATATACTTTGAGAGCTCCTCTGTTTTTCCTGAGATCAACTCCTTTACATATGATCAAGCCAATATGTAAGAGAAGCTTTTCGTTGGACAATTTAATGGATTCTTAACATGCTGCGAGAGGAATCTTAAAGACTTAAAACCTTTTGTCTGTTATCTCTAAATGACAGCTACGGCTTACAATTGGATAATATCTGTACTGATTTTAAGTCTGGTTTGGAGGCTTTAATGAAAACTAGACCAATCAGAGCTATATTTCTTGGTGTCCGAATCGGTGATCCTACTGCGGTATCTTTCATCCTTATCATGAATTATTTTATAAATTTATTAGTGTCACTTATTGTGAATATCCTCCGACTTTTTTACCACTAATTTGTTGAACTGGCTCACAGGTGGGCCAAGAGCAGTTCTCCCCAAGTTCACCAGGGTGGCCACCTTTTATGAGGGTGAATCCAATCTTAGACTGGTCATACAGGTTTGTCCATGCACCATTTTTCCCCAAGTGCTTACTGTCTGAAATTGTTTCCGGTGCTTTGCTAGCTGATAAGGAAATCGTCAATAGTAGCATTTTATTGTTGATTGATTATTAAAATCATTTTTAAGCTGAGATTAGGAAGTGATGTGTTATAATGTTCACAATTGATGGATGCCTTTTTTTTCATCTTTATTTGACATTCCTTTCTTTTCTCTCATGTGGGCCGATTTGTTTCCTTCTACAGAGATGTTTGGGCATTTCTGTTGACATGTAAAGTTCCCTACTGCACTCTGTACGATCAAGGGTAAGAGCTATCGAAAGGCTGAATGTGTTCCCTTATGAAATTACG
This sequence comes from Chamaenerion angustifolium, assembly GCA_946814005.1. Taxonomy (NCBI): domain Eukaryota; kingdom Viridiplantae; phylum Streptophyta; class Magnoliopsida; order Myrtales; family Onagraceae; genus Chamaenerion; species Chamaenerion angustifolium. The sequence goes on from OX328275.1 coordinate 31,850,862, forward strand.
TTTTTTCTTTGGATAAAAAATATCGCCATTTGCCTGTGCTCTAAGCTTATTCGTTTCCTCATGATGATTAAAGAGGATTTTTTCAATAGTGATGCCTCAAGTATATATTAATAGGTGTTAGAGCTGTAGTTGCTATTATTTCGGAACTAACCAACGCCATAGTTTTTCTTACTTCAAAACGATCATGTATAAATTCTCAAAAGGGCAACGGCACGTAATACTAAGTTTAGTTTTTTTCTCCAGATTCTTTGTGTCTTGAGGTTTACTCTCCTCTCATTTGTTTATTCAGCTCATACGAAATGTAAAATTACTCTTTTTTAATGATGATGGTTTCTTCTTCACAGTTACACATCTATTGGGAGCATACATGATACTGTGCCGAATGCACTTTTGTCAGTCAGCAGCTCTGACAATGGAGACAAGTTCCGTCCTGCGTATTTGCTGTCAGATGGAAGATCAGAAAGAGCAGGGAGATTGAAGAAACAGCACACTTCACCTGAGAAGTTTCCTGTCATCAGTAATGGAAATGGTGTTCTCTCTGTCCAAGAGGCCAGTACTCTGACAACCTCAGTAATCACCATCGGGGATGAGATTCTGTATGTATCTCGTAGAGATAAGCTCTTTCCACTGCTTCCTTTTTAGACAGATCATATGCATGTTTTTCTAATACCCTAGTTTCTCAAGCCAAGGCAAGGTAATGCCTCCAGATCAACTCATTTTTATTTTCTTCCTGCTATTTGTTTTGCTAAAGTTTGCAGTTTTTCTTCTGTGTGTTCCATAGCTCAGATCCGGAAATGTTGAGGATCAATTGGGACATAACTTATGCAGAAAACTCAATTCTATTGGATGGTCAGTGCTAGAGAGTTTGGTCCTCCGCAATGAAGTAAGATAGATAATATTTTTTTTCTTCCTTTCCAGCTGTAATTATTTTTAGATCATCTAGTTGGCATACACATATTCTGTGTACCAAGACCTTCCTATAGGTTCTCAAGAATATATGTACAAAGTAACAAAATTTTATTTGCAATCATGATCTTCCTGAACCAGATAGATTCTGTGGCTGAAGAAGTTGAACGTCAGAAATCCTCCAATGATATGGTAAATCTTCGGGAATGTGAACTTTGAAGTTCTGATTTGGAAGATATGAAATTATGGTCTCTATATTATAAATCTTTGAAATTTTAGCTTTTCTGCATTTGCATCCTTAGGTTTTTGTACAAGGAGGGATTGGACCGATGCATTCGGATGTCACCCTAGCTGGTGTTGCAAAAGCTTTTGGTGTTCGTCTTGTAAGTTATTCCAACCTAAGCTAATTTGTAATTGGTTAAGAAATTGCCCCTTCTTTTGGATATGAGCAGTACCTTCTTGGTGCTTTCTTAATAATTTATTAACCTTGAACACCTCCCCACCCCGCACAATATATATATATATATATATATCACCACCACCCAAAAAGAATAGGAGGAAGCAATTATGAAGTTTCTGCTAGATTTATCAATAAGAAACATTGAGTCCTTTACTTGGAGTTGGATTGGACAGATTCATCATTTTTATTAACTTGATGGATATCCACTTTCAATTGTTTCCTCTGCATTTGCTTTTCCTTTTAGGCGCCTGATGAAGAATTTGAAGAGTATCTCAGACATTTAATTGGGGACAAGTGTACTGGTGACCGCAATGAGGTACTTAAGCCTTTCAACATGATCTGTTAATCCGTATATTACAGATACCCAATGTTATAACACTGTTTTTTTATGGGTTCCATTGTAGATGGCTTTGTTGCCAGAAGAGATCACCGAACTGCTGCATCATGAAAAGCTCCCTGTTCCTTTGGTATTCCTTTTGAATCGTTGTATTATCATTTTCGTACACTATTGACAGATTAACCATCTATAACCTGGTGCATATATTGAAAAGGTCCACCCAAAACCTGGAACTCAACGTATTATGTTCTGCAGATCAAATGCAAAAATGTGATCATCCTTACAGCAACAAATGTGTCTGAGCTAGACGAACAGTGGAAATGCTTGATCGAGTTGGCAAGATCCACTGGCATTCTGCAGCTCATGGAACCATTTCTAGTGAAGCAGATCACGATAACCCTCTCAGATGTATGTGTGTTTTTCCCATTTTCTTCAACGTGCATGGATTAGAAACTGCCCAAGAATCATCCTAAATGACACCCCTTCTTCTAGCTGTTCATATTCCATCACTGCGCTCGTCTCTCTGGAAGACTGTTCCACAAAATCTCTGCTTCTCATATATAATAATTAGTGTTGGTGATTCTGCATGTTTAGGCCAAATTGTTTGCAAGGAAAACTGATGCAGAAAATTAAAATGATTAAGTTAAATAGACATTATGGGCTTATTCTAAATTTAGATCTTTCATATTTTTCATGGCATTTATTCCGTTCTCTACAGGTTGAAGCTGCTCAACCACTATCAAAGCTCTGCCTTGAATTTCCAGACATTTTAATCGGTAAATCTTCATCCGGACTCTTCCTCTTCCCAGACATTTTGCAAGTTTGGTCTAACTTTTATGGTTGCTCTGTAATATTTAGGCTGCCATCGCAAATCCAGATATGGCCCTCTCTTTATAAACTTCAAAGGCAAGGTATGTATGTACCATGATCCGAATCACCCAGTTATTCACATATTCTTTACATTAAACACTTCAAGAAATACCCGATCTTGGTTGGTTCTTATGTATCATCGAAAATGGTTTCAGGACAGTACACGAATTGAATTGGCGGTAGAGGCATTACAGAAGAAGTTCCCATCAGGAACAATCTTCGAGTCTTCAGTTGATTAACAAAGCGCGTGATTTAGTTGTTGCCTGTGGAAAGCAAGGGGGGTCTGCATTACTAAGTTTGATTAACTCGGTTGTATTGTCAGGCAAATTATGGCACGAGGACCGACTTCATTATGATCCGCAGGAAGGAATGTTTTGATATTCAGGATAATGCTGGAAAGGAGAAAGCAGATATCTGTACCCGAACCAATGTTGATGCAGTAGCATCATATGTATTTGCATCACATACATTTTATAGATCGACCTAGGTTGAAATTTAAAAGAAAATATAAGCATCCTCCGACTTAACTTCCATTTCTAGCTTCTATAAAAAAACAATGTTCTCATCCAATTGAAATAATCATCTTTGCATTACATAATTTATTTTAGTTTCTTCAACAAAAGAATGGAACAATTGCTTAATTGGCAGCTCAATGAAGAACATCATACCATCCTCAAGAATCTAGGTTGGGTTGATTAGTAACTGAGGCCAAGTTTAAGTCCAAAGGCTGCATGGATGAGGAACAGGGTCATGATTCCACTGCCCAATATTCCATGCACATTCCGCAATCCAGGGTTTCCCTGCATTTTAACACTTTATTATTGATTTATTTTTTAAAAAAAAAGCATCTTTAAGGTAAAAAAACACACACCAAGAAATGATTGAAATCTGCAGATGCAATGTTACCTCGAACAATGAAGGCAAAATGGTTTGTATAGTCAGAAGGGCAAGCCCGATAAATCCGGTCACTGCATGAGGGCTGCACAACAACAATGCAGGTTAACTTGCTTGGAGAACTGTAATTAACAGATTATCTATGATTTAGTTAGTAACATACTAAGTAATATATCTACCTCTCGAATATGGGTCTGTCGGAAGTCAGTAGCGATGTCACCCCACCGGTCGCTCCAAGTGCGAAGAAGAAAAACATTCCAGCCAGAAGCTTGGGGTGCAAGTCCTTGGCATTAGCCTTTTCTTCCTGTCATTTTTAGAATTCAATACCTGATTATAAGATCAAACTACGGTTTGATTCCACATTTTGCTGAGAATTGGTAATCCAGATGTTACCACGTCGTCGGAATATTTAATGCGGAAACCGAGATATGTTCCGTAGCCACCCATAGCAAAGAGCACCACAGCCTAATAGTCACACCAAAGGAAAGATTAGCAGAAGAGCAGATATGCAGAAATTTGAAGCTATTGTCGGCACGGCAGGTAGAGTCTATATCTATTTGAGAAAATTTCCAGGGGCCTGATTTACGAGTACCCACTAATTGAATCCGATTCTAACGAAATTCCCAAATAACTATCTTGGAGATCATATTTCTGAATAAATTTGCTAAGTTAAGATTACGGTTAAAAGCTAGGATTGCAGATACCATGTTGCCAGGGTGACCCCAGTGCACAAGCCAGTCGGGAAGGTTGAATGATTTCACCAGCTCCACGAATGGCCTGAAGACAGACGTCACCGTCCCAGCTGCATAAAAAAACACTTAGGTGATGATCTGACACTAATGTATCGAATGAGAACCTATCTGTGTATTGACGCACATATATAATAATGGGCGGCAAGGCAATGCATTATAGAGGATTGGATAGGGGAATACCTCCGGGAAGTGCGGCGAGGAGCAGCAGAAGCGGAATCGGAGAGACGGAGTATAGCAGAGTTTCTCCACTCTCTTCTTCTTCTTCTTCTTCAGGTATCATCACGACGTTGCTGCAGGTCTCCTGGCGATCTTCATTATCCACAGCTTGTACCTTAGCCAAATGTGTTCTTGGAGTCACCGACAAGGCGGAGGTGTAAGAGAGCGGTAAGATAGATGAAATGGTGCTGCTCAAGTGAAGGCGGCAGCCGCAATTAGTTAAGAGTCTTCTGTGGATTTGTGGAGACGAATAACGGGATTGGGGTAGAGGAGGGTTCATCATGCGAAGAGTGGTAGATACATTGAGCATCATCGCCATGGTCGCGATTCAAATGGAAGCTTTATGATTCTTGTGTGGGAAGCGGGAACTGAAGAGCGTGGTGATGATTAATAGATATAGAATGAATGAATATACAGGAGAAGAAGAAGAAGAGATAGAATAGAAAGGGAGCTAGGTGTTAATGTAAAGTAATTTTTGGGTCAAGTGTTTGGGCCATTAACTTAGATTAGGCCTAAGTGTAGAATTATCTAGAGATGGAGTCTTCTAGGACCTAGATAGTTTCTAGGAATTTCTACTAGTTTTTTGTTCTAGATATTTCCTAGGTCTAGAGTTTTCTTTAGCTCACTATAAATAGGAGTCCAAACCATTGTATGTAATCATCCACCAAAAAGTGAGTGAAAATCCAAGTAATACAAGAGAGTTCTCCTTAAGCATATTTAGAGTGTTCTTCAATCTAGATATTTGAGTTCTTACTTCGTGATCCACATACGGTCTTGGGCAAGTGCAATCTAGCACTTCGATTCTTTACATGGTATCAGAGCCACTCTTGTGGTGACGCGGTTCAAGTCAAGATCGAGGATTCAAGAACTCAGGTACTCTAAATATGGATGCTGTCACTCGTGTGTCTGGGATTGGGATGGAGTTACTCAACCCTTCCAATTTCCGAATTTGGAAGTCTTGCATGGAGTCGTATCTCCTTAGCGAAGACTTGTGGGACGTCGTTGGAGGGAGTGAAACCATTGCACCGGAGGAGACCAATACAAATGGTGAAGCGGTCAAGAGTTGGAAACGGAGGAATGCCAAGGCGGAATTTGCCTTGAAGAGGTCAATATCATCAGGGGTGTTTGAGCATATCTCGCGATGCACCTCTGCCAGTTCAATCTGGAAGACGTTAGACCAACTCTACAACAAGAAGAATGAGGCGAGACTACAGATGTTGGAAACCGACCTAGCAAACGCGAAACAAGGTGAGTCTTCAATTGCACAGTTCTTTCTAAAGGTAAAGAACTTGTGTTCGGAGATCAATATGTTGAATCCGGAGGAGCCAATTTCGGAGGCACGGATAAAACGGAGCATTATTCGTGGATTACGTCCCGAATATATACCGTTTGTTACGTCAATTCAAGGATGGGTTCAACAACCTTCCTTGGAGGAGTTCGAGAACCTCTTAGCCTCACAGGAGTCGTTGGCTAAGCAAATGGTCGGAATCAAGCTGGAGGAGGACCAAAATGCACTCGTGGCCCAAAGACGTCCAAACTTCAAGGGACATGTCAAGGAGAAGGATGCTCGTAAGAAAGGTGATGTCATGGTGGAGTCCAATAAGAAAAGTTTCAAGTGTTACCGTTGTGGAAAACCTGGACACTTGAAAAGGAATTGCCGAGTCAATCTGAAGGAGAGCAATGTTGTAGAATCGAAGGTCTCAACAGAAGATGAAGAATGGGCGAAATGCTTTATCGCAGAGACTACTTCTACATCCGCGCTTGCAACCAGGAGCCTTGAAGCAGAGTGGATCGTTGATTCTGGGTGCGGTCACCATCTTACAGGGGACGAAAAACAATTTTCAGATCTCCGACGCCATGAAGGAAAAGAGGCTATAGTCACTGCGGACAACACAGTCCATCATGTCAAGAAGGAAGGCACTGTTGTCATCAACAGTAACAATGGTGCACCAATTAAGCTGAAGAACGTTTATCATGTTCCCGGGGTAAAGAAGAATCTCTTATCTGTGGCAAATGCGGTTGATTCAGGTAACTACGTTTTATTCGGCCCAAAAGATGTGAAATTTCTTCGGAACATTGAAACGTTAAAAGCAGACGTTGTTCACACTGGCGCGCGGGTAAATGACGTGTACGTCCTATCAACTTCAAGCCCTTATGTGGAGAAGATGAGCAACAATGATAGCTCATATCTTTGGCATAGGAGACTTGGTCATGTAAATATGACTAAGCTAAAATTGATGGTGCAGAAGGAGCTCGTTAAAGGTCTTCCAAAGTTGACTATTGACGATGGAAGGATTTGTGAAGGATGTCAATATGGGAAATCTCATAGACTCCCATTTGACTTATCTATATCTCGGTGCAAGTCTCCTCTGGAACGGATTCATAGCGATGTAATGGGTCCGACACGAACTCCATCTTGCTCAGGATTTCACTATATGCTGCTCTTTATTGACGATTTTTCGCGGTTCACTTGGGTTTACTTCATTAAACACAAGTCAGAAGTATTTTCCAAGTTTCAAGAGTTCAAGGCGACCGTGGAGGGGGAACTTGGTACGAAGATCAAAATCCTGAGAACCGACAATGGAGGCGAATTCACATCAAATGAGTTTTTCTCTTTTTGCCGACAACATGGCATTAAGAGAGAGTTATCATGTCCAGAGACGCCTCAGCAAAATGGTGTAGCAGAGCGGAAGATTCGACATCTGTCGGAGACATGTAAGAGTTGGTTGCACGACAAAAGATTGCCTAAGGAGCTATGGGCAGAAGGTATGAAGTGTGCAACTTACGTGATAAATCGAATGCCGCTCAGTCCTAATAATATGAAATCTCCTTATGAGTTAATATATGGAGAAAAACCCACTGTGAAACACCTCCGAATTTTTGGATCGATCTGCTATGTTCATATCCCGGAGTCTCAAAGGAGCAAGCTGGACCAGAAAGCCAAAAAGTGCATCTTCGTAGGCTACGACGAGCAAAGGAAAGGATGGAGATGCATGGATCCTCTAACGCACAAGTTTGTTGTGTCAAGAGATGTCGTATTCGACGAAGTATCGTCATACTACGAGGAAAATAGTGAGATCGAGCATGAAAACTCTTCTAATAAAGAGTTAATATATCTTCCATCGTCATCAAGGATGGAAGTCGCTTCAAGAGAGGTTCATGGAGAAAGGGGGAGTCCAAGCCCTCAAGAAGACAACCATGAAGAAGCGGATAATGAAACAGTGGCAAACCAAAGACCAAGGAGATCAATTATTAAGCCATCGCGATACCGGGATGAAAATTTTGTCACCACTTATTCATGCTTCTTTGCAGGCCCGATAGATGAAGAAGAACCATCGTCATACAATGAAGCCAAAGGAGTAAAAGAGTGGGAGACTGCGATGGAAGAAGAGATGAAAGCTCTCATAAAGAACGAGACTTGGGATTTGGTTCCTAAACCCGAAAGTGTTAATCCAGTCACATGCAAATGGGTTTATCGAGTCAAAAGGAAAGCTGATGGGAGAATTGATAGATTCAAAGCAAGACTAGTAGCTCGAGGATTCTCTCAAAAATATGGCGAAGATTATGAAGAGACATTCAGCCCCGTGGCAAAAATGACTACGGTACGTTCTCTTTTGGCTATAGCTGCTAGTTTTAGTTGGAAATTATGGCAGCTTGATGTCAAAAATGCATTCCTATACGGAGAATTGGATAAGAATATATACATGGAGCAACCACCCGGATTTACATCTCAAGAGCATCCAAATTATGTTTGTAAGCTCAAGAAGGCACTTTATGGGCTGAAACAAGCTCCAAGAGCTTGGTATGGAAAGATTGCTCAATACTTGCAGTTTTGCGGATATGGCGTCTCCGACTCGGATCCAGGTTTGTTCATCAAGAAAGGAGAAGGAGTACATGTGATTGTTCTCTTATATGTGGATGACATGATAATCACTGGCAATAACAATGAAGAAATTTTTCGTCTTCAAGAAGAACTGTCAGTGCGATTTGATATGAAGAAGCTTGGAGAGTTGAGCAACTTTCTCGGTTTGGAGGTCGAGAATTCACGTGAAGGAATCTTTCTATCTCAACAAAGTTATGCGAGGAGAATGGTTGAAAAATTTGGAGTGAAGCAAGGAAAGGTACGTTCTACTCCACTAGATGTTCACGTGAATCTCAAACGTGATGAAGGGTCTCTTTTACCCGATCCTCGACCTTATCGTGCTCTTGTTGGAAGTCTTCTTTACTTAACTATTACAAGACCCGATATTTCCTTCTCGGTTGGGCTCGTTAGCCGATTTATGCAAGCCCCAAGGAAGCCTCATCTAGAGACAGCAAAGAAGATTCTGAAGTATATCAACTCCACTCTAGATATGGGGCTACTATTTAAAGCTGGAGTTGATTTTTCGATTTGTGGATTCACGGATGCTGATTTCGGAGGAGATCTAGATGATAGAAGATCTACATCCGGCCCAAGAATGTGTCTGGCTTCGAAGATTATTTGAAGATCTATATATGCTTATCAACAAGCCAGTTACACTCTATGGAGACAATCAGAGTGCCATCAAACTTGCGAATAATCCGGTGTTTCACGCAAGGACAAAACACATTGAGCTTCAACATCACTTTATTCGAGAGAAAGTGCTAGATGGGACAATTAATGCGGAAGAAGTTCGAACCAACGACAATATTGCGGATATCTTCACAAAGTCACTCTCGAAGGGTCAGTTTGAGTTTTTACGGTCTAAGTTAGGACTAGTTAGTAAAAATTACTTTAAGGGGGAGTGTTAATGTAAAGTAATTTTTGGGTCAAGTGTTTGGGCCATTAACTTAGATTAGGCCTAAGTGTAGAATTATCTAGAGATGGAGTCTTCTAGGACCTAGATAGTTTCTAGGAATTTCTACTAGTTTTTTGTTCTAGATATTTCCTAGGTCTAGAGTTTTCTTTAGCTCACTATAAATAGGAGTCCAAACCATTGTATGTAATCATCCACCAAAAAGTGAGTGAAAATCCAAGTAATACAAGAGAGTTCTCCTTAAGCATATTTAGAGTGTTCTTCAATCTAGATATTTGAGTTCTTACTTCGTGATCCACATACGGTCTTGGGCAAGTGCAATCTAGCACTTCGATTCTTTACACTAGGAAAGGTTAGGAAAGAGACACGCTCACTCCTCTCGTCTACTACTCCAACATAAAAGGAAAACAAAAGACGAATCGTTTTCAACCTTGGATATGCAGATTCTTCCCTCAGTTGGTTGCTACTTGCCTTAATAATAATATAATGGGTTAAATAACAAGCAGCTACCCGAACTTTGGTCGTTTTGCAACGAGCTACCCGAACTTTGAAAATTCAAAAGGTTACCTCAACTTTGAATAAGTTGCAAATAGCTACTTCCGTCCAATTTTCCGTCAACATCGACACGGTTCAAAGTCGTTGGAAAGTCGTCGGAAATTTGACGGAGATAACTATTTGCACATTTTTCAAAGTTGAGGTAGCCCATTTTGAATTTTCAAAGTTCGAGTAGCTCGTTGCAAAACGACCAAAATTCAGGTAGCCCTAATATAATACCATGAATTTTTATATGATTTAGTGCACTTATATAATTATTTATATTTTATTTATTTAACCATAGAAATATTGTTTTGTATTCAAAACACACATAAATCTGCATTTTAAAGTTTAATTTTATATTGAAGATGAGATGAATAAAAGAATAAAATTGTTATTTGTTTTAAACGCTATGGATTGATTTGGTTGTAACACGAAGAACTGCACATCTTTATTAACCAACAAATCTACAACCTTATTCAATATGTACACACTTACAGTGCTCTACATTATTTAAACCTACATACCTTCAGCCAATGCTTCTAATGAGTCGTTCTTCCAATCAATATACTGATTCCCCGCAACCCAATTCTCTAAACACAGATCACTGCACATACTACTACTGTTGGTGAACTCTAAGGATGTTATTAGTTATTGCACCCTTGTTCACGGTCTCCTTTTGCGCATCGATCTTCCATTGACCATCAATTACAAACTTAATCTGCACAAACACAAAGGAACTGACATGGATGCAGCACCTTCTTATAATATAATGAAATGAAAAGGTACACCAAAAAATTGACACACCTCATACATCCCAGGATACAGCCACAGTGTTGTCGACCAGTGCTGCTTAGATTTACTGAGAAGAAGAAACAATTAATATCACAAACAAGTCACTAATGATCTACTGCTAACTAAATTATGAATGAGACTGAGATTTGTGCAGTGGCAGCAAAGATTAAAATTGTATTGTAGGAGGCAAAAAATATTTCAAGATCTTTGAGTTGGATGTCTATCGTAAAACCAGATGCAAAAGACCTTGAAGGGAATTAGGTGCAAACCAGATGTCTGTGGAATTAGGTAATTCTTCAGGCTTCATTTTGATCCGGTGTTCCCAACCATTAAAGCTCCCAGTCACCTCCACAATTTCTCCTTCCCCACTATACTGGATTTCAACCTAATTAATATTATACAAGGTGATTTCATCATCTATCAGGAAAACATTATCTAAAGTAGAGACTGGACTAGTCAATTAGCAAGAAGTAATTAATCCAAAACCGACAATAATTATTACAAAATGTCAACTTAGTCAGTTGTAGTACTCTTTAAATGTTAATGATTAACTATCGCAACACCAGATTCCTACAATTATTGAACAGCAGTATGTCCAGCATATTGTAATTCATTTGGTAGCCTCCTAGTTAACTTAGATAATTACATAAATGTCCAAACCAATAAAAATGCAGTTGCTAACAAAGTGTTAAGAGATGGATGTATCATACCTCTACTAATCCGGAAAGGCTCTCTTCAGCAGCTTGTAATTCTGCATCTTTTTCCAAAATTAGCTTCTGAGCTTTACTGATCTCACTCTCAACTTTGTCTTGCAGGGATGATAGAGCAAGCTGACAATGAAAAGGAGTAAAATGAGTTGAAATTCTTAAGCAGCATACTTCTTTAAAGTTAACTGGCATACTGTCAATGTGTAATGTACTAGTACTACCAACAATATTTGACCCCCGACCCCCCTCATTGGCAGTTTACTATTATTCTGTTTTTATTTACTTATTAGCGAGTGAAGGAAGTGGGTTTCACTTTTTCAGAAATTGCAACATTCCATATTTCCTTAAAATGATCAATATATAATGAGGGTGAAGTACCCTTTCTTGCTCAATCATTTCCTTCAGCTGAGATAATTCCCATTCCTTTTGTTGCTGCATGCACCAAGAAAACCCAGCAAATACACGACTCAGTTAATATTGAACAAGACTGAGTTATCACTAAGGGAAACCTTCACGTGATTTGGGCATCAGTGATGCAATATGTATGTGTATGTGTATATTTGGATACGGTGAGTAACAGTACCAGTGTCTGTTTGAGGTGACTAATCTCATTCAGGCTCTCCTGTTCGTTTAGCTGCATTTCAGAAATCACCTCAATAAATTTTACGCTATTTGATAGGCACTCAAATGTATGCAATACAGGAATAAGTGCAGTAGTAAACCTTAGCATCCAAAGCCTTGTCCAAATCAGCATCCACCAATTGTCCATCTCTAGTGTTGTTTGCCCTAGAATTTCTTTCAAATAAACTTGGCATTTAAGAATCTTTAACAATTCAATCAGTATTTAATAAAATGTACTATGAAAAGATTAGAACCACTAACCCAATAGTGCTTTCTAGTTTTGTAGCAGTGATCTGATTCAATATTGAAGAAGAGCTCTCACTGCCATCAAGATTTTCTAGTTGCATCTCAGCATCGGTATCTAGCATGATGTCTATCTTATTTTCATTCTCAGTGAACTCCGCACTAATGAGTCTTTGCTCTTCATCAGTATTATAATTGATTGTCCCTAAGCATTTAAATGAACATAAAAATGCCATTGCATACATAACATGATCATCTGGTTTCTGGTAAGTGCTTTCATGTGAAGAATCTTGAATATTAGATATGAAAATAATTTGCACAAGTTCATATTTGTGAAATGGCCATCTAAAATGTCAGTGTCAGTGAAATGCAAAGAATAAGGGTTAGAGTGAACCCTGCTTCAAAGATAATCAAGAAAGTTACCTTCAACTGGTTCAAGGTAGTCATTTTCCATAAACTTTGCTACCGTTTCTTCTAAAGATGAGCTTGAGTAATATTTGAAGGACGTGTCACTGTCATCAGCATTAACAATGGAATTTGAACTGGGATTACTGGAGTAGTTATCTTCCAAAGAAGAATCAGCACTGGAGGGCATGTCTATACTACTTGAACTTAAATTATCAACCACGTCAAGACTAGATGCTTCCTCAACTTCTACTACCAAGTTTCCATTACTAGAGTAGTTTTCTCCAAAAGAAGTATCATCATTTGAGGGCATGTCTGTACTACTTGATCCCGAATTATCAACAAGACCAAGAAGTTCAGACAGATTATCCAACTTCTCATCCTGACCTTTTAGATCATACAACACAAAGTTATCAGCAAACGCTGGAACTGTACTAATATGCACCAAACTGTAAATATTAGACAAATTACCTTCTAATGCTTCTTTACTGTCAGAAGCAGCTAGCTGTGTCTCCATTTGGATTTTGGTCCCGTTCCATCCATCAGCTTGCAAGCCCTTGGACTCAGCAAGAAGTTCTCCAATGAGTTTATACCCTCTCCGCCTTACTATATTTGCAAGGTCAATTCTGTAGATTCAAGCAATTTTTTTACCCGCAACTCTACATAAATATTTCACCAACGGCCAAGAAAGACACAAGACTACAGCTACTAGAATTTCAGTTTTTCGTAGTAAGAACGAATCTTAGTATTTGTACACTCAAAGAATAATCCAAACCTTGAAAATAGAAAGAAACAAAATACATTGTAACTTATTTGGCAAAAATTGGATCGACCAGGAAAAATTTCAGTGTAGGATTTTCCTCTCGATTGTGTGCCCATCTCAAAAGTGTCCATCATTTTCTACATGTTAGCAACAGTATGCGGACACCTGTTCCATATGTCTTTAAATTTCCAAATTTATCATGTAGTTTACAACTAAACTCAGACATACATAAACAGCTTCTATAAGCATTGACCAGAAAGAGTTCGAGACAATGTCCAACCTTCCATGCAGCGAAAGCTCCTTAGTAGACGGAACATGGTCCTCCGGAAGTCCAACTGAGTACAAAAACTGCTTTATCTCATCGAGCAGCTCCACATTGCTCATCGCCTTCCTACCGCTCCTATTTAGAGAAACAACTCAACACTCAATGCACTTGAAACTGAACAGCAAACAAACAGAGATTGAAACAAAGAGAACTTGAAAGAACCTAGGTTTTCGACTGGCGGCGGCACAGACAGCAAAGCGCTCGGTCGTGAAGAGGATCTTAGGGTGGTGCTCATGGCGGAAGCGGAGAAACAGCTTATGGTAAGAGAGGGTGAGAGAGCTCGGAAAGTTGAGAGCGGTAGCCATGGAGAAGAGAGGGATGTGAAAGCATCTAGAGGCCGCGGCTGGAATCGATTACGAAGTTGTCATTGAGCAAATTGCAGGAGAATCCAGAAGAGAGTCTACCTTCGTTCAGTAAATGATGATGATTTGATAAATGTTCTGGAAGTAGATGTATTCAATTTCCGCTTCCATTGTCAACAAACCAAATTGATCACACGACTGAGATTCGCGTAAGAGAAAAGAAATAAACTTCTATTTCATGAAATTATCTTATAAATTAAGGAAAATACCAAACGGGTACCTCAATTTGTGAGTTATTAGAAGTAGGTATCTAATTTTTTTTTCGTATCAACTAAGTAGTCGAACTTATGAAAATTAGCAACTTTTTTGTTAATAATAAACGGAAAATATCACGTGAGAAATAAACATGTATATGAACTTACACGAATGAGCAAGTAGGTACCTGAATCGGTTTAAAAACCGGTTCAAAATCGGTCCAGTCAAACCACTTTATGTTAATTTTTTTGAAGTATGGTTTATATACCAAACACGTGCATGACTCAACTTCAGACGTTTTTCGGCGTGTTCCTTGATGCACAGGTCATGCATGCGTTTGGTATATAAACCCTACCTTTTCATTTAAAAAATTAAAGTGGTTTGACCGAACCGTTCCTGAATCTGTTTTTAAACCGGTTCAGATACCGACTTGCTCATTCGTGCAAGTTCAGGTACATGTTTGCTTCTCACGTGATATTTTCTGTTATTCTTAACGGAAATTAATGGTAGGTACCTATTTGCTTATTTAAGAAAGTTCAGTAACCTATTTGCTACAAATAAAAAATAAAAAATTTAAGTACCTACTTGCTAATCACTCACAAGTTCGGGTACCAATTTGGTAGTTTTCCCTATAAATTAGTAACTTATTTGTTATATTATATATATTTTTTTAAAACTAAAAGAGGCCCCCAAGGACGAAAGGCCCATATAGTACCACCACATTCGTGCAAGTTCAGGTACATGTTTGCTTCTCACGTGATATTTTCTGTTATTCTTAACGGAAATTAATGGTAGGTACCTATTTGCTTATTTAAGAAAGTTCAGTAACCTATTTGCTACAAAAAAACAAAATTTAAGTATCTACTTGCTAATCACTCACAAGTTCGGGTACCAGTTTGGTAGTTTTCCCTATAAATTAGTAACTTAATTTTTATATTATATACATTTTTTTAAAACTAAAAGAGGCCCCAGAGGACGAAAGGCCCATATAGTACCACCACATGTCGGACTGCGAAGAAGGATAGATAAATTGATATTCGGCCCAAAAATTTCGTGTGAAAAGATTACTCTAAAATATATTCTAATTTTTGTAAATATATATATTTTATAAAAAAAAATACACACTAAAGTTTTACTATTGCATTAATATAAATATATTGAAAATTTATGCATTCATTCAACTTTGGTTACAAAAATTGCAGAATATTCTTGATTCTATACACCACATATTCAAATGTGTAAACTAATGTTGCCATACTAGTGCAAAAGTGAACATTTCATATTCATTATGGCCAAAAAGAAAAAAGATTTCATATTTCATCGTTGAGTTTCATGTAAGGGGGTGTAGCTCATATGGTAGAGCGCTCGCTTCGCATGCGAGAGGCACGGGGTTCGATTCCCCGCACCTCCAAGTTTCGATAGTTTTATAATCTTTCGCAATGGTCTGAAATATTGGGTTAGGTTAGGTGTGCGTTGTTATCACTTTGAAAACATCAAAGAGTTGACTTGTTTTCTGTGTTCTTTCCTTGCTAAGCTGTTGGGACATTTTAATATGCATGAATATTTCATGTCTGTCAATTGAAATCGACATTTCTTAATTAATAATGCAAAATTAAAATTAAAATTTATTTTTATAAAATATTTATCGACTCTAATATTTCTCATAGAGGAGATTAAGAAAAATCAGTTTATATCAGAAAACTCACCGTTTTTATTATTATTAATTGAGTTGATGTATTATTTCCTTTGTTGAATGTTCACAGGTAATTTTTCTAAAGTTAAATTGTTTTTTATTTTATTTTGAATTACTGTATAAATAAACATCTAAATATGCCGAAAAGACATTGTTTTTAAATAAAAATCGAACGAATTCTATTGTAATAAATAAATACACAAAAGGTTTGTCACTTAAGTATACACTAATGACTTTTGTGTCATTTAAGACGATCGATTTGCTACCTCGTAAAGGCATAACAAACGTCACATCTAGTCTACCAATATATATTACTTTATACTCCACTATAGTCTTAGGTTATAAGCTTATTTTAAATGAAACACCCTAAACCATCCAATTAAGTAGGCTTGTTCATGAACCGGTTCGACCCCGAACTGATTCTGAACTGAACTGGTCTGGTTTGAAAAAAACCAGTACATTTTTCTGTTTCTAAAAAAACTGGTCTGGTTTAAGGAAAAAAGAACTGTTCTGGTTCGAACCGATTCAGAACCGGTTTGAACTGTTCTTGTCTGTTTATTTTAATAACAATTTTGGTTCGGAAATAATCCGATTCAATCCAAACCTAAACCGCCTGAAAATCCTGTTCAACACACTGAACCGTCTAAGCAAATACTGAACCAACTGAAAAATACTGAACCGGCTGAAAAAACACTGAACCGACTGAAAAATACACTGAACCGACTGAAAAACACATTGAACTGATTGAAAATCTGTTCCACAACCGACTAAAATCATGTCCAACATCAACATACGAGAGTCCAATATATCTATATGTTTGGTTTATTGAAGACATCTCTAGGTTTAGTTGATTTTGCTTCAAACCGGTTCTAAAATTATATATGTTTAAAGTGGTTTGATTTAAATTTAAGTATAAACCAGTATCAAAAAATGAGTCGAGTCGAACCGATTCGAACTGGATTTTTGGTACTATTTTGAACTGTTCTATTTGAAGGCAAAAAACACTGGTCTGGTTTTGGAACTAGTTCGGCCGAACCGGTTCGAACCAAACCAGTTCCAGACCAGACCAGTTCGCCTGAACCGGTTTATTTGGCCAAGCCTACAATTAAGTACCAATACGTTGGAACAGGGTGCTGGGCTCGACACCGGACGCCAGGGAGATTCCGGACGTGCTTGAGTGGATGGAGGCAATCCGCAGGGACCGACAGGATCACCAAGCTAGCAATGCGGTCCGATGGGAGATGGCGATGACGACAGCTTGGCACATCTGGAAGGCTCGGTGCAAGGCGGAGTTCGAACAGGTGAGCCCGAGCCCAACCTACACGACCGAGGAGATAAGGCGCACAATCCAGGAACAACGCACACGTCAGCTCCGAACACCACAACCACCGCGGGCACCGACGAGCCACCATTGGGAGAAACCGACTCATGGCGCGATCAAGCTAAACTGTGACGCATCTTGGTGCCCACGAACACATGCAGCAGGACTGGGAGTCGTGGCACACGATGGATCAGGTGCGGTCGTGGGAGGCTTAAACCGACGGACCACAAGCGAAGACATCACGATGCTAGAGGCCCAAGCAATTTACGAAGGGGTTCGGTTAGCTAAGGAGCGAGGGTGGACCAATGTCATCAGCGAGTCGGACTCTCAAGTGGTCATCAATCAACTAAGAAGCGGACCGGCAGAATGGAGAACTGAAACGATAATCTCCAACACACGTACACTTGCGACAAAGATCACGCAACAGTGCAATGGCGAGCTATCCCGAGGTTGGCAAATGAATGTGCTAACTGGATCGCGAAGCAAGCTAGAATGGGAGTGCGTCTAAACAATTGGGTTTCCCAACCCCCACTCCCACTTATCTTTATTTTAGCTACGGATTGTAACAATGAACATTGTGACGTTATGTCATCCCGTTTTATTTCGAATCAATGAAACAAGTTATTTGGTATAAAAAAAAGTACCAATACGTGAACATGTTAGTGCATCGACATGTTGATTATTTTGAAGACACGTGGTTTGCACATATTATTCACTTAATAAAGAGTCCATAAGGAAGAATCGAAACATGCATGTTGATCCTTATTGATGTAATCATTTGTGCATGATATGCTAAAGGATAAGGAATATCTTGATCCAAGATATCCTTCAAATTTCCAATATACCACCAGAAAGAAAGTCCAAGCTCTACAGTCTAGCAAGATAGGGTTTCTACTTTTTAGAAATTCGTTTGATGCCCCACAATTAATTCAATGTTCTCCTATTTTAGTCCACTTATTGACTAAAATTAACAAAATAAATGAAATCAATAAAGTTGGGGTTTCATTTCATAACTAGGAGAGGGACAGATTTTGAAAATACAATTACTCTAGAGTTTAGACACACAATTAATTAATTATGCACATGTAAGGAACCAAAATTTTGAAGGGGACCACGTATTTCGATCGATATATAGAGAAATAATATATATCATAAAGATTATGATATATGTATATATATATATATATATATATATATATGCATGATGTTCTATTTTATTATGACGTATAATTAATTAGGGTTAGTATTTTATTGTATGCAACGATGATGATTGAACATGAGTAGTAGGTCAGTCGACAGCTAATTACATTAACCAATCAACCCCATCGTCAACACTAAAAAACTATTTTATTAATAATTTCACATTTCAAAAGCAGAATAGAATAAGCGACGTGGCCCAATGATTTGGCTCCATGCATATATATATTATATTACCACATGAATTTTAAATACAAATAACTACATGAATTTTGAGTGTTTTATAAATAGCTAACTGAATTTTGGATTTTTAAAAATGTTTACCTCAACTTTGACACATGGGGTTATTAACTAACTCCGTTAAATTTTCTGTTAAATATGTACGGAAAATGACGTGACACCTCATCATTGGTTCATAATTTTAAAAACTATATTATTTTTTAAAAAAATGATTAAAAAATCAGAAAATTTATTAAAAAAACTGGAAAATTAATAGGGAAAATAAGAGATTTAAATATAATATTCTTCTTTAAAAATGAAATAAAAATAAAAATAATTATTGATTAGGTTTTTTCAATTTTGTTTCATATTTTTCAATACATAAATTATATTAAAAACTCTTAGTTTTGCTATTATTTTCCTGTTTGTTTTTTCTGATTTATTTAGTATTTTAATATATATATATATATAGTTTTTAAAATTATGGACCAATTATGTGATGCCTCGTCATTTTCTGTCCATATTTAACAGAAAATTTAACGGAGGTAGTGATTTGCCCCATGTGTCAAAGTTGAGGTAGCTATTTGCACCTTCGTCCAAAGTTTAGGTAGTCATTTTTTAAAATTCAAAATTCGGGTAGTTATTTGTAAAACGTTCAAAGTCCGGGTAGCTATTTGGTATTTAACTCTTCATTTTATTTTGAGATATGTAATGTTTCTTTGGAATAAATTAACCAGTTAAGTTGAGACTTATGAGAAAATAAAATAAGTCGTTTGTCATAATTTAAGAGAACGGTATTATGGTATCAAAGTTGGGTTACGTGTTCAAATAAAAATATGATCATATCCATCCAATAATAACACAAGCAATGACACAACAAGATATCTTAGTTTATTACTAGTTATAAATTAAGTGGTCCGCTGTGTCATTTGTTTGTTAACGGTTCCTCTCTTTGAGAAATTTATCTATAATATTGTAATGAGGATCAGATCTGGTTGAATACCAAAGATGCATAATTGTATGGGCCAATAAAAAGAAAGGAAATTATAGTAGCTCACTGCTCATATATAGTATACATGTAATGTACGTGATGATAGAATTATTAAGGTAAATTATTTGGGTACACTCACATAGTCACATGGTTACATTATTTGGTTATTCACATCAACTTTTTTTTTTTTTTTTTTGTATAATTTAGTGCACATGTATATTTGTTTAATGTTGTTATTTGCACTATTGTTAGTATTATTTTTTCATTTAATTGTTATTGTTTGAAATGACTATGATTTTGTCCTCCATTTCGTTCATCTTCATCTCTTCTTCCAAACAAATCACGAATAAAAAAAATAATAGAATGGGGTATGAATTTTAACTCCTATCCTATGTTGATACAAAATTTCCCATCTGTTTTCTTTTTCCAAGATCATGTGTATGCGTATCTTCAATTTGGTCCCGAAAGTATATACGTATAGTTTATGTTCGTACATGCAATAATACACTTTCTTTTCATCAATTTTGTCCATAATCTGACAAAAATATAAACCTACGACCACGACCAACGAGGCCAACCTAGCTAGCTATTGCTATTAATTATGAGTGAAGAAGAATACATATATATATATATACACACACATACACTCCATATTAATAAAATGCAGTAACCATCACCATGATGTCGTGTGTATCTCTTTACTTAGAACATACTTGGATTCTGTCTTCTGGTAGGGTAGCAGAAACCAAGTTTCCTTACAAAGAGTTTGATCTTTCGTAACACAAAAGATATGGTCTGGTAAAAAAAATTGTATTTAATGGTAAGGACTAAGGGATGTACAATAATAATTTATTACCAAATATATGTTAATAGCTGGTTGGACATAAAAGGAGTCGATGAGAATAATATTCTACAACTAGTGATTCATTTATTTTCAAATCAGATCATTTACTGATTGGTCAAAAAAAAAAAAGAAGCTCATTTACTGTTGATTCATTGACTAATCTTTTATATTGGAATAGGTGAAAGTCAAATATTTTGGTATTTTTTTTTTTTGACTAAGTAATATTTTGGTATTTAGGAAGTGGGGGATGAATCAATAAAATTTTGAATTATATTTTTTGTTTTTTTAATCCCTCACCGTAATACTTTCTCCTGATTTCCAGCGATAGTTTGGTATATCTACTATACAGCTATTAACTAAAATATGTATCGGGTAGTTTTCAGAAAAGTAATTACTTCAGATTTTTTTTTTTGAAAAAGTATATATATAAAAAAAATATTTAAAAAATTGTTAAGATTTTTTTGATTTTTTTTCAAAAAAAAAATGTTACTACCAGTAGCATTTTTAAGAAAATCGCTACTACCAGTAGTGATTTTTGAAAATCGCTACCTCCACCTGCGTAAATGCACATTTTGCTAAATACTTTTTTTACATATATACTTTTTCAAAAAAAAAATCTAAAATAAATACTTTTTAAAAAAGTTCGAATAATTGGGATATATATACTCAAAACAAGTTTACATTTCACTAAAAACTTCATGTTGTAAAATTTTAATGCTTTCAAAATAAATAATCTTATGAAAATAATAATAATAATAATCTATTATTGTCTAGATCAGTTGCCTATTAGTATTTATTTAATTTTTTTTTTTCTATAGTAGGTTGTGAAATGATGAAGCACAAATGACTACTTATATTATTCACAACAGATGGTGCACTGCACATGCATATTACAACTTTGGTTAATTATTTGAAAGTTACGCATCTTTGCGCAAGTGACTAATAAGTTATAACTTGTGCATAATGATTACACATGTTTCAGCATGTAACTAATTGGTCATTTTTACTGTTCACCGTGAAATATCACCGTTAATTTTGGCATGTGCCGTGCACGTGAGTTAAAACCAACCTGAACTTTCGAAAATGTATTTATCTCCTGTATTATAAGTCATTTCCATTCCATTTGAAGCAGCAGAGCAACGTCTCCTTCGAAGATGAAGAAGGAAGCATGGACTAGGTTTGGCCCCTCCCCTTAGCGAGAGCATTCCGAGTTTGTGCGTTCCCACTCTAGCATCCAAGATTCATTCAATTTAGTGTCAACGTCCCAATTATGTTTCTGCGGTGAGATTTCGTCGGTTAAATGTGCGAGTACTTGAAAGAATTTAGGTCGTAGGTTTCAACATCAACTTTCGGAAAAATACCAATTTTTACACAAAAAATTTCGCAAACAATCAATAAACCCTAAATGTCGATCAAAGTTTTGATCGATCAACAGGGAGAGGGAGTTCGGTCGCGCCAAATCAACAAGACGCCACTCTCTGCGAAATCTTTTTCGGTCGACAACAACACAGTACGTGGGGAATCACTCGTCAGCAACACCAGACGAAATACTTCTTCAACAACACCAAACAGAAGTTCATGATTTCGGTCAAGTTGAAGAAGAACAGAAGAAGAACATTACCTCGGAAATGCAGGGCAGGCGGTCGCGCGATAACTTCAGCGCAGAGGAACTTCGACAGTCACCGAATAAGGAGAAGCGGGTCTAACAACGTAAATGAGGGGAAACTGGTTGATGGAAACTGAATAAAGGGAACATAAGGGGCTTCAAGGTAATTTTGTATATCCGATAATAAACTAACTCATATCACGTGACTTGCACATGAGAATTAGACGGAAAATATTAGATGAAAATTTTTAACGGTTGACTGACGCAGTAACCAATCAATCACATGCTGGAACATGTGTAATTATTCAGTCACGCGAAAAAACATGTGTAACCAATTAATCATATTGGTCAAACATGTGTAACATTTTAAGTGATTAACCCTTACAGCTTTATCATTTCTGTTGAGCAAAATACTTTTTTTTACATGTTTGCTTTACAAAATAATAATAAATAAGAAGTAATAAGAATATAAATATGTAATTCAAATTACTAATTAATCTCTTTGGTATCAATTATCTGGTTCTACCAAAAAATGCCATTGTTTTTTGTAGCTTTTTAAATTTTGAAAAATAAGAAGAAAAGTTAAAATACGTCCATTAATGAAATAATAATTATAATTAATTAAAAGTTAGAGTACGTATATGATTGAGGTTTGAGAAAAGTTTGACTCTCTCTATCCCCCTCTGACTTCAGTTTTTGTCCTAATATATGTTAGCCAAAGCTTAGCTAGTGTCGTCCCCTTGCCCAGTTTTTTCTCTCTTCTTCTCTGTAGAAAAATAAAAACAGACACCTCCCTCCCTCTCTTCTTCCTTCCTCAAATCGAAGCAAACGATTCAAGAAACAGAAGATGGGAAGAGCTCCATGCTGTGACAAAGCAAATGTAAAGAAAGGTCCTTGGTCTCCTGAAGAAGATGCAAAGCTCAAAGAGTACATGGACAAGTACGGCACTGGAGGAAACTGGATTGTTCTCCCTCAGAAAGCTGGTACGTATTACTCCCACCATCGTTTTGAGGGCTTTCGTCCATGATTTTGAGATTTTCTGTAAACTCATACATGATGATCTGTATGAAGGTCTTAAGAGATGTGGAAAAAGCTGCCGCCTCAGATGGCTCAACTACCTCAGACCCAACATCAAACATGGCGAATTCTCTGACGATGAAGACCGAATCATCTGCACTCTTTACGCTAATATCGGAAGCAGGTAAATTTGTAAGGCTGTCAAAATGTAAAAACCCTTGTCTTCTTAGAGAATATGTAAAAACTAGATCAACTGTGGTTTTGTTGTTTAACTGCAGTCACCAGACACTACGATACTTTTGTAGGCCTGTTTTTTGTTTGTACTTTGTTGTCTCCCTTTGAATGTATCTTTGTTCTAAAGTGGTTTTAGTTCTTTCTTTTCCATGGAACGAAACCCTCATTAATTATTATTGCTTGTGGAATTCTATGCAGATGGTCAATAATAGCAGCCCAGCTTCCTGGTCGGACCGACAACGACATAAAAAATTACTGGAATACGAAGCTGAGGAAGAAGATCTTGGGCAGCTGCCATGTTACTCCTCCGCATAGATCATCGAGATTACCTCATCAGCATAGCTTCACTGCTTCTTTCTACTCTCCACCTCCGCCACCACCAACTTCGACTGTATCTCCATACACCTACTTCACCAATTCTACTACTGACTTCGCTGAAGCAAATACTCTTTCTTTCATGGCTGCTGCAAGTTGCAGCTCTTCTGAAGAAGAAACCCTAGTCCAAACCCAGATGGCGAATTTTCGGAGCTTTGCAACCAGCTATGGAGTTGAAGAAGAAACCCATGTCCAGAACCAGATGTGGAGTGGGGAAGAGATGATTCACAGAGACAACAGTAACCCATTAGAGAATTACTACGGTCAGATCGAGGAGATTAAGAATCTTATTAACAGTTGTAGTAATTATGTATCTTCTTCGTCTAACAGCGGAATGAGCCACTTTTTGTTTGCTGAAAACAAGGGCAGTAGTTTGTCAGATGATGGAAAAAGTAGTGCATGCACTGCTGCCATTGATGCTGACTGCTTGTACAATCACAAGGTGTGATTTGAATTGGTTGAAGAGGAAGGTATCAGAGATTTCAGATTTGGACTCAGTCTCCACTGTAAGGAACAGGAAAATGACGACCAATTGACCATTGATCTTCCTTTCTGTTTCACTCCTTCGGCCAATATTTTCTTTTTGGGGAAATGATGATGAAGATACAATATATATATATATATAATATGTATGTACATGTCTATATCTATTGGGTACAGTAGTATCTGACTGCAGCAATTAGAATTTAGAAGTAAATGTTCATGGAAATCACAAACCATCATTTTAAAAATTGAAAGTCTTGAAAACCAAGTCATCCTACATATGCACCTTTACTATTCAAATCTTTAATTAATTGAAAAATCTCTAATTTGATTTCGGCCAGTAAAATTGTTTTAAGTACTTACAATAATAGTGTTAAAATATTGCATTAAAAATAAAATATTTGGCTCTATATATAACAAGTTAATCATCGTTCAAAAACCTTAATAATATATGTCTTTCTTAATTAAGTACTGCCAATACTGCTTTTCTTTAAGTTAAACGAATGTTTTTTTATTTCTTGTATAGAACTATAGATCTCTTAATCCAAAATTATATTTATTAGCTTAAATAATACATTATTATTAACAGATAATTTAAGATGTAAGCAGAGTAATATAAAATAGACAATAATATTTGGGTAGACGATGCACACGATGTCTTTGTTCAAGACATTCAATAATTTTTTTTTTTTGACCAAATCATTCAATAATTGAATACCTCCCTTTTTCTCTGGTTAATTAATTAATAATAAATACATATGTCTATATATGAACAAATTAATTAATTAATTAATAGCAAAGATTGATTAGACGTGTACTATAATATAAATATATGTAATAAAAATATACAAGTTGGTGCCAATTAGGACAATCGTGTTTAATCGTGTTATGTCACTAATCGTGTCGTGTCTAAACGGATAAGTCTTAAACGTGTTTCAAAACTTCAAACACGATACGATTAACTAGTAGATCGCACGTGACACGATTAACTTTCATGAACAAAAAAAAAAATGAAAACATATCGGGTTATATGACAGGATTAGACACAACATTATTAAACATGACACAATTAAACATGAGAATGTTAGACATTATACTGCATGATTAGACACGACATATGACACGATTAGACACGAAATTCACTATTTTACAAGTTATTTCACATATTTTTTAGAACACAAATTCATATATACAAAATAAGGTCTTCAAAATTTAATATTAAAAAATAAGTGAGTATTCTAATATTTTTTATTATTATTATTATACTTAATCGTGTCTAAACGTGTCACATGTATACACGACGCGATTAGTTAATCGTGTATAACCGTATTTATAATATATGTAGATCAAAAGTATTTAGACGCAATTAATAATCACGTCTAAATGTATAAGAGTTGTTTAGACCATAGTTATCAGAACCGGACCGGACCGGCGGTCGGACCGGGTCAGACCGTGAACCGGATCCCTCTCCGGTTTGGTTCAGTTAAAAGACCGTTCAGTTGAACCGGATCAAAAGTATTTAGACGCAATTAATAATCACGTCTAAGTGTTTGAACCGGGTCGAACCGGAATGTTTTTAGAAAACCGGCCGGTTTCCGGTTCACTTTTTAGTTGATTTTTTTCGGTTTTCGTTTTTTTTCTTCCGGTTTTCTTTTTTTTTTTCGGCTGTTTTTTTTTTTGGGTTTCCGGTTTTTGGTTATGCACAAACCAATCGGTTTAACCCAATTGGTTAGACCGGTTCACTACTATTGTGTATTGTGTTTGAGAATTGAGAGTAATGTGTGTTTGATATTGAAACTAGGTAGTTTGTGTGTGTGTGAGATCATGTAGTTTGAGGTAATTATGTTTGTGTTTGAGACTATGTATGTATTTTAAGTTTTCAAATTTTTTACCCATTGTGAACAGTGAACCACACACCGAACCGGGTTGGACCGGGTTGGACCGGCCGAACCGTGAACCGGCCCCCTCGCCGGTTCGATGTCCGGTCCGGTTCTGATAACTATGGTTTAGACACAGAATATGTTAAAGTCGAACACATATACATTTTAAAATAAATCATGTAGTTTTGCTTAATCTTGTCGTGTTGAAAATTTTCATACCCCGTTTGCAACAAATGTATTATTTTTTGATCAAATGTATTAAGAGGAAGAAAAATTGAATAAAATCATTTAATAATATTAAAGTGAGAGAAATCCTCATTGGGAATCTTTTTAAGATAATGATACCTGGAGAAGAGTAGTAATCCATCATTGCTTAGTTACTTCCTCTCATACCTTTATTAACTTTATAGTTAAAAACTTAAAACTATTTGGTGTAACCAAACTCCTAATCATTAATTCCATAACTGGTTATTTAAGTTTGAAATCCCATTAAAAATAAATCTACTACACTTTTAAGACAATATTGGATAGACAAATATTATTTTTTATTCAAATTATAATTTACCATTAATTTTGCTCAACTAGTTCAAGTTCAATATGTGTATCGCATATGACTATTTTATGAGTTAAAATATCGAAAATTCTCCCATCGAAAATTAAAATACCAGCATTCTAAGGTTAGACAACAGAAAAGAGATTGTACTTGACCAATTACTTACCTCTCGTGACCAATTATTTACCTCTTGAAACGTAAATAATTATTTAGTAAACATAAAAATAAGTAACCAAAATGTAATATATATCAAATCTAAATGGTAAAATAAGTAATCAACCCTAATATATATATATATATATATATAATTTTAGTCCTTTACTACTAATAATATAATATATTATGCAATTTAGTTTGAATGGGTTTAATAGATAATTAATTAAATAAGTGATGAATTCCTGTAGGTGTTGAAAATGAAGAACTCTTTCTATGAACGGTCTTTTCTATAGGATTAGTGTTTAAAAGGTCAAAAGTTTATATACCTAATGACCCTAAACGTTAAACAACTTTATTTAGGTGCCTTCATTTCTATCAAATTAAGAGAAGGGTCGAATTAATTAAGTGTTATTAGTAAAAGGGAAGTTTCTCTTTTGGACTTTTCTATAGAATTTGGAAGGATGGACAAACAGACAGACATGCAGGAGCTGGTTTGGTCAAATTAAGTTTTCTTCATTGTAAAAGACAGACTAACTTAGTTTACCTGTAACAACAATTTAGTAGCATATACAGTGGTTTAATGCTTCATTCTTTTATTAAAAAAATTGAGTTTGAATCTTCGTAATGAAAAAAATCTCATGACCACCACTTTACTCTTTATGTGAGTGACTACGATGCGAGTGAATATTATTATAGATATGGAATAAACATATCATGAATATTATTCTCTTTATTAGAGTCGATAATGGTGCGGTGAAAATTCAAAAATTAGGGTTATAATACCACCATTTTTATTGGTTAACTTAACTATTATGGTGCAGTGCGCTTATGATGCTGATCAATTTTTCACTTGTGATATTTATTTCATAACTATGTTTATAACCATAACTGTGATTATTATAATAATGATTTATTAATATAGAGATAGGCTAATGAATGGTGATATAAGTAAGATTTTTTTACTGACCAAACTCTTACTTAATTACTTAAATGTTAAATACCAAGTAGCTACCTGAACTTTGGACGTTTTGTTACCAGCTACCCAAATTTTGAAAATTCAAAACGGGCTACCTCAACTTTGAAGAAGGTGCAAATAGCTACCTCCGTCCAATTTCCAACGAATTTCCGACGACTTTTAGACGACAATTGACGGAAAATTGAACGGAGGTAGCTATTTGCACCTTCTTCAAAGTTGAGGTAGCCCGTTTTGAATTTTCAAAGTTCGGGTAGCTCGTTGCAAAATGTCCAAAGTTCAGGTAGATAGTTGGTATTTAACCCTTACTTAAAATCATAGTATTTTAATTTTACATCTCAATTATGTTAAAATTACAAGTGTTTTAATAATTTAGTTAATCTTTTAAATCGAAATATTCAAAATTTGATGTATAGGAACTTGAATAAAATACGACCATTTTCAGTATGGATATAAGGTTAAAACCATGATTAATAATTATAGTATACAAATTAAAAAAAGTATATAATTATAGTATTTATTATATCTACATTATACTCTAATAAGTGAAAGTAAAGCTCTTGTTTTTTTACATTCTAGGACACCCCTCCTGTAAAGATGGGGTCATTAGCAAACATAACAGTTAACAAGAGAGAGAGGAATAAAGCCGCCCCTAGCAATCTTATGATTATTTTTTCAATTTCCTATTTCCTCAATTAAGAAGTTCAAATAATAATAGAAATACAAAATAAAAGATAAGAAGAACGCAAATTTTCTTACCGAGAGACCTCAATAGAGGTAACTTTAAAAGGATACATTTCACAATCGCAAGTGGTTTTCTCAAATAACATGGTCACGGAGTCGACTAACCAGTTGGCGGGGTTGTTGGGCCTGACTAAAGTGGACAACCTGTCTAATTACCTGGGGTTCCCTATGAGTTTTTCGAGTAAGGAAGTGAAGTCATTCACTTTCATCCTGGACAAAGTCCGGACAAAGCTTGCGGGTTGGCGTTCTAAGCTTCTATCTGTCACGGGTCGTGAGATCCTTATTAACTCGGTTATGACTTCGATTCCGGCTTATTATATGCAATGTACTAATCTCCCATCTTATACTTGCAATGAGTTGGATAAATTGAACAGGAACTTTCTTTGGGGCTCTTTGGAGGAGAGAAAGAAAATGCACCACCTGAGCTGGGAAGTGGTAACTCTTCCAAAGGATAAATGGGGGCTAGGATTGACACAGACCAGGGAAAGAAACAATGCCATGTTAGCTAACCTAGCCTGGAGAATGGAGAGGTCGGAGGCTCCGTGGGCGAGTATCCTTAAGAATCGGTACTTCGGGCCAAACAGGAGGGAGATGAAGACCGGATCAGTCACTTGGAAAGCACTGAGAAATGGGAGGAGCTGTCTGAAGGAAGGACTAGGGTGGATTGTGGGAGACGGAGCTAGCGTTAACGTCTGGTATGATAAATGGTTTGACCCTAACTCTTTGCGTAATATGGTGCAGGGTCCTCTGGGCTTCGAGGAGCAGGATCTTAAGCTGCAGGAGTTAATTTCAAATAATGGGGAGTGGGACGTTTCAAACCTGTCACTCCAGATCCCGAATTCCATTGTGGAGATGATAAGAGCGACTCCAAGGAGTATAGGCCAAGGGGGTCAAGATAGGAAGGTATGGTGGGGCTCTCCGACAGGTACACCATCCGTAGCCATGGTTCATAGGAGTATTAGCCAGAAAAGGCACAACCACATCGAGCAGGATCGGAGTAAGTGGAACTGGATCTGGGAAGGTAAAAACTTACCCAGAATCAAACACTTTTTGTGGTTGTGTAATCATGATCGTATACCTACTGCTTGCATGCTTAGGAAGAGAGGTATGGATATTGATCCCGTTTGTAAAATCTGTGGCCTATTTGAAGAGAACACCCTGCATGTCCTGCGGGATTGTCAGTATGCTAGGCAGGTTTGGTTGGATATTGGTATTCCGGGTGACATAGATTTTCATGATAACCAGTTAGCGGTTTGGTTGAAAGCTAACAGTCATGATGATAGGGAGCATCACGAGGGGATGAAATGGGGTTTGATTTTTTCCTCTGCTGTGTGGTTTATCTGGAAAAACAGAAATTCGTTTATTTTCACTAACAAATTTCTGGATAGAGATATTGTGAGTCTAACACTTTCGCAGGTAAGAGAAATCTCGATTGCACTGGAGAAGTCACAACACGCTCGGAGTGGGACGGAGCTCGAAGTTAGATGGACTACTCCAGAGTTTGGTTGGACCAAACTGAACACAGATGGATCAGCGATAGGAAATCCGGGACCAGCAGGATGCGCAGCGATTCTAAGAAATCACCTAGGTGGTTGGGTGAAAGGGGCTCAAATAAGACTGGGCATAACGAATAGCTTGGCCGCAGAGTTATGGGGGATAAGGGACGGGCTTATATTGGCAAGGAAGATGGGAATTCAGGACCTCCATGTGGAGTCGGATGCTAAAGAGGCGATAGGTATGATCCTAGAAGAGAACTTGGAAGACAGACCGCTAACCCCTATTATCTGTGATTGCAGGAGACTGATGCTGGGATTCAGGAGAGTGAAGCTAAGGCACGTGTTCAGAGAAGGAAACGGAGCAGCTGACATGTTGGCTAAGGAAGCGGTCAACATAGAATCAACCTTTGTTGAGTTGGATCAACCACCTAGGAGTGTTGTAGCGATTCTTAGACTGGATACCATGGGTGTGACTAAGACTAGACTTGTAACTCTAGAGTAGACTACTTTGTATGATTTTGTTTCAGCATTTACCAAAAAAAAAACATAGGTTATATCCTTATGAAATTGGAAATGACACTAAAATAAAATTTTATAAAATCAAGATTTAACATGTAATTCTACTTTTTTTATAAGGTCTAAGCCGTCTAACACTTCTCTTAGAATACCACATTATCAACCGGTCATCGATTAGGAATAATAAAAATAGATTGAAGCGGAGTGATGCATTCTTTCATGCAAGGTGTAACTGTTAACAATAATCGTGGTGATCATTTCTTCAGGTATAATCAATCTTGAATTTTGGTGGGCCGTCCGATTCCAATATTACGGCCCATTCTCGAATGAAAGTATCGTTCTACATCAATGGGCTTTTGCGGGTTTAATTATTTAATCGGATAGAATATGACTATCTTCCTAATATTTAGAGGAACCGAGTGTGTGTTTTTCCTTATAATTTATTTTCGAAAATTACGTTTTTTATTAGTATTTGGTTATCAATTGAATTTATATTTTTATTCAAACTTAATAATATATTTTAAAAATCGCAAAAATAACAAAATACTTATAAGAAGATCGCTTGTCGTTTGAATCCACTCATTCTGTAACCCTCTCGAATCAAAACTTAGTTGTAACTCATTCTGTAACCTGTTGGGTATCGATAGTGACAGCCCAATAAGGAAAATGCATCGAAAGCCCAATAACCCTAGAGGGGGTAAACCCAAGATATTCGAACCGGATCAGCACTAAGTCAATGTCAACCTGGCCCACCATAGAGTGACCCATGATCGAGCCCAAGACGATATGGACGCCAAAGGCTCCCCAGCTGGTCGCCATCCTTCTTCAAGTCGCGACCTCCTACGACTCGCCATGGGAATGCTCGCCCCGAAGAGAGTCTTGTCTTTCTCCTCTGGTCCCACTAACCGTTAATAAGGAAGTGGTCACGATATCCCGCGTATCTCGGTCACATATTCACTAAAGATTAGATATGGTAACTGCAATATCTCGCCGTAACTGCCATATCTACTATCCGAATCTTCAACAACACAATATTCACTAAGATATACGGTTACCTTATACGGTTTGATCTCTCCTACCCTATAAATACATCTGCTTTACATACGTTCATTACATTTTGAGTTATATACACACACATATACTCATTTAAGTATCGGAGAGGGACCCAGAGACACCCCCTCTGTTGCGCTCCCCTACCTGCAGGTTCACCGGAGTTGGAGCAGAAGCACCATTCAACCTTCATCTGACATTCAATTCACTGCCAGATCAGCAACCAAGATTTCACGATCCAACATAACCCTCTCTCAAGTAATAAATTATTTTTATAATTTTCAAAATTTATTCAATTAAGTTTTGATGGAAAATGTGATTAAATGGGTAAACTCGATTGATAAAAACAATTTTCAAAAAACAATTTTTAAGAAAAAAAAATCAATTTTATTTTCAATATTAGTTGACAAAAATCATATTTTACTTTTACCGTATTTAATAATATCAATCTACAGTATCATAATAGTTTATGGAGTAAGTTAAACCAATGCCAAAGATGAGGGTGGACAACATACTTAACTGCAAATGGTTCCGTATCACACACGCGCCACGAGTTTATCGCCTCCTCCGCATCGGCACTGCAAAATCGTGTGAAAATGCCGTCAAAATTTCCCAGTCTTTGCTTCCGTGGGCTGTACACCCCGGCGATTCATTGCCGATCATGATCCTGCCATTTTTCCAGTTTCAGTTGTTTATTTCTTTGTGCATGTATATTTGTCTTTAGTGATGCTAAAATCGATGTTTTTACGCTGATTCGTGACAAATTGAAAAAGTCAATTAATAATAAGTGTGAATATGATAAAGAAAAATTATGAGATCGACTATTTTATATGTAATACTTTTACTAAAATATTACAATGCTCTAATAGTTTTTTTTTACATATTTAGCATTACTAATTTTAATTAAACTAATTATCAAATCGACATCATGTTTCCATAGTTATCAAAATATAGTCCAAAATTGCAAAACAAATTCATGCTTTTAGCCATTTTAAACCATATACCCATTGCATACTAGCTAAAAGTTTTATCAGTATACTACTAATTCCAATTATTTTTTTATATGCTTCAAATACATTTATTGAATCAACTCTTATATTATTGTATTAAATATCTCATATTTATTTATTGATGTTCTTTAGTAATTAACTTATGTTCAACATATTTGTTTAATCATAATTTTAATTTAATTATGTAGGTAATGTATTAATATTTTAAAATACTTGAAAAATAAGTATATTTAGTATTAAAAAGCTATCAGAATACTTATTTTGAAAATATTTTTTCAAACATCTCTAAAAAATTAAAAATAAATTATAGTATGTAGATAATTAAATTAGAACTATAAGGCATATATGATGTTAAGTTTCAATTTTTTCATTAACCATAAAATTTGTTCAAATTTAATAAAATTGACAAAAAAAATAGCAACATTACTTTGACCAAATTTTATGATCGATGAGAAAATTAAAACTTAACACCATATATGTCGTTAGAGTTCTAATTTAATTATCTACATACTATAGTCTTTCTGTTTTTTTTAGAGATGGTTGAAAAAATATTTTCAAAATGAGTATTCTAGTAGTCTATAAATACTAAATTTAAAATATTACTTATTTTTTTTAACTATTTCAAAAATGATACATAATTAAATTAAAACTACAATTAAATAAATGACATTGAACATAAGTTAATTACTAAAGAAAATCAATAAATAAATATGAGATTTTTAATACAATAATATGAAAATTGTTACAATAAGTATATTTGAAGCATATAAAAAAAACAATTGGAATTAGTAGTATAGTGAAAAAATATTTAGCTAGTATGTAAGATGTTCAATGTTCAAAACTTGCTAGAAGTATAAATTTTTCACAATGTCGAACTGTAATTTATTAACTACGAAAATATATGGTTGATTTGATAATTAGTTAATTCAAATATGAATTTGGTCAAAAAAAAAATCAAATATGTAAAAAAAACAAACTAATTGGAGCATTATAATTTTTCAACAACAAATAATTTGTATAAAGTATTTGGTCTGCAAATAGAATTTTTGTTTGATAAATGAATGCATAATAACTAATATTACATTTTTAACCACAATATTTTCAAATTCAATTCACGCGAAACTCTTATAAGTACAATCACATCTTGGATCTGTAGCCCAAAACAAATGGCGACATGTTCAACAAAAAAATGGGCTTTAGCCACGTGGAAAGTGGCAGACAATGTGAGTCGTCATCCGTCATCATTTACAATCCGTCCATCGATGTCTCCCTTTCAATACTCTATTATAGCAATTTGGAATTCTTATACTTCATTCACGAGAGACGCAAAAGACCATCCAACTCTTGGTCCACAGTATCACCTTACTTGGATGTAAGATCGATTATTTTTAGGATTATTACTTAGATGACAAAAAAAACATGGTAAGGTGAATAAAGTAAGAGAAAACTATAATTCTTTGGGTTAATAATCAAATAACAAACCAAATTTTGAGAAAAAACAAAACAGCAAACTGAATTTTTTTTTATTGACAGTCAACAAACCAAACTTTAGAAATTTAGCAAATAACAAACTTACCTCAAATTTTCATTATGTTTGAACGACTTTTTCAATGTTTGAGGGAGTTATTAAGTTGTAATAATCTTTTCTTAAAATACTTCAACTAATGTTGACTTAATAATTCCCTCTAACATTGAAAAAATTGATTCAAACATAATGAAAATTTGAGTTAGGTTTGTTGATCGCTCAATTTCAAAAGTTTGGTTTGTTGTTTGTCAACAAAAAAAGTTCGGTTTGCTGTTTGATTTTTCCTCAAATTTCGGTTTGTTTTTTTGGTTATTAACCCTAATTCATTTATACAATTGTCACTGTGTATGAGATGTGTAACATGAAAAATATATTTCTTTATGGGTATAAATTGTACGATTCGACGTTTTATGCAAAAATTATTGAAAATCATAATAATCATCATAAAAAAGTATGCAATAATAGAGATTTTCTTTTCCTTTAAAGATATTATAGATAATTTTTTTTTTTTGGCCATCATATTATAGATAAATGATATGTGTATATATGTCAACATTTCACTAATTGCGCCCTTTCATTCATTTATTTTGTCTGAGAGCTTGTCATCTCCCAACAAACTACGCTTCAATTGAAGGTTATTTGGCACTTCGATTAGATCCAATGATCTCCATTCATTGCCATAACTCGACGGAATGACCCAAATTCAACGGTCCTGATCTCAACAAGAGAAAAGCTCCATATTCATGCATGTCACCTTCAAAGATTGATTGAATATACAGCACTAGGGTTTGCATCTGCGGACGTATATATTACGTATTTACAATATAGATAAACTTCCAAAACGTGGAGTGTATAATAATCCATTTTCGATTCAATTATAAAGAACATCTTATAGAAATAAGTTGTTAGTGGGCAGCTAGCTCAGCTCCCATTAGGGGTGAGCAAAAGGTGGTCGGGAGACCGAGACAAAAAAATTCGATCCACTACAAGAAACTCGAGCATAAACATCGGCAAAAATATGTTGCTAACT
Organism: Chamaenerion angustifolium; assembly: GCA_946814005.1. NCBI lineage: Eukaryota > Viridiplantae > Streptophyta > Magnoliopsida > Myrtales > Onagraceae > Chamaenerion > Chamaenerion angustifolium. Next base: position 31,885,935 of record OX328275.1, read on the forward strand.
TCATAAATACCGTTGCTAAGTCTTAACAGCGACTAAATCGTCGTCGCGGTAGTCCCGTCGTTAAATGTCTATACGTCGACAATTTGCCGTTGTAAAAGGATTGGCGCTGTTAGCATGTGGCTCCCCACGTCAACTTTACAGCGGAATCAATTTGTTGTTAAACACAGATGAACGACGACAACTATATGTCGACATTATAGATTATTATTAGTGATGACAATATTCTGTCGTACAAGTATTGTTTTAGACACGACTAATAGTTGCTGCCTTTCAAAGGAAACAATTTCCAATTTCATTGTCGTTAAAAATTTAAATCTACGATAGGATTTTAGTTGTAACAATACCTCTGTTTTTAACGTCCATGATATTTGTAATGAATCAAGCTTATTTATGTTCACTCACACATTGTTATCGTCAATGTATGTATCTGAATGGTCGTATTGTTGTCCAAAAGTTGGCTTTGTTACATGTTTGTATCTGTGTCAACATAAAGTCGATGCAAGTTGTTATAATTTGTTACAATCCTAATTTATTTGTGCTGTCAATTGTGTATGTATAACAACAGTAATTTTTGCCGTTATACATGTCCTTTTCATATATATGTAAATCCATTCACTGCTGCTATAAGTGCATTCGGTCAACCACCTTTCAGCTGGCATTAATCTACCAAGACAGTAACCATAATTGGTTGAAGTTCATAAGCTGAATACACATCATGCATAACAACCAAAAAACCATGAAACTTTGTACATAGAACACGTCATAAGTCGAATGCATATCATGCATACTAACCAGAAAACCAAGTAAGCATCCCCACAAACAGGTTGGTCCCCAAAAACATACACATCAACTAAACCATCGCCTATCTAACAGTCCTTACACCCACTATCAACATGATGGTGTTAAAAAGCTTAACAGTGAAAATTAGTCAGTACTGCTCCCAGTTCAAACATTTGGATTTGCACATCAAACCACCCAAGTGTTAGTCGAAATTGAATAATATCTTCGTATGTATTAATAGTTGAAATACTCATCAACATGTTTGTATGTCGGTTTACCTTGTGTTTCGTAATCATCTTGGAGATGGCCATTTGCTAGCATAGCCCTTCTCATGATAGCCATATCCTTCTGAACAGCAGCCATACTAGCCTGAAATTCAGCCAGTTGCCGAGTGACTTCTTCAGCCTTACGAACACTTTCTTCGGCAATTGCCCTAAACTCCTTTGTTTCTTCCCTTGCTTGTCTCAGCTGCACACTCTCCATGACCCTTGCAACCTTGGAGATACGGCTTCTACGCTTCTCCGGCATTCGAACTTCCCGGTATAAGGCATCCTTGTTCAAAGGCAGATCATCCTCAACTTCTACTTGAGCAGCCATCTCTTCAACTTGCTCATACAAGCAAATATTTACACAGTATGTTGGATTGACCAAATTCACATTGAATAAAAAGATTTTAGAGTGTATACATACCATGATGGACTTTGACTTTGCATCAATTGGGATCCCCTTTTTGTCGAGATGATTTTTCAAGAACATGTGATACTCCCCAGGATGGACACGGTTGTTCTTCTCAATCTGTTCCACAACACATAATATATGGCTAATTTTTAATCAACAGTAAAGCCTACAGGTTAAAGCAGTATAAGAGCTACACGGTTACCTCCTGCATTTCACGTTTTGCAAAGCTGCATGCTCCAGATGTGTGACGCATAACCTGGTTAGACCTATTTTTTGTTTTGTTTTGTTCGCTTATGATCTAACCGGGGAAGTAGAAAAATAATTAGCTTGAGATAAACTTACTTGATCCTAATGTATGTGATAAATAACAAGATTTGATTAGAGATAGATTTAAGACCTTGAATTCATCAGAACTGAACCGATTCACTAAATATACCCAGTCTTCTTTTACCACATCTGGAGGACAATGTTGGAGACGCTCTTCATTTGTAGGATACCTATCGTAATGGAAACGCTTTAAATTTGCACGGTAGTTTCTGTACTTGTCTCTTAGGACCATGACAATTAGTTTTTTCAGGTTATCATCATTAGGCACCACGAACTTTTCCTAAACATATACAAACCCTATTCAATCGCCAATCATTCTGTTGCAGTAAAAAAGGTGATCAATGAAAGAGTGTACGCTTATATACTTACTGAAACCACCTCAAGCATCTTAGCTTCATAGTATATTGGTTCCTTGGGAATATCACCCCAATCTTTCACATGCAAAGGTGCATTTGTCCGTTTACGGACAATACACCCGCACCATGATGCAAAAGTTGAGGCGTTTTGAGAACACACCCGACCTTGTTCATTAAACTTGAGCTCTTCTTTTTCGTTTATACTGTTTTTTGACAGCCTAATACAACGGGTTCTCCCACGACGTAACTTCAGGACACTTGGTGGAAGGATATCATCAGGTGCAGGGATAGGAGCTGCATGCCCAAGCGTCAGGTGCATGAATAAACGACAATAGGCTAAATACGATCACATATATTTCAGTAATGCTAGACATTTCAGTAACCCTGATAACCTGCTACTGATTCTTCCACAGGTGTTGGAGCAACTGGTTCCTCCCTCGGTGTTTCGTCATAGGTGTTAGGACAGAGTGTTTCACAATCTGATGTCTCCAAGCTTCTCTCTACAGCATGGAAATTAACAAAGAAACAAATTAGCCATTCAACTCGGACAACAGTTTTTGCGTGACCACCCAAGCATAAGTCCATAAGAATGAACTTACGTTTGGTGTTTCGTCCAGATTTTCGTGGAGATCTACGCAGTGGCACTTGCTGTGCAGCTTGTTTCCTCCTGTCACCTCTCTTCGAACCGGCCATGCTTGTTTGAATCACTTTAAGAAAACATAAATTGACATGGGACTGAGACAACCGAACTTATCTTTTCGGCCACCCACTGTATAAGTTAGAGATAAAGGTCGAAACTTTCACAATAAAGAACACCCAGTCGGAACATACTCTATGATTGAAACAAAGAACAGGAAGAAAATACGGTGAAGAACAAGAAACGGATAACAAAAGAGCAAGCTTGATCGATGAACACAGATGGAACCTAAACACAAGAAAGCATGCCTAACATAGATACCTAAACACAGATGAACCTAAAAACAAGAACCTCATAGAGGAAATCCATTTTTTGCAGTATATCAAAGCATAGCCTACGGATAGTGGACTGTTCACATGCAGTACAACATCAAACAGATGAAGGGAACCCACGCATACTGCATGACCGAACTTACCGCTGAGCTGCAGAGGGAACGAATTACCTACGGAGCTTCGTCTATACTTCGTCAAGCTTGGAGAAGCTTTGCCTTCAGCTCTGAAAAATGGCAAGTCCGGATATATGTTATGGAGGGAAACAAAAGGTTTCGTGGAACATAATCAACCTCGGGATATGGTGCTGACCAAATCTGACTGTGGATGTTACTCCCCTTCAGATGCCATAATTAATTCCATCTGCAACAAGACAAATAACACATGGCTTGTCTTGTACCGAATTCACCCTTTGGCATCCACTAAGTTCCATTTGGTATCCACTAAGTTGAGAAAGCTGGGTTTTGGGCTCCTGCAACTTCTGGTATGGCCCAAACAGAAGCAAGTTCTGGTATGGCCCAAACAAGAAGGCTGGGTTTGGCTCTTGCAGGTTGCCTAAACAAGAAGGTTGGGTTCTGGTCCTATCCTAAGCAAACAGAAGTCCCAAACAGGTTGCCCTGTTGTAACAATTTACAGGGCAAATTCCAGCAGCAACGTTTCAAAGATATTCCAGCAGCAACGTTTCAAACAAATAGGGTCTCCAGCAGACAATGCATGAGTAAACAACATCCAATATGTTGAATAAAACACCTACATAACCTGTTTTTAAGGAAATATTGGAGTTGAACATTATTTAAACCGACACAAAGTATTTGTTACAAACTGTTTAGACAAAAACAACAAGCAAATAACAGAAAGAGCAAACTGTCATAGTACACATCCTAATGCAAGTATGCTGCATAAATTGTCAAGTTAAGTGATACTGTCATCATTCTTCTAACTTGCATCAGAGAGTTCTGATTCATCCGACCCCCCATCGTCGTTATCCTCTGAATCATTGCTGCTCGAATCAGTGCTAACATGGTCATTCTCCTCAGACTCATAGCTGCCCTCATCAGTGTGAACATCATGTTCATCCTCCAGATCATTGCTGGACGAAAACTCCTCCTGATCCGAATCTCCCAAATGTTCTCCCGTGTTTTGTTCAGTGATTGCAGGAACATTAACGTCAACCATCTCACCCTCTTCATCATCTCTACCCCCACTGACCTATTTCATGTTGATCACCAACTATCGTAGCACGTTGACCACTGGTGCTCCCTTCTTGGTATGCCTCAACTTCATCACCCGATGTTCGTCCAGCAAGAACCCACCTGACGTTTTATGGCTGCTGTCAGCACAATGCTCCAAGCACGGTCTGTGTGATCCGGCAAATAAAACACATGCGTAGCTTGAGATGCAAGAATGTACGGCTCGTCGGTGTGTAGAAAATTGGTGTGGTTAACACAGGTGAAGCCGTAATCGTCAATCTTGAACCCGTTTGCCTCTGACAGAACATTATACCATTGACATTTAAACAGTACAACCTTAAGGTTATCTAAGTACTGAATTTCAATAACATCTTGCAGCACACCATAGTAGTCTATATCTCCAGAGATTGGATTGTTGTCTCGGGTGTTGCTATAACACGTTGTATCCGCTTTGCAAAGAACTCCACTATTGTCAAAGCTCCATTAATTTCGGTCGTTAAATCAAAACCGTTTGGACCGTTTATATGGTTTTGATTTTTTTTTTTCGGTTTTGGTTTGGTCTATAACATTTGGACCGTTAGGCATAATTTTTTATATATATTTATGTTATGTATGTATATCGCTCTACAAGAACACAATACAATAACTTAATTTTATTACTTCTTTATAAAAAAATTAATATATCAAAATAATATTTGATTCAATTGACATAATTTCTTTAAAACCAACCGATTAGACCGATTTTTTAAAAATTATTTCGAAATCAAAATAACTATACTATCTAATATAATTTAATATCATAATATAGAATTATATAAATTACTATAACAAGATATAGTATCTAATATAATTTATTAATGTTATAGTAATTTATTATTAATCGAAACATTTTTCATTTAAATTATAATATATTTTTTCTCGAGCGTTCTTTTATAATTAATTCTATCAAAATAAGACATATATAATAAATTCACTAAAAAAAATAGTTAATGATCTCCATGGTCTTAACGGTCTAGGACCGAAATAAGACTAAGACCGAAAAAGATTATAAGCCAAAACTATTGGTTTCGATCCACAAATGATACGGTCTTTTTGGTTTGATCTCTCGTAGGCTCAGGCTTCCTGATCTTCTCCCTCACCCCTAGCTCATGATAAAATCCTCTATTTCCTTAATAATGCCAATATTATTTAGTATTTACTAACACTCGGTGCCTATTTTTTATATTATTTTTTTATTTTTGAAATATTAAGTATTTACATTTCGGTCACAGTTCAAACTTCAAACTTCTCTTTCTCGATATCGACATCACTGAACCGGATTGAAAATGTCAGTCACCCCCGTCGTAAACCGATGGTTGAGATTCATCCATCTTTACATGATAAAGCAGGCATTCGGATTTTCATCGCTGAACATTTGGGGAGCATCCAGGCGAGGATCGGGATGATAGCCGTAATAAGGGGTCGGGTAAACGGAGACGGCAGGAGGAGGGACATTCGCGTAGCCTGCATGGTAATTGTAGGGATCCACTGCATAATTGTGACTGACGTAACTTTGCGCTGGATGGTGCATATACGAAGCTGACGGTTGGAAGTATAACGGACGATGCTCAAATTTACTGATCTCCATCTTTGGTGGTGCAGCATTTTCTTCACCCTTGACTGTAACCACCTCTTTGCTTCCTTCTTCCTTCTTGCCGCCATCACCATCCTCTTTCTTCTCAGGTGTAGGGGGGGCAGGGGAAGGAGAAGGGGCTGGGGTTGGGGTTGGGGCCGGAGAAGGGACTTCTTTGGCCTTGTCATTCTTCACTTCACCTCCGGAAGCGGGGTCTGCTTCCTTGTTGCCATCACCAACCGCAACGTCCTCCTTCTTTGGCGGAGGAACCACCTCGACACTCCTCTTGAGCTTCTCCCTGAGGTACGGTGCTAGCCCCTTCACGTCCATAGTCCCGGTCACCGACACTTGGTCATTGGCCCTATCTATGTCCAGTGACTCCACTCCTGTTGAAAGAATCAAGTAGCAAAGTTATAAACCAAAATCACGTCTTTCTGGTACAGTTCGACCACAACAGTAAGAAACTGTGATCGATTGAAACATTACTCTAAAACCATGCAACAATCTCTTAATTATTTTTTTTGACAAGCTTTGAGTTCTTACCTTTGATCTTGAGAATGATTCTTTTGATCTTTGTGATGCAGCCATCGCAGTGTAATCGCATCCTAAGAACCACCGTAGCCTGAAACCGACATGAAAAAGATCCAGTGTTAGCTCCAACGACCCAGGAATAGTACTCAGAAGACAGAACATTAAATAACCTCATTGAATCATTAACACAACTCAAATTAGATATCTTTCCTTTTCAAAGCATATCGATCTGTTAGATATATTATGAATCTTGTGTAGCAAGGAATCAAAAGAATTACCGATTTGGGTTTCTTCTCCTCTTCCACTTTCTTCTCCTCCGGCTTCTTCTCTTCTTCGGGTTTCTTATTACCGTCAGAATCCTTCTTCGGCTGTGGAGAGATGATCTCGGCCTTCTTCTTCGTTTTCTCCTCCAACTTCTCTTTGATCTTAGCGGCGTCTACTTTTCCAGTCACCGTCAATTTGTTGGTGAGACTGTCGGTAGATACTCCTTCAACACCTACACCAATCCCAAAACTCAGTTAGAAAATCAAAGGTGGAGTGCTCCTCCAATGAATCACACTCAAAAGCTGATTCAACACTGTAAACCTTACTTACGTAATTCACGCTCCATTCATAAGTTCATATCTTAATCCGCGAATTAAATCAACTTCAGAATCAGATGAATCTGAGGACTAATTTTATGCATTAAGAAGAAGGCCGTTGTAATTATTATTTGCGTACCATCAAAATGACGAACAAGTCGCCGGACCTTCTTCGCGCAACCTTCGCAGTGCATGTCCATCTTGAGGACGACGGTGTCACTGCCAGCGTCCTTCTTAGCAGCAGGGGCGGCATCGACGGCCTTGTTCTCAGCCTCAACCTTCTGCATAAACCAATATCGAATCAGACGGCCGTTTTCGGACCTCAAATCAATCAAAACGGCAGATTGAACAAACTAGTGCGCACTGGGAAGAGCCATGTGTGGATGAGAATAGATTTGGAAGGAGTTGGAATTACCTCGCCCATTTGGATACAGTAGCCTCAGTGCGTAGCAGAGAGAGAGACAATGTGGGTACCTTGAGATCTAGAATGGTTTGAAGAGTGAAAAATGGAGGCAAAGCGCAGACATGGTATATATAGAAGCAGGTTTGGATGATGGTGACGATGATGATGATGGTAAATGGATAGGTATCTATGGCCCTAGAAATCTACGGATGTTAGAGTTTGGGGGTACTTTTGTAATTTCGTTATATATAAAAATATATGAATTATGACGTCAGTAAGCACGCACGCACGTAGAGAACAGCAGACAGTTGCTCCCGCCGACGCCGAGTTAGACTTAGTGAGGCGAAACGACGGCTGCTCGTTTTTGACATTTTTTCCAGTAATATTTTCTACTGCACTTTTGACTCCTTTTAATTTTGATCTTTTACTATCATTATTATAGTTCTGTGTATAGTAATAACAATTTGGAAAAGATAATTACACTGTAGCCACGTGTTTCAGTTTTGTTTCAAATTTACCCCAGAATAACTAATTACAAAAGGAGAAGTTCCTGTGAATACTCATTTCATGACAAAAATCAGTATATTTCGTCCCCAGATCAACCTTTCTTCACGTTAATTTTACCCGTTGATTATTACAAACGGTTTCTTTTTTTCTTTCTTCATTAATGCATTATTTTTCTGTCTGCTTGTGTAGGGAATAGAGCTAAAAAATGGCGAGTTTTTTCAATGGCTTTAAAGCATAGATGACGGCGCCAATGTAGCTTCACCTAGGATGTATTCCCATCAATCCAGTTATTTTCAGTTTGTGTTTAAATTTTAAAAAGATTATTAGTATCATTTATTTCCGGAAATGTTAAAAGTAATTTCCAAATTTGTAAGGCTCATTCCAATTTGGTATTGCATGCCGCTAGTGGCGGATCCATGTGAGTAATGGGAAATTTTTATTCCTCTATTTTTTTTTGATAATTTTAATAAAATGTTAGGTTATTTGTGATTAAAATATAACATGAACTTTATTTTTTATTTATTTGAAAAATCATATTTTACTACATGCCGCCTGCAGATACACTCGGCTAGTACAAGTGATGAAGTGTAAAGATTAGGATGTTTACCTAACCCTTCAAACTTATATTTTACCAGCTTAATTAATTAAAAAGTTAAATACTAAGGAGCTACATGAATTTTCAACGTTTTCAACGAACTATCCAAACTTTAAAAAATCAAAATGGACAACCTCAACTTTGGCGAAGGGTGCAATGAGCTACCTCCGTTACCCTCAACTATTGACAGAAATTAGTCGGAAAGTTCGTCGAAAATTCGTCATAAATTGAACGGAGGTAGCTCGTTGCACCTTCGGCCGAAGTTGAGGTAGCTCGTTTTGATTTTTTAAAGTTTGAGTAGTCCGTTGAAAAACGTTCAAAATTCAGGTAGCTTTTTGATATTTAACTCTTACTTAAATTGTCTAGGAGGAAAAGAGCGTGAACATAATATCACCCGTGTCTTGTATTTTGTAAGACTAATTAATGTTCTTTATTAATAAAGAATATTTTTGGGTCGATTAAATTTAACATCTCCAAATTATATTATGGCATTGCGAACAGGATAAAGACAGGTGCATGCAGACATTTGTCTTACGTCTTCCATCGAGTATAGCTATCAAATTTAGCGACGCTACATCTATATATCGAACAAGTATATAGGTTACGTATGTCGAACCGCTTATACATAAAATTCTTGAACGTAACATAAGAAAAGCATGGCATGGTTATAACGTTTATATATATATATATATAATATGTTATGTATATGTATATAACACGCCAATCAATTACATATATGGTGGCTAATAGATAGTGACCAGATATTCAAAACCATCATTATTGATTGACTAATTAATATGATTTCTTACGGTAAATATTGCTTTATATATATATATATATTAGCGGTGTCCTTTTAATGAAAACGTGAGCTTAATTATACCTTACGGTGATTATGAGAATAATATGAGTTAATTTCGTATACCTTATATTTAAATGATAATAGTAACTCTCTTAAGCACATATTCCAAATTGTAAGAATAAGTTAAATAGAACAAAATGATTTAAAAAATAGCTAAATATTTTATGACGAATAAATCCCACATTCTCGTAAATTTTAAATGCGTGAAGCTATATTTATAATTATTGAAACAACCATCTATTGAATATGCGTAGAAAATTCTGTCATGTTAATTGCTGCATGCATGTACGTTTCAATATATATATATATATATATATATTTATAAATCCTTTTAATTTATAAAGAGTCTCGACTCTTATATATATATATACTCTTTGTGGAGGGATACGGATTCCATTTCCATTCATACATATATATCCGTTTATCGTGACACATATTTATTATTGCTATCAACTTTAAGCAATTTTGTAATAAATATTCTATTAAACATTGCTATATAGTTGGAGTTAGTGGACTAAATGAATCATGAAATGTGACCCAAAATGATCAGATCTCCGGTTTATGAATATATTATACACAAGGACGAAGTTAAGAATTCATATTTGTAGGGGGGAAAATAGGGATAAATATTTAAGTTAAAAAGATTTAGTGGACAAATAAAAGTTTTTTTGTTTAAAAAAAAAAGGCAAATAAATTTTGACTAATTATTATAGCTAACTGCTTTAGATGATCTATAGAGTACTTAAATATAAATAATAAACAATAGAGTATATATATGTTAGGTTAGGTGCTCGTTTTTTACATTTAATAAATAACAGAGAAACAGCTGATGCAACGTATAAATCAACCGCCCTTTTCAGTCATCCATTCCATTATGTCATGATTGCTAATCGAGCTAAGTCCACTAATAATAGCTTTTATAAGTATATTATTGTTAACATAAACTTCAATATGTTGATTTAATAATTTTATAAATTAGTATTACAAGTGTACTAAATAATGTATTCAATTTTAGTATTTAAAAAGGTTTGATGGATTAAATTTTAATATTTTTAAAGTTTTATGTTATTTTTGTAATTTTTAAAATTTATTTTATTAAATTTAGATGAAAAAGTTAACAGAGGGCGCGAACTCGAACTTGAACTTTATCAAACATGAGAAAATGAAATTTACAATTTAAATTTTAAGAGATAAACTCGAAATTTAGTTAAATATCAAGAAATAATATCTTATTTTACCCATATTTTAGTTAATAACATTATAACAAGGAAACAACCATAATATATTGTATCATAAAAAATGTAATTAGTGGATTTACACTCACTTTTATTTTGTCTAATTACACTCCATATTTATTATATAACATTACAATTATATTGTAAAAATACTGTCGATATTGGAATAGCGTTGTCATGGATTTTTATATTGGGTTAATTACTTAATTGGTTACACATGTTTGACCAATGTTCAGAATGGTTACACATGTTTCAAAATATGATTAATTGGTTTTGAAATGTGACTATTTGTTTTTTTTTACTGTTCACTGTTAGAAATCACAGTTAAGTCACTATTTAGATAAGTAAAATGACGTAATTACTCCTAGAATCATCTTCAAAAACACATCATCATCTTCAAGAACAATAATCGAAGAAACCAGAAATCTGATTTCTGGGTTCTTCAAGAACCAGAAATCTGATTTCTGATTTCTGGTTCTTCAAGAACTCAATTTCTGGTTCTTCAAGAACCCAAAATCGCAATTCTGGGTTCTTGAAATTCTGTATTGCAGTATATGTTATCACAAAATGTGATTAAATGGTCATACATGTTTCTCTATAATGTGATTAAAAGGTCATACATGTTTCTCTATAATGTGATTAAATGGATACTGTTGTTTGAAATGGTGTGATTAAAAGGTTTGACATGTTACCCACATTGTGAAGAACCCAGAATCGCAATTCTGAGTTTCTCAAGAACCCATAAATGATGTTTCTGGGTTCTTGAGGAACCAGAAATCTGATTTCTGGGTTCTTGAAGAAACCAGAAATCTGATTTCTGAGTTCTTGAAGAAACCAGAAATCTGATTTCTGGGTTATCAAGATCATCAAATCGAATTTGGTTCGATTCTTGTTCTTCAATCCTTCCATGTGTTCTTCAATACAACTAAGGGCATAATAGTCATTTCACAATTCAATAATATGTTAAAAAAATTAATTAACGTTAAAATTAACGGTTTACTAACGGAATAACCAATTAATCACATTGAGAAAAACATGTGTAACCAATTAGTCACATAGCAAAACCAATTAATCACATTTTGAAACATGTGTAACCATTTTGAACATTGGTCAAATATGTGTAACCAATTAAGTAATTAACCCTTTTATATTTCTATTAATAATTTTTGTGCATACCAAATGTAATCTCAATATTCTAGTTAGTTATGTGATAGTTTTGGAAATGATCTAATAAAACTTTACTAAAATCGAAAAAATAATCTTAGTAAATAGCAGTTTACTTTTTAATGACAGAATAATAATACTGAAGAAAAATATATAATACTATTTATATTTCCATGTAGTAAATATTATCCATTTTAAGGGGTTTATTAATTATTTATTTATTCATAATTTATACTTATCGAGAGGATATGAATTAGTTTATTATTTAGCGTAAAGAGAATGAATTTGTCAGCAGAGTTGACAAAAAGACAAGAGTGGATGTCCCACGCCCACATTATACCGAGTCATCGCTGACTAGGACTTGAAGTTGAATATGTCGCATGTCCATACCTAACTATAGTCTCTTGATTCATGCATGCATGATTCATCCGAATCACATGTATCATGATAACCATGGCCATGAACATCATGGCTAATGACCGTTTGACTCTTTAAAAAAAATTGTAGATAAATTTGTATGTCCTTAGTATTTTTTAAAACACTGTTTATTTTAAAATTTTAAATACCAACTTAATGAATCTTAATTATGTCTGGTGTAATTTTTTTTGTTTAATTTTTAATATATTATTTAGAGGAGAAAAATGACGTAATATTGAATCAATGGAGTCAAAATGATTTATTATGTACTTTCTAGAATGTGACTGAATATATATATAACAATAATGTACAAGGTTTTACTACTTTGCTACACCAATATTAGCTTCTCCCTGTATTTGGTCAACAACATTGGCCTAGGAACTATGTAAATTTTTTTTTTTATGTAGTGAATATATAGGAATTAAGTTTAAGAGTGTAAAAATTATAATAAATTTAAATAAAGAATATTTGATAAAACTTCCGTAACCAATCCCCCCCCCCCCCCCCCCCCCCCCCCCTTTTTTTCTTACCTTAAAAAGAAAATAGTATAATACAGATCCATTTCCTTATATTTTAATGAAAATATAAAATAAATTTTCTGTTTAAAGTTTTTTTTTTCTAAATCGAGCATATCCCGATACGTTTTCACGTTATCCATCAGATTCAAGACAAGACAATGAGACCTTGTGGGTCCCAATCCACATCACCAACACATGGCACATAGTAGACCCTTCCTTGATTTCTCAGCTTCCATTCTTATTTTCTTTCATTCATTCCCCCAACGAAGCACGTTTCTTCGAGTTTACGTCTGACTATCTCCACCCTCACTATTGGCCAAAAAAAAAAAAAAATCTCCACCCTCACTACCTTCAAAAATAAGTGATCCACGATCCTGACTTGTTATAAATATATATATATAGAGAGAGAGAGAGAGAGAGATTTCATATGTTAATTTCCAACAAATTTGTTAAACTATATACATATAAGTGTTTCAAGGGGACCGGGAATTGAAACATGTCCGGTTTGGTTCAGCTAAATGACTGAAATGCATATGAACAGTGCTTGAACCGAGTTAAATCATGTAATTTTTTGAAAAAATCGACCGATTTTCGGTTCTAATTTTTTTTGGGATGATTTAAATTTTTTTTGTGGTTCTATTCGATTTAACACTTATATATGTAACACGTATATATATATAACACCGACGGACTATAATATTTTATTAAATATACATAGAATAAATTCAAATTGGATGGACAAATAAATAATAATTACTTATAGAATTTTATATATATATATAATATAATTACTAACTGATCAACTCGTGTGGTATCACTAAAATAGTCGTTGATACCATATTAAATTTTTATATTAGAACGAAGCCAAATTCACTGCATAATCAAAGAGAAACCCTTTTAACATGTGTACAATTTTTTTTCCATTTGGAAAGAACAAAGACAAACATAACATTTATCTTTTGAAAATTATGAAAAATAATGTTCCGTCAAATGGCAAAAGGTATAGATCTGTCTAGACAGCCCACAGACAGAGAAAAGCTTAGCCCATGTCTTGAGGGTTCGACTATTCTCTGGAAGCTTCTAGCGATCTTCATACCTTTTGAATTTGGGCCAAAAATAAAAAATACCTTTTGAATTACTTCCTATTAAGTCCTCCAACTTACAACAACTATATGTTTAGTCCTTACATACTAGTTTGATTTTATTTCATCTTCGAACTTACCATTTTAATTCTGATTTCATCAAAGATGGAGTATGTGATGAAGTGGCAACTGGATCCGATGTGGATGCACACGTAGGCACAATACTGTTTTTAAAATCAAAGCCTAAGGAAAACCAATGGGCTTGGAATATTTATCCAATTAACAATCAATTGGCAGAAGACCGAACCATGAGTATCAGTTTGAAACTGTTAGACATGATTAAATTGATTTGGTTACAAAATTTAAAAATCAACTCATTTTTTTTGTGATACGCTGATTTATTCGTTAAAAAAAAGTATTTTGAATTTTTTTTATAAGTAATATATACGTTATTCGGTGACATTCACGAGTGAGACTTAAAAGAGTTTTTACTCGCAAATGTTATTCGCAAGTCACAACTTTTACTCCTGTTCGCGAATGTCATTTACGAGTATAATTTTAGATAATGTTTACTGCAAATCGCATTCATGAGTAAGTATACATTAGTAATTATTTTTCAGAAGTTGATATTTTGGTAATTGATTTTAAATTGGAGTGTATTTTGGGGAAAGAAATATCCAGAAAACTAGGCTTATTCATGAACCGGTTCGATTTCAAACCGGTTCAGAACTGATCTTGTCTGGTTTGTAAAAAAACAGTATTTTTTTCAATTTCTAAAAAAACTAGTATGATTTAGGCAAAAAAAACTGGTGTGGTTCGAACCGATTCAGAATTGGTTCGAACTGGTATGATCTAATTTTTTTATAATAATTCTGGTTAAGAACAAAACAATCGCGGAATGACGAGCATGAGCAGATTAGCGTGAACAAAAATCATAGCACAAGTAGGGTTTGTGGCTAAATCAACAACCAAATCTTGACTAAATCAGCAACCAATTCATGTAGCAAAATAACACTAGCAACCAAATCACATTAGCAACCAATTCATGTAACAACCAAACAATAGACCGATTAAATCAGAGCACAAGTTGGGTTTGTGCCTTACTTTAATTTCTTGACTCATGTTGTTGGACTTGGTTCAGAGAATCGACGAATCACGAAGAAGAGGAGTGGAGTCTGAGCGTCGAGGAGCTGAGTGAATAAGTAGTTGAGACTGAGCATTGTCGCGAAGAAGAGGAGGTCAGACTTCGACGAACAAAAGGAGCTTTCGATCGAGGAGTTCAGCACTTCGACTGCGTCTATGTTAGATTTGAGAAAGAAAGGAGAATTGAGAGTACTTGTCAAGTGGAGTGGTCTAATTTTTGAATGTATGAGGACCTAGACTTTGAGTTAGAGAAACTGAAAAAATGATGTGGTTGAGAGTCATCAGACCGGTTTGGTTTATTGAAAATGATTTAAAGTGATTTGATTACGTATGTTTAAAGTGGTTTGATTTAAATTTAAGTATAAAACAGTATAAAAAACGAGTCGATTCGAGCTTAATTGAAATTATTATTTTGAACTGGTCTACTTGAAGCCTAAAAAACGGGTTTGATTCAGATACTAGTTCGACCAAACTGGCTCAAAACAGTATCAGACCAGACCATAACCGGTTCAGTTCGATCGAACCGATATTTTTGGACAAGCTTACAAAAAACAACATTTGATTGCATAAAACTTATTTTAAATGTTAAGAAATGTAAAATCCAACCCATCTTTAAGAAAACTAATGGAGTGACGGATGTTTTGAAAAAAAAAACTATTGAATTGGAAAACACTTTCTATGTTCTATGGAATCCACATACATGTGTTTTAAATCCGAAAACTGTTCTAAAATTAGTCAAAAACATTACTAGCTAATTGTTTGTATTTGTCATTTTATTACAATATAAAACAAAATATATGGAAATAGAAAGAAAATAATTACGCGTCAGATATTATTTCTCAACTAACTAAAAGTCTAAAATTATAAACGCATAGTTCCATATGAATATATTATTAAATGGACATTATTATTTTTCCCAAGTATTTAAGAAGCACAATACATTAATATATTTGATCCACACTTAAAATAACTATTATTTACATTGACCGTTAGCATCATAGTACTTTCTATACTATAAATTCCACTTGATTTATCGAGAAACTATGTATCATTTAATTTCTATATATTATTTAATTTCTAGAATCATACGTTGAGAGATGCCGTGTTGATATTCTACGTATCAACTCCCTATAGATGACAAAAGGGATAAGATTTTTTTTTTGGCCGGAAAAACAACACACTTCATTCAACAATAGGAAACGAGTTCGAGTACATAATATTATCCGCAATAATACATCTAAGTAAAGGAGTTGGTGGTGATGACACCCAATCTGATGGACACAACCCCGCTAGAACATTCCTCGCTACCCAATCCGCACAAGAGTTGGCGGATCGTGGAATGTGCTCCCAAGCAATCTCCGATAACGATGAAGAAAGGTTAACCGCATTGGCCAAGATAGGAGCAATTCTCCAAGCGAGCTGTCGGCCATGAATATGGTTTATAACATTCATGGTGTCCGTCTCGATGATCACCCGAGGCCATCCGTGTGCAATTGCCAGATTGACCGCTTGATATACGGCAAAGGCTTCAATCTCATCAACCGATCCCGCAATTCTCACCCCGCAAAGACCAGCACGAACACCGTCGGCTTCGTCCCGAGCTATAACACCGAAGCCTCCCCTAAGAGAGTCGCTCGACCAAGTCCCGTCGCAATTGATTTTGATCACCCCCGACGGAGGTCCTAGCCACGCCTGGAACTGGTTCTGATCACGGTCTCGTCGATGAACGTCCTAGCCCAGTTCGTCCATAGTCCTAGTGATCTCCTGCATAATTGAAGGCACGAACGGTTGGGCGTTATCATACACGATCCTGCACCTAGTCTTCCAAATAACCCATGACACCACCATGGTTCACCTCCACTCTTGCTTGCGCAATCTCCTCCTCGGGCCTGCAAAGTTGGTGACCAAGACCAGCCAATAGTCCACCGATCGCGAGCCCAGATCGATGCTCGACTGATCCATGAAGTGACTCCACACCTGTTTCACCCAAGGGCACGCAAATAACATATGTTCGCGGGTTTCACTCACAAGGCAAGACAGACAAGATGAATCCAAGTGTATCCCGCGTCTCGCAAGAGTGCCCCTCGTCGGGAGGATGTTGTTCGCCAGCTTCCATACAAACGCTCGGATCTTGGGCCAAACCTGCGCCGACCACACGACATTCCAGACCTGCGAAGTCACGGTCCCCGTCGAACGAGATGTGTCCCCTTGCGCCTGAGCTGTAAGGCTTGCCGCATGCAAAGTGTGATAGGCTGATTTGACCGAGATTTCTCCCGATCTCGAGTGAGGCCAGCGGTGACAGTCGGGTGTGGTGAGCAGCGGGATGGGAACCTGCAGAACATCATTGACGTCGTCTGGGTGTACAGCATCACAGATGGCGATCTCGTCCCACGATCCCGAGCCTGTTTGAATCCAAGTGGCCACCCTAGGCGAGGGTAGCTGGTTGTTGTCGAGGCGTGGTCTGATCCGCATGTTTGGCAAGGTGGGCACCCACGGGTCTGCAAAAGGGTTTATCGCCCCCCATCCCCGAGCGTCCACACGCCTTCCCCTCTTATCACATCGCACCCCTCTTGGAGGCTCGCCCATGCCCAGGAGGCTCTACCACCCACCGTGGCCTGCAAGAATGAAGTATTCGGGAAATAGAGGCCCTTGAGAAATCTTACCCACATAGAGTTCGGCTCACGAATGATCCGTGAGGCCATGTTGGCTAGTATCGCTCGGTTGAACTGGTTCATATCCCTAAAACCGTACCCTCCAACCGACTTTGATGTTGTCATAGAGTTCCAGTTCCTCCAATGAATTTTCCGGTTTCCCTTCTTTGAGCCCCACCAAAACCGTGCAATGAGACTATTTATCTCGTTGCACCAAGAGACCGGCAGCTTGAACACGTGCATAACATAAGTTGGAATTGCGCTTAGGACGGATTTTATCAGAACCTCTTTACCCGCATGATTCAGGAGCTTATTCCTCCAACACTGGATTTTGTCCCTGACTCGCTCCTTTAGATAATTGAGAGCCTCCCTCTTCGATCTCCCCCAAACAGTAGGAAACCCCAAGTAGAACCCGGGATCTGATGTCTGGGCAACTCCGAATAAAGACGATATGCTCCTCTTGTAGTCCTCATGCGCCCCAGAGTTGAAATACAATGTTGACTTTGAGAAATTGATCTTCTGTCCTGATGATTGACAATAGGCCCCGAGTGTGTTCTTGAGGTTTGTAGCCAAATCCTAAGGGCCCTTGAGAAAGAATATGGAGTCATCCGTGAAGAAGAGGTGTTGAATCTCGGGGCATGACCTCTTCGGGCGGATGCCTCTAATGATGCCCTTGGAAACCTGATCGTCAAGCAATCTAGATAGAACATCAGCGGCCAAAATAAAAAGATAGGGTGATAGAGGGTCACCCTGTCTCAGTCCCCTGGAAGGCTGTATGATGTCCGACTGGTTTCCGTTTACCAAGACCCTGTATGTGATTGAAGAAATGCAGGCTTTGATCCATGATATCCATTTGTCGTTGAATCCCCTTCTTGCCAAGCTCTCAAGAAGGAAGTCCCATTCGACCCTGTCGTAGGCCTTCTGCATGTCAATCTTGAGGGCGCATTCAGATCTCCCTGAAGCCGTTCTTGGCTTGCCTCTTGACTTCAGGAAATGGAACATCTCATGTGCGATGATAATACTGTCCTGTATGCGTCTCCCTGAAACAAACGCACTCTGGAAAGAGGTGACAAGGTCTGGCAAATAGGTTTTTAATCTATTCGCCAGAACCTTAGATATAATTTTGTAACCAAAGTTACACAGGCTGATAAGTCTAAAGTCGGATGCACACACTGGGTTAGTAATCTTAGGAATCAATGTAATATGGGTGTGGTTAAGAAATGAATGCATGATACCTGTTGTAAGGAAAGCGTTAACTGAAGTGAGCAGGTCTGATCCAATCGTGCACCAACTCTTTTGGAAGAAAGTGCCCGAGAAGCCATCCGGACCCGGTGCCTTCGAGCCCCCCATCTGAAAACAAGCCCTTCTGACCTCTTCCTCAGTAGCCAAAGTCGTGATTCGGTCGTTCATCTCCTGAGTCACTGAAGCCGGAACCGAACCCAGAATCTCCTCAAAGGGAGCTGATGTGGTGCCCGGCGAAGTGTTAAGTCGCCGATCCGATGCGAATAATTTAGAATAAAACCCGTGAATCTCAGCCTTAATGTTCTTGTCACCCTCAACCCAACTCCCATCACTATCCATAAGGCGGACAATTTTGTTACGGCGTCTCCTCGAGAGAGTTGTCTGATGGAAAAACTTGGTATTCCTATCGCCATGGCCTAGCCACTTTATCCTCGACCGCTGTTTCCAATAGATCTCTTCACGCTTCCAAAGAGCGTGAAGTCTCGACTTTAAAGCTCTTTCCTCATCATCGGTCGACACATGAGTAAGTTGTCCCTTTACCTTTGCAATCTCCCTCAAATTATGCTTGAACTCGGTTGAGCTCCAATCTGTGAGGGCAGCTTTACATCGGTCCAGCTTCCATTTCAGTTCCATACCATTGATCATCGGTCCTCCCCTTTGCCAAGCCGAGCGGATGATGTCATGACAAGCTTCCTTTTCCAACCACATCTCTTCAAACCGAAAGTGTCTCTTCCCCTTGCTTTCTTTGCGGGTAAGATGGATACCAATAGGGGCGTGGTCCGACCCAATCATCATACCATTGATGCAATGAGCCGAAGGGAAAGAGGTTAGCCAAGTCGGGTTAGCGATTGCCCTATCAAGGCGTTCCCGTATCCGATCTCCCCCTCTCCGGTTGTTACTCCACGTGAAAATAGGACCCTTGTAGCCCAAGTCTTCGAGGTTTAGATCTTCCAAAAGACTTGTGAAGCCATCAATTTTGTTTTGATCTTTTCGGCCCCCTCCCTCCTTTTCCCGATGGTGGGAAATGTTGTTAAAATCACCAATGCACACCCACGGTTCAAACCTATTCGCCCCCATTCTCCTGAGTTCCGCCCAATTCTGACTTCGCTTGACAAACATAGAATCCCCATATACCCAGGTGATCCTAATTGCCCCTCTGAAAACCGAGCTCGAAACTGTCGTATCCATGAAATTCTTGTCTTGAAAGTGAACTTGGATGTTAACCTCTTTTGTCCACCAAAGCGCCAAGCCTCCACTCAAATCAATAGGATGGACATAGGAGGCCGAGTCCATCCCTACTTCTCTTCTAACCTTTTCACAGTGAGCCTCATTCTTCTTTGTCTCCATAAGGAAGACAATAGACGGATGAGAGCTCTTCACTAGGTCTTTTAGATGGCGAATTGTCAAGGGAGACCCTAACCCTTGACAATTCCAACTTACGAAGTTCATTGGGAACCCGTGGCTGTTCGGGGACAGCCATCGGAACCCTTTGATTTTGCAGCTCGTGTTGATCTACGAACCTCAACACCCTTTTTATCCGCCTGGGACGTCGCCGCCCCCAAATTGTCGTCGGTGAGATTCGTTGCGAAACATATCATGCGTCCACTATCATCCCCCGAGTGCCCACTGTTGACCCTCCTTCGTTTTGATGATTCTTCCATCTTCGTAAGTTCATCCCCACAGTTGGTTCAGTCGATTGGGACACGACACCGAGCCAGTCCTTACCTCTCCTTGTTCGGTCCTTTCTTCCCACCACCCCACTACCCTGCTCAGCACAGCCCTGGGAAGGCCGTTTATGGTTGTTCGATGGGATGCTGCTCTGTGTAGGAACCTGGAGGATTGGCTTTATCTGTTGGTGGTCCGAGCTCACAGGCCTGTCACCACTTTCTTGCATAGCAAACGATGTAGCTGCAACTGTCTTGGTTGGCAAGTCAGAAGGCAACGACTGCAAAACCTCTGTCTCACCCTCCATTACAGCGTTCCGATTAAATATGCTGGTCCCTTGAGACTCCTCCCTAGCGATTGGCGTGAGTGGTGTGGCCGAAGCCAGGGCACGCATCATCTCACTCGTCAGTTCACCCTCCTCCACCGGGTCGATGTCATTAGGGATGTGAGTCTCACCCCGCATCAGCTGGTCAGATTTGTCGCCCGTGTTCTGCAAGACGTGTTGAGCCTGTTGACCTATCCCCGCATCCTGTGGGGATGCCTGACCACCTCTGCTGTCACTCGGACCCCTGACCGAGGGTGCATTATTTGACTGGTTGCTTGATACCCTGCTCCTATGCTCACCCATTGC
This sequence comes from Chamaenerion angustifolium, assembly GCA_946814005.1. NCBI lineage: Eukaryota > Viridiplantae > Streptophyta > Magnoliopsida > Myrtales > Onagraceae > Chamaenerion > Chamaenerion angustifolium. The sequence continues at coordinate 31,907,068 of OX328275.1, forward strand.
TTTTCTGTAGGACCTTCCCGGTTGTTGAGAAGCATCCGTGTTCCCCCTGCAGACCGAACCCAGCTGGTGCTTCGTACCCTGTTGGTGCATCACTTGGCTCCACGACTTAAACCTATGGTCCCTGGAGGTGGCCTGCCGTGCACCACCCCCCACGCAGACCCATCGGTTGTTCGTCTTGGGGCGATCACAGGAGGACCATGGCCCATAAAGGGGCGAGCCATCTCCCAGGTCCGTAACAACAGGATCCGAGCAAGTTCTTGAAGAATGGCCAACAATTCCACAGCCGTAGCACAATTCCGTAAGCCTCTCATATCTTATCGAAGCCCACTTCTCTTCTCCTTTTGAATCCAACCACCTGAACCTCGGCATCAAGGGAGCTAGAGTATCCAAGTCAACCAAAACCCTTATAAATGTCCTCTACTGCATCAACCTATTGTCCTCCACTTTCAAACATCGACCTATACTATCCCCAATATTCTGAGCATTCGTGCTGTTAATCATTTCTAAGCTCAAACCGTGTATCTGCACCCAGCATTGCAATCTAAAGAAATCTACATCACCTAATGACTTATCCATCGGGCATGATCTAATGTTCAGACAGTGGCCATGGATAGACCATGGAGACAGCTCAATCATCTGATCTTTGTCTTTTGAATTTGCAAAATCGAACACAAGAGTAGTATCGTTCACCTCAGCAATGTTCACCGGTCCGAACCTCGCCCATGCTTCCCTTAACACTGTCATGGTCACACTGTTTTTGATATGCTTCTCCGATAACAAAACACCAAAAGCCCTGTTCTGAGGACCCTTCTCCAGACCGAGATTACCCGATGACACAAGACTCAGCAAGGCCATACCCGGGGAAGCTTCTTCCGAAGAGTTGGTGCTGGCCATTGGCGAATTGGATCGGGCAAGCTCACAACCGCAGCTGCTACCTACAAACAGGAAGGAAGACACGATAAAGAAAGGAAAGGAAGGAATCAGAATTGATTACTTAGTCTGGAGGTAACCCGTCGCTTCAATGCTTGGAACAGGGGAGGAGGCTAAATCCGTTGTGGAGAGATCCGTTGCTGCCAAATCCGTTGCCAAATTGACAGCAGGTGATCCGCGAAGCGATAGGCAGGTAATTCCACGGGGTAAAACGCCAAACTTCACTGCAGGATCGAGCTAAGGAAACGAGCTGCGGGAAGAGCGGGTGCCTTGGAACCGAGCGAATTCAATTGCTACGTTTTCCGTGAAGAGAAGCGCGTCCGTGCACGCGCGCTGATCTTCATCATCCGTCAAAAGGGATAAGATAACATGTCTCTCTTTGTCAACATTTCCCCCCTAAATCTTATGTGATGTTTTGATTTCAAAAAATATATAATATATAAATCAAATGTTGCGGATACCAAATAATAATAATAATTTATAATATTGATATAAGAGAAACCTTGTTTGAAAAGTCAATTTACTTGAAGCAATAACTATTGATAATCAATGCATCATAAAAAAGAGAGAAAAAAAAATGCAATTGTAGAGAATCTTTTTCTTATTTTTAAAAAAAGTAGGCATATTAAAAATATATTTAGAAAAGTATATATCAGAATAAAATATTTAGCAAATTATGTATAAGCGCTACATGTAGTAGCGTTTATTTTATTTTTAATACAAAAGCGCTACCATTTGCCTTTGGTGGCGATTGTGCTCTATTTTTTCTTCATTTTTTTACGATTCGATATTTAATTAAAAATTAAATTATGTATCTATTTTTTTTTATAGTAAGTAGATATTTTAATTGTGATTCAAATTATGCAAAAAATATTAATTTTGGACTTACGGATTGACTGTACGCTCTGCTGTAAGTAGGGTTGGGCATAAAAAAACGGTTCGGCCGAACCGTACCAGTTTTGAACCGGTTCGGCCAAACCGGTTCACAAAACAAACGTTTTTTTCCCAAAAAATATGGAGCGGTTCAAAATAGGTACAGAAAATCGGTTCAAAACTGGTTAACCGAACCTTTTTTGTACCGGTTTTATACTTAAACCACTTCCTACAAGAACTTGGTCAGGACTTAGTCTACATCGAAAGTTCTTAGATCGATTAATCTGTTCAGTGTTCATTCCTACAATTAGAACTTCTAATTGGAGCATAAGAAAGTAGTTTGATCAACGATTGCAAAAACCTATAGTGGTTAACGATTGGAATAGTTACGATGAAATGGAATCAAGATCATTCAGGGAAGAAGATCAACCTCCGACGAGTGCAGCGTATCCGAGAGCCAGCTTCTGCGACATTGACATCCCAGCCTTCTTCTTCTCCCCACTATCTTCAGACTCCTCGCCGCCTTGGTCGCCGCTTCCTCCTCCACCACCACCACCGCTTCCACCTTCACCACCACCGTTTCCACCTCCACTTCCGCCTGAATCGCCATAACCACCTGCCCCTCCGCTGCCTCCGGTGGTGTCAGTCAGCTGCCCATTGTCATAGTTGTCAACAGCAAGAATAACGTTGGAAGCCTTGGAATCTGCAGAGACAGCTCGAATGCTCGAGAAGCGATCCGATCTTTGCCGAAAGAGGTAGCTTACTGTGGTGTCTACTGAAGAACGGTTGAAGCTAAATGGCATTGAAGAACGGGTCTTTGAGCCAGTCCGACCTTCAGTTTGATTCAGATGGGCCTTCAGAATGCCCAAATGGCATTGATCCTTCACTAAACCAGACTAATAAAGTGGTTCAGTCGAACCGGTTCTGAATCTATTTTTGAACCGGTTCAGAACAGGTATGGTAAATTGGCTAAAATCTGGAGCGGCCAAAAACTGGAGCGGTAAACCGTACCTCTTTAAAATGTGGTAAAGGTACGGTTCATGAACCGGTTCGGCCCTGAACCGGTTCATGCCCAGCCCTAGCTGTAAGGTAAGATATTAAAATTTGACTTAAAAAAATATAACTCAGACTCTGTAAGTCCAAACTCAACACGGCTAACGACATTTATGACGAATTCAATTATCTACCTACTCCTTCTCTATATACATAACTTTATATATATATATATATATATATTACGTATCGTATTATATGGTCAGTCCGAAAGTCAAAAATTAACGTCTAGTTAGCATCATTTAATTCGTAATTAATTTATCTACATAATGTAATTTTTTTGAGTAAGTATATAATTAAATTTTTCACCTAATGTATTTAATAATTTCAGTTAAATAATAGGACAAACGATGTTATATTAAAAAATTATATATATTTCTAATAAAAAAATTAGAATAGGTAGATAATTGAATTATGCCATAAATGTCGTTAACCGTGTTGAGTTTTGACTTACATAGTCTGAGTTATTTTGTTTTTTAAGTTAAATTTTCATATCTCAACTTACGTTAGAGGGTACAGTCAATCCGTAAGTCCAAATTTAATATTTTTTGTGTAATCTTTATCGCAATTAAAATATCTACTTACTATAAAAAAAAATTAATTTCTTAAAAATAAATACATAATTTTATTTTTAATTAAACATCAAGCCGTGTCAAAAAAGGAAGGAACAAAAAATAGAGCACAAACGCCACCAAAGGGTAGTATATTTGTAAAATAAAAAATAAACGCTACTACAGTAGCACTTATGCATAGTTTACTAAATATTTTTGTTAGATATATAATTTTCTAAATATTTTTTTAATATACCTATTTTTTGAATTTTTTTTCTTTTTAAGGACAAAGTTAGGATTTAAATTTGACTGGAAGGGTTAGAGTAAACATAATTAAAAACTATTATTCTATGAGTCAAATATAAAAGTTAAATTAAAATTGTAAAATATAAAAAATTAAGGAAAACTAATTATTAAGTAACATCATCTTACTTCAAAGATTAACCATTTATGAGACTTTTTTCAGAAGTATTTATTTTAGAAATAAAATTTGAAAAAGTATATATTTAAAAAGGGTTAATAGTCAAAGTGTCCCCTAATGTTTGGGCGAAATTTAGGATTGCCCCTTAAAGTCTAAAATTTTAAATATTAGTACTAAAGTTTGGACGATTTTAAAAATTGCCCCTTTCCGTCCTCTAACTGTTAATTTTGGACGGAAAACGCCCATGTGCAATTCACGTGACTTCAGACAAATTTTTAAGACCAAAATACCCTTAAAACAGTTCCTGAAGGACGTAACTGCATGTAATATTATGACAATAATTAATTAACTCTTAACGACCACCGTCCGATCCGCCACGGCGCAGTTTCAGTACCAATGTATCATCGGATACTCAAATTTGGAATGTCACACACTTGGGGAATTACACTACAACATCAACATACTCTCTTTTAGCATGTCATGACACAAATTGTCAGGTAATTAATCAATGGGATTGGGTTTGGAAGATTCATACTATCCCAAAAATTCAGTATTTTATCTGGTTGTGCCTTAAAGATAGATTTGTCACCGGCAAACTATTGAACCATAGGAGATGTAATTTGAGCTCCCTGTGCCAAATTTGTTACTCTGGGGTGGAGGACATAGATCACATATTGTGAGGGTGTACGCATGCTAAAGAGATGTGGAATTCAGTCACTGGGCCGCCAAATCTGGGGCAATCGTTTCACTACCCTTTGAATGAGTGGATCAAGTATGGGTGTCAAGAAGCAGGAGTAAATAATCAAAGAGTCGAGTGGAAATTCTTTTTCCCATATGCTCTATGGAACATTTGGAAAAATAGGAACTCTCTTATTTTTAATGATAAACCTACTTTTTCTTCTGTTTATAATTTATCTTTATCTCAGACAAAATTTCACCAAAATGTTTATCTTGAGACTGACATTGCTAATGAGTTTATTTCCATTGATATTAGTTGGGTTCCTTAAAAAAAAGATTGGTTTAAAATTAACACAGATGAAGTTGCTAAGGGAAATCAAGAATTTGCAGGAGTCGGTGGGGTCATCCGAGACTACAGGTGTCAATGGGTTGCAGGATTCTCAAGGAATTTGGGTTGCTCAAACATTCTCACTGCGGAATGTTGGGTCATCCGAGACGGGCTGCTTTTGGCAAAGGCACTAGGATTAAAATCTATTCATCTTGAAACGGACGCCCTCTCATCCCATAAGGTAATCTCTTACGATAATATGTCAAATAAAAAACTAATGTCGATCATTGCGGATTGCAGGAAGCTATTGATGCAGTTTGAAAGAATGAAGTTCGGACATATTTTTCGAGAAGCAAATGCGGTAGCGGATACCATGGCGGGTATGACGCTCAAACAGCGGTATGTGTTTGAATTCCATAGCTCACCTCCGAAGGAAACTATTAACGCGCTCCGAAAAGACGTTGTTGGTTTTTCTGTGTCGCGAATTGTTAAAACTAGCTAGTTTTTGTTGTATAATTTGAACTTGGGTGATTAGTTGTCACCTATAGGGGTTATTTAATCCATAATTATAAAAAAAAAATAACTATTGATAATCAATTAATAACTATTGATAATCAATGCATCATAAAAAAGAGAAAAAAAATGCAGTTGTACATAATTTATTTTTGATTTTTTTTAAAGAGTAGGTATATTAAAAATATATTTAAAAAAGTATATATCTGAACAAAATATTTAGCAAGCGTTATCTGTAGTAGCGTTTAAATTTTTTATATATAAAAGCGCTACCCTTTGCCTTTGGTGGCGTTTGTGGTGTATTTGTTTTTTCATTTTTTGACGATTCGATGTTTAATTTAAAATTAAATTATGTATTTATTAAAAATAATTAAAAAATTATAGTAAGTAAATATTTTAATTGCAATTCAAATTATGCAAAAAAAATATTAATTTTGAACTTACGGATTGACTGTACGCTTTGTAGTAAGTTGATATATGAAAATTTAACTTAAAAAATATAATCGAGACTCTGTAAGTCCAAACTCAACACGGTTAACGACATTTATGACGTAATTCAATTATCTACCTTATCGCTATCACTCTCTTTCTCTCTCTCTCTCTCTCTATATATATATGTAGTTTTTTATGTATCGTATTATATGGTCAGTCCGAAAATCAAAACTTAACATCTAGTTAGCGTCATTTAATTTGTAATTAAATTATCTACGCAATGTATTGTTTTTTTTTTTGAGTAAGTATATAAATAAATTTATCACATAATGCATTTAATCATTTCAGTTAAATAATAGGACAAACGATGTTAGGTTAGAAAATGAAATAGATTTCTAATCAAAAACATTAGTTGGTAGATAATTGAATTACGTCATAAATGTCGTTAACCGTGTTGAGTTTAGACTTATAGAGTGTGGATTATATTTTTTTTAAGTCAAATTTTTATATCTCAACTTACGACAGAGCATACAGTCAATTTGTAAGTCCAAATTTATTTATTTATTGTATAATTTGTATCACAATTAAAATATCTACTTACTATAATTTTTTATTTCATTTTGAAAGATACATAATTTTATTTTTAATTAAACATCGAACTGTCAAAAATTGAAGAAACAAAAAATAGAGCACAAACGCCGCCAAAGGGTAGCGTTTTTGGTAAAACGATACCCCGGGTAGCATTTTTGTAAAAAATAATTAAACGCTATTACAGGTAGCGCTTATGCATAGTTTGCTAAATATTTTTGTCATATATATACTTTTTTTTTTAAAATATTTTGGTCATATATATACTTTTTTAAATATTTTGTTTTTAATATGTGTACTTTTTTAAAAAATTACCGTTTTTTTTCTAAGGACAAAGTTAGGATTTAAATTTGACTGGGAGAGTTAGAGTAAACATAATTAAAAAATGTTATTGTATGATATAAAACTTAAAATTAAAATTGTAAAATATAAAAAATTAAGGAAAACTAATTATTAAGTAACTTCATCTTACTTCAAAGATTAACCATTTATGAAAGTAAATATGTATATATTTATCGACATCTCATTAATTAATTCTTTCTTTTACTTTTATTGAGACTTTATATTCCTTAACAAAAAAATATTTATAATCAGCATTATACTATAAATTCATGACGGAGTAAGTGAAAATTATTTTAAATGTAAAATAAATATATCCAAAGTGTTATTCTTGTAACGAACCCAAATACACCACGCATTAACTAATAATCTTCGAGATGAATTATTTGGCACATCAATTTTTTTTTTGCCAATAAACATACTTCATTTCATTAGTTCAAAATACCATGAGGTTTTTCTAAGATTAACAACGAAATTAGAGTAGATGGGGCACGAAAATCTAATTCGTCAGACACATCTCTCTTTTGGATTGTTTAGCAATCCAATCAGCACACCGATTCACTTTTCTTGTGATCCATTTCCATTCAATTCTCGAGATTTGACTTGTTTTCCTCTTTATCGTAGTTCGTGGCTATAATATTCTCGATTCTTCAGTCCATGTCTTCTTCTCTACTGATTTGCTTGATGAGCTTTTCACATTCAGATTCAATGATAGTGTCCAGTGTATCGCTAATTCAACCGTTTACAACAATGCGCGTCCTTCTGCATTTATGATCATTGTGTCAATAAATGCATAAGCACGTGTAGTGTTTCTGCATTTATTGTCATTGTGTCAATGAGTGAAGAAGCACTCCACCAAACCAGACGGTCACCCACATGCAATATAGAATTGCGTGGTCCATAGTGATTTACCCAAATTCAACGGCCCTGATATAAAGAAAATAAAAGGTCAATATCATGCATGCCAAGTGCCACCATCAATGTTGTAATTAATTAAGAGAATTTTGTATATATGTCACGCACTAAAGTTGTATGCCACTATGCCCTACAATTTTCTGTGTGTTTCACTACTGTTACTACAGTTGGCTCGTCATCTTTCAAAACGTGGAGTGGAGTAATGATCCATTTTTCATTCACACGTGTGGTTTTTATAATTTAGGGTTTTTATAATTTATAGGTCCAATTTCAATTCAAGATTAGAAATTGAGTTTTGATCCAAATGAGCACGCTATAACCACTAACCTTAATTAGCACGCTATAACCTCTTTCTATGTTTTACCAAAAACAAAAAAAATCTTTCTATGTATATATATACTATTATAGTTAATTTGATAGATAATTAAGATAATTAATTTAGTAACTACCGTATAGTCAATTCTTCATCCTACCTTGAATTATGCCCCAACAGGCAACAGCTATGAACTTCTATATAGGTCTTCATTATATTTCCAGCACCACCAAAACTTCCGTTGCTAAAAGTTCAAAGTTGACTATATCTCCGCTTGCATACCAGCCAGCGACGATGGAAAGTAAAGGCAAATGGAGTTCCATGAAAGTGGAGATACAATGCAAAAAATTGCTTAAACCGTCTTCCCCAACACCACCTCACCTTCAAAGCTTAAAGATTTCAGCCATCGATCAACTTCAGCCTCCCTTCTATATCCCCTTAATCTTTCACTTTGACGTCCATAGTCATGATCAGGCAAGAACATCAACAAGCCCTGAAAAACTTGCACGTCTTGAGGCATCGCTCGCGGATGTTCTGGCACTGTACTACCCGTTTGCTGGCAGGTTCGATGGTGAATCCACCGTCAGCTGTAAAGACCAAGGGGTTGAATTCGCTATGGCGACTGTAGATGGAAAGCTTTGTGAACTTGTTGATGGGGACTATGATTCGGAAATTCTCTTGAACGGTCTATCGAGGTTGTCGGCGTCGGGAATTGCTGAGAATCCCTTGGTTTTGATTCAGGTGAGAGTACTCCTTAATTGTTTCATGTGAATCATACTCCGGTGAAGTCTTATTCTTATAACCGTGTAGGTAAATGCATTCAACTGCGGTGGATTAGCGATCGGATTTTGTTGCTGCCACAAGATTGCCGATATGTTCACGATGTCCACCTTCATGGATGCATGGGCTACAACATGCCGGATGGGAACCTCAGTTGACTCAATTCATCCAAGTTTCAACCTTTCATCTTTGCTGCCACCCAGAGACGATGTCCCGTCACCACCAGTAGTGGTGAACGACGGGACGCCGCCACCCAAATTTGTTATCAAAAGGTTCACATTTAAAGGGGAGGCATTATCGAGACTGAAAATAGCGATGGTTGATGAAAAATGTGTTGGTACTTATACCCGAGTGGAACTAGTGACAGCACTCATATCTAAGGCTATAATCAACATCGATAGGTTGAAGTATGGTCGCCGAAGGCCTTATACTATAGCCCACATGATCAATTTCCGCAAGAGGACCACACTTCCATTGAAAGAGAGTTCTTGTGGTAACCTCTACATGGTAGGATTGGCCACCCAACAAATGGGGAATGAACAGTTGGAGCTCCAGGGACTGGCTAGCCTCGTTCGCACATCCATAAGAACCTTTAGCTCTGAAATTGCCACGCTAAAAGGAAGCGTCGCGATAAGCCTAAGGGCTAAGAACGCTGTGAAAGAACTTTACAAAGAAGGAGAGAAAGGGGATGATGTGAATTTGATCATATTTACTAGTTGGTGCAGATTCCCCTTGGCTTCGGTTGATTTTGGATGGGGGACACCAGACTTAGTTAGCCCTTTACCCTCGCCATTTGTTTCTGCCGCTTTGATGGATAGCAACAATGATGCAGATGGGATTGATGCATGGGTATGCTTGAAGGAAGGCGATATGAATCATTTTCAACACGATTCAGATATTCTAGTGAATACGTTGTAAATGTTTATGGGCTAAATAAATCTATTGCACCAGAATGTTTGACCATGTGGTTAAATATGCTACCTATTTTATTTGTGTACTTGAATATTTTAGAGTGCTATTATTTGCATCATTATTATTATTTCGTTATTTTTTCTGTTATATTCGTCAAAATGATAATTTTGTCCTGTTTATCTTCGTATTATATTCAATACTAAATCAAACTCAAAATCCACATTAAATTTTAAAATAAATCTAATTTCGAACTCAGAACAACATTTTTGAGTTCGAAATCAATCCAAAAATATTGTTATGGGTTATCGTGTAACCAAAGACAACATTTTTAAGTTGATTTTGAACCTAAATGTTGTTCTGTGTTGATTTCGAACCCAAAAAATGCATTTTGTTGTTCAAACTCAAGTTTGTTTTATTGGATTTGATTCGTGATTTTTATTGGATTTGATTCGTGATTTTGTGTTGAAGATGAACACGAGGGCAAAATCGTCATTTTGACAGAAACCATTAATGTTTAACGAAAACAATTAACGGAACACTAGCGACGGTGCATTTAATAACAACATACAAACGTCTTGCACAAAATAACACTTTTAAACATGTTGATGCAATTATCAACATGTAAATATCTTAGTGTATTGGAGCTATTTAACCATATTTCTGTGTATTTCATTCAACTCTTGAGAACGAACATAATGTGCATAGTGTTGGAATATTAGGCTTCAAATGGGCTTGGAAGCAAATTGGACAAGTTTTGGGCTTTGGGCTCAAATTTAGCAAATTCAATGTGGAATGGAAGAGAACTGTATTTCTCTAGTGAAAACCTATACCACACCGACCGGATTACATATTGGGGTGAATATATATGATAATTCACTTCTCAAGTGTGTAAGTAATCAAGTCAAGAGTCTCTCTCTTGCGCGCGCACGCAGGGGGGGATGCAAACCACAGATTTGGTTAGCACTTCGAACCATTTGGCTTGTGTGCGTGCCCGCGACATGCGTACACGAATGTCGGACCGGAAAGCTTGCCTAGCGCGAGCCGGTTTTTGCTAATCCGGATTATAAAAGTTGTCCAGATTCAATGTAATTTTCTTTTTGTCTAAATACATTGAACCAGTGTAATTAATTCATTAATTACCGTTTTTATTAAATTTCGGAATTAATTACAATTTGTATTAATTTTCGGAATTAATCACAGATTTGCATTAATGTCAAGCCTCAAAATTGAGCCTATAAATATCCCTCTCATTTCTGTCATTTGACACACAAATCCTCTCTAATTCTGAAGATTGTTCTTAGTGTTCTTCATCCTCTCATTTGCTCTTCGTGTTGACGATTGGCAAAGTTCTCTAAGGTCGTCGTGTTCGATCTTTCTAGTATTTTCATTTTCAAGCCGTCGTGTTCGGTATTGAAAATAGTCGTTTTGTTCGACTGATTTCATTGGGAAATAGAACTTGGTTCAGTTCGGCCGGTCACTACTTCGTGCTAAGTAAAAACCGGTGTCGTCGTTGAATCCTGGGAGGTAATAGGCCTAAGATATACCCTTGCACAAACCGTTCACGGTTGGGTAGGACTAAATTACCTTAAGGAAACCGTGCTTAACACGGGCCTCGACTTGTTATTGCCACCTTTGCATGGTTATAAATTTATTTATTGTTTAGTCCTTGAACTTTTGATTAATACAGTTTGGTCTTAATATTATTATTATTTGTAACAATCTTAAGGTAATTTATTTGTTTAAAAGGATAAATTCGTGTATTAATACAAGTTAAGGATTAATTGAAAGTATTTCAATAAAACTAACTAAATTTATATCCATCTTTCAGAAATGGCATTGCATGAAAATTTGGACAACTTGAACCAATTGGGCCAAGATGGGGCAAATCTGAATGAAGCCCAAGAGCCTGTCCAGAATAACCCTATTCAGGGAAGCTCAAGTGGAATGGCCACATCAGTGGTCCGACCTCAAGGTCCACTGGTTTATGAAGAGAAGCCGGAAAAATTCGACGGTTCAAATTTTAAGAGATGGCAGATGAAGATGCAATTCTTCCTAACAACCTTAGGGTTGACGCAATTTCTGGCAGATGATCCCCCGGTCCAGGGAGAAAACGAACCGGAATATATAATGGCTAAAGATCAGTGGACTAATTCTAATTACTTGTGCAGGAATTATGTCATGAACTGTTTGACTGAGTCACTGTACGATGTCTACCTAAAAAAGAAGACTGCCAAAGAACTGTGGGAAGCCCTTGACAAAAAGTACAAGGATGATGAAGCCATCAAACAAAAGTTTGTGGTAGGATGATTCCTAAGCTTCAAAATGATCGACTCTAAACCGGTCTTACCCAGGTGCATAAACTTCAACTTTTAATACAAGAAATAGAGAAGTTGAACATGCAGTTTGGCAAACCCTTCCAGGTTGCGTGTATGATTGAGAAACTACCTCCAAGTTGGTGGAAGTTCAGGGCAAGTCTAAAACAGGAGACTCGGGAAATAACAGTTAAAGACTTTGTCCACCGTGTTTCAATCCATGAGGAGACAATGAAGGCTGAAAAGGCGGTTAACCCCGTAAAAGCTAATGTTGTGGAGCATGGTCAAAAGGGCAAGCAAAAGGGTCAGAAATTTGGACCAAAAAGTGGAATCTCCAAAAAGCAGAAGATCCAACCTCCAAAAGGCTTTCAAGGATCTTGTTTTAACTGCGGTAAGACAGGTCATAAGTCTAATGTTTGCAGGTTGCCTAAAAAGAAGAAGCAAGAAGCAAACACGATTGGAGTGGTCTCTAAAGAGACAGAGGAGTTGGACCTTTCGGCAGTTGTATCTGAGGTGAACCTGGTTGACTCCAACCCACGAGAATGGTGGGTAGATACTGGGGCCACCAAATACATTTGTTCTGACAGGAGAATGTTCACCAACTTTGAAGAAGTTGAAACTGGAGACAAGATTTTTATGGGAAATTCAGCTTTCTCAGAAGTCAAAGGTAAAGGAAATGTTATCCTGAAGATGACATCTGGCAAGGAAGTAACTCTGAGAAATGTATTGTTCGTGCCAGACATTCGAAGAAATCTTGTCTCTGGGTCCTTGCTCAACAAACATGGTTTTCGCTTAGTCTTTGAGGCAGACAAATTTGTATTGACTAAGAATGGGGTGTTTGTGGGAAGGGGATATGATTGTGGGGGTAAGTTTAAGTTGAATGTAATGGTTGTAAAACCTAAAATGAATAAAGAAATTTCTTCTGCTTACATGCTTGAGTCTTCCGATGTGTGGCATGGTAGACTTGGTCACGTCAATTATGATACAATACGTAGATTAATTGCGCTAAATCACATTCCCAAAATTATAATAGACTCCAAACATAAGTGTGTCACTTGTGTTGAAGCTAAATTAACAAGGACATCGTTTTATTCAGTTGAAAGGAAAACTGAACCCCTTGATCTAATACATAGTGATGTATGTGATTTAAAAATTGTGCAAACAATGGGTGGCAATAAGTATTTTATTACTTTTGTCGATGACAGCACAAGATACTGCTATGTATACTTGATGAAAAACAAAGATGAAGCTATAGAGAAATTTATTCTTTATAAGTAAGAAGTTGAAAATCAACTCAACAAAAAGATTAAGGTACTAAGAAGTGATAGGGGAGGAGAGTATGATGCTCCCTTTCAAGAATTATGTGAGAAACATGGAATCATTCATGAATTCACAGCGCCTTATTCTCCACAATCAAATGGAGTTGCAAACAGGAAAAACCGAACATTGAAAGAGATGATGAATTCAATGTTATTAAGTTCTGGGTTACCCCGGAATATGTGGGGAGAAGCTATATTAAGTAGCAACTACCTTTTGAATAAGGTACCCCAGAAAAAGGAAAATAAAACTCCTTATGAATTATGGAAAGGTAGAACACCTTCATATCATCATCTTCGAGTATGAGGATGCCTTCCTAAGGTGGCAGTACCTCCACCTAAAAGAGTAAGGATCGGGCCAAAATCCGTTGATTGTATATTCATAGGATATGCCAAGAATTTTAATGCATATCGCTTTCTGGTATATGATTCCAAGATTCCAGATATTCATAAGAATACTATAATGGAATCTAGGAATGCATCTTTCTTTGAACATGTATTTCCTGCAAAGATCAGGGAAGAAGCAAGTTCTTCAAAACGAACTTATGAGGAAATAAAAGATGATAACCAGGAAGAAGAAAATGTTGAGATTGAGATTCGGAAGAGCAAACGGATGAGAATTGAAAAATCGTATGGCCCAGATTTTCTAACATATATGTTAGAAGTAGAGCCTCAAACTTTTCAAGAAGCCGTGAGTTCTCCGGAAGGTCCTTTTTGGTAAGAGGCGATTCAAAATGAAATCGAATCCATTCTGCAAAATCACATTTGGGAGCTAGTGGATCTGCCACCAGGATGCAAACCACTAGGCTACAAGTGGATTTTCAAAAGAAAAATGAAAGCAGATGGAACGATAGATAATATAAGGCCAGACTTGTAATCAAAGGATTCAAACAAAAAGAAGGCCTAGATTATTTTGATACGTATTCTCTGGTAACGAGAATAACATCCATTAGATTGATTATTGCTATTGCAACATTGAGAAATCTAGAAATCCATCAAATGGATGTAAAGACTGCTTTCCTCAATAGAGATTTAGAAGAAAAAATCTACATGGAACAACCTGAGGGTTTTATTGCTCCAGGACAAGAGATAAAAGTATGTAAGTTGGTTAAGTCATTGTATGGCTTAAAACAAGCCCCTAAACAATGGCATCAAAAATTTGACAATTTCATGCTTGAAAAGGGGTTCAAAATAAATGAATGTGATAAATGTATCTATGTAAAAGATACAACAGATGAGTATGTCATACTATGTCTTTATGTTGATGATATGCTTATAATTGGAAGCAATGAAAAAATGATCAAATCAACTAAAGACATGTTGAACTAAAAGTTTGACATGAAAGATATGGGTCTCTCTGATGTGATTCTTGGAATCAAAATAACAAAAACATCAGACGGAATTATCTTAAGTCAAACTCATTATATCGATAAGATAATAGAAAAGTTCAATAAAGATGATGTGAAAATGGTTGGTACTCCAATAGAGGGCAAACCATTTTCTAAAAACACTGGGGATAGTGTTTCTCAATTGGCATATTCCAGAATTATTGGAAGTGTAATGTACTTAATGAGTTGTACACGACCAGATATAGCCTACATTGTGGGGGTATTAAGTAGATTTACTAGTAATCCAAGTGTAGACCATTGGAAAGGAATTACCAGGTTGCTAAGGTATTTGAGATATACCCATAACTATGGATTGCACTACATGAGGTTTCCTTCTGTAATAGAAGGATACTCAAATGCGAATTGGATAACCGATTCATGAGACTCAAAATCCACGAGTGGATTTGTCTTCACTATGGGTAGTGCAGCTATATCTTGGAAATCCTACAAACAAACCATTATAGCCAGATCAACTATGGAGTCTGAGTTCATAGCTCTAGACAAATGTGGAGAAGAGGCTGAATGGCTACGACAATTTTTAGAGTATATTCCTAGATGGCCAAAGCCTGTACCTGCTATAAGTATACATTGTGACAGCCAATCTGCGATTGGTAGGGCACAAAGTGAAATGTATAATGGTAAGTCTAGACATATACGTCAAAGACATGATACCATAAGACAATTGCTCGGAACTGGCATTATTACTGTTGACTATATGAGGTCAAATAATAATATAGCAGATCCACTAACCAAGGGGTTAACAAAAGAGCAAGTTGTAAAATCATCAAGAGGAATGGGATTAAAGCCCATGGAATGAAAAACTGTTGTGAAAGATAAACCCAACCTAGTTGAATGGAGATCCCAAGATATAGGTTCAAAGAAACAACCTAATCATAATGGTTAAAGAAATCACTGTAGGGAAAACAATAATACCCTAAAAACCATTCCTATGATGAGAAACAGTGATGGAGAAATTAAGGATAAGCTTATGCTTTTAATGATTTCTAGATTTCGGAAGTCCGAATAAGTAAAGATGTTACTAATGAAATCACCTATGCAAGTGAGAAGAGGGTCCGCTTCAAGGGGAACTGTGGTGGCACAGTTCTTAGCAACACTTGCAGAACTAGGCATTGTGATCCATGACCAGAATGGACACAGAAAGTTTGAACTGAACCATGATAAAAAGATACTTGTGTAAAACTATTACATATACGGCAGACAGTTCAAAGACATCGCGTCTACTGACTAGCTAGTAAAAGGTACATAAATCACAAGGGAAAGTTCAAAGGGATTACACCTACCTATCCTATGCAAGTATTAATTGAATCGAGTCAATACAAATCTCTTCTATGCGGGGATTGTTGGAATATTAGGCTTCAAATGGGCTTTTGGAAGCAAATTGGACAAGTTTTGGGCTTTGGGCTCAAATTTAGCAAATTCAATGTGGAATGGAAGGAAAGTGTATTTCTCTAATGAAAACCTATACCACACCGACCGGATTACATATTGGGGGTGAATATATATGATAATTCACTTCTCAAGTGTGTAAGTAATCAAGTCAAGAGGCTCTCTCTTGCGCGCGCACGCAGGGGGTGCAAACCACGGATTTGGTTAGCACTTCGAACCATTTGGCTTGTGTGCGTGCCCGTGACATGCGTACACGATTGTCGGACCGGAAAGCTTGCCTAGCGCAAGTCGGTTTTTGCTAAATCGGATTATAAAAGTTGTCCAGATTCAATGTAATTTTCTTTTTGTCTAAATACATTGAACCAGTGTAATTAATTCATTAATTGTCGTTTTTATTAAATTTCGGAATTAATTACAATTTGTATTAATTTTCGGAATTAATCACAGATTTGCATTAATGTCAAGCCTCAAAATTGAGCCTATAAATATCCCTCTCATTTATGTCATTTGACACACAAATCACTCTCAAATCCTCTCTAATTCTGAAGATTGTTCTTAGTGTTCTTCATCCTCTCCTTTGCTCTTCGTGTTGACGATTGACAAAGTTCTCTAAGGTCGTCGTGTTCGATCTTTCTAGTATTTTAATTTTCAAGCCGTCGTGTTCGGTATTGAAAATAGTCGTTGTGTTCGACTGATTTCCTTGGGAAATAGAACTTGGTTCAGTTCGGCCGGTCACTACTTCGTGCTAAGTAAAAACCGGTGTCGTCGTTGAATCCTGGGAGGTAATAGGCCTAAGATATACCCTTGCACAAACCGTTCACGGTTGGGTAGGACTAAATTACCTTAAGGAAACCGTGTTTAACACGGGCCTCGACTTGTTATTGCCACCTTTGCATGGTTATAAATTTATTTATTGTTTAGTCCTTGAACTTTTGATTAATACAGATTGGTCCTTAATATTATTATTATTATTTGTAACACATAGCTTTGTCAATTTACATGCTGGGGATGAGTTTATACTTACAGCACACTACATCATTTAACCTCAGAGCAGTTATTGGGCCCGACTGGTTCTCTCAAGCAATTCGATATTGCCATGACTGCAGCTTCAATGGAGGCATCTTCTCCCTGATACAACCACCATGAAAAAGGTTAACTTGTAATTTTCTTCCTTTAACAGCAACTGAAGAGCAAAATTACCTTCTCCTTCCAGTAAAACATGTTGCCATATGTTCCAGCCAAACGACTCCAGAAGCTACGCGGTATGTCTAAATCAACAGAAGCCCCGACATTGAAGTTCAGTATGTTGCCTGTAAGGAGAAATTTCTTAAGATGGATAAAATCCCATAGACATTTTGAAAGGATCAGGTTGTTATAAGATGATACCAAAAGTAGGGTCAGCCACAAATACGATGGTTCGATCATCAACATTCCAGAAATCCTTGATTGCCAATCCTGGAAATGAGAAATTAGAACTTTCCATGTCCATAACAAATGTAACCTAGCAGATACTGAAAGCACATCTATATGCCTGGTGTATCGGGATAATTCTGTGCTAGGACTCTCAGCTTGAATCCAGTATCTTCTTCAAGATCAGCGATCTCCTGAGCCAATCTTTTCTCCTAGAAGATGATAGAAATCAGCTCCATCATGAAAAAATTTACAATCTGAGTTTTTCATGCTATAATAGTAATCAACAAATGCCTGAAAAATATATAGAGAGAGAAATCATGATGATTTTAACACAAGATCAAGCAACAACTAAGCAGAGAAGATTGCATCAAGGATCTACTTAACAAAGAAAACCACAAATTTGACACCAGAACATCACATTTAACATAAAACCACTTGCAGTAGGAATCTGACATGATCAATAACACGGTCTCAATAGGGCAATAGTGCAAAATGCTAAATGTGGCAGTTAGACTAGAAGATCTTTGAGCTATGGAGGATAGTACCTGGCCGTCGGAGAGGAATCCGGCAACATCAATGACGGAAGTGAATTCCTTGGGAAGCAATTCAGGCTTGTTAACACCCACTTTGGCCTCCGCACAATCAACTCCTCCTACAAAGTGTGCCCTCTTCCATTTTCAGCTTCACCTTGTCTTAATAGAACAAAAAAAGGTTCCAGATTTTGTATATGAAGACCGTAACACATCTAAGGCATCGATTTTACTGAGACCCTCAAGCATTGGACTGTGCAAATTTTAAACTTGGAGCAGATCGAGATCAGATACTAACCGGTGAGAGATAGAGTGATCGCAAGAGTTCCACTAAGGAGGAGATTCAGAGATTTCGCGCGAAGCGCTGAGACGAAATTGGAAGATGTTGCTGGATTTGCGGAGCAGAGTTGGTCTGGTGCAGTGACGGCTTTCCGTGATGCTGCCGAAAGTTGAGGTTTTGCAAATGAGAAGGATGAAGGAAGACAGAGAAACGCCATTGCGGAGAAGGGACGACGTCGCGCAGTTGATCGATAGGTGTTCAGAAATGGATGGATTGTAACTGATAAGGTAGGTGACGTGACGGTTGTACTGTAGATTTCAGTTGGGATTACAGTGGCAGTCGCTTGTGTCTACTCGTGTCGTGTCGTGTCTAAATATATTTTATTTCTAAACGGTTAAATTTTAAACGTGTCTAAATATGTATCGTGTCTAAACATATAAGTCGTTAATCGTGTCTAAACATATAAGTCGTTAATCGTGTCTAAACGTATAAAGTTGTTAGATACAGAATTCGTTAAAGTAGATATATACGCAAATTCATATATACAGTAAGATTTTCAAAGTTAAATATTAAAAACTAAATGAGTATTTCATTATTTCAACATTGAGGATTATAGAAATTAACTTATTCGGAAAATGGTTTAATTACAAAAAAGTAGTACTCAAATTTTGGTTATTTTATTGAATATTGAACATGAAATTATAAATAATCATAAATTAAAAAGCTATAAGTATACTAAAATTTGAGTATTTTTTTAATCAATCGTAATTAGAACTAGTATATTAATTAATCGTGTTTAAATGTGTGTTTTTCGTGTATTTGTATGTTAGATGTGTTTAGACACAATTATTAATAGTGTCTAAATGTATAAGAGTTGTTTAGACACACTTAGTAATCGTGTCGTGTCTAAACGTGTAAATTGCAGATCGTTTAATCGTGTCGTGTCATAAATTGTCAGCCCTAGTTGGGATATGTTAATTTGAGACATTCTTTTATAGCCATAAAGTTATTTTTTAGTGCATTACTACCCCTAAACTATTCCAAGATTTATCTCTTCCTCCTAACATTTTTCTGCCCAAATGATGAAGAATAGGGACTTATAAGATATGCTTATCAGTATCAGTATTGCACTCTCTATAAAATATTTTAAAAATACATACAGAAAACTCCCATCCAATTTAGCCCCTATCTAAAAAATTCTTCCTTTTATCTTTTCTCGTAAAATGAGAAAAATATAAATATATAACCTGCATGTTTTGAACAGTTGATTAAGAAGTAAGTGTTAAGGTATGAAGTGTTATGTAATGATTCGAGATTTATCCAAAACAATAACTTGCAGCATTCTGTTTCTCACTGTGGACGTTATCCAAAAATTCTTGTAATTCTGCTAACTCTTTTAGAGGTAAATTGAGTTTTATAATGTTCTGGCTTTACTGTGGGAACAATTCTTTGAATTTCATTTCACGATTTAGTATTGCATTTTACAAATACAATCTTGGAGGTGATTCATATCAGCATTTAGTGAGAGTTGCAATGAATACATTATACTCAAATTTATGCTTGTAACTTACATTACTAGATTACTTCCTTGTGTTATTGAGTAATGATTAGTATTTTTTTCCTTTTAAAAACAGAAAGAAAAGTGCGACTATAATGACATAAAAACAGTAAGTATTGGATAAAGCTCTCATTTTGATCATGGCACCTGCAAATAATTCTAGTTCCCCAAGTTACCAAGGTTGAGCAACTAGGCTATCTTAGTTGGTTCAATCACGCTTCCTTACATAACGCCTCCTGTAATGTCAAGGTACCTCATTAACTGGTACTTTCATCACCCGGTTATCTGATTGGAGGAGCTTCTTTTTGCCTCTGCCAGTTATTCTGGGCATAATGTAAATGAATTATAACATCCTAAGCATGAAAATGGTTTATAAATGGATCTAACATTTTTTAATGTTCATATACTGTCAGACATGAAAGCTACATTTGCTGCAGAATGAGACTGAGATTTGAAAATTTACATCTCACCTGGCATCGTCTTGTTGACCTATTGTATTTTGACTGGAAAAGTTGGATTGAGTTAATATTTCTCTAGTGTATGCCCCAAAGACTAATAGCAAAATAAAATAAATTCTAAATTTGGATGGATTTCAAATGCTATCTACAAGATATGTAAAAATCCGAAATATACCAACTGCATTGTTGCTCTCTATGTTAACTAGTATAGCGGAATATAGTGTATTGAAGCTTACTACTGCATTCAACTTAACTTCATTGATGATACTCAGTTCTATTTGTATTACATTTGCTACTAAACATAAATCTATAACTAAACATAAACCCATACAAAGTACATGGAATATTAGTAGATAAGACAATAAACAATCTAAAGGTAAAGCTATGTATTATTGACTAATCTCTGTGTAGAGCATGTGCAGAAGTAGTGCAAGACAGCATCTCAATGGTGGATGCCAAGTATGTTTCAACACTCTATACTTTTGGAACATTGACGGTAAAGCTTTTATTTGTGAGTCATCCCTGATATATACACACTTGAATGAAGGGAACTAGATAAACAGTTAATTAAGGTAATCTGATTGGATTTTGACATGGTGGCTTTTACTACTAATCTATATATGCTTTGTTGATAGGATTCTCTGGAGCGTACTTGCTTCACATGGAAGAACAAGCACACCCGTCTGATAAAGCCTGAACTCCTCTTCTGCTGCATCAAGTAACCTGAGAAATTCAGGATGCTCGAGATATCTCAAGTCCACAAAGAATTTCTCCCCATTTCCTGCTGCCACAACAGGGAAGTGCCCACTTCGAACATCTGCTCGTTTATGGAACCCGTTGATTGTCTTGCACACTTGTCGGATATGCCATTGCCACCTGAGGAAGAGGCCCTTGGGCAGGTGCATGGAGGTGCAGCATTTTCTCCAACCGAATGATGCTTCATAGTGTTTAGAGTCGTCTTTGGAGTAAGTACACATCTTATTACTAGATGAAATGCCTGCTAGACTTTTTCGTTGAAGTGCAAATTGCTGAAGTTGAAATTATATTTATAGTGGTTGAGAAATTCGATGTCATTGAATGTATTCATGAAACTTGGCCAAAAAAGAAGAATGTGTACATTAAAAACTGACCTTGGTTTTGTAGACTTGTAGCTGTGAGAACTTGACAAGTCCCTTTTAGGGCAATCCACTTGGTCTCCCTCTGAGGTGGAAGAATTATTAACCACAGAAAAGAATGTAGTTACTGCAAATATCCTGCACACACACAAATATGCATCATGCATGTGTTGATAAATACTTGCCCATTCTGTAACAATGTATTTTGTAATTGGTTGTCTCGGCCCCTAAGATGTGTCATTTATGTATAATTATGCACCATGCAGATGATCTCGTTTGTTACATATGTTAGGTATTGAAGTCTGATTAATATGTAATGTTAGTTTATATATTAATGTACCCGTAGATTGCACTGTACTGTATTTCTCTATGTATACATATTCAGTAATAGTAAACTGTCATCAATACATATTAACCAAACCGCGTGGAGGTTACCCTAATTCAGGTGTTACCACTAGAAATAGAGTTTTTATTCTCCTCCTTTCCTCTCTATGTTCCTTCTTATTTTGTGTATAAATTCTTCATCCGATTCATACACTCCTATTGTTGGTGCCACGTGATATATTTATTATTTACTACAATAAAATATCTAACATTTTGTTTGTTGGAATGGATAAGAATCGGATAAGGTGGTCCTACTCCTTGTACAGGAGAATGAATAAGGAGTGAGTGAGTCTACGTGGAGATCTGGGGCTCAAAGGTGGAGGGCTGCTGAGCATAGCATTGGGAGGGGAGCATGTAGGAGCAATGAGAATGGGACCCTTCTGATTGAGCTTAGGTGCCCGTGGATGTCTTTGGACCGTGGAAGGAGCTTGTAAAATTGATATATAGTAGCAGTGATTTGTTCATGAACCTGCATGTCCTTCAAGACAAGACATTCATTGCTCCATTCTGCAGATAACGCCATGCCATGCCATACCAAGCTAATGTATTCTCTTTTTATGTAGTTCTGAGTAATATTCATGATTTTGATGTTGATTTCTATGCTACCAACTTGAAGACATATAACACAATTCTCCATGGTTACAGAGTTTCTGCAAATGCATTCATTTTGAGATCGAGAGTCTCAGATAATCGATGCCTCCAATCAAGAAGACTAGTGAATTGATTCATGTTACAAGCAAAAAATCTGAGTCTAAGCAAGAGCAAAACGAAGGGCAACTGTTCTCATGGCTAGTTCTAAGCTCATGAACGGAGCATAAACATGATGAACACTAAAATGGCTTTAGGGACATCCACCATGAGTAGAATTATCGGACTTATAGCTTCAGCTTCAGATCTGATGTTACCGGGAAAACTCTGCTACGATGGTTAAAAACCATGAAGTCAAGATTATCTGGCAGAGACACAATCCTGGAAAACGGGAGGGCATATTTAGTTAAAGCTTGGTTAAACAAGTATATGAATATTGATTCTGTCAAGCTACTGAAGATTATCAATAACCATATTGTCTGAACCATAGTGTAACATCAAAAAGAGTCACGCATACATGACCATACTAAGATTTTACTAGCCTAGGCAATTTATGGTCAATTCTAAGAATTTGTACCAGTCAGATCTTTGCATTATTCAGAAATATATATTTTTTCTCGATTATGTCATTGTCCGCTCTGTTATACTATGCCCCATGAGCTTATCTTAGCGTGGTTGTGAAGTCGAAGTATGATTAAACAGTTTCATATAGAAGCTTGAATTCAGTAACAAGTTTCATATTATGGCAATATGTTTCTTTTAGAGGCAAATCTACTCCTTTCTAAATCAGCACAAGGTCCATGGTGATGGTGCTAACAGAATTTAGAGGACACAGATAGCAGTTTTTAGCACTGAACTATCTATCTACTCCAAAGCAATTAAACATAATAGCTCGGATTCCACGGCTTAGGCCAATCGTTTAAACTCAAGAAATAGGAATCTAACACTAAAGACTTATTAAATACACCATACCTGTTCTCTTCAGAATCAGGGTGTATTGAGTGAAATTTGCCAGGAACGGTGAGGCCAGCCCACAGGCACAGCACAAGCCCCACAAGCACTTCAGCCACCACCTGCAGTTTTTTGTGATAAGCGAATGAGTAAAGTTCAACAATCAGTAGCTACAGAATATGAGATGAGATTGGATCTGTACAGTAATCGGGGCTCCGGAGAATTCCTCCTCCATGATCTTCAACAATCCTCTATCTGAAACCCCAAATCAAAATCTGTTATTTTGTCCAGTACTGGAAAAGAGATTCAAAAACCTAACGCTTACATTGGATAGTGGAATAAGCGGCGTGAAAGAGGATCACGACACCAACAACGCCGACTGTGAAACCGAGACTCATCGTTTGAATCGAAATCTTTCCAATCGAAACTGCTTGAAGTCAGATATGATTGTGAGAATTGCTACTGGGGAAGCATAAATTGTGATTTTTAGCGAAATTACTCTACATTAATAGCATCAATATCGTACCTTGTTCGAAGAGGACTGAAGAACCAGAGACGAAGTTTGCTTGTACCGGGGGTGAGAAAAAGCTCTGGCTGATACCTTTTTCTTTTATTCGGCCTAAGAGAAAGACAGAACGGCTAAAATAGGAAATTTGTGTTAAATATTGGAGATATTCTAAATATTAGGGATCGCATTGTAATTATCAAAACTATATAATCATGAGACATTTTCGCCGGCGGCGAGAGTTGTTAGAAAGAAGAAGAAGAAGAAGAAGAAGAAGAAGAAGAAGAAAATAGCGCGCTTTCTCCGCACTCCTTCTTCAGTCTTCACTCACGTCGACGCAGAGGCTGATATTTCCTTCATTTGAGCCTAGATATGGTGTTCTTCGTTTTGAAACAGCTCAGAAGTGGTATTTTTGAGTTGAAAAATGTTACTTTATCCGCTTCCTGGGGCATTGTTTGGTGACTGCTAGAACAGCAAGAGTTGCGCGCGGGCAAAGAGCAGGAAGATGAAGCTTCTACTTTCAATCGTAGGGATTGTACGGTTTAATCATCTTGAATATCGTAGTACAAAGTTGAAGTTTCTTCCCCAGAAATCCTGCTCACAACTGAGTCATCGCCGAAACTTCTTTGGCTGTGTTCATGCGTCGCTGTGTGGTTATTATTTTCATCTTTGTGACATTTCCTCATTTTCTTTTATTGCTTTACATTTAGTTTACTCTTGGACTTGATCTGCAGACACCTTCGACGTGGAAGTTTCTTGTGGGACTTCTGTTAAAAGCAAGGTACTCAAACTCGATTGCTTTCTAATATTTCGGGTTGCTAATCAATAGGCTGTAGTATTTAATGATATGCTTTATAGGAAGGATACATTTTTTTTTTTATCCTTTTGTTAAATGTCTCATGCAATATTAAGCAAGTAAATGTTGGAAGAGGTCACTTTAGCCGAATATCTTCACCTCGTGCCTGTAACTCATATGTATTCATTAAGTGCCAGCAAACATTAGCTTAGAATGATCCTAACTGGTACTCTCTCAAGCCCTTGCTTTTCCCTGACAGGATCTAGTTTGTGATAGGGATGAATTGGTGTCCTTACCACACATACAAAATCTTCAAGGATTATCTAAAGAGGAGCTTGTTGACAAAGTTGTCATGGTTAGATTTGATTCCACTATACTGCTTCAAGAAGGTCATGGCCACAGAAGTCATTCATTGTCAATTGCACTTGATACGATAAAATATTTACTTCAAGCAAGAGCTAGAGTAATTCTAGTGAGTGATTGGAACAAGAAGATCAATCAGAAATTTCATGCTCTAGAATATACTGCAGGTATGCGTGGTTTGGGATTATTGATAGTTAGCTTAGGGATGTTGCCAGATATGCTTCTTTATATAGTCATACTTTGATTTAACCAAACAGATAACAAATCAAGCACGTCTAAAAAGATAACAATGTAGCATGTCTAAAAAGATACCAAACAGAAAGAACAACAAAAATCAAGCACATCTAAAAAGAACATGCTACAGATGTCTGGCTTACAAGCGTAGGTTTGATTTGGTATATCATTTCAGTGTTAAGAAACCTCATTTAGAAATATCGTGGGTGTAAAATTGTAAATCGAACATGTTAAAGCGGTTTCATACGAATGGTTGATGGTAAACAGACAATGTCACACTTTTAAGACTAAGCAACATTACATTGAAAATTTGAAACAAAGCCTTTTGGAGCGATTGGGTGTAAGCATCTTTGTTTCAACTTCTTTGATCCTGTGTGATCTCTGGAATGCAGATTACCTGTCAGCAGTACTTAACCACAGAGTTGTACCGTCACGGTGCACTTCTTGTGCTGTTGCTTTGACTAGTAAAGGTCTTGAGGCTAGAGATGTTCTTCTTCTAGGGAATCTTTCTCACTTTAAGGAGGAAGTTTCAAATTCATCAATGTTCGCAGAAACACTGTCATCAGGTGCTGATATTTTTGTGAACGACTCAATTTCCCAATCTCATAAAGTTCTTGCTTCAACTGTTGGGGTTACATGCTTTTGCTCTACGTCTGTGGCTGGATTTCATTTTGAGCGAAACCTCTTCAAACTAAAGAACGTTGCAACAGCTAGCAAAAGACCATACTTTGCAATTGTAAGTTGCTAGAATTTCAACTTGCATGTAGTACACTTCTATCTTACCTGTACTGTACTTCCTATGCAGATTGGAGGAGGAAATCTCGTTGAGAAATTACCTGCTTTGAAATTTTTGGCTTCTGTATGCGATGGTCTGGTCTTTGTTGGGATGATGTCATTTCAGATTATGCATGCCCTTGGTTTATCCATTCCTTTGAATTTACTGGAAGGAGGTTCTGCTAAGGAAGCTCTAGAATTAATCAAGGTTGCCAAGGCCAGAAATGCATCAATTTTATGTCCAAAAGACTTTTGGTGCATGAGAAATAATCATCAAACACAGTTGAAAGTACTACCTTTTCATGGTATATCGGAAGGTAAATCTTTAAGTATGGAACAAAGGGAGCAATCATGCTCTCTCCTTTCTCTTTATGTCACTTTCATATTACTTGTTTCTTATAAAATTTATCCTAGAATCACTATTTTCTTGCTTATTTGCTCCACACTGTTTTCGCACTGGGGTTGTTATTTAAAAAACATGGTTACTGTTGAATGGAACCGAGATCTTAAAGACGTAGCTATTATGGAGATTGTTATAACATTTGGCTATTGAAGTAGCTAATTTCTAATTTATGCATCTGACTTAGTCAACCTTTCCTCTCTCGGTTTTGTCTTACAAGGTCGCTACTAATTCATTTTACTTATCAAAACCTTTTCCTATTATAATAGGTTGGGTACCGGTTGATATAGGTCCTGCATCCTTGGATGAGATAAACGCCTTGCTTACAATATCTAAGGTAGTAATTTCAGGATTTTTCATTATAAAACACATGTGGCCTTGCTTACTGTTGATAGTTGTTTTGCAGAAAATGAGTACGTAAATGAAAGAATATTAAGTTACTTCTTCTTACCAAATATAAAATATCAAGTTATGTAGATTCCGGCCCGTCAAAAGAATTGATTAGATTGACATACTTCCCTTAATATGTAGAAAGTCATATGGATTGGTCCTGTTCAGTTCAAGATATCGAGTCCATCTACAGATGGTGCCTCTGAGTTAGGAAGGATGCTTACTGAACTATTATGTGGAAGTGATTGTGATGTTACCGTTGTTGGAAGTGCTGCATGCAAAGCAATGTTTGATCACTCAAGCTCAGATTCTGCTCTCCACATTATCGATAACGCCTCTGTTTTCTGGGAGTTTCTCAAAGGCAGGAAGCTTCCCGGAGTTATGGCTTTAGACAAGGCAAGTACTGCTAATTTACTCTCACAGCTATTCAATAAACTTTTCACTTCCAAGAATTTGGATGGAACCTACACATAAACCTCAGTTTTACAGGCATATCCATTCAAAGTCGATTGGACTTCTATCTACAGAAAGCCAGCTCAACCCTTGGTAGTTGATATTGGAAGCGGTATTGCACTAGAACCTCCGTTTGTTTATCTACTTCTTCTGATTGAACTTTGAAGCATTACCGAGACTTGAAGTACTTCTAGTTTAGCTTGTACGTTAAGGAATAGTGATACAAGTTGATCAGTTGTGATGGAAAAAGTACTTTAATATGTTGATAAGAGTAATAATTCCAAACCCTTTTGTTACTTTTGCCTCAACCAAAAAGTAATTTAGATCTTTGCCTTGCTTACCAAAAAAGAAAGAGTTTTTTTTTAATATAAAAAACACAATTTGGGTTCCTATGATGACATGATGCAAGTTACCCTATTAAAGGGTAATACCCTATGATACTGACATCTGTGCTTTGTGCTCATCTATTAAGTGGGGGACTCTAAGCATAATATTAAGGCTGCATTTCCGATTCTTGCTTATAAAAGGATATCTTTTTCAATCTGATAATTGGACTATCATTGGTAGGTAACGGATTGTTTCTACTCAGAATGGCTAACAAGCATAAAGATTTGAATTTTCTTGGCCTAGAGATTAACGAGAAGGTATTAGTCACCACATGAACCAAGATTGTTTTGCTGCTTGCTTTGGGGTTGTTAAATCCATCTAACTTATATCAATACTTCCCAGCTTGTTAAAAGATGTTTGCTGTCGTTCGAGCAATCTGGTTTGACAAATGGGTAAGGAGATCTGATTTTAGTATTTGGCTAAACTTCTAATACATCCATGGAAGAGTAAATTCTCTTGATTAGTTCACATTTACATTTATCATATTTCATCTCAGGTTCTTCATAGCAACTAACGCAACATCGACATTTCGATCAATAGTCTCCACTTATCCTGGAAAAATCATCCTTGTCTCAGTTCAGGTTCCATTGCAATGCCTCTCTAACTGTGTAGTTTCCCTTATAAGTGGTTTCCCCCTTCCTGAATGACTTCCTTGCACTGCAATTAGTGTCCAAATCCTGATTTCAACAAACCAGAACATAGATGGAGGATGCTCCAACAATCATTAGTTGAAGCAATAGCTGATCTTCTTGGACCTGATGGAAAGGTACCTGCCACTGCTTGCTATATGAATTCATTAGATTTATTTTCCCTTTCTTCCCAACAAATAAAAATTATGGATGATATTGCCATGAATGGATCTCGATCTGTGAAAACTTGGTGCATTTTAGTAGTGTTTGCTGATAATTGGAGTTTTGACAGGTCTTTCTACAATCCGATGTGGAGGCTGTTGCTGTCAGAATGAAAGAACAGTTCTTGAAGTATGGAAAAGGTAAGCTTTTACTAGAGGAAGCTACAATGCATGGAAGATGCTGGCTTCTTGAGAACCCGTTTGGAGTTAGATCGGATTGGGAAGAACATGTCTTGGATTGTGGTTCCCCGATGTACAGATTGATGCTATCAAAATTAAGCAGTGGCCACAGAAGAAGTTGAGGCATGAGAAAGACTGAAGTTCTATCATGCAAAGTGTTTATGTTTATTGTTTGTTCATAATTCATGTAATGTAAAAATTCCATTTTTGGTCCTCTTATCTATCTAATGAATGATTTAGTTGATATTATCACAGAATGTATGTATCATTATGACTGTAATTAGAGCTTTTGAATGATACTTTCTATAATTGATTCTAGATTCAAATTAAGATCAAGTGCAGTAAATTCTGCAGCAATAAGTTTGTTCTTGTTAGCCTTACCCTTGAAGATGTTAAGATTTGCAGCATATAATTTTGAGTTTCCAGTTTTGCCCCTCAAAATATAGCTCAAATCTGACAGCCATAGCTTCTTTCTTGCACACCTGGCATCACAATCTGCAACTTTTGATACTAATTTTAAATTTTTAATGTCCAAAAGCCACCTATAACTTTTCTCCTCTAGTGTTTTTTTTTTGTAGAAATACTTTTCTCCTCTAGTTTGCTTTGTATTCCAAGGTCCTCTCCTGACTCCTCATCCTCAAGCAACCATTTAAATTGACCCAAAAATTAATAACAATCTTGATGATGCTCTGTTCTTAATTAGTAGTTATGAATTATGATGATTGATGACCCTTTATTTGAGCAAAAAAGAGAAGTATGATGATCCTTTTAATTATATTCTTGCCCTTAAAAAGAAGATTTTTTCAAATTAGCCTTGTTTCTTTTCTTTTTTTTTTTTCTCCCTGAAAAGTAAATATTCTTTCTTTCTCCATCTCCAGTAATCGTCGTCGATCGTCATCATCCTCACTGTAGCGTTCGTTGGAATATTCTTCGTTGGTTCATCACCGCTTACCGACGCTCGTTCATATTCTCCTGGGACTACTGCCTAGGTTTTAGGAATCCCCTCTAGATCTCTAATTTCAGGTACGGTGATGTAATTATTGAGCTGTTTTTTTTTGTCGATCTGAATTGGAAGTCATGATTCTGAATCCTGATTAGCTTGTGCTGAATGGAAATATTAGCTTCTATCTGTTGACTAATGTGTTCTCAAAATTTTGTTAGAACTAGCGGAGTTAAAGTGGTCGAATGCGCTTTATCTGTAATTGGATGCAACATTCGGCTTCAATTCTTCTTAGAATTCAAATTTCTGCAGATTGATTTATGATTACTCAATATATTTGAGCTCTTTCTTATCTGAATTTTTTTTTTAGCTTCAATTCTTTAAGAGATGATGACATTGAGGTGATGATAAAAGGACCCATCCTTATGTTATGAACCGATCAATAAATTCTTCTGGATTCCGAATTCTAATGAAGTGTGTTACTATTGCATTTTCCTGCAGATCAATTCTGTGAAGCCGACAGGAATGGAGAATTAGTTCTGTTTCACAAACACAAACATGCAGGCGGAAGAAAAGAGCTTCTCTAACTTTGAGTCAAATTCTGAAGCTGAAAAAATTGCTTCTTCAGATGAAAACTCTTGTGTGGTGGCTTCCACTTCAGGTTCTGTCATGCTGCAGAAACCTGGTATGGTGTACTGATGTTATGTACAACTGCAAAATTTTGTAAGTTGAATGCGGCAAAGCAGGGAGACTGAAAGTTTTGCTTTTGTATCTGTCTGCTTACAGTAAAAAGACCAACCCGACAATGGGCTGCATGGACTCGTGAAGAGGAAGAAAGTTTTTTCACAGCTCTACGCCAAGTTGGAAAGGCAAGTTGTGATCATAATGGATAGTCACATATTAAAATTTTATTCTGGATGTTGTTCTAAAATACTACTTTTTCACATTAAGTGCAGAATTTTGAGAAGATCACTTCCCGTGTCAAAAGTAAAAACAAGGATCAGGTTAGTTGGTTAAAAGCATATTAATTACTATTGTCAAGGGGTGGTTCATAAGTTTATCGATTTGATAAATCTTCACATGTATTTTGCCTTTTCAGGTCCGGCATTATTATTATCGGCTTGTTAGGAGGATGAACAAATTACTTGGCCCTACACTCTGTCTCGATGCGAAAAATTCCAAGGATACGAATGCTGCAATGCTGAGATGGTATGTAAACTACTCATTGCTGATTCCCTCTCTTATGGTACATTTAGCAATATGCTGGTGGATACTGCTTCCATAATTTTCTAATGGTTAATTAGGATTTAAGACTATAGGACTTTCTTAATCTTGCTGCGTGTTGGAGTAAAAATCACTTCAGTTTCAGCATATATTATAGATGGTTTCCTTAAGCATGTTATTACCATTAATTATCATCATTGTCATTTCTGTGAATTAGAACCATCCAATATAATATTTACTTATTGTCATTTGTATGGACATAATGTAGGTTATGCCTTTCTTTTATAATAATAAGGAAAACGAGGTTATATTCTTAATAATTGGAAAATAAATGTCTTGTTCCCTAGGTGGTCCCTGCTGGAGAAGTATAGCTGCAAAGCCTCAAAACTTCACTTGAAGCCTCGAAGGTTTAAGATATTTGTGGAAACCCTGGTTAGTACCAAGTCTGTATTTGCTAGTTTACCCCTGTATTTCTGGTGAACTTTAATTACCTATGATGGTACGTATAGGGTATCCTATCCATTGATGATATGTATCATCCAGTCGCATTAACTTTCTTATCTTTGTGAAGGAACATCAACTCTTGAAAGATCGAAAGAAGACTGTAAGGAAACGGCCTCAAGGGGAGAACACATCACCATCTCCAGTAGTTGTTCCAAATCAGAGTACATCATCTGCATCTGATAGCCAAACTGTAAAAATGGTTCTTATTGACAGTCAAAATATTCAAAAATTAGGGCCTGGGAAGACATCATTTAAGCGAAATGTAAACTTTGGCACTAATCGTTCAAATAGCAAAGGAGAGTTGACTTCCATGAAGCAAGCTAGACGAAGAAAACAGGGTATGTCTCTTTATCTAACTTTAGGTAATTTACATACTTAGACATCCTCTTGTTTTTCTTACCTTTGTTAGTTGTGGAGAAACAGTTATTAATTTTTTTTGTATTGCTTTCAACGTGAGTAATTGAAATACATTCCTTCTGCCTGGTGGCTGTGCAAATTCAAAGATCTACCTAGTTAGTACACATCTGTGCAGACTTACTTTGAATTCTTTTCATGATTTATTTTGTTTTCCCTCTTGCTGTTATAGCCTGTTTATTTAGCCATTTTTACATAAGAATAACCAGCGATACACACACATATGTTGCCACAAAGAAGTTCTTTTGGAGAAACTAAGGAAAGAATGATGTGAACCTAGTACACTAGGTTATTCGCAGAGGATTGTGTCATTGGCTGCTGTTCTCATGTAGGATTGCTGTGATATGTAGAATGTAAATAATTACTTAAGTTGTCAGGATGATATGAAGATACAAAATGAGTTCTTGTGGGTAATTCAGGGTTACGAATTAGGATAATAGAGTTATCGTCTCTGTGTTGTCATGTAACAGTAGTCAGTACCTTGTGATTCGGCTTTCAATTCCTTTCAATTTAAATCTTTTGGGGCTTCACTGTTTTGATAACTAGAAGGCAATGTACATCAGGTGCTACATCATCCACAGCATATAAAAAGTGGGAAAAGGCAGCATTAGCTGGTGTTTCTTTGGTTGCTGATGCCGCAGAGCATGTTGAACGCGAAGCTGCTGATAAAGATGTAGGAACTGGCGCTGGACAAGGTAACCATTTGTAACCCCTGATCTCATTGCCAGTTATTTTTTTTTAACTTGGATATTTTAAATACTTTACCAGGTCAAAAGTGTCCAGGCTCTGTGGCTGGATGTCTACCTCCTCTGTCTCCATTTTCACGGAATCATGTCACTGGCAGTGATTTGCAAACCTGCGTGAAACTTAAGCTTCAGCTGTTTCCAATAGATTACAATACCAGAAAAGCTTTGGAAATGGTTAGTATAATTTTAATTCATCAGATGTTTAATAACTGATACCAAGAAGATTATTTACTTTCTTCTCTTTTTGTGGTAGGATAAGCATAACCCACACCTTGAGCTTACCCTTAGCACCCGGAAGAAGATATCTTCTGTTCTAGAACATATTAATCGCAAGTGGGGCAGTTCAAGTGTAGCATCTGGAGAGCTTATGCTTTTTCCAGATAGTGTTCAAAGAGAGAATCTGATGTGTTCTAGAAAGTGGAGCCAGGACTCCACTGCTAGTGCAGCGGATGTTTATGCTTTGATTGGAAGTCCTCCCGTTTTCAGATTGAGGTCTTCTTTTTTCTAGTTTATATATGCCATTTGATGATTTACTATTTGATTTTGATTTATCCTTAGCATTTTATGACTAACATATGGAGCTTCGGTGAAGGTATGGTTGGTTTCCCAGTATTGAAGCTGTATCTGCTCCTGGCTTTGGTCCATTTGCTCAGCAGCTGTCTGAGATGATTGTGGATGACAATCAAGTTCCAATACCATCTCCTGCTGATGTAACTGGACACAATGACTCATCTACTGTTAATCCAAACCATCGATTTCTAGGACCATGTGATACTGATGCAAGCATGTCCTGCTATGCAAAGCTACCTGGCACTGGAAACATTAGGCAAAATGAAGGGGTAAGGGGCTCATGATTTTTATTATGCTCAGGCTTTCTCATTCACGGTTTATTTGGCATTCTGGTGACCTGCTTATACCATTTTACTAGTTTTTCGCGTTCTGATGACGCAAGGGACATCCACTGCTCTATCCATGGTTAACTTACATATGTTTTTAAGTTAATCAAGTTTTTAATTTTTCTGTTGGAATAGGATGGAAACAATGTTGGTGAATGGGCAGATAGTCTTACGAACATAAGCGTTGGAGATTTGCTTTCAGAAGCAGCTTATAACGAGGACAATGTTGACCATGTAAACTCTCCTGTTACAGAAACTCCTCACCGACTGCAACACTTCTCTGTAGTATGCGACTCATTTGATGCTGCAGTTGCTGCTCATATCTCCAAATACCAAAACAATTTGT
The DNA here is from genome assembly GCA_946814005.1 of Chamaenerion angustifolium. Classification (NCBI taxonomy): domain Eukaryota; kingdom Viridiplantae; phylum Streptophyta; class Magnoliopsida; order Myrtales; family Onagraceae; genus Chamaenerion; species Chamaenerion angustifolium. The sequence continues at coordinate 31,940,796 of OX328275.1, forward strand.
CATTTCAATCGTACTTGTCTCCTCACCACGTCTCTTCCATCTGGGATGGTGAGGAAACCTGTGATGCTTTTTCATTCCAAAAGACTGCTGCTCTTGCTTCCTCACAGAAGCAGATCCTTTCTCCACTCGGGAGTATCCCCTCAGAAAAAAAGGACCAGACGGTAAGAACGAGCCCTGAAGATGGCCTTGCTGAAGTAATTGTTCTAGACACTCACTCCCTTAGAGCAGTAGGTCGAAAGATTTTACTACGAAATGTACTAAATCTGATGCTGCTTCTTGCAGGTGCATGAAGTGGAAGCTACTATGGATACTCCTGTTCTTGAGTGCCTGTCTGATGATCAGGATATCCTCCTCAAGAACCCAGTGAAGGATATCTCCGATATATACTGGGTACGCAATTTCTGTCATAGTCCATCTTCTAGAAATACTACAGTGTCTATTTTTCCAACTTGTGTCACATGTTGTAGCATTGTTGTATTAGTTTAGCAGCATTGATACCTGATTTGTGATTATTATCTGTAAAATTGTCAGCCTGATTCGTTGGGGCCGTTGGATTTGGATCTAAGATCTACCAACTACCGTACCGAAGATGTGATTCTAAGCGACAGCCTAAGCTGCTTGAATCGTTTGATAGCTAGCAGCCTCGATGCGTTTCAAAGTTGTTCATTCTTCGGTGCAGACAAGAAAGAGACAGAACCAAAAGGAGAAAACGCATCACATATAATCAGCAGCGGAGTTTGATATCACAAATGTGTCTGCAGAAGAAGCCATTGATGGTTGTACAAAAATAGATGTTTGTGACAGAAAAAAAGCTGTAGTAGATCTGTGTAATCTAACATGTTGTAAATTGGTCTTGTTACGGTCCAAATCCAAGCATCTTGTTCTTCCTTGTTAATCGCGGTGCTTCGTTTTTTAGGGTTCGGTTCCTCGTTTTCTGCAATTCATGGGAAAGATGAGTGAAATGTGCCCTACATGTCCTCATTATTTATCATGCATAATTTATATAAGATTTGAATCCCTACTTGTTTATAAAATGTACATTGTTTGGTATTTATTCAACCATTATTGTTTATTTGATCTAGATGTGTTGATCAAACTTTGAAGGTATGAATAATTTGTTGGCGGGAAAAATATGAAATTGCACTCGGATGTTTGCAGCAATTGGTAATTGGATCAATGATGTTTGTTATCACACTCGGATATTTCTGTTTGATGGTAATTGGACTTTTCCGTCCACTGTCGTTTGTTGTTCATGTATGGTGAACTCACGTGTTGTTCATGTACTTTAACCATAAATTGATATACCTAAAATACCTAAGTCAGATCATGTTGATAAAGTATTCATCTCTTCCAATTTTCATTTGCGTCTTCTTCATTGGTTGCTCGCTCTTCGTATTCTCCCAGTGAGTGAAGACGATTGTTCCAAGGTCGTAATAGCTCCTTACTGTAGAATCTTAGTGGATAAATCAGAGATATCGACCCCCTTACTGCATAATCTACAAGAAGAGGTTGAGGTTATTGCAGAGAGGCTCAGAGCATGCTCGGAGCTTATTTCGAAGAGGCGGGAAAGCTGAATGCATAATTTGTTCAAGTAAGCAACGGGCTCGGTGCGGCGTCGGGTTTGTTGCAACTAATACTATTTCTTCCCCTTTTTGGCTTGTGCTGAATATCAGAATAACTAATACAACAACGTAAAGTTGGTAAAACATAGCATGACTAACTAACCACGATCTTGTCTTGATAATACCCTGGCAATAGGTGACTGATGCGACCATCAGGTATGGTGAACTTCTCATCACTCTCATAGTCCTAAAGGAAAAGATTAAGTATGATCAATGGAGAACGAATGTGTTTATGAAGGAAAGGAATGATAAAGATCAAAGGAAATGGAAGGAAAGAGGGTTGATTTATATTAAGTTTATGAAAATCTAGTAGCAGCAAAATAAAGTACATGCCATAACGTTTTTGTTTCTTTCTCGAGTATTAGTTGCATCTTATCTCTTCTAATGTTAAGATGCTCCAACAAGTTTTAATCATTGATTCTGATAGTATTGGGAACGATGGAAATATTATATAAGCAAGCAAAAGAAAGTATTAGATAACTGGAGAAAATTACATACCTTGAATTAGATATAAAGGTGATTGGTATGACATCAGGGGTAAATTAGTCTTTTTCCATTGCATCATTTCAAAATAAACGACTTCACGTGGCACTTAACGGAGATTATTAACGTTCCAATTACCAACAAAATGAAACATATGAGTGTAATTAATTGCGACAAAATACATATAAGGTCCCGTTACAAAAAACGGTAAACATCATGATACAATTTCATATTTTTTTCATTTGTTGGCCAGACTTTTTTTAAACAAATTGTTACATCACTAGTCACTTTATATAAAATTATAATTTGTTAATTAAATTGTGATAGTTGACAAAATAAAATTGTGATGAAAATTTATATTTTATTTATCATATTATTTTATCTTTTATGTAAAAAAAATAATTTGTTAGCTGAATTTGTAAAAATTTATACTTTTGTAATTGAACTTTGATAATATTTGAATTCTAAAACCGTGAATATCGTTCGCGAATAGAATTAGATTTATTATATATAAATGTAAAAACATGGATTAAAATAATAATTAATGGTCAAATCTAAAGGAAAAAAACTGAGAAAAAGGCTAATTTGTAGTAGGTAGTTGGTACGAAGTAGACGAATAAGATACTGCTGCTTATATTGCCCGTTCTTATAAAATTAAATAAATGAATGATAACTTATAAATGAATGATAACTTATAAATGAATGATAACTTATGGAGCTTAATTACAGGCTGTAAGACCCCACAAAGAGAAGAAAATAATACAATTGATCAAGAAAATCGACAAGTAATTAGATAGTTTATTTTTTCTATATAATATATATATATATATATATATATATAATTTTCCACTTGTTATTTTTTTTCTGAAAATTTAATATTGCTATCATCTGTAGGAAGCAGCTTATGCACTGTCCAAACCACACAGTCGTTAGTTGAAGCATAAGAAATTAAGAACGCTCATCAGTTTCATATCTTCTTTCTCTCTCAGACAATCTATGGAGAACAACGACAAACTTCACGCCCTGTTGATGCCTCTCCCTCTTCAAGGCCATGTGATCCCTTTTATCCACCTTGCAATGAAGCTCGCCTCCCATGGCGTCACTGTCACCTTCGTCAACACCCAATCCATTGACCACCTTATCGTCGAATCCAACAGCCAAAATACCGCCGGAGATATCTTTGCCGGAGCACGTGACTCAGGCCTCGACATCCGTTACACGACGATCAGTGATGGGTCCCCTCTAGATTTCGACCGTTCCCTCCACCACGACCAGTTCTTTGAGCGCTTCCTTGAGGTGGTCACCGACCGTGTAGATGAGCTTGTGGGGAAGTTAGTTGAGGAGGACGGTGGTCAAACGGTTAACTGCTTGATCGCTGATACTTTCTATGCATGGCCCTCGGTGATTGCTGAGAAGCATGGTCTCGTTAATGTCTCGTTCTGGACAGAAACTCTGCTTGTATTCACGCTCTACTATCACTGGGACTTAATAAGAAGCCATGGCCATTGTGGCACTCAAGGTACCTAATTAAAACCCTAATCTTAAGGTTTCTTTCAGAAAATTTATGTTGATCCACACCATTTTGTGTAAGGAAATCAAAAGACAGCACCAGTGATGATATGTTTTTTAATATGCATGCAATTAGGCAATGAAGAAGTTGAGATTGATTACGTGCCAGGAGTTGCATCTATCAAGCGGAAGGACTTAATGTCTTACATCAAGTTAGACGATATAACATCTGTTATTGCCCGAGCAATCCGCGATGATTTCGAGCATGTCAACAAGGTAGATTTGATCATTACCAATACAGTTGCAGAGCTCGAGCCCGAACCACTTGCAGCTTTAAAAAAGATGTGGCCTGTTTACACGATTGGGCCAATACTACCTCCAGGATTCACCAAGGGTTCCATAGCCACAAGCATGTGGTCCGAATCCGACTGCACCCAGTGGCTCAATACCAAGCCTAAGGGTTCTGTGCTGTACGTTTCGTTTGGTAGTTGGGTACCCACAAGCCATAGTGCCATTATAGAGCTAGCCCATGGTCTACTTCTGAGTGGGGTTCGTTTTGTTTGGGTGCTTCGCCCCCACACTGTTTTTATCTCAGACAAAACTGACCTCTTACCTATTGGTTTTGACGACCAAGTGAAAGGTCAAGGCTTGGTCGTGCCATGGTGTTGCCAGGTGGATGTCATCTCACACCATGCAATTGGAGGTTTCTTGACTCATTGTGGGTGGAACTCTGTATTGGAGAGTATTTGGTGTAACGTTCCCATGCTGTGCTATCCACGCGTAGCAGATCAACAGACCAATAGGAAATTGGTGGTGGATGATTGGCAATGTGGGATCAATCTTTGTGATGGTAAATCTATCACAAGGGTGGAAGTTGCCACCAAGATAAACCGCTTGATGAATGGAAAATCAGCTGAGGAGTTAAAAGAAAGGGTCAGGGAAACAAGGAACAAGCTAGCCACTGCATGGGAATCAACGGGCTCATCTCAAAATAATCTTATAAAATTCATAAATGATGTCAAAGGTCGTATTCTAAGGCGTAGTTATGAATGATAGGTTTGTACTAGTTGAGAATAAGGCTTCGTGAAAGCGCATGCATGAAGTAACTTCATTCAGACAAAGTGATCGATGTCTCAGTTGTGTTACTACAATACAAAGAAATGTATTGTCGTGTGTCTTGTCGGGAGTCTCATAGATCGACCCGTGAATCAAGTTTTCTGAATCGGATCCGAACAGATATTCCAATAACTCACACCCACCAACACGAGCCCAAAGTAAAACGTCTACAAAAAGAAGTGTCTCATTGTAAAATTTGATGCAGAAACTAATGGACCAACCAAGCATAGCCCAGTAGCATATTCAGGGTTCCACGTTGATCAACTCTTTTAGATTTTAGGGGCTCCATTTTGTATTTTATTTATAAATTTATACTTAATGAAAAAGTTTATTAAGTCACGTATATCAAAACATGCAGAATCGCTCTGCAAACTTATAGGATATTGGCTAAGATGTGTATAACGAATGAACTGCAATTAGAAGAACTACAGTTGGCTTCCATATCTCCAACTTATCCTTTGCGAGTTTTAAAGACTAAAGAGAGTCTATGTAAAGTACATCTTCATTTATTATATATATATATATAGCTAATTAGGATTGATCTCTTTGGGGGTCATCATGTTCCTGTCTTACCTTCGGTAATTGATATCTAGATCATTAGAAAATGTAAGTATGGTGGATACGAGGGAGGAAGAGAGTGGGGTAATGGCAGCCGTGGAAAGCACAATAATTAATAAGAGAGAGAGAGAGGAAGGCTGCAATTATTTAGACATCAAATCACATCATTTCATTCTGCGCATTGCATTTACTTACTTCATGCATTCCTCGTCGCCCCTGGGCTCCATAATACCTTCTTACTTTTCTCCGCCCCCACCATTATATATATACTCAATCTTAACGACTATTAGATAATATAAATTAAGAAAATGAAAGAACACGAGTGAATATAAGAATATTATATAGTCTAGTTTAGATTATTCTTAGGTTAGTATTTATTTTTTTGTTTATCTGCTTATTCTTTACAATTAGATATATGTATAGTTATTATAAACACTGAAGTTCTCAGTTCTCACCTTCAGGATGTTAGGTAAAAAGAAAAGAAAAAACTATTGTTTTCTTTTGGCAACCACACGTGTGTTTTGTATCATGAGTCTGATACAGCTAAAAGCTGTCCTAGATCATAATAAGTTGCAGAAATAAAAAAGCAGGCAGGGGGAACAGTCGGACCAAACACGTATATTTTCTTTTATGGCAACAGTACACAATGGATTTTTTTGTTTTCCTCTGCGGGTGTCAGAAATAACACGTGCATGTCCATCTCTTTCTTGGCCACTGTGCAGACAAACTGTAACTGTTGTCTAATTTCTTTGCTTTAGAGGGTTGGTGTCATCATGATCATGTTCGGTTCTGCGGTCAAACTTCAATTTCAAAGCGAGGTTTGAAGCTGCCGCTGATGCAGAAAATTTCTCCATATTCACATTGCCAGTATTGTGCAGAAGAGTTGAAAGAATAAATTAATTATAAAACAAAGAACTTTGCTAAAACATTGAGGGTAAGCTTTCTAAGGTCAGTGATGAATCATGGCTCAGTTTAGTCTGTCTTTTGCAACAAAATCATGCTCACTTTACTGATCTAGCTGTTGCAAATTATGAAGTAAGTAAAAAAGGGCAGGGGTAATCTTAAGTCATTTTTCAAATCACGTGTCTAAAATTAATATTTGGTATCCGATGAATATTAGATGTCGACATCCAATAACCAGACTGAGATTAGTCGTAGTATCCATGACCCGACGATACTCAGAGACACTCTGTGTCCACTTGCAACCAAGCAACACTGCTGAATCCCCCACCCACACATTCCTCTAGCAAGGGGTACAGGCTTTGATACAGTAGTGTCAAATAATCGTGTATCAAAATATAAAGTTATCATAGTTTATAGTGTCAGTTTCACAAGTATAACTATTTATGTACCCAAGTTAAATATGTTAGGATCGATTAATATCAATTGATGAAGTAGAAGAAGCAATTCTAGAGAGATTAGAGAGAGAGATAGAGAGAATGAGATGATTTCTGTGGTAACACCCAATTTAGGTAACCTCCACGCTGTTTGGCTCATTTGTATTGATGATGGTTAATGTTACAAAATACGTATACATTGAGAAATACAGTACAGTACAATATAGCCTATTGAACCGCGAGACGCGTACATTAATACATAATCTACCATTACATATTAATCAGACTACAATACCTAACAAAATACTCTTACAAATACCTAGAGGATTAATTCTTCTGTTTAGTATTGCATCAGGAAAGTCTCCATTATATATTTAAAGTGTCTGTATTGAATGTTAGATTAAGTTTATTGTCAATTTTTATGTTAAGTGTTTATTTTCGGTTCGGTGTTTGTTTGTTTATTTCAGTTCGGTAGAAAAACTTATGATTGTTGGTTTAGTAATAAAAGAAAGAAAAAAAACGGAGATAGGGTTGCAGCACCACAAAAAATCATTACGTGAGTTTCTCCTTTGCTCTCTAATAAATTGTCGTTCCTAGGATTTTTCCACCGATCACAAGAGTGAAATTGAGAGAAATCGTGAGTTCGATCCAACATTGAAGCCTTCCATTTCCTTCCCCCCTTCAAATTTATTATTTTCCTAGTTTAAAATGTATTTTTTATTTTGTTTTTCAGAAATTTTCTAGCTATGTATATTGTTTTCCTTTTGTATAATTTTCTATTTTGAAAGACCCAAATTTATAGGGGGTTTAAGAAACAGTCAAGTGTGTCTTTTTATTTAGGGGAATTTTGGTCTTTCTTATTTAGATTTTTGAAGAAATAATAATAATAGCTGATAGAAAGATATAGTGCAAAGATATTGCAGATTATTATAGAAGCCAATCATTTAAAAGGTAGAGCCTAGAGGTCTATTAGAGTGATTAGGAAGAGAAGATTGCCTTTTGAAATGGGAGCATATTACTACTTATGATAAGCATCCTGCCCAACATCTAACTACCATGCCTTTGTTCCAATTCAAGAAACATGAAAACAAGGCATCCTCGGATTTGACGTTTCAACTTCCAAATTGTGCTTGAAATTTTGAATGATTTACCATGCAACCGTTATTTCTTTTTCACTGTAATTCTACTCTCATAGGCGCATGAGAGCTTTGATCTTCTGCAGATGCATAGCGATATTCCAATAAGCTACTTATTCAGTGAAAAGAGAGATTCTATTGTGAGGAATTAAGCACGGAGAAAGACTACCACAGGTCCGGCTGTTCCGATCTGCAAAAACCTTTCTTTCGAGATGCAGGCTTTATACAAAACCCTAAAGCTAACCCAGATGAACACAAATGCATGCAGTTGTGAAGAAGAAGGCAGATAAACAATGGAATTTACTTAATCGTCGTACTGCACACTAAAGCAATGTGCAACAAATCCGTGCATACATGATGATTATGATGAAGCCACAAAAAAAGGTTTGAATTTACACACTAGTTAAGGTTGTCGACGTAGATGAGGAAGAAGATGGTGGGTGTCTGCTCAGTATCAAGACTCCTTATTCTCTTCGTGCCAACAGAGGAGCATGGCGATGCAGCGACGAAAAATATAGAATTTAGCTCGCTTCTTCTTCACCAATCGGCTGCATTTCTGCCCAAAAGATCTGCAGGGATCACACGTGCTCTCATCTGCACCTTCTGCCATTTCTGGGGAGACTGCAGGTCTACCTCTCTTACTGTAGTAGATACTCCACTAATTAAACAGAGAGAAGGAAGACAGTGAGAAAAAGGGATGAATAAAGAAGCCTGACTTGTTTCAGAGTTGTTGTTCTAGCTAGGTATTAAATATTTTTCTTCAACTCTAGAGGGAGAGAGCGAAACCAAGCTCGGCCCACTCGCTGTCATGGAGGACATAAGTGGGCGTCTAACGTACCCTCGATCTCTGAACTATTGGGGCTCTATAGTCTATATATTGTCATTTCACGTCATGTCTTTCTTTGCACAAAGCTCTATATATAGTATATATATATTACAACAGTGTACAGTATATATATATACTTATAATATAGTACTCTTTCTGTGCATATATGAGTTATGGACCTAGCTCACTTGAGGTCTCGTCCGCTGGCTTTCGGGCTGGAATTTCATCTGGGTTAAGCAAATGGTCAACCAGAATGATAATTGGGTTGAATGCCTAGATCACTCTACGTCGTTATTAAAGAAAACAACAACAAAGCTAGGAAGGTTCTATCATAAGCTAGGGTTTGGACATGAGTTTCAGCATGCATGAAGACATGATCTTATTGAGCATTCTTCCTCTTATTTAAAAAAGCTTTGCCAAATTATTAGCTTGAAGTTGAATGAGCTGCCAAATCAATGCATTTTTTCAAGGATACCCACATCATACGTCAGATTTTCCTAGTGAATATCATTGAATGGGATTAAGTTCCAGGGTTTACCCACCAATTAATCATGCAAACCCTTGAACCGAAGAACGAAGCATATATGCAGGATAGACGCCAAGGCATTGAACGAAAGTGTGTATAGGAGGAGAGACATGGACGTCAGAGATGAATGAACTCTGCGCAACGGGACCTCCCCAAAGGCAATAATGCATGGGTTGCTAAACCATCCAATCGGCAAAGATTCACATAGCAGCAACGTCCAGATATGACAAGAAATAAAGAACAAGAATTGATAATTTAGGAAGAACTTGTTAACTTGACAATATGAAGAAAGTTTGTTAATTTGGACTAAGAAAAGCTTGGGAACTATTGTTGTCCCATTAAGAACCTTGATTGGCTTTAATTATATTCATTTATTTCAGAAGTTCAACTTTATTTACTTCACCAAAACTCTTATACAATTGCAGTAACCACGAATGTTTTTCCTTCATATATATGTATAATTTGTACTTTTTACACCCTCTATAATTGCCATTATATAGTAGGTCAACTGGCCAAGAAGAAAACAATGAAATGAAATTTATACCCTCAATAACAACATTGATAGATCCATTCCTCCCAGATTTGTATAAAGAATCAATCAACTGCGGCACCTTCGAACCCATGGTTGGCAATGGGAATCATTTACGTAGCCTAAACCGAAAGAAGAATGCATGCGAAAATATATCGTCTGCTTCTTCTTCATCGAGACTCCAGAATCAATCTTCTGGGTTTAATTATTCCTTGTCCCAGAAAGACCACCATCTTTTCTTCTTCCCAGAATATGAGGACGGAATATCAGATTCTACATTTAAATTCAGAGGATTTAACAGAGGTCTGAGCATCAGAAGAAAATTCACATTCACTTATCTAGTATGAAAAATATTTGACAGCAAAAGTATAAAGAGATGGATACCTCCTTGTGGGTGAATCGAGTTGTAGTGCACCTCAGCCCAGAAGCTTAAAAGTAGAACTGCACGGAAACCAAAGCTTCTTCGCTTAGAAAAAAAAAAAAGGCAACTGTAACGAGTTTGAATGAATATGCAATTTCTACCTTGCTTTGTCCTTTGAACGCTTGGAAGAATCTCGATGTAACATGTATCCTTGAACGAAGTTATCACCAGGATCTTTGTGCCATACTGCACGAAATCATAATCATTCAGTGCTCAGTTCCAAATCATAAGCATAATCGTCTCTGGAATTATAATATTTATATTCAGAACATACCACATCTGCTGCTGCCTGCAAAGTAACATGATCACCCCATTCACCGTTCCTGTCATATTATTACAGATATCAGAAATCTGATTTGTGTTCGATTCAGACTTCATCTTTGCTGAATCGGAATAACAGCAATGTAAAGTTACCGGGACATCTTGCTCAAGTATTCATCGTATTCCATTGGAACATATCCCTTGTAAGACTCACACTGAGCTCTGAGCTGAGAAAGGAAAATGCCATTCAGAATATGTATTTAGTAAGGAGTAAGCTACATAAAGATTGATAGTGAAACCCACTTAAAGCCATCCAAAAAATTAAGTTTCTAGATTTGTAAATAAAATATAGGAGACCTGATTCACAATTTCCTCTCGCACAGCTTCATGGTGGTCAGGTGTCTGAAATAGCTGATCTGATAAGGCACGAAACTGCAAAATGACAATTAAAACAGCAAACTTTTAGGATGGGACTGGTTGATGTTATTAATTATCATAGACATATGAACCCATGGACGCAAGAACATGGAATTAGTAATATAGAAACGGAGCAAGAAACTTGGTACAAAAGCTAATAACCTGGCAATTTCCATCTCCCTGGACTTTACGCTCGACCAGGTCATACACTTGCAATCTGACAAATGGGACAGAAACAATCAGTTAACACTATGAGTAACCTCAAATAAAGTGTAATTTAGTCTTTTCAGTGATATATATACTACTGTCACGGCCAACACCTCCTGATAAGAGACTATAGTTTTCTTCCAGACGGTGAAATGGCAGCTTTTCATCAAAATCTCAGTATGAATGATGCAATAATGTTCTTTTGTAAACCAAAGATGCAATGCTTACAATTAGTTTGCCTATGGACTGGTAAATCATTTATCTATCAGTTTTCCTATGTTTGGCTTAATTAAGTATACATCAAGAAACTCATTCCATCAGGGGGGGAATAGAAATCGAACTGAAATTACCTCTGAGACAGCCTTTCATAGTCTGAAGATGCTTCGTCTGAGGAAGGTATTTCTCCATTAATTCTGGGAACATGCTGCAATCATAAAAAAGCTTTTACTTTGAGGATGCTAAGGCACTAGATGCATAAATGATTTACTGATTATCCAAATTACTAGTGACCTAACACCCTATCTATATGTAATCAGTAAAAAAAACAAAAAACTACAAACTAAAATGTAAATACTGATACATATTTTTCATGAATTAGAATCCATGTGGTCTCACCCTAACAATCGAACTCCATCTTGGCTTTCTACAACTACTCTTATCTGGTCATTATGGTTTTCTAAACTCACTTTATAGAAAATAAGAAAAATCGAGATTGTTAATAGGAGGAGTTCGGCTTACAGGAATGGGGACCAGTTGATCCAGCGGATTGCCAGATTCACTGTATTCATATTCATCATTTGGCTGTTGTGAATATGTATAATCTTCTCCTTCTACATAAGTTGAACTTGAAGAGGAGACAGAAGGCCACATATTAGCTGCTGCTTCATGGTCATAATCATTTCCTATTTAATAACAAGTGCATAGGTGAAACATAAGATAGCAATAAAAAATAAAGAATTAATTAGAGTATGAAACATTCGAATGTTCCTCCCCTGCGTGAGAATACTCAGGTGTTTCCCTCATAGCTAATCTTACCAGAATAATATAATCTCATTGACGGATTGCGCCAATCTTGCTCTTGAACTGAAACATTCGAATGTTCCTCCCCTGCGTGAGAATACTCAGGTGTTTCCCTCATAGCTAATTGGGTAAACTCTTCCTGTAAGGCATGTGCTATAACTGCATCATTTTCAACGCTGCCATACTGAATGCCATAATGGTTCACTGGATACTGTTCAGCATAATGGTTGCTCTGATCGTAATTGACGGCATCGGTCAAGTATGCAGGAGGAGGAAATATAGAGTTGGTGTCGAAAAGGCGCTGACCCCATTGAAAAACATCTGAGTCTTGATCAAGCATAGTCCTCTATTTCAAAACTATAAAAAGAAAGGGAAAAAAGATCTGCTTGATTTGCGGAGATAGAATGCTCCGTCAAAGTGCAAGAGCAGCCACGGCCTGCTCATCCAAAAGAAGATTTAAAAAAAATATATATATATATAATCAGTCCATGGAAACCTGACTTGCGAAAGGAATATTCTCTGCAGTAAGAACTCAACTCAGCTCCAAAAACAATATAACATATGAACAAAGGCGCAGAACTGTAAACTATTCTGAAATTAGAAAATCGAGAAGTAAAATATATATTCCAACCAACGATGGGAAACGATAGATTAATGTCTATTCATCCTAAAAATTTCAATGCAAACAAATGAATAAACAATTCCCAGATCATAATCTAGTAAAATATGTGAACTCGGATGCCTGCTACTGTTTTACCAAATCAGTAAACTGAAGCAAATCATTATTATTCCTCAACTTTCAGCGCAGCAGTTACTTCGTTTCACGCAGTAAGATTCAAAACCCTTCTGACACAGAAAACAACACAAGCAAGCAGACCTTAAAAGAGGGGCTTGCCATATAGCATAGACCACAAAAAGGCAATAAAAAAGCTATTGCTCGACACCTGTTCATTGTCATCCTGAAGGATATTTTAATTTTTTCCATGAATTAAAGAAATATCACGTGTCGAAACTGAGACCTTAAGATGCGAGAAGGCTTATCACGGAGTTAACACCTCCTCGACAACATTGAAGTAGACGAAGTAACAGCCAAAACCAAAACAGGCCATCCCCAAAATGCCTACTTTGCTGACTAAATGCACAAAAAGAGACAAGGCCCCCAATAAAAAACAACTTTCAATCTCTAAAGCATTAGTTTACGCGTTTGCCTCTTCGTCACGGGTGTAATCACCTACGCATCCACAATCAAATGCACTAAAATCGGCTTTTGCTTTTTTTATTTCACTACACTTGATAATCCAAATTCAGTCCAGAATTCAACATCAATCACATGGAAAAAGCAGAATCATCAACCAAACTCTCATCCGATGAACCAGAAACCGACTAGCCAACAAATTAGAAAGCACAAAACGCCGAAGGAATATACACCGTACCTGCTGATCAAGCGCAATTCCAAACCACTACTGAACAGAAGAACTCGTGAAGAAGATATAGCTTGTACGTTTTGAACAGGATTACTGGCGTATATATCAGTTACTGCCGCGAATCCAGAGGATGATGGTGGATGACTCAGCTTTGTAGTGGAAGAAGGAATTTGAGGTCTGATTCGAGCGTTTATAAACAGTTGCTATTGATCGAAGACGGAAAAGAGTGCCTCGACTCGATCTCGTACGGACATTCCTGAGCCGTCGGATTATGTTAAGTGGGTGTCTCTGTAGATTTTGCGTGGAATTAAGGGTCAATTTTGTTTCTTGGGTAATCAGGAAGCAAGGATGGCCATTGGGCGGTGTGATCCACTCGCTCTGGTTGCCGTTTTCTTAGTACGACTACTTGATTCACGATTGACCATAATGGTCATGATTCGGTATTCACGGGTGAATGGAAGTTTTTTAAAAAGTAGGTATTGTTACAAAAGAATTTAAAAAAGTAAGTGTACTAAAAACAATATTTAGCAAAATGTATATATGCGCTATTGGGGGTAGCATTTTTTACAACGTGCGCTACTTTAAGTAGCGTTTTTTATGAATTTCACTACCCCTAGTGGCGAAATTGTTTTTTTTAACGTTTTTGACTTTTTCTGACGATTTGATGTTTAATTTAAAATAAAAAATAAAAAAATTTACAGTAAGTAGATATTTTAATTTCGATTCAAATTATGTAAAAAATATTAAATTTGGACTTACGGATTGACTGTAGGCTCTGCCGTAAGTTGAGATATGAAAATTTGACTTAAAAAAATATAACTCATACCTATAAGTCCAAACTGACCACGGTGAACGTCATTTATGTCGTAATTCAATTATCCACCTAGGGTAATTTTTTATATTAGAAATACAGTGATTTTGTAACCTAACATCGCTTGTCTTAATATTTGACCGAAATAATCAAATGCATTAGGTGAGAAATTTAATTATGTACTTACTCAAAAAAAATCAAAAAAATTAAAGTGAGTAGATAATTTAATTACAAATTAAATGACGCTAACTAGACGTTAACTTTTTGCTTTTAGACTGACCGTATAATACAATACGTAATTTACTTCGTATTATATCGTATTATACGATCAGTCTAAAAGTAAACAATTAACGTCTAGTTAGCGTCATTTAATTTGTAATTAAATTATCTACTCACTTTATTTTTTTGAGTAAGTACATAATTAAATTTCTCACCTAATGCATTTGATTATTTCGGTCAAATTTTAAGACAAGTGATGTTAGGTTACAAAATCATTGTATTTCTAATCAAAAAAATTACCCTATGTAGATAATTGAATTACAACATAAATGACGTTCACCGTGGTCAGTTTGAACTTACATGGTATGAGTTAAGTCAAATTTTCATATCTCAACTTACGACAGAGCCTACAGTCAATCCGTAAGTCCAAATTTAATATTTTTGCATCATTTGAATCGAAATTAAAATATCTACTTACTGTAATTTTTTAAAATCTGGTTAATAATTTTTTTTTAATTTAAACATCAAATCGTCAAAAAAAATAAAAAACGTAAAAAAAAAAAACAATTTCGCCACTAGGGGACGAAATTCATAAAAACGCTACACCAAGTAGCATTTTATGAAAAACGCTACCCCCAATAGCGTTTATATACATTTTGTTAAATATTTTTTCAGTATACTTACTTTTTTAAATATTTTTTTGCACAATATTTACTTTTTAAAATAATTCTGAGTGAATGCAATTATACTTTTTAGACACGAATCTATGATAGGTATATTTTAATATATATTTTTAAAAAATAAGAATATTTTAATATTTACTTTTGTTTGAAGTTATATTTCAAAAAAATCTTTATATTCTCTACGTATAAAATTTTGACAGCTTGGCATGATAGTAGTATTAACTATTAAATGATGGTAAGAAAAGCATTCATAATTCATTTACTAAAGCGACTCGTAATCCTAAAGTTAGAAGTGACAATAATTGATCGTCCCAAAGGGTGACATGTATCCAAATTATTTAAAAAGTCGTATATCTATATTCTATAAGTTTATGTATTTGTTATAATATTATCTAATTTTGAATATCATAATATAAAAAATATAATTTTTTTACAGTAATTTGATTTATTAACGTCAATTTGTGCATGCTGGAAGCCACCAATTCTGCGTTCAAAAATAAAAAATAGACCGCCTTCCATTATTTGATGTGATGGCCGGTGGCACACGTCAAATATAAGAAGCATTTTATTATTGGCGACTTAATTCAATGTGCCGCATGACTCACATACTTATATATATGTTCGATTCATCGATCGTTACCGGAAATATGACGACTTATTCATCTCGAACGTTTCATAATTGAACTTACTCGAATCAGCCAAGTGAACACGACATATATTTTTGACTTGAACATTTTGCACACCAATATTGAAGGAGGTAGCACCACTTGATTTTGACCACAGAAGAAGAAGATAAGCTCTGAAATACTATATTTCATTATATCAAGTGAAAAAGACACATCTATAGCATCCTATTATCTTAAAAATTATAATAATACATACGTCTTACAATGGGTATTTCTTTTTAAAGTTTAAAATTAATTATAGAGATTTTAATTTTTAAAAAGGATAGTTTTTTATGAATGACGATTGAAGCTGGTATATAGTAGGGGTGACAATTCGTGTGTGTCGTGTCATTAATCGTGTCGTGTATAAATAGATAAATCTTAAACGTGTGTTGTGTTTATCCGATAGAGTTTTAAAGGGATCATACGCGGAACACATGTTAAAACACGATTAAAATTTTGAATAAATAACAAAATTCATATATACACGAGACAAATCGTGTCACATAACAATAAATGACACAAAATAAATAATACAATATGAAATTCACGAATTCTATAATTTAATTTCATAATCAAGTTTTAAAATTCATAAGTGATTAAAAACATAAATTCAAAAATAAATCAAAATATTTGATAAATATGCTTAATCATGTTTAATTGTGTATTTGCAAGTTAAATGTGTTTAGACACCATGATTAATCGTGTCAAAACGGATAAGAGTTGTTTAGACACGATTATTAATTGTGTCGTGTAATTGTCATGTAAAATACAAATCATTACAGATCGTTTAATCGTGTCGTGTCAAAAATTGTTACAATGGTATATAGTATCCGTGGTGGTATTGGACGCCAAGTGTGTAACTGCATGTACAATCTGGGTTCTGGGTTCTCAAGAACATCAAATCGAATTTGATTCGATTTTGGATCTTCAATCCTTCCAATTTGTTCTTCAATACAACTAAGGGCATAATAGTCATTTCATAATTCAATAATATGTTAAAAAAATGAATTAACGTTAAAATTAACGGTTTACTAACGGAATAACCAATTAATCACATTTGAAAAAACATGTGTAACCAATTAGTCACATAGCAAAACCAATTAATCACATTTTGAAACATGTGTAACCATTCTGCACAATGGTGAAACATGTGTAACCAATTAAGTAATTAACCCTTAAAATAATCCTATGATTGGGGAAATACAAATGGCATCATTTTTTTTTGGCCAAATACAGATGGCATCATGAAATGCTCTTTTTATTGGTTCCTTCGGACTCTTTCATTGTATTGAGTTTTTTCTTTTAGTATTTAAGATTGGTTCAAGTAAAATTAGGCCAGAATCGTATAAAGAAAGTATGACAAATGTATATTACATTTAACTGTTGAAAATGGAATCGATCGGATTGAAAAATTTGAAAACCCTAGAAAATATGAAGAAATGGAGAAAACGAAGAGACATAAGCAATTTGGGATCATTTAGTCTGATTCCTTCATCTGGTAGACTATCACCCTTAAATAACTAAACCCTACTAAATATTGTTCAATTACAGTTTAGACAATCTAAAATTGCACAAAAACTACAAAAGATAACTGACTAATAGAAAACGGGCCGGAATAACAAAAGACAGACCAAACAATAACAAGCCCATCAATTGCATAACAATCTCAACAATTCTATAAGAAGATTATTATTGTTGATGGTAGTAGCTGTAGCACATAATAATATGACGAAAATAAATATATTTTTTTGAAGTATTAATTTTGAATTCAAATTAATGACCCGAAACTGATATAGTGTCTCTTATTCCTCTATCTTAACCTAGACTCGGATCGGATTCATGTCATTTTTAAATCGGGTTTGAATTTGACATATCTAAAGTATGTTGGAAAGATTTTCCAGAAGAATTATCGACCCGACCCGCGAAACGGTTTACTACCATCGTCAGAAAGAAAAAGTCGACCAAGAACGATCGATCGAAGTATGAAATCAGTGATTGGCCAAAAAAAAAAAAGAGTATGAAATCAGTGCTTCGTGTTGTAGCTCGCTCCTTAAACCCTATTCCCTCTCCAACCACCCTCTTCTCAATCCCCGTTGTCTTTACAGCCGCCTTACTCCACTCCTCTCCTCGTCTCCACAGAATCACACCGCTTCTCCCTTCCCGGTCCCCGACATTCTGCTACTGCTCAATGGACGACGGTGAGCCCCGCACACCTTCCCTGGAGAAGCAGTTCGACTGCTTCCGTGTCCAATTGCAGGATTCCGGAACCTTGCGCGACCGCATTAGGGAGGTTGCTATGGAGATAGACTCGGCCACCAGACTCATGCATTCCAGTCTTCTTCTTATCCACCAGTCCCGCCCGCTTCCTGGTACTGCCGCAATTTTGGCACTGGAAACTCAGGGGATTTCATTTCCTGATTTACTGATCCATTTGTTTGTTGGAACAGAGATTTTGCAGAAGGCCAAGGCTCAGATGGGTGTGCTGAAGGATCTGTACAGTCGGTTAGCAGAGATAATACAGGAATGTCCTGGTCAGTATTACAGGTCAGTGTAGAATTTTGGAAATTTATTATTCGAACTTCTGAATGACTCTAGTTGATGCCAACGAGTGGTTTTATGTCTTTCGGATAGGTTTCATGGTGACTGGAGGAGCGAAACACAAACTGTGGTTTCGTATCTTGCTTTCATGCACTGGTTGGAGACGGAAAATCTTCTGATGCATGAGGAGGCAGCTGAAATGCTTGGCTGTATGTATTACATGTCTTCCTTGCTGCTTCTTTTGCTCTGTAACTGCTTGCCTGATTCCACATAGTGGTGGTTGTAATAGAGTTGGTTTTGTTAAGTAGTTGGTGCCTTGATCAGATTTGTAGTTGAAACGTTGATTTCACAGTTAACTGTAAATCACTGAGCATGAGTGACATTGTTAATTGTAGAAGGTTAGATCTTATAAGTTATAACTGCAGAAAGATAATTCTCTTCGATGGTCATAACCTGAACATCAGTTTGTCCTGCATTTACGTTTGGCAATCTCCAGTGTGGTGGTAGTACAATGGGGTAATACAAGGTCAAAAGGGAGAACATACGAATGCTTCAGTTTCTTCCCTTGTTAATCTCTCTGTATTGTTTCTACGTAACAATTGCTGCTGGTTTTCTTTTCCTTTTGCCCTGACATTTGACAATCTGGTTTTGTATATATTTGAAAGGGTTCCTTTTCTTATGCTTTCAACATTTGTACTATGCAGTGAATACTTCTGAATTTGGCTTGGATGTCGAGGACTATCTCGTCGGTAAGTTGATTGATTCCAGTCTCCAGGAATTATCAGAGGTTTATTGCATAGAATTCTTATCAATGTGTATCCATCGTATTTTCAAGCTTCTAAACCTTTGACTAATCCTAAACCATGTGCTGTTGATAATATGTATTGCTTGACTATGCAATCACTTGTTTATGATAGTGCTAAATGAGGCGCACTACCCATGATAGTCCTCAAGCTGTCTACTCCTGTACTTGAACATATGAAGGCACATGCATTGCAGTTTCTTGTTTGTCTTCATAATTCTCTAATTGCAAAGAGGAAGATATCTTTGACAATTGACATGTTTAATGTTACAGTCCTTGAATGTTTAATGAATAGTGAAGCAAATATACAAGGTCTGAAAGAAAAAAGGAGAGTAAACGACTAAGTTGCTTGTGGGGATTTTTTGGGTGGAGTGGTGAGGTTGGTAAATTTGATATGCTTTAAGAAAAAAAAATATAAGTGAATTTAATTAGAAATTTCAAACACAGTGTGTGACTGTCTGTTATCCTTCTTTTGATGCACTTTGATACGTTTTTGCGATATTTATTTCTGTTGCTATATGCGCTATCATATGCTACTTCATCAGTCATGTGGTGTATATTTTAATTGCATTGTCTATGGTTAGATTCACTAATTTTTTCTTACTTGTGCAGGTGTCTGTTTCATGTCTAATGAGCTGGTAAGGTCTTATCTGATGTTTAAAACTATAAAAATGTCAACTTTTAAGAGCATATGCATCAAACCCACTTACTTCATTGTGGGGTTGCTGATTTTTTACTTGTATTTTCTCAGCCAAGGTATGTGGTGAATCAAGTCATTGCGGGAGACTATGATTGCCCTAGAAAGGTTTTGAAGTTTCTGACAGACCTGAATGCCGCCTTTCGCATGCTTAATTTGAGGAATGATTTTCTGCGCAAGAAATTTGACAGTACGCACTAATCTCTTAACAGCCTTATTTATAAATCGTTTCATTTTAAACTCGTAAACTCTTTTCCCTTTAATAATTGTAAATACCTCACTCAGGCTTGAAGTACGATCTTCGCAAAGTTGAAGAAGTCTACTATGATGTAAAGATCAGAGGATTAGCATCAGATGAAAACCCCACTGCAGAGCAAGGAGTGCAAAAGTTGGAGTAGCAAAGTCATATTTTTTTACCCTTGTTGGGGGGCAATCTCAAAAGATGCTAATTGTACATTGGTTCTCTGATGACGTAGACGTACTGCATGGTCTCACGTGGAGATGACATGGTAAGCTTGTGTAGAGTTGATGTAGCACACAGATTGCGGATCGGTTCTAGTTCATCCCTTCCTTTAGGCTGCGGTTTAAAGAAACTATTTTCTCTCTCCTGAATCCCCTAAATAGTCTTACACTCACAAGAATATATATTTCGTCATTACACATATAACACGTACGGAACCCTAATTACACGTACCGTTATCGAAGCTGTTATGACATGTTATGACTAGGGTGAGTGGTTCCGAGTACCCTGTAAATTTAGGGGTTCTTGGAACCTATCAAGTTTAATATCGGGTATTAAATTTTATTACTGGAATTTACCCGTTTAATTTTGAAACTGGAACCTACCTGAAACCTGTTTGTAGAAACGGTTTAGGGTACTCTGTTAGGAACTAGTTGCTTTGTGTCCTCGGTTCTGGTTCAGTTTCGGTTAAACAATCCATTTCAGTTCCAAAACACGAATAATTCCAAATTAAAAGTCCAAATTACAGGTCAAACCACCGTTCCAAATTACTATATTGACTCATAATAATGTAACAAAACATAATTCTAAATACAAAATTTATTTCTTCATGTAGCAATATTTTCCATGTTATCCATAATTCCACTAAGATTTATGAAAAATAACCAAAAAAAAATGTTAATAGTTAATACCTAGAGCAGACCGAAAAAATTAAAAATTCCATCTGCTTCACTTTTCTAGGCAGCTATTTGATGTGTTTGTGTATCATAAACCCTGATAAATGATGGGAAAATGAACAATAAACTGTATATTGGGACCGGGAGGACTTCGTAAAGGGTAGAAAGATAATGTAATGCTCTATGATGGATTGCAAACATCTTTCACTGACCCAATGTCGTCTACAACCAATTAGAAAAGAGACAACTCTAAATTTAAATTGAATATTAAGCATAATAGGGGGTGCTGGGGAGGAGGGGGGAAGATTAAAACTTACAACCACAACTAAAACCTTGATAAACAATGGCAAAATGATGGGGACAAATTCTCTAAAAAATAGAACCATCAAACTGGAAAGGTTTTACTAAAAGTAAAACCTTCATTTCCTTCCTATCACATAAGTATTAAGTACTAAAGCATCAATAAGATAATCACTATATGTCTGTGAACAATCAACAAAAAGGAAAAATAGGAAATAGGAATTACTTGTCAAAAGAAGCAGCAGCTCCGCCGACTTTTGCAGCATAGCATTGTAACAGTAGAACAAGTACCTTTTCCAGATTTGCTGACTATTGAAGCTGTCATAACTTATGACTGTCGCTTCCCTCACCCCCTGGCAGTTGCTGTGGCTTACTCTCGGAATCGCATGGTGGTTCTTCATCTTACCACTAATTTCTTTATACCAAATACCACGTCCTCTTCGTGTTGGGAGTCGCCATCTTATTTGACTCCACTGTTGACATGAAGGTATAGGTCGTGATCATCAGAGAGAGTACCACCCACCCCTCTGTACTTCGTTCTTTGTAACCTGATGCAAACGATAAACTAGAGATAGAGTAAGGAGAGTAGAAGTATATAGTAATGATTTAGAGGTGTTGTGTTGATGAGAAAGAGGAGGAGGAAGCTTCAGTAGATATAGAGACGATACATCAGTTGATGCAAATCAGGTAAAACAACAACATTATCATTGGGATTGACTGGAAGACAAAAAAAGAAATGAAGGGCCCAACCGGGTTCGAACCGGTGACCTCTTGATCTGCAGTCAAATGCTCTACCACTGAGCTATGGACCCCTTTGTTCTAAATGTGTGATATTTATTAATGTATTTTAAAAACCAACAAACTCTGAATGCCTCAGCAAAAGTTATTAGTGGAGTTATTTGAATGCCTCTCCGTAAAACAATGTTGTTGTGGAGTGACATCACATTTATATATATGCACCAAATCAAGGGTAAATTTCCAGCAACAATTAGGTATATGATGTCAAAGTGATGAGATTTGGAGAAAATTATATGAATATAAGATATAAATTCACAGTGGAAGTGAACTTCGTAAGTCACTTCAACTCTTTGCTCGTTCATTTATATCGGTCACAGACCATTTTTTTATGTATATATATGAGTGGAACTTTTATTGTATAATGATTTTGTTCACGTTGGATTGAGATGGGAGCACAATATAAATTTATAAAATAATGAGTCGTTCTAGGTGTCTAGCAAATGTGATTTCACTTCAAGCAGATAATTATCTGATGAGTTTTACTGACGATTTCTGATATTATGTAACTAAGAGATGTAATCACAGATAAAACAAACAACTATGGTCTTTATTTTATGGGAGCAGACCAACAGTGTAATGTAAAAGTGTCAAACTCACTACCGACAATCAACTAATGCTAAGACTACTCAAACCTTAAAACAAGTCGAGATAACAAAGTTATGTTATCTGCTTGCAGTATTCATATTCCATACAAAGTTGTAAGTCCAATTTGCTCTCTCAGTTTCTGCGAAAGATGTATAAATGTAGTAGAAAAGGGCAAAAATAGAAAGGCATTATTACTGTCCACAAGTTTTATCTTTTTATCAATCAAATGAAGATAGCATAGATACGAAAATCCAGTTGCTGGTGTATGAGGAACCAACTAAATTGATCATTATCTCAATCAATCTGAGGTATGACATCGTGAACTAATATACAAATCAAGTGTTCTTGCTGAAGTATACAACAGACTCTTCATAACCGCACAAACAACATAGCAAACTCACCAGGGCCTGTTTGCCAATTCAAGCAAGAACTTTGGGACAAAAAAGAAAACCAAGTGTTGTTGAGCGCACTGAGTTTACTGCACACTTCTTCTATCCTGACTGTTCTTTTATGAACCAAATTGACTACTTCTTAAACTACCCATGCCACTGTCATCATCTGGTACCCTGAATCGCTGCTTCTAATTCTCTCAGCTCGAAGCTCCTCCCCTGAGCATTAGCATCTCGGCATCTTGCCCCTAAATAGAACAAAAGCCATGCTACCATAAAAAAGACCTCCATTGTGGATTGAAGAAATGCAGCAAAGACCTTCCCAAAAACCCGTGTCAAGAACCAACGAATAAATGTCCCACATGTTATTGCTTCCAAGCACTTCAACTTAACAGCTTGATTCATCATTGTCAGAATCAAGTAACAACCTTCCTTCACAATCTCCATCCCACTCTTCCTGGAATCCACGATAGCAATCCAAGCATCCACTGCAAATACGAATGACACCACCGTGTCGATCAAGAACCACATGAACAAGAATCCAGAGATTTCTTTATCGAAACCATGGACCCATGGCAACATAACTGAGAATGGCATTAGCTTCAGTCGGACAAACAGCTTAAAGAATGAGTATTGATCTTCAATTTCTCCAAAAAACCACAGACCAAGCAGTTGGGTCATTGCATCTCGAACTGCCCACATCATTAAGATGAACCCTGATAGCCTTCTGAGGCCGAGCCTCGATCCGTCCCACAGAATGCCGAGTAGTGAATTGAATCTACCCAACACATCGTTAACAGTAGCAACAAAGACAGCTCCCAGAACCCAAGAATATGTGACAAGAAACCCTAGAATCACCCATCCATATGCTACGGACAGGAAGCTCACAAGGAAGAGAAATGCAGCAGCATCGCGGTGACCCAACTCTAAACCCTTAATCAAGAACTGGAAGTCCACAACTTTATCGAGTTCTTGATCACCCGGAGTCTCTTCTTCATTAGCAGTCCCTCCATCGTCTGCTTCTTCAGTATCTGAAATGAGCAAACTGTCGTGGGCCTTCAATCTGATTCCAGGCCGCACAATTTCTTGAAAACGGATCCCGTTATCGACTATGTTCGGTGAGAATCCAGCGTCGGGATTAAAATTGGAGAGGATTACGAGAGTACCATTGGGAGGGTTTGGGGGGTGGAGAGAGAAGGAGCGATCCGCAGCGGTGGAATCAGAGAAGAAATCGTCGTCGAGGGTGCCGACGCGGGTGAGGTGCAGGAAGGGCCGGTGGCGGCGGAGGCGTTGCTGCCGGCGCTGATGGAGGTCAGGGGCGCTGGAGAGGTCGATACGGGAGAGGAGGGATTTGAGGGAGGGGTCCCTGTCGATGTAAGAGGCGACGAGGTAGGAGCCGTTCTCGACGACGGAGCGGAAAGAGAATAAGAGGAAGGAGAGGAAGAGGAGCGAAATGGGGTTTGAGCTGAAGGTTGAAGCAGCGGCCTTGATTACGGCGGAGGTGGATCGGAGGTTGGTCAGCTGAGGATGGTTGCTCATTGCGGTGGCGGATCGGAGGGTTTAGGGTCGATCTTGATCTGGGAAAGGGATGCGCAGGTAAGTTTCGCAGTTCAAGGAAACAAGGAAGCGTTGGTGATGTGATGTGCCATTGATATGATTGATTAGAGGTCGATGCTGATTGCTGATGGCGGTTGGGTTATTTAATCGGATGCATCGCCATTGCCATTGACGGAGGTGTGGAGATATGGAGTTTCGAGTTTCGAGTTTCGACTGATGATTGAATCAAGAAAACCGAAAATTGATGGAAAATGGAATAACAGAGATGCCAAAGAGTTGACAGAAAAAAAAATTATTGTTCACAAAAATCAAATAAATTAGTAATATATAAATAAATCAGTTCTCCCAATAATAATACAAATTTTGGCAAAAAAATAATAACACAAATGGCACAAAGGACAACTGTGTATAAGTTAACATTTTAAATAAGCGGATTGAGTATATAAAAAAAGCCGTGCTTTAATTATTAAGAAATTGAGTAATAATAAATATTTTTTTAAAAATATTTATAAGATTTTTTTAAATTTAATTTCTTATCATATTTGACTTCTTTTCTTCATTTGTAAATATGTCGTGACAATTACCAGACTCAAGTAAATATGGGCCTCGACCCAGAAACGGTTATATATGGGTTTTACTTTTACAGTTACTTCGTACTTTGAATGTTCATAAATATATCAGCTATTGATTTCCTACAGCAATACTTATAATATATACATATAGAGAGATCTGGAAAATGTCAAAATAATTCATTTTTAGTTTAATAACTAAATAAAAATTCAAAGCAAATGTAATTAGGGATAACAATTTCTGACACGACACGATTAAACGATCTGTAATTTACACGTTTAGACACGACACGATTACTAAGCGTGTCTAAACAACTCTTATACGTTTAGACACGATTAATAATCGTATTTAAACACATCTAACATGCAAATACACGACAAACACACGTTTAGACACTATTAATTAATCGTGTTTTGTCTAATTGTGTCGTGTAATGTAATTTCTATACATCCTCAATGTTGAAATATTGAAATACCCACTTACTTTTTAATATTGAACTTTTAAAACTTTACTCTGTATATATGAATTTGTGTATATATCTGCTTTAAAGCGTATATGAGTTTGACTTTAACGGATCCCGTATCTAAACAACTCTATACGTTTAGACATGATTAACGACTTATACGTGTAGACACGAGACATGTTTAGACACGTTTAAGATTTATCCGTTTAGACACGATATATGTCTAGACACGACACGATTAATGACACGACACGATTGTCACCCCTATATGTAATATAGCTATATAAAACACCCTTCGATAATATAGCCAGTTTTCGGGTTTATCATACATACATTAAATAAAATTTCAAATTCGTATATATTATAGTCTACTTCTTCTAAGGTTTCTGTCTATGAATATACCCAGTTGAAGACAATATATACCGTAACAATTTATGTTTCCTTATTTCTGCAAATCTTTGTATAAATAAGATGTTCTTGACTCCTGTTTTTTCTTGCACTTGTTCTGTCTGTCTGTTCATGGCCTCCCCAAAGAAGGTAAATCTCACATCAAAAAACTCAATTTAATCTCCATTGCAATTATTCCTGACATCCTAATTGTCTTTCCCAGATTGCTCTCTACGCAATTCGGATGGATTGTGAAGGATGTGTACAAAAAGTAAAATCAGTACTTAGAAAAGCAAAAGGTCATCTCTCTCTCTCTCTCTCTGCATGCAGTAATTATATCGTGAAATTACTTTGATGAAGAAGAGCTTCATTTACTATGGTGGTGCAGTTGACACAAATGTTGGAGATTGTATATATTTTGTGTTTATATTTTTACATTTCGTGTTTTGTAAGGGGTGGAGCTTTACACCATCGACAATGTTGCCCATACGCTACGAGTGGTTGGACAGATCGATCCAATGGAGATTCTGAAAATGCTGAAGAAGAAGGATAAAAAGAAAACCATCGAACTGATCAGTGTCACAGAAGTGAAAGAAGAGAAGAAAGCTGCAGAGAAGAAAGAAGAAGAATATGAAGAGATGAAACTTGCAGAGAAGAAAGAAGAAGAAGCACCAAGTACAAGCTCATCAATGGTAACAATGGACAACCATTCTCATATACCTGATTATCATCAACAGAATCCATGCTTCAATACAAATGAAGAACGAATGACGATGTTTAGTGATGAAAACCCTAATGCCTGTTCGATGATGTGATTCAGAAGGTGTCACAGGCAGCATACTATCTAGTTAAGATCTATTATACAATAATTACCCATATAGAGTCTTCATCATGCTTAATTACATTGTTAATTTGGTTTTATAAATTCAATAATATGAACAACTATATGCTTTAATTATTCTTCCTCAATAGTTTATGTAAAAGGTAAACTTTGTTTGAATCTATGTACATCACCCACAAAATATATTGATTCCAAAGAAGTGATTAATAAATATGGAAAAAGGAATAATATTGGGAAAAAGGAATATTCTTTATATAAGTTTACGAAGTATGAAGATATTTTTTTAATAATAGTATCTACATATCAAGAAAAGGTAAGGATTTAAGGCAGTAATATTGTTTTTACTTTTTCCATTCGTAAACTACTATTAACTATTAAGTATTAATTATTAAAGTCGCCAAAAGAGAAATATGCCATTAAAGAATCGAAATATATATTATCAGATAAATTAAATCTAAACTAATCAGCTATATTAGTTAATTCACTCAGCATATATTTTTTTGCTAATATCATACCATATATTTTTTCTACTCTTTAATCTCACGTCAGTCTTCTATTAAATACTGTTAATCACCAAGTAGTTACATGAACTTTGGACGTTTTGCAACGGAGTTACGGAGCTACCCGAACTTTGAAAATTCAAAATGGGCTACCTCAATTTTGAAGAAGGTGCAAATAGCTACCTCCGTCCAATTTCCAACGACTTTCTGACAACTTTGCGAAGACAGTTGACGAAAAATTGGACGGAGGTAGCTATTTGCACCTTCTTCAAAGTTGAAATAGCCCGTTTTGAATTTTCAAAGTTCGGGTAGCTCGTTGCAAAACGCCCAAAGTTCAGGTATTGGTATTTAACCCTATGAAATATATATACATTATTACAGAAATGTAGTAAAATAGAGTAAAAAAATTCAAGTTAAAAATCTGAATGTATAATATATGTGTGTCCTTCCTTGCTCGTCAAAGAAAAATGGAAAATTATGATGTAAAGTAAACCAAATTACCCTTCTTATTTATGATGAAGAATACTGCATAATCATGGAACCTCCCAGGGTTAATCTTTACACATCACATTCATCAAAGGTCTAATGTTGTTTGATGAAACCCACCACTTCTAATCCAAGGCTACCAACACATCGGCTTTGCAGTGTTGTTTGGCCGACCGACCCATTGAAAAAAGGTGTTATTCTCCTTCCAAGTAGCCCGAGGAAGGCTCGGAAACTTGGCTTATAGCAAAGCACACAGATCTTAGCTAAGTCTGTACACTTGAGACAGACATTCTTCAGAGGTTGTCACAGATTGCATTTGTAAACTCCGTGGTAGATGAAGAACCGCCCAGGTCTGCAGTTCGGTACTTGCCCTCGGAAATTGTCTTGATGATCGCGTTGTGGATGAGGTCAGCCTTGTCTTGGAGCTTAAGGTGGTGCAGCATTGAGACGCCACTCAGCAACAATGCAGTTGGGTTTGCCAAATTCTGCAGAAACGTTTCAACATGCACCAGTTAGATTCAAAAGGGTAAAGCAATGAAAATGAACAACACTCTGTAGAAAGTATCATGTCATGACCAACCTTTCCAGCAATATCAGGAGCTGATCCATGTACAGCTTCAGCTAGTGCAATACCTCCCTCACCAATGTTGCAGCTGTAATATGCGAGACCGAGCATATATTATTTGTTTCTTACTTAGCCAGGAAACATATATGATAGAGGGAACAAAATTTTGAATATACCTTGGTGTTAGACCTAAGCCCCCGATTAATCCAGCACAAAGATCACTGATAATGTCACCGTAGAGGTTGGGCATCACTAGTACATCAAAAAGTGCAGGGTTCTTCACAAGCTGAGATAAATGAACAAGAAGAAATTGTTTATCCACTGCTAGAACAATAGAGTTCATCCAGACAAAATTTTACATGCAGAGATGTGTGTGTAGAGTCTTAACTTACCATCATGCAGCAGTTGTCAATAACAACTTCTTCATATGTTATCTCAGGATACTTTTTTGCAACCTCACGGCAGCACTGAAAGCAAATGTGTGAGGAGAAAGAATGGTGAGAATGTCCAGTCACGTGCCTCTATGACTCTAATGAAATCATTAGAACAGAATTTAGCTTACCTTTAGGAAAAGGCCATCAGTTTTCTGCATAATATTGGCTTTGTGGATTGCAGATACCCTTCCTCTTCCATGGGTCTTGGCATAGTGAAAAGCATATTCTGCTACCCTTAGACTTGCTTGACGAGTTATAATTTTGAGGCTTTCCACAACACCTCTGACAACCTAACACAAGCAAACAAGAAATTTCTTAAAAACATTCACATAGGCAGCTTAGAGCATGAGCAGATTCCACAGTCCCAGATTATTCTTACTTGGTGTTCAAGTCCACTGTATTCCCCTTCTGTGTTTTCACGGATAGTAATGAGATTCACATCGTCATACCGAGTTTTATAGCCAGGAAGGCTGTTGCATGGCCTAACATTTGCATATAGGTTCAATTCTTTCCTCAGGGTAAGGTTTAAAGATCGGTGGCCTTTTCCAATTGGAGTAGCCATTGGTCCTTTCAGTCCTACTCCATTTCGACGGACTGACTCTAAGCTTTCCCAAGTCAGGAAACTCTGTGTTCGAGGATCTACTTGGTCGCTGACATAATGCTCTTCCCATTCAATCGGCACATCAGCTGCTCTGAAAACCTATATCAATAAAATAAAAGGAAATTATTTGGAACTCTAGTAAGTTGGTACATACAAGTTCCTAATCCTGGCAAACTAGATATTGAAATCAAATAGCTGGGCATGAGCACTTAGAACGACACATTATTAGTATTCAAAATCAAAGTACCAGAATAGAAAGCAGAAGCTTGTTCAAAACATGCAAATGATAAATTATTTAATCATGCCTCCCTAGCATGTACAGCTTTTAGAGAATTTGGTCCTTAGTCCACACTGTTTATAAAAATAAACCTTCAACTACTCATGCAGATTGAGTAATTTTGGTCTCCTTTCTGACTGAATAGTGGTGAAAACTCAACGTTTAATTTCAACTGCGCAGTAACGAATGAAACCAAACTGAAAATTCAATGTTTTGATCCATCTGGGTGTTTTGTTTGATGTAGATCAAACTAGAAAGAAACATATTTTTGATACAACTACCCAAGCAAGCTCTTTTAATCAAATTTGCATTCATAAGAGTATTATCAGATTTATGTAGTTGTAGGTGGTGAACTTCCAGCTGCAGTATGTCATTACAGAAATGCATTCCATTGCAAAGTTAAACCTTAAAATTACTACCTTTTGGAAATTCACCTCACAATTTATTTATATGATACTTCTCCAATCTTAAACAATAAGATATCGTGGGAAAAGGAGCGATCATACTAAAGTCAGCGAATCGGAAAATAAATCTGAAAGTATCAGTGCTCAGAATTTTACAGAAGATGCTGGATCAGATGGAGTCGGACCTGTTTGACAGATTCTGCGATCTCTGGACCGATTCCATCTCCGGGAAAGAGAGTGGCGGTGATCGGAGATTTCGAGGAGAAATTCCTTGCCTTCAATGAACCAGAAAGAGACGCCGGAGCAAAGCTTGGTAGGATCTGGTCACAGCTGCTTCGGATCGCACGTCGGAAGATTTGGGAAGCCATTGAAATCTGACAAGGACAGCGCTTCCCAACCCAGCAGTGTTCTTACGCTACTAATAAAGACTATAAAGTAAAGCTTTGGTACCCTAACTTACAAATTAAGCTATTTTGTCCCCTTAACTTACATTAAGGTGATACTCACACGCACCAACCCGATTAAACTGTTTCGGTCAGATTAAACCGTTTCGGCCCGAAAGTGGGAAAGAGGAAACTTTTAGATTTATATACTAACGTAAGTTATTCCAAAACGTTACGGTATTTAAGAGGCACGAGTTGATAAATATGTTCTTATGACTGAACGTTTTACACAATATAATAAGAACATGTATAAAAAAGTGTTTTTGCACGTATATAAAAAAAATCATAACATGATAATTTCACTTAGTTAAATTTATAAGATGTGCGGTTTAATAATTAACGGCACACTAATTATTATTTTTATTTAAAAGCTTCTATTGTGGTCACACTGTATTCTGTTATAGTATATAGAATTTGTTAAATTGATACGATTTAAGTATATATATTTTGAAGATTTTAACGAATATCCATCGTTGAGATATTCTAAATTTCTAACATATATAGAGGCAACGGCGGATCTAGTAACTCACATATTACGATTATTTTTATACGGAGACATAAAAATAAAATGGTATCAACTTAGATTGAAATAAAAATAAAAAATTTAATAATATTTTAACTATATATACAATAGTTTAAAATAAAATGATACAATAATTCAATTCTTTTCGTGTAAGTATTAGTAATTTATATCAGCTAAAGTAGATACAATAATTCTTAATAAGTGAAACAAACATATTATCATTTTCATGACTTTGTCTACCGTGTTATAAAAAGTCTAATTTGCAACCTAAAAAGCAATCACTTAGTCATATACATTATTTAGTATATAACTTAATTCTAAAGAAAGAAGTTGGTATTCGATTTTCTGATTCGCATATACTTAATACTTTAAACTAAAACTAAAAAATATTATTATTGTTCTAAGAAGAAATATAAAATGTTTTTTTAATTAAACATCAAACGAAATTGAAATACTAATTATATTAAAAAAATTCAAATAAAACATTTTTGAAAGTTAAGAATTCTAAATCAAACGACAAAAAGAGAGAATATTTAACTAGAATGCATAAGGAGCAAAGCTCGAATTGTCAATTATGGTTCATACCAAAAATTTAACCGGGATCGTAATAAATATTACGTAAAATATAATCATACTTAAAAATATATATATATATGCAAATCAAGTGGGTGACCCCACTCTCTTCGCACCGGATCGGACGCTGCGTGGAGGAGACACCGAACCAAAACTAGTTGGAAGGAGACAAGCACAAGGAGTGTTTTTTTTTTGGCCAATAACAACTTCATATTTCATTCGATAACCAAAGAAGAAACCGAATACAAAATATTATCCGCTACATCACATCTAAGAAGGGGGGTTTGGGGGTGAGAGCACCCAATCCGAAGGACACAACCCCGCAAGAACATTATTTGCAATCCAGTCTGCACAAGAATTTGCGGATCGTGGAACATGCTCCCAAGCGACTTCCCTAATCGACGAAGATAGAGAAACCGCGTTAAACAAAATGGGATCAATCCTCCAAGCAAAGTCCCGCCTATGAATATGGTTGATGATATTCAAGGCGTCCGTCTCGATGATGACCTTAGACCAAGACATGTCGATGGCTAGTTGAACCTCATGAAAGACCGCTCACAAGGAGTGTTTGTGTGTGGTTTATATACTGAAACGTTGCATATTAAAAAAACGTACAACTTGTTTTTATTAGGACCACAACGTTAGTGGTACGTACTAGTTAGTGGTCGCATGCAGCAACGTTAGTGGCGCGTTTCATTATTTGTCCTTTATATCCAGAAAATATCACACTATCACTAACACCACTATTCCCGTTAGAAATGGGTAAAATACTCACTTAAATTCAAAATATATACTAACCAAATTATTAGATATGAGGTTTACTATTTGAGTATGGTTTATAGAAAGAAAAAATAATAACAAAAGAATTGGGTTAACCGATTCTAATAATATGTTATATATGTATATTACTTACCTTATTATTAAGTTTGATTTAAAATCTGACTCATATTCTATTAAAAAATAAAAAAATAAAAATTGGAGAAACTTTTTTATTAGCTTGTGACACAATCATTCAGTTAGCGGACCGTGAATTAATCATTATTTATATCCACTTTTATTAAGATAATCGTTAAATCAAGTGAATTTACTGACATATAATGTCATAGAGTTCAAATGACCTTACAATAAATTTACTTTTATATGATCGTTTGGATGCTCCAAAAGAACGTAATGTTCGAACGAACTTTTTAGGTTTAATGTAATTTAGTAGGTTGGTCTCTATTTGTTAAATTTTAATATAGGGGTCGAGTTATGCCCAAATAACAACCACATTATACAACTACAACTCGGGCTCCATCCTAAAATCAATTGGTAACAGTAATAAGTAGACTTATATATATGGCGACTAATTTGAGATATTTCTAAATAAAACATTGTCTTTAACACTTGATTATATTTAGGTATCTGTCTCTTCTCAACTTTTTGACGTCATGTGGGTGTAGACTTAAAAAATATAATCCTTTATAATTCAATTCTTTAAAGTACTATATTTTTCTTAAAAACAATATATAGTTAAATTATTTGTTACTACTATAAATCTTGTCCCCGCTTAATTATATTTCTGGCATTGTCCCACTTTTTCGAAAAAATTAACAATTCATGAATTAATTGTAGTCTTATCACTTTTATTTGTAAATCATTTGTATAATTCTATCCAAATTTCTTTGATGTCTTTAGCCTACTCCTTAATTTCTTAAATCATATGAATATTTGACTTATAATTTTATTTGTTGGATATAAAAAAAAAAACATTTTTCCCTTAATATTTATAAAATAAAAATTAATGGTAACTACCACGGGTCGGTGTTCGACATAGGTGGTAGTCATCAACAATTTCCTCCGTGAATTTGATGGTCGTCGACTCCTTCTACATTGAATTATAAAGTTCCTAGAGCGTGGGAAATTAAACGAACTTGAGGATGACTCGTCAGAATTTGAATCGTGTTAGAATTTAGTAGCGGTATGATCGTTTTTAAGTGAAACATGAATTGAAAAAAAAAATACAGTACGTAATAAGAAATTTATATAATTTTATTGGCCGACTTTAATTTTTTTTTAAAAATAATCTTAAATTAAATATAGATATAGATACTTGTCTAACTGTCTAAATCTATGTATATTTTCCGTTTGTTCAATCTGTTAGCCGTTCGATTTGACGGCCGACCTGTAATTAATATGTAAATAGTTTTATTATTTAAGTTATGATGATGATTCGCCTGGACATGACACAAAATGTTCCTGCTTCCTTCACATACTTCAAAAATGGTCAAAATTCCGTCAGATTAGGGTTTCCTTTCCACTTTCTCAGTTGATCCACCAGTAAAGCCCCACATCTCTAACAATGTGGAACATTCATTGTATGTCGGAGAATTTCCACAATATATATATATATATATATGTGCTGCATGAGTCAGTCAGTCAATCAAGAAATAGTTTGTTCTCTCCTTAAATGTAAATGTGGTGATAAAATTATTTTTAAAAGTATAATAATATATACTAACAAAAAGTACTCTCTTAGCCCATAAGGTAATCTCTGATGAAAATATATCAAATCATAAACTAATGCCGATCATTGCGAATTGCAGGAAGCTATTAATGCAGTTCGAAAGAATGAAGTTCATACATATTTTTCGAGAAGCGAATGCGGTAGCGGATACAATGGCGGGTATGACGCTCAAACAGCGACATGTGTTTGAAATCCATAGCTCTCCTCCGAAGGAAACTATTATCGCGCTCCGGAAAGACGCTGTGGGCTTTTCTGTTTCGCGAATTGTTAAAGTTAGCTAGTTTTTGGTTGTGTATTTTGAACTTGGGTGATTAATTGTCACCTATTGCGGTTATTTTAATCCATAATTATCAAAAAAAAAACAACACAATAATCAAAGTTCACATCTACAATCTAATTTTGAAAGTTCACATCTAAGTAAAATAGATCTCAAATGCCTCTAATTTTGAATTATACAAACATTTTGCAAATGTTCAAAAAATACAAATGTCAACATATGTTTAAGTATATATCAATGGTTCCGAACAAATTAAAAAAATATACACTTTATATGATTGTTTGGATGTTCCAAAAGAACGTACTATTTGAACGAACCTTTTAGGTATAATGTAATTTAGTAGGTTGGTCTCTATTTACCTGCTCACAACTCGTAGCTAACTTGAGAGTGCCTCTAATAGCCGTTACTTTTTTTTTTTTTTTCCTTGTGTGAGCTTTAGGGTGAAAATAACTACCTGGGATGAGTTTGAGGACTCAAAATAAAGTTTTGCACTCCCCCTGGGAGGTGGCGGTCGGAACTATGACTTCCTTTTTATGGTTCTCGTCCGATGTATCTTAAGTTTCCAAATTTGCATATTCGAATCCATTAGTTTCATTCAACAGTGCGTACGTACCTGCGTGTAAGAAAATCGGACATTATGTCACCACTATATATATAGTAATTGAAATCGATACATAAATAAAGAATGATATACATTACCCCCACAATGGTACTCAATACAGGTGCATGCTCCCAATGAATGTGTCCAACGCGCATGCAAGTTCACTTATCAACCAACCAATTACTTTATTATCATCAAATGAGGAGTCAAAGGTTCCCAACTTTTGAAACAATTATAAAAATAAATTGATGAATGTGTTTCCTCTGACACAAGTTAGAAAGACTGTCTGTCTGGTCTGGCAGTGGGAGTGGGAGTGTCCCCTCCATGTATATATAGATAGATGTCCATTCCTTGTAGGGAATTCAAGAAATAATGTCCACATTGGCATGTTTCATGCGAGTATATCCTATATATTTTAGTGTAATTAGATTGGTTAGTTGATCAATATGATAATAATATTTCATAAAAGAAGTAAGTAGGGTTGTTTCAGTTTATTATGGTTGATAGTATCGGAACTTCATCTGTTGTTAGACACGAAACCCCTAAGCAATGGGGCTTCAAGGGGGCAGCGCCCCTAGGTGGGCTCCAAGGGGCAGGAGCACTTAGCGGGTTCCAAGGGAAGAGAAGTTTAAAATTTTGGAATTAATCACTTATTTTTACCCCCAAAATTCCGATTTAGGACACTTGCTTTATTTGGCGCCAAGTTTGATCCGAAAAGGTACAGGTGACTTTAGCGCCAAGTTTGATACAAAGAGGTGCAGTGACTTTGGTGCCAAGTTTCGTCCAAAAGGGTGAGAGAGTATAAATTAGTCAATTGTCTGGTTCGAATCATCACACAACAAACAAACATCCACGCTCAACTTCTTGTTCATATTCTGATTTTATCCGATTGAATTTTTTTTGAACCACCAAATAGTTTCAATCTGAAAGTGTCGTCATGACTTCATATCAATCCAAAATATTCTCTTAAAATTCTACCGTGTAGAGGTAATAGTAATATGTAATAATAGTGAAGTATATATATATATATATATATATGTATGTATGCAATAGCTAATGCTGCATGGGTGGCAAAGAAAAGACATAACAGGTCGACGACCCAAAATCAGACACCTAACTAGAGTCTATAAAATCCATTTTGGGATTGAATTGTATTTCCAAACTTTATGCCTTATGGGGGCAACTAATTAATGAAGATGTGATGGGAGGTATCATAATATAGTTTAGGATAATGAATGAAATAACTTATGCAACACATTATAAATAGGTTGAGATTCATTCAACCGTAGATAGAGTAGTTACAAGATATTTACAGTTGTTGGAACAACTGTAGTTTCAACTCTACAGGGACAAAATTGCTAGGGAACATTTGTCCTAGGTCAACTTTTCATGTTGTGTAATTTTGATATTAAAAGATATATATATTTTTTATTTATCCTTTTTAAGTCTAGTATTTTCCTCCTTTTACTCTAATTATTATGTACACTGAACTATATTCTTGGTTTCGTCTCTGTTAATAAGTATGGTTTCTTTCTTGCTAATAAGTATATGAAGAAAAATGTCTCTTATGCATGCAGGAAAATGTCGACCGATTGTTAGAATTTAGTAATTAGCTAATTATAAATTTAATTAAGTGGTTATATTAATTTGTAAAACAAATTGTATTTTTTAGAAACGATATGAATATGAATCTCATTAAAGACATCACTTTAAGAGAGATGCATATATATATATATATATATTAGATATATAGGACATCTTTAATTATATATATCCAGTAACTTCCACCCCATTATCCCAGTTGTAGCTTCTGAACTAACCCATGCTTTTGCTAGAAAACCATTTTAATAATTTATAATATTGTTTTTTGGGTTAAATATAACATCGTTATTGATGCTTGAATTATAAGTTAGTTGCATATTTTGTAATTAAAAAATGTGTATATATATATATATACATATATATATATATATATGACAACTTTGCAAAAGCCAAGGGAAGGTCCCATCCCACATTGTCCATATTTAGCATTCCCTCCTAGTCTGTAGAGAAATGTTGTCTTTTATTAGTGACCCTAATTCTAATATAAGTTAAACCGTTTGATTCAATAAAATATGACTGAATACTTCCCATGAGTGAAAGTTGAGTTGCACTCTTGCAATTATTTTATTGATTGCAATGCCCTAATGTCTTCCATAATAATAATATAAAGAAACCAAATATTTGGCTTAATTATTCCATACATAGTGGAACAGTCTGGAGCACGTGTTTTATAGTTGAGAACAATAAGATGATAATTACAAACTTATAATCTATATAAATATTTGAGGATTTTAAATTTGATCCGTTTTAATTTTTATTGTTAAAATAATATTTTAAAAGATTGTGAAACTGTAAACAGAGAGAAGCTGTTGAAACATGGATAAATTTGATTACTTTGGTCCTCAGACTTTCTGATTGTTTAACTTTGTCCAACTCCTACCTCAACTATCTCATTATTTTTTTCTGAAAAAATGATCGTTCCTCATATTCTATTTCATAACATAAATTATCTCAAATAATATTTTAGCCGAGTTAATCCATAATAGCTTTTCTCAATTTTAAATATCTTATTATTGATTGAGAGGAGTGGGGATGTTAATGATAACCGTTTTAAGATACCGATTCCCAGAAAATTCAAAGTGGTCCACGCGTGCCACCACTGTAATCTGCGAGGAATAGGTGAATATAGAAAAAATAAAAATTAATTAATTAATTAGATTTATGAAAAAATGGATTCTTAAATTTATATTATAACAATAATAATAAATCTTAACAAAAACATGACTAAATTTTGATATTTCAATTTCTCTCTTGTTTAAATATTTTTGTTATTTTATTTTCAGCTTTTTTTTATCATTTTTTATTTGCATTTTCCTTCAGATTATTTTGGTTGTCTAATTGTGAGTTTGTATATTTTTTGATATAAGTATAAAATCGTTTATAATTTGTTTAATATTATATTTTTGGCCAAATGGTTGAGTATTTTAGGATAAAGAAATTATGTGGAAAAAATAACAAATCAGTCTAATCACGTGCAGAAAAGGGTGTGTTTATATATACATCCAGAGAGCAAGAGAAGCACTCGCACTAAAGAAGAGAGAGTAATGGTCACGCAAAGCTCTCCTCATACTCCTGTCTGGCTACTACTTGATACTTGTATTTCTTGCTCTCTGTGACCCCATCCCTCACTTTCTATACAATAAAGCAAGAATCTTTCGTTTCATCGTCATACCACGAGGGTCTTGTCTCCATTGTATAGCGTAATCCATTAGGAACAGAGAAAATGGAGTCGCCGGAGATAGCTGCGACCAAGCCTTCGAGGTTCCGGCGAATCTGCGTCTTCTGCGGCAGCAGCCAAGGCAAGAAAACCAGTTACCAGGATTCTGCTATTGAGCTTGGAAGAGAGCTGGTACAGTTCGATTCTTTGTTGGGGGTTTCGATTAGTCCTCCATTGGAGTGCATGCTGGGTGTTCAGCAGTATGCATGAGAAAAAAATGAGCTAAAAAGGAAGTTTTTTTATTTCCTTGTAAAGAAACGTCTCTTACATTCCTCATTCTCGAAATTCTTCAACACCCATATGGTTTTTCGGCTAAAGTTTCAACCTTTGAGTTTGTTTCATTGTTTCTGAGTCTTCTTCTTGGTAATTACGAAGGTTTCGAGGAACATCGATCTTGTCTATGGAGGAGGAAGCATAGGGCTGATGGGTTTGATTTCTCAAGCAGTTCATGATGGCGGTCGGCATGTCATTGGGTAAGCAACCTTCAACTATTCATCATGTTAAAAAAAAGACACATTGATTGACAAGAACCAAAATCAATGATTTGGCTCTTTTTTAAAAATTAAGATGGCTAGTTCTTTTGTCATGTTATTGTCTCTCTTCTTTGTAGAGTTATTCCCAAGACGCTCATGCCTCGAGAGGTATGTATCCTACATCCAGCAAAAAAGTCTTCTATTCTACCCTTTTCTTTTGCTATATGATGAAGATAATAAGAAAATAAGTTTTGCTTTTTTAATATCTTGACTTTCTGATTTCCTCTCTGACTCTCCTTTTCTTTTCCCATTTCCTGGCATGCTTGTTAGATACTGTAGTAAATAGACTCACCTTTTCTCTTCACTTTTACTGGTATGGTTGTCAGCTACTGTAGTAAATCCGTTTACGGAACAAACCGTTGCTTAACTATACAGTATAGATTTAGTAATTTGTATATTTTGTGGTAACTGTGTTGTGTTGAGTATTGATTATTCGATAATTTCCATTTCCTGCTGTATCTTGTTGTTCCATAGATGCTGATTTTGTTGTTTACTTTCTCACCTTATCCACATATTCTGTTGTGGTAGTGCTTGTCTAGAGTGCACACTACTTTAAACGTGTGTTAACTACTGCTGTCTTGTGTTGTGTTTGTGTCCGGTCCACTCTGCTTTCTCTCCTTCCTTATCCACCTCATGTGATTATAAAGCTGCAATTTTTTTTCCAGAATCTTTCCTTCCTTGCCTGCGTTTTTCTGTATCCCTAATTAATCCGTATTTTTAATGCTAAAATTGAACTAGAAAAGTGCATGGGGCCCTCGAGATGTAACTGACCTAGTTACCTTGCTTAAAACATGTCGGCATGTACTCTAATACAAAAGAAAGAACCCGACGAAACACTGATGGCCATAGGATCTGTTTACACTGTTTGGAGTTTTATTTTTGACCAAAAACGCGTTTTCTTTTCCACGTAAATACTATTAGTGACAATGATATTACCAGTTAACGCGACTCTGTTCTGTGTTTGTACAGTTAACTGGTGAAACAGTAGGGGAGGTGAAAGCAGTAGCAGATATGCATCAAAGGAAGGCAGAGATGGCTAAGCATTCAGATGCTTTTATTGCCTTACCGGGTTAGTGTGAATTGCATCTTCAGTTTTTTCAACCAAAATAATAATAATAATCAAGAATCTCCACAGCAATGATTGTTCTCCTGTTGTTTTTTTTGTTGCTGAATCATGCAAGAAATATTTGAGAAAGGAGAGTACCGACCAACCTATTCCACCATGCTCTATTCGGATTGATCATCGATTATTTGGTTTCCTTCTCAGGAGATACATTCTTGAGGAAAAATAAAAAACTTATTTTTTAGGTGATAAGACACCTCATCAAAATTTCTTTGCTTTACACTTTGTTTGATTTTGTTTTTTGCTAGAGTTAAGAACACTAGAAAAAGGGAAATTTTGTTTGCTCGATATGGACTTTATAATAATAATGCTCGTAAGCAACTGAGAAAAGACTTGACATGATCAGAAAAGACCTCTCAAACTCCCAAGATCCTTGATTAAAGAGCAAGAAACATTCAAGACGTTTTTCTTTTTGGCAAAAAATGTTTGTTCTTTTAGGTAACCCGTTTCAAGATTCTGATAATGAATGGCTGGTGGTCATGTCACTGTAAGTTCTGCAGCTTAATTAGTAAATAAATGTTTGTTCATTGATTTAATGCAGGTGGGTATGGGACCCTAGAAGAACTACTTGAAGTGATAACTTGGGCACAACTGGGAATTCATGACAAACCGGTACTTGTATTCACATCCATGAATCAATAATTCAATATCCAAACTTCTTAAATTCTCCGGGCAATTCGTGAGCTACTTCGTTTGTGATCCAAAGACCAGAAATTTATGATGTTCCAATCATTTCTGCAGGTGGGGTTGCTCAATGTGGATGGCTACTACAATTCTTTGCTGTCATTCATTGATAAAGCTGTTGAAGAGGGCTTCATCAGCCCCAGTGCTCGCCAAATCATCATCTCCGCTCCAACTCCTAAGGAATTAGTTAAAAAATTGGAGGTAATAAATCCCAGAAACTTTGATACAATCTCAGATTTATCGATATCTTATATTTCTGGATTGATTTCTGATGACAGGATTATGTGCCGTGCCATGAACGAGACGCACCGAGGTTGGATTGGGAGATGGAACAGCTAGCTTACACTGAAGATTACGATATTTCTAGGTAGCCGAAGAAGAATGGGGAATGTTATGCCAAAGTAGGAAGGCGTCGTTAATTCTGAATGTTTTTTCATCAAAGTTTTTCAAATTTAGGAGTAAATTCTTTCTCTTTTGTGTAAATTAGTCACTTGACAATGATAGAATATATGTCATTATATAAGGGACCCACTATCAATTGTTTTGGAGATTCCAAATGGATTCTGATTTCCTCCTTATCCACAATCTAAGGCTCAATAATTAAAAATGTATGTAATTTACACAAATTTTAGTTTTGCAAATTATTACTAATGTACATTTGGAGTTGGGGTATATACAAAGTTACATTTAAAAACAAGTAGACAGAGATTACATTTGTTTTTTTAAAAAAATTAGACAGAAATTGATGTACCAACACATAATTATTTATATTGTAAAAAATTGCATTATTATTTAAATAATAGGGAAAATTGGGAGAAGGAAAATTGAAAAATCTAGGAAGAAAAATCAGAGTGTATAATGTAAATTTTATTGAATGGAAATAAAAAGATATACTTAAAATCTATTTTTGTTTAAGAATAATATAATTTTTTACACTATAAACGAATTATATATTGTCACAACAATTTTCATATTAATTTAATGAGAAATTAAAGAGAATTAACTTATTACCCAACTCCTAAAGCAAATATAACAATACTTGAAATACTAAAATTGATTTAATTTTTATAAAGCAATCAAAATTTATATAACTTTTTAACAATTAACACCTCTGTTAATAGCGAAAAATCAATTTAAACCAATGAGTTGATTTTTAGTCTATCTAAAATTTCAAGTATTAGTTCCTAATTATATAAACAATCATATTTTTATTAAATTTGAATGAAAATAAATAAATTATGTGAGTCCATCACACTTAGTCTATACTCTGAAAGCACTGTTATCAAAACCGAATCGATCCTCAAACTGGCGAGGGAGTCGGTTCTTAGTTCATCTGGTCCAATTCGATTGAACCTGGTTCAATGTGTGGTTCACAATTTATAAGTTTTAAAAAATAATTACCCCTCATTCCCTTCGTAAACTTTGAAGACAAACCTTAAACTGGTCGGACCGTTTGAAGAAAATCGGTCGAACCAGATATAGTGAACAAAATAAATCGGTTTAAAATGAAAATCTGTCAACCCCCCCCCCCCCCCCCCCAAAAAAAAAAAAAAACGAAAACTGGTTGGTTAAAAAAAATGATTTACACCGGTTCATACACCGTTACTAGACAAGTATATCTTTTATATGAATCAAAACGGACATGGATCCGGTTATGATAACATTGCCATATAAAGTGTCACGTTGAATGCAGGGGATTCCCACCACCACTTCAATAGACTGTAATGACTAATGCCAGTGAGTGAGAGCTACGGTAACACCATGGTGTCCAACGACCCTGTAAAACAGGACACGTGTCACTTTCTCAAGACATGGTCCTGCTGCTGCGTGAAGAGTTAAGTAACTCTATGCTTAACCATGAACTGTTGTTGAGCTACGGACCAGGACACAACAAGGCGACCCCCAAGCTAACCCAACCAACAACAAATGTGGTGGGAATTATTGGTATGGACCCACTTCCTTCCCATCTGTCCACATGAAAATATCAGGATGAAGATTATAATATTAGATAATATGGGAAGTGCAGTAGATATTGTTAATAATTTGGTGAACCAATTCATCCTTTGCAATAAGTTTGCATAGATGCTTCCTAATATATATATAATAAAATCAAAAGCATTTTAGTTGTTGAGGAGTCACTTAGATGTGGATGAATAACACTTTGAAATGATCTTAAATTTTTTTTTTTTTTTAAAGTACAAGTTGGATCAAAATGTTGGGTACATATGATCATATGCTTTGAAGGGGGTCTAGTTCTTTGAGGGGTGGATTATTCGTCAATGGTGTAATATATAATATTTAAAGATTTTTTTTTTTTGTACATTTATTACAATAAGAATAGTTGTGAATATAAATCAATCATGTCCAAACATTAAGAAACAATATAAGTGCACAAATATAGTTATTAGAATGAGAAACAATATGCTAGCTAGATGAACATTATTTAACGAATACAGTTTTTATATTACTGGTATTTATTTATTTAAATTTGGATTGATAAAAGAAGTATGTATGAATGTGTGACTTCTTATTGTGTTATCTATGTAACTACTTATTTATATTTTTATAACAAGTATAGATTATTATTATTATTATTTAGTGGACTCTTCTAATACATATATTTGAGATAAGAAAACTAAGTGGGTCTGCATTTAACAGAGTGGCTTCCCCAGTGTGTGCATCGCCACTTTTAGCCCATGAATGAAGTCTTGAACATTAATAGTTCCTCAGGAAGGTATGAATTTAAAAAATAAGACGCATTGGGTGTCCCTCTTTCTAGAATTGTTAAATTTCTAGAATTGTTAAAGTTAACTAGTTTTGGTATGTAGATTTGAACTTAGGTGATAAGTTTGTCACTTATAGTTAATTTTAATCCATAATTATAAAAAAAAAAAAATTATTGAACATGCTTTTTATTATTATTATTATTATATAGTTAGGTAAGTCTTGCACATGCTTATTACATTGTCTAGGATTAGAAGAATTGACCAAACAAAGTGTCACAATATTGGTTGGCTTTAAAACCCTAAATGATGTGTTATAAAAATGTCTTCAAACAATGCAACTCATTTACCTTTTGACATTCCATATCCTTCGGCTTTATAGAATTCAAGAATTGCTAGGGTTTGCTTTATTCATCAAACATCTTATAAAGTTAGTATATTTTACACGCTTCAAAACTCGTACTGTTGTTAGCAGAGAGATAGCTTTTGGCAACCACCTTCACACTTCAACGGACATACATTGTTGTTAGAACGACATTTTCTATTTGCTACCTACCGACAACAATTGCACCATTTGCATTCCCATCAACTATCCATTGTCATCTTCCTAACAACTAAATTCCTCAAAATATATAATTATTTAATTTTGTTTCGTCTAATGAAGAAGGTCTCCTAAAGTGGTGAATTCGCATGGGAAGATGATATTATATATGAAATCATTTGATTTACACCAATATGAACAAAACTTCAAAAGACCCACATACATATACATACATATATATATATATATATATATATATATATATATATATATGTTAATTACTTAATTGGTTACACATGTTTGACCAATGTTCAGAATGGTTACACATGTTTCAAAATGTGATTAATTGGTTTTGCTATGTGATTAACTGGTTACACATGTTTTCCCCAATGTGATTAATTGGTTATTCCGTTAGTAAACCGTTAATTTTAACGTTAATTCATTTTTTAACATATTATTGAATTGTGAAATGACTATTATGCCCTTAGTTGTATTGAAGAACACATGGAAGGATTGAAGAACAAGAATCGAATCAAATTCGATTTGATGTTCTTGAGAACCCAGAATCGCAATTCTGGGTTCTTGAAGAACCCAGAAATGCTGTTTCTGGGTCATTTCTGAGTTCTTGAGAACCCAGAAACAGCATTTCTGGGTTATTCACATTGTGGGTAACATGTCGAACCTTTTAATTACATCATTTTAAACAACAATATCCATTTAATCACATTATAGAGAAACATGTATGACATTTTAATCACATTATAG
The DNA here is from genome assembly GCA_946814005.1 of Chamaenerion angustifolium. NCBI lineage: Eukaryota > Viridiplantae > Streptophyta > Magnoliopsida > Myrtales > Onagraceae > Chamaenerion > Chamaenerion angustifolium. The sequence goes on from OX328275.1 coordinate 31,985,511, forward strand.
AGAAACATGTATGACCATTTAATCATATTTGGTGATAACATATACTACAATACAGAACTTCAAGAACCCAAAATTGCGATTCTAGGTTTTGAAGAACCCAGAAATGTGTTCTTGAGAACTCATAATCGCAATTTCTGGGTTTTTTTTATTCTTGTTCTTGAAGATGATGATGTGTTCTTGAAGATGATTCTAGGGGTAATTACGTCATTTTACGTATCTAAATAGTGACATAACTGTGATTTCTAACGGTGAACATTAAAAAAACCAAATAGTCACATTTCAAAACCAATTAATCACATTTTGAAACATGTGTAGCCATTCTGAACATTGGTAAAACATGCGTAACCAATTAAGTAATTAACCCTTATATATATATATATGAGGGCAGAAAACTAATTATTCAAAAAACACTTTTAATTATGCCTTAACCATCAAAATTTACCACTAACTTTTCATCTTCTTCATGTTTCCTGTGCCTCTACGTTATGTCTTCTTCTTTGTGACGATGTCGTTTGTTTGTTTTCTGCAGAGGTTAATCCTCGAACCCGACTCTCTTCCAGACAGCATTCCTCACCTGCCTGAGATCTCTTCCCTTCAGCGTCCTGCCGATGCCTTCGTGGACGGAGAAAGACGTTCCCCTCCTCATCGCTAAGTACTCGTGGGGGGGAATCCTGTGCTCAGCGTCCACGCAGCTGCTCTCCTCTTCGTCATCGCTCATGACGTCTCTCTCCTTCGACCTTCCGTTCTCTGCTCTGTTCTTCAGGATCTTTGACCATTCTGGTATGTTCACCGGCAAAGAAGACGGAGCCATGGGAGCTCGGTTATCGACACTGCCTGCGTTGAAGTTCCTGACCGACGTCTGTAACTTCTTGCTTGGAACGACCACTGTCGATAACTGGTAGCCCGATCTCCATGCGTCTGAATCGTCGAACTCGAAGATGTCGTCTACCGGAGACTTGATCGTGGTAGGGTGGTAGGTGGGGTTGTGGTTGGCGCGTGGCATCATTCTTTGCTTCTGTGTTTTCTCTGTAATCAGTCGTGTATAGATCGAGATGAATTTGCTTTTAACTGTTGAATGAATGGTCAATTTATAGGGTTGGTCGGGGCAAAGTGGATAATCTCTACCATGTTTGTTTGTACAATTCAACAAGTTACCAAAACCTAATTTTAATTTATTTATTATTAAAAAGGACAAGAGGAAAGAAAGACACTACGAAATGGTCACCTCCATTTGAGTGCACGATTCTTTTGGTTGCAGTTCTGTAAACATACAACTGCTAAAATTACCATTCAAATTCATTTGGATGAAAACTTAAGGTAATTTGGGTTTTCAGAATTACCAAATAAATTATTAATTGGAAAAAAGGATGAAAAAATAATTTCTAAGTAAATAAATATAAATTTGTAACTTACTCAGAGCTTAGTGTCACGGATTAAGAAATGAGATTATGGGAATTAATTACCTAGTGATGACTCATTAGACATAAAAAAAGGATCCCGGTAAAAAGAGTGATAAATATTTTACTGTCCAGATTCAATAAAAATATTTAGTCCACATTCAAAGTATTAATCCAAATGAGTTGGATTAATTTTTTTTTTATGTTTAACCGTAGTAGAGATAAATACCAATTAGCTACCTGAACTTTAAATGTTTTGCAACGAGCTACCCGAACTTTGAAAATTCAAAATGGGCAACCTCAACTTTGAAGAATGTGCAAATAGCTACTTTCGTCCAATTTCCGACGAATTTCCGTCAACAGTTGACGGAAAATTGGACAGATGTAGTTATTTGCACCTTATTCAAGATTGAGCTAGCCCGTTTTGAATTTTCAAAGTTCGGGTAGCTCGTTGCAAAACTTCTAAAGTTCAGGTAACTCATTGGTATTTAAACCATAACAGTATATTTGATAGAATAGTGAGAGAATAGAGAATAGATAATACAAAATTCGTATTACTTTGTTTGGTTAGAGTGGAATCATTAGAAATAAGAATTCGGAATTCCTACTATATATTTTTACTAAGTGAAAATAAGAGTTCTTAATTTTTTACCTTAGAATAGTTGTTCTCTTATAATTCGGAAGAAGGAATAGGATTAAAATTGTCCTCAACTAGATTAATTAATTATGAAATTGCTTAAGCCTAAATATATTCTTGTAATTAATTAGAAATAATATTTTTATTTTATTATTTTAAAGTTTCTAATAGATTATATTTTTAATAATTTATTATAATTTTCAGTTTTATTTTAATTATATTGTTATTGATATAATTTATTTTAAATTTTCTAATATGTTATATGTTTATTCTAAAAAATTCAATATATCATATTTGTAATCTAATTTATTATACAAAAAAATAATAAACTTTATTTTTAATATAATATAATTATAATTTAATTAATTTATTGTAAAGTATCTAATAAATTATATTTTTTTATTAAAAATAATTAATCTATTTTTGATAATTTAATTGTCTTAAGTAATAGACATATTGAATTAAAATGTTATTTGCACTTACTTCCATTCCATTTCATTTTCACATACAATTCCATAAACTAAATATTGAATTTCGTATTCATATTCCATTTTAAACAATCAATTAAACAATTTCACATTTTCATTCTTTATTCTCTATTCAGATTATATTTTTATGGGTTAATTACTTAATTGGTTACACATGTTTGACGAATGTTCAAAATGGTTACATATTTTTCAAAATGTGATTAATTGGTTTTGCTATGTGACTAATTGGTTACACATGTTTTTCCCAATGTGATTAATTGGTTATTCTGTTAGTAAACCGTTAATTAATTTTTTTAACATATTATTGAATTGTGAGATGACTATTATGCCCTTAGTTGTATTGAAGAACACATGGAAGGATTGAAGAACAAGAATCGAATCAAATTCGATTTGATGTTCTTCTGTTTATGGGTTCTTGAAGAACCCAGAAATGCTGTTTTGGGGTTCTCAAGAACCCATAATCACGATTCTGGGTTCTTCACAATGTGGGTAACATATCGAACATTTTAATCACATCATTTCAAACAACAGTATCCATTTAATCACATTATAGAGAAACATGTATGACCTTTTAATCACATTATAGAGAAACATGTATGACCATTTAATCACATTTGGTGATAACATATACTGCAATACAGAACTTCAAGAACCCAGAATTGCGATAGTGTTTTTGAAAACTTCATTCACATTTATATAAATGTGTCTCTTCCTTCATTTAAATTCAATAGTGTTCATGCATCGAGGGACCACCATATGATAATTTTGTTTCTTATAGCGTGACTCACACAACCCTTCATCCTAAATGAGATGTCTATTATTAATTTATTAGTATTGACTTTTTTTCAGTGTGTAATCAAATATATTATGATTTTTAGTTAAAGTGTAACGCGTTCTTCAAAATTATATTATTTTGGAGTTAACGTTTTTTTTATAATAACCAAGGAAAATTTGAAACTATGTATTAATATTTTCAGTGTCACCAAGATTTGAAACTGCGTGTTGATGCTATTTAAAACTTAAGACATACGTCTTAACAAACTATTTCAAAAATCTGATCTTGTGAGTAAAGACGACCGGTAGGCTGAGGTTAAATTGAGATTAACCATTAAAATAATTATTTCATTCTTAAGAAGATAAATACCATACGAATAAATCACTTTATAAAATACATATTCGTCTGTATATTAGCATATGCCAATAATTATAACCTGTTTTGTCTTTTTTAGTTTGTTTCTTGTAGAGTGTTTTAAATAATTTCAACGTGCAATATGATATATTAGTTTAATTAGATAAAATATTAATTATAAATATATTTCTATATTTAAATTTCGAATTGACTAATTAATAATGGGTAAAAACTGAATCGCTATATTTATATAATAAATATTACCACGTTTCAATAATTAACTTGTCGTTTTACAGCCATGTGGCCATAACTTGTACGGTACTGCCGACAAACCCATTCTCATCCAACGGACAAGGGATGTCTTTCCCAGACACAACACGTGGATGAATCGCAAAACTCTTTTAAGTTTGAACTTCCATTCATTCATAATGATAATTATACTAATAATATATATTATCTTAAATTACAGACTTGCTCATTTAATAGTATATATAATATATATTACTCTAAAAAAACATACAATTTTTATGTGATTGTGATTGCCGAAATATAATGATGATTTGTTATCATTTAAAAAATCAACAATACCTTCCATATCATAATTATCATTAGCACGACTTCGTCAGGAATCCTTAACATTTTGTCGCGACTTGAGCCATTGACGAGTGGACGACGATCTCCTTAATTTAATTTTATTATTATTATTTTAACTAATAAATCCAAAGGAGAATGTTATGTTACACCTACCATTTACTTATATATATTTATATTTATTACGTTCTAATGTAATCTAATCCTCCACGTGTTTACACGCAAAAAATAGTTGGTATTTAGATAATTCCAAGACTTTCACGATAAATAATGCACAAAATCATTGTTAGAGCTTCTATTACTATTAGGTTTATATTGTTAAAAAATATATATTGGAAAACCAATACCATATTTATTGAAATATGTTTAAAAATATATTGAAAGTGTTTACTTGAAAATTTGGATCTATGATATATATTTTATTATTATTCAACAGCTATTGAATCTTCTATTACTTCACGTATGTGGAATCTCCAAGTACGTATAAACAAATAATTCTATCATCACCTAATCAAATGCTTTAAAATATAATGAGTTATGTGAATAGTTATTGACGTTAATTAGTCTTTTCTTATAGTTATACTTATAAGGTATAATCTTGTTAGATAAAGTAAATCATCTGCTTCGAGTAGAAGCATGGACTAAACATATTTTGAAGCTTTGATGAAATTAAGGTAATGTCTAGCCAACGACCGAACTAAGGTACTTATAAAAATGAATTTAGATCCACAATTAGTGATGGTGGTCATTTGATAGTATTGAAGAATAATAAACTCGATTAAATTGGCATCATATTTATTTAATTGCTCAAGACAAATCATGATCGGTTTTAATAATACCCTTATCCATATCTACTACTTTATAATTAATTATTCTTAAGAATAGTAAACATTGAGATGTATATACATATAATTAATTAAATGGAAAATTAAGTATCACGCTTTATCTATAATAAAGCAGATTAAGTTATAGAAAAGAGACATATGATCTGAATTGTTGGTGTTAATTTATAGATTTCAAATTAAAATTGTACTACTTCGTTAGGAGGTATATATTTGTTTTTGTTTTTGGAAGAGTTGATAGTCACAAATCAAAATCATTTGAAATCGATTTTCTAAGTAATATTGATAAGTTGTAGGTTCATTAGATTAATTACTGTATTGTCTGCTGATCTTCTTCCTATGTATACGTGCGTACGAGGAGCATGGGATGAGTGTGTACGGATATGGCCAGAACGACAACGACAAGTCCGTTGGTTTTGCAGATGGCGGTGAACGACCAGAACGGAAACATGCAAGCAACACGAGGAGGGAGGTGGGAGGGAGGGTGAGGACTTTTGCGAGACTCTCGGCGGCGGTGGCGCAGACGCCATTGAAAACTTCAGCGTGGAAAACAATGAAGTGTAATTTTTTAAATTTTTTTTATTGTAGGTGTAAATTTTGGACTCAATGTAGAGTTTCTTACTTTTAGGCTGCATTTCCACATGTTCCAATTCAAATTTTTTAATCCATACTTGAGATACAATTCTCGACTTACAGGTTAAGTTCGTGAATCCAATAAAATTATATAATATAGTATGTGAATAGAGTTTCTTACTTTTAGGCTGCATTTCCACATGTTCCAATTCAATTTTTTTAATCCATACTTGAGATACAATTCTCGACTTACAGGTTAAGTTCGTGAATCCATACAATAAAAATATATAATATAGTATGTGAATTCATACTTTTTTTTTTTGGCCATCCAAGATTTAATCTTGGTTACATCGAGAATCGATCTCGTGACCTCTTGCTTGATACCGTTGGACCAAGTGTCCATTGGTTGTGAATTCATACTAGGGTGATAAAAATAGACTATTAGACCGAATTCCCGACAAGACCGGTCCGACTAGAATTGAGACCGATTATGACCGAAATCGAGCGAGCGAATTTTTGTCTTCAAATTCGGGCTCGGGCTCGGACTTTTGTTTTCTTCCCGAAAGCCCGATTAGGACCGACCCATACCGAATTTATTATGCAAACCAATGATGTATGTTTGGAACTATGGGAGAAAATGAAATTTGTACGTTTGTTACTTGGTTGATTTGTTACTTTGATTCCAATGATGTTTGTATTTGGACAAATTCATTTTTTTGGGGCCAGATTCGGTACATGACCGAGACCGCACCGAGTCAAGAAAGACCAACTCGTGCGGGCTTTTTTTGGTCGGACACGGTCTCGGTCCTCCAGAAGGCAAGACCGAAATTTCGGTCTCGGTCTCGGTTTTGCCTTTAGGGCCGGACCAGACCGCCCATGATCAACCCTAATTTATTCTATAAATTATATAATATATTATATTAGGGTTGACCATGGGCGGGTCAGGCGGGTCTTGGAGGCAGGACCGAGACCGAAATTTCGGTCTTTACATCTGGAGGACCGAGACTGACTTTGGCCAAAAAAGCCCTCCCGCGTTGGTCTTTCTTGATTCGGGCCGGGTTCGGTCTTTGACCAAATTTTTGGTAAAAAATAAAATCAGTTGTATTGACAAAAAAAATCACCAAACTTTTGGTTTTGAACCCTATCACTTCTCGTCTTCCGTCGCACTTCCCTTATGGACTCGATTCAATGGTTGTTGAATGCTTCAACGTCATGAATTACTAGTGTTTAAATGGTTAAACCATGAATTTATAGGAGGGTTTACTTCAAGGTTGGGCCGGACCCAATCGGGCTTTTGGGAAAATAAACTGAGACTGAGACCGAGTCGGACCTTCAAGAAAAAAAACTGTCCACTCGATATCGGTCCTAGTCGAATCGGTTTTGTCGGGAATTCGGTTCAACCAGCTTTTTTTATCACCCCTATAATATGTTATGTAAAAATTTATTGCATGAGTCAATAAATTGCATGAAAACTACAAGATGATTCATAAATATTAATACTATAAATTTCAAAATAAATGCAAGTTTATGAATGGATCCGTATATCATAGTTATATCTTATAAATTAAACTAATTACTATTTTTTAATCATATTTAAATTGAATATATTTTAACATAATAACTATTTAATCTAAGCCACAGGTGAATCGTTGACACGAGGTGAAACTAGTTTTAACTTTTAAGTATTTGCCCATCGTTGGCCCATTCTTATCTACCAAAAATATGTCCCATTATTCCCAAACAAAGTCCAACTAATATACTAAGCCCAAAGTATTTTTATGTAGCTGGAAGGTCAGGGATAAAACAGACATTTCATACCGTCTCTACAAAACCCTGGTTCAATACTTCAATATATATATACATCTAAAATTAAAAACATCGCGTTTTAGTTTCGTAGCCCTAACAATCGCCGCTGCTGGGACAGGATGCCGCCCAAGTTCGACCCTTCCCAAGTCGTCGACGTCTACGTGCGTGTCACGGGAGGTGAGGTCGGAGCTGCCAGCTCTCTGGCCCCTAAGATCGGTCCCCTTGGTCTTTCCCCGAAGAAGATCGGAGAAGACATCGCCAAGGAGACCGCCAAGGACTGGAAGGGTCTTCGTGTGACCGTTAAGCTCACGGTACAGAACCGTCAGGCTAAGGTCTCCGTCGTGCCCTCTGCTGCTGCGCTTGTCATCAAGGCTCTCAAGGAGCCTGAGCGTGACCGTAAGAAGACCAAGAACATCAAGCACAATGGCAACATCTCCTTGGATGACGTCATCGAGATTGCGCGCGTGATGAAGCCCAGGTCTATGGCCAAGGAGCTCAGCGGGACTGTAAAGGAGATCCTCGGCACCTGCGTGTCCGTCGGCTGCACGGTCGACGGTAAGGATCCCAAGGATCTGCAGCAGGAGATTAATGACGGTGATGTCGAGGTCCCTCTAGATTAAGTGTTTGATCCATTTCCATGTTTTCGATTTAGATTTCTATTCAAGTTTTCTCTAATCTCTAGCTGTATTATTACTTGAATCTATCAATGTCTGCGTTGGGAGATGCTGTTTACGATTATTATTTTTCAGCTTAATTGGCATTGTTGATCCCTTTTGAAGTCGTCGAGGCCACAATCCCTTACTTTAAAGCTGCAACTGCAAGAAGTGATGAGGCTAAGCGAATTATGAAGATATAAGGTTGTTGCCTAATATCCATAAGGCATCATCATCTATTAGGGGTGAGCAAAAACCGGTCTGGTTCGGTCTTAGAACCGAGACCGAAAATTTCGGTCTTGAGACCGAAATCGAGACCGTTTGGACCGTTTATATGGTCTTGGTTTTTTCGGTTTTGGTTTGGTCTAGACCATTTGGACCGTTTGGACCATTAGACATAATTTTTATATACTTTTATATTTTACCAAAAATATTAATCAAATAAAACAAAATTAAATTAATCAACAAAATATATGTACAAGGAAGACTTCTTGTAATATTCACCCGAGTCCTTTAGACTTTTACATTTTTTCCTAAAAAAATATTCTAAATATTTTGTTTAAATGTAAATGTCGCTCATGATATTAAAAAATATATATAGGTTCTTTTTAAAACTGAAATTATTTATAAAAAAAACTCCTACGGGTAAACCTTTATATTTTGAAAATAATGTTTTCTATATAAACAATATTTTTTTGTTATTTTTTAGAGTAAAATAAAATAAATATTGTTATGTATTATGATTTAAAAACATAGTAATTTTTTTTTCTCGTATTGCAAAAATCGTGACCGTGCATATATGTAATCATCGTTTCAATAGTATATCTCTATTATGTATGTATATCGCTATACAAAAACACAATATAAAAAACTAATTTTATTACTTCTTTATAAAATATGTAATATATCAAAATAATATTTTATTCAATTGACATAAAATTGACATAATTTCGTTTTAAATTGAAATCAACCGATTAGATCGACTTTTTAAAAATCATTTCAAAATCAAAATAACTATACTATCCAATATAATTTAATATCATAATATAGAATTATATAAATTACTATAACATGATAGTATATAATATAATTTATTAATTTTATAATAATTTATTATTGATCTAAACTTTTTTCATTCAAATTATATTATATTTTTACTCGAGCGTTCTTTTATAGTTAATTGTATCGAAATAAGACATTTCTAATAAATTCACTAAAAAATAGGTAATGGTCTTCAATGGTCCCCATGGTCTTAACGGTCTAGGACCGAAATAAGACCAAGACCGAAAAAGACCATAAGTCAAGACCATTGGTCTCGGTCCACAAATGGTTCGGTCTTTTTGGTTTGATCTCGATCGGTCTCGGTTTGGTCTCGGTCTTCGTGGTCTTCTCGCTCACCCCTATCATCTATGATCAATTCGTCTTAACAATTTTCATGAATAGGCTCTTTTACTCTACTAGTTTGGCCCATTAAGGTTCTGTCATCTGTGGGCTTACCCAGTATTGGGACTCCTTTCTTCAATTGGGTCTAAGATATTGATAATCTGGGTTATGGCCCTTATCAGCTGAACATGCTTTAAATGGGCCACTTCCAATTTAATCAGTTCGTCCCAGTAAGTTTATACATGGGCCTATCTGATATTGGGCCTAAATTCACACTCCATCTCGGCCTAGAATCCCTAAGATCTGGCTCTTATGTCGGCACACAAATGTTAAAAGTTGAATTTTTATTTGGCAAGTAATGTATTTATTTACAGGTTAAAACTAAAAATTTATATAAAAGCTAATAAAATAACACACAAATAAACATAAATAATTCATTGTCGTTTTTTTTATAAATACACTATCTAATAATCACATTACAAGTTTTCATTAGTTTAGTGATTACTGGAATAAGTGAACAATAAAAACTAAATAGAAGATATATCAAACAACAAACAAGGTCAGGTCACCGAGTATTTTCCGTGAATCTGGCAGCCTAAAATAGCCCTCTGTGAGTAGTTGGATTAGTTTTCTTCTATCGAATTAGTTTAGGTATAATAAAATGCCTTGCCATTTTTAGTTAATAAAGGTTTCGTGGTGTAGTTGGTTATCACGTCAGTCTAACACACTGAAGGTCTCCGGTTCGAACCCGGGCGAAGCCATATTTTTATTGTTTCAGTTATTATGCGCCTCCATACTTTCTGCTGCGATTGTAATCTCTCAGCTTCCATCTTTGTGCTTCCAACTCTATCTTCACGATTTTAAGTTGATGCTCTGCGACGATTGAAATTTGAAGCATGGGAGAGCCGGGAACCGAGGCTTGGTTCAGGATAAGAATCGAAGATTTCTTCTACACTTTCGCGAGGTCATATATTGTGAAATTGCGATGTGGATTCAAAGTTAATTTTTGAGATGGTAAAAAAATAAGTTAATAAAAAATTGAATTAAAAATTCTCTTAAAAAATAACAAAGAACAGGTTATTTGAATTTATAAAGGATGACTTATTTTAATAAACTATTAATTACTAACCTAAATAAAATAAAAAAGATTCTATAAACCATTTATAGACGTCGTCCTTATGATGTTAGAGAGGCGTCAGACACGTGGTATTAAACCATTAATGAGGATCCCCATTTAATGGTTTATAGAATGTTGTCGCCTCCACGTGGGGATCAGATAGCATTAAATGAGGATCATATATCTCTTATATTTGAGGATAATTATTCATGTCTCATCCGAAAGTCAGTTTGACCTCACTTAAAATGTTAATAATTGTAAAAAGGTAATACTATTCATCGAGTTAAGTCAATTCTATAAATACCATTATTCATTATCATTTATTACATTATGAAATTTACCATATCCACATAAAATCTTTTTAAAATTTCAGACTGACTTAAACTTCGGAGTGAAATAAGCGGGTCAATCCGAAGCTGTCTATCTGTGTAGGTCCGACATGCGAGGAGCGACTCCTGTATATAGAGATTTCAAGGAACCAACAGATTTCGAGTAGTAGTTTTGAAAAAAAAAATCATACCCACACACTTCGCTTTAGGACTATGTTTCGTATTGAATTGACATGCGTCAATTTCTATCCAAAAAGAAATTAATTATTAATAAATAAAAGGACAATAATGGATCAATTCTTGACAACTAAGTCATAGCTAACTCTATGATTTTTTTTTTTGGCCAAAAAAAACTCTATGGTTTTTTTATATGTTTCTTATTATTAAAAATTTAGTTTAGGGTTTATGATTTAGTTTCTCCAATTTTCATTATACCTTTTATATCTATATATTTTTCAATCATAATAATTTTATGAATAGTCAACCATCGCATTACAAATATATTCATACAATTAAGGCTGACAATTTCACTCATGACACGATAACACGATACGAACACACACGAAAAAGTCGTGTTCGTGTTTGCCTTTGATGGTACGATAACACGATTATTTTTTTGTGTCGTGTTAGTGTTTAGGTCTCATAACACGATAACACGATTATTTGCCTTTGATGAGACGTGTTTATGTTATTTAGGTTGTCTTATCGTGCGAATGTGAACCGTGTTACCGTGTTATTTTCGTGAAAACGTGAAATCGTGTTATTGTGTTACCGTGTTATTTTCGTGTTACCGTGTTATTTTCATAAAAACGTGAAATCGTGTTATTGTGTTACCGTGTTATTTTCGTGAAAACGTGAGATCGTGTTATCGTGTTACCGTGTTATTTTCGTGTTACCGTGTTATTTTCGTGAAAACGTGAAATCGTGTTATCGTGTTACGACTTTCCACGAATATTTTCGTGTTATCGTGTTCGTGTCGTGTTGAGACAATAAATTTCGTGTCGTGTTCGTGTCGTGTGTCCGTGACACGATTATATTTTCGTGTTGAACTTTCGTGCGTGTCGTGTCGTGTCCTGGTGCACGATAGCACGCACGCACGCACGAATTGACAGCCTTACATACAATTATGCTCAGTACATCTCTACAATTCTCATGCATCACACCTCGACCAATAGTTACATCTATATCCTGCTACAAGCTTTTTCATGTTCTTTATATTTATTTTCTATTGAGTACTTAAACATTCTCGTATTTTTTACTTTCTCTTCAAAAACTCATTAACCAAAAAATTATTTACTTAATTTATTACTCTATTTTTTAGAATTAGTAAAATTATCATATATTCTTTTTAAATTTTCATTTGTAATCCATTTCTTAATTTATTACGTAAATATTAGGTTTTTGAGATTCACCCAAACATTTTAGTTAAACAAAGGTAAGACTCTCAATTCTTGTTATAATTTTTATTACAATTTTCAGTTAATACCATCTAATTTTAAATTTATTGCACGTATTTCAAAAAAAACACCGAGATACAATGGGAGCATGTGGTTGTTTATTTAGAATTAACAGTGCCCAGCCACAAAAGCAACATCCCCAGTAACGCTGTTGGAAACAGTCGTCTAGTACCCGAACCACCAATGCACAAACACACCGATGTTCCTCAGTCCTCCGATCATATCACTGCAACCATTCCCACTGATCGGGAGGTTACCATCCTTAGTCTCCGAGCAGTGAAGGAACAGCTCGTCCACGAAGCATATGGCTCCACTCTCAAACAACTCCACAAGCAACTTCACTTCTTCTTCTTCTTCAATGTTCATCTTCAGAACCACGAAATCTGCATTCTTTACAGTTTCCTTGAACCAACCCAGAAAATCAAACCTGTCAATTCCAGGCGGGTATATATCAAAACCAAGATCATTGGGATCGGGATGAGCATATTTTGTGGATCTATTCCGATTAAGTCCAGGATGATAAACAAACGTAACTCCAGGCTTCTTCACATAAGACATTAAAACTGAAGAGTTATGATCCACAAAGTAGACTCTGAAAAGATTCGAATCGATGGGATAAGATGGCAGGAACCAATTTGTAGTCGAACTGAAGTTCAAGTGCTCACCTGCTCCGATATCGATATAAACAAATCGTTTTCTTGAAGAAACATTGGCAAAGTTTGGCAGGTAAGTGAATCTCTGCTTTTTCTCCAAAGGCTCCATGAAATCGATAAATGCTCTGTTGTTAGTGATCGATGGGCAGTCGTTGGGTAGTTTGACCTGGTTGAGGAAGCTGAGATTGTCGAATCTCTTCTTGAATACGACCAGAGTGAAGTTACCAAGGAAACCGACATGGACAACATCGGAAGTCTTCAACAATGAAGAAACAGGGGTTGCTGATCGAATCAGGCTGTCTGGGATCGAGCTCACAAGCATAGACCCAATCGCTCCGGGCTTCAACACACGCTCGATCTCGAGCACCATCAATGCAGGCACCAAAACCTTGTGGATGACTTGGGACATAACGAAATCAAAGGAACCGTCCTTGAAATCGAGCTCGTGTACGGAATCCTTCTGCTTGAGGGAGAAGAATTGGTGTTGATCAGCAACGCGAGGGTCTGCATACCCTAATTCGTGCAATGTACGGGCACAGATTGCGGATCCTTCCCCTGCACAGAGAGATTTTGCAGTATAGTCCAGCAAGTTCTTGTCCATCAACACAGAAACCACTGCGGTTGTTGAATTCACATAATCGTGACAGTGGATTTGATCAACTGAGATCCAGAGCGATGGTAGAATCCAACTTCTGATCACCGAATCACCGACGCAGTGATTGAGAGAGAAAATGACGGAGTTGCTTCTCAACAGCACTTGCAGTAAGCAGAAGAAGGAGATAGCAGAGACTATAGCGAACGAACGCAGCAGCAGGCGTTTCGCTATCGATCCGTAAAGGATTTGGTATTTCAATGCCTTAAGATCCATGACTGACCACCAATTTCGCTTTTCCGCGGCCAATTTGCAAGGATTTGATAGGATTTGAGAGAGATTGAAGCTATCAATGAAGGGAGGAGATGGAGATTAGCGAGTACAAAACCTGGAGGCTGTATGGTTTCCACCCACGAGGAGACCCATTGTTATTTGGAATCCTAGCCACACCCTCGTCGGAATCCTTCTCGCCGTCATCGTCCCCCAACGAGTTAGTCCACCATCAGAATTATTGAGTATCAACCAAATCTACACTGTTCGATTGCAAAGCCGAACCCTAATTCTTATAAATGGGGAAGAGGAAGATGAAGCCAGTACTGAAAGTGATAGTGAAAATGAATAGGGAGTGAAGTGGAGTCGAGGCGGAGGCAATAATCATAATAAGGAAAAGGAGATCCGGAATGGGAGTGCTGCAGGAATAGAGAGGTGGCACTTGGCAGCTCCAGCTAGCTACTTGTCCAAGGAACAAAACAGGTGGCAGATTCTTTTTAATTTTGGGAATAGACATAATTATTCAAATATTGGACAAGTATATATATATATATATCATAGGAATAAAACCGAGAGTTATTACTTATTACAAACCCAACACGACACCCACGGTTGATTCTCCCACCCCTACGTCTTTTTCCTAACTTTCTTATTTTCACGAATTTACATGTTTCATCTTTCTCCTCAATGAACAAACACTTTTGAGTAATTGATGTACCGAATACTCTGTGAGTGTGCATCTGCACATAAATAATAATAACAACGTTAAATACCAAATAATTACACAAAATTTGAACAGTTTATAAATAACCGTCAGAATTTTAAATTTTAAAAAATAGTTATCTCAACTTTGACCTTTGGAGCAAATTTCTACGTCAAATCAATTTTATTTTAAATATGAACGGAAAATAACGTGACAGCACATGATTGATTCACAATTTTAGAAGTTATATTATTTTTTAAAAATACTAAAACAATAAGAAGATTTCTAAACAAACTGAAAAATTAATAAAAAAATAAGAGTTTTAAATTTAATATATTTATTAAAATTATGAAAAAAATAAAAATAAATGATTAGTTTTTTTTTATTTTGTTTCATATTTTTCGATACAAAAATTATATTAAAAACTCTTAATTTTATATTATTTTCCAGTTTTTTTAGTATTTTAAAAAATAATATACTTTTTAAAATTATGGACCAATCATGTGCTACCACGTAATTTTCCGTCCATAATTAACAAAAAATGTAACGGAGGTAGCGATTTGCCATATGTGTCAAAGTTGAGATAACTATTTTTTGCACCTTCGTCCAAAGTTGAGGTAGCCGTTTTTGGAAATTCGAAGTTCAGGTAACTATTTGTAAAACATTCAGAGTTCGGGTAACTATTTGATATTTAACCTGTAATAATATGCTAAGTGCTACTGGAAATGAACTTATGAGTATACTTTGGTAGATTTTAAAATGAGATGTTTATCTTGATATTTGTTTAAATGAAAAAGCTTTTATATGAAGAAAAAAAAGGAACATTTTTTTATGAAAACGAACCACATTTTAGGGGTCCTTTTAAGAGGGACCCCGTTGAAATTAAGGCCGTTGGTTATCAAATCAATTATGTGATGTGATGAACACGACACTTATCAGTAAAGGAGGTTGATCCAAGGGAGGCTTCACTCTTCACTGAATCATTGGGTTCCCTCAACTATTGTCGAACTTAATACGCCCTTAAAGTATATTGTTTGTTTAAGATTCCACCCTAAAGTAATAGATTTTTCCTGTCAAATGAACCTTTTCTTTTGTGTCTCCATCAAGGGTAATAATATCACCACAACCTATTAACTATGGGAAACAATGCAACAAGTAGGCGACGTTGGATAAGTCTGAGGTGCTACTTTGACGAACACTGAAAACATGGGGTGCACTTTGCAAATGATGACATAAATACATGGTAAATGTGCCGCATGTTCGGTTGTTAATATAAAGCGCCACATTGCATGAAATATTAAATGTCGTCAGTCAGTCGTAATTCAATGTTTTTTGTTTCGTTTTTTAGAGTCTTAATTCATTGAATAGTAGGAGAAATAGAGAAAAATACAACACCTATTTTCATATTAACAAATTAAAGGTAGTGGTTAGCCAATAAATACTATTTTTTTGAAATAGAAATAAACTCATGGGATAATTAGACGTCTTTTTTATTATTATTTAATTATTATTAGTGTTGAGCCATAAAAAAGAATTCGAATTAGTTCAAATTCGTCCAAAATGACACAAACCCGTCTTAAGTTAATATTTTCAATTAAACTTAATCTCGTTGTTGGTCTCTATTCTTGAAGAAAGTAAACTTCAATTTTAATTTTAAAAACATCTCGACAGAACGACCGTCTCATACCCACATTACATTACATATTATCTTCTAGTACAACGTAGAAGACACGCAAAATTCGTAGCATGGTAGAAGTAGCGGTGTCAATTTGTGTCATGGGTCGAGGCATCAATTTGTGTCATGGATCGAGGCATGAGTCATGTCAATCACGGGTCGTATCACGAATCGTCTGATCCAAACACGACCTATGTATTTGTATGAGTCAAGTTTCATAATTCAAACTTCAACCCGCGGATCATGCTCACCTGTTAGTAATAGTAGTGACAAAGGCATGGTTCAGGTTGATCCGTTCGACTTCCTTGACCTGCGGGTCAAACTGACTCATTCGATCCACCATCGACCTAGCACTAATAGACACAAAATCAGCAGTTAAAAAATCAGAAATATCAGCAAGCATAGGGTTTTCTGATTGTTATGCCAACAGAAATCTATCCAACATGCATCCAAGATTCCATGGGCTAGGGTTTTCTGAACTTTTTCAAAAACTATTCACTTTTCAAAAAATATTTGAAAAAGTGTATATAGAAATTTTTTTTTTAGAAAAGTATGCATAGGCGCGTCCCTGGGATGCGCCTACTCAGTAGGCGCGTCCTAGGGATGCGCCTATTGCAATAGGCGCATCCCAGGGGTGCGCCTACTGCCTAAATTTTTTTTTTTTTTCGCAAAAACACCGGTCTATCAGAAACCACGTTGATTTTAAGTCTGCTTATGGTTTTCCTCCTAAATAGAAATTGAGAGATAGTCTCACGCGTTGCTTTATCTCAGTATTCACAGGTTTTCCTCCAAATTTTCCAACTTGTTCTGAACAACAATGAAACAAAGTTGTTTATTCACAAGTTTCTGAATGAGACTTTTCTTCAGATACACTAGCTAGTTTGACATTTTCAGGAATTACTCCTGCAAAAGAGCTCTTTGGGGTTACTTTAGGTTCCTGTCCTAAATGTTCCAACTTGTTCTGAACAACAATGAAACAAAGTTGTTTATTCACAAGTTTCTTAATCTTCCGAATATCTTCTTTTGGCTCAAGATACTCCATCAAGCAATTATGTTTCTCTTCCAACTCAGGGCTACCATTCTTTTCCATCTCCATCTGGAAATGCAGAAGCTTTCGTACTTCTACAAAGCCACTCCTCCCTGCCTCTCTCCACAGATATCTCACTACATATCTATATCTTTCATTAATGAGACAGAAAAATCGAACAGGGTATAGGCTAACTAACAGCTGCAACACATTAGAGGCAGGCATGCTAGAAAGGTCCTGCAGCTGCAATCTTCCGAATATCTTGTAAAGCTTCTCCAATGACTATAGCTTTTTATCTGAGTTCAAGCCTGCTTATGGTTTTCCTCCTAAATAGAAATTGAGAGATACTCTCTCCAGTAAAGAAGAAAGGAAGTTCTAAGAAGAAATGGTTTTCCTCCTGAAAATGTCAAACTGGCTAGTGTATTTGAAGAAAAGTCTCATTTAGAAACTTGTGCATAAACAACTTTGTTTCAGTGTTTTACCTCGCGGATTTTGTTCAAAACAAGTTGGAGGGCAAACTATGTATACGCGCACCCCGGGGTCGCGCCTAACGGACATAGTTACTTTTTGAAATTTATCTAAAGTAACCCCAAAAGAGTTATTTTGCCGCAGTAATTCCTGAAAATGTCAAACTAGCTAGTGTATTTGAAGAAAAGTTTCATTCAGAAACTTGTGAATGAACAACTTTGTTTCACTGTTTGACATCGCGGATGTTGTTCAGAACAAGTTGGAAAATCTAGGGCAGGAACCTAAAGTATTTAACTTCTGAGAACTTCCTTTCTTCTTTATTGGAGAGACTATCTCTCAATTTCTATGTAGGGGGAAAACCGTATAAACAGGCTCAAAATCAGATGTTTTTCAAAAAGTAAGCATATAGTAGGAAAAAAAGCATACATGGAGGAATTTGGTGCGCGTAGAGGAATTTGGACTTGTGAATACTGGGATAAAGCAACGCGTGAGACAATCATCTCGGTGGTTTGTTAACAAATTGATTTTCTGTCCTCTTGATCCAAGACCCTTTTGTTAACAAATTGATCTTCTGTCCTCTTGATCCAAGACCCTTCCTAACCATTGGAAGGGGATCAGTTTTCTTCTGTCCTCACCGTACGACAGAAGATATTCGGAAGATTCAGAATCTCGTGAATAAACAACTTTGTTTCATTGTTGTTCAGAACAAGTTGGAAAATTTAGGACAGGAACCTAAAGTAACCCCAAAGAGCTCTTTTGCAGGAGTAATTCCTGAAAATGTCAAACTAGCTAGTGTATCTGAAGAAAAGTCTCATTCAGAAACTTGTGAATAAACAACTTTGTTTCATTGTTGTTCAGAACAAGTTGGAAAATTTGGAGGAAAACCTGTGAATACTGAGATAAAGCAACGCGTGAGACTATCTCTCAATTTCTATTTAGGAGGAAAACCATAAGCAGACTTAAAATCAACGTGGTTTCTGATAGACCGGTGTTTTTGCGAAAAAAAAAAATTTTAGGCAGTAGGCGCACCCCTGGGATGCGCCTATTGCAATAGGCGCATCCCTAGGACGCGCCTACTGAATAGGGTTTAGGGTTTACTGAATAGGCGCGTCCTAGGGATGCGCCTATTCAGTAGGCGCGTCGCGCGTATGCATACTTTTCTAAAAAAAAAATTTCGATATACACTTTTTCAAATATTTTTTGAAAAGTGAATAGTTTTTGAAAAAGTTCGGGTTTTCTTCAATAACTATATTATAATTTAATGATATATAAATCTCATGGGTCACAGGTTGACTTTGACCCATGAGTTAAAATCATTGACCCAAACTTGACCTATTTTTTTACGGGTCATCCATGAATCGTGTCAAAATGACCCATGAGTCAAAATGTTTGATCCAAACATGACCCATGGGCGACTCGCCCACGGGTTCTGTCAATTATTGACACCCATAGAAGCCCATTCATTTACCTGGTAATAGGCCCCCGAAAATGTAGGCCGATATCACATATACTCTTGTATACTGGTGGATTTTCAGACCGTCGGAAAATAATCCATAGAAAGCGGTTTGATTCTAAACGGAAATTGAATCTCGATCGATTTTCTCAAAGAAAAAATATTGGATTGTGAATGGATCGGTTCATTTTGATCTGATGCAATCTTCAGTTCTTGTTTACTCCTTTTTCATACCCAAAAACACATAGTGGTGGAATCCTGAGTGCTGTTTCTTAATTACCATCTCGAATCATGAGTACTTGTCGTCACCAACTTGCACTAGAAGGTTCGGTTCTCTTGTCGTGCTGAACTCAAACTCCCCCACCAGCTATTTTGCTGCCTTTCAAAGCTCTCTTTTTTCTCACTGAGAAGACGACCCTTCTTCGTTGCCAAGAAATCAAAAAGGAATTATAATGAAAGCTCCAGCTCACCTTAGAAACTTGGACCCTTTCACCAAACCCTAGCTATAGCATTCTAAATTTTAGTCACCACGTATTCCATATATATACCCCCCACATTCTACCTAGGAATTCCATCAAGTCTTCAAGCGATTCAAAACCCTAAAACTGTGTTCTTACATACCTAGCCATTAGATTAGAGAACACGTACTTATACTCAGCCATGGAACAACAACTTGTTCTTATGTTCTCTATTTGTTCCCTTTTCCTTGTGCTCAAAGCAACCGCACAATCTTCACCTGCCCCAACGCCTTCAGGACCAAGAAACATCTCCCAGATCCTGGAGAAAGCAGGGCAGTTCACCACCTACTTGAGGCTGCTCAAGACCACACAAGAAGCTGACCAAATCAACACCATGCTGAACAGCTCCTCCAACCAGGGCCTCACCATGTTCGCTCCGACAGACAACGCCTTCTCCAGCCTCCCTGCAGGAACCCTAAACTCCCTATCCGACCAACAAAAAGTCCAACTTGTTCAATTCCACATCCTCCCCACCTTTCTCTCCACCTCTCAGTTCCAGACTGTCAGCAACCCGCTCCAAACCCAGGTTGGGAATTCCGACAATGGACAGTTCCCACTCAATGTATCCACTTCAGGGAACCAAGTCAATGTTTCGACTGGGGTTGTAACCACAACTGTGTCCAACACCATTTTTAGCGATAGCCAACTTGCGGTTTATCAAGTGGACAAGGTGCTGCTTCCCTTGGCTTTATTCGGGTCACCATCTTCTCCTGCTCCTTCCCCATCTAAGGCTGTTCCCAAGACATCGGATGACCGAGTGGGTTCCAATGATTCCTCGGTTGATACCTCGGGTGCAGTTAATTGCTGTCGTGGAGCAGTGTCGTTGCTGTTCATAGTTGGTGTCGCGGGTTTGAGTTTCTCCTTTTGAGAGTGACATTAATTTGTGTACGAGAGCTTCCTTCATTTTTTGAAATGGTTTGAGAATCTATATGTGGTGATGTATAGACATATCGTGTAAGCATGGGCGTATATATTGAACAATATATATATAGATTCAAATAATATCATTTATAAGTTCAAAATTATGAGATAATTGAATAAATCGTGCATCTTAAATTAACAATATCAAAACCTTATTTTAAGGTAATGAAATAATCCTCATTACTACACTAAAACAGTGTAATAATGAGGCTTTACTTTACACCAATGACCTATGGGTCAGATGTTTCTGATTTTTTAATCGGTGGTGGGTCGAACGGGTCATTTTGATCCACGGGTCAAGGAGGTCGAATGAGTCAGTCTGACTCATGCCTTACTATTACTGACCGGTTATCCTGACCCGCGGGTTGACCCACCTACCTGCAGGTCAGGTTTGGGTTACGATTCTTGGCCCATACAAATACATGAGTCGTGTTTGGATGAGACGATTACTGACACGACCCTTGACTGACACGACCCGTGGATTGACCCAACCCGCAAATTGACACCCCTACTATTTACTAGTTTTGACACAACAAAATATATTCACATTATCACTATATTTTGGTGCATATTAACCATTCTATATACATTATATTTCACAATTCTACTTAAATTCATATCCACGTTCATTATCCAAAATATTCTAAAAAATCCTCTCTATTCCTGTCCCGACAATATGTGACCCGTAGACCAAGTGGGTCCCTTGATTAATCTATAGAATAGAGTGAGTTGGCAAAGGTTGCTACTGTCTTATCTTGAGAAAGGTGCAGAGGCTACGTTGGCATAATCCATATGTGAACGCCACGGCCACATCTTCACCATCCCCACAAAATTCCCTCATTTATTTCCTTTCATCTTCTTCCTTCCTTTCCACCACACATACCCTACTCCTCCTCAACCCTACTTCCTGTTATATTATTCTCTTCATCTCTCTCTACAACCATGGCGGACACTGACTCCTTCTGCCTTGTGGGAATGATGGATCAACTATGGTTCCACCAACCTATTCTCTTCACAGAACCCATCAATCCACTCCTCTCTAACCCTAACATCTTAGACACACACCACGATCCCTGCTCCGATAGCTTTGTCGACTCTACATCAGAGTCATCTACGCTCCTGGTACGTGATTTGTTAGTTGTGACAATTAAAGAAAGAATATTTTGGTTAACTTAGTAATACTGTTGTGGTATTCATATCAGGATGAATTGGGGAGTGAAGTTAAGGAAGAGAAGGGTAGACCAACGGGCAGAGATCACTCTCGGTCACACTCTTTGTCCCGGAGGAGCCCAGACCGACCACAGAAGACCCTCACTGGGTCAAAGTCATTGCAAAATTGCACGAGTTTTAGGAGCTTGGAGCACCTGGAAATGGAGGAAGTGAAAGGTCTGATGGACTTAGGGTTTATCTTCCGCAAAGAGCATCTGAGTCCGAGGATGATGAGCCTCGTTCCAGGGTTACAGAGGCTTAACGAACTCTACAAGAAGGGAGAAGAAGAAGAAGAAGAACACGAATTGTCATCTGAGGAAGAAGAGGAGAAGATGAAGTGCATAGTAAGACCGTACTTGTCGGAGGCATGGTTTATAAGGAGTCCGGACTCGCTGTTGCTGAACTTGCAGACGCCGAAAGCCGAGATGAAACAGCACTTGAAATCCTGGGCTAGGAGTGTCGCAGCTGTGGTTGAACAGGAATCGTGATTCTTGAAACATGAATGCTTGATTCATTTTGTTTGTTTCAAATATAACTAATTCAAACTTATGAAACGGACAGAGAATATTGGGTTCCGCCGACAGAATAATTAGTCAATCATCGAACTGTAAAAACAGATTATGTACGTAGTGTCAGTGTGTGTGGTGGATTTGCTGCGAGGAATAAATGAAAGTGCAAAAATGTGCTTTTTGTCATTATAGGAGTCATTGGTGATTATTTATGCAATTCCTAATTGTTGGTATGCTTTTACACATATCTCAACACTTCCCACGAACGCCGTCCTCCTCACAACAGCAAAGACTGCAGCGTCTGGGATATCCCCACAAAAACTCGGGTCCACACCATTTCAGGACACCTTGATAGAGTCGTGTCCGTCCTCGCCCAGTCCCGGGACCTACAGGACACGAGCATCAAGTTCTGAGATCTCCGGCAAGGCGCGGCGAATCCATCACAATTCTTACCCACCAGAAAAAATCCGTACTCACCACGGCTCTTGAACTGACCTCGCCAAGTAGCTGCTTCCTGCCAGCATCCACAGACAATATTTATCCTTCCAAAAGGGGAACTTCTGCAGATGCAGAGTCTGTCAGGATCTACGGTGGTGAACTCTGTGCCGGTGAACGAGGATGGGGTGGTGGCCACTGGCGTTCTGCAACCTGGTTCTTTGGAAGACTGCGAAGGTGGAATTTGTGACGTGCCGTTCGATATCACAGATTGGAGACATTCGGAGCGTTGCCCTGATGCAGACTCTCAGTGTATCTCGTTTTCAAAGTGATGATCCTGCGGAGACATATAGATCGTATATGATTGTGAAGTTAGGGTTTGACAAATGCAAGTTCAACAATATTTATTACGCTTATTATTATGTTTGAAAACAAAATACTCCACATATGTTAGTTACAATATAATGATGAGTTGCTTAATAATTAATTCTCACATTGTTTTTTATCCAACATTTTTAGGTTAACTCGTACCTATGTTACTTTTCTGTTAAAAAATTCCGTTAAATATTTTTCATATTTGTAATATTAACCAATTTCTTTTATAAATTTTACAACTAAACCCTACAAACTTACACTAATATTACAAATAAGTTCTGATTCGATTCGAATCACGTCAAGGGTCTCCTAGCCAGGGTCTGAACCCATACGAGGTCACCCAACTCTGGAGACCTAATTTGGGCTCGGACCCGGATCATAGACACCCCAATTGGGGCTCAATTTTGAAGCATAAATCGTTTGAACAGAATCCATCCAGGTTTGTGTCCATGGTATCCGGGTTTGTGTCCATGGTCTGAATATGAACTCAGGCCTATTATTTATGGTAGTTATAAACAGTTATAATAAAATATGGAATCCCTCACTTGTAACTTGGGTCCGTTTATATTTTATATCTATATTTTTAGATAGTTTCACATCTGTAACACTTTAATTGCATGCACAATCTAAAACTAAAACTGACAATGTAAACATTAAAAATATTAAATTATCCAATAAAAAAGCTTTTGAGAATTTGGTTAAAAGATACAAACTCAACTAAGTCAAATGAATATTAGATAATATACAATAAATACTATATTTTTTATGTTAATTAAAACTGAAAAAGTTAGTGTTAATTATAAACATTAACTTGAATTTTTAAAATTAACGTAAGTTTTTTTTTTCATTGATTGATACTCATTACACCTCATATGTAATATAGTATAGGAGTAATAACTATTTTGTTTTACTAGGTTTCATCTTTCATGTAAGTCTAACTACAGTTAATTGTATACAGCTTTTTTCCAACCAAGATAATGCGTAGATCTTTCTTGAAGTCCTCTCTTTATTGTGTGGTCATTATTGCTTGGAGTTTATCAGTAAAACATGGTCAGAAATAGAAATGAAAATGGGACACATTTGTTTTTAAACCTTCCTATCCTAACACAGTAACACGGATAAATACTTGCATACCCATATATTAATTTAATTAGATGATGTATAATTTTTGTTAAGATGACTTAAGAGTATACCGGTCGCCTTCACTCACAAGTTCGGACTTTTGAGACAGTTGGTTAAGGCGTACGTCTTAAGTCTCACATGGTATCAGAGCGCGCTGGTTCAAATCCTGGCGACGTTGAAAATATTGATACCGGTCGCCTTCACTCACAAGTTCGGACTTTTGAGACAGTTGGTTAAGGCGTACGTCTTAAGTCTCACAATTTTGTCAAATAATAAAATAAACCTTTTATATATTAAAATATAGTAATTTTATTGGTTCATATTGACTTACATCTTTTCATGATGTAGCAATTACTTCAAAATTCAAATTCTTTGAAACAACCTAATTACATCTTAAAAGTTGTTGTTGTCTACCATTTTGTTTATAGTTATCATAGTTTACTAAAATATATTTAAAAAATATATATTTTCTTATACTATTTTCTTATATATATATTTTTTCAAAATGAATATAATAATTTAGTTTGGTGGTCTGTTAACTCGACAAGATAAAATAATTCCATTGGTGTACTCTAACTTATATATTTTTCTTAGTGATGTGATCATGTCATATACACAAACTTATGTACTTAAAATAATTCAAGCATCCTTATTTTGTCTTAAAAATTATTTCATTTTTTAATTATTATTATTGAAATATAAAAGCTCGCGAACATAATTTTTGTTAAGACATAACATTTTCCCCTTACTACTATTGACCAGAAAATAAACGACTAGTGTTATGCATGTGATTCTTACTTCTTTGTCCTTTTTCTTATTAGGGTTGAGCAAATTATTCTGTTTAAACCAAAAGTTACTTGGAATTGATACTTAGATTAGGTTTATGGTAACAGTTTTAATAATAGGATAGGGTTTAAGATTTTTTTTAAGAAATAGTATTTTCGATTCCAATTATGGTACAAGTAATATAGTACTCTAAATCTATCCATAACCGAAATTATATAATATTAATAAAAGAAAATAAGTAGTTGTGTTCTATTTTAATTTCTATGTTTTTTAGTCCTAATTTTGTAGATCATTGTATCAATTTTCTCTTACAGGTGGCTTCTCTTGTACGAACTACTACACGACGCAGTTCTTTTCTCTTCCACGACACTCAGAATCTTAGTTCAGCTACACCTACGTGAATGATTATATGATTTTGTGAAGAATTTTTTTTGTATGATTGTTACAACTTCGTATTTGTTTTGGTCAAAATCAATTTTAAAACAGTTACTATAAATATAATTTAAATAAGTCATTTTGAAATAGGTTTCTAATAGAGCAACCGAACCCGTTGATATAGACAAGTTTGGGATAGATTTTAGTTTCAAATATAAATTCCAAAACATTTAAAATTACATGCTGGTCGAAACCACCACACAGAACATGTAACCGTTAAGTGTATATTGACCGTGAAACAATCAAACCCGGCGGTGCACACACAAAAGTGAAAAGGGCAGTGATTTTTTTTGGATTGGAAGGAAAGTTTGATCGTTCACACGGCCGGAATAAAAGGACCGTTGTAATGGGACACGTGGCGTACATCCATCCACCTGTCCCCCACACACCACCTCCCGATTCCCTCACCTTCTCTAATAATCTCTTCTCTTCTCCTCTCCTCTTAAGTCTTGTCTTGTTTGCTTCTTGAAGTTGTATTGTTGCCACTCCAGGCAAAGAATACTACTCTCTCTCTCTCACTCCAAATATTCCCGTGATTTGACTTCTTCTTCCGTCATTGCAGCTCCGACCACAACATTCATTCCCCCATGGTGGCTCTCTAGCGATTTGGGTTGCTGAGGATGTCCTGGACCGGCAGCAAGGTGTCTGTTTCTGGGTCAACTCTGATTCTGCTCTGTTTCTTTGCCATTGTCGCGGCTGCCGCCACCGAATTCAACTTCGGTACCATAACCCTTACAAGCCTGAAGCTGCTCGGAGACGCCCACTGGAGCAATGGAAGCATCCGCCTCACGCGGGACATCGATGTTCCCTACTCCGGTGCCGGAAGGATCCTTTATTCACAGCCCGTCAGATTCCGGCAGCAGGGAAGCCATTCTCTGGCTAGTTTCTCCACCTTCTTCTCCTTCTCCGTCGTCAACCTGAACCCTTCCTCCATCGGCGCTGGACTTGCTTTCCTCATCGCGCCGGATGCAGAGTCCTTGGGCGGTACAGGAGGCCAGCTTGGCTTAACAGGAGGCGATGGGCCAGCGCCTCCGTTCATCGCGGTAGAGTTTGACACCCTCATGGATGTAGAGTTCAAGGACATTAATGGGAATCATGTCGGGTTGGATCTCAACAGCTTGGTTTCTGCGCAGGCCATTGATTTGGGGGCCATCGACATCGATCTCAAGAGCGGGAATTTGATCAATGCTTGGGTCGTGTTCGACGGATCGAGCGGCGTTCTCGATGCATTCATCTCCTACTCCAATCTCAAACCCAAAGATCCAATTTTGTCGTATAATTTTGATTTAGCACAGTACGTGAACGATTTCATGTACGTGGGGTTCGCCGGATCGACGCAGGGAAGCACAGAGATTCACAGCATTGAGTGGTGGAGCTTCAGCTCTTCATTCGAGTCGTCCGCTCCGCCGCCGCCGCCGACGGAGACTCTGACGAATCCTACAGCAAATATCGTCACATCCCCGCCGCCGTCATTGCCTCCGTCCTCCAGTGCGGCACAGACTAGTGGTAAGTCATCAAAACCGTCCTCTTGCAATAACCAGCTCTGCAAGTCGAGTCCCGGGGCGGTCGCCGGAGTAGCCACCGCCAGCGCCCTCTTTCTCGCAGTATTCGCCGGAGCTATGATATGGGTCTACAACAAGAAAGTGAAACATGTCAAGAAACCAGAGTCTCTGACATCTGACGTCATCAGGATGCCCAAAGAGTTCAGTTACAAAGAGCTGAAAGGCGCCACGAAATGCTTCAACTCGAACTATATCATAGGAAACGGCGCGTTCGGAACAGTGTACAAGGGTGTCCTCCCCAACGGTGGCGAGGTAGTGGCGGTAAAGCGGTGCAGCCACACCAGCCAAGGCAAGACGGAGTTTCTGTCGGAGCTGTCCATCATCGGAACTCTCCGTCACCGTAACCTTGTACGGCTGCAAGGATGGTGCCACGAGAAGGGAGAAATCTTATTAGTATATGATCTCATGTCTAACGGCAGCCTCGATAAGGCCCTGTTCGAATCCCGAACGCCGCTTCCATGGCCTCACCGGCAAAAAATCCTCGTCGGAGTCGCGTCAGCCTTAGCCTACCTTCACCAAGAATGCGAGAACCAGGTCATCCACAGAGACGTCAAGAGCAGCAACATAATGCTCGATGAAGGGTTCAATGCCCGGCTCGGCGATTTCGGCCTCGCAAGGCAGGTGGAGCACAATAAGTCACCGGACGCCACTGTGGCGGCCGGGACAATGGGGTACTTGGCCCCGGAGTATCTCCTCACCGGACGAGCCAGCGAAAAAACTGACGTTTTCAGTTTCGGCGCCGTCGTCCTCGAAGTAGCAACCGGAAGAAGACCAATCGAAAAAGACAACAATAACAACGTCGTTACTAATAATGGTGTCAGAATGTATAACAACTTAGTGGAATGGGTGTGGACTCTGCACAGAGAAGGTGTTCTGTTAACGGCGGCGGACCCGAGTCTCAGTGGTGAGTTCGACGAAGAGGAGATGGAGAGGGTGTTGGTTATCGGGTTAGCCTGTTCGAATCCGGACCCTATGTCCCGACCCACAATGCGTGCCGCGGTCCAGATGCTGTCGGGTGAGATTAGTCCCCCGGTCGTGCCTCGGTCGAAGCCGTCGATGAGCTTCAGCACTTCCCAGCTGCTGCTGACATTGCAGGACAGTGTTTCCGACATCAACGTCGGCGATCAAATTTCCACTTCTTCAGGCTACAGTTTTCCCGACCCAGGTGACGAGATAGCGTAATCGTGTGGATCATCCAGTTGAATTAGGCAGATAAGAGCATACCAATCAATGACTTCGTTTTTGACTTTAGTGTAAATAAATATTATATTAGACGGCAACAAAACAAACTTATATTTGATATGCAATAATATTCGTTTGAATTAATTTCTTCTTAGTGGGTTGGTAACAGAAATGATAGGGGACATGGAGTTTATCCATCCTTTTGCTTTGTGTGATGGTCACTCTTACAATGGAAAAAAGGTGTCCGTCATTTATTATAGCTTACAACATTTCCTTTATATAATTTGTATGTAATAGTAACATAATCATGTAAATTAACAAGTATAATGGATATGGAAAGTGGTGGGTCATGTGATTAATAATTTCTTTTGCCCAATTGAGAAAGGTTGTCTTTGTGGAGGGTAAAGTATGTTGCTTTCACAAGTAAAGTAAAGTGGAGTTGAGTATAGGTTTAGTAAAGTATAATGAGTCGGCACAAAAATTGTACTCATAGTGAAATGATGTCCATACATACACAAATCTGCACTAAGATACTTTCAAAGTCTTAACTGACTAAAATTTATCTAACTTGTAATATGTCATTCAAATTTATCTAACAAGTAATTTTTATATTTTTCTTTTTCAAAGTTAATGTAATAGTTAGTAACTTTTTGAAATTGATTAGAATTAGATAAAATAAACAATGGTTATTATATTATATAAGCAAAAGAAACCAATATTCTTTTGTGAAGCATTCCCAAAGAGACAATATGGAGACATCATCAACTTGGAGGGGCGTCGGCACATAGTAAATTGTGAACATTGAAAAATGACGACATTACTCTCGATGCTTGAGACCTAATCTCTAACATATGGTTAATAAAATAATTTGTGTGTTATGTTAATTAACACTTACCAAATGACGATGGATGGTAGGGTAGCAAGATCTGAATGCTTCACTGTTTTGGTGTTGTATAATATTTTAACTGAATTAATTAAATCCATATATTATATTATATTAATTAAACATCTCCCAAACTAACCTTACGTACATTGAATTGATTCGGTGTTAACTATTCGTATTTATTATAATTAAATTAACTGAAAAGGTGGTTGTTTATTATTATTATTAACTAAAATAATTGAGAATCCCTCGGGAAAGGCAATCTATTTTGTATTATTAATTGAAGAAGCAAACATCAAATAACAAACATATTACTATGTAATAATATAGCGTAATAATTTAACGTTTATTTATTAGGTATAATCTCTTAATTTTTATACTCTACGAGAAAACTAAAGAATATATATATATATATATATATATGCATGCAACTCATTTACCGCGTCAGTTCATTACCTTTATAAAGTCATTTGCTATGTCTCCCTGCCTTGCCATTCTATATAATGAAGTCAACCGTTGATTTACATGGAGAAGGTGATGTCTCTTCATCTTCATAATATATATATATATATATATATACAGCGCAAGTGTGTCAGTGATGGGTTGAATCAACAAAGATAAATCTTCCAAACTATACACTTCGAAAATATTTGTATATGAATTTCAACCTCACATTCTATTTTCTTTATAATAATAATATTCAGTACGACTCACATGCATAATCTGACTACCTATTTAATTTATTCATGCATTATATTGATCGTAAACAATATGGTTCATGATTTCTGATCGTACGTAAATGACCTACCTGCACATTCTAATGGACCACGTGTTGGGGTCACTTAGTTACTCTTTTGAAGCTAGCCCTAATCAATAGGGTTGGTTTTCGTTCGTAGGGTGCCATCATGAATAGTATATTAGGATTAATAGAACATAAAACCATAAATAAATAAAAAAATATTGACTCCATTGTTATTTTGAAACTTTTTATTTTGTATATAGAGAACTACGTATATACATCATAGAGAACTAACTAATTAATATAGATAGACTAAAGAATAAATACTAATAGAAGGATAATTTCAGTGTTATCATAACCGAACCGGACCGATGGTTCGATCGGGAACCGAACACATATCCGGTTTGATTTAGCTAAAATACCGAATTGCTTATCAACAATGTTTGAACCGATGTGAATCGTCCGATTTTGCAAAAATCAGCCGTTTTCTGGTTCGTTTTTTTGTGGATGTTTTTTTTAATAGACCAATCAGTTTTTTCGATTTAAATTATTGGTTTTCGTTTTTTTGGATTATTTTTGTGTTTGTTTGGGACTATGTAATTTGAGGTAATTATGTATATGTAATTTGAGGTAATTATGTATATATTTGAGACTATGTAGTTTGTAACTTTGTATTTTAAGTTTTTTTTTACTTATGAACAGTCAACCACACATTGAACCGGATCCGTCCAGGTTGGGCCAAACGAACCGGGAATTGGCCCCATCGTCGGTTCGAGAACCGGTCCAATTTTGACAACACCGAATAATCCAGACTAAACTACATAATATTCTAACATTCACCCATGTTATTTACTTTTCTTGATTTATATTTCTCTTTTAACATAATAGACAAAAAAATGTTAGGATGGAAAGTCACGTCCCACCATAATTAACATATACATATACTCCAAATGATTCAAGATTAGTGATAGAGACCATACGATTCGACCTATATATCTATTCTATCTAGATATTTTGCAAACGATTTTCATTTTAAATTTGTAATGACATTTTTAAAATTTCAATTTACATGCTCTAACACTATTAAAAAAATAAAACTTAAATCAATTGTTTCATAACTTGTAAACATATCTCAAGCTATTAATAAAAGAAGAAAGGTTCGTATATAACTTGATTGCTCGGAACTCTTTCCGGTGGGTATCCATATTAAAAGAAAATCCATATTGATGGAATCCAAAGAGGCTGATCCATATTCCGTGGAGTGGAGACTGCTACCAAGAAAACAGAATCAGTCAACTCCATCCATATATAATTTTTATTTCTCAAATTTATTTATTTTTCACATACACAAAATGAATATTTCACCAAAATATACTCCATTTAACAAATTTATATCCAAATATCATCGGGTGAAAAACAAATATCAATCTATACCTACCCATGAATGGGAATCACATGTATATATTTTTTTTCCAGTTAGTCTCACCCGCGAATGTCATTCGCGGTTGGAACTGAACCGTTAGTTT
This sequence comes from Chamaenerion angustifolium, assembly GCA_946814005.1. Taxonomy (NCBI): domain Eukaryota; kingdom Viridiplantae; phylum Streptophyta; class Magnoliopsida; order Myrtales; family Onagraceae; genus Chamaenerion; species Chamaenerion angustifolium. The sequence goes on from OX328275.1 coordinate 32,016,956, forward strand.
CACTAGGGATGGGCACAAACCGGTTTGGGCCTAAACCGATTCATGAACCGTTTAGTTACCACATTTTAAAGAGGTACGATTTACCACTCCAGTTTTTGGCCGCTCTAGATTTTGACTAATTTACCGTACCTCTTCTGAACCAGTTCGGCTAAACCACTTTATATATATTTTAAAAAAACTATAATAATAAATAATAAATAATAAATAATAAATAATCCACAAACCATAATCCTAATCCATAAACCATAATCTATAATTTATAATCCATAATCTATAAATCATAATCCATAAACCATAATTCATTATACTAATATAGATTGTAAATCATCACTAACCAACTTTGGTCTAATGGTTTAGAGTATATATTTTAAAAATTAAATATAATATTATATTAAAATCAGTACAAGAAGTGGTACGGGTTACCGTTTGCAAACCAGTTTTTTGTATCTCTTATAAACTGCTTCACATTTTTGCAAAAAAAAAAACGTTTGGTTTGTGAACTGGTTCAGCCAAACCGATACAGTTCATATACTGTTCGGCCGAATCGATTTTTTATACCCAACCCTAAGTTCCACCCGCGAATATCATTCGCGGGTGTAACTGAATCGTTAGTCCTACACGCAAATGTCATTCGCAGGTGTGACTTACTGGAAAAAAAATCAATTCTTTCCTTAAAAAAGAACGGAAAAATATATATTTATTTTATTTCTCTCACATTATAAGGAAAATATTTTTCTCAAAAAGAAGTTCGATTATTTCCCTCAAAGAGAAGGAAAATATGTTTTTTCCCTCACATTATAATTTTTTAGAGTAAAATAAAACAATGTGAGTAAAATTAAAATAATTATAATTTTTTGTATTATGATTTTTTAAATATATGTTTTCCCTCACATAATAATTTTTCACAAATAATTATCATGTGAGGGAAAAAAATATATTTAAAATAATCATAATAAAAAAAATAAAATGAACGAATAAAATAAAATAAATACATTTTTTGTTTCCTTCCTTTTGAAGTAAAAAATCGAATTTTTCACATAGTCCCACCTGCGAATGACATTCGCAATGGAGATTGATTGAGAAAAAAAATATACCCGCGGCTCCCATTTGCGTGTGGATTTTCACACGCGAATGAGAGTCGGGATAGGTGTAGATTGATATTTATTTTTCACATATGACATTTTTGTATTTATTTATTAAATTGGGTATATTTTGGTGAAATATTCCGACAAAATATAAAATTGATTCATTCATTTAAAAGTAACTTCTAGTCTTCTATCACGATGACGTAAACATGTCATCACCATCTTTATATATTCTTTAGTTAAGAAGGACGTCGATCAAAATAAATAAATAATTACTTCCACCGTGTTAATGTGACATTTTATTGCTAATTTATATTTATTTTCTGTTCTCATTTAGAATGGATTTGACTAATTTTAAGATAAAAAATTAAGAAATTTAATGTCATTATTTATTTTTGAACTACTTAGAGACGTGTCTTTGTTCGCACTATTACAATTTTTTTTTAAAAGTAACAATTTTACTTTTTTTATTTAGAAAAGTAAGTAGATAATTTTTTTTTAGAAACACTATTTGGAAGTTTTTGTATCGTATGTAGAGTTTTTTACGTACCGTATTATACAATCAGTCTAAAAGTAAAAAATTAACGCATAGTTAGCGTCATTTAATTCGTAATTAAATTATCTACGCACCGTAATTTTTTTGATTTTTTTTGAGTAAATACATAATTAAATTTCTCACCTAATACATTTACTTATTTCGGTCAAACTATGGTGCAAACGATGTTAGGTTACAAAATCACTGTATTTTTAATCAAAAAATTACTCTAGATAGATAATTGAATTACCACATAAATGACGTTAACCGTGTTGAGTTTGGACTTACATGGTCCGAGTTATAATTTTTTAAGTACAATTTTCATATCTCAACTTACGGCATACCGTACAGTCAATCCCTAAATCCAAATTTAATATTTTTTGTATCATTTGAATCGCAATTAAAATATCTACTTACTATAATTTTTAAATTTTTTTTTAATAGATACATAATTTTATTTTTAATTAAACATCGAGTCATCATTATTGAAAAAAATATTAAAAAAAAAAAGAGGAATGGTGCCTTCACATGCGCCACTTCAAAGTGGCGCCATTGCAAGTAACGCCTATTCATAGGCGCACCCCAGGGGTGCGCGTATGTCCAATATGCACTACTCCGGAATGCGCGTATACCTATTTTTCTAAAAAAAAAAATTGTATACTTACTTTTTAAATTTAAAAAAAAAAAAAAGTAAAATGGTTTCTTTAAAAAAAAATTCTACTATTACATATACGGAAATAATAATCTATTCAATTGTCAACTGCTCCTATACCTTTAGGAAATAAAATTGAACACGCGAGCCATAACACATGGTTTTATAAAATTGTACGATTTTTCTAATCTAAATCAAACAGGTTTTTTATAAAAAAGATTTCACTCAGAAGGCTGGGAGTCGCAACTCACAATCTCCATTTGATATATGTTAAATTTTAATATCGGGGCTCAGTCATACCCAAATAGTAACCACATTATACAACTCGGGTTCCATCATAAACCCAATTGGTTATAGAAGGAGGTAGTCTTATTGTATATATGGTGCACAAATTAGTATTATACTACCGGTGTGGTATTGTGAATTTGTCACAGTGGGCTAATTTCAACACTCTCCCGCATTGTGACACTCGTATTTTTAAAGGCACGACACCGACACATTTTTTAATTCAGACGGATTGGGACTCAACAAATCTCATCTCACGTCGGGCACCCACAACGGGAAACAACTCAACACTGTCAAATGGAACTGGACTCTGATACCATGTTAAATTTTAATATCGAGGTCGAGCCACACCCAAATAGCAACCACATTATACAATTCGGGTTCCATCCTAAAACCAATTGGTTATAGGAGGAGGTAGCCTTGTTGTATATATGGTGTTCAAATTAGTGTTATAGTACCGGTGTGGTATTGTGAATTTGTCACCGTGGGTTGATTTCAACAAGTTTAAAAGCATGTTCAATATTTTCATTTAAAATATTAAACTTATAAAAAAAACTGATTACGACATGGTACTTATCTTTTAATAAAGGGTTAATTATCTCAACTGTTACTTATGTTTGACAATGTGACTGAACTGTTCAAACTTGAGCTCAACCGTTACTTAAGTTGACACATGTGACTGAACCGTTACTATCACCTAACTGCCGCTATTTCTTCCCGTTAAGTAATGACATGTGCTTGTCACGTGATTTACTTGTAATTTGAAATTCCTAAACTACCCTAAACAGATTGTCTACTTAACAGCAGCTGATTCTTAGAATCGAAGAACAAGTAAAAACGGAAGAGAAGTTTGCGCGCGAAGAACAAGGAAGAACCCAAGAACTGAAGAACCGAAGACAGAAGCCATGAAGTCTGCAGATGAATGTTGTCCTATGGGTTCTGAGAACCGTAGAAATGTTAGATCTCGGTCAATCTCTTCCCTTAATCCCAACCACGGAGCTTCGCGTCTGCAAATGTGCTACTGTGGGCTTGTGTGCTCCGTGAAATCAGCTGGTATGTGGCAGAATTTCTCGCACCGATTCCTTGGTTGCCCCAATTTTGAGATAATTTGACAGTGGGTAACCCTAATTTGCAACCCTAATTCGTTTTGCTGCGGTAATTTGAACCGTAAAGCCTTATTATCGAACCTTAAATCGTCAAATATGAGGTAATTGTTTGTTGTTTGTTGTTTGTTGTTTCTTCTTTCGTAGTCTGTATAGAACCCCAGATGTGTTTTTTTTTACTGGGAAAATCCAGCTATGTGCCCTTACGGTCGGATTGCAGTGATGCAATTTCAACAAAGAGAGAACCATTTGAAAGAACAATTGGAGGTTGCGAAAAACCGAGCTCTTGAAAGTCGACCCAATCGGAGCAACATGCACCTCGTACTCTCCATCCGCAGCGTATATCACCTCACAACCACTTATGCCATTCGTGATTTTCTTCAACTTTCAAACAATGCAGAAAATAATTTCTATAGTAAAAGTATAAATAAGTTGAAACCACTTACCTCAATTGAACCCCGAATTTAGCACGGTTGACTTCGCTAGTCCGAGTTCCCTAAAATCAATACGAATGAGAATATAAGGTTTCTATTCGAAACATGAAGTCCTAATAAAACCATACTCACTTATTCAGAACTAGTATACCCTAGGGTCCAATTCAGATTCCAAAAATTCGGTTGTGTCTTTGACACGCAAAACGAGGCGATACCCGACATGTCATTCTTGACTGATTTTTTCGACCTTCTCAAAATAATTTCGAAAATTTACTGTATGCATAGGATTCAATTACGAGCCCAACGCCACAGACGGCATCACGTTTTCGACATCGGTGTGCTTCATACGCGCCGGTCAAAGTTGCCCGGGCGTGGTCAACTTCATCTTCAACCTAGAGACAATTATACAGATTGCAGGGCCGAGTTTGAGGGCTTCGTTCTCCCTCATTAGAGCTCCGTTTTGGGTGTTCGTAGTGTCTATGGAAAGCCCTTACCTTTAACTACACGGTTGCTGAGTCATTTTTATGATGTAACCAATAAAAACGTCACTTTTAGGTCACCAAAGTTTCGATTTTAAAATCGTGGCTGAATCTTCTAAGTTCGATATCTCATGAACGACTCCATTAAAATCAATTCTGTCAATTTGGTTAGGTTACTTAAGATCTTTATAACCTAACCATGACAATAAAACGAGAGTAAACTCTACCATACAGAAATTCACCATTAATGACTTTTGAAACTTTCTCCCTCTAAAATCAAGCATTCATGGGGAAAGGAACTGAGCATGAATATGCAGTATTACCTTGGTTGTGATATTCCCCTTTGTTGGTGGCTTGTGGACGCTTCACTTCGTCCGGTTTCGCGGCGATACGGTCGGACTCCAAATTCTCGCTGATTTCCCTCTCCAAACTCTTTTCTTTTGTTTTCCACACTCTAGGGATTGATATGTCTGCGAGATTATAACAATCTAACCTAAGTTGCTGTCAAGAGACAAAATATCTATTCTTCCATGATCTTTGATGATTTTTCGGTTACTCAAATCTCAAAAACGTCCACTATATGCAATCCCATACAAAAATCTGTTTTGTCCTTAAACTTTCCCCTCAATTTCCCTTAGCCTTCGAATTTCTTCTCTTTCAAAGTTTGGTCCTCTAAAAAGTTGTGAGTGTTACACATATATATATATGCTTCTCCAAGTGTGTATCCGGTCTGTGTGGGACATAATTGCACAAGAGAAATACACTTCTCTTCCATTTCACATTGATTTTGCTAAATTTGAGCCCCAAACTCAAAATTTGTCCATATTGCTTCCAAGCCCCTTTTCAAGTCAATATTCCAACACCTTCCCTGAACCCAGATGCAGTTAGGGAACTTACAACCCATACGATAATGGATAAGTATATTTATATAACTACTACAACAACTTGATGCATGTCTGTCTGCTTGCAGTGGATCCATCGTTGTTTTCAGATCCAACCACCTATGCTCTTGTCTTGAAGATGGCTTCTGATAATGGCTACTTTCTTGAAATAGTCTGTTAGGGTTGCTGTCCGAGAACCAATCCATACTCATCGGAGAAGATTATGAAATTAGAGAGGATCGTGGACATGTTAATTGCAATGAGGTATTACTAATTAGGGTTGATCATGGGCGGGGCGGGGCGGTGTTGGATCGAGATCGAAATTTCGGTTTTGATATTTGGAGGACTGGGACCGATTTTAGCCAAAAACCCATTTAAGTCGGTCTTCCTTGACTCGTGTCAGTCTAGGTCTTGAACTCGCTCGCTTCTCGTCTTCCGTCGCACTTCCCTTATAAAACCGATCCAAGGGTTGTTGAATGCTTCAAGGTCATGAATTATTAGTGTTTCAAGTGTTATGCCATGAATTTCTAGGAATTTTTTCAAAATTGGACCGGTCCGATCTTATTTAGGCTTTTAGGAAAAAAAACATGAGGCTAACATTGAAGAAAAAAACTTGATCGCTTGGTCTTGATCCTAGTCGGACCGGTCTTATCGAGAATTCGGTTCAATCAATATTTTTTACCACCTCTATAAGAGATAATCCACACAATATATATACTATCGAATACTTCATATAATAAAACATATGAAATACAGCATAACATTTTACTGATAATATAATAATAATTACTCACTTAATCCACACAAATCTTACAAATCCCAAGCATTAGAAAATACACCTGTACCCATTTTCTGTTTTTCCATGAGTTTCTGTAATTGTTTGCTAACCATGAATCATTTTCCTTCCTAGCTGCCATGAAAATCAAAAGACAAGAGAAACATGTTTTACATTAACATTTGATTTGATGATAGTAGAGAATCTGACAAAGAACAACTCGATCGAGGAGCATTAGATCATGAAAATAGACAGACCTTTTGGTTTGTAGGGAAACCCTTGTGATCGGTGTCGGAGATGTGAGGCCGAGGTGGTTCTTTGGTGCGGCGGTGATGAATCCACGGGCTTCCATGGGAGTGAGTCTCGGGACCTCTGTAATCTATCTCGTAGACTTCAGTCTCATCTGTCTCATATATTTAAAAAGAATGATATTAATTTTCAATTCAGAAGAAAGAGAGAGAAAGAGGGAGAGAGCGAATTACCTTGAGCAAAGCAAAGAAGTGATGCAGCTGAGAGGAGGAAGAGCAAGAAGACGAGTCTGACGCCATGGTTGAGCTCCATCCTGAATAGAGAGCTTCAAAGAGACACAAGCAGAACGTTAAAATCCATCTTTTTTCATCATGTCATCTATTTAACGGCCCAAAAGGAAGAACCCTTAATGCAGACGTCATTTGATTCTTCACAGAACACATATTAATGGAAGAAAGCCACGGTCTCGATCACTGTATAGCTATCTTGATCCATCTTAGTAGCTAGGCTAGCTGTTTTGATGAGTTGGATAGACGTACAGACTTTAATGTCTCTGCAGACACTGACGACTGTGTCATAAACTTCACCTAAACATATATATATATATATATATAAAGCTGCATTCATTCATTCACTCATAAATATAGATATAGATATAGTCGGCCGGTAGTATGTGAATATTTCTCTGGACACCACCATGTGTGTTCATCATCTTCAACCTCCACCGTCTTGGATGGGAACCCTAGTGTGTATGTATAGCTGGTTTGTTTGGTCAAGAAATCGAACGAGTCGCAAGTTCATGTGTAGTATGTTTCATTTGTCGCTTTCGTGTTCTTAATTCACTCCAGCAGCTATCTATATCTCATGAATGAATGCTGAGGGTTGGACCATGGATATCATCTGCAGCTGGATACAGATCAAAAAATATACTCTTCCTCTAAATATAGCAGGAAAAAAAGGACCATTTCTAGTCCACATCGATCGTCTTCATTGTTGGGACGAAAAAATAACATATTTATTGAATTAATATAATTTTAAATGCTAAATAATCATTATCTTATCTTTGTTAAGTAGCATGATATCACCCGTTAATCTGTCATTATTTTGACACATTAATTGCGTACTACTTAGCCAAAACTAGGGTGATAAAAAAAGATTACCTGGTCTGAATTTCCGACAAGATCGGACCGAATAGGACTGAGTCCGAATCTGAATTTCCGACAAGATCGGACCGAATAGGACTGAGTCCGAATAGGATTGAGTCCGACTAGGACTGAGACCGAGCGGGCGAGTTTTTTTCTTCAAGGTCGGGCTCATACTTTTTTCCCAAAAGCCCGACTAGGACTAGACCAGACTGACCCTGAAGAAAACCCTAGAAATTCATTGCATAACCCTTGAAACACTAGTAATTCATGACCTTGAAGCATTCAACAACCCTTGGATCAATTCCATAAGGGAAGTGTGACGGAAGACGAGAAGTGAGCAGGTTCAATACCAAAACTTGCGGTGATTTTTTTTTGCTACTCCAGTTGATTTTTTTTACCAAAAATTTCGGCCCAAGATCGAGACCGGCCCGAGTCAAGAAAGACCGATTCGGACGATTTTTTTTGGCCAAATTCAATCTCGGTCCTCCATATATCAAGACCGAATTTTCGGTCTGAATCCTGATTCTGCCTCCAAGACCGGTCTGACCCGCCCGTGATTTGCCCTAGCCAAAACCACAAATAAAGAAACTCCCAAGAATTGGAGGAAGTTGGACGAATGGTCCAGACTAGGTAGGTAAAGATGGGCCTAGTGGGAAGATGGGCTGTCTGCCTACTTCATAAACATCTTCTCCTATTATTTTTTTTTATATATATACTTTCTAACTACAGAAATAGTAGATTGTAGAAAATAGATAATCATAATAACAAACAAATTAATAATAATAATGATATAAAAAGGTGACTGAAAAGGTTGAAAAAATAAAGGAGAAGAGACATAAATTTGCCCTCTATCTATTTCTCTTGTGAAAAGAAAGGGATTGCTGACTTGAAATTGACATATCTACTATAATCATTAACATATCATATTCAAATATCATTAAGAAAATATTTACATAATGACATGGTATTCATTCATTAGGCATATACATATATATATTATCATCCATTACTATTAACTTTTTGACACATTCGAAGAACACTATTGATTCATAATTTCATCCAATGGTCAACCAAATCCACCCTGGGTTGGGTTGGGTTCAGCCTACTGTGGGTCCTTACCACAGATTAGGGTCAGCCTTGTGGTCTAAGTAGACTCCCAACTAAGGATCTAGGCTACCAAAAACTTCTCGCGTTGCTGAAAAATCAATTCCCTTCCCCTTTTTTTATCTCTAATTTATTGATTAAATTAAGCTAATATATATGGACATGACTAGACAAAATAGGTCAGCATTATACAATTTTTAAGAGTTACCCTGTACGATGATTATTCTAAATGTTAATAAAAATAAAAATATTTAACAATATTATTTTTTATGGGTCTCTTTAAAGGTGATTATTATTTAAAGATGAGAGTGATAGTTCTCTAAAACAAAATTGAGGGTGCAAGTTACTCTAGATAGCTAAGTTCAGGATGCATCATGCAATCTATTAAAATGTTAGCATCCTCCAAGTCCAAAGTCCAAACACACAAAACAAAAACAGTGTCCTTGTTTCTTTGTTTCAGCGTACCTTTTCAACTTTTACCTCTTTCTATAAATATATATTTTACCTTACTGTAAAGAGTTTATTTTTGGTCAAAGAGTGGTAGATTTTTTTTACCTTACTGTATCAAATACCGTTGCTTTTTTAACTAACGAGATTGATTAACTGTAGTTGTATATAAGAAATAACATCCAGTCTAAGACTAACCACAAGTTTTCACCGTCGCATAGGATCTTCTAAAAGAAATCTAATAAACAAATTAACAATAATTTTTTCTTTAAATGTGGTAAATTATAAAACTGTTAAAATTATGTTTTTTAATTAATTAATTTCGTTCAAATGGGTCTACTTTCCTAGACAGTCACATTAATATGTACTGTCGTCATATACAGCCAGGGCATAACACGTTAGGAATCTGATTGTAACTCGGGACCCTTAATTTTTTATTTATATTAACAACTAACAATTAATGAGTAACCAGAAAAATATTAAATATAAGGGTAAAATCTCTGCCCAGTTTTGCTTCTTTCGATGACTAACTCGTGAAAAACTAATTAATTTACTATTATTTACCAAAAACAAATACAAATAAATTAATTAATAGAACCCGAGCTTCTTTCCGGCTGTTCTGGCCGGTTCCGATTTGCACCTCTCGAGCCGCACCACAACTCCTCCTTCCATCAACTTTTGCTCATCAAGTTTCAAAGGTTTTTCAACGAAGCACTCGGTTTCGTTCAGGTATCGCTCAATCTCTTCGTTCTCGGGATGGACCCTCGATTCTGGATCCGAGCTTCGGGAGGAAACGTTTGAGTTCTTCTTCGGCTGCTCCGACGACTCATCGGCGTTGTCTGAGGCGACTGCTGGTTCGGCGGCGTCTTCATTTACCGGAAGATGGAGAACTGCGTTGCTTTCGTCGTTGTCGTCCTTCAGCGGAGAGCCCCAGAATCTGCAGGCTAGGGAGGATGATCGGTACGGAGCGGATCTACATCGCGTGAGAAGTAGCGCGTTCTTCGGTGGTGAACAGGGTGAAGTGGAAGCGTCCGCTGCGTCGGTGGCTGCGGCTGCCACTGCGGCGATGGCGTAAAGTTTAGCTGTAGCAAGCCGTTCTTCGTCTTCTTCGCTTGGCTTCAAAAAATCGTCTTCAGCTTCATTTCGTCTTCTTTCCCAATTAGTGGATTTCGATTCCTCGGACGCCTTCTCCACCTCCGATTCTTGCCTTCTCTGGGTCGGTCTCTGTCCGCAGCCCAGATGACAGCACGACGCCCACTTTCGCCAGAAGCGCGTGAGTGAAACATGCCGGGACCTGGATGCTCGGTTATAACTGACACGGTGGCAGAGAAAGGCATCGCGGATCCAATGCCGCCGCCGCCGCCGCTTGGTGGGGATCTTCGTGGATCTACCGGACTGCTTGGAGCCGGACCTCCGTACGCGTACCTGGCCCATGCAAGTGACCTTGGGGGAAGTCGGCTCCTGTGTGGTCTCAGCGGTGCCTGTGGCGCTCTTCAGTTTTCTGATGAACATGGGGCTAGAGCGGGAGCGGCCACGACTCCTGCTTCCGACATTGCTCCGGAGAAACCTCATGATCGGCGGCGGGAACTTGTCTGCCCTACCAGGGCTAGAAATGGGTTTAGCTATAATGGAGAGCTTCATTTCGTCCTTCTTCTTCCAAAGCGTCGTTACATGTGGTTGTGGTGTGGTCGTTGGTGTGTCTCAGTGAATCAGAAGAAGAGATGAGAGATAAGGTGCTTTGATGGTGTGGGTATGAAGAGAGATGGAGGAAGAAAACAGAACAGTATTAATATCTAGCCATAATATATATATATATATTTGCACGTACGGGCTTGTTAGTGTTTGAATACGAGTTAGGAAATCGAGGTAAGCTTGTCTGTAAACTTGTGTTTGGTAGGGTTGATGATTGGCGAGTTGGACCGGTCTTGAATGCAAGATCGATGAGACCAAAATTTTGTTTTTGACATTTTGAGGACTGAGATTAAGGCTGACTTTGATAAAAAAAAAATTGTCCGAGTTGGTATTTGACTGAAATGTTTGGTAAAAAAAAATCACATGGATTGACAAAAGAAATCACTGAAGTTTTGGTATTAAATTCGCTCGCTCCTCGTCTTCCGTCGCATTTTCCTTATAGAACCGATCCAAGGGTTGTTGAATACTTCAAGGTCATGAATTACTAGTGTTTCAAGTGTTACACCTAGGCCCGGCAATGGTGCGGTGAAAAACTCATAACCATGGTCATAATCGTTACTATTTATGGTTAACGGTATCATTATGGTGTAGTACAATTATGATGATGAATTTTCTACCCATACTGGTTATAGTTATGGTTATGATATTTGAGATATACTCATGGTTACAACCATGATTATTATATAAATATAATAATTATTTATTATTAATAAACTAATATATAATAAATAATGGAAATTCTTGTACATATGGTAATAAATAATCATGATGTTAGTTTTTTATATTTTTATTGTTCAAAATATAGATTTATGTATTTTTCAAAATAAAATTTTCGGTCTTTTATTATATTACATGTGTGGAATAAATATGAGTATACAGGTAAAATCATGGTTAATAACCACAGTTATTTTAATGGTTATGGTATTGAAAATTGTACCTGTAATGGTTATGGTTATTGTATGTGGTTTATAAATATGATATGGTTATGGTATTTGTCATACTCGTATTATACCCTAACCATCGATAGTCCTATTTACACCATGAATTTCTACGGTCCTAGTCGGGCTTTTGGGGGGAGACCGAACCCGAGCCCGACATTGAATAAAAAAATCTGATTGTTCGGTCTCGGTCCTAATCGAACCAATTTTATCGGGAATTCAGTCCAACCAATCTTTTTTATAACCCCTAGTGTTTGGCACTGGCATTTTGTGACTACTCTTCTTCTGTTATTATTATTTATTTTTATTTACTAAAGCTTTTTATATATTTCCACAATTTCTAAAAATGTAAATATTCAAAGTTATTTTACGTTAATTTTGTTTCCACATGGCAATAAGCCACTTGCCATATGTCATTATTTTCCATGAGAGTCAGGTAGGTAAATGGAAATACAACAACATAAGATTAATTAAATAAGATTAAATGTCCCCACCAAACATGTCCGATTCGTGTCTGCTGAAAGAGGAAAAAGAAGGTTATGAATTACCCCGACGTAGCAGCATGGCTCCACTGCAATATATGTTACCACAAAACGTAAGGCACTGGATATTTGATTTTAACACGTATAATTAAGGCGAGTCCAGTCGTCTCTCATGTGCATCCATTTCATCATCTGACAGAATATATTGAAAAAATTTGACAGGCAGGGAAACGACGTTTGACTTTGACTTATAGACTACCCAAAACCATGCAGTGTATGTAGTAACTGAAGCATTATTCAAAGTCAAGTGGTCAGTTACTGTATGAGAATTTTCATGCCAAAAATCGCCATTCACACGGGATCCCAATCCAAAAATAAGACGTAGAATATTAATATTAACTGCTTTTTTATTAAATAAAAAGATCGTAACGTTGTTATTAATTAAGGTGTAACCACTAGGGCTCATCATGGGCGGACTAGACCAGTTTTGGAGACAGGGTCGAGATCGAGCCCGAAATTTCGGTCTTGCCTTTTGAAGGATCAAGACCGACTTCGTCGAAAAAAGTCTGTCTGAGTCGGTCTTGCTTACTCAAGCCAGTCTCAATCCTGAGCAGAATCTGACAAAAAAAAAATTGGAGTCTGGATGAGGAAGAGTGGAGCGGAGTCTTCGATGGTTGAGGAAGAGTGGAGTTTGGAGCTGCGAAGAGTGGAGTTTGGAGTTGGAGTCCGCAAGTGAAGGAGAAGGAGAACTAATTTAGTTTTTAGGGTTTGCTGATTAAATTCGGTTCAGGCCGGTCCTAATCGGTCTTTCGGAAAAAAAAATCCTGAGACTGAGCCCGACCTTGAAGAAAAAAACTCGCTTGGTCTCGGTTCTGTCGGTCTCGGTCCTAGTCAGAGCGGTCTAGAATCAATCTTTTCGGAAATTCGGTTCAATAATCTTTTTTTATCACCCCTAGTAATCACTCACCATATATCATGGCCGAAGCCGAAGCCATATAGAGATGAGGGGCAAATGGGTCAATTTTTTTTTTATTAAAGGGGTTAACTGTCTCACTCAACTTTTGAATTTGTATTAATTTAGCCCTAAAAATTATATTTATTTTTAATTTAGCCCTTTAAATTTTTACATTTACATTTGCTCCCTAAAATTTATTTGCTTTAACTATTTACACTTAGACTAATTATTATCTAAATTCCTAGCTTCGTTCCTATACTATATAATAAGCATTCATCCAAACGGTAAACTTATATTATCCACATCAGTTTGACGTATCCCTTTCCCATGGGAAAACAGAACTCCCGGGACACATAAAAAAGTGTACTTTGCGTAACATTGTAATACATTAAGGTGCAAATCATCTCATCCAAAAACATACCAGTGCAAAATTTTCAACACTTCTTACTAATAGAAAAGTGAATTTTGACCCCCTTCTTTTACATCGCATCATTCGGTCTCATCTATAGGCTTTGTTGAGATAGAATCCCGTCTTGGTCGGTGTCGCCTCCACTTTTTCTTGGACAATGTCTTGATCCATTCTGGGACCTCGCAGCCCGAACCTGTCATGGCGTTGGCTATATTTCGCAAATACGGAATATCGTCCTCGGTGTATAAAGTAATGGCTTCTCCCTTCCTCCCTGCTCTGCCCGATCGGCCTGTTTCGTAGGCACGATAAGGTTTGTTAAGCATATCATATGTGATTTTTTATATAAGTTAAAGCATTTCTCAAGTATACTTTACCTATCCGATGAATATATGCTGCAGATGAATCAGGAAAATCGTAGTTGATGACACAGTTGACACCTTTAAAATCCATGCCACGAGCAATAACGTCCGTGGCGATTAATACCCAGGTTTTCCCAGCTCTGAAGTCATCAACAGCTTTCTCCCTCTGCATCGAAGAATCAAGTCATGACATGCAAATAGCTTAAGATCGATATGCAATTATGAAGAAATCATTGACAAAGTTACCTGTATTTGCGTCAGATCCGAGTGGATGACATCAGCTCTTATATCATCGAAAGCTAGTTCCCCGTATAGCTCTTTTGCCCGCTCCTTACTTTGGACGAAAATCAACACTGGCGGGTTCAGGCTCTACAATAAAGTACAAGACCCAACACAATAACAGGTTAAAAATGAAATTTTGATCTACTTCGATATCATAGAAGAAAAAAACATGCTTACTAACTCGTTAGCATGAGCGTGACTCTAACATTCATACCTCAGCAAAGCTCTGACGGAGTGCAAGAAGCTTTCCCTCCTCGCTTCCAGCAAATACGAGCTTTTGTTTAACGAGTCTGGATGCTGTATTCCTGAAATAAAACATGAAATGATTAATGTTAATAGTGACACATATTTAAATTCAAACAAAAACTTGATACGGCACTCACTTTCTACCGATAATAACTCGGACTGCATCATGCATGATTGTTCGGGCAAGCTCTTCGACGAAATCGGGTAAGGTTGCACTGAATAAGGATCGGGTAATTGAAGGATTCGAGCATGCCTTGACAATAGCGTCAATCTGCTTCACTAAGCCAAGTTCAAACAGTTTATCCGATTCATCAAGCACGAGATACTCAACCCTGTACATCATCATAAAACAATTACAAAAAGTATGTTGGCCACAAATAAATTCTAACTTGCTACCACAAATGAACAGTTTTAGATTTTAGGCAGCTTAGATGCGTCCAATCCATATACTCCAGTCTATGTAAATATACAGTGTTGTTGTATGAGGAAAGGAACAGGCTAGACTTGTCAGATTGTTCTTTACAAAGAAAAAATGACAATGTATTTCCATAATACTGCTATGCAATGAGATTCGTTCAGATTGATGTTCTTCGGAAGCAATTATTGAAGTTATTAAAATACTCTATTAGAATACCAATGTTATTTGCTTCAAATAGCTCTACTAAAGCCAGTACTCGATCAATGAAATCATTTTTAGATCCTTTTGCAGCTCCACAAGCTTAACAAATCTCAGATGCATGATGAAAAGTGGTATTCAACTATTACCTGCTTAGGTCCATCTTTCGCTTTTTGATAGCCATACGTAAGCGCAGTGGAGTTGATATAAGGATATCACAGCGTAGTTTGGACAAATCGGGAAGGCTCATAAGTGCCTTTGTCATCATCTTGACACGGAAGTTACTTCCTCTAGCAAATTTCTTGCACTCCCTATTTGTTTGAGCAGCTAACTCCTTTGTAGGGGAAAGAATAACAGCTCGGATTCCATCCCTTGAAGGTTTCTAATAAGATAAAAGCACAAGATTCTACCTTAGCACAACCAGAGATAAAAATGATATAATGAGAAGGACTACTGGCTAAGAGGATACCTGGAGTTTCACAAGCATGGGACACACAAAACCGAGGGTCTTCCCAGAACCGGTAGGAGCACATGCAAAGCATTCCCGGCCCTGTAATGTTTAACATAATCCATTTAACAAACATGAAGCCTCACGAAGAAAGCATAAAAATGAAAATTTGATGTCTACGTGAAATCAGTTATAAGCTTATAAGAGTGTGCGTACAGATAGGAGAAGTGGAATGGCCTGCCTCTGAATTGGCGTTGGCTCCTCAAATCCAAGTTCAGATATATTGCGCAATAAATAAGATCTGCACTTATACCTACATTGCAAATTAAGAGACTTCTGATTAATCCTGCAATCACACAGTCCTAAAACCTCAAAAGTCAAAACCATATGAAGCAACAGCTAAAAGCTTCAAATTTATATATATATAACGTGTATTTTGCACATATAACTAACAAGATGTTTGACTCCTTTGATGTAAGAACTAGTTGCCTTTTGGCTATATAGAGCCTACAACGGTTTATCCAGACACAAAAAAAGTAACAAGGTTGTTTCTGTTTCTAAATACAGTGATAGATGCAAATTACTCCATTTGGTACAATGTGCAAGTCAATCTAACCAAACTGAAGATGAAAAAATATATTTCAGAGATAAAAACTCTTTGTGCCGCACCTTGTTTTCAACTCCGCAAAGCTTTCTAATGGGGAAGGTATGTTACTTCCTGAAGAGTGAATATTGTATTTCTTCCGAAGAATTTGTGCATCATGCTACATAAACAAATAAAACACATAAAAGTAACGACCAGTCAAAATCTTATACTTATAGTACTGATAAACTATCTCAATGGTCGATACCAACCTCAATATCTATTTGCATAGAGCTTCCCTTCACAGGTTCGTCTTCATTTTCCACTTTATCTTGATCAGTAATTTCAGGCACTGACTTTGAACCCTTGAAGACATTGAAACCTTCCACTGCATCTGTGAAATAAATAAGCACCATGCAAACCTTAATCTATGTCCGGTCAGTCTCATTTCCTCAACCTAGGTTCATGGTGATTAATTTTAAAGTGTTGAAGTTATTAATGAACAATCAAGAACGGAACTGAGCAGAGGTACTATGGTTGAGTATGCATACACAAAAGACATATCAAAAGAGGGGAACAAGGTCGTATTGCCCCAATTCTCTAAGTTGGTACCATAAGTTCAAAGCTAAGAATTAGGTTGCATTATTCTTATTCTCCGACCCGTTCAACTATATTGATAATAATCTGCTCGGAAAAGAAGTACCTGCCGCTGTCTTCCTTTTTTTCTTCTTATTAGTCTTCTTCTTCCTCTTCCTTTTCGTACCAGAGACTGTCGCAGGCTCTTCTGCAACATCATCTTTCGTTACGTCCGAATCATCATCAAAATTAGCTTTTTCCTTCTTCTCCTAAAACCCAATACCACAAAATAGCAAATGAGATACCTTCCACAACTAACAGAACTGAACATTCTGCTAGCATGAATATGAAACGATTGAGATAATCGCAAAGTCAGATTACCTGGAACTTGGCAAAATCTTTGGCGAACTTCTTTTTATCAAAATGCATACCAGCGAACAAAAAAGATGCGTCCTTCTCCATCTTTTCAACTGATTCCCCCCCCACAAGCTTCGGTTGATTAGTAGTGAATTATTCTTTCTCCAATTGAAAGTCTGAGGTAAACTTGACTAAGGAGTTCACTGATCAACAGTTAGGAGGCTGCGTGTGGCAGCTGCTGCAAAAAGTGTAGCTGGAACCTTAGCTAACAGTGGTGCGAGCCTGTACCAGGTTTCTACGACACGTGAAGCACGAAGGAAAACTCAAATGAACCGTAAACGACACAGCACCGGTGCCGCGAGTTTAGAGGTACACAGACGAGGACGTCGAAGATAGACAGAACGGGAAGAGGTCGGCGGTCCCCGAAAGAGTGTAGGGTTCAAGCGAAAAGACGCTACAAACTAAACACTAAACAGAAACTGAAAGGGTTAATTAGAAACGGATCCCTCACCTATTGGAAGTATAAGTGTTACCCTAGCATTTGGAGTTTTGCATTTTAATCCTTTATATTTTGACCATGTTACAAGTTGATCAATCTTAAGACCGGGTCCAGAGTTGCTAGGGGAAGACATGAAGACACGAATGCATACTTATCAGAACCGGACTGGACCGCTGGCGGAGGTGGGGGATGGGAGTTGCTGGTTGGCGGGAGTGGAAGGTGAGGGGTTGAAAGGTGTGAAGGGTTGGAGTTTGAAAGAGCGGAGATGTATGTAGAGGAGAAAGAAGAAGAAAGCAACGTAAGAAATCAAAAAAAAAGTTGGGATTAAAAAACCCGACGGTTCGATTAGCGAACATCAGTCAAACTGTGAATCGACCATCTTATCGGTTTGACAGTCGGTGCGGTTTTGATAACTATGCAGGAATGTTCTATATATGAACTAGGACCACTCAAATTAGAATAAACAATTTATTAGACTTGTTCATTTAAACCAGTTCAACTGAACTGATCTGGTTCTAGCTGGCTCTGATCTGGTTTGAACCGATTCAGCCGAACTAGTATCAAAATCAGACCAGTATTTTTAGGCTTCAAGTAGACCATTTAAAAATAGTACCAAAAAATCAGTTTGAATCTACTCATTTTTTTATACTGGTTTATACTTAAATTTAAATTAAGACACTTAAAACTTATATAATTTTAGAACCGGTTTGAAACAAAATTAACTAAACCGGTCTAAAATTAAACCAAACCTAGAGATGTCTTCAATAAACAAAACCTAAAAATGCATTGGACTCTCGTATGTTGATGCTGGACATGATTTCAGTTGGTTGTGGAATAAATTTTCAATCGGTTCAGTGTGTTTTTCAGTCGGTTCATTATATTTCAGTCGGTTCAGTGTGTTGAGCATGATTTCCTGTCGGTTTAGTTTCGGTTTGAACCAAATTATTTCGTAACCAAAATTGTTATTAAAAAAACAGACCATACGAGTTCGAACCATACCATATTTTTTTAACCTAAACCAAACCACTTTTGTTAGATACATAAAAAAATACTGATTTTTTACAAACCAATTCAGTTCTCAACTGATTTGGGGTCGAACCGGTTCATAAGCAAGCCTACAATTTATGACATAAAATGAATAAATAATTTGTTTCATGTATATACAAATCCAATTTTAATACAACTCGTATGTATAATAATTTGTAAACGTTTATATATAATTAATAAATATGTGTAACCATGACTACTCTGAAAACATACATATAACACAAGCACAATAGAACTTGATTGTAGACTTAGGTTTATAAAATTTGTGTCGTGTTGTTTTATATGAGGGGATTTGTGTCATATAGTGATGTGTATATATGAAGTTTTCTTTTACTCAAAAAAGTTAATCATATTATTATGCATCTAACATGTAATCTATTTATTTATTAATCATATCATGTTTGTCTTTTAAATCTGAAAACACATTTAAAATATATTTATTTACACAAGACACAATAAATTGACACAATATCATTAATGACATCATATACAAATTACCACCCCTAAACCGAACATGCTAAATATCACAATAATCATGTAAAACAAAGCAAGACAACGGGAATTTGATAAAGTGTCGGTTGCAAATAGCAGGACCTACCATAAATTGAATTAAATATTGTAGCAACCGATACAAAATGGTATTCAATTCTATATATAATTAACTGATGGGTCCAATAGTCCCGACCTTGCACACAATGTGTGTCTATTCTCGTACCAAAAAAACTCACAATATTGTAGAGCAATGCATGATGTTATTTATGGAACTTTAAATATAATTATATCAGTTATAGTTTGTCATTTAAAAATGTCTTATTATTAAAATATTACACCCTTTGACTGTTCCAGTCTGGTTTAGCCACTAACCAATACTAATCTGGCATAAAAACATAGATGGATGATCAAATTTGGGATTAATAAATCCAAACAAATTGAATGTGTGAAATCATTTTAATTTAATAACAATATATATTACGATTATAAAAATGTTGAAACGGAATTTCAATTAGTGCTACTGATTCTAGAAAATTCAGTTCATTTGATATCACAAAACTTAATTATTATAGTTTTTAAACCTGACTTGTTGACTCTTCAGTTTTGAAATCAATGTTAAAAGACGTTTAACTTAATTATTATACATAATTAAAGTCTTAATTAAAGACAGTTTGTAAAAAAGGAGAGTAGAATCTACTCTTTATAAACAAATTACTGTTATTATTATGGAATAATTTACTTAGTAAATCTTTTTTTTTTACGAAAAATACCTTTTTTAGATAAAATTAAGGGTTAATTACCAAAAAAAAAAAAATTAAACATTATGAAGAATTTTAAACTTTAAAGAGAATTATTAAATTTCGGCCAAATTTTAAGGGTATTTTGATCATTAACCTTTTTTTTATTTATAATTAACACTAAAATTAAATATGCACCTTTGCATTGAATGACTCACGGATACATTGAATAGCGTGTCCCCGAAAAATGGTGGGTCCCATTTATTCCGCTCCTTCAGTCTCCAGTCCAGGCTGTGGACCAACCCCAACCAAACCTTCTTCCTCAGAGAAACCAGCTAGCTGGATTCTTCCTGTGTTTCTTCTTCTTCTTCTTTTTCTATTCGTCTTCTTCGTTGTTACTGGGTGTCTGTTCTATTCATCTTCTCTACTGAAAAAGATAGACCATATTTAAAGATAGACCATATTTAAAAGAGAGGAAAATAAAATAAAAGAAAGGAAAGGAAGTCTTATCTTCTGTTCCTTGTGCTTTACTCTCCCACCCAGTACAAATAAAGGGAGAAAAACCCAAAACCGGAGGAGGAAGGAAGGGAGGGACCATTGTATTGTTCGAGATCTGGTCACTCTGTGGAGTTCATCTCTTTATTCTCAAGGTATTCTTCTTCATCTTCACCGAACACAAAGTCTTATCAACACAACCTGCTGCTTCGCCTTCATTATATTCTTCAAAGTGGTATTTTTTTTAAGAAAAAACAAATTAAAATTCCTGTAATGAAGAGTGTTAATATGTCCCCATTCTGCTGTAGCATGTGAGAAAATACAAAATACAGACTGTAGGGAAATAGTTGGGTTGAAGGTCTAAGTCAAACTTGCAAAACCACCGTTACAAACTGAAAACAGTGACAATCTCATTTTTTGTGGATGAAAGTTGTGTACTTTATAATTTTTAGCTTTTTAATAAGTATAGTGTCGGTGAATTGAGGAATTGCTCCATTGAGCAACTTGAATTCCTGTTTTTTTTTTTTTTTTGAATTTCCATTTCTTGAATGTCATTTGCATTTTTCTGGGTAATTATTCATTCTGACCGATAAACGAAGATCAGTTACTCAAAGTCAACAAAGATTCAACATGAAAGCAATGCATTGCTTGTAAGCGCCAAGTTTGATTCACGCCACAGAATACTGCACACAAAATGTGTCAAAATTTCGATCCTTTTCTTCTGCATTTGTGCCATAACTCATGGTTTTCTAATTTGATTCTGTATATCTGCAGAAAGGCTCATTCAGCAGATGATAATTTAGAGATGGGAAGGAAAGGAAACTGGTTTTCTTCAGTAAAGAGAGCCCTCAGCTCCGATTCGAAAGAGCCAAAGGACTCAGTGAGAGTCTCACCATCTGTTTCCTTTTCGTTCCTTTAATCCTCAAATGTTCTTCAATTGGAGTCTCATTGTATTTTCTCTTCTTGCCAGAAATCAATCAAGCCCAAAAAGAAATGGTTCGGAAAGCAAAAGCAAATAGCTTTGGATTCAAGTCATCAACAAAGTGCACTAGAACCTTCTTCACTTCCACCTCATCCACAGGCAAAGGAGGCGATTTTGATAGATGAACAGAATGAGGAAACCAAGCATGTTTTGACCAATGCCGTAGTTGATGTGTCTCCTGTTAATGTTCCAGAGGTCACCCAATTTGTCAGAAAATCTACGGAGGAAGATGCTGCAATTAAGATCCAAAAATCATTCCGAGGATATCAGGTGTTCTTTTATACTATCCATGCTTTTATAACCTTTATTTTGCTAATTTAGCAAAAACAGTTCATCAAGCTCGAGTTTTCAGGTTAACGGGGTTTGCAGATTTATGATGGTATCAGAGTATGTAGGTTTGAAGAATCCTAACAATTCCATTTAAAGCTTCTATTTAATTAAATTTCCACACCTGCAAAAATATTGTAGTATTCCAGGTATTGAAGAGAACACTAAACGGATTAGCATTTTTCTTACATTTTATTACCAGGCAAGGAGGGCTCTGAGAGGATTGAGAGGGCTGGTGAGGTTGAAGTCATTGATCGAAGGGCCAACCACGAAGCGCCAAGTGGCAAGCACAATGCGAAGTATGCAAGCTCTTGCTCGGTTACAGTCTCAGGTCCATTCCAGGAGGCTGAGGATGTTGGAGGAGAATCAAGCTCTTCAGAGACAACTCTTGCATAAACGTGCTAAGGAGTTCGAGAACCTCAAGGTATCATCTGTCAATTATCTTTCTTCTTCTTTTTTGGGTTATCATCATTTTATATATCAATGAGCTATGAACGTGAAATCCAGACTGTATATACCAATTGGTTTTAGGATGGAACCGAGTTGTATATTGTGGTTGCTATTTGGGTGTGGCTCGACCCCGATATTAAAATTTAACATGGTATCAGAGCTCGGTTCCGTTTGACGGTGTTGGGTTGTTTCCCGTTGTTGGGTGCCCGATGTGGGTTTGTTGTGTCCCGTTTACTCCATGTACCAGAGTTCGGGTCGGGCTTGGACGTGAGAAGGAATTTGTTGAGTCCCAACCCGTCTGGATTAAAATGTGCCGATGCCGTGCCTTAATCGAGTTATCACAGTGCGGGGGAGTGTTGAAAGCACTGTGATTTGGTATACCACACCGGTGGTATACAACAATTTGGGCACCATATATACAACAAGACTACCTCCTCCTATCACCAATTAGTTTTAGGATGGAACCCGAGTTGTATATTGTGGTTGCTATTTGGGTGAGGCTCAGCCCCGATATTAAAATTTAACACTATGATCGTGAAATGCAGTCTGGGGAAGAATGGAGCGATACCTTACAGTCCAAGGAACAAATCGAAGCAAGCCTGCTGAAGAGGTTTGAGGCTTCGATGAGAAGAGAAAGAGCTCTTGCTTATTCATTCACTCATCAGGTGACTTATGTAAACTCTTCAGCAAATGCCCATTTAGTTGTTTTAACTTGGGCAACAAGCAATTGAGTAGAGCAGCTCATTAGACTCTTTAATGGTTGAAATGATTTGTTTCTTGGGCAGCAAACATGGAAGAACCAACCCAAATCAACAAATCCGATGTTCTTAGACCCAACCAACCTGGGATGGGGCTGGAGTTGGCTTGAAAGGTGGATGGCGGCTCGACCATGGGAGACCAAGGGGTCAAACCATAACACCTCACCATCCACCAAGACCAACTCTACCATCAACGTTGCAGGAGAAATTAACAAATCTTACGCTAAATACCAACTAAATTCAAGTAACGGCCTCCAGTCTCCAATGCCTCCGAAGCAAGACTCAGCCACTGCCTCAAGGAAGCTCAAGCCACGAAGGAGCCCTAAACCGAGCATCGGAGGTGGAGAAGATGAGTTGAAAAGCATTGGGAGTGTTCAGTCGGAAATGACTCGCAGGTACAGTGTTGGAGCAGCTTCTGTTCGAGATGATGAGAGTCTTGTTAGCTCAGCCTCTGTCCCAAGGTACATGGTGGTGACTCAGTCTGCTAAGGCTAAGTCTCGGTTTCCGAGCCCTGATGGACCTGAAAATAGTGAAAACGTGGAGAAGGTTTCGCCTGGTGTGGCTAAGAAGAGGCTGTCCTTTTCTCCTTCTTCTGTGAAACCGAGGCGGCGGTACTCGGCTCCTCCGAAGGTGAACAATGGAAGCACTGTTTCTGAGAAAAGTATGACAAATGGAGTAATTACTGCATAATACAGATACTAAAAGATATGTACACTTTTATGGTTCTGTCTGCTCTGCTCACTTATTTGTGTTCTTCTTTATTATGATTTATTTGTGTTTTACTTGTATTATTTGGTTTAAAAATATATGGCAAATTCTATTTTTACCCATTTCCAGTTATATTTTTTCACGATTACAGTTAATTAATTAATAATAAACCCGTGTTTAGATATGACATGATATATATAATATGAATTGCCAGACCCTACAACACTACACAAGTGTATATGCACAATTTTCTGAAGTAGTGGTGTGTGGGTTTAAAGTGCAATAAATGGAAAAGTTATGGTGTGAAAGTCAAAATTTTCATAAATTTGGGATGGGGTGTCAAAACGGGTCATGGGTCGACCCATAGATCGTGTCGGCCTTGGGTTGTGTCATGGACTCTCTGACCCAAACACGACCTGTGTAGTAGTATGAGTCAGTTTTTGAAACTCAAACCTGCCCCGCGGGTTGATGGGTCATCCTCCGGGTCAAAGTGATATGTCAGGAATAATAAAGCTTGGGTAAGACTGATTCGTTCGACCTTCATGACCCGTGATTCAGTATGACCATTTCGACCCACCAGTACATAAAAGTCCAGAAACAAACTGACTCAAGGGTCAAGACTACTTACCCATGAGTCAAAATTATATATATTTAATATAATATACAATTCGGGACGGGTCATGAGTTGACTCATTGGTTAAGACTATTGCCTCAAACCTGACCCGTGTTTTTACGGATCATCCATATGTCGTGTCAAAATGATCATGGATCAAAAATCTGACTGAAACACAATTCGTGCACACCAACCGGTTGGATCAATTTTTGACACCCGCACTACACAATTACTGAAAGCAGGTAGCGAATATAAAACCCTACGTGTTGAGAAATGAAAATCGAAACAGACAACACAAGTCACAATTAACTTCCAACGTCGGTGGTATTCATCTTCGGCCTCAATATCTTATGGTGAGTTCCTTTCTTATTTTTCTTCATCAGCCGACACTCCCTTTTTCTTGTTGAAGCTTCAGTTTTCTTTTACTTTAGTTCCTCTTGGATCGATCCTCTTGTTGTAAATTTATCTTTTCCGATCATACTTTCTTGCTGTTGATTTTAATATCCTGGTGATGGATCGATTTGCATTAGGCGGAATTTCCTTCCGGTGATTAGAGACAGTAAAATCAATTCCTCCCCTAAAAAGTTGAACAGTGACAGAGTTTGACAAGTTTCTCGAATTGTTGGTTGAGATTAGGGTTCCTGTGGAGATAAAGCCAGTGAAGACTCCATTCATTCCACTGAACAAACTTAGCTTTTGCTGTCAGTTGGTTGAGATTAGGGTTTACTTAATTCCACCTGGAACTCGCTCCTCTTTCGTATGCACTAACGCTCTCTTTCTGTTGGTGTTTTAGAGATTATACTGGTAGTTGTGAACATTTGGTGATTTTTATCGAGTTAAAAGCTGATCTCTCGAACTTTAATTTACTTTGGGGATCAGGCAACTCCATTAATAGCGGGTATTACAATAGCAGCTGCTGCATACGCTGGTAGATGTGGCATCCAGGCCTGGCAGGCATTCAAGGCAAGACCTCCGAAAATGCGCAAATTCTACGAAGGAGGTTTTCAGCAGACCATGACAAGGAGGGAAGCAGCTCAAATCCTAGGTGTCAGGTAACTTCTTTAATCTCTTTCGTACTTACTGTAGTTCTTAGTGTGGGGCATATGGTTTGATTATTGTTCGCTATTAATTTAAATTAGATTTATTATTTTGGGCAGTACTTGTTTGCTGTGACAATTTTTCTCTGAGCCTTTTGAAGTTGTTTTTCGGGTTAATTATACCTAGGGATGAAGCCAGAAATTTAATTAGAAATTTAATTTAGTGGGGGCAATAATTAGTCTGCAAATAGTTAAAGCAAAAACAATTCAGAGGGGGCAAATGTAAGAATCTAAAGGGTTAAATTGAAAATAAATATATTTTTAGGACTAAATTGACACAAATTCAGAAGTTGAGGGGGACAACTCGTTCTGTAATGGCTCCATTCCTGAATTTATACCTACGGGTTGAACTTTAAAAGTTTGGACAATTGGTTATCTGATTAGATGAACTTATGTAAAATTGTACTTTGTTTGCTTCGTCTAATTTACTGTTAAATGGTAATGGCCGTATGTATGTGTTTGTCACGTGTTCAAGTAGCAAGTTGCAAATTTTTGCAAAGTTCTTGTAAATTTCTTAAAAGTTCAGTTAATAATTTATACAGAAAACATAGTAAGCTAATAAATTTGCAAGTTTCTAGCTGATTTTTGTAAAAAAAGCACTTTGTTAGCTGAACTTTTAAATAAATTCAATTTTTTTTGTTAACACGTGATGGATACATGCATGTTTTCATCACCATTTAACATCAAATTAGAGAGAGCTAGTAGGTTTTAAGTTTTCGTAAAGTCACCTAGTAATTTGATAAAAAAAAAGAAGCAAAAGTTAACTAGTAATTTGGTCCTGGATATCAAATAAGTAATTAATCCATTATCAAATTGTTCAGCTTCTAAGTTACTAACACTTGTTTTTATAAATGAAGTATAGAACCAAACGGCCTGGCCTTAGTAGTGTGTATTAAACAGAACAATGCATCATTGTCTGTTGTAATGGTGATTGTTTATTTGATTGAACAGGGAAAGTACTGCAACAGAGAAGGTAAGAGAAGCACATAGGAGAGTAATGGTGGCAAATCACCCAGACGCAGGTGGGAGTCACTACCTAGCATCTAAAATCAATGAAGCTAAAGACATTATGCTCGGTAAAACGAAGGGCGGTGGATCCATTTTCTGATTTACACTTCGACACAATCGTATTGTAATACTCCAAATTTGTATGAAAAATGGCGTATTGAAGCTGTTATTCTGGCCATTGCTCCATGTCCGTAGTGCTTTCACGGAATCGCTCAATTACATTGATTAATAGGTAGCTATGTTAGAGAAGAGCACATTATAAAAGTTTTTCTCGTCTTAATAAGATCGGTTTTGGTGTAAACTACATCAAAACCAACATCCAAAACATAAATGAAAAGACAGATCAATTAATTATCAAATGTCTGATCCCAGTTCTTCCATCTAAACTATAAGCTGGACTAACGAAACTTTGCTGTCTCTTGTCAACTGTCGTCAACAAAAAGGTCATGCAATGTTATATATACAGGTAACTAACTGAATAAAAGAAAAGAAAAGCTGTTTCGTTTTGTATCTGAGAGTATCCGTGTCTCTCATTCCTGTAGGGTTGAACTTGAGTGTTAAGACAGTTCAGTAGAATCCTCCTCTTCCACTGTCTTATTGAGCGGGCCTTGAGGAGCTCCAAAAAGTGTGGAGAAAATCTGTTGGTGGCATCCATCGCAGAAGAAGAGATACGAGAAATGGCCTTCATTAGGGAGCCTATGGATCGTGGCCTGAGGGAGGACTCGGGCTATATAATCCATCATTGAAGGAGGAACTACCTTGTCTTCCATTCCCTGTTATTCAAAATTAAAGATGTGTGAAATAAGAAGAGGACAATGTTGAATGGAGGAGTATGGGATTGGCTTCTGACCTGCCACACATGTATTGAGCCAAGAAATCCAGTTAATTCGCACTGATCTTGACTGTACATGGACTTGAGCCACGGAAGAAGGCCTCTGGTTTGGCACTTTCTCTGCAGCTGAAAGTCGGACAGTTTGAAGCCCCAATTTGACACTAAGAGCGTAGATTCTTCTACAAATGGGACACTGCTGCCCTGTCGGATTGATTCCTCCACATTTCTGTGCCAATATTCTTTGAAGGACTCTTCTTGAGCCAAAACTTCATCCTGAGACAATGTCAAATAGAAATAAGTAGAGAAGCTGCAAGGAACTGTTGCTTCTGCAAGCAACTGTTGCTTTTTGAAGAATAAATTCTTCGATTACTAAGTTCATACAGTTGTGGGTAAAGTAGAGAAATAAGTTCTTACCTTTCCTTGCAAAGATAAAGACAGACACTCGTCAATTTGACCATGCTGTCCAGAGAGGAATTTGCGACGGTATAGAATGGAGAGTAGGCGTGGGAACCTCCTAGAGAGAAAGTAGAGCAGCTTCTTTCTTCCACTCCAGTTTGCCCATGCTCCATTTCTCTCTTCCTTGGACAACGTGAGTTCGTAAGGATTAACCATTGGAGCAACAAGGGCCACTCCTGACTCCAACAAAGCAATCACAGTTCAGGACTTCAAATTAAGATTGCATAGTTGCAGATTCATGCAGACATAAAGCAAACAATAGATGAAGCTTTATCATATTGAGCAACAGAATCACCATCAAGGGCTTAAATCATGAAACATATATAAAAGTGTTCCCTCTCAACAATTCCTATTTTCCTCAACAAATGTAGGAACTAGAACTTGAGGATTGATTGAAGGTTGAAATACCTGAAATTCTGTCGGGAATGTACTTGAGAGCTGCCCAAGTGTGCATTGAAGCACTTGAAAAGCCCAAAACCCAGAACTTATCAGTAATCCCGACAGCATTAGCTAAGCAGAGCATATCTAGAGCTGATGAGTTAAGGTTTCTGCTAGGATGAGGATCGCTCTCTCCAAAACCAGGAAGGTCATATGTTATCAAACGGACGCCATACTCTTCCAGTAGTGGTGCCTTCACTCCGGGAATACCTTTACCAAAAATGACATCAGATATCTGTAAGATTCAATGAGCAACTTCAGCCAAGAGATCTGTCTATCCGAAAATAAATTTATTATTCAGTAATATTTTACCAGCAAGTCTGGAGAAGAGAAATGAATGCGGAATCATGATGGTAAACCGAGCTCTGTCAGCAGGTATTCCTTGCTCATCATATGCAAGGTGTCTGCCATCTGGAAGTTGTATGAAGGTGGCACTAGGAGGATGTATCTGTACTTTCTTCACATTCCTAATCGGATTACTTTGTCCAGAATTAATACTTATGACTGCAAGCAATTTTACAAACCGACGTTGAATAAGTGAGACTAATCATTCTGCAAAAAGATGCTTGCATCTTGACTAATGAGCATCTGCGTAAGCTGAAGGCAGCTGGATAAAGAACTTCTATCCATTAATTTATCACAATTTCTGAGTTATTCGGTGGTTCGAGAAAGAAACCAATAGTGACAGTAAATGCAAGAATACCAAACTAGGCAGAACAGGATAATCCATTTGGAAAACAAAAATCAAGAACAGAATCAACAACTATGAAGCCTTCAGCCTTACCCAGGAAAGAAAACTTGATCGTAGCATGCATAAGTCAAAAGCAAATGCTGCTCAATCCACAACAATCAACTCAAACACAAGAATGAAGACGGAAGACCACGATTCACAAGTAGTACCTGCAAGGGCGAGAATGAAGACGGAGAGAATCACAGGCCACGCATGGACTGGATCTCTGTCTTCAGGCAAGTACTCATTCAAGAACCTAAGTCTCCTCGATACCTTAGCACACGGTTTCCCCAGCTTTTGCACCACAAGCGAATCCTCAGTCATCAGATTCTGTTCCAAAATGTCCTTGAATCCTTTCCCCAGTTCAAGCATCATTTCACCCCATGCCATAGCAAACTCCTTCACCTGATCCTTAAAGCTCTCCGGCCCCACCTCCACCGAGTCTTGGCCCGCTGACACGAATCCCGACTTCCCGATGTTGTCGAACGGATCTGCTACAAACGGAAATGCAGCAGCATCTAGCAGATTCACCAAGTCGTCCTGCCACGAGTCCGTCGCCATCATAACTTCCGTCATTTTCACCGGAACAGCAACCGAGTCGATCGCTAACAGTTGGATATCAAATCCGAAGAAGATGAAATTCAGATTGCTGATTGCTCAACCAGACAAAACGAAGTCCGATCCAATGCGCACATCGAAAATCGAGAGAGATAGAGAACTGATAAATAGTACTAAATTACTACTCTCTCAACAACATGGAACAAGAATATGGAAGTAAGCATCACCACAATCACCATCGAAGCTTTAAATGCGTGAAGTTCAAGCCAAGCTGCGTTCTTTTAAATTTGTTTAATCCGCAAAAGGGAAAAACCCTAACCGGCCACCTTTCGTAACGAATCACAAAGGTAAGTCCGAAGATAAAATGCTCTCACTATCACTGAGAAACCATTCAGCGGTCTCTCTCCTCTCTCCCCTTCCCTGAAGCTTCTAGCTACCAGACATATACAATTGACGCAGTGACGGGGGAGCTGATACTGATCTGACCTGTAAGTCTTATCATTTTTCTAGTACAGAAATTTGAATATTGATTGGAAAGCCGACGCCATCGATGCTCGTTTTGGAACTTTTTGATCTTGAGGGTGGAAATGAATGCGGAGGAGGACCGTCAGCTGAGGTCGCTTTATGGAGAGTACAAGAGGAATGCGGGATTAAGAATCTTGTGATGTGGCGAGAGGTTAACCGTGGTGACCAGTTTGGGCGGTACGCGTCATGCGGTTGCTTAGACTGTTTGGGAAACGTGAACCTGCTGTTGCCGGTTGTAGAGTACGGCAGCTGTGTAGGAGTGCAGAGATTGACACTCGACAGATTGCTTTCCTAGGACTAGGAGAGAGTAGTGTGTGGCGAGGTAAGTGGGAACAGGCACATCCATGTGCTATTAGGAATGTTCAATTTCCTTCTCTAGCTTTTCCATTTATATATTGTTTGTTTTAGGACTATTTGTGTGTATAGCATTAAAACCTATTCGTCTATATATCAGTATATATTCATCTATATATCAGTATATATTGGAGTGCTCAGGGTTAGGAGTGATATATTGGAGTGCTCAGGGTTAGGAGTGATATATTGGAGTGCTCAGGGTTAGGAGAAACCTGATGATGATAGATAGATAGTCACCCTACAATTTAGACAAAGGTCATTGCCCGTCAAACCGTGGCATGTCCTCCCGTTCAGCAGATCCGCTTCCGCTAAGACAATCATTCAATAAGGTAACTTAATTACATGTTATGTTGTGTCCTAATTGTTTGCATAATTCGTACAAATTCCAACATATATATAGGTAAATGACTAAATGGGGTGTTGATGTAACAACATATTCTCATATTAACAACTGTAGCAGCATCAGTTATGTTGAGAGTTTCAACAATCTAAGATAGGGAGCTTGAGCTTCACCTCAGTTGCAAAATCAAGACCATACTGATGAAGATATAGAAAGACAAGAGTCGATAGTAACTGCTAAACTGCATTGAAACTACAAACTAACAAAGTCCTCTACACAACGCATCAACAATAAAACATTTTTGAATTCGAATGTCCACCTCTTCAAGATGAAACTAGAAAAGATAAGTACCATCATTTAAGATCTTGGTTTCTCCTTCTTTTCCTTGAATAGAGCGAGGAGGGAGACACCAGAAACTTTCACCAGACTCCGGGAATATCTCCCACAGCGTGACCCTTACGCCCAAATCCAGCAATCAGCACTTCATCCTGTTATTTCATGCAAAAAATTGTTTGGGGTGAACTAACAATACTGGAGAGCAAATAATGAAATTCATATTATACGAATCAAGAAGAAACTTACATTTTCTTCGATGTAGTTCAAGCAACCATCGTTGGGAACAAATGCAGCAATCTTCTTCCCATTCTTGATAAGCTGAACTCTAGCACACTTTCTGATGACAGAGTTTGTCTGCTTAGCTTCAATACCTCTGCATTACACGACATAGCAAGTCATCAGCAATATTGCTGCCACCCAAGTATGAAAAACAGAAGCATCAGATGGCAGTGATAAGGAGGAACCTTACATCTTTTCGAGGACAATTCCCTTGGCATGGGAAGATCCTGCGAATGGCTTCATCCATTCGTTGCAAAGATGACATTCCGCGGACTAGAGAAAAAGTCTTCTACTTCCCACAAGGGCACAAACAAGTAAGGATACCTGATTTTTACTTTGGATGCTGCATAGTTTCGTGAAATTTTGGTAACTTACTTTTGTGTAAAGCTTTTTCTTTGCTATTTTTGTATGTAGTTGGAGGCATCGATGAATGAGGAGTTGGACCAGAGAATTACGATATTTTATCTGCCGTCAAAGATTCTTTGCCGAGTTTTTCACGTTCAGCTACAGGTATGGACCTTCTTCCTTGTATTAGTTTTGCTTTTTATGGGTTCGCTATGTTGATTGTTGTTTGAAGAAGACCAATATGTAGCTACTTAGATCTCACGTGCTTGCTATGAGTTTATTTATTATTGCTACGAGTTGGTTCGCCGGTAAATGTATACAATTTCCGGCGAATATAAATTATCCAAAATAATGGTGTCGCTTATATCATATAAATCTTGAACAAAATAGAAAGTAATAAATAAACTCATACCAAGCACGTGAGATCTAAGTAGCTACATAATGGCCTTCAAACAACAATCAACATAGCGACACCATAAAAAAACATAACTAATATGAGGAAAAAGGTCCATACCTGTAGCTGAACGTGAAAAACTCGGCAAAGAATCTTTGACGGCAGAGAAAACATCGTAATCCTCTAGTCCAACTCCTCATTCATCGATACCTCCAACTACACACAAAAATAGCAAAGAAAAAGCTTTACACAAAAGTAAGTTACCAAAATTTCACGAAATTATGTAGCATCCGAAGCAAAAATCAGGTATCCTCACTTGTTTCATGTGCCCTTGTGGGAAGTAGAAGACTCTTTCTCTAGTACGCGGAATGTCAACCAACAGTCCCACGCACGCCATCCACAACTCTGAATACATCTCATCGCCGTCGTAACCTGCCGACAGTTCGAATCAAATGAGAAAACGGAAAGCAGAACAAAAGCTGCGATAAAAAATTAGAAACAACAATATGATCTACCAGAATCGTCATTTCTTGATCTGATTCTCACCAGGTCAAACCGCAATCAACTGTTACAGATACCACAGCTACCGAAATTTGAAGAACAATCGTAATGGTTACAGATTACTAACTTCACAAACAATTTCGTTCAGCGGCATGTCAACAAAATCAACTGTTATGCAGCGATGGTTACAGAGACCGAACACTTGCTTTGATATAAATCTAAAAAAAATGTCTTCCCGGTAAAGGTAATAAAGGTGGCTACATTTAATAAATTAATGCCCAAATTATTACATTTAATAAAGGTAATAATAGCAAATTAATGCCCGGTAAAGGTAATAAATGTGACTACATTTAAAAGGTACTTCTTCCACTACCTAAATTCTACCACTCATGACCTAAATTCTATTATAATAAAAGGTGTTTAATGACTCAAGTACTTATTTTAATTGCACTATATTAATTATTTTACATATTATAATCCATCAACCTAACTAATGACTATTTTGTTTTGTTTGAACCTAACTTGCTGATATTCAGCTTGACCAACATAATCGTATATTCACCTAGTGAAGAATGGGAAGATTTCTTTGGAAAGTTCATACAGTGAATAATTGTTTATACCTTTCTAAAGTCTGCCTTGGGTGGTGCAGGTTCCTGATAGAAAGTGGGCTTCGGTGTGGCTTTAAACGTTAAACTCTTTCGGAACATCCTAATCTCAGCTTCTTGAGTTTCCTACAAAATTAAAAAGACCTCTTAGGAGAGACTTGCATGATATTAAATAATCATCGAGAATCAGACACATGTAAATATTAAATACTACATTGGGGTGCTAACATCGAAATAATTATCAAGATGATCACTCAATATACTTCTATCAACTTCAGAATATGGGGTGCTATATTTGATAGCCTTAGTACTAACTGCAAGTAACGAGAATTTAAAACCTACCATCAAGAATGACAACAGTAGATCAAGAATGACTGATAGGGTCACGGTCACAGGGATCAAGTAAATTGATAACATCCACAAATCTCAAGAAATAAGACCAACAAAACTTACTATATATAAAGAAACCATCCTCACCTTCAGTCAAGACCTGCATTGTGTTTGAACATAAAGAATCATGTTCCAGCATTGTGTTTGGACAGATGCAACAGAAACCATCCTCACCTTCAGTCAAGACATGCATTCGTGATGAACAAAAGTCAATGTTAGGCATTACCCAAGCTGAATATTTACCAGATTCAGCTTGGTGTGATCTACTGATGGCCAAAAAAGAAACGGTGTTCTCTTTCACTTCAAGAAGAGCTTACTGCTGAAATATCACTGAAATTAGAAAGAACATCAGTCAGTCTGACAGAACTAAGGTGGTATGATATTATCCAGTCCTTAACCCGTGCCAATTGATGTTCATCCTCCAAAGGATCCTGAGTATCAACTGCACTATTCTCCAAAGAACAACATTCTGCCATTTTCTTCAAAGGATCTCATTCTACATATTTTATAGAACTCTGAGAACATATTTACCTTCATTTACCATGTAATTATCATACTGCCCATGCTGCTGTTTCTCTGCCAGATAAGTATTTCGAAGTCAGTGAAGGAAACAAAAGAAAGCAGTTATATGACCAATATGAATCAGCTTAGGCGCATTACCAATAGGTGCAACTATATATTCCTCATCATCATTTGATT
Source organism: Chamaenerion angustifolium (assembly GCA_946814005.1). Classification (NCBI taxonomy): domain Eukaryota; kingdom Viridiplantae; phylum Streptophyta; class Magnoliopsida; order Myrtales; family Onagraceae; genus Chamaenerion; species Chamaenerion angustifolium. The sequence goes on from OX328275.1 coordinate 32,051,068, forward strand.
GGTTCACCTGCAATACAGTATACAGATAAGTCTATGAGCACTGACTCACATAGCTTACTCACTCTGAAGTGAAACAACAATATATACAACTATGTCATTTTACCTCACTGTCAGAATCAGAGTATTCATCTCTTCTTATAGCATCAGATCCCAAACTCACTGTATCATCTTGACTATCGTTATTCTCATCCTCACAGGGATCAAGCACACTATTTAGTATTTACCTGTTTATATGGTTATGGTTGAATATCAAACAGAACGTCAATCATGATTGAATTGGCTTTTGAGGACGGTCTTAAAGACTTACCTTTAGAGCTAGTACAAAATGTTTGTTGTTCACATTACCAACTTCCATTTTTAGAGGATTTCTAGCCCAGACGTTATGAGCTTCTTCTCCAATGCAGCCTCTGAAGAATGGAGGCTCATATTAACAGGCTGAAAATGAATCATTCTTGTTATGTTAGTGAGCGTAATCGCATTCGCATACTATTACATAAACCTCCACAAAGACAATCAACTATCAGGACCCTACTCAACAGCTTGGAGACGAACAGGAACGACTTACCAGAGCTAGAAAATGTTGGTTAGAAACAAGAACATTTGGGTTCTGATAGCTTCTCAAGATATGGTGGAGGCGCAGACCAAGATATGCGCCTCGCCTCGAGCGCTGAGGCGAGCGCTTTTTTACACACTGGAATTCAGCAAAAAACCCAGGTTCTGTTCTTGCACAAATAAGAACATGACTGCAGAAACTCCAAAATCCGACATACCATGTCTGGTTATTTTCAATTTCAACCATTTAGACCATACCAAAATCTGTCTCTACAAATATAATACAGTATCTTCCTTTGTGCCCATTCTTCCATTTCGACCATATAATATACATATATATTATATATACTAAACCCAGTTTAATATATAGAGCATTAAACATATGAAAAAATTGGTTTACAGATTTAGAAAGAATGTATGACAGTTGGAAATACCAGCATCCAGCAATCGGCCGAACCAAATTGCCGAAGAAGACGAAGAGCCAAAGAAGAACTGAACCTTCAGATTGTCGGCCCTGCGTGAACGCCGTGAAGATTGAAGACGAAGTGAAGAGTCTGAAGAAGAAGACGAAGGGAGACAGCCGACGGGAGTCTGAAGTGAAAAAAAAACGAAAACCGATGGTCTGTAAGTGAGATACTGATTTGTCATTTGAGACTGAGGTGAGCCGTGACTCACGGCCCGTGACCGTGAGAGATATACCGATGGTCTGGAGCAGCTCTGGTTTGGTTCATCAGACCACCGGCTTGATTTAAAATGATTTGATTTAAATTTAATTATAAACTAGTATAAAAAAACGAGTCGAGTCGAACTGAATTTTTTGTACTATTATAAACAGTTCTATTTGAAGTTTAAAAACACTAATTTGATTTTGCAACTAGTTCGGCCGAACCGGTTCATTTGGACAAGCTAGCAGAAAGTTAACAACTATATCCATGCTTTAACAATATAAGCTTCAAATATCAAACCAAAGCCGAAACGATCTCCGAAGATCCATTAAAAATAACGGTGAGCTTATTATGCAATTAAGTCACAATAATCATACCATGCATTAATAATCATATCATGCATTAATAAGGGTTAATAGGTCCACTAGTACCATAAGTTTGGGTCATGTGATCGGATTGTACCGTATGTTTTTTGATGTGGTTAAATGGTCCGTTATGTTTGGAGCATGTTGTCCTATGGTACTCTGTTAGTCAACCGTTAGATTTTTCTGTTAAATGGTCCATGTCAGCGCCACATCAGCGCCACGTAGATATATAATATAATATTTAATTTAAAAAATAAAAATAAATAGAAAATTTTTTAAAAATAGGAAAAATATGAAATTATTTCCGATCTGGAATTAACTGGAAACTAACGACTGGCGTATCTTGAGCAACATTGCAGATTTCGTTCCGCAAAAGAACTAGATTTCAGCTCAAAACAGCAGCAGAGCGAATCAATGAAGAACTGTGCCACAGACTCTAGAAAAACTAGATTCCGATGAGAGTAAACTTATCGTACCCCATGATGGATGTCTGAGTAGAAACCTGCCCCTTCGGCGGAGGAGATTCAGTGGTGGAGAGATGCAAAGGAGATGACTACCGCCGCTTGTTAAAACCCTAAATAAATACACAGAAAACCGTAAAGACGAACCACAGGGAAGCGTCTGAATTGGGACTAAATATTAAGGATTGCTTTTCTCTTTGGGGCCTAACTTCTGTTTGTCATCTTTTGGTCCTAAAGTTGAAAATGCGCCCCCTTATCAAATCCAATTATTGGAAAACAATTCGTGCCCAGACCCAGACTATATATATTTTTAGAATCATGGGGCTACTGTAACAAACTTTTCTCTGATTATTGTTATCAAATCTTACCATCTAAATAACGAGGGATGGCCTAGTCAATTTGAAATTTTGAATTATCGTGAGCTTTCTACATGATTCAACACATCCTCAGGAGAAGACATAATCATGATTCTCTTCTCAGCTTGAATCAATTCTGTTGAAGCACTTGAAGAATTATCCTTATTGCAGTGAATTGCAGTAAAAGGTTTCCTTCCTCCACCGATTGATTTATCCACTTTGGTAGATAATGTGGACGATGAAAGCACCGCCGCCTCAGAAGATGAATCGACAGTCTTCACCAATTCATTGGGTGCTAGTTCCAGTTCTGCAGCCGGGTCTTCACCGCCACCTTTAACTCCAATGCAGTGGTCCTTAACGATCTGCACTTCTGATGGACTCTCTTTATCCCTCAATCCAGGTATACTTACAACTGTCATATTTACACTACATTGGGCAGATTTAGAACCTTCGATCTTTGGTTGACTTAAAGCAGTGGAAGCTCTGTATACAGAACTTGAAGGTTCTTGATGGGATCTCAATTGCTTATTGTTTTCAGCTTTTTTGTTGCCAATCGTCATTGTGCTTCTCGGGGATTGGATTGATCCGACTTTTAACTTGTTAGTGCTTTCATTTGCATCTACAGTTTTTACTCCAGATTTAGGCAAGCCGCCAGGAACAAGACTCGGGGATAGCTTGGTTCCTTTAGGTGTCCGCACTGATTTAACCTGCAACAAATTAACAAAAAGAAAACGGATCAGATGTTTTCACTTAACGAATGCCAAGTAGATAGATTTTGAACACTATCCCACGATTAAGAGGAAAAACCATTACCCCGATCTTTGGTGATGGCATCCGTAACGCAGAAGGTTTCACTACTAGTTTTCCTGTTGAAGCGCTTCTTTCATGCTGAGCTGGCCGAGCAGAGACCTTAGCATTTTGTCCACCCAGATGTTGATGGTTTGAAGATATTGGAGATTTTAGTGGGCCAGGTGCAGCTACTTTTTGGTAGCTATTACCCATTCCAGGAGTTGTGCTACTAGACCTTGGTTTTGTTGTAGAGCTGGAAGATGATGATCTGAAGGACCGGTCAGTGCTTGAACTAGCAGGCGACATGGTAGAGGAGAGCTTGGCAGAGGATGACCGATGCATTTGGGGATGAAACTGCGAAGCACCGGATGGTTTCACTGAATTGGTTCCTCTCTCCAATGAAGCACTTCTTCCATTTGTAGTTGAGGGAGCAGCAAGGCGAGTTTTCTGTCCATATAACATTTTCCCATCATTTGATTGATTGGAAGTTACTAATGGGCAAGGAGGGGTATTTGGGGAGCTAATGGCAGTACTTGCTTTTGTGCTTTTATACCTTTGCATTGTTGTTGGAATGGAAGATGTTGATTTGGAGGAGCAACTAGCAGGTGATGTTCTGGGCGGTGGTTTTTTTAGAACTGAAGCATAAGTTGATCTATTGGGTTCAGTGATGACAGCAGAAGATTTTATCGTGCTTGAAGAAGAAGCACTAACGAGACCATCGACTGAAGAATGCATAGCCTTCTTAGCTGCAGTAGAAGATGAAGTGGGTCTGAAAGATGAAGCGGATCTGGAAGATGAAGTGCCAGGAGAAATCATGCTGCGGGAAACACCAGACGGATGAATCCTAGATGATGAAACTCGTCTACCTGCAAAGATCAATTTACACTCATTGAACTTGGAACTTCTGCTATAAGATAATATAAATCGGTATAGAAAAAATGGCGTACCAGCTGCACCTTCTGCATTCTTCTTTTCTGCTTTAAAAACTCTTTTCGTGGATGATACTACAGGACTATGCATTTCGGGTCTTGGTGGATTAGACGGAGATGAACTCAACTGTCCACCTGAATAATTATTCCTCAGCTTTAACAAACACGAAAAGAGTCCATCAACAAATTGTAAATTCAGTCTTCTCTACCAGTGAACAAATGCAAACTCAAGTTTGATTTTCAAAACTTAAATAATAAATGGGAATCATGTTTCCATAAGCAGACCTGCAAGACACGTGGATGAATGGTCAATGGATTGTCTGTTTTCCCTGACTTTGGCATGCCTACACTCAATTTCATGGACGGCTTGGGTTTGAGCTACAAAATATCACGATGGGTTTCAGAAATTAATACAAGTGTGATAGATTTAGATGGAATGGCTCTTGAATCTCCAGCTATGTTGAGCTTTACCTTGGCCCATGAAGCCAAATCTTTCTTCTTCGGAGCTGGAATAAATCAGACTGTTAGATGTATAAAATTTACCAGAAAATGCCAATGCATCCTAATCTCCAGTTGAATACAGTCTATTTCACAGGCACAGCTGCAACATCTTTGAATTTCTATCAAATGGTATGTAAAGGTTATCTTACTTAGATTAGAATGTGAGTCTGATACAACTGATCGGGCTTTACCAATGAAATTATCAACCCTGGATGCTTTACCAGATCTCTGAACCGAAGCTCTGGTATCTTCAAAGAAAACATCTTGAAGACTTGCTTTATTCAAATTTTCTCTTACTACTGTCGATACTGAATCGGTTGATTTCTGTCTCTCCTCATGAATTGCAGATTTTTCTGTCTTTTCAGCACTTTCAATCATGCTAGTCAGCTCATCAGGCTCTAGGACACCTTAAATTAGAAGGGAAGGGGGATACATCACAATGAGACAAATATCATAATTTAAAACAATTTGTTGCATTTTCTCACGTAGAAATGGCTTACCTGGACTATTGAAGAATTCACTATCCCAAGCCAGACTTTTACGCGAGTTATACTTCTGGACATTTTTACTTCCTTCCCGCTCTGCAGATTTTGGAGATTCATATGCATCATAAGAGAGCATATTTTTCCATTTAAACAGCACTATTGAGATTAAGAGACACTACAAGATCAAAACCTCATCTATCTGCTTGACTTTCTGATAATTATACAAGAATAAGTCCAAGATACCAAACAGAAAGAACAACAACAATCAAGCACGTCTAAAAAGAACATGCTACATTGACATTACGCTACACAACAATCTGTTCCACCACAAATAACTGAATTCATTACCATAACTGGACTGATGAACAATGATGCATCATAACTGAAGGCACGAACAGAAATGCTTGGAACACAATCAAGATTGGCAATCATTCAATTTTTATTCAATTATCACTTGAAACTATTTTAGAACCTCATTCTACTTGATTAAAACAAGATCTGCAATTCTACGCAAAGAACCTCACAACAAAAATTTGATGAAAGAAACAAAATACGAACCGTGATGATCGGGGTGGCCAGGGCTGGGATGAGCGAAAGAGGAGCGAGAGGAAGAGGAATCGATGAGGAAATCATTCTCTAAGAAGACGTCCGCGGTACTGATCCTTGTCGCGTCGATACTGCAATGCTCCATATCTCTCAGAATTATGAAGGATTCAGGTCTGGACGGCTAGAACCGATCGTTGCAGCGTCCAGGAACTGACGAACGATGAAGAGGAGGTTTTGTTGCTCTGTATTTCTTCCTCGTCTTTGAGAAGGAATTTTTGAACCTTCGGCGGGAGGAGTCGGGGATGGCGGAGACGGAGAGGAGGGAAGGATCGACCTAAGAAGAAAGTCGGAAACCGTTTTAAACTGAATTGAATTTAAAATTAATAATAATATTAATTATTTAAGTGGGAAAAGATGAAATCTAGAAGTGGAATTGAAATTCCGGGTGGAAACCGTGTTGCTAGGTTGTAAACTAAACCCTGAATAATAAACTTATTGCAAATCATGCCCTCTTTAAATCTTTAATTATATTGAGGTACTTAGTAAAGTGTCAAAAATAATTAAATAAGACTCCCTCGACCCTAATTAATCAAAATTTTAAAGAGAGGAAGTCACTTTAGTCCCTGACTTTAAAGGTCGAGCAGTTTCATTCCAATTTTTTTAATAAGATTAGGTTCGACAATGGTAAGGTAAAAATTCGAAAATTGTGGTTATAATCGTCCTTTTTTTATATGGTTACCCCCTGTACCATTATAGTGATGAATTTTCTACCCATAATAGTTATAATTATGGTATTTTAGTCATATTCATGATTATTATATAAATATAATAATTATTTAATATTAATATATTAGTATATACTAATAATATAAATAAGATTTTCACTATACTAAGTTTGAATGGTGTTTGTGTTGAATATTATTTTTGATTGTGACATAAGTTTATATATTTATTAAGATAACATTATGATGTTCCATTACAAATGTGGTAATAAACACGAATATAAGGTTAACATCGTAGTTAATAATCACGATTATGAATATAATTATGACATTGAAAATTGCACCCGTAATGGTTACGGTATGTGATTTAAAAATATGGTATATTTATAGAATTTATCATACCTACCTGCACCATAGGTTGGCCCTAAATAAGATGTCCAAGAATGAAGCAACTCCCCTTTATTAACAACAATGTTAAATACAAACAAATTGCAAATACTGTAACAAAACACCTACATAGAGTTCGAGCTTCCTCATTTGGAGAGGCTCGAACCCTTCCAATCGGACTCTAGTCCGGATCAACAAACTACTAATCTTCGGTCACCTCTTGTATGGATCCACAGCTCCACATGCCCGTAGTCCTGGTCCTACGGTGTCCCAGTCAAATGAAAAGAAGGTCCTCTCAGGGAGTCTTTTTCGGTGTCTGCTTCCCGTTTGAGATCGGAGCAGGTGTTTCAGCTGCAGAAGTCGAGGTCTCACCATTGATGTCCTCGAAACTACTTACAGGATCTGCATATGAACGAGTACAAGGCCACCTATAAAGAGAAGACGAGACCCTTCTTTAGCATAATCGATAGAAACTTGCAAGATTTCACAAAATCAATGAATTCTTCATTTACCACTCACCTGCTTGCCTTTATCGTCTCACCATGTATTGTAACTTTCTCTTCAAATACATCGCCTGCACGATAACTCGAATAGCAGGTTTGAATTAAAAGAAAAAACTACTAAACCTTCACATTTGATATTTTCACCCAGAAAGGTGCAACAAGTACTTAATTCAGTTCAATGTTTATTCCACTACTAATACTGCATAAACTCTAAGCTTACTGGGTTTGTCATTCAAGAGAGATTTGCCAAATTACCATTCAAACTACAGCAAAAGATCCACTATCACAGTCTAAAACTGCAACATACCATAGAATCTTTCTTCTACATGTACCATTAGAGTCAACCCAACACAGTCATGAATCTTTCTTCTACATTTAATCTTGACGTGTAGACAAGACAAGAAAGAACACTGCAGTTTTCCATAGTTCACAAGCTATGAATTCATCAAAATTGACATGCAGCTCTCGTTATGTCAAGACAAAGGCGAATGAATACAAGAAAAAGAAATGCAAATGCTCACCTCCATATATAGTTTTAGTTGAAAAGTACTTTGCCATCAACCGATGAGTGTAATCAACTTCATACCTTATGTATTTGTTAATATCCTCCAGATTGTCAAGATTAGGCCTAGTCAGAAGACGAAGAATATGATTATGTATTGATATATAAGATGCAAGAACAGAAGATATTGAAATTGGGTTCAGATAATATTAATAGTAGAGTGATAATATTAATCTGTGGATGACAGATTGAGCACGGAATTGCAATAATAACACGGAAAATAAGTTTCCCTAGATCGAATTGCAGCTGGTCACAGGGCAAAGGATGAGTCTTTGCTTCTTATACTTGTGTTTTCGAAATAATAATCAGTACACACTGCATGAATAACCATTTGATTTTTATCTAGAAATTAGGAAGAAAACCCAGAAACAAAAGTTGTTAATTTAGGCAGTGTAGACGAATATAACCAGGTTGGACAAACACGTAAGTAGGTCGCGATTGTAAGTGTCGAACAAAGTACGCAACTTGCTAAAAATACTATCTTGGGGATGGCAATTCTTGTACACACGCAGAAAAGAAAAGGATGAAGATGTAAGAGAGGAAGTTACTCAAAGCTCTGAGTCTGGGCCAAGTCCGGCTTCGTTTCCTCCGCTGCCGACCCCGACCTTCCATTGTTGGAATCAACACCAACCTTCAATGGACGAAAAACAAAAAGATTAATACTTCTTGAAAACTGAGCTCAGAAAAACGTATAAACATAATAAAGATAGAAGACGAAGGACCTGAGGTTGAGCTGCAGTAACCTCGGAGATGGAGGTAGAGGGAGGAGGAGGAGGCGACGGAGCTGCCATTATTTATCGTCTAGAGTGCCCTACTCGGCTACTCCAGCTTAGACGATGGCTGAAGGGATGAATTGGAAGATTGAAAAGGGTTGTAAATAATTCGACTTTGATTCTGCTAGTATTCAATTAGACCCATGGATTGACGCCACTACTGAAGATAAAGAACAGCTAAACAGAAATAAAATTTAAAAAAAAAAGAAGCAAATGTGGCTGCTGGGATTCGAGCCCAGGTCTCCACGGCCACAACGTGGAATTCTTACCACTAAACTACAGCCACATGTTGTCTCTTATTCAAAGTATAATGTAATAACCCTTTTTAATTTAGATAATCAAGAAGTTGCTTGGAATTCAAGTTTGTATTAAAACTTACAAACATCACAATTTTAATTTAAAGTTATAGAGAGAGTTATGGACTAGCTTGTGATTGGCTAAATCCATTGTATACAAATAATTTTAAATTTATTACTATTAGACAAACAGAAAACAAGGTAATGTACTACTAGTGTTACTGTACATGGAACTTAGTACTGCTATACACATACCAGGCCAAAGCAGACCCCTTTAACTAAAAAACTTCTAAGCACCAAACCTATCTATCCATTCTGTACAGAGTAAATAAAGAACTATGACAACATCGTTAGCAAATCTCTGGTCGACACGATGCCTTGAACCAAAAACACCATTCATCGATCAACCTATGCAGATACCCCTAAATAGTAATTACAGATGTACACATTCCCCTTTCTTTTCCTTACCTCAGAGACTAGGCTAGGAGAGATGGAAGGAGCCTTGCCCTTCTTTTATTGCATATAATATCCTCTCCCTCATTTTCTCCTGCAAAAGAAAAAGAAACCGCAGTTTAGAAGACTGCAAGAACTCGGTATAGAATGGAGAAGGGGGAAAAAACACTTACTTTAGAAGAGTAAGGCGGTAACTTCAAATAATTGGCGCATGTCATCACGCTCGGTAGCTCAGCATCAGCTGCCATGCTACAGTGCTGGGAAAACCAAACCAATATCAGCTATACTCTATATCTCTAGAAAATAACTGAATGAATTATTCATATATTATCAATGTTATACCAGTATAGTGAAATATTCTCTCTAATATACCTTTCTAACGATTGTCAACTTTGGATGGAGGGATGCTAAACCTCCTGGAGGTAGCCGAGGTGCCCCAGTAACAAACTGCACAAATGCCCGTCTCTGTTCTTGATCAAACTCTAGCATGATCTCCAGCAACTGAGGACCGCACGAATATATTAGGTTGACAGAGGTATCGATAAGGTTGATGGACAAAATTGAAGGAAGTGAGTGAGTAAAAGTGGGGGAGGTACTAACATTTAAAATGGGTAGACTACTAGCTGTGTATCCATGATCAAACTTGATATGATCCCGAAGCTCGAAGAACTGTATGCATATAAATATAATCAATGAATCAAATACGTACGAATGCAGAAAGAAATTGCTCATTGTACTCCAACCATCATCAAGGGTAAGTGCTTACGGTCCAAAACTCTTGTTCCCCACATAATAAGCGCTCTACTTCCTCCTCGCTGAATATTTCAAGATTTTGAACCGGGAATGCCTAAAAATTTAGAAAGGAATTGTTAAGTGCAAAAGGATGGAAAGAAGAAGAACACTTTCGACTAGGACTGATAATTTCTAACTCCTACATGATAATACTAGTTCAACCAAGTAGGTTTAGATAATTACCTGATCGAATCCTGATTTGAAAGCTTTAACTTGTCTAGATATCCCGGTCCCGATGGTTGCATCCATGACAAGTGAAACGTACTCCTCCAAGTTGGTCGCATTTACCTAACATAGACAAAAAAAATGGGTTTAAAAATTTCCAAGTTGGAAAGAATATATACAGATTCGAGTTGTACGTACCAGTGTATGATCAGGACTAGAAGAAAGAACATAATCAGGATATCCAGGGAGAGTAAAATCAAGGCAGAGATCCTCAAAACTCATATTCCTGAAGCAAGATACGCAGTTCTGGACAGACTCCATTGATTTCCTCCTATCAACAAGAGCTTGAAACTCCAGCATTGCCCTGCCAAGCTCAGGATCGAACGAGAGGATATCGAATATAGAAAGCTCCTTCATAACACAAGTGAACATAAAAAAAATTAAGTACTAGTTTTATAAAATAAAATGAATTTTTTAAATATATTGTAAAAAATAATACCTGCCCGATGATGAGTTTGTAGAAGGCTTTAGAGAAGTGGATATCCAAAAATCTTCTATCTTGAAGAGCCCTTGCGACAAGCTTTCCCAAAAGAACAAATCTACTTATTACCTCAGCCGATTCCTTATCATCAGATGCAAATAAGGCAGGAGAAATTGGGCAAGGAAAAAGACCAAGCTGACATGGCACTATGTCAGAATCCGAGACCTTGGAGCTTCTTCCTGCTGAGGCAAAAGGCCGATGATCCCCTCTCCACATGAAAAGGCCAGGTTTCTGAAACTCGTGGCTAATTGAAGTGAAGAACTCCAACGTGGGTCCCAGACCAGTACCTACCTCATCATCGAATTCAACTTCTAGTGGGCCCCTTCCCTTACTAGCGGGGATTTCCATCATTTGTGCAGCAGAGTCCATAATACGATCACGATGCACTATAAACTTATTCCTAGACATACCCCCAACAATGCTCCTTCTCTCAGCAGAGTGAGCTTGGGACTGACCAAAAGCAGCTAATCTGAAATACTTAAACCTGCCCTCAAAACTGAACAAGAAAGGGCATGAAGATAACAACTTTGTGCACCACAAGGGCATAGCACCAATGGATACAACCAAAGGGTCACGCAGCTGCTGTTCCAGTTTCTCTGTCAGTTTGTTACTTACAAACTCACTTTCTGTCTGAGAAGGAAACACTGCCTTCAAGTAGTTCAAGTCATCGATTCTTCCTTCAGTGAAAGATGACATGCTCTGTCGTGAAGCCAGTTGATACGCTAGTTTGTTCAACAAGTTCATGCTCTTTAGCAAGATCAAGATATAAAAAACAGAGCTATACTCTTTCAAGTCAGAGGCAAGTTTTCCAGCAGATAGACACAATAGTTGAGGTATGCCTTCGCTTCTATTGGAAGGAATTGGCTTTTCGGCCAAATCCACAGACAAACTATTTCCATGTTCAATAGCCTTTCCAAATGTTAAAGTGTAGACTTGTGTCCAGAATTTTGAACCAGCAACCATGTCACCTTCCTTGTTCAATTGTTGTTCGAGAATGGCTTGATATAAGGTAAGTTTTCCATCCAGCTGCTGTCCATTTAAGTAAAGTACCAACTTTGAGATAGAATCATCGTTGTCAGAGGATACAGGACAGTCTATCATTTTGACATCCACCTCAGAGGATATCACCTGAGAGACCTAAAATAATTTTAAGTAACAACACTGTGAGTTACTACTGCACCTTAAAAGATCGGCATATTCTATATTGGAGCTAAGAGAACTTCCCTAAGGTCGAGTTGAAAACAATTGATATAAGTTCTTGAATAGCCAAAAAAGGACTGACAACCAGGGATGGAGATGATTTGAAGGAAAAATATCTCAATGCATTTAGATAAAATCACTTAATTAGGGCAAAGTACTTGAGGTACATATAACCCATCCCTGTCACTAATTCAATCATATAATTCCAGAGCAAAGTGGTTGAGAGACAACTACACATTCAACATTGTTGAAAAGAAATCAAATAACTTAAAGTCTTACCCCAGCAACTTCAGCCAAAGCATGTTCAGCAGAATTAGTCTGTGTTTCTGTAACTGCATGTCCAGGTTGTGTTTCAGTAACTGGTTCTCCAGGTTGTGATTCTGAGAAATGACCGTCTGCTTGTCCAGGTTGTATGTGTGATAGAGAAGCATCCTAGACAAAAGGACAGGTGTGAAATAAGGAAAAAAAATACTTATGTTTAGTCTTGTGTGTACAACAGCATTTCTCAGTAAAAACCAACAAATTCCTATTAGCATGCTAACCTGCATATCTTTATTGTCAGAATCCTGATTTTGATCTTCATCAGGTTCCTTTTCAGATGTATCAACTTCAATACTCTCGCTTCCTTTTCGCGTGACCTTAGGGAACAGAAATCTCTCAATGGCATCCAAAGACGAGAGAGGATCGACTAGAACATCCTGATGGTAATCAGATAGGCATGCCTCCCCTTCTTCCTTTACAAAGTGGACTCTTAAGCTCGGATATGGTATGGTCCGTTCATATGGGGCAGTCACATAATAATTTCTTAGCTTGGACCCATGAGTCGAAACAATGGGGAATGTCTCAAGAGAAGATAGTGCACTCTGTAATTTCCTTACTAGAACCAGCAGAGGAGTATCTTCAGAGTGGTTGCCCGACAAGGGCCACAGCAGATTAACAAGCCTTTCAAACCTTTTCTCTACAACATTCATGCTGCAATATTGACCATCAACTCCAGATTTTTCACAAAAAGATAAATAACTCACCAGTGAATTCAGGATTCCACTCTCAATTAGTTCAAATGTGGAAATGGGTTCTTTGCCAGTGATCTTCTCCACAATTTGACTTAAAAGGGAAAAAATCTTTTCTTCAGAGAGAACAGAATCTTCATTCTTGGATACATTCATCAAATAAGTCAACTCAGTTGAAAATGATCGAAGCTGCTGTAGAACATCAGTTAATGCTCCACCAGAGCTGCAAATTTCTTGAGGGAAGTAATTCGTGCGTATATGCGTTGCAAGATTAAGAATTGCATCCTTCTCGAGATTGCAAGGTGGTGCTTCAGAGGATGCAGTAGGCTGAGCAGTATCAAAAGTGAAGCACAAGCATCTATGCACTCCCCTTGTAGCCGCCTTTGGACCAAAGTCAAGAAAAAACTGGCTACTTCCAGAAGATGTCTGAAATAACTTGTTGGAGATCTCTTCGGGTTGCAAGAGTGAATTAATTGCAAAACAAACGCCCTCTTTCATGAAGGAATTCAAAAAAACATCAGGAAGCTTCTCTAAACATGTTTCAGCAATTTGCAAGGCCGTCATCAGAACATGCTTATCTTGCCTAGTGAATACTCCAGCTAGAAAACTGCAAGCTTAACAATAAAAAGGATCCACGCTAATTAAATTCTAGCCAATGATTTATTTTTTAAATGGACCACCAGGAACTAGATTTTTTGCATTAAATGAATGTCCGATTGTACCTCGAAGTATTGCAGATATTAAGCACTTGACCAAGAACGTTACTTGAGCTCAAAGAAAACAAATTTCTGATGATAGATAAGCAGCTGTAGCATACAACTAAATTTGGCCCTGAGTTAACCATCTGAAAAAATGGAATAACAATTATATAATGGAATAGGATTGAAACTGCATTCTTCGGGAGGTTAAAAATTATTAACCTGAATCAGCAAAGGAAGTACATGGATCCCAAAGTTACACAAGCACTCCGGATTACTTGCTAAAAAGGCCTCCTTTTCTGAAACTTGCTGAACATCAACTCTATTGATTGGGCAAGGAAGCAGCTCTTTCAACAACTTCAGAACATCCTGTACCTGTGGTTATAACCAGATTGCACCCACCCAAGGAAACTGCTGATTAGATCCTAATGTTGTAAGCGAAGGATTCATTAAACATTAATCCCCCCACCACACACACCAGAATAACTCCCTTGGCCTCTCGAATCCTCTTTTTTAAGTTGCAATTGATTAGAGCAACAAGAAAAATAAGTTCCTTTATTTTTTGCACAAACCGGAAAGCTTTAGTATAAAGACTGGTGGAAAAGGCTTGTTGCCCGCACCAAGTCGAACTCATTTTAGATTTGCCAGTAAATAGTTTTCTTTCTGAAGAATTACACCACAGCTTTCTTTCCATGCAAGGGTGTGGTGGAAGTATGTTTTAAATTTCTTCTGTTATAGACTTCAGTAACCAGCAATTGCAATATCAGGGTAGAAACATTCTGCAAAATTGAACTTTGCCCAGAACATGATTTCAACAGCACATGTAAGCATATCCAAAAGGGCCACCCCATTCTCAGCAAGTAAAATATCTCTAATAATCGTAAATGAAATTTCAGTAACAGGCTATCGCAATATCAAGGTAGAAACTTTTTGCAAAACTGAGCTTTGGCAAGAACAGCACGATTTCAATTATATGTAGACATGTCCAGAAGTGCCACCGAATTCTCAGCATCTAAAATATCTCTAGTAATACAACATGTATCTCTACAGTAAACAACAAACTTAGTTGCATAGTTATGAGCCTGCAGTATAGTTACTCTGAAAGGGACGCGTCAACATTAAAAGAAAGCAATACATGAATCAATTTCCTTATGTAGAGAGGAAGGATAAAACCTAACCTGAACATGTGCACTTGCTAGGTGGGGAGAGGACATGCCAAGAGATATATCACTGGCAGATAACACATCCTTCAAAAGGTTGCTAATATTAAGCTCATGTAGAGTCTTAAAAGCAGAAGTAGACCCTGCAGCTAGTTTCATGAGCAATCCAAAAAGAGCCTGCCAAACATATAAAAATTTCAGCGCTCCCCCTTATTAAGGAATTCATTCCTAATTCCTACTAAGCATTCCCCCTTACACATTACAAGAGAATTCCTACTGCCCAGGAACATATGAACTTAGTCACTTACACAGTAAACTGGTGGCGATAACATGGTGTGGCTGTTCAAATTGATCCTATTTATAACTTGATTGATCAGCCCATGCTTACAAAGTTCATCCAACATCTCCGGAGACTGCCATATTTTATCGACTATCTTAATCAAGCAAATAGACACACTTTCGACGATCTGAAAATTATTTAGATCACAAATCAATTATAATTTTTAATAAAAATTGCATTCAACAAGATAGAGAGAAATGTATCTCATGCGAACCTGTCTATCCTCATACTGTAATAGATTGCAAAGCAGGGGAGCTGCATCCTTGACGAAAAGCGTTGGACATTCAGAAGGCAGCTTCTGGCAGATATTCACCACAGTGGACAGCGCTACCCGCTAAAACAAACAAAACAACGAGAGGTGGAGAAATTTTTTCATTTAAATAAACATTACTAGTTAATGAAGAATCACATAAACACTAATAGAAAACTAAGAATCAAGGTGTCTAGAGACAGCAAATGCAGAATCAATGTACTACCTGTACACTTGTTGAGAAAAAATCAATGAAGCTGAGCACAGCCATTATGGCATCAGCCTGTAAGCAAGCTAGTGGTTGTTCCCGCGATATTTTCTCAAGAGCTTGCAAACACTATATCAAGTATGTAAGAGGAAAAATAAGTTCCCAGTGTAGAATCACAATTCCATTTAAAATACTAATTTAAATGACAATAGCGTGCCTGCTCAGCTACATCCAAATACTCAATTGCCATCAACCGTCCACATAGAGCAGAGATAGCACCATCTCGAACAAGGAACACTGAAGAACTTGGCAACACGTCACAAAGATGAGTCATTGCCCTCAGAGCAAGCAGCATTATCTCAGGGTTGCTCTCCTGCTTGGCGAGCTTTACGAGGATTGGGGAGAATGCGTCTGAATACGCACTTGTCAATGAATCTTCCGTGCAAAAGGATAAGACTTCACAGAGCTCTGTAAGTGCTGCTAATTGCTTGTCAGCTCCGGTTTCTTCAGACAAGCTTGACAGAATCGTCTTTAACTTAGACTGGTCTCCATGATGTCGATTCCTGTGGTACTCACGGAAACCAGTATACCTAGGATCTACATCATTAGAATTACATGAAGTATATTCCCTCTCTCCTTCACCTTCTGATCGGCTTGATGCCGAGGCAGTTGATGAAGTCTCCATGTCTGCTTCATGAGATTGTACTGTTGAGTTGGTAGATTTATCCTTAGTCTGTACATATGAATTTGATGAGCTCGGTTTAAACTCTAATGAATTACAAGCACGTTTATCAGCAGGCAATTCTTTTACCACTTCAGCTCGCTTCTGCCCTCGATTTTCCATAGGCAATACAGTGTCCTTTATCTGCAAAAAAACAATGAACGTAGAAAATTATAAGTGAAAGCATGTATGATAATTGATATGGTCAAATACTTCACAGCAACGAAAACCCAATTAAGAGTATTGTCAGCTCCAAAAATCCAACCTTTAGATTTCATTGATTCGAAAGACGCAAAAAAGTTCAAAAAAGAATGAAAAAAAAAAAAAGCATCACCACGCACATGAATCTGTCCACTGCACGGTGAATCTCTCCAAGGAACAGAGCGCCGGGAGCTCAAAATAATGAAACGAAAAAAGCAAGAGTATCTATTTTAGAGTGAACAAAAAATCTTGAACGAGAGATGAAAATTTGGCATTTGTCGAGAGAAGTTATCAAGAAAAACATAAATTCAATGATAAGAACAGATTATTTCTTAAACAAAACATTAATTATCCATATAGATTGCATTCCAGTTTCAGTACCTAAATTAGTCTGACTTAATCGGTCTTCGAAACCCTCGAAGAATTCAATTCTTATGGATTTAACAATCGAATACCCTTGACAATTTCCTTTCTCTGATCTTTGGAACTTTACCTTTTCTTTCTTTTCTGATCCTCTTTGATATCTCAGAAGGGGGAAGATAGAATAAATACAGAGTAGGCGCAAGGAGACCCGACGGAAGGGGAGAACAAGATACGAACAAATAAGCTGCTACAAGAAATGAAATTAGAATAATGATAGAGTGCGGCAACCCTCATATAATCTGATGGACGTTTCGTGATGTAAAGGTATATATGAAATAAAATTAGGTCGATAATAAATATACTGTTTAATTCAATAGGTCTAATATTTAAGTAAACGAAATTATAAAAAGTAGATTAATTCAGTTTAATTAATTAAATTCTAAAAATAGATTAGCTATTTTAATTAAAACAATAATTTATTAACTATTTTAGAATAAATTAAATTATTAAAATAGGATAATATATTAAAATTTTAAAATAAATAAAATATAATATTTTGAATAAACTAAATTAAATCATTAAATATACAATTTATTTAAAAAAATTATAATGAATTAAATTAATTACGATAATATATTTAAGTTTAAGTCTTTTCGCAATTAATTAAAATAATTTCAAGCAGTTTGACTTTTTGTCATTTTGATTTTATTTCTTATTTATAAAGTTCTGACATAACTATCCATTACAAAAAATTAGTATAATTATTAGGGAAATGTGCTTAGGCCTTAGGTAGATTGAAATTTGAATACTAGTTTAAGTTTTGTTTTTAATTGTATACAATTTAAATATACTTCAATAGTTTTTGTTTTTTTTGCAATTCAAGCAATAATCTTAAAACATACCGAAAATAGATCAAGAAACCTTTTTCCATCCAAGCAAGGGCGATACCGTTAGATTAAATGTCAAATTGGTAATATACTTGATAGTTCACTTGCGTATATTTGTACCATACGTCCCTTATTAAAGGAAGATATATATAAACTTAAATCAAGCCAAAAATATGTAAATCTATATAACTACATATTAACAAAGGAAATAGAAAATAAGGATTAATAAATCTCCAGACGTGGCATGCAAGCTTGGTCTAGTTACATTACATTGCAGGCTAATTTAGTCAACTTTTGGCCAAAAATATAAGAAATAATTAGTCAACTTCATTTGGAGTCATCACCACAACCTAGAGCAGCCCCCGACGGAACCTCTACTCGGTCCGGCGATCTCCACCACCTCCATTATCTACGCTTCCTCCATCATCGTGCCTCGTAGCCTCCACATTCTCCGGCAACCTCAACGTGAACCTGCAGTCACTTCCCGATCGGTTCTGACCGACAAAAGAATGTCCCGTCGAGTGCCACCTAGGATACCTCTCAGCAGCCGCCGACGCCGCCGGTTGTTCTCCACTCCATATCTTCGCTTTCTCTTTCGCATCGTCATCACCCATCCCACCGCTGACCACATCCTCCGACATATCCACCGCCGCGGTTTCCTCCTGCGTGGTCGCAGAAACGTCGCTGGGAACCAGTATCTCCGGAAACCTCTCCTGAATCTTCGCCGGCGGTAGGTCAAGATTCGCTCGACAGACAGGACACGACGTGTGGTCCTGGAGCCATATATCGACACACTCTTGGTGAAACACGTGGTAGCAGATCGTCAGGAGTCGGAGGACGCTTTCGTCCTCGAATTCCGACAGACAAATCGCGCATTCTAGGTCGAGATTTTCTCGTCGGAGGTACTTCACGTTTTCATAGACAAGTGTAGGGAAAGCGGCGAGCGTTGTGGGGTCCAGGCCGGTCTGGGTTTTCCCACTCGATGAATCGGATGGGCTTAAGGAGGTGTCGATCTGCCGTTGTTGTTCCCGCCGCCGCATGTAACATTTGAATAACAATAAAGAGAACATACCGGAAATGAATACCACGACAAACACAATTACCAAGACTACTGATGTCGGAGAGTGTCTGTAAGGTCCCAACACTTGTCGTGATGGGCTCGGCATAGCTTGTAATAAGAGAGGTTTATGTTTGCCGCTCGAAGGTTTGCCGGAGATTCGGATGCTCCGGCAGCACGTAAATGCATGAAGTAGGAGAAACAGAAAAAAAGCAAGTTTTTTTTTTTGTCTTCGATGAAGTCTGGAAAGAAGGATTCGAAGCAATAGTCTAATTCAAGGCTTGATTTGGTGTCTGCAGTTAATGTCTTTTGTAAAGAAGTTGGAGCAGTATAACCTTATAAAGTAAATTTCTGGTAATTTATTTCAAATATTAGTCTAGAGGATATCGATCTAGTAGATATAATTCTTCGCTCTTATGTATGCGGTTTAAGATACTGCAGCAGGATATACATATGGACTACACTTTTACGTATGCTGGGAACCGAGACGTGTTTTACATTTATACTTTAAAATATACCCGATAAAATGGGCCGATCAGGGAATATTGAAGACGTGCCTGCCGGATTCTGATAGTTTTCATAAAAACAACAAAAGGAATAAAATATGTGTCATTATTATGCACAAGTGTTCAAGTATCAATACCGTAGGAAGGAAGATCTAGGACTACTTGGTATACAACTCACACGTAGCGCGGTAGCGCTAGGTTAATTAACTATTTACTTTTTATAAATTTTGAGAGCGAATAATTTGCTAATTAAATTATGAAAATTATAATTTATTAAATATATCTATTTTTATTCAAAAATTATCAAAATCTCAATTACCAAGTTTGAAAGTAAAAATAAGGGTTAGTTCTCAAATAGGGATCAACTTTACATGGTTCGACAAGTAAATACCTATTTTTTTTGCCGCAAATAGGTTGTCCAACTTTGTGAAATTAGCAAATAGGTACCTACCGTTAATTTTCCGTTAAGAATAAACGGAAAATAACGTGATGAACAAATAAGTACCTGAACTTGATATAGTTTGGCAAACAGGTACCTGAACTTACACGAATTAGCAAGTAGATACCTGAATCGATTCAAAAATTGCTTCGGTCAAACCACATTTTGTTTATTTAAAAAAAGTAGAGTTTATATTCCAAACACATGTATGGTTAAACTCTAGACGTCCTCGGTGCATTAAAGAAGCATTATGAACCCATCGCTTGGGTCCATCACGATATGTAGGTTTACGGGTTAATCTGTACGATCCATTCTCGTTTTAATTCTATGATATAAATTTTACATATTAACTAGTTGACTCGCACGACCTCATAAACCCTACTTAGATGTACCGAGAACGTCTAAAATTGAGTCATGCATGTGTTTGGTATATAAACCCTACCTTTTTTAATAATAAAAAAAAAGTGGTTCGACCAAACTGGTTTAAGAACCGATTTAGGTATCTACTTGCTAATTCGTGTAAATTCACACATGTTTGTCAAACCATATCAAGTTCAAATAAATATTTGTTCTTCACGTGATATTTTCTGTTTATTCTTAACGGTAGGTACCTACCTGTCAAAAGTTGGGTACCTATTTGATAGTTAACCATAAAAATAAAGAGCTAATTTGCGTATAATATAAGTTTGCCACGGTGAAGAGGCTGCAGTAGCATCGATCAGTACGCAGCAGGGGAGCTTTCCGATGAAGAAACCACAAGACATAATAAATCACTGATTCCAATAGCACTAATTATTCATTCAGACATCATCATAACAGAAACGGTAATCTAGTCAACGCTGAGGCAGTCATACATTACTCACGGACATATATAGGAACATGACCAAATACCAACCAGAATCTATCTACTACAATGTTTCAACTCTCTCAATATTATGTCTGCTGTCAGGAGCACAACGACACACTCAAACAAGAAAAACAAGAACACACTTACCACCACCATGTCTAAACCTAAAAGATAGTTGAAGAGAGGAAACACATACCAATAATGACTTCTCAAAGAGGACGCCTATTCTATCCCTGGCACCATCTATAGCATCATATGCTGATTCTGCGATAGGAATTGACAATGAAAAATGCAACTCTTAGTAAGTTTATAGCAGTTGAAAACATCTACATCCCCAATGGGAGCCATTGCAAAATGAAATATAGTCAAGCAACGGATGTGACGACAGCCAGAATTTTGTATAAATAACAGACTTCACAGAATAACTAAGTTATAGCGTGCGTGGAACAGGCAAATCATTAACAAAATAAAGTCTTTCCTGGGTCCCTCAGCACAAGTCACCACCAAAACCTAAAGTTATGGAATGATTATTGTAGAAACTGTATCTACTCATCATCTTTACCAGAAGTTGGGCCATGAGCAAGACAAATTTTGGTGTGCGTCAAATCTACTTCATAAAGTTAATAGATAATCCACATTACCAAATCAACTCTCCCTTGAAGTTGGATCTAGTAGGTCACACCAGTATTGTAGTTTTATTTTCAAAAGCCTGTTGATAGAGAAATTACGCTTGTTTATATAAGGAACTCTATGACTAAACGTCCATTTGCAACATTTAACTGTTGTCTCAACACCAAAACTTTTTTTTCAAACTCTATGGGGGAGCTTCCTTGTACAGTTAAGCTTAAATGCTGTTATTTTCCTCTTAGTGTTAGCAGATCTTCCTATATTCACCACCATAGATACAGTTCTACAAGCTTTTCTTTGTTAACCCATGTGCAACAGCAAGACGAAAATCATAACTTAAGGCTATGTGATTTCACAAGATAAGGTTAGCTGCATAGAGGTGTAATGTATGCTGAAAATTCCATGCATCAGGGTCATGCTATATACACCTCATGGTGCTATGAAACCGTAAGTAGTTAGAAGGACAAGGAAGGGGAAAGATTCATTACTTGAGAATTTGGATAACCCATGCCTTGTGAGAATTGACCTTGATGAGCAAGCTGAAACATTCACCCAATCAATCAAAAAGCGAAGGAAAGGTGACTAAGGTTGAAAGCCAATCAAATCCAGAAACGCTGAAACACGCAAGAAATTGTGAAAGCACGCTACCTGAACATTTTGAATGTGCTGAGAAGCAGGAGCATCTTTTCTACCAGATGAATCACCTCCTTTAGCTGAACCCTTGGTGTCTCCCTATAGATAGGCAGACCAATACAGATCAAATAGATCGATACACAAGTATAACCATGATACAATATAACAAAAAAAAAAATACTAACCTCCATCTACACCAACCAGTTCAAGCCATGAGAAGAGTTCCAGCATAAAGAAGAAGACACAGATCAGTCAATTTTCTAGGATCAATTTGGAACAAACCCCAATATTCAAACCAGCGAATATTAATTTTCGATCAATCATAATAGTCAAACATCGTTAGCCAATTCCAATAAAGTTGAAAATTTTACAATTCAATTTCAGCAGGTAATAATCCTCTTACCTCTCTATATCTGGCTAGGTAAATCTTCAGAGGATCGATGTATTCCTCGAACCCCAGAGTAGCCATAGCCCAGAGCAGGTCATCCCCATTAACAGTCTTTCTCTTCTCCTTCTGGCACTTATCGCTCGCCCTAGAAAGTACAACGGCCGGATCAAGCAAAAAGAAGATAGTTTGAAAATCTCAGAAATCGAAGTCGAATCGAGGCACTCACTCGCTGGTGACGAAGCTAATGAACTCAGAAACACATTCCTGAACGATCTCCTTGGCATCCTTGGCGATCTTGCCGTTGGCAGGGAGGCCCTTCTTCATGATACGGCTGATGTTGGCGATAGGTAGGTACCTGTCTTGCTCGCGGACGTTGGAGCGTCCGGGGCTGTGGTCGCCGCTATCATGGCTCGCTCCCGGACTCCCTGGAGTATCCGCCATCGCGCCCGCCTGAACAAAATCTCAAAAACAGAACGTCGGCCATGAAAACCTAGCTGAGTCGCAGAGCGAGAAGAGTAGAAGATGCAAGAGTTACCTTTGGTTTGTAATTGGCGCGGGAGAGACGTAGAGTGAAAGGAGGAGTTTTAAAAAAATGGGCGAAGGTCTGGAGATGGAGATTTGGTGGGAGGCGAGAGGAGATCGAACGCTTGAGAAGAGGGGAAGAAGGTGACGATGGAGATGAGACTCTGCGAGCTGATCAATATAAATCAACACCGTCCATTACTCTCTCCTTTCTACCGATTAATTGGACCCGTTTTCTGTATTCGGAGCTCCGAGTTCTCTCTCCTGCGCTGCTCCAGTGTATCGATCCTACCAATTAGTTTTTTTAAAAGAAAATAGGTATTGTAAAAATAAAATTAGAAAAGTTGGTATATAAGCAAAATATTTTGAAATTTGGGTATATACGTTACCGTGGGTAGCGCGTTTTTTCAATAGGCGCTACCTTGGATAGCACCTATTACAAATGTCTTCTTTTTAAAAAAAAAAATTTATGTTTCGATGTTTAATTAAAACTAAAATTATGTATCTATTAAAAATAAATAAAAAAATTATAGTAAGTAGATATTTTAATTGTGATTCCAATGATGCAAAAAAATATTAAATTTGAATTTACGGATTGACTGTACGCTCTGTCGTAAGTTGAGATATGAAAATTTGACTTAAAAAATTATAACTCATACCATGTAAGTCCAAACTTACTATAACATCATTTATGTCGTAATTCAATTATCTACCTAGACTACTTTTTTTAATTAGAAATGCAGTGTTTTTTTAACATAACATCGTTTGTTTTATAATTTGACCGAAATAATTAAATACATTAGGTGAGAATTTTAATTATGTACTTACTCAAAAAAATTACAGTACGTAGATAATTTAATTACGAATTAAATGACGCTAACTATGCATTAATTTTTTACATTTAGACGGGTCATATAATACGATACGAAAAAAACTTCACATACGATAAAAAAATCTAAGTAGTGATTTCACTGTTTAAATAGTGAAATCACTATTTATATTTTTTTTGTATCGTATTATACGGTCAGTCTAAAA
Organism: Chamaenerion angustifolium; assembly: GCA_946814005.1. Taxonomy (NCBI): domain Eukaryota; kingdom Viridiplantae; phylum Streptophyta; class Magnoliopsida; order Myrtales; family Onagraceae; genus Chamaenerion; species Chamaenerion angustifolium. The sequence goes on from OX328275.1 coordinate 32,075,003, forward strand.
GTCACAAATTAACGCATAGTTAGCATTATTTAATTTGTAATTAAATTATCTACACACTGTAATTATTTTGAGTAAGTACATAATTAAATTTCTCACCTAATACATTTAATTATTTCAGTCAAAATATAAAACAAACGATGGTAGGTTAAAAAATCACTGTATTTCTAATAAACTTTTTTATCCTATGTAGATAATTGAATTACAACATAAATGATGCTAAGTGTGGTGAGTTTGGACTTACATGGTCTTATTTATAATTTTTTAAGTCAAATGTTCATATCTCAATTTACGGCAGAGCGTACAGTCAATCCGTAAATCCAAATTTAATATTTTTTTGCATCATTGGAATTGCAATTAAAATATTTACTATAAAAATAAATTAATAGATACATAATTTTATTTTTAATTAAATATCTAAACATCAAGATTTTAAAAAATAAAATAAAAAATAAATTTGTAATAGGTGCTACCTTGATTAGCGCCTATTGAAAAAACGCGCTACCCACAGTAGCGTGTATACACCTATTTCGAAAATTCTTTTTCTATATACTTACTTTTCTAAATTGTTTTTACAATACCTACTTTTTAAAAAAAATCATCCTACTATATCTTAATAAGAGGTTTCATGCGAAAACGAAAAAAAAAAAAAAAAAAAAAAGGTAAGTAGTTGGATTATACTGACGTGTTTATTTGATGTAATTATTCGTATTAATAAATTTTTTATGTATAATTTAGTGTATTTGTATATTTAGTTAATATTGATACAATTTCTTTTGTATTGTTGTTAGTATTTCGTTCTTAAACATTATTATTGTTTTTGTTATAAGTCACGATTTTGCTCTTATAATCAACATTTTTCAATACATACGAATCAAACAAAAAATGAATATGAGTTTGAATACAAATTTGCATTTTTTTTAGTTTGATTTACTGATACAAATAATATAAAAATGAATAGTATGACAAAATTGTTATTTTACTTATTTAATAAATTAACGACGTAGTAACAGACGTGCAAATAATAATATGTAGCCGTGCAAATAATAATATGTTCAAAGACATGAAAGCAAATAACTATATAAATAATAACATCATCAAATATATATGTGTCTAACATTTTATACCCAACCCTTTATTCTTTATGACCGTCACAAAAGAGTGGAAAAAGAAACACTAGTTATATCTACTCTAAATTGAATTTATTTCCACTTTGCGTGGAAACCAAGAAACTGAAATGCTCTGTAACAAGGACAGACCATGTACAATTATGGGACTTTATATGAAAATACATAGTTATAATTATAACCGTTATTTTTTTTATATAGTTAACTGTATCATTATCGTAATTATCGTGTTGTACGGTTATGATGATCAATTTTTCTACTTGTAATGGTTATGTTATTTTAGTCATACCCATGTTTATCATATAAATATAATAATAATTTAATATTAGTAACAGAAGTAAGATTTTCACTTTTAAATTTCACAAATGGTGAACTGTAATTTAATGATGTAAATGTTAAATGGTATTAGTGTTAATTCTGAATGATGTTAATATTGCATATTTTTGTTGATTGAGACATAAATTTATGTATTTATTAATATAACATTTATAATGTTTCATTATATTTTATATAATGATAATAAATATGAGTATACGATTAAAATTGGTTAGTAATTATGTATATGAATATGATTATTATATTTAAAATTGTATTAGTTATGATACGTAATTTAAAAATATAATATAATAAAATAATTATTATATTATTTCCGATAGACCGAGTATTTGTACTTGTTTAAACTAAATAAGAAAATGGAAAATAAAGGTAGTGGCTGAAGAGCAACGTTGAGATGCAGATGGATATTCTAGCTCCTCCACTGCGATGCTGCTCTGTTTCTGCCTCCGGTTCCTCCTCCTCCTCCTTTAGCCTCTTCTCATCCACCAGAAGACGACTGAAAAAAGTAAATATATTAGGAAAAGTATTTGAAAAAGTATACCTCGAAATTTTTTTTTTAGCAAACTATGTATACGCGCACCCCGGGGTCGCGCCTATTGGACATAGGCGCACCCCAGGCGTGCGCCTATACCAAATAGTTTTTTTTTTTTTTCAAATTTTTCAATAATGACGACTCGATGTTTAATTAAATATAAAATTATATATCTATTCAAAAAAATTTAAAAAAATTATAGTAAGTAGATATTTTAATTGCGATTCAAATGATGCAAAAAATATTAAATTTGGATTTACGGATTGCCTGTACGGCATGCCGTAAGTTGAGGTATGAAAATTGTACTTAAAAAATTATAACTCGGACCATGTAACTCCAAACTCAACACGGTTAACGCCATTTAGGTCGTAAATCAATTATCTACGTAGGATAAAATTTTTGATTTTTTTTGAGTAAGTATATAACTAAATTTCTCACCTAATGCATTTACTTATTTCGGTCAAATTTGGGTGTAAACGATGGGGGGTTACAAAATTACTGTATTTTTAATCCAAAAAATTATCCTACGTAGATAATTGATTTACGACCTAAATGGCGTCAACCGTGTTGAGTTTGGAGTTACATGGTCCGAGTTATAATTTTTTAAGTACAATTTTCATACCTCAACTTACGGCATGCCGTACAGGCAATCCGTAAATCCAAATTTAATATTTTTTGCATCATTTGAATCGCAATTAAAATATCTACTTACTATAATATTTTTAAATTTTTTTGAATAGATATATAATTTTATATTTAATTAAACATCGAGTCGTCATTATTGAAAAATTTGAAAAAAAAAAAAAACTATTTGGTATAGGCGCACCCCAGGGGTGCGCCTATGTCCAATAGGCGCGACCCCGGAGTGCGCGTATACATAGTTTGCTAAATTTTTTTTTCCGAGGTATACTTTTTCAAATACTTTTTCTAATATATCTACTTTTTGAAAAAGTTCAATATATATGTGTCTAACATTTTATACCCAACCCTTTATTCTTTATGACCGTCACAAAAGAGTGGAAAAAGAAACACTAGTTATATCTACTCTAAATTGAATTTATTTCCACTTTGCGTGGAAACCAAGAAACTAAAATGCTCTGTAACAAGGACAGACCATGTACAATTATGGGACTTTATATGAAAATACATAGATATAATTATAACCGTTATTTTTTTTATATAGTTAACTGTATCATTATCGTAATTATCGTGTTGTACGGTTATGATGATCAATTTTTCTACTTGTAATGGTTATGTTATTTTAGTCATACCCATGTTTATCATATAAATATAATAATAATTTAATATTAGTAACAGAAGTAAGATTTTCACTTTTAAATTTCACAAATGGTGAACTGTAATTTAATGATGTAAATGTTAAATGGTATTAGTGTTAATTCTGAATGATGTTAATATTGCATATTTTTGTTGATTGAGACATAAATTTATGTATTTATTAATATAACATTTATAATGTTTCATTATATTTTATATAATGATAATAAATATGAGTATACGATTAAAATTGGTTAGTAATTATGTATATGAATATGATTATTATATTTAAAATTGTATTAGTTATGATACGTAATTTAAAAATATAATATAATAAAATAATTATTATATTATTTCCGATAGACCGAGTATTTGTACTTGTTTAAACTAAATAAGAAAATGGAAAATAAAGGTAGTGGCTGAAGAGCAACGTTGAGATGCAGATGGATATTCTAGCTCCTCCACTGCGATGCTGCTCTGTTTCTGCCTCCGGTTCCTCCTCCTCCTCCTTTAGCCTCTTCTCATCCACCAGAAGACGACTGAAATCTCCATTCAAGACTCGGTGCTCTCGTGGCCCGCCCCGACGGAGAGACGGCGGCGGTAACAGCGACGGCAATGACAAGAAAGGTTCGTCCTTAAGACATCTCTTTTGATGCATGTCGGAATCGGATGTGTGGATTTCGATCCTCATCACTGGTTACGTATTTTCTCCAGGTAGTGATAGTGGTGGTTCCTCGCTGGACTGGGACAAGGCGTGGTCGAGTTTCAGGAAGCAAGGGAAGAAGACGCTCTTCTCTAATTTTTCTCCCGACAAGTACGTGAGTTGGAATCCGAGGCGATCGGAGTTTCCTCTGTCCGAGGAAATCGATCCGATAAAACGGACCGAACGAACGAACCTGATGTTTTGGACCAGCCCTCAGTTCCAACTCACCGTCGCTATTTTGATCGTCACGTTTCTGCTGCTCTACACCATTCTTTCCCCAGCTAAGTGACTGGTGATGATGATGATAATTCATGTCTGTATTTTCCTCCGAATTCAGTGATTATTGTATACATCTATGCTATTTCTAAATAAAAACATTGTCGCATTCAATGGCCTGTGAAATTTATATGAAACAACTTGATTACTATACTTAAAAGCTTGAAGGGAATAGATAAATCGCAATTTAAATTTGTTCATTCAGCGCCTTTCATTGTTGGATAGATAAGTCAATTCAAACACTAGAATTGATTCATTTTTTTTTGTTTACTATTTTATACTAAAAAACCAAATCAAACTAGATTAAACATATACAGTTTTTAAATCGGTATAATTTAATTGATTAAATAATAAAAATGAGTATTTCTTTGTGTATGCTGCGTAGTTCAATGTTCAATGACATCTATTTCTTGTTATGGTTCCGTTTTTAGATCGATTCAGATCTATTTTTAACTGAACCGAAATTGAGTCTGAACTTTTTTAGAAAAACAGTCCAAACCAGTTAGAATCGGTTCTAACGATACCAATCTTTTGTGTTAAATAGACCAATGTTTTTAGTTAGCCAAAAAAATATTGGTTTGCTTTAAACAATTTTAGTTCAGTTTATAACCGGTTCAGGATTGAACCAGTTCATGAACAAGCCTAAATAGGGTAGATAGTCTCTTAATTTGTACCTGTTTTATATCGAGTTAATTGTACTCATATATTTGAATATATATTTAAATGTACTAACAATTAACTATCCATTTTTGTTATTTAATATATTAAAATGTCAGTTTTACCATTTTATTCATTTTTAATATTAAATCCGACACCATAACATATATTTGGATTCGTATTCAGCTCACATATGCATTCCTAGGATGAAATCAAACCCAAATTTGCATTTTGGGACTAGATTTCAATTCATATTTACATTTTAAGGTTGAATTAGAACTTAAATATACATTTTTGGATTGAATTCGACTCTAAAATACAGATATAAGATGAGATTCCAATTCCAATTTATATTTTAAAATTGAATTTAGTGTTATGATATAAACAATAATAAATTGATAAAAATATTATTTTAATTATAAAAATAGACAAATAATTAACTGTTAATATATTTAAAAGAAAAAATTAAAATTAATTAATATTGTAATGTATTTAACAACACAAGCCGCAAAATTACTTATCTTATAGATTTTTTTTTTGGCCAAAACTTATCTTATTTGGGAATCTAACACGTGTGGGTCTAAAACACACTCGGGTTATGTTCTCTGAATCATTTGAACCTCCTGTCCGGATCCGAATAGGTTTTGCCGTGATTGTCTTCGACCCTGTTCTTCATCATTCGACAAACCAGCCAGAATCTGATAGAAATAAATATCTCAGCACGACATTAATAAGATCTGGTTTGGCCTAACCATGTCAATTGAATTTAAATATTAACCGATTTGATTACGAATAAACGTGGAATAATTGTGTTCATTACACTTTTACGAGAGGTGGAAAATGCCCCTATACTTTCACTTATTAACAGAACTACCATTGCGCAATAATCTCAGACGGGACGAGGTCCAACCGTCCAATAGATCGTGCCCAACTGCCCATCGGGGCCCACCAGCGACGAGGTAATGTCCCTTTAGCCATTCATAGGGTTCTGCAGAGGATCTTCTCTTCAGCAGCTTTACCTACATTTCCTATCTCGGCTCGCCCTCTCCGCAGCTCAGATCTGAGCTCTGATGGCGGCCTTAACCCGCCTCTCAAAGGCGTCGTTCACTTCGCGCCATACCATCTCTTACTTCCAGAGATGCCTTTCCTCGGCCTCCTCCGGCACGTCCCACTCCACTCATCATATCTCTTCTCCTTTCATGGGCTCCCCCGATCTGGCCAGGAAAGATCCGAAGGACAGGAATGTCCAGTGGGTGTTTCTCGGCTGCCCCGGTGTCGGGAAGGGAACCTACGCGAGCAGGCTCTGTAACCTTCTTGGCGTGCCTCACATCGCCACCGGCGATCTGGTCCGGGAAGAGCTCTCCTCCACTGGTCCGCTCTCTGAGCAGGTTCGTCGTTCTCCATCTCCTACCAACTAAAAACTTACCTTTTCCAGCTATAATCAACTGTCTGTCATTGGAATTTTGACGGACGTTGCAGATCTATCAGCACGTTCTGCTCTTACGTCAGCTTGAGCATTCTTGTCATGGCAATCGTATGAACCCTCGTTTTCCTTTTATAATAGTTCGAAAGTTCATTGCTTTGTTGTTTCACTAGTTTGATAGTTATTTTGAATCTGTTATGATCTAGTATTTCGTTCTTGGCTCTGGCAGGTACTTGTTCTTAGCTTATTGATTGGATAATGTACTCTGCTCTTTCAACTGATAATGTTCTTCCTTTTCTTTCTCTATGCTAGCTCTTAGCCTATACGATAGCTCTTTGAACTTTGAAGTGATATAATATCTCTTTCAACTGATAAAGTTCATATTTCCCCTTCTCTTCTCTATATCAGCTCAAGGAGATCGTTAATCAAGGAAAGTTGGTTTCTGATGAATTCATTTTAAAGTTGCTTTCTAAGAGGCTCAGAGATGGAGAAGCGAAAGGAGAATCAGGGTTTATTCTAGACGGTTTTCCCCGCACGATCAACCAGGCGGTAAGATGTTATACCAATTGAACCTTACATATATTTTTTTAAGAAGCTCATATTTGGTAATTCATGCAATCAATGTGAACTCTTTGTCTTTACCTTTTCTACTTGATGCTTTCAGTGTAATGTGTCTTTGCTGTTGTAGTGTTTGACAACTTAGCATTTCTCTTTGTATGACAATTATAACTAAAGAGTAAAGAGTAGATACTAGCTAGTATTGGGTACCGTTAACTATTGTTCTTTCTCGTGTTTTGTTGGCACTTTCACCCTTTTTTCTCAGTTCTCACAGCTCATCATAGAACTTCCAAATCTATTTATTGGTAGTGGTTTAAAAACGCCATCTGTGCTTATAGGTTTCAATGTTTTATAGTGTTGTTTATTTCATTCTCTGGATGTGTTTTTGATATCGAAGTATTTTAAGGATGTAATACTAATACGTCTTATATCTTTGGTAATCATCTTTTTGTATATTTAGAAGATGAACGGATGCTTAGTCAGTGACTTGCATTTATAGTACAATGTTTGTAGGTTTTTTATTCATTTAAGCCATCACAACTGAATTCACTTACTATACTTACTCATTGTTCACGCTTGAATATGCTAATTCTTTGCAGGAAATCTTGGAAGGCATGGTAGATATTGACTTGGTGGTCAATTTAAAGCTTCGGGAGGACGTCTTGATAGAGAAATGCCTTGGTAGAAGAATCTGTAGTCAGTGCAGTAAAAACTTCAACATAGCCAATATTAATGTGAAGGCTGAGAATGGAAGTCCTGCAATCAGCATGGCTCCTCTTCTTCCCCCTGCACACTGTATGTCAAAGCTTATCACCAGGGCGGATGATACAGAGGAAGTAGTAAAGAAGAGGCTCCGCATATATGATGAGAAGGTAATCATTCAACGATGCATACATTCTGCATTCCACTACCCCTATAAATCAGAGCTTTTTCTATGGATATTTTTTTTACATGCCAATGTCTCTTTGCAGAGCCAGCCTGTGGAGGGCTTTTACCGCAGTAGAGGCAAACTACTGGAGTTTGACCTGCCCGGGGGAATTCCGGAGTCATGGCCAAAATTGCTGGAAGTTCTTGATCTAGATGATTATCAGGAGAAGCGGTCTGCTGCAGCATGATTTATATACAATGTTGTATCTTAAAAGGTAAAAAAAAAACATTCTTTGCACGGAATGTGCCTCAACAATTTTCCTGGAAGAGCTTTTCTCTTTTGTTTTTCATATCATTCCCGCAGAAGATCCTCCGAACTAGTCTTTTTTGAGATTTTCATATAACTACAGAGTATCGATTGCTTGCTTTGGGAATAAATGTGAGGTTAATAAGCAATTATAATAGAGGCTATGTTAGCCTTATCCTTGTAGATTATTGATATACGAACTGCTTCTTGAGTTAGCAATATATCTGTTGTAGTCACATGTCTGTTGTTTTAAGGTCACATGATTCTTGTTGATTCTTCTGTCTTGCGTTTTCTATATCTTTTTAGATTACATAGCTTTAGATTTGTGTATATAGCAGCTGGCCGAGCTGTTTGGCTATAGTAAATGCCAATCAGTAAGTTCAAACAGCAGCTTAAATTGATGTTGTGGGCGCTACAACCAGCTCTTGTCTGCTATAGTTGAAGCAGTGCGAGATAGATTGCTGCTCAACATGCTAGAATTGCAGTAACATGGGAATTCACATGGCCATGTCGGATAGGAGATTCTTTATTGCTTTGTCTTTGTTTTGTCAAGTTTTTTTTTTTTTTTTAATATGGAGTGGCAATTTTTATTTATTTTTTTCTCCTGAGTTAATTGCACTAACATTTATTGCTGTTGGAATTTTCTCTATATGAATGCCTGGCCTTCAGTCAGTACTCTCGATATACATTGCACCTGTCAGTTGTGGCACTGACAGAGTCGATGAATAGTTGTGGAAGGAGGAAGCATTAATACCATTCTAGTAAAACTTTGGACGCTAATCGAACTTTGAAAATTCAAAACGGATTACCTCAATTTTGAAGAAGGTGCAAATAGCTACTTCTGTTCAATTTTTGATGACTTTCTAATAACTTTTCGACGTGAGTTGACGGAAAATTGGACGGAGGTAACTATTTACACTTTCTTCAAAGTTGAGGTATCCCGTTTAGAATTTTCAAAGTTCGGATAGTTTGTTGCAAAACGTCTAAAGTTCAGGTAGCTATTTGATATTTAACCTAAAGTATAAGTTATCTTGAATGTGTATTTATTGATAGATACACATAGGAAACCAAAAAGATACGTCATTTATTTATTATAATTATGAAAAATAAATAAATATGGTGGGGAGGATGCTGAGGTGGGGACACGTGCACGGGTATCAATAGTAACTACTAACTAACAGTCAAGAAGTCAATGCCGTAGAATATCAGGCATTGAAGACTGAAGTGAACACTGAGCGAGGAAGGCACGTGTTCCCAACTAACTTTCCCAACACCCCCATTGGATTGAATGTAATTTATATTTGACGTACGTAATGATGCACAAATAATAATAAAATGTATCATTATTTATACTTGATAATAAATATGTCATGGTTAATTTGCTAATTTGCTTAAGGAGAATCGAGAATAAATAATGAGTTTAAAGGTGTTTTGATGAGTTAAATGAAAAAAATAATTATAAGAGGCATAATATGAAGAAAAAAAGCACTTTTGGCATCAATCGTATCTATTTTTTTTTTTTAAATATCGTCAATCAAAAAATTGTCTGTCAATTTTTTTTTCAAAGTTCGTCTGTGTCAAAGATTTTGGATACACTTTTTTTTTTTTACAAGAAATGACTTGATAGATTCAATCCATGAATGTTCAAACTTAATATATATATATATTATAAATTACAAAAGTATATAATTCTTCTATATGTACACAAATCAATCAATAGACTAATATATATGTTGATGCAGTTGGGGGACAAGGAAAGGAAGTACCTTTTGTCTTACTCTGCATGCATGCATTTCTCAGTTTCATAACTTCATTGGCCCTGCCTCACTATTTCAGCTATTAGAAATAGCTGAAATATGGTTACTATTTACACATTAAATTTACTGTTCAAAATACTATTTGGAAGTTTTTGTATCGTATGTAGAGTTTTTTACGTACCGTATTATACAGTTAGTCTAAAAGTAAAAAATTAACACATAGTCGTCATTTAATTCGTAATTAAATTATCTACGCACCGTAATTTTTTTAATTTTTTTTTAGTAAGTATATAATTAAATTTCTCACCTAATGCATTTATTTATTTCGGTCAAATTTGGTGTAAACGATGTTAGGTTACAAAATCACTGTATTTTTAATCAAAAAAATTATCCTACGTAGATAATTGATTTACGACCTAAATGACGTTAACCGTGTTGAGTTTGGACTTACATGGTCCGAGTTATAATTTTTTAAGTACAATTTTCATATCTCAACTTACGGCATGCCGTACAGTCAATCCGTAAATCCAAATTTAATATTTTTTGCATCATTTGAATCGCAATTAAAATATTTACTTACTATAATTTTTTTTAATTTTTTTTAATAGATACATAATTTTATTTTTAATTAAACATCGAGTCATCATTTTCGAATAAAATGATTTAAAACAAAAAAAAAAATAGAACTGCCCATAGGCGCACCCCTGGGCGCCTATTCACCTGGGGTGCGCCTATGTCCAATAGGCGCGACCCGGGGTGTGCGTATACCTATTTTTCTAAAAATAAAAATTGTATACTTACTTTTTTAAATAAAAAAAACTAATTAACATGGTTACTTTAAAAAAAAAATCCTCTCTTTTTCAACGTTGCACTCATTTTCTTTTTCATTCACTCTCTTTTTTGATCTGCACTCGCTATTTCTTCCGATGCAAGTGTTGCATCGGGTGAAGCAAACTTTCATCGTTGGAGTTTAAATGCGCACCTATCCGAGAATGGGATTCACGGGTACAACTTAAATGTTCATCCGCGAATTCCATTCACGAGTGATAAATAAACTCCTACATGTCACCATGTGAATATCATTCGTGGGTAAGTATACTTTCGTATTTTAAAAAAAATCATGATATTTCCGTATATTGTTTTTCAGGTATTATTGGGTCAAATTTGATCAAATTTTCAGGTACCGGTACCTAAACTCATTTGATCAAATTATCCCTGATCAAATTTGGGGCATGAATTAGTTCATTCATTTTTGATTCAACAGTAAAGCAAACTTTACAAGGATAATAATTTTGAAGAATACATATAGGGATTATTTTGAAAATTTTAAATTTATATTATAAATTTTAGACAAAAAAATAGCTTTAATACCACCGTCAGTTATGATCTAATGGTTGAGAGCGCTGACTTCTAAGTAGTTTGACTCTAGGGTCACGAGTTCGATTCCCCCAAGTGCTATTGAGAAATGGTCAATCGGTGTTTGAAGGGCCTGCCTCTCAAGTCTAGGCTATCGGTGGTCCTACGTTGACGAGTACAGTGCAAGCGCTGGTTATTCAGAGGGAAAACTACGATACCCCTGAAATCTCGGACATTACGTAGCGTGATGGACCTAGTGTCACTCCCGGTACATTCCTTTTATTTGTCAAAAAAAGAAGAAAAAGATAGAGAGCAATGATGAAATCTCGCAGATCCTTGACATAAAAAAAAAAAAAAAACGAAAATACTATTTAAAGTAAAGATACATGGCAAAATGTAGTGTGTATCTATCAATCTATCCATGGCAAAGGTTGGTCTATGACTGTCTAAAGGCGACCAAGTACTAGGATTGGAACTAGAGTTATGGGCTTTTCCAATCAAGGGTGGGTAACACGCGCCGCCGCCGTTGTCCTCCTCGGTATGGACAATATATAAGATACTCCTCCGAGCCCGGTTCATGCAGCAAAGGAAGGAAGTAGGAGGTGAAAAAAAAGAGTATTTTTGTCTATCAGAGAGTCAAACCACAGTATGACAGTTAGTTGGGGAAGATGATGAGGGGACAGACAGGAGGACGAGGAGGTGTTGCTGCTCTTCACTGGAGTCGACACTCTTCTGTCTTTCTCCATCTTCCATCATTCGTATTTCATTCATTCAATAAAAAATAGTAATTAATTGAGTAAACATCAACGAATCCGACCAAAAAAACTAAAATTTGAATTGGATGTTTTTTCCCACTATATTTTTTATTTTTTAAGCCTGAAATTCAAAAAAGTCTGGATTTTTTTAAGGTCATGGCTGCATACGTTCAGTCTGGTGAGAGCAAAACAGTCAGATTTTTCTGTAATAATAAATAATGCAATAAATTATGTCAAGTCGGAAACATTGTCTTTAATGTAGACAAAATATACAGTTTTAATAATAATATTTTTACAAGACTTTAAACTTGAGAGGTTGAAACTTGAAATTAGCACATAATAAATAAATAAATAATTGTCAAAACAGTGTATAAAAATCATAGTACTGCTTTTACCTAGTGAAAAAATGTCAAAACATTCATATTTTGGAATCAGTAATACACTACTCATTCAACTTTGTATCAGCCTCAGTAATTTCTATCATGTTCCTCCCTAAATTGCTAAACATCCTTCCTCTTTCTTCACACCCTCCCACTTTAAGCTGCCGTCTGGTCTGAAACTGTCTGCCTTTTGCGCCACTGCGCTTCTTCTCTTCAAGCTCGGTCTCTCTCTGTCTCTTATCTTCTGATTTGTATGAGACTTTGAAAGGGAAGGTCTTTTGGAAAAGCTGAAAACCCCTGTCAAAACCCGAGGGAGGTTGTTTTCCAAGTGATCCTGACCTTATACCGCAAAACAGACAATGTCCTAGCTTGTGGGTGTTCGGTAAGAGAAGAAAGTCTGTGTTTTTTGAAGGCGCACCCAGCTTCAAGAAATTTCCTCCATCTCTCCCAGTTAACCCCAGTCCCAAAAGGTCAATAATAGTCACTTTTTGGTTATACATACCCAGTACTTCATAATTTCTTGCTTTTTCCCAAACTGTCTCCTCACCAGATACTTCTGGGTTTGTAGCTTTCTGTGTTGAAGAAGAAGAAGAAAGCAGTTCTTGAAGCAGCAGCAGTTCTTGGTGTCACAGATTACAACTTTTGCCTGGTATTTAAAATTTCCCTCTTTTTCCTCCGGTTTTGTACATGTTTCATCAAACTATTTACACTCAATTTGTTGCGGGATTGAATTAAGAACGTGAAACTTGACTCTCTCCCTAACTAGCTAAGCTGGTCTTAGGTTAAAAAATTTCCTTTAAATACCAATAACCTACCTCTAACTTTTGACGTTTTGCAACGATCTATTCGAACTTTAAAAAATCAAAACGGGCTACCTCAACTTTGGCGAAGGTGCAACGAGCTCCCTCCCTCCAAATTACCGTTAACTGTTGACGGAAATTCGTCGAAAATTGGACGGAGTTAGCTCGTTGCACCTTCGTCCAAAGTTGAGGAAGCCCGTTTTGATTTTTTAAAGTTCGGATAGCTTGTTGCAAAACATTTATAGCTCCTTCATATTTAACTCTTATACCTTCATGCAATTAAGTTACTCAGTGTGTTTGGTTTCTTTATTTGAGATTCATTGAATAAATGAATTTTGTATATTTGTATCGGCAAATCAAAGGAGGAGGATTGTGTTAGTAAGGAGACAATATCCTAAAAGACAACATTGTGTTCCAATTCGTCAAAAAGGGACAACTTTTTCATTTGTTTTTTCAGCTTGATCATTTGGGGCCAGACATTTTATACCTGTGGTGTCTTTTCTACCTGTCTTTCCACATTCTCCAACAACAACAATAATAATAGAGGTAAAGTAGCTGGTGTTCAATCATTAGATTCACGACTTCAAAAAATGGAAACTTTCTGCAGTGTTCATCATGCCCAATTTTAATATTTCACTGCATGAAAATCTATCAAGATTTGATCACTTTTTTTCAACATTTTTTTCCTGCAGGGAATCATGATGGTTGAATTTTCTTGCACCAATAATGGATAGACATTTGAAACCATTCCATTCGAAAGCCCGTTCTTCGAAGATTATGAAGACAATAATGCAGCTGAACCCGCGATGAGCAATTCCGATAAGGAGATGAAGGATTCGGAAAGAACCGTAATTGCAAAACCAGTAGCTTCGAGACCGTCTTCTTTCAACTTCAGGTCCTTCTCGAAGCTTCTTGCAGGTTCTATCGACCCTTCTCTTCCAAGCACTAGCACTGATGCCACCGCCATTACTGCCATTAGACCAAAGACCGTAAGGTTCAAACCGACAGCAAACCGTTCTCCCCCTTCTGCAGCAGCAACTACATCTCAGGTACTTTGTTCAAACTTTCTGCAAATCGATGATCTCATCTCATCAGCATGCTTATTTGGAACTCCAGATCGAAACCTCAAGGAATCTGAGCGGAAATTCGAGAGACAATGTGTTGAAACCAGAATGCAGCAGCAAGCCCACTGTTATTTACAAACCCCAGGCGAAGCTTGTGTCGAGGTCAACTGTGTCGCTCTTGGCGAACATGGTTAGTTCCCCGACAACTGTCTGCTGTGCTTGTGTCGTGTTCATTGTACCGATTGCTAATTGAAATAAACACGACACTCTCTTGTATTGGCTAAACCAGGGAAACTTCGAGGTCGTTCCTCACCATGGAAAAACCTCTGCAGTCCAACAATCGACTGCAGAGAAGCATCATCAGACAAGTAAACCAACAAAGGTTTTTCTTGCGCCTCAAGCTACCGAAGAAGAACCAAAAACATTACCTTCCCCTGCTAATGTGGACCGACCTTCTTATGACGGCTACAACTGGAGGAAGTACGGGCAGAAGCAGGTCAAGGGGAGCGAGTACCCTAGAAGTTACTATAAATGCACACACCCCAACTGTCCGGTTAAGAAGAAGGTGGAGCGATCGTTTGAGGGCCAAATAGCTGAGATTGTCTACAAGGGGGAACACAACCACTCGAAGCCTCAACTTCCTAAGAAGGCTTCGGCAGGGAACAGTGCAGTACAGGATGCGAGGCTAGATAGTCGGGTTGATGAAGGTCGGGTGGAGGGTCCGAGCCATCAAGGAGCCGGTTCGCAAGTTTATGAACCGGTGTTGGGGAGCGGTTTGAAAAATGCTGTTGTAGATCCTGAGAACTCCTGTGGGGAATGTGAGGATGGGAGCAAAGGAGTGGAGATGGAGGAGCAGGAACCAAGAAGCAAGAGAAGGTAACATAAAGCATAACATAGTGATAATATAGATTATTCATTATTCTATTCTAAAAATAACATTTTTTGTAAATTTATATATTTTTTGTCCTTCAGGAAAGCCGACGACAATGCATCGGTTGAAGCGGGGACTTTGGGGGAAGGACCGACTGAGGCTCGGGTCATGGTGCAGAACACGACAGAGCCCGAGACTGCGGGAGACGGGTTTCGATGGAGGAAGTACGGGCAGAAGGTTGTTAAGGGAAATCCATACCCCAGGTCAGTTGCTTTTCCATCTACAATTCTCTACGTTTGTTGAATATATGCATTGATTGTGTATGTTTTTAAAATAAAAAAAAAAATTGAAAATTGCAGAAGTTACTATAAATGTACCAGTCTAAAATGCAACGTAAGGAAGCATGTCGAGAGAGTGTCGGACGATTCCAACGCCTTCGTGACAACATACGAGGGTCGACACAACCATGAAATGCCTGTAAGAAACACAAATGCTGCAGGTCCTGAATTGGAACAGACCCAAGCTGCCACCAGCAAAGATAAATGAGTATTGAGTAGTGGCTCAGGATGTAGGGTGAGTCCTGGCACGATTCAAACGGGCCAACATGACTTACTTGACGTATATGTTATGATTGTCAATCTTTCTTCCCTTTGGAATTCCTACGCTGACTTAATCTTCCCCTCTATAAGTTTGCAGAGGCCAATATTGAACTCTATTGTATCTTGCACTGCAAGGTGCGTTTGAGATTTTCTTTTTGGTATGTCTCCAATTTGATCACAGAGGGAAAAAAATGAACCAACATTGGCACGAACAATTTGCTATGCTACCTAATCTATGATCACTGTAGAACTCACCAGGAATCTCCGAGCCATGGCAACAAACTGTGTTATGACTGAACTCTATGATTGTGCTCTTGGTTAGTGGTCTTGAAGGGACTCGATTCGTCTTCTTCATGAGAAGATGGTTTATCTGTGTTTGTTGGCTTCGCCTGAAATGCATAAGTTAAAGGGTTGAAGAAGTAAAATACAAGAATGATAGCGAAACTCAGATGACTCAAATATTGGGTAAAGCGATGAAAGATTAAGTACCTTATTTCGGTCTCGCCAGCCAAGACCGATCTGGGTAAATGGCTGGGAAAGTGTAAATTTCTTCAGAGGAGCTTGTTGTGAGTTTTGATTACGAGTTGCCCTACAAGACAGATCGCTTTCAAGCAATTAGATTGGGACCGAGAATGATTTTGTATTTAGCCATCAACAATAGCAGTGGAAAAATATGCATAGCAAGGAACCTAACTTGGAAATCCATGTGGACTATTTACCTTGGACAAGACGCATTAGATTGGCCCGACTCAGACTGTAAAGTGGCTTCCAGCATTGATTCTGCCATGACCGCCCTCTTTTCCATCTGAGCAAGGGAAGCCATGGCGTTCTCGTACTTCTCCTGAACAATGACAACGATTGCAGTTAGAAGAAATGTCTTAATTTTTTGCTAAAAAAATTTGGTTATGTACTTGCTCGCTAATGGAACTAAGAGGTGACATGAACAGACCTGAAGCATATGAACCACATATCTCTGAGCAGCTGCATCTTGCTCTGCACTAGCACGGGCATCTTCAGTTAATTTATGCTCCTGCTCCATCCGCATAAGGACCTATCCACATATAAAATATAATTAACAGTTCAGTCAAGAACCTAAATCAGCAATCCAAGAAGATAGTTTTCCTGCAGAAAAAGAAATTAAGAATCGAACCTGGACCATTGCAGCTTCTTGTTCTTTTTTATCGTTAAGGGCTTGTTGTAGGTTAGCTATCTCGTGCTCCAATTGCTCAATCTACGGAAGACAATAAACGTACACAACCCACTGAGGTGAACTCAAAAAACATATTCATAGGGGAAGATTCCACATGCAGTGTCTAATTCTATTTATTATATCTTGCATCCATAAAATTTTAAATTTAACTTTATATATATGAATGTTAATACAAAAGTTATCAACTCGGAAAGTGCATACTGTCTTTCATATCCAATTCAACTTTGTGCCACTTCTCAAAAATGTATCCTAAAGTCAATGGAGGCAGAGCTATTTAAAAGAAAGATCTTTTCGGAAAGTTTCAGTTCTTAGGCAAAATTTAGCCTTGTTGAATGGTTGGTTGAGAGTGCGTTTATGCCGTGTTAGCAACTAAATGGATGTGAGAGACAGAACAATTTTCAAACTTATACATACCCTGGCACTCAACTGAAGCCGATTGTCTTGCTTCACCATCTCCATAAGAGCCGTCTCCAACTCCTCAGCTCTAGCAATAGTACAATAACATTAATTAGTGGTTGCTTTTACAAGGTAATCAATATTATCTCATCTTAAAACAAATATTTCTTTTTAATAGATACTCAATATCGTCAATTCTATTAAATGAACTTAATGAAAGGGTCAAAATGATTTTACCAACTTCAACAGGAAAAAAAAAAGCTGAAGAATATGCTATACAAAAAGCAAAGCGTAGAAATTGAAGGAAAAAGGAGATAACCACAAATCCATTGTGTAGAGAACTAGACTGAATATCACCATTGCGTAGACAAAAGAAATGTTATGCCATTATCTACTGTTCAACTTAAGCATGAAATATCACCAAAAGAAATACTATTGTTTTTTGCAGTGTGTAAATCCAGGCATTAGAAAATTTAGAACCTGAGTATGGAAAATCTCTT
Source organism: Chamaenerion angustifolium (assembly GCA_946814005.1). Taxonomy (NCBI): domain Eukaryota; kingdom Viridiplantae; phylum Streptophyta; class Magnoliopsida; order Myrtales; family Onagraceae; genus Chamaenerion; species Chamaenerion angustifolium. The sequence continues at coordinate 32,092,749 of OX328275.1, forward strand.
CTCCTCAAGCACTCTACACAATTCAACCTTCAGCATAACCACCTGGAAATAACTGTTATTGGATTGATAACTCAATATATTCAGAAATGCAGATGTTATTAAGAGTAAAGATTACGCTATCCCAACTATTGTTTAAGAAGTTTAAATTGGGAAATAGAGGTGTTCAATTGCTATCCATCGTGCTATCTTGTGCAATAGCTAATCAAATATTGACACAGTTATTAGATGACTGAACCATTTATATTCAATATCGTCAAGAAACATTTTTAAATTATAGTACAAAGCCTTTTACAAGAAAGGTAGGAGAAATTAAATTGGAGCACTAAATAAAGCTGCTAAACTTAACTACCATAAAAGCACCTAAAATATGTTGTATGATGGAACAAAAGAAAGATAAGAGATCCTAAGGTATGGACTATGGAGGACCAATTTTTTTAAAAGAAAAAACATAAGTCGAGAAGTTAAATTCCATAGCGGGACTTATTACTGCTTTTCAAAAAGAAGTTTTCTAAATGTGGCGCCAGATAATGAAGTAAAAAGGAAATTCAAGTAATTTTCCTAAAGACCATGGTTTAATTATCTCTTGAAAGATGAAATTGGCCACCTGTTCTTGAAGATCTGGTATAGAATCAATGTCTCCATCAACACCTGTCCTAGATAGAAAATTATCTCCTCTGGGCGAAGGAGATTCCAAATGCGACCCATATGACCCCATATCGGCTTCTCCAGTATCTTTTATTTCTTCTAATTTTCCTGGAGGATGCTTAAAACTATAAAGTTTAGCCGCAAGCCCCTTAGAGTCCTTCCAAACTTGACTGGCTCTGGCTCTCTCGTCAATCACGTTTAGGATAGATGGACGATGTTTGTCTCGCAGCTCTTGCAGTTTATCTTCAGTTACAGTCATAAAACCCATACAAGCAGTTAAAACAAGCTGGCTACTGTCAAATGTTGAGCCAGCAAGAGATTGCAGCAAAGTGATTGCATCACCAGCATCTTGAGTTGTGACAATTGCAGGACCTACAAAAAGAAACAAGTTTATATACGAGGCCTTATGTATAGCACTGGCAGTGGTAGTTGATGCTCAGTAATCCAACATAATCAGAAAGCAATCAAGTTACCATATACTTCCATCAAAGCAAGTGCTGTTCGAAATAGCATTAAGCGATTCCCTTCAAAAAGAAGCACATCCCAGACACGAAGAACTGGATAGGATATAAGAAGCACCATGATTGTAAAAAGCAGCAAAAATTCAAATTCACTCCCCACAAGTCCATAAATCAAATCTTCAGAGGATCTCACCACTTTCCCAAGGAAGCATATTAATGAAGATGGAAAGGAACCATGGTCCCGATATCCATGCAACCTGCACTCCTAAGTAATCCAGATGATTAACTGCACAAGAAACGTAAACAAAATAAGAATAATGGTTCCAATGAATATGAATCCGTAACATGTAATAAAAAGTTTCATATAAGACCAACCCAGTTTTGGAAATCTTTCACGTACCAACTCCTCAAATACAAGCTGGTCCACCTGACAAACATAAGTTACTCAGTAACCAAAGAGTCTTATAACCGTACATGATATGACAATTTCATCATTTTCATGACAAACAGGGGGTCTCGTTTTCTTTCTTTTGGGGGTCAGTAAGAAACTGAGTTTTGAAATGTTGTGGCATAAAAAAGAAAAGTACCTGGGACTCTATCATATCTTCCGTAAAGTAGCCATCAAAATAATCATCCATAATGCCAACCAAAGTCCTGAAATATATAGATCTGTTTAAAGGGGGAGCTGTTTCTCTGCAAACAGTATATTAGTATTTTCTCCCAGTTTACAAACTAAAACATGTTCCAGAATGATAATAAGATTATCCACTTTCATCTCCACTCGTTTGATGAGAATGAAGAAACAAGATGAAAAGCTAACTTGGTACAAGGGATTAGTTCAACTTACCAAAAGGCATTTTCTTCTGGCATCAGAAGCAATAATAAGCCAGCAAAGAAATTCATCGCCTGCACGTGCATCATCCATGCGAATAATATACCCTTATCTGAAGTTCTAAATCATTTGATTAATCAAAAGTGAAACAAACTGTCATGTTTCTAAATGTCAATTGGACATTAACTGCTTTTTGAGCATCCTTTTCTCCTCATGAAAATTAATGATACTGAACGCTGAAACTGATGCAGGCTAGTTATGGCATATAGAAAATACGATCCGCACCGGCGGCAAATAGAAACAAGTGATCCCCTGTCACTGATTCCCTCGGACAAAAATCACCCACATAAGAAGCATTTAACTTGGTCTTGGCAGAGACATTCATGAAGCTCTTTACCAGAAACTGAAAGCTATGACAGCAAGCAGACATAAGCGACATGCAGCCTGCACATTTCCTGGTCTGCCAATTCTTTTGCTGAAGGACTGACCCACTTTCTTCAGGCCAAGGTATTGAAAGGGGCTAGATTTAAAATCAGAGGTAAATTTTAAGAAGTTATAAGGCCCTTGGATAAGAATTTACAGTCCCAAACTTTCAGCAACATGCAAATGTACAAGTGAAATTTAATTAACTATGGTGGAAAAGGAAACTGAAACATTGGATAATAGAGGATATTAAATCGGTGAATTTATAGAGAAACCAACCAAAGAATGGACAGAAACAGTAACAGCATTTCAGTCAACATGCCAAAGGTATCAGAGTGAGAAAGGAAAGCTGTCACCAAATTGTGCACCTCTATAATATTTGGGATATTCGTATGATCAAACAAGAATGCACCTCTAGAACTTCAGATTTTAAAGAAGATATTTTACTTAGGAAGTACCTGGCAATATCCAACAGCTGGATTATGTCTTGCATATGCTATTAGTAGGCGTCTTAAGGAATTTCTACCATGCTCATCCAAAGCAGGATGGCCAGGAAATGTACGTGGAATATCCTGAAAAGATACTAAAACTGTTGGTAGCTAAGGGAACCCAATGTTGCAATAGAAAAATGAAGAAGACCTAATGATGGAAAATAAAAATGATGAAATCCAGCCACTTGCATCTAATGACCTTCTCAATCTGCTTTTTCCATTGATTAGGAGCATTAGATGATTCATCAAGTATTTGTCCATTAGCACTATTAAAGTCCATAGCCAGCAAATCCTGGTAATATCTCTCCATCGTTTTCCTACGTTTTTTGGTACCTACAAAAGCTTGCCATAGCTGAAATGCGATTATTGCAGCACAATCCAGGAAAAAGAAAATGGCAATCATGAAGCAGTAACAGAATATAAAAGAGTTCAGCTTGAAAATGAACTTACCTCTCCCCTGAGTTTTTTTGGCACTCCTCCTAGAACAAGGCTCTCTAGTTCTTCTTCCCAAGGAAAATGGGGCTTTAGTCTTTGACTTGCAGATTTGTCTTGTGCAGAGGACTTGACATTTTCCCTTGACACCTCATCAACATCAAGCTCTGGTTCCACACCCACTTCATAGATTCCAGTTGATGGTCTTGCCACTCCAACTCGTAGAAGTTCACCATTACTTGAAATTGGCTGAGCAACTTCCATACGTTTTGGTTTCTTAACCCGGAAGCTCATCGTATTCTCAATAGCGCGCAGTGCTGGTCTAGTGTTAGACCATTTTTTGACCTTATCAACCTTTAAGTATTTAGAAGACTGAAATTTCTTATCTAGATGAATTTTTGATAAAACATTAGAAGCAGGTTTTCGGCTCGGATCATCCTTCTCGTCAATCCTCTCTAAAGTAGTATCGAATACCTGGTCAATAACATCAGCCTGCAGTTCCTCTTTATCATCCGTTTCGGAAGAGTGTCGACCAGCTGTCCCTGCTTCTCCAATGTTCTGTGAAGCAGCTCTAGATGTTTGCTTACTGTCTTCAACCTGTAATATCTTTTTATCTTCCTCTACAGAAGAGCACAGATCAGCTAAATTTGTTTCCCCAACCTTCTCTGAAGCACTATCTACTATTTGTCCAATAACTTCAACATGCAATCTCTCCTTATCCTTATCCTTCAAAGCGCTCAGACTGGCTGATTTGACGCCCCCTTCCCTCTTTGAAGCAGTATGTAATATCTGCTCACTAATTTCAACATGTGAGATATCTTTATCTTCCTTCTCAGGAGAGCACAAGTCAGTTGAATTTCCATCCCCAACCTTCTCAGAAGACCCTGATATATCATCACTAACCTCGATTTGCAGGGTCTCATTTTCATTCTCCTCCGATGAGCATGGATCAGCTAATTTTGCTTGCTGTTCAAGAAAGGCTTTCCAGTTATTTGATCTTTCCTCTTCCTCTTCCTGTTAGAAATGTAATAAGCCCCAAAACATAAAGATACAACATTAAATTTCTCTTGTTATAAATGTAGAATGATTTAGTGTGGAAACTGGAACCTCTCTAAAACTTTTTACGGAAAAACAGTCCGACTAAAAAGGTTGGTTGAGCTTCAGCTGTTAAGGGTGTCTCAAACAAGTCGATAAGTATCTAATCTCCATCTGCTATTAGGTTCAGTTAGGTGTTAGACTAGAACATACCTCAAAAATATTAGCATAATCTCTGTATCTTTGCAAGTGTTGAGGCCTCACAGCAAATCCATAGGCATCCCTAGAATATCAATACACAACTGTAAGCTTAATAATAAACACAAAAAGGGAAGAAATTCAACTTATACAAGACTAAGTGAAGAGATAATTCATAAATTGGTTAAAACTTAGGCTAGACGAGAGAAAGAAATGCTAGGAATGGAAATGATAGACATAGATTCATATTCCCAAAAACTCATGGCTGAAGTTTTACCTGGAATCAACCTCCAATTTGCGTCTACTCAACAAGGACAACAACATACTTCACAAAGATTTCCAATTACACAGCCCATAGCTCTCATTTACTATTACACAAGGCACGCAATGCTAAAGTCCATAGAACATCACAAACTAGTCTCTAAACCAAATAGCATTACTATCTTTTAACCATCCATGCATGATCGAATCACGCAGCAACCAACACGACCCAAACGACAACATGCAACTGACAAATGATCAGCAAGGGCAAAGTAAGAGATTAAAGCAATGTGAATGTGTAACGAGATCAAACGAGCTAGAGATACACTAAAACATAGAACTTGGAACTGAACTACAGAGGCAATTTACTGATGGAAATATGGTCCAAAAGAACGATCATACCTCTTGAGGTCAAGGGTTTGGAGGCGATGGAAGACCTTCTCCGTCATAGTCGGAGATTTCTACGGAAGAAGGTCCAGTCACTTCCGGCAGCGAGTGGATGAGATCGCAATTGAGATGCGATTTTCTCTGGTAACTGATGCTCCCTCCCTCCCTCTCTCTCTCTCTCTCTCTCTCTCGTCGTGGTATTCAAAGTTTTAGTTGAGTAGTTAGTCGTTAACGCGGCAGAACCAATTGGCACGTCTTTAATGAACTAATTAAAAAATAAACTAAACTTTAATGATTTTATAAATAACAAATTAGATTTTATTTTTTTGAAAGGGGAGGGAGAGAGACTGACTTAGGGATAGGAGTAAATAGAAATTAATGTTTTTTTTAAGAAAAAATAGTTTTTATTAATAATTAACAGAAAATTAGATCTGATTTGTTAATTGATAAAGTTATAATTTTCATGTATTTGGTAAAAAAAATAATTTATTATTTACAAAACAATTTAAATTTAATATGTTTTTGTTAATTAACCATTCATTTGAACAAACTCATAAATTGGATAACAAATATATTCATTCGAAATTTAACAGTCGGATCATTCTAATAGGTTTAGATGTGGAGTGGCTCGATGAGGTACATGTTAGGATTGATTTCATAACACACACAAAAACTTATGGAAAAAAAAATATTGAGAGACATCTTGGAAAGCTAGAGAGAAAATGTGTGAGAGAGTTTTACGTAGTTACACTTCTTCACCTCTTCGAGACAACATCTACGGCTGTTTCAATATGTATATTGATGATTGTTCTCTATGTAACAGAATATATGAATGGAGAAAATGTATATATAGACAAAACTATGACTAAGTGCAAAACTCCAACACGTTTTTTTGCACAACACGTTTTCCAGCTTGCACCGTCCAGCCACCCGTGTTGCCTATCGTCCAGTCGTCCATATGCACCGTCCACAGCTACAGTACAACCTAAACTGTGGGGGAGAGAATTTAGGTTGAACCGCGACACGCGTGAACATTAATATATAAAATACATTTCATATTAATCAGACTGCATAACCTAACATGACCAGCTCAAGATCAACACAATCAAAACCAGCTTGAGTCGCGGTAAAATGGTCGATGCCACCCTTGTTACCGTATACAACATCCAGCTAATATTAGCTATTAGTGTTAACTTACTTTACAACTAAGATCACATCATACATGTTCTTCATACTTTGTTCCTGGATTTAGCTGGCATTGTTCCTAATTGTTCCTAGGTGTACACTATATATATGCTATGTAACTGAAGAAGAAATCAAGCAATTCCTTCAAGTTTATATTTTGTCATGGTATCAGAGACAAAAATCAGAAATTAGGCATACCTCTTGTTCATCGGTTTCCAGTCTCAGACGAACGTGCATCGTCCTCCCGCCCGTGCAGCATACCTTCGTTTCGTCAGCTCAGTTCTTCAGTCGTCGTCGGCCTCAGCTCCGCTGCTTCCGTCACAGACTCCTCGCTGCTTCCGTCGCAGCTTCCATCGCCTCCGCTCCTTCGTCGTCGCTGGCCTCCGTCGTCTTCAATCGGCTGAGCTTCTCGTTGCCTTCTGTGAGCTTCTCGTTGCCTTCTGGTTTGGTGAAGTATATATGGTTCTACTAGGTATACACAACTCCGGTTCGGTTCTTTTATTGAACTGGTTCAGTTTTCTGCAACTCCGATTCAGTTCTTTTGTTTGAACCGATTCCGCTTTCTGGTTTTGTTCTTCAGATTACTGCTCCAGTCCGGTTCAGGTTTGATTTTTTGCTCCGGTTCGATTCAGTTCAGCTTTTGATTGACTTGGTCTGTCCATTATTTGGACTTTTGGCATAATGTCTTTTGAATTTTTTGTTGTGAAATTCACGGGTAAAAATTACTCTGCATGGGAATTTCAATTTCGACTATTTGTTATGGGAAAAGAGTTGTAGGGTCATATAGATGGGAGTGCTCCGACACCTGAAGAAGTCGAAGCTTTATCTAAATGGCAAATTAAGGATGCTCGAGTTATGATGTGGATTCTTAGCTCAGTTGAGCCTCATCTTGTTCTAAATTTAAGGCCTTATAAAACTGCTGCTCGTATGTGGAATTATCTCAAAATGGTTTATAATCAGGATAACTCTGCTAGGCGTTTTCAATTGGAGTATGAAATGGCTAATTTCACTCAAGAAAGTCTCTCAATTGAAGAAGTCGAAGCTTTATCTAAATGGCAAATTAAGGATGCTCGAGTTATGATGTGGATTCTTAGCTCATTTGAGCCTCATCTTGTTCTAAAATTAAGGCCTTATAAAACTGCTGCTCGTATGTGGAATTATCTCAAAACGGTTTATAATCAGGATAACTCTGCTAGGCGTTTTCAATTGGAGTATGAAATGGCTAATTTCACTCAAGAAAGTCTCTCAATTGAGGAATATTTGTCTGGTTTTCAAACTCTTTGGGGGTGACTATTCAGACATTGTTTATGCTAATGTTCCCACTGTAGCTCTCTCTGCTGTCCAAGCAGTGCATGCAACCAGCAGACGAGATCAGTTCTTGATGAAACTACGGCCTGATTTTGAATTTGCATGGGCTAATCTAATGAATCGTGTTTCTATCCCATCTTTGGATGCTTGTTTAAGTGAACTTCTTCGTGAGGAGCAACGTCTACTCACTCAAGCTTCCATGGCACATCAGGCTCCTGCTAGTGTCCCTATTTCAGTGGCTTATACAGCACATGGGAAGCATAAGGGGAAAGACATGCAAGTTGTCCAGTGTTATAGTTGTAAAGCTTTTGGACATATTGCTCGGGATTGTCCTAAGAAGTGTTGTAACTACTGCAAGAAACAATGTCATATCATCACCACTTGTCACGTACTTCAAAGGAAGCAGGCTACTGCTTTTCATACCTCCATTGGTGCCTCTAGTTCTGCTGCATTGCATGCTGCCCCGCCGGTTGTTCCTATTCATGTTCCTACAACACCTGTATACCCGAACACACTCACTCCTGAAATGGTACAACAAATGATCATTTATGCTCTTTCGACTTTTGGTCTTTCGGGTAATCATCAAGTTTCTTCTACACCATGGTATTTTGACTCCGGAGCTTTTAATCATATGACCAAAACCATTGTTCCCCTTTCTAATGTCCGAAATTATGATGGAAATCTGAAAATTAATACTGCTGATGGTAGTTCTTTACCTATCAGTGTTGTTGGTGATCTTTCCTCTTCCTTAACTGATGTTTTTGTGTCTCCTGCTCTCTCTACAAATCTTCTTTCTGTTGGTCAATTGGTTGATAATAATTGTAATGTCAACTTCTCTCGTTCTGGTTGTGTTGTGCAAGATCAAGTGCCGGGGAAGATAATCGCGAAGGGGCCTAAAGTGGGACGACTCTTTCCTCTCGATGTTTCACTTTCACCATCTATTCCTCGTTTTCATTTACTTTCCGTTGCATGTCATGTGGTTAGTCTTGAAAATAAGATGTGGCATAAACGTCTAGGTTACCCAAATTCAGAGGTTTTACATACTTTATTTAAATATGGTTTGTTGGGCAATAAAACACGTTCTTCTCTTGATCTTTCTTTTGATTGTACAACATGCAAATTTGGCAAAAGTAAAGTTCTACCTTTTCCTTCTCATGCATCTCGTGCCTCACAATGTTTCGATATTATTCATAGTGATGTTTGGGGGATTGCACCTGTTGTTTCTCATGTGCATTATAAGAACTTTGTTATTTTTATTGATGATTTTAGCCGTTTTACGTGGGTTTACTTCCTACGGGCTAAGTCAGAAGTTTTTTTAGTATTTCAGCGCTTCCTTGCCCTTCTTGAGACTCAATTCTCTGCCAGCATCAAAATCTTGCGATCTGATTCAGGAGGTGAATACATGTCTAATGAATTTCAAACCTTTCTTCAAAGCAAAGGTATCATCTCTCAACGTTCTTGTCCTTCCACACCGCAAAAAAACGGTGTTGCTGAGAGAAAAAATCGTCATCTCCTTGATGTGGTAAGAACCCTTTTACTAGAGTCATCTGTTCCTCCTCGATTTTGGTGTGAGGCGATTTCTGCTTCAGCTCATTTGATCAACCGCTTACCATCTCCTACGATAAATCATGTTTCTCCTTTCTTCAAGTTGTTTGGTCATTCTCCTTTATATTCTTATCTTCGTACCTTTGGCTGCGTTTGTTTTGTGCATCTCCCTGCTCATGAACGACATAAACTTACTGCTCAATCTGTTAAGTGTGCCTTTCTTGGTTATGTTATCCCTCAAAAGGGTTATGTTTGTTATGATCCTCATGCTTGTCGTATACGAGTCTCTAGGTGGTTTTCTTTGAAAAAATATTTCTTTCCATCTCATTTTGAGCCTTCATTTGCACCTTTATCTCTGTTGCCTATTTTTTATGATTCCTCGACAAATGTGGAAAGGTTTAAACCTGGTTTAGTGTATGAACGACGTAGTCGACATGAGTCCAATTCCACTTCCTCAGTGCCCCCTAACTATCATGATCCGACGCCTGATCCCGCTTCTGCTCCTATTCATGCTCCTGCTTCCACCACTATTCGTCGTTCATCTCGTACTTCTCGACCCCCTGATCGGTATGGTTTCTATTCTTCTGTCACTTTTGTTGTTACTCTATCCTCTATTTCCATTCCTTCTTGCTACAAACAGGCCATGGAACACGAGTGTTGGCAAAAGGCAATGCAAATAGAATTTCAAGCACTTGAGGAGAATCACACTTGGGATATTGTTCCTTGTCCTCCTACAGTCAAACCTAATGGGAGTAAATGGGTTTTCTCTGTAAAACTTCGCTCTGATGGCTCTTTGGACCGGTACAAAGCTCGCCTTGTAGCTCTAGGTAACAAGCAGGAATATGGAGTTGATTATGAGGAAAAATTTGCTCTTGTTGCCAAAATGACCACGGTTCGAACCATCTTAGCTATTGCCGCTTCACAGTCCTGGCAACTGCATCAAATGGATGTGAAGAATGCATTTCTTCATGGTGATCTACAAGAGGAGATTTACATGAAGCTCCCCTCTGGTATGACTACTTCTTCTTCTCATGATGTATGTAAGCTACGATGTTCTCTGTATGGGCTCAAGCAGGCGCCACGGGTTTGGTTTGAGAAGTTTCGCAGTACAATTCTTTCATTCAGTTTTACACAAAGTCAGTAAGATTTTTCTCTATTCTTCCACGTGAATGCGTCTGGAATAGTCATTCTCTTAGTTTATGTGGATGATATTATCATTACTGGCAATGATTGTGGTTTAATGACTAAGATTCAGAAGTTGTTACATGCAACTTTTCATATGAAAGATCTTGGTCAGCTCACATATTTTTTAGGATTGGAAGTTCATCATCAAGCAGTGGTATTTTCGTGAACCAGCATAAGTATATTCAAGATATTATCACTTTGGTTGGGTTGGAGGACACTTCTTCTGTTGATACTCCTATGGAAGTCAATGTCAAATACAGGAAAGATGAAGGGGATCTTCTGCATGATCCTACTCTTTATCGGAGCTTGGTTTGGAGTCTTATCTACTTAACCACTACTCGACCTGATATCTCCTATGATGTTCATCAGGTTAGTCAGTTTCTGTCTGCTCCTCGACATCTCCATCTTGCTGCTGTTCGACGCATCATCCGCTATCTTCGAGGTTCACCTATTCGTGGGTTATTCTTTCCTACCGGCTCCTCACTTCAGCTTGTTGCCTATAATGATGCTGATTGGGCTGGGTGTCCAGATACACGTCGATCTACTACGAGTTGGTGTATGTTTTTAGGTGATGCCTTAATTTCTTGGAGATGCAAGAAACAAGATCGCGTGTCTAAATCTTCTACTGAGGCAGAGTATCGTGCTATGTCTATTGCTTGTTCTGAAATTGTCTGGCTACACGGTCTTCTTGAGGAACTTGGGTTTCCTCAGACCACTTCTACTCCTCTTCATGCTGATAACACTAGTGCTATTCAGATTGTCACCAATCCCGTTTTTCATGAACGCACCAAGCACATTGAGGTTGATTGTCATTCTATTCGAGACACCTTGGAAAGTCGGGTGATATCTCTTCCTCACATCTCTTCTGATCTTCAAGTAGCTGATGTCTTCACCAAAGCTATGACTCGACAACGACATCAATTTCTTATTGGCAAATTGTTGCTAGTTGACTTACCAGCATCAATTTGAGGGGGGATGTTACCGTATACAACATCCAGTTAATACTAGCTATTAGTGTTAACTTACTTTACAACTAAGATCACATCATACATGTTCTTCCTACTTTGTTCCTGGATTTAGCTGGCATTGTTCCTAATTGTTCTTAGGTGTACACTATATATATATATGTTATGTAACTGAAGAAGAAATCAAGCAATTCCTTCAGGTTTATATTTTGTCAACCCTTTCTAGGGTCAATCCCTCACTCAATGTGACTAGTGTTGAAATGACACATCTACCTAATAGTTCTTGTTGTACCTACTATTATTTCTTGTAGTGTTAGGCTACCTACTATTATTCCTTGTAGTGTTAGGCTACCTACTAGTTCTTGTTGTACCTACTATTATTCTCCAATGTACTATAAGTAGTGACCATTGTCATCAATGAAATACAAGTTGAATGCATACAAAGCTTCAATACTACATTTCCGCTATATTTGTTAACATGGTATCAGAGTCGGATTGTTCGATCAGACTGATTGATTGAATCTTTCTCGGCATCATCATTTACCGGAGGTATCCGACATACCTGGATCATGGCAGAGTCTGAAAGGGACAGCACCCACACCACCGAGACTACCCCAACGGGCGGTGACCCGTTTGCAGCTCAGTGGGCGGCAATGTTCTCAAACCTGCCACAAACCAACACCGTTCATAAAACCGTCAGTTTATCCAATATTAGCTTAAACACTAAGCTAAATGAAGGTAACTACTCCCTATGGGCACGCTTAATACGAATGAAGATAGGCGGCCAAGGAAAACTTCACCATCTGTTGGGTGTTCCGGCACCACCCAAAATGACCGAACCAGCATACTTACAGTGGGAGCAAGACGACCTCGTAGTGTGCTCATGGATGCTCGACAACATGGAGCCCGTATTGATCAACCAATATGCTGAGTTCCCCACGGCAAAGGATCTATGGAACGGACTAGCTGAAACGTACGGTAAAGCCCAAGACGGAGTCCAGCTATTTGATCTCATATGCCGAACCAGCAACACAAAACAAGGAACGGATTCGTTAGAATCCTTGTATACCAAAATGCAAGGATTATGGCGGGAAATTGAACAACGAGATCCTAATCCAATGGAAGACCCGAAATCAATCCAAACATGGAACACAAAACGGGCCGAATCGAAGTTGTATCAATTTCTAAACGCAGTAAGTAATGAATTCGATAATGAAAAACGTGATTTGCTTCGAATTGTACCGTTACCAGGAGTCGAAAAGGCGTATTCCACGATCCGATCGGAACGGGATAGGCGGGCCGTTATGGGATCGCAACAATCAGTCGAAGGTCACGGGATCGGAACGGGACTAGCAACACGGTCATCTCCAGGCATCAACACAGGAGGTTTCGTCCCGGGCCACAACCTCCGACCACAGCAACTCGCCGGAAAGGGCAAGCCGAGCCAGATTGGAGGGGTCGAACGGAGGTTTCTCCGGTGCACTCACTGCGGTAAACAAAAACACGATAAATCGGAATGTTACCTTCTTGTAGGCTATCCCGAAGGATGGAGAGGACCGAGAGGAGGTGGCGCCGGCGCCGGAACCCTACCTGCCACGATGGCGAATGGCCGTGACAGGTGGGGACAGCCAAGCCAAGGTCTCAGCAATACCTACTTCGGCCAACCGAGCCAAGGCCACGTCGCGGTGGCGAGGGCTCCGACTGACGGGACCAACTGGAGCGGGTGGAATCATGGCGCAATGGAGGGGTCCGGCAGCCCCTTTACGTATGGCGCTTGGAACACAACGGACGAACAAAGGCGAGCCCTCGCCGGCGGCAGTCTCAGCCACGGCAGCCAAGGAGGCGAAGCTAGGGTTTGGGGGGAGCAAGTGACTGCGGCGGCTGCTCAGGAACCGCACGGAATGGTAGGGTTTGGGGGGGTAAACCGATTATTACCCCCCTTCTCTTCAAATGGTAGGCTGCCAAGTGAGCATGAAGCTGGGCCGTATGGAGCTGGGCCATTTGGGGAAGCTGGGCCAAGCCAAGGTAATGCACAGCTGGGCCGAAATAGTGGTCCGGGTTTGGGCCAAAAACAAAGCTCAAATTCAGGCCAAATGACTATACATGGGTTTTTTGGGTCTAATAATTCTGAGTATGATAAAAAAATTGCTCGGACATTTTTTGCTCAAAAGGATATTTCAGGAAAATGTGGAAAATGGCTACTCGATTGTGGAGCCACGGATAGCATGAGTTATGATATGAGTGACTTTGTGAATCATTCAGTACCAAGACGGGAAATGATACAGACGGCTAATGGAGAGTTGGTACCGGTTCATGGAGCGGGAACTGTTAATATTTCCTCAAATATTAAACTGGAGAATTGTCTTTATGTACCTAGCTTAGCATGCAAGTTACTCTCAATAAGCCATGTCACGAGGGAATTGAATTGTGTGGTACTAATATACCCTAATTTGTGTGTACTACAGGATATTCAGTCGGGGGAAATCATCGGACGTGGAATTGAACATCAAGGCCTGTATTATGTGGAGGAAGTGACTCAAAACGGAACTGCAATGCTTGCCCACGGAACAGTCACGAGGCAACAATGGTTGTGGCATAGGAGGTTGGGTCATCCGTCTGGAGGGTATCTTCATAAATTACTTCCTAGTTTATTTCCGTCAAATCAAGAAATTGTGTGTGAAACCTGTATTCGTGCTAAAAGCCATAGAAACTCGTACCACATATCTGAATCTAGAGCCAAGTCCCTTTTTTCCCTTATACATTCTGATGTTTGGGGGCCAGCTCCAAATAGTAGTTCGTGTAATGGCTTTAGATATTTTGTGCTGTTTATTGATGATTATTCTCGTATGACCTGGGTATACTTTCTAAAAAACAAATCCGAAGTTATTACTAAGTTTGTAGAATTTCACAACTTAGTTAAAACCCAGTATAATACAAAAATTCAAGTTCTCCGTTCAGATAATGGTGGAGAGTTTGTTAATTCCGCTCTCCAACAATTTCTGAAGGATAATGGGATTATTCATCAAACCTCTTGTCCACATACACCCCAACAAAATGGAGTTGCAGAACGAAAAAATAGACATATTTTAGAAATGACTAGAGCTTTGATGCTAGAGTCAAATGTCCCAACCTCATTTTGGCCAGAAGCTGTTGCTACATCTGTCTATCTCATGAATCGTCTTCCTACAACTGTCATTCAATTTCAAACACCTATAGAGGTATTATCAAGTCATATGAGTGTCTCCACAGCCTTGACACTACAACCATATGTCTTTGGATGTTCTGTTTTTGTTCATATTCCTAAAACAGATCGTTCTAAATTTGATCCATGTTCTGTCAAATGTGTCTTTGTGGGATATGGGATTAATCAAAAAGGCTACCGGTGTTTTAATCCAAAAAATATTCGTATGTACACCACCATGGATTGTACATTCCTAGAAACCGAATTCTACTATATCACCCAATCTTCTGTTCAGGGGGAGATTTTTTATCATGCTCCATTAGATTGGTTGATACAGACTACTGTGACTACTCCAGTGTTTCCTCAGATAGTTCCAAAAGGGCAAGTTGGTGGAACCACCGAGACATTATCTCCCATCGTACAGGTCCCAGATGCTTCAACCCCGTCAACCCCGACGAATATTCCGGAGGTTAGTAACACTAATTGGGTTAATTCTGGTTCTATTATTTCTCCAAATATTGGCTTGGAAGAAACACCTGTACAGGAACGATATGTACTACCTGCTCGGAGAAATAGGGGAGTTCCTCCAGTCAGATATGCACCAGAATACAGTCCGAGAAAAAGTCGCTATCCAGTAGCAAACTTGGCAAGGGGGAGTCTGACACATACTGCTCAAGCATTTGCTACTGCAATATACACTCAATCCATACCAAAAAATGTTGAGTCAGCTTTACAAAGTAAGGAGTGGAGGCAGGCCATGCAAGTCGAGATGGAGGCTCTGGAGAAAAGTCAAACGTGGGAGAAGTGTGAACTGCCTCATGGAAAAAGAGCTGTTGGTTGCCGATGGGTATTTACTGTAAAACACAGAGCTGATGGATCCATAGAAAGATACAAAGCAAGATTGGTGGCCAAAGGATATACTCAAACCTATGGTATTGATTATTCTGAAACTTTTTCTCCTGTTGCTCGAATTAACACTATTCGAGTCCTGTTTTCTATAGCTGCAAACAAAAATTGATCGCTACACCAGTTTGATGTCAAGAATGCCTTTCTACATGGGGACTTAGAAGAAGAAGTGTATATGGAGCCACCACCAGGTTTCAATACAGGGTTTCGACAAACAGATGTATGCAGATTAAAAAAGGCGCTCTATGGGCTCAAACAAGCACCAAGGGCATGGTTTGGGAGATTCACAGTAGCCATGAAGAAATATGGCTATCGACAAAGTAACTCTGATCATACCTTGTTCATAAAAAGAAGGGAAGGTCAGGTAACTTGTTTGATTGTATATGTAGATGATATGATCATTACAGGAGACGATAAAGAAGAGATTGTTCAGCTCAGGAAAAATCTATTCCAGGAGTTTGAGATGAAGGATTTGGGAGAACTCAAATACTTCTTGGGGATTGAGGTACTACGGTCTGAAACAGGTATTTTCATTTCACAAAGAAAATACATTTTAGATCTGCTAGTAGAGACTGGATTGATGGACTGTAAACCAGCTGAGACACCAATAATGCTGAATCATGGGTTGAGGATAGTAGAAGGAGCTGAATTAACAGATCAAGCTAGATATCAACATCTAATTGGGAAATTGATCTATCTCTCACATACCAGACCAGATATTGCATATGCGGTGGGTGTGGTAAGTCAGTTCATGCATAAGCCGCAAGCAGATCACATGGAAGCTGCTCTTAGAATCCTTCGATATTTAAAGGGTTCACCAGGGAGTGGAGTGTTGTTCCAGAAGAATGGACATCTCAGAATAGAGACATACACAGATGCGGATTGGGCAGGAAATCCGATTGATAGAAGATCAACTTCAGGTTACTTTGCCATGGTGGGAGGAAACTTGGTAACTTGGAAGAGTAAAAAACAGAAAGTGGTGGCACTATCAAGCGCTGAGGCAGAGTTTAGAGGAATTGCTCGAGGTCTCACAGAAGTACTATGGCTAAACAAGTTATTAACTGAGATTGGTTTTCCTATTCAGGAACCATGTAAGATAATGTGTGACAATCGTGCAGCTATAAGTATTTCTGAGAATCCAGTTCAACATGATCGTACCAAACATGTTGAAATTGATCGGCACTTTATAAAGGAGAAGTTAGAGAACAAGACTATTGTGATTCCATTTGTTCGTTCTGAAGATCAACTGGCAGATATACTCACCAAAGCTGTCAATGGAGCAAATTTCAGAAACGTGTTATGCAAGTTAAATATTGGAGATCCGACTATTTAACTTGAGGGGGAGTGTTGAAATGACGCATCTACCTAATAGTTCTTGGTGTACCTACTATTATTCCTTGTAGTGTTAGGCTACCTACTATTATTCCTTGTAGTGTTAGGCTACCTACTAGTTCTTGTTGTACCTACTATTATTCCTTGTAGTGTTAGGCTACCTACTAGTTCTTGTTGTACCTACTATTATTCTCCAATGTACTATAAGTAGTGACCATTGTCATTAATGAAATACAAGTTGAATGCATACAAAGCTTCAATACTACATTTTCGCTATATTTGTTAACAACTAGGTGTAGCCAGGTGTGGGCTCGCACGCAACCTAGACTGACGCATCGTGGTCAAGTTTGAAAATTACAAGTTTGGGATGTTAGATGAAAATAAGGAAAATATTTAGATGTATTTGATCTCTCTAGATTCTAGAACCGTCGTACTGACTACCGGATGATTCCTCTCCCTCTCAAAGCTCTCTTGGGTTTCGTCATTGCTGGCGACTTCACTACATCACCAGTCAAGTGTCCGTTCCGGCCTCTCTATATATTGAGCTCCTACTCTCCATCTCACTGCACCTAGACGCATTTCAGCCCCTAAACCTCTTCTCCTCCAACTTAACTCTTCAACAATGGCTGCTCCGTAAGAATTCAGTGAACTCTTTCTTTTCTTACCTCTCCAGACTCTGTGTTTCTTCATTTCATGCCAATTTTTTTATTGTACAGTGCGACAATTGAGCACTTGCCTACACCGTTGGATTCCAGTGCTGAGCAACCTCCTCTCTTTGATGGGACGACAAGGTTTGTCCAATTTGGAATCCAATTTCCCAATGATCTACAGATCATCATATATTCGCGTGATCAATTTTGATTATATTTGCTTGGCGATGTATTTTGAATTTAAGCGTAGCTTAGCCTTGCATGTAATTACGGTGTTCATGGAAACTGTGCGGTAGCTCTTCATCTGTCAAATACTAAATCATGTGCTGCAAATAAGCTGTGGATGTTAAAATTAGGCAGGTAATTCATGATGATGAGTGCGATTCTACCATGAAAATCATCAATTAGATTCTAGAGCAAACTCGCATCAGCACCTTCAATGCAGCACCTTCACCCGGTGACAATTTCTTACATACACGATTTGCTTTAAAGAGTATATGTGTTTGACCTTAACGCATCCGTGTCTAAACAATTTTTATACGTTTATACATCGTGTCTAAACATTTCTGATCTGCATATATATGTATAAATATGATTAACTAATCGTGTTGTGTATACATGTAATACCAGACACATTTAAATATAATAATAATTAAAAAAAATATTGAATACCCACCCACTTTTTAATATTGAACTTTGAATACCTTATTTTCTAGGGTTAATAGGTCCACTAGTACCATAAGTTTGGGCCATGTGATCGGATGGTACCGTAAGTTTTTTGATGTGGTTAAATGGTCCGTTATGTTTGGAGCATGTTGTCCTATGGTACTCTGTTAGTCAACCGTTAGATTTTTCTGTTAAATGGTCCATGTCAGCACCACGTCAGCGCCACATCAGTGCCACGTAGATATATAATATAATATTTAATTTAAAAAATAAAAATAAATAGAAAATTTTTTAAAAATAGGAAAAAAAATATGAAAAATATCGGAAAAATTCAAAAAATATTTAAAAATTTATCTATTAATAAAATTTATTTTTTATAATTTTTTTTAAAAAAAAGTCGAAAAAAAAAAAAGCTAGGGTTGGACCCTTGGGTCCAATTGACCCAGCCCTGGGTCGAACCCTGGGCTGGGTTGGACCCCCACCAGGTCGCCTGACCTGGGCGACCAGGTCTGGGTCTGACCCAGCCCTGGGTTCGACCCTGGCTGGGTCAATTGGACTTTTTTTTTTTTTTCGACAAATTTTCGATTTTTTTTAAATAAATTTATAAAAAATAAATTTTATTAATAGATAAATTTTTAAATATTTTTATAATTTTTTCCGATTTTTTCCCTATTTTTATTAACTTTTCTATTATTTTTTATTTTTATCCGCCACATCAGCGCCACGTCAGTGCCACGTCAGCATTCCGTTAGTTAACCTTGACAGCAACAGTAATTAGGACCAAATAACAACATTGACCAAACATATGGTACCATAAAACAAAATAGGGGTACCATCCGATCACATGGCTCAAACTTATGGTACCATTGGACCTATTAACCCTATTTTCTATATATAGATTTGTGTTCTAAAAAATATGTGAAATAGCTTGTGAAATTAGTAAATTCCGTGTCTAATTGTGTCGTGTCGTATCTAATTGTATCGTGGAGTATCTAACCGTGTCGTGTTTAATCGTGTCGTATTGTGTCTAATTGTGTCGTGTTTAACGAATCAAAACATAAAAAGGAAATAAAAACAATAATATTTCGTGTTTGTGGGTGTCAGTCCAATTATCAAGGTCCTCGAAGTTCTTATGTATCGAAGTGGAGATTGTATTGGCAGTTAGCGCTATATGACTAAACTAAATAAGTTGTCTGTTCTGTTTATTTGAAGGCTCTATACTTCTCTCAGTTGCCCATACGCTCAACGTGTGTGGATCACCAGAAACTACAAGGTCCGTCTCTTTCTCTCTTGCTGTAATACTTCTTGTCAATTTGGTCCCCCTTTGCCGTGACTGCTTTTGGCTTGGCTCGTCATTTCAATTGAAAGACAACATTTTTGGAACTATTTGGAATTGCAGGGTTTGCAGGACAAGATTAAGTTAGTTCCCCTTAACCTTCGAAACAGGCCTGCTTGGTATAAGGAGAAAGTTTACTCTGCAAATAAGGTAAATCATATTCTCCTTGTTCATTTCTCTGCATATGTATATTTAGTCATTTGGTGAGAAGTCCAAAGCATTTGTTATCTTGAAGCATTTGGTGAGAAATCCAAAGCTAATAAGGTTTCATCTTTTCACCACAAGTCGTCCTTTGAGCAACATATTTTTTTGCTTTTGAGCAGGTACCAGCATTGGAGCACAATGGCAAAATAATTGGGGAGAGTCTGGATTTGATCAAATACGTGGATAGCAACTTTGAGGGGCCTTCTCTCTGGCCTGAGGTGAAATTTTCCGACTTATATGCAATGCAATCATTGTATGTGTCTAGAGGTGTAACTTGATTCTGATGATTTTCACTACAGGATCCAGCAAAGAGAACATTTGGTGATGAGCTGATAGCTTATATTGACGAGTTCACAAAGAATGTCTATACTTCATTTAAGGGAGACCCAGCAAAAGAAGCTGGTGAGCAATTTTAAAAATACGATATTTCTAACTACATCATATTATGGACACGTCAACTAAGTCATTTCGTTTTGCCATTTTTTACTAGGTCCTGCGTTTGATCGGTTGGAGGAGGCCCTCCACAAGTTTGAGGATGGACCTTTTTTCCTTGGTCAGTTCAGCTTGGTGAGTCGAAATCTTCATTTGGGTGTTGTGTCAGTGCCCTTACAGAAAGCACTTGAAACCATTCAATTTCTAAGTAGTTTATGTCATCTGATCTTATTCACATGGTTCTGATAGCATATAAATTAATTAGGATATATGTTTATTTTGTGATGATCAAGGTTGACATTGCATATATCCCATTCATCGAAAGGTTCCAAACCTTCTTGTCTGAAGTGCTCAAGTATGATTTAACTGCTGGGAGGCCTAAACTGGCAGCTTGGATCGAGGTAATGGATTGAACTCTGGTGAGCAGTATTATGTGGTGAAAACCAAGTTATGGATTTTTGATATTCCATTGATCCATACTATGCAGGAGCTGAACAAGCTCGATAGCTACAAGCAGACAAAGACTGATCCGAAAGAGCTCATTGAGTTCTATAAGCCGCGCTTTTTGGTAATACATCTTTATGGTATTATGGATTATGGAAATTGCGACTCCCCCCACCCCACCCCACCACCCCCACCAAAAAAAGAAAAAAAATGTATATATTAATTAATTGGTTACATCTTTTTGATTTGCAGGGTCAGTGACTCAGTAAGGTCTACCCCACTCAGACAGAATAATACGATCATAGTAATATAATGTTGGCTAGAAGCTGTTACATTACGTGTCGGGATTGATGTGTTTCCGGACACATTGATATTGATCCCAACCAGTGCTGAATCTTGTTATGTTTCTGTATGGTCATGTCCCTATTGCATTGTAATGGGATCTATCATCTATAGTAGAGTAACAATAAAGTTGGAATAATGAACTTATAAATAACATGTGTACTATTTGGAATTTGGAAGCAGCCCTACACTTACCTGCGTCGTAAGGCACCTACAGATAATAATAAAAAAAAAAAATACCCCACACAAACGAACACGTAATTGTACGATGTTGTCCTTTACCGTATCCCCAAGGTCTATACAGGTCCCTTTAGCGACAAAGGCGAGCTCCTAATGGTGGAACAATGGTGGTCCAAGAACAGGACCACCACACTAATATCGTCGTGGAAGTGTCTACGAACACCTCTTTCGATCTTTTCCAGATCCGAATACCTCATCTCCCTCTTCTTCGCTGCTTCCTTCAGTGCTGCCGTGATCAGCCTCCTCGCGATGCCCTGCAAAATAAAGTAATCATCAAATTAATAACAAAAACATGAAAGATTCTAATTTTATTTTTAAATCGGAGTCTTACTCGACAAGGATAACTGGCGACGATGTCTACAGCATCTTGACTGCTGAGGTGCTCCCATAAACCGTCGGATGCAAATATGAGGAACCGATCTTGTGGCTGGAGATTGTGGACGGTAACTGATGGCTCAGAGGTTAATATGGGCTGAGGGAAAGGCCGCGGCAGCCGGAATTTAGGTTCGAGAGGCTCCCTATTGAATTCCGCCCTCTTAAGGTAAGCATCTCCTATCGATCTCGACACCTGAAAATACATAATAACCAGTTCGATCATCAAGTATAAGAATCAGAATCGGAGATTTGTAATATTATTCTCCATTATCTGGTAAGAAAGTGAAAATAGATTATATTTTTCAGAAAATAACTGATTTAATTTACCTGAATGATGCCCTTCACTCTCCAAACATTGTGTCTGAACACTACTATGTCGGGATCATGGGGATGCCGAGACCAAAGCTCGTCTCTCACGGACTCAAAATTCGCATTGTGCTCCTCAGATAATTGAATAGCTTTGATCTTCCTTGGATTTCTATCATCTTGTCTTCCCAGCACCGCCCTGGAATCTCCAGCATTTCCCACATGGAGGACTCCATTGCTTATGATTCCGACCAAGCAACACGACCCAACTGACGCCATGTGCGGCTTCTCCTGCCACTGTTTCTTCACCAGGCTGAGGAAACTGTTTTCAGTTGCCGAAAACGCTTTCTTGATCACGCTCGGGGAGATCTCGTGGCTCTCCGCTGCAAATTCTGAATGGTAAAAGTGTTAAGAGTTGTGTAAATTAGTAACGGAAAATTGATGAAGGGGTTACTTGTGGTGCAAGTTAATCACTCTAGTACTCAAAAAATCACATATGGCTAGAGAGACTTACTCTTGACGTTAGGGAACAGGTGGTTGTTAACGAACCGGGCAGTCTCAGGTCCTCCATGTCCATCGTATACCCCAACGAACGTCCCTAGAGGACCCGACTCGATCTGGGTCTGATCCTCCAATGAACTATTTGCTTGAATCGCAGCCATGGAGAACTCCCCACAAGAGTGCTGTCCAAAATCCTTGTAACACATCAACCCATCAACCTTCCCCCTTCCCCCGCTCTCTCCTTCTACTTTTGACGGTTTCCACCATTGCTTTGCCATCTTTGTAGCTAGAGAGAAGAAGAAGAAGAAACTATGGTGCACAAACTCTATATCTGAGGAAGACTTATGTAGATGGTTATATATACAGCAGATAGCAGGCCATATTATAGAGCTGACTCAAGTGTAATCACCAAAGAACCCGGTGAGACGACCAGACAGACCAGATCAGACACCATTAAAATGTCAGAGAGAGAGAGGGCAGATGAGCATGGGCACTGAATCGACTGGAAAAGTGTCTCCCTTCAAGGACAAAGAAAGAAGGAAAAGAAACTGTGTCTTTTTCGTATATCTAGGGTAAACTGAGTAGTTGAGTTCAGAGAATATGAAGAGAGGTAAGGACCGCAGCTGTTGTCTTTGCTGCTGGTCCTGTTTTTTTTTTCTTCTGTACCTTGAATCTGGTTATGGAGTGTGTATGGTGACATGTTTCTGGACAGAGGACTTAGCTGTACAACATATGGAGTGGAGCAGTGGATAAGAGAGACGAAAGAAGGTGAGGGTATTGTTGGGTTTGGTTTGTTTCTTGGGCAGAGAAAGATATTGAGATGAGATCTAATCGATATATATATACAATATAGTATATCACTGCATGCGCTGTATATATATGCATGTCTGTATAGGAACATCCATCCATTTCTGACAATTTGTTGTTAATAAATGAATCTTTCCTTTATATATTTTCTTTCTGCAAAATTTATTGTTTTTAGTTCCATTATTGTCTTGTTTATATGTAATTAGTGAGCGCGCGTTTGATGTTTCCTAAACTGCATGGCTAAGCGTTTGATGTAATTAGGTATGGGAGTCTGATTAATATATAATGTTACATTATGTATTAATGTACTCATAGACTGTATTGTATCGTATTTCTTTATGTATACGTATTTTATAACAGTAATTATCATTAATACAAATTATCCCGCCGCGTGGAGATTACACAATTTGGGTATTACCACGGAAAACAGTTTATCTCTCTACCTCTCATTAATCTCTCTAGAATTTGATTCTTCTACTTCGTCCGAACATTTAATGTGTGTTCAAGGAATTTATCCTAATAACTAATCCAATACGTTAGATCATGCATACCATGAAAAGTTACGACACCCTAGACACTTTACTAGGTTGTATCTAATTTGATTTTGTTTTATTCATAAAATTGTAAAGCTTTCCCTTCTTAAAATTGTGTTTTTTTTTTTGTTTAAATTATTTACCGTAAGGGAGCATGTCTTTTGATTGTCGGAAGTTGGTCGGCATAGATTCAACAATGGGAGCCTTCTAAAGTTTACGATGTAATTCACTGTTTCAATATTTGTCTTGATTTATGCTCCCCTTTTATTAAAAATGGTGATTTTATTGTTATAAAAAATAAATGTTATTAACTTAATGTGTTTACAAATACATTTTCGTGATCAATTTTTTTAAAATATTTTTCGAGAATGGTACATGGAGTGTCAAAATTGAATTTATGGGGAAAAAATCTAACAATTGAATTGAACTAACTCCATTCAACACAAATATTACGTTTTAATCAAAATATTTATTACTTTGGTCAACATATTCAAAATGTTTAACCCCCCAAAACAAACATATTCAAAGTTATAAACAACTGAAAATGGAATTTTTTCAAAAAGTGTACAGTGTAGATTTTTTTTTTGAAAAAGTAGATATCGTCCAAACATATTTAAAAAAATGTTAATAGACGCATCCTCAGAATGCGCCTATTGCAATAGGTGCATCCTCAGAATGCGCCTATTGCAATAGGTGCGACTTTGAAATCGCGCTTATTAATAGGCGCATCCTGGGGATGCGCCTATTGCCCAATTATATGCGGTTTCAACCCAATTATTCTAAAAATTGTAACAGTAATAACCAATTATTACGTATATTCGATAAATATGTACCGATGACACTTCTTGCTCAGTTCTTGCTCATCTCATGCATATCTTCTTCCTCAGCATCTCCTGCGTAGCATATCCAAGGTAAGTTATTTATTTGTATATATTTCATAATATTAATTTTTAAAAAATTTGTAGGAGTTATATTTACATATATATCATATGTGATAAGAATTTTTATACTACTAATTTTTTAGGATCAAGCATGATAGAAATTGGTATTGAATAGGCGCGACTTGGGGATGCGCCTATTCAATAGGCGCATCCCGGTGTCACGCGCCTATGCATAGATTTCTAAAAAAAAAAATTCAATATTCACTTTTTCAAAAAAAAAAATAAATAAACAGTTTTTGAAAAAATTCCTGAAAATGCAATTAAAGCAAGAAAGGTAGGTTTGACATGTAGAGATCGACTAGGATAAGAAGGTCGAATGTACTATCCAAAGCGTTAATTAGACTTGTATTCTCGTGGAATATATAAGAAAATCAAATAACACAATGATATAAAATTCATATATATAGATATATATGGAGACCGAATTTAGAAATATCACGATTTTGATAATAATAATATTTATTTATTGGATTGCTCCCCCATTTCTTTATGAGTATATATCGTCCATACTATATTACAGCTTGTACTTTGATTTTATTACGGTTAGTTCACATCATTATATTTGTATCGTGGTACATCATCATATAGTAAGATACGTGATCTTCCTATTTTGACACACTAACAATATGTATCAAGATTTTAATAGCTAGGTATCATCACCCTAAACCGTACTATTGAGTATTAAATTCTTTTATTTATACTTTATGAATAGACAAAATATTTTAATGGTCGACAAAAACAGAGTGTCCAGACTTGAAAATAGTAACATTGCATTGATTATTATTATTATTATAGAATTTTTAATTAATTAAAATTATAAATTGATAGTTATTGTGTTGTCTGTCTGTTTAAGACAAGTTATGGTCTGCATTAAAGTCCAAATACTGCACACACCATCCGCTTCAGTCTTCGGCACGGAGGCTTTGTCTCGGATCTTATGTTTTCTCATTAACAGTATGTACATTTTATGACGAGTTACTCGAATTTTGAAAATTCAAAATATGGTATTTTAACTTAAAAAAAATGTGTAAATAGCTACCTCCATCTAATTTCTGACGAATTTCCGATGACTTTCCAACGAATTTCCGACGACAGTTGACGAAAAATTGGATGGAGGTAGCTATTTGCACCTTCTTCAAAGTTGAGATAGTCCGTTTTGAATTTTCAAAGTTCGGGTAGCTCGTTGCAAAACGTCCAAAGTTCAGGTAGCTACTTATTATTTAAACCTCAACTCAAATTGTCTTTAAATAAATAACAAAAAATGATAATACTGGGTTTATTTTTAGATAATTCGGTGTTTCGGTTCATGATAATAACGTCCGAACAGATGGGGTGACCCGCCATTTCATTTGAAGTAAATATTTGAAAATAAAGTTATAGTAAAAAATGATATATTGCGTTGAAATATTAGAAGTCACAAATTTTAAAAATCAAACAATGATTTTTAAAAATTATTAAATGAGTTGTTAAAAATATTAGAAAATCAAACTTAACATCCAACTTTATCATATTATCATGCGTGTCGTGTTATGATATCTAAACACAAACATGACATGAAAATTATAGGCTTGTTCAAGTTAATCGGTTTGGATGAACTGGTTTGGTTTTGGTTTGATCCGAACCGGTTCGGGCGACCTAGTTCCAAAACCAAAGCAGTTTTTTAGGTTTAAATAAACCAGTTCAAAATAGTACCAAAAATTCAGTTCGAATCGACTCGGTTTTTTATACTGGTTTATACTTAAATTTAAATCAAACAACTTTAAACCTATATAATTTTAGATTCGGTTTGAAGCAAAATCAACTAAACCGGCCTGAAATTAAACCAAACCTAGAGATGTCTTCAATAAATCAAACTTAGAGATGTATTGGACTCTTGTATGTTGATGTTGGATAGGATTTCAGTCGGTTGTGGAACAGATTTTCTATCGGTTTAGTGTATTTTCAGTCGGTTCAGTGTGTTGGACATGATTTTCAACCGGTGTATCTCCAGTTTGAACCAGATTATTTCCGAACCAAAGTTGTTATTAAAAAAACCAGACCAGAACAGTTTGATCCAGCTCCAAATCGGTTCGAACCAGACCATTTCTTTTTTCCATAAACTAGACCAGATTTTTTAGAAACAGAAAAAAATAATATTTTTGTACAAGCTAGATCAGTTCAGTTCTGAACTGGTCCGAACCCGAACCGGTTCATGAACAAGCCTAGAAAATTACATCGTGTTATCGTTCATTAAATTTTTTTCGCGCATTTTCGTATCGCCTTGTTATCAGATAAGAGGTTAGGCTCTCGGCGCCTACATAGCCATGGTGGGTACGTAATCCAATCCAGACATAAAAGACTAGTTATGGTTAAGCTCGGCCCAAGGTGCTATTCAAAGCTTGAATCGACCCAAAACTTGGTGAGCCTTGGGTCAGAATCTAATCAACCCAGCAAGTTTTCATCTGCTTCCTTTTATGTGGAACATTTGAAGCCATTAATTAGATGAGATAATATAATATGTTTCTACCAAAAAAAATAAAAATTAGATGAGATGAGCATGTGTCTGTCAGTGATCAAGGGTGCCTACCTTGTAACTGCAGCAACAAAGAACCAATACACACGAACCATTTCCCCCTTCCCTTCAACAACATTTGATTTGGTCTAAAAGAACATTTTTTGTGTTGCAGAATCATTGCCTCTTCTACTATGGTAGTAAACTGCAGAACTGGCAAAAGAAAAGGAGAATGGAATTTGATTATTATAGAATTTCAAATGATATCACATTCAGACAGTAGATTGGACCACTTTTTCCCATTCTGCAGAAGAGATAGGAATGCTTGAGTTGCTAGAATGGATCAACAGGTCTGAGCTTGGGGTGGTCTCAGCTTCATCATATCATTCTGCCTAATATTTCTTTGGATTCCTTCTCTAGCACGACTCAGAGTCTCAAGAACTTCATGAACACTTCTGCTAATAATCTTAAGCTCTTTGGTCTGAGATTCAGATTGTTCGGGCACGGTTATTGGAATTAATGCCAATGTGTTATCTGCATAACCTTCATCTTCTTCCTCGTCTTCCAACACAGAAACCATTGCACTGAAATCAACAAAACAGTTGCCAAATTAGTGTACAGTTGAATATTTGATGTCTAGGGAAATATTCCACGAATATTAAGCTTTCTGCCATTTTTGGATACACAGTAATGAAAAACAGTGTATTTAGAAAAATAAGGTTGGTTGCCTGTGTCGTTGTTGTTCATTAGATTTGCACCCATCAAGGTCTGAACAACGTTTCTCACTGGAGCTGCAAGAAATGTCATAACTTGTCTTTGGCTCAGTGACTTTTAAGACAGGCTTTGAAACAACTGATGTTTCATGGTTTTGTTCTTGATCTTGCTCCGAATTGGTTCTTGAATTTACGTTTGTCGTTGATGATGATTTGCAAGAAACAATACTACTTTCTGATACACATGATTCCTCAGATTGCTTCGACCTAGGCGAGATTTTCATCGATTTCATCTTTCTCTCTAGGAATTTAAGCTTCTTTGTGGCTTTATCCCTCAATCTCGTCTCCTCCTTTAGCTTCTCCTCTAGCTCTTTCAACTAGAGAGTAGTCCAAATCAAACACCAGTTCAACAAACAGAATAATACCGAATCATACAAAATGCACACAATGAGAAATTGCAGCGTCTTTGGCTCACATCACATTTTTTTGGGCAAATCTCCATTTTCATGTCCAAATTCAAATGATCTGTTGAAATGATTATTAGAAAATAACCCCCCAAAAGTCAGATTATATGCCCAAATTTAGGCTAATTTTTCATGATAAAGCTTATCAGTTTCGTTTGCATCACCCTCTACACGCATGAACTAACTAGAAGTAATGTCACCTGGAGCAGACCTTGTTAGCAATGAGTTGTGCATTCTCTTCTGCAGCTCTAGAAGCTTGCCTCTCTGCCACCAATCTTCCTCTGAGACACTCTACTGTCCTCAAGTTACCATCTTCAACGATCTCGACCCTGCAGTAACGGAACGCAAGCGAGATCTTGAAACCAGACTACTCCATCCAGCACATTCAAATAATAGATTTTTCAGATGTCTATAAATTAATGTTACCTCTTTCCTTGCTCCAGTGTCATTGTTCCGCTATTCTTTACCTTCAGTGAAGCAATCCGTCACGTAAAGCTCCCGCAACTACCGATTTATCTTCCTCTGAAGTGTATCTATCAATGGACTTCGTAAAGAGCAATGCGGGTCGACTGTACGACGACTGATGAGGTGAAACGATCTCGGTGGAGTGAGCGAATGGGTGAAGGATAGAGGGACGGAGCGGAGAAGCACTTCAGAAACAAGGATGCTCTTCGATGGAGTCTGGACACAGGTGATGAAGGTGGGGGAGAAGAGGAGACCACTTTTCTATTTGTAGTAGTGACTGATTAGATTATCCATCGAGTCTCGTTACTAAATATATGATGTAACGCCACAAGCAGAGCTTTGATCGTGTTCTTTTCCTAGACTCTGAAAATGATGGATTTTTTTTTAAATTTGAACAAGGGTTAATTACCCAAAAAAAAACATCATTTGATCGAAAACAAAAAAATAAACTAAACTTTTTTTTGGAGCAAAACACAAATTGAATTTCGGTAATTGAACAATTAGGAAACTCAGTTCAAATATTTGTTAAACGTTAATTATGGACGGAATTTTGAATAGTAAACGGAATTATGAAGTAGATTACCGTTATACTCTCTCAACTTCCTTCTAACATATCATCACTCTCCTCCATCGAAGAATTGAAGTGGCCACCTCCATCCTAGAAGTCGAATTCCGCTGCGGAAGTCGAATTCCGCCGTCGTGGAAGTCGAATCCCGCCGTTACGGAAGTTGAATCCCATCGTCATTGAAGCCGAAAGAAGGGTTGTTGGTTGAGAAACTCTACTGTCTGAGCTGTGAAGGATATAACAGTAATCTACTTCATAATTTCGTTTAGTATTCAAAATTCCGTTCATAATTAACAGATATTTGAACTGAATTTTCTGATTGCTCAATTACTGAACTTCAGTTTATTTTTTGCTCCAAAAAAAATTAGTTTATTTTTAGTTTTCGGTCAAAATTGAGTTTGTTTTTTTGGTAATTAACCCTTTAACAATTATTCTCAGTAATTTCATCTCCGTCTAATCTAAATTCTAAACCATTTTCCTCTTTGAGTAAAAATAAACTTTTATCAAATAACTAATATGTTTATTATTTATAAAATATTCAAATTACTTGTTGTTTTTATAGGTGGAGTGGAGTGCCTTTGTCCCACTCTAACTACACTATATGCTTGCAATGAATATTGAATACTCTCCAGAAGTGTGTTGTCATTTATATCGTTGGTGCCCAGTTCTTGTGATATGACCATTACACACACATCAACCTCTCAATGCATTCATTCAATCTTATCCTTCCCTAGTTATTATGGGTGGGGGGATTCCAATTCAACCATTTCATCATCTCACATGAAGCATACCATTATACATAAATAGTACCAACTCCACCGGAGTTAGTTAGTGTACAAAAAAATGCACCGTCCATGATAAAGAATGCTTATTTGACCTATACTGTTAGTTACTCATCACACTGTATCTACTTGTTGTGCCATTCCATGGACATAAAGAGAAACCTAATAAAACACGAAACAAAGAGACATGGGAGACATGGGAGGAATGAGAATTAGGGGTGAGCAAAAAAGACTGATTGAAGTGAATTTCCGACAAAATTAGGGAGGAAGGAGAAGTAGGACTCAGTTTTTTTTAAAGACCGACTAAATCGGCCCGACCTGAGTAATGCACACCAGTTTGTCCATCTTCACAACGCCTCTGTCCTTCGCAGCCTAAGTCGGAGCTCTCACTGAAACTATCCTACACGACCAAAATCCTTATGAGCTTCCATTATCCATCAATTCAAGCAGTGGAGTTTGCTCCAAAACGTTTGTCTACCACAGCGTCAGGCTTCCAGTTCCTCTTCCTTCACTATCCACGTCGCTCTCCTTAACTGACTACGTCTTCTCCCTTCTCACCTCCTTTGTGAAGTGTTATATCTTCCCCAAAAAAATTCGGTATATGTCTGTCTCGGTCGAGAAGGGAGAAGGTGGGCGAGTGTGATATCAAAGTAGGTGCATATCTTCCCAAAAAATTTGGTCCAAGACCGAGATAGTACGCGTCAAGCAAGACCGACTCAAGCGGATTTTTTGGAAGAAATCGATCTCGGTCCTCTAGAAATCACATAAATTTCGATCTCAAAAGACCGGTCTGTCACTCTCGAGCTCACCCCTAAGGAGAAGTGGAGTTCGTCTCATATCACACCAATAATGCAAAGTTGTTCGGTCAACATATATATATATATATACACAAAAGTACGAATACACGACTCACTTTGCAAAAATAAAAATGCTATCATGGTTTAAAGTAATTGCAAAATTGATTAGTTATGTACAATGTGCTTTTAATTGGTTAGTGTCACTACATTATTAAGTTTAGGATATAATGTAAGCTCGATAAGTAAGTTTAGGATGCAACGTAAACATTATCATAAGTTAAGGGTGCATCAAGCATTTTTCTACTGGGCCGTCTACTATGGGCTGTTCTTCTCCTTCGTCAAACCGCACCACTCTTAAATAAACTCGAACGGTTGACTAGTTGAGTTACTTGAGCTCCTCTCTCCAGACTCCATCAAAGGGATCAAATCTATCGCCATGGAAGACTGAGGCTCTGCTATTATCCGCAATCGACCGATGGAAGAACCCAGCTCATCATCGCCCGCGATCTCCTCCATACCAGGGGAACCAGCCATCCTTATCAACGGAGTCCCCAAAGTGCCCTCGCAAACCCGCCGCTCGGCTCCGCCCAAATCCACGGCGTCGGACAAGGTGGAAGCTCCCGGGATAGCGTGCCTCGGCAGTTGGATGGAAGGGAGGGAGGTCCGGAAGTTCTTCGGAGACAAGTACTACATCGGAATCGTGACGCAGTATGACAAGGATTCAGGATGGTATCGCGTGGATTATGAAGACGGAGATTTCGAAGATCTTGAGTGGCAGGAACTCCATGAGATTCTTGTTCCCCTTGATATCACCATTCCTCTGAAATCACTTGCTCTTAAGGTCATCTCCAAGGGCATCAATCTCAAACCGCGGCCAAACGAGACACCAAAGGAGCTACCAAACGAACCCAATGAGCCAAAGGGGACACCCAAGGAACCCAATGAGCCAAAGGGGACACCCAAGGAACCCAATGAGCCGAAGGAGCTACCAAACGCGCCAAAGGAGACGATCGAGGCAACAAAGGAGCTGGACGAGTCGAAGACGAGGAGCGGTCGAGTCACACGAAGTTCAGCGAAGAAAGGGAGAATTTCTGTTTAGATTGTCGAATCGGTAAGCTTTAGCGTCGTTGTGCGATCAAATTTCTCGCTAGCTGCACCAACGTAGAATTACTGGACTTTGCCCAATGAAGAGTTAATTACAACTTTAGGTGATTCTGCCATTGCGCTGCCACATTTGCAACAAAACTACGGTAGATCTCGTTTCTTCTAGTAAATCAAATTGACTTACATTGCTCAAATTAGCAGTTGAAACATCTTCAGATTTGTTGTTGCCTTGATCAATCAGCTAATGAACAATGGAGGCGGTTGTTACTCGATACACAAAATTGTAGTCATCTAATCTCTCAGGCATCTTCCTGTAATAAAGAAACTATGAGAATTGCGCAAAATCCTTACCTTTCATCTACTAATAATAACCTATGAATGGAGGATAGGGAGTAGAACAAAGATCGCCAACTGTTTTTTTACCTCACAGTCGTTGAGCAAAGATTTCCTTGCAGATTCTCTGATCTCGAGTGTTTCCCGTTGATGGGTATTTTTCATTGCTCTCCAATCTCGGAAAGAAGTGGAAATGAATGAACTGATATCTGTATTCAGATCATCATCTGCTTTTGATAGATCTACATCATATGATTGAATTAGTCTTTAATAGAACTTGAAATTTGGGTAAAAGTAAAGCATGAAACTCACTCTTTGTTGTGGAAAAAGTAAAAGGATCTTCAGATATCGAATTCGCTTGCCAGCAGCACATGATAGAACATACGAAAGTTTGATGTTGGTTGCCTGATTGATTTCCACTCCATCCCTATGAAAAATTTAGTAATTAATAAAAAAAAACATAGCTGATGGGAGAGCCTCAAGTTGTCAAGCATAAGATCATAACGCTACACTTACTCTATGATTGATGTCAAAGTACCAAAATTTCTGCGTTGCAGGCCGAGAATTGAGTCAAACGTGTTCTCCAAATATGTTCCAGCTAATTTGGCCTTCTCCATACTGCTGCACAAATGCAGGAAGCAAAGATCAACGTAACAATCAACAAAGTGCAGCAGTAACCTTCAGATCTACAGCTTTTGTATTGGTCGGAATTCTATATAAGAAAATTGACTTCATCTTCTTCAAGTCTTAAAGAACCTGAATCTCCATCCTGGGGCCCTAACTAAATTTTAGAGACGGTGCAAGTTTAAAAAAACAGACATAAATTGCCTCACCCATCCGCCATATCTACGACATTCTTCCATGCCGTTCATTGTCTTTTCTATGATGGAAGCGTTCTCAGTGTAGACAGTTTCCATTTGCTGAGAAAAGTTTGTGCATTCATTCTCGGCTTCAGAAGCGCTCTCCTTTATCTGTGACATCTCCTCCCCTATCTTGCAAGCTCTATTGGTGGTACTTTCTAGCAGGCAGCTTACTGCTGTATGGACCTATAAAGGATACGTAATGCAATGAAGTGATCTTACAAACAATAGCTATGACATTGTTACGCTACAATAACAGAACCTCTACACTATCCATCTTTAACAATATCGAAAGAGAGAATTTGCAGAAGCAAACCATATTTCTTTTTCTATTATTCGAATCTTCAAGGAGCTCTGCCACTTTTTCCATGACCCGCCACTACTCATCAGCTACAAAATCCTAGAAAATTATTTAAGGCTTGTTAGGAGGTTAAAAGAAAAATAATCACATCTTTTATTCTTTTAAGAGAGAGAGAGAAGCACCTCAAATTTCATCTCCAGTCCATACAATTCTTGCCTAGTGAATTCTTTTGAGTCTTTCACTGCTTGGCTGATACTAAACGCATGGCCTTTAATGGAATTAAGGAACTTCAAGAGAACTCCACATGTGGTCCTTGTCAACTCTAGCGTTCAAAAGTTACTCTGATTCACACGAAGCACAATGTATTAAAAAAAATATTGGTAATATGATTCAAAAGATAACGAAGGGATGCAGTAAAATTGCATGTACTGACCTCTGTATGCCATAGCATAAACGCTGTATGCATATCCTCTTGTCTTGAACTGCTATTTTTTATTTCATCAATCACACAAAATCCCTCCGAGAACCTCTCTAAAACAGAATTTCAAATAATGACTTCAACATGGGATCGTATTTATATGCTTCTGGAAGAAATAAAAACCTTATGCTTACATCTTCACACAAAGAAAACCCTATTGAGATTTCTAGGTATAGATTATCAATAAGTGACTAGAAATTCTGATCACACTCTCCAGCCAAGTCACTCAAAGATCCAATGCGGCAGCTGTAAACATCTTGTATTTTATTGAGCTGCACTACAAGTTCTTCCATGGCCTATAAGTTGAAGCAAACAAAGCACTTCAACATTTTATTAAAAAAAGACGTGATTTCAAATTTATTACAGAAACCTCAAATTCTTTGTTGAACCTCCTTTCTTTGCGAAGTAAATGACAGCATTCTCTCTCTCATTGCTTTCAGTTGCTGTTCGTGCTGCTCGGCTGTATCAGCAAAAGTTTTATGCAAAATTTTAACCCTTGAAGTCAGGTTGGAGCATAATTTTAGGGCTACAGATTCTCTCCGTTGTATCACTTTATCCTGAAATTCTGTAGCGAAAAGTAAAAACTAAAATAAATTGGTTGAATTATGTTGGACATCAAGATGCGAATAATGATTTGAACAACAAAATACAGACCATCTTTAGCTGTCAGACACGATATATCAAATGCAGCAGACTCTAACTCCTTTTGCAGTTTTACGGCCTGTTCCAGCAGTGTCTTCTCTAGAAATAGCAGCAACATCAGCATCTAAAATATATCTAACTGAACAGAATGTAACTCTCTTCTTCCTTCAACATTATAATACCACAATAGCAGAAAAAGGGGTGGAAAGGCAGCACAGATCATGTGTTAATCCAATATAAGCATGTAACAAAACCTGAAGATCAATGCTTGACCTGAAGAAATTCTCACCTGAGTTGTGAAGATCAGAGATCAAACCATCCTTATCCTTGATTTTTGCCTTTGCCTTGTCGATTTCATCTTTGAGGAGGAGGGAATTATTCTCAGTTTCTTTCAATTCCTTCTGAAGATGCCAGAAAGTTAGAGCTCATCTAAGAAAGTGATAAAAAAGTTCTCCTAACAAGCAGGAGAAGAAGTTCACCTTTCTGATCTGAAGTTCTTCCTTTAGTTCTGATATTAAATGCTGCTGATTTTTATAAAGCTCCTGAAGCTCCAGTAGTTGCTGTCACATATAATGGTAACATTGAGCATGAACTCCATGTCTAACATGATTTGATTCCAGATCAAGCGCCTACCTTTTCCTTGAGATCTGAATAGAGCTTCAAGTCATCTCTCTTCTTGGCGATGATCTATAGTAGAGAAAGTATATAAAATAGTGAATGCAGTGCGCATATTACAAGTATTCCTCAACTCAATCCTCAGAAGAAAGCATAAAATAATAACAAAAAACAAATTGAATGACCTGAATTTCTTGGTTACTGTGATTGTCCTGGGACATGTCTACATTGTTCTTCTCCTTCAAAGCATCTAACTCTAGAAGAACATCAGCAACAGAAAAATTAGATTTTTGCTACTTCAAGTTCTAAGAAGAAATGACTTCATACGAAAAAGGTAAGCTCAAATAACCTTTTCGAAGTTGAGTTATCTCAGTTTATAAATCTTTGACTAGCTCAGACCTTAAGATCTAGAAATTAACCTGACATTCATTTTTTAAAAAAGAAATGTAAATTTAAATGACACAATATGCCTCACCAGTAAATAATATTTTACCACTAGATGTATTTGCATGGCGAATAGAACCTACTAACCCTCGGTCTATTCTTGATGTTTTTAGCATGAAAAGTATATTCTAGGGTGTTGAGCGTCTCATCTAGGCAGTAGCTTGATGGGGATATTGTTGCAATTATGAATGTCTTTGCTGGGCCACCCAATGAATCTTTAAGCAATCTGGTTAACTTGCTATCCCTTGAAAAATCCAACTCACATGAATAAGGGCCGGATTCAACAAAATTTATACATGAATTATTGTGGAATGTACCTGTATGGAACATGTTCACAATGCTCAACTAATGCAGTGATAACACGCCCAAGGGTAAGCAAGCTTTTATTGATCTCTCCTGCTTCCTTTGCTCTAAGCTGCCAATGTATATATTTAATGAATAACATCCTCTTCAAGTTTCAACAGTACCCATGTATGAAGGGAGACTACTCATGGAGGCAAAACCAAAGATTGACTAAGAAACATAAATGAATAGCGATATGATATACCTCCCTAGCACCGGATTGTATAATATTCTCTGCTCCAGCAAGATCAACTAGGTTAAATTTTCCAATTTTGATCAAATCCTCTCCCTCTGGTGTACATCCCTTAATCTGTACGGTCATGGAAAATACTGAATGTGAGCGTCTGCTTTGCTTACTGAGAAGAGTTTCTGCAGTCCGCCTTTTTGCAGATCCTTTTTCAAATATATTGAGGGCATTTGTTGCATTGTTTACAAGCTCCTGCTTCAGACCCCTCAAGAAAGTAGCCCCTCCACTATCGTCCATTAATATCGTGGGCATCTTTAGTTCACCATTGCTCAAACCAAGGTTGTCATCTGAGGACAAGATATCCATTATCTCCTCATTGTAAATCTCAATATAACTAGCTTTTAAGCTGTATTCAGCATTTTTAGCATCTAAGACATGGAAAATTTGTTGCACTGCTCTCGGAATAACTCCGGTATACTCATGTAATCCTCCGTCCTGCAAAAGTGCCAGGTGCAGGTGAAGAACTATTATTAAATGGAATGGTGTATACTCTCTCTGTGTACATTGTGTGTATTTTTGCCACTTCCATTGTAGAGAGAGAGACCTTGGCTATCTTCTGTCCCTTCATTGTGTATGTTTTGCCACTTCCAGTCGTACCATAAGCAAATATAGTGCAGTTGTAACCTTGAACAACTACAAGAGATCGCTAGTGTGTCACAAAAGTCAAGAAAAGATCAGTAAAAAATAAACCTTGTCAAAAGAGAAAGTCT
Source organism: Chamaenerion angustifolium (assembly GCA_946814005.1). Taxonomy (NCBI): domain Eukaryota; kingdom Viridiplantae; phylum Streptophyta; class Magnoliopsida; order Myrtales; family Onagraceae; genus Chamaenerion; species Chamaenerion angustifolium. The sequence continues at coordinate 32,129,651 of OX328275.1, forward strand.
TCTGTCTGTTTTTGTTTGGTGAATAGGGAGACTTCTCCTCTTCCTTCATCACAGAGAATTGCTGTGGGTATTTCTGCTTCTATTCCATCTTCATTCAGTGGTCTGGGACATAAACACAAAAGGAAGTAAAATCTACAATCGACCATTTCAAACCAAAGTAAGACGCATCTATGCCTATCAAGAATAAAATTTCTCGCACCTGCAACGAAGTATAACCTGAACATTGGTCTCTCGCTCTAATATGTCCCTCATAGATGAATCCAGTGAACGAATTTCTTTTGTGCCCTTTGACGGTTGAGTGAGAGAAAGAGTTACCAAATTTGATCTCCTTCTGTTTAGTGACTGTTCGTGATCCATTGGTGATGATTTACGAGTTCCTTCTCTCATGATTAAAGATCCGAAGGAAACAACAGCTAAACATGATTGATTACTTTGACAAAGGCAAAGATACAAACAGCCTTCTTAGCCAATTATAGCGTGACTTACAGACCAAAACAACTGATCATGGACACTTTCAAAACATGCATAAAAATCAAATACAGTAACTTCCTATAAGCTAGATAAAAAAAATTAAAAATTACCACAATTCATCATCAATGATCTAAAATGAATGGCTTTCCTCCCACCATCTCTACTCAACCTCAGAGAAAACTACTTAGAACGTGAAGGTTTGCTGAGCAAATGAAGCGAGGATATTTCAAAACCTTTTTCTAAAGGATGTATAAATTAATCATACAAATAATAAAGAAAGAGCAGTTTTCGTATTCAATTTACCCTGTCCTCGGTTTCTCAGCTACCAAAGACAAACTCCCCCGGATAATACGAACATGAAAAGACAGACAATCGATAAGAAACTCAAACACTTTAAAGTCATTGACCCGAAAAACTTCCAACCAACAATCATGATTCATGACGGTGACAAGAACAGTGAAAAGGAAAAAAAATGCCGGCAAGGTAGCTCGTACCTTAAGAGTTGGCGAAGATGATACAAAAGGCTCCGACCAGAACTGAATTCCGACGACATAGAAGAAACCTGAAGCATTAGAAAGAAAATAATTTAAAAGTTAGATGGGGTAAATAGCGTTACAAGTTATTTGTCTGGAAACAGTCATTAATCATTCTGAGAGGAAACCTCCAACGTAAGTGATTCATTTGCCGTCGTCTCAATTCCTGATTTCTGTACATCGGATGACGAAAGCTATTTTCGAACACCACGAGCTCATTTAATTAATTGCGCACCTCTGATCCAAAACTTGATCGCTTAAGAGCACGATTCCTTCAGCGAACGATCCAATACATTCCTCAGACTTAAGCCTGCGATTGATCTCCTCCTTCCTCATCTTGGTCTTCCTCGACAGCCGAAACGCAGAAAATCCAGAAAAGAAGCAAACATGCACCATGAATTTGATACTTCGTTGCTGCGGATTCACCATCGATTATTGCAGTTACTGACAGCTGCTACTCCAGTTCTTCAAGCAGTATATTACCAGATCGTCGACGTCCAACTGAAAATGGAGGATCATTCATCAGAACCCAGAAAATTTCGCGGGTTTTCCAATTTTAGAGTTGTTTAGTTTGTGTGAGAGAAGTATGCTGTTTTGGTCCCCAAATTCCTCTTCTTTACATTTTTTAGTCCCCTTTGTTTTTATTTTTCTAAACGTGTCCTTAACTGAGGAGGCTAGAAAACGCTGTGCAATTGATGAAGCAAAAGAAGCCAACTCAAATCCTTAACTCATACAACACCGATTTGCATTCGTACAGCAAATCATACAGCAAACCAAACTTTTTTTTGTTGACAAACAACAAACAAATTTTTGGAATTGAGCAATCAACAACCGTACCTTAAATTTTCATTATGTTTGAACGAATTTTTCAATGTTTGAGAGAGTTATTAAATCGCAATACTTTTTCCTTAGAATACTTCAACTAATGTTGAATTAATAACTCACTCAAACATTGAAATATTGAAAAAACCGTTCAACTAATTTGAGGTAGATATGTTGATCGCTCAATTCCAAAGTTTGGTTTGTTGTTTGTCAACAAAAAAAAAATTAGTTTGCTGTTTGGTTTTTACTCAAAATTCGGTTTGTTTTCTGATTATTAACCCATATCTAATTGTGGAACAGACAATTTCATATAAACAACATAACATGAAAGAACAAACACTACTTCTCATGAATCTGCTATGAAACACCAACATATTGTATCACAAGAACTAGTCTCCTTCTGCAATACACTTTTTCGATGCTTGGTCGGAACTTCTAACAGAGTAATTGAAATTGTCCAGCTCTTGTGAATTGGATCCATATATTGATTTGATAGTGTCTCTGCAACACTCACAGGCCTCCTTATTGAACTTCTTTTTCTCGATCCCGTAAAGTGTTTCGAACACATCTGGATTGACTCGACAGAAGTGCGGACGATCTGTAGAAGCAGAAAATTACTACAGCAAAACAAACTCTTCTGGGTCGAATAAGGATTGAATAGCTTTACCCTCATAAATCGAGCATTTTCGCGTGCTTTTCTCAAAGTGTATGCACCATCCATCTGGACCAACCATACTTCTGTAGAGCTGAAAACAACAAAGCCAAAACCAAAAATCAGAAAGCTTCTGTTTTAAAGGCAAAGGAATCGTTTCGTCGAACAGGTTATGTGCATACGAAATCTTCAAACCTCCACATCAGCGGGGTCCTGGAAGATTTCGTCAGGAGTGGCAAAGGCGGGATCTTTCTCGAGTTTGCAGCATGCACCGCAGTTCTCCACGCATCGCCACACCTGCTCCGTCTTCTCCTTCCCGAACCCTACCACGGCTGAGCTGGAGCCTTTGCGGCTGCGCTGGGTTGTTGCTACCTTTATCTTAGTCTTGGTGGACTTTTCTTGACGCCGACGAGCTGCCATGCTGATTGTCGGGAAGCAGGGGGCTAAGTTAACAGTGAACATTTCCAACGAGAAGCAATGTAAACTCTGTCTACAGATTGCAGATGTAAGCTCCGTCTGCAATTTCTTAGTAAGGATGGAGTCATGGCTTTGAAGTCTTACCTATCCTGAGCTTATCCTCCGACTCTCTCGAAGTCGGTCTCTTGTATCAAGCTCTTGGGCTTTTTTCTTAACCTAACCATATGCAACATTATTAATTTCATACTCTCATAAATTTATCATATTCATAAAAATATTTTAGTACTATCAATCCTGTTTTTTTTTTACATGTTCATAGTGTGCATTCTTTTTTCTAATTATTAAAATTTTAAAATAAAAAATTTGGAACGATTTATAAGTCATGAATTTTTGGCCAAAAAAAAATAAGTCATGAATCACAAATTTATTCTAAAGAAAAAGTACAAAATCCCTTCTATTTGTAATATTAGGTTGCAGTGTTATCAGAACCGGACCGATCCTTGAACCGGCAAAGGGACTGATTCCCGGGTCGGCCTGTCCAACCCGGTTGGACCCGGTGCAACATGCGGTTCCTGTTCACAAACCCAAAAAAAAAAAACTAAAAATATAATTACAATTACAAACTACATAGTCTCAAACACACACATAATTATCTCAAACTACATAGTCTCAAACACACACAAATTACATAGCCTCAAACATACACATTACTCTCAAACATAATATAATTACCTCAAACTTTGAAAATACATAACACAATAGTCTCAAAATCAAACACAATATGTCTAAACTTTAAACATAATTTATAAACAGAATAAATTGCTCGGTCGAACCGAAAATGTCGGTTTAAACCGAATAGAACTACCCAACAAATTTAAACCACCCTAAAAAAACTAGAACCAGAAACCTGTTGGTTTAAAAAAAAAAATCGGTCCAATTCGGTTCAAACACTATTCATATGCATTTCGGTCTTTTAACTGAACCAAACCTGACATAAATTCGGTTTCCGGTTGGACCGCCGTATAGTCTTTGTACTCAATTAATATTATCTGCCAAATAATAAAGCACAGTCATTGCTAATGATTCGAATCATTCTCTGCAATTCCATACAACATCATCACTTCCACTACACTTTCACCAACTCACTCTCTTTCCTCCTCTTTTCTTGCAATCTAAGCTTCTTCTCCACTTATAATGTCCTTAAGGAGACACACCTCTAACCTTGGACGACACAACAAGCAAACTCTAAACACCGCAGTCCACAGACATGACCTCCGTCTGCATATCAAACTGTGTCAAAGACGCACGACACGACGCCCGTATCCCGGTCCGAGCCACCTACGTCAACCTCTACAAGTGGCCGGAATCCGATGCGGAGTTCGTCCGTTCAGTTAGCTTCAGGGCCGCCCAAACGGCCACAACTGGCGGCGCTGCAGCCATGCACCAACCCCCTCGTGTTGTGGACAGCATCTCCTGCCGGCAAATGTATCTCCGGAGCTACCCCTTCTCCAAGGAAGAGGATCACGTGGCGGAGAAGATGCGGTGCTTCGGGAAGAGACACGTGGAGAGAAGCGGAGAGGGAAGGGAATGCAGCAGAAGAAGGAAAAGGAGGTGTATAAGCGAGTTCAAGAGGATGAAGGAGGTATCTTTTGGTGCTTTGTTTAGGATCTTCCACAAGTTGCTTTCTTGCTCTGCAAGTATTGAAGTTGCAGATCAGGACAAGAACTTTTGAGAGATTTAAATTTGGAGTATAATCTTATTTTTTCCCTATTTTTCTAAGTGAAAAAACATATTATTCTATATATAATATAATATAATGTAATGGGATATTGTTTATTTTGTGTTTGATATCTTAATAAATTATGGGAGAGATTGGTTAATTAGGTGGTAAATTTCCTATTTTGTTTTTAGACAAACTTTTCTATTTCACCTAGCTGAGTTGTTTTTTCCTAGCACATTATGAAATTACGCAATACAAGATAAATAGTTTTTCATTTTTTTTTTAGCAAACACGTCATAAATTATTGTGAAAACATATTATATATATTGGACAAAGTATTTGAAAAATGGTCACCAGGTAAACAATTTTTAATATGATTAACATGATATATACGAAAAAAAATGTATTTATGAAATCATATAATAATATGATAACATGATAGCAGTAACATAAAAATAAAATGATTTTTGTATTGTGTTTGTGTTTAGGTATCAAAATATGACACACACTATTATTACGATAAAATTGAACTGGTAAGTTTAATTTTATAAACAAAATTTGTTTAATAGTTGTTAATTCAATTTAATTATTTAAATTTTAGAGTTTGTTAATTATACATCAATAATACGTTTGAAATTATACATCTTAGTAATAAGAGTATTATTTTGACATTTATTATAAATTTACATGTGGACGTTTAAGTGACTAACCTAACATGATATCATGAAATGAACAAATTGTATATATCACACGATAAATTTATTATATATATTCACATTAAATAAATCCAATTCAATAATCGTATAATATATATAAAATAACTTACATATATCACATCTATATTTCATTGATATGACCCGACACACCATAACTAAGGCCTCGGTGAGTTGGTGATGTCTCTACCCGTCACGTGATAATTTATGAACACAAATTCGTTGCGTTTAGTTGGTAATTAACTTCAGCCCGCCACGGATACGGGAGAAGACAGGTCAGAGATGGAGGGTAGTTTCGTCATCTCACTTCTTGACATTTATTCTCAAATCTCAACTACCTGTTTTTCTAATCATTCTATTCCATTTTCTGCACAATATTCCATTTGAAAAAAATATATCATATTTTATTACTCTCAACTTCCAGACATGTATATGTAGTTATTTACGCAAGGAGACAACGACTTTTTTTGTCACGTTTAATGTGCGATATAGTCTTGAAATATTATATGTAATATTGAGTGTGGTCATTTTTTAATTAAATTATAAGACATATCAAACCTCGGTATCTAAGTACATAATGTTGCATCACTATATTTTGAGACTATATCCAAAAATAAAAGTAATTTTGGTTAATTCTTAAGATTACGTCAAATATGTCACATATATATATTACATTACTTATGTACCCTCCATTTATTTAATTATCTATATCGAATCCTTTCAATATTATATTGCCATGCTCGAATCAAAATAATCCTTTTACCTTGTTATCTTATAATTTATAAACTGGTATTATAATTTACCGAATTCTCTTACAAGTATAAGCTAAAAGAGAAATCATGAGTCACACGTCTAAGTATTAATTCATTCGCTTGTACATAATTTTTATTTAAATTACTATATCAAAAAACATGTATACATAACTTTTGAATTATATGATATCATATGTTATTACAAAAAAAAAATACAATTATCTTCACACAAAGAAAATCTTTTCGTAAATTGAAGTACAGTGGAAGAATATGCATTTTTATTACAATATTAAAATTAAATAATAATATTATATAATAAATAAAAGGAAAAAAAGTATATCTAAGTGTATTAATTAAAATTGCAAACTATTATTAATGACAATGTTATCATGCATTTGAAAATTTAAAATTACTTGCTATGCCACGTGGCAAAATATTAATTTGATCCTGTAGGTTCTAGGATTAAATTTAACTTTTAAAATTATTAATTTTAGTATGTGTCATTATCTAGTCTAATCATCAAATATACACATATTATTTTAGATATTGGAATTAGTCCCACTTGCTATTACAAAATTACCCCTTGCAGTAATTTTAATTTCCAAGTCCAAGTGTGGTGATTTCGTAATTAGCTTGGAAGGGAAGGTCATTTGATCCCAGCACGTTACACATGCTTACCTATTTAGCCGGAAGGTGCTTGCTTAGGATTGTGTGTCAGAGTTTCGTTCTCTCTTCTCCGTAGTTACCCGAAGAACAAGACCTCGGAGTCTCCGATTTCTTGAGGTAGTCCAAGGACCTCTACAGACTACGCGCAACCAGGAATTTTCACATAACACTAAAAAGAACCATGATCAAACTCCAACAGCAGTATCATCTCATTGTTCTTCAATTTGACTAACTTTGTTTAATTTCCAGTTCGGCTTCTAATTTCTCCCTTTGAGTGAGATGATCAAGCGTGGGTTCTTCTTGAAGAATCTCTGAAATTTCTTGTCCAGGTGAGTTAACCTTCTTTGATTTTCTGTGTGTTGTATTGTTGTACCGGAGAAGAAAATGTTAGCTTCTAGATTGATTGGTGCGTGCTATTTGCCGATTCTAGGTTTCAATTTTGATTTCGGGGGTTCTATTCAAGTTCCTTAATTGTTCCATGTGACTGGTATTGTTAGCGAAAATTTTATCATTATTATTAGGATTAATGCATTTTCTTTGTTGTAATTTTACTAATTTCGAGTTCTTGGGGACTAATGGGTTTATGAAAAAAATTCATGATTGCGAATGCAGGGTAATAAGCATTTTTGCAGAACATATCCAGTTAGTTTTTGAGGGAGTTCCTGCATTTTTCATCGAGGAAGTTAAATATAACAAGAATTGGTTTGATTATTTCGGTACGAAACTGTGGAGAGAGAATTGAATTCGAACTGGATTAGTTATAGTATATTATCGGGACTCTGTTCCAATCAGATGAATGTGGTGGGGAAGGTTGGGAGCCTTATTTCCCAAGGCGTATACTCTGTAGCCACCCCTTTTCATCCCTTTGGCGGTGCAGTTGATATCATTGTTGTGCAGCAGCAAGATGGCACCTTTAGAAGCACGCCTTGGTATGTCCGTTTTGGGAAATTTCAGGGTGTTCTCAAAGGGGCAGAAAAGATGGTCCGCATTAGTGTCAATAGCACTGAAGCAAATTTCCACATGTATCTTGATAACTCGGGCGAGGCATATTTTGTAAGAGAGGCCGATTCAGGGAAAGAAGATAATGCAGTGGGGACTTACAGATTAGAGCATAGTGTCTCAGACTCGGGGGTTAAACATTTGAAGGATGATTTTGAGTCATCAGGTTCGAGAAAAATAGATAGATGTGAATCTGATTTAGATAGACGGTTTTATGATTTTCCAGATGATCAATCTCAGGATGGTTCTGTCGATTTGTCTGATTACGGGTCTAATAGATTTGAAGATTTGGACAGTGAACAAATTTCTGAATCCGATACAAATTCTGAGGTGGTATTGCTCAGTGTGGATGGTCACGTAGTGACAGCGCCGATCTCAGATGAGGAGCAGGACACAAAGGATGTCGAGCTGAACACACCACATTTGCATCTTGGGCCCGGTGAAGGGTCTGGTTTCTGTGAAGGCAATGAGGGATTTGATTCTGGTGATGGTTTTATTGATGAGTTGAGTTTATCGTTGGATAATGTGCAAAAGATGAGTGGTGCTCTGGACACAGAATGGCAGAATCAAGAAGTCAATGCCTGTGGTGTAAGTATAACAGATAATGGAGGTGAAGTTTGCATTCAAAGTGACTCAGAAGCAGCAGCTACAAGGACAAATAAAGAGGATGTTTTTCGAAGTTGTTTAGATATTCAGGAATTAGCAAGACAGGAGGCATCTGAAGTTTCTGATGGGGCTGATGCACAATTGTTGGTAAAAGTTGAAATCAATGGGACGCCTTTTGAGACTGATGATGTAGAAACAGTTAAAAAGGATATGTCAGATTGTGAAAATGTTGTCTCCCCCAGTATTTCTGAGAACCATTCTGAGCAGACTGATGTTGAGACGGAGGGACAAGTGGGTGATCCTGTTTTAGTTGAAACTGCAGATGAAGACCGAGTGGGAGGTGATTCTGCCGTTGAATGCAGTACTAGGGAAGTGATAGAAGCTGAGACAACAGCTTCAGGTAAAGAGAGAACATCACGTTTGAGTACAAGTAAGGCTATTAAACTGTGAAGTTGGTACTTGATCATAATATCTGTTTTATAGGGAGCGATCTCTCCATGTTGTCCCTGTTATGACATGATTTTATTTGACTGTGCACATTGATATTGTTAGCACCTGAATCTTGTCTCGACTTAAAATCTAAAATTTACTTAGTTTATAGAATAATCATTCTCTTTGACATGTTCCATGTGCAGAAATTGAGATATCACTCTGTCGGAATGAACTCCATCCTGGAATGGGTAATGCAGCAGCTGCCCAAGCTTTTGATGCACACCATGTGTCTATGGAGAAGTTTCAGAACTCCATGGCATCCATTCTGCAGAATGAAAATTTAGTTATTAGGTATAGAGAAAAGTATCTATCCTGGGAAAAGGCTGCACCTATTGTTCTTGGTCTCATGGCCTTTGGTTTGGACTTGCCTGTTGATTTTGAAGACACAATCCCAGTGGAACAAGACGAGGCAGCAAAACTCACTGTTGATGTTGGCACTGCTCCTACTACGTCGGGACGCAGATGGAGGCTGTGGCCTAGTGCTTTTAGAAGAGTTAAGACACTGGAACATCAGAGCAGTACCATGTCAAATGAAGATGTTTTTCTTGATTCCGAATCTTTCCCCACAAGTTTTCAATCAGAAGCGGGCACAGAGAAGATCCCTCAAACACCAGATCAAGGTGTCAGGTCTCCTCACAAAAACCTTATCAGGACAAATGTTCCAACTACTGAGCAGATTGCCTCTCTAAATCTAAAAGAAGGCCAGAATGTGATTACTTTCAGCTTCTCCACTAGGGTACTTGGGAATCAAAATGTATGCTTTTGAAATACTGCTGGTCTTGGCAGTGTGAATTGAGACAGCTGTACTTTCTAGATTTTTTTATTAATAGTTATCTTTTAAATGTATTCAATAGGTTGATGCCCATATATACCTTTGGATGTGGAATGCCAGAATTGTGATCTCTGATGTAGATGGGACAATTACCAAGTGTGTTTTGTTTCCTCTCTCTCTCTCTCTGTTGATTTTCTTAATTGGACTATTGACTTCTTAAATATGATATTTCTTAAGTTGGTATTTTTCAAAATATTCAAATTTTTCTTTCCCCTTTTTTTCTTTATAATTGCAGCTTTTTACCCTCATCTTTCAAAGTCTAGATTCTTACTAATTTGTGTTTTGCTACCGCAGGTCTGATGTTCTTGGTCAATTCATGCCTCTAGTTGGGAAGGACTGGACACAATCTGGAGTAGCCAAGCTTTTTTGCGCTATAAAGGTATGTCTTTTACTAATGAACTTTGTTACGTCAATAATCTGTTTTTCCAAATTCTTTTATTAAATAATTGCCAAGGATCACTCATTTGTCTGCCGGAACAATGTTCTCTTATTAACAATTGCTCTTCTTATTCCAGGAGAATGGATATCAGCTACTCTTCTTGAGCGCTCGTGCTATAGTGCAAGCTTACTTGACGAGAAGTTTTCTGCTTAACCTAAAACAGGTGAGACATCTAATTTCCTTTTGCTCCAGTATTCAAACGGGTTACTAGTTGCATTTTGCTTGACATTAAGTAGGTCATTGATGTATTATTTGCCTTTTGCTACTTTCTATGTTGTAGGATGGAAAAGCCTTACCTAATGGACCCATTGTCATATCTCCTGATGGACTATTCCCGTCTTTGTATCGAGAAAGTAAGTTTCCTCATTTGTTGCTTCAATTTGGAAGATAAACTTATATGTTTTTCTACATAGCTTTTGTTTCTTCTAAACAATTGTGGCAGTTATTAGAAGAGCACCGCATGAATTCAAGATTGCATGCCTAGAGGTAAATATCAAATTACCGGTTGATCTGATTGAATTAGAAATCATCACATTGCATTCTCAGCATCATCGGATTTTTCCTTCTTGCAGGATATTAAAGCACTTTTTCCTGCCGATTACAATCCCTTCTATGCTGGTTTTGGGAACCGAGACACAGATGAACTTAGTTACCGGAAGATTGGAATCCCAAAGGGTAAAATATTCATCATCAACCCTAAGGTAATGATATGTACACCTAAGGGGTTGTTTGAATCATAAGGGTAACTTAAGATTTAACTTTTTTCACTCAGGCAACTATAATGATCTCCATTATAATATTAAGAGTTGTGCTAGATTGTTATAATGTGAATTGTATATTGTTATAGCCTCCATTTAATTTGTTTTACATGGCAGGGAGAGGTAGCCATTAGCCATCGCATCGATGCCAAATCATACACATCATTGCACACCCTCGTGAATGACATGTTCCCACCAACTTCACTTGTCGAACAGGTTAGATTTTCTCATTTTTATTTTACCCCAATTGATGACTTTTATTGTTTTTTTATAACCCGACTTGTGGCGTGTTACAATGATTTGTAGCTGCAGGAAGATTATAACTCTTGGAATTATTGGAAGATGCCATTGCCTGACATTGAGTGCTAACTCCTCTACTCTACAAAACACGTCTTTCCTTTCCACTCAAAGGAGCCCCGAAACATAGGAACATGTTGTCTTTCCTTTTCACATCTCTTTTTGACCGTCTCTTCTGTAGCTTAGGCTTACTAGAAGCTCCAGTATATATGGTTATTGTTGTTCTGAGTTGTGAAAGGTTTAGACTCCATTGGTGCGGAATCTGCTTCTGCTCTTGGCTCAAACTGTTGTCCGGTCCTGGAAAAGACAACACCAGAAGCAGATTCAGATGAACAAGGACAATACTTGTAAATGGGTAGTGTGGTTAGTGCAGTAACAAACAATTGTAGGGGATCTATTCGTAAACGTAATAATAGATGTGAAATTTGTTGGTCGTTTCAATACACTATGTCCGGTAATGGTGTTTTTTTTTGGCATATTTAGGATGAAGGTGGTAGAGTGCTGACCAGGCATGTTCGGTAATGTTATTAGCTTGTTTTAATTTCTTAGTAAATTGTCAAAATTTGTTAACCGAAATAGTATTTCAATAACTGTTATATATCTACTTGAATATGACTATCGTCCGTCACTTAAAAAAAGAAGGATTTTAGTGTAAATATTACTAATAGTATGTGTGTGGTTACTGGTATTATTCATTAATACGACAGCTTAATTTATAGCAGTTTTAAATAAAATTGTATACTATGGATACCTAAGGGATGAAACGCACGTTTTTTTCTTAAAAAAAAACAAAAAACTTGAGGTTGAGGATTCTAGATAGGGTTAATAAGTCCAATGGTACCATATGTTTGAGTCATGTGATCGGATGATATCCGTATGTTGTTTCTTGGTACCTTATGTTTTCAGAATGTTGTTATTTAGTCCAAATTACTGTTGCCGTCAAGTTTAACTAACAGAATGTGGATGTGGTGCTGACGTGGCAGATGAAAAATAAAAATAAATATGGAAAAATCGGAAAAAAATAGAAAAAGTTAAAAAGTTATTTCAACATTTTATATATTAATAAAAATTATTGTTTATTAATTTATTTAAAAAAAAACGAAAACTTAAAAAAAAACTAGGGTTCGACTTGGGTCCAATTGACCCAGACTAGGATTCTAAAATATATTTTTTTAACTTTTTTGTTATAGATTTTTCCATATTTTTTACCTATTTATTTTTATTTTTTAAATTAAATACTATATTATATATCTACGTGACGTTGTTGATGTGGCGTTGACGTGGTGTTGACGTGGTGCTGACGTGGACCATTTAACAGAAAAATTTAACGTTTGACTAACATAATTCCGGAGGACAATATCCTTCAAACATAACAGGTCATTTGACCATATCAAAAAACATATGGTACTATCCGATCACATGATTCAAACATATGTTACCATTGTACCTATTAACCCTTCTAGATATAGATACTTTGCTTCTCCTTAGGGGCCTTAACTGATAAAAGTGAAAGTATGGTACCATAGTTCAACAGCTCTAAAAATGCGGGTACAAGTTACTTCATAAAAAAGATAAGGGTAAACTGTATCAAAAAGGTATAGTTTAAGGATCACCATCACTTTTCCACTTTTCTTTACTGTTTACGTCTATAGAAGGGTTGTTTTGGTAAATCAATGTACGAAAGGCGCGAAACAAGAGGTGCAACGAAAGACTCGAAACTGAAACGATCTAAAAATGGCGTCCTATCTTGTCATCGCAGATTCTCCACTCTTGTCATTCAAAGTTTCCTCGGTTTCATTCTTTTTCTTCTTCTTTGGCTGGAATTGCAGAGGCATTCGGATCAAATTGGTAGTTTCATTCCCTAATTTGACTTGTACAGTAATCGGTGATTCAATACTGGATTTCTCGTATAAAATCGGTGTAGATTAGCGGCGGTAATGTCGTGGATAAAGTCAGCGGTGTACAAAGCAGTCGAAGTAGGAGGAAACAACACTCTGACCAGAACCGTATTTGATTACGCTGATACCGTCGTGCACCATGCCGGTAATGCGGTTGCTGAAGGGGCCAAGCTGCTTCAGGTTCCAATTCCTCATCTTCATCTTTCGTATTCATGTGTTGGCGCAAACGTTGAAGTCTAGATGCCTTGGATGAGAATATGAGTATATTTCTGCAGAAAACGATAATCTTAGTTTCATCCTGAAGTTTTTGTATCGACCGATCTTGTTAGACTGGATACCCATCACTACTGCCTACTGGGTCAATATAAGAATAACTTATTTTGCTTGTTGCCTGGCTGAATTTTTTAGACTCATTGCTTCCTTAGATGGAACTTCAAGGGCGATTGTAGCAATGGACATTTGCAAGGAGGTTTTATAGAAACATTATGCTTTCTGTTTTCCTTCCTGTGATATGTGAAGTTCAGAATTTTCCAGATTTTCAGTCCGGATGCTATTGAGAGCTTGTCCTGAGTTGTTTCTATTTGGAAATTCCACAATTTATGCGTATAACACCTTTTTCTGGTTCTGTGACTCTATTTTTGTTGATATCAGTATAGTTAAAACACATGTATTTTTTAACAGGGCAGCCGGAATTTCCAAAGCTTCAAACAAACAGTCAAAAGACTTGAAGAGGTCTCCGTCTCATGTAGGGGACTAGAGAGGGTTCAACTTTTACGGAGGTGGTTGGTCGCACTTAAAGAAATTGAGAGAATATCTGCATATGCAAATGAAAATAATATTACAGGTGATGATGAAACCAATGTCTTCAGGACACCCACATTGGTGAGACTACTCTGTCCATTATGAAATTGTTATGTTTGTTTTATTTATCTATCTATAATAGTTTCATATTGTCTGTCATTTTTTTAGGCTTTCCGAGAAGTCTCTCTGCGAGTAATTTTTAGTTTAAAGTCAGTGTTACTTTCTATCGTATAAGAGTTTGGTTCTGTTAATAAGTTTTTATATGATAATTGAAACAAATTATCTTGAAGAATGATCACATTTGGAAACCGAACAACTCCATTCATTTCTCCAGGTCTAGGTGGTTGATATAGTTGCTCACTGGATTTATCCCAATTTGTAGGTATACTATTATGATCCTGATCTTGGGGATGGACCTCGCAATTTCCGTGATGTCTTTCTCCATAGTCAAGCCCTTGAAGGCATCACTTTGTCTATGGTGAGTCCTGAGCTGTTTATGCAAAGTAGGATACTCATTCTATTTTTATAAAAATTATAATTGGTAGTGCCACTGCTAGCAGCACCTCAACACCTTCGTAGTAATGTCTTGCCAATCTTCGATTATTTATGAGTTTCACTTGCCATGATAGATTTAAGTCTTAAGAGTTTTAGCATGTGGGCGTGAATGCTAGAAAATTAGTTAAAAAAATAATAAGAAATAAATTTGCACACCAGTGTAAGGGAGCTTCAACCGTCTTAATGCTTTCTGGTTGCATATAGTTCTAGCTTATTTGTAGCCCATGTTACATAGTATTGAGACGTTTCACCAGTTATCAGATTAATCTTTGAGGTGGAATATGATATTGTAAATCAAATAAAATACTACGGATAATATGAGGCACAAATTTCTACATTTGGCAATCACTGCCGGGCTTCTATTTGCTGATGCTAAGAGTTTAACCACGTGTTTATTCTTTTGTTGATTCAGATTCTGGAAAGGCCAAGTGAGGAAGAAGTTTCTTTACTCCTGGAATTATATAGGTGATTCCTCACACTTATAGATGTGCAATTACATATATTTTTTGACTTTTCTCATCTAATAAATTGCTTTATCCATATTCCTGTAGGCTCTGTCTTGATGGAGGATCAGAAGTTCACAACACTGTAGTGAACAGCATACAGGATTTAGCTAAAGCCTTTTCAAGATACCAAGAAGAAGTACTGGTACGTCCAATATGCAAATGTTCTGTCCACACTTTGGATATTATGGGACAAATCAGGCTGTGAAACTCTAAGGTTCAGCTAGATATTTTGCCTTTGTTGTTTGCATATATACACTCAATAACAATTTCTTAATTTTAGTATGCAGTCATAGAGTAAATCAGAAGGAAAAAAATTCACTCTTTCTTGTATAGGTAACAGTGGAGATAAAGTTCTCAACTTCTTGTATGTGTTTCCCAGGTCAGGCGAGAAGAGTTACTCCAATTTGCCCAAGCTGCAGTTTCAGGGCTCAAGTTAAATGCTGATATCTTAAGGTAGTTATTCTATGAACTGGGGTATCGTCTCTTTTGGCTTTGATTACATTTTCTATTTCAGTTGTTAGTTTCAATTTCAAATGGACTGACCACAATAACAAGAAGCAATTTTGAGTCAACTTATCGTAAATGTATTTATATGTTCATCTTGTCTGTTATTTATTGATCGTAGGTTATGTTATTTTGAACTGCCTTTTTTCTTACTTGTCTGACCTTTTCATTTTCGTTCAGGATAGATGCTGAAGCCTCGAATCTGAAAGAAAGACTTGATAAATTACCAGAGCATCTGCCTAATGTAAGTCAGGGAAAACTAGCGGATGAGACTTCTGTCAAAACAATAGAGGTTGGTTAATTATCAGTTATGAAGGAACCTTACTCTACACTTGAGAAAGTCTAATTCTAACTAGAGTCTTGTCTTTTTCTGATTTCTCAAAGCATAAGAGATGCATTTCATTGCGATCATAAGTAATGGAAAAATATTCAGCATTAACTGATATATTCTTGTTTCCGAGTTTCACATTCTTTCGTTTCATAGGTAGATTAAGCATGATTCGTTTGATGTTGATAGAAGCTGCTTAGGTTTGAAGAGTATTTTCTGGAAGATCGATTCTAGCCGTTGTGAAATTCTTTATCAAAACTCTATTCAGCAATGAAATAAGTAATTGAAATCAAACCGTTTGATTTTGGAACTACATCCATGCTGATGTAATTACAACCTCTATTTGGTTTCAAAATAGATCCTGAAAATCTTAATGGAAATGTCATATTGGAATCATGTGGAGCATAGTTTTGGCTGGTTTTAATGCCACAGACTAATCACTCCAGTTTTAGTTACTTTAATGTTTTGAGCACATTTTCCAGCGCAGGCTTTGGAAGATGTCCGGACACAAGTTCAGCTATGTTCTACAATGGAGCTATTATTACTCAGAAAGAAATCTCTTAGAGGGGCAGATTCTCCAGAGGATCACACTGACAAGGTGAGCTTTATGGCTGAATCTGCCATCTTCTTTCATAAATTCGTGAATGAATCAAGTTAATTCTGAGTGCCTATTTTGTGATTTAGACATCGGGTAGAAGGTATGCCTTGTATATACCATTATACATCTGATGATAATAAGTTTTAACATTGGATATAATGGGTGGAATGAACTGCAAATGTAAGAGCTAGTGCTTAATCATTTGCTCTTCGACATTGAGAATAAGAAAAAAGTTGCATATGCATATTATCTATAAAAGGGTGCTGGATTTGATTTTCTGTAACCCATGGTAACCATAGGAAACAGATCTGACATGTCCCAATCCCACCCCTCTGTTGATAGGTAGTTTTAACATTTGGAAGTGTTGCATCGTTTGCAAGTTTAGGATTCATGTTTTTATGGTGAGTCATCAGGGTACTTCATATCATATGCAGATTGGAAAGTTAAAGATCTTATCTGAATCTCTTGCCAATTCTTCATCAAAAGCTGAGAAGCGCATCGCCGAGAACAGGTTCCAATTATACATATATTTGTTTTTTTGTTTGTATACTTTTAGAACCAAAGCAAAACAGAAGATGCTAATACTTTCACATAGTTTTATAATGAAAAACCGAAAACAAGTAGTGATCGGTCATTTTAACATAGTTAAGTAGGTACTGGAAAATGTTATTATGATCCTTTTCTGAAGATACTTGCTTGTAGAGTTGAACGAGCAGTGCATACAACACTGTTTTTTTTGCTCATTCTCACTTTCTCTCATGTGAGAAGTGTCATTTGAATTTCCATCGAATCTGATTTGAGTTTTTTTCTTCTTTCATTTTTGTACAATAGATATCAAAAAGAGGAAGCACTCAGTTTTCGTATGGCTAAAACTGAAGAAATTAACCAGCTTGAGAAGGTGCATACAGTGAAATTCTTGATATTGCAAATATGAAAATTATTATGATAAATAGAGCGTATTTTCATGCTATCAGAATTTTTTTCACATCTATGTTCGTTACGGTTTAGCATCTGATGAATGTGTAACACATGAATTTTCATTTCGTTCCTGTTCTTTCTGGGTAATATTTTAGTAGTATTGTGACCTTTCACTTTCTTGACTTTTCCAGGAAATGTCTACCCAGATCAGAGAACTTGAGCATAAAAAAGATGAACTTGAAGCTTCATTGAAAAAGGTCCTTTTTATTTACTGCACAGACATTTCATAAGGTAGATGGGAGGAAAATTAACTCTTTGTTGCAATATCATGGCTGTTTTTTTCATTTGATGTATCAAGACACTGACAAATGACCATACCCTTTCTCTATATCTTATCAGTACTACTGAAGAATCGAGGTAAACTTATCATCTATGCAATTGACAGTGATTCAATATTTACATGTGTATGTTTTGTTATAGGTCAATGCCTCAATTTCCGTTGCTCGTGCTCGGCTTCAAAATGCCAAAGAAGAGAGGGAGCAATTTGACGAAGCAAGTAATCAGTTTCTCGCACACTTGAAGTCAAAGGTATCTATGCATCGACTTAACCTAACAACTACTGATCCTTGGAAATGTATCAAGCATTTTATAGTACATATCTGTTGTAGGAAGATGAGCTTGCAAGATCGATTCTTGCATTCAGAGTCGAATCTGGTGTTGTTACGGCATGGATCAACTTTTTGCAAGATACACAGTCTCTCGAGATCTCCTTCTCAAATCATAATGAGAAACAAGTCAGGTACTTGACTTTATACAAAAACAAGCAATTTGCATAACTTGTTCATTTTTAGAAACATTTCCAAGACATAACCTACCATTAACGTCATCTTCTTAATGAGGACTCTTCATTTACATATTGAAGTGGTGATTTGGAGAAATACGGTGAGTATTTTGTGAACTTGGTCGTTCAACTGCTCCCGACTTACAAGGTAGGATACTACTGAGTTTCTCAATGTTGTTTGCCTTCTAGTGTTAAATTATGATGTATGATTTTCATTATTATTGGTATGTTCTTATGCTGACCAGGAAGGTTTAGGTTCACTGATGTCTTCTTTGAAGAAGCTGATAGAGGAATTTGACACAACTCCGAGGTACCAGTATCCACATCTCAGGGTTATGTTTACTTAGTAGCAAATTTGTGTCTTATTCCTTTTCCAATCAGGGTAGAAGATCCGATTATAAAAGATGGGAAGATGATTAGACCAACCAAAAGAATCGAAGAAGACTATTTGGATATTGAAGCTAAGGTTAGTCTAATGACTAATGGAGTTCATCAATATGGAGTGCTCAATCTAACAATGGTTTTGAATTTGTGTACCAGGTCTCAATTATCCTCAGCATAGTCGAGACGATGAAAAAACAGTTTTTTATTCAATCTGAAGTTATTTTCAGGAAATATGAGCAAACTGTGAAGGATCTATTCGAGTCAATTGAAAAGATAAAAAATGATATTGAATCGCTCAACAGACCGACATTCAAAGTCGATACTCCAGTGGTGACACCATCAAGCAGCATGAGCGGCTATCCGAAGCCATTTTCGATCTTCACGGAGGAATATGGATCGGTTGATAAACAAAGAGCAAAATCAACAGAAGTGTCGTCAATCGGGCCCAAAGGAAAGTCGCCTCGGTTAGGGAGTGACCAGATAAATCTGGAGTTAGAACTCGGAGAGACTGATAGTGAGTTATCGGCTAAGGAAATTGGCGAGTGGGAGTATGACGATCTCGGAAAAGAAGTCTTCTGATTATGTATAGAATGCACCGAAAGAATGAGAAGATTCAACTGCTTCTGAGATTACAAACATGTTTTGTGTGACGTGTTTGTATAATTTTAGGTGTATATATATATGTGTGTGTTAAAAAGAAAATGTAATTTCTGTAGGGGTGTTAAGACTAGAAGATTATATTCCCTGTAATTGATTAAATAAGATGCAATGTCTGTATTCTGAGGATTCAATAATTGCATATATTGTGGATGCAATCTCTGTATGTTTAGGGTTCTGACCTCTCCATTAAGCACAGCAAAACAAGTTTCACTTTCACATCATTATGAAGGACAAAAAGAATAGCCTGTTTTTTTTTTATACATAACAAAAAGGATAAAACAATGGACATACTGTTGGTTTCAAAAATGAAGCTTGGACATGCTTTTAACATTAATCAATAGATATTTAAATTTGAAACGATCCCTCATCATCTCTCAAACAGATTGCAAGATCCAAATGCATGCGTGTAAGTGGCAAAGAGCAAAGCCTTGAGTGAATTTACTGTAAGGTAAGAAAGAGCTATTTACACTGCATAGGAAGCCGTCGTCTAATCAAATTGCATAGATTGGGTTGACTTCTGACTCAGAATCTGAATGCCGCCACGAGCTGCCGCTTCTAGAAAACTTCTGCCTCTTCCTCACGGCTCGAACCCGTTTGGATTTGACCACATAGTATGTCATTGTGCTAAGAACTCCAGCCATTGTAATTGCACCAATGACAGTGACAAGAACAGCAGCCCATCTGTTATGTCTACCAACAACAATGTACGATGAGGCAATGAATGCCACTGTTGTGCAGACAGACGCCAACCACATCAACTTGTTGATCACCTCCACTACTTTTCTCTCAGACTTGGTCTCTCCCCTTACAAGCGTTATTTGAACCACAACCACAGCCAATGAAGTGAACAGAGCAAATGCATTGAAGATGAAGAAGATTTTGAACGATATACTGCTCACCGCCACAGCCACCCCAGTGTCGTAGTCCCCACCAGGAACAGTGAAAATAGCTGCGAATGCAACTGTGGCGAATAGGACGGCAACAACTGTCACTGAGTTGGTGGCATTGTTGATTCCAACACGGTGAAGCTTCCTCAACTCCTTTGCAATCCCGTTTACATTCTTATTGGTCTTTCGAGTCTGTTCGAGTTGGGTGTGGACATCTTTCTTGATCTCTGTCACAGTTTTTCGAAGCTCATCACGTGGTTGGTTCAAGTCATTGGCTTTCATGGCGCCAGATCGGATTAAGCAATCCCTTATTTCCGAGGCTTCTTCAGACCAGGGAAGTCCCTCAGCTATGTCGAGGGGTGTCTTGTGATCTCTTGTCAATGCATTTACATTAGTGTCACGGAGGCAAAGTAGCTGATTCACAATCTGCATGCCGTAGTAGAAAAGTTGAAATTACTTAAATGAAAAGACCAAATTTATAGCTCAGGCATACATACATGAAAGAAAAATACGATTAAGCAATTATATTAAGTAAGATCACAAACTACAAGATGAACCCAACAAATGATTATGCTCACCAAATGCCTATGAAGTTTACATTGGAGTGTAAAGTTTGAAATGAGTGGGAAATCAAAGTTACCATATCTAACAAACTGAACGCATTAAGGTTACATAATAACTTAACTAAACAGCGGTGATTAGATTCTTTTGGATGTCATTTCATAATTTTATCACAACTATACTATAAATTTTTTGGCATGATAATATTAGATTGGACAAAAGGATTCATCAAGAGATTAAAAAAAACAGTATTAAGCACTAAAATAACTAAAGAGTGATGCTATCAAATGTGAAAAATGAATCTTTTCCATTTTTGAGTCATTAAGTTTCAGGCTTTGTAGAATTTTATTTCCTAACGTGAAAATATTGAATTAACCCCTAGAGACTAATTTTGTGCTATCTAATTACCTCAACACGCTTTTTTCGGGTTGCTATATGTAGAGCAGTGTTTCCAAACTTATCAGGGAGCATCACACTAGTACCATCTGCTTCAAGAAGCAACATCACTACTTCAACACAAACTCCTTTCACTGCCATGTGCAATGCAGTTTGCCCCTTCTTATCTTTTCTTCTTGCAAGTTGGGGATCTTGGTTAAGCAATGCCTTGACTATCTCAACATGTCCTTGGCGAGCAGATAAATGCAATGCGTTTTTTCCATTAGATCTCGATATTTCTATCAAGCTAGGGTCTCTTGATAGCAGTTCCTTCACTACTGCAACATGGCCTCTTGCAGCTGCAGAAACTACCGGAGTTGCATTTGATGGACCAATCGTTTTACTCAATGAAGGATCATACTCAAGAAGAATCCGAACAATTGCTGCAAAAACATAACCCAACATAAGTTAACTACTTTTGTAACAATTTTACGCAATAAATGTGATTTTTTTGTCCATCATAAGATCAATCTATACCATGGTGACCATTGGTAGCTGCAATATGCAGTGGATTAAAACCACATCGGTTCTTATTCGTAATGCCTTCCTTAGTTGAATACAGCAGCAGCTCCCTCACCACATCAAGATGCCCCTTCTCGGCTGCAGCAAATAATGCTGTCTCTCCCAACTCATTCACCTCATTCACCACCGCTGACCTTATCTCTGCCAGCTCAGCATCAAATTCCTCCCCGCTGAACAACCCTGTCATCTGAGCATTTATTTCCCCCAATATCTGTTTGACAGACGCCAGGTCACCTCTTTGAGCTGCCAAGTGCAGCTCGGTGTCATTGTGGCGACCTGTTACCTGCTTCACATACTTGGTCTTCCCCAATTGATCGATTCTCTTTCCCGAATTCGAAAAAACCAGAGCTTTACCAGAATTCGATACAACCAAGGATTTGCTTGAATTCGATAAGACGAAGCTCGGGGTTGGAGTTGCAGATGATGTTGGTGATGCTGTTGCTATAGCATCTGAGCGGTCGGGGACGGTGAGAGGTTTTAGGTCAAACCCTTTCACCGGTTCCCTTGGCCCCAATCCCTTCTCCACATCCTGCTCTCCTTCTTCTAGGGCAAAAATGCGCAATCAACAGACACAAAATTAGGCATTTCACATTTCATCAGCAAAGTGAAATCAGATCATTCAACACAGAATGTAAGTTACGAATAATTGAACTTGTTCACTGCCATCTGTTCGAATCAGATTCATTGCAAAAAAAATAATATAAGAACTGGATCAAGTTTCGTCGGAGGAGGACGAATTGCAGCGCGAACGGGATCACGACTAAGACATACGAAATTGAACGAATTGGGTAACTGAGAAAAGCAATGCGTACCTTCCAATGTCTTGGAGCCCATTGAAGGAATGTGATGAGACTGCTGAAGTTAAGGAGGTGATAAGCGAAGCATGGTGGAGGGGCAGAGGCGAAGAAGATCGGATCAGAGAGTGAGCCGCTGAAGGGGCAAATTGGAAGCATCCACACTCGAGCTTTTGCCACTGCTTTTTTCTTCTCTTTTCTTAATAATAAAATAAATGGGTGCAAAAAGCCCCTACACTGACACGTGGAAGCTGTTCGGCGTGCACTTTTTTATATTCCCAAGTAGGCCACTGCTTCCTTCTCTCCTTTACCTTTCCCCCTCAACTTTTACCTTTCCCCCTCAACTGTGAATCAGCCGACGAGCCAGTAACGTTGTGGGACCTTAGATCTGACCCATTAATGGGCAACTCGAGCTCCCATGGCCACCGCAAGAACCGTTACGGTAACAGTGCCGTCAACAACCCTAGTTTTCCTCTTCCCAATTATCACGCTCCTCCACCCTTTCCCTTTGATAAGTACGGCTCCTCCGATCCTTCCCTACAGACCCACAACGCAACACCCACAATGACATCTCTCCCGTACGGTCACGTCGACTCCAGCTTGCGCGCCTTGTCCGGCCAGGCTGAGGGGTTCGGTCGCTTCGCCGTGGGCGGCCTCTACGGCCCTGTGTATCACGTCACCACTCTAGCAGGTAATTGTCGCTGGTGCAATTGCTCTCCGATGTTCATGTTGTGTTTATCCGAACTTGTTGCAGCCAATCTGTTTGACAGAAGTCCTGAGTTGATCATATTAGGCTAGATGGTAGCAATTGATCTATGTTGATTTCACTTTTCAACCGAATTGATTCCTTTTTTCCGATCAGCAGTCAGTATAATTTTTAGGAAGATTGAACCGATCTGATGGTAGGAATTCTTGATTACCTTGTTTCAGACGATGGTCCAGGATCACTCCGAGAAGGATGCCGTAAAAAAGAGCCTCTTTGGATTGTTTTTGATGTTTCGGGCATCATTCATCTATCATCATACCTCAGTGTATCCTCCTATAAGACCGTGGATGGACGCGGGCAAAGAATAAAATTTACAGGGAAAGGTTTGAGGCTGAAGGAATGTGAACATGTTATTGTATGCAATTTAGAATTTGAAGGGGGCAGAGGCCATGATGTTGATGGAATTCAAATCAAACCCAATTCCAAGCACTTATGGATCGACCGGTGTAGCCTTCGTGATTATGATGATGGACTGATCGATATCACTCGACAAAGCACTGACATTACTGTCTCTAGGTGAGTCTTCACTGTTATTTCATCTTTTAATTGCTTCATTGTAAAAATTGTCATGATTTGAATTTTGAATCTTCAGGTGTCATTTTGCAGCACATGACAAGACCATGCTGATTGGAGCAGATCCAACCCATGTTGATGACAGATGTATCAGGGTGACAATTCACCATTGCTTTTTCGATGGAACCAGGCAGCGACAACCTCGAGTTAGGTTTGGAAAAGTACATCTATACAATAACTACACCAGAGGGTGGAGCATATATGCTGTATGTGCTAGTGTGGAATCACAGGTAGGTGTGATGCTATTGTTTAAAACTCACACACACACAAATGTAACTTGCCACTATGATGGAGATTAAGTTAACTTCTTTTTTTTGACAGATATATTCTCAGTGCAACATATATGAAGCAGGAGACAAGAAGGTGGCCTTTAAGTACTACACAGAGAAAGTAAGTATATTTCTTTCTAATCAACCAACAAATTTGTTGAACTCTTTGATCTGCCGTGATCTGGGAATCTTTGTAGCCTCAAAGAATAAAAAGCAGATGGTAAATGTGAAAGTAATCATGAATTTGTTGGGCCATTTGACCATGTGTTGTTGTAGAGAGAGGAAGTAGACTTGTACAGTTCTTAAATAATGTTTGAACTCAAGTGGAAGCTGATTGAGCTCCATGTCAAAGTAGGGTATAACTATAAAACTATCCATTTTCAGTGTAAGCTGGGGTTTTAACAAAAATTCAAGAAGTTCTATTTGTATGATCATTTTTAAAATTTCTAAGTCCCTCAAGATGAAATTCTAATCTATATCATTAGAGGCTTTCAAGTTTGAACAATGAACTACACTAACAAAAAATCAGGTCCCATAGTTGGAGAGAGAGGTATAGGGACCCTCGCCTGTGAAAATCCCCGTAAATGCAATTTCAGTATCTTTGGAAGGTTTAATTTTGGTATTTCAGCAAATCCTGTGCTGTGCTCTTAGATAGAGTGAATTATGTTGGTATTCTAAAAAAAGTAGACGTCTTGATAGAGCCAACTGCAGATGATAAAAGCTACCAAAAACTGCAGAGGACAACTATTGACTTTTAAACAAAAATGCTGAACTACATTAAGGAGAAGTAGTAGATACATAAATGACAGGAAAGGTAGGAGTCAGATTGCTCTATCCTCATTAAACTAACTACTCGTAAAGGCTTTCCTTTTGGTATGAAACAAGAACATATCTTGCCAAAATCATCACATGTCCATCAGCATCTGCTCTATAGTTTCACTTATTCATTTCTTGCAGGGCTAGAAATTATCAAGTAAAAGGAGTCGTTTTTATTTATGTAGGCAGCTGATAAGGAAGCAGAACAGACGGGTTACATAAGATCAGAGGGAGACTTGTTTACTTCTGGAACTCAACACGGATTAATGCCCGAAGCAGCTGGAAGAGACTGTAGCTGTTTCCATCCAAGTGAGTTCTATCCTACGTGGACTGTGGAACCTCCAACAGAATCTCTGAGACAGATTCTGCTTCACTGCAGTGGATGGCAGAACATTCCTCTTCCCCCCGATCATGGCATCCCGAAGTAGCCTTTTCTGGAATCATAATTCCAACAAAGAACAGTTGAGAGGCGTTTTTTTTTTGTCTTGCCCCTACCCTATCTATATGTAATGTATGTAGCCTTTAGGTGAAATAAGCATGAACATGTTTTTGCAGTTGCGTGTAGTTGTCAATACTAAATTATGAACAGCAATGGTTATGCAATTTGTTTGCCAAATTACATATGCTATTATCCTTCATCAAAAAATATAGGGTTAATTACTTAATTGGTTACACATGTTTCACCATTGTGCAGAATGGTTACACATGTTTCAAAATGTGATTAATTGGTTTTGCTATGTGACTAATTGGTTACACATATTTTTCCAAATGTGATTAATTGGTTATTCCGTTAGTAAACCGTTAATTTTAACGTTAATTCATTTTTTTAACATATTATTGAATTGTGAAATGTCTATTATGCCCTTAGTTGTATTGAAGAACAGATTGGAAGGATTGAAGAACCAAAATCGAATCAAATTCGATTTGATGTTCTTGAGAACCCAGAAATCAGATTTATGGGTTCTTGAAGACTCAGAAATCTGATTTATGGGTTCTTGAAGACCCAGAAATCTGATTTCTGTGTTCTTGAGGAACCCAGAAATCTGATTTCTGTGTTCTTGAGGAACCCAGAAATCTGATTTCTGTGTTCTTGAGGAACCCAGAAATCTGATTTCTGTGTTCTTGAGGAACCCAGAAATCTGATTTCTGTGTTCTTGAGGAACCCAGAAATCTGATTTCTGTGTTCTTGAGGAACCCAGAAATCTGATTTCTGTGTTCTTGAGGAACCCAGAAATCTGATTTCTGTGTTCTTGAGGAACCCAGAAATCTGATTTCTGTGTTCTTGAGGAACCCAGAAATCTGATTTCTGTGTTCTTGAGGAACCCAGAAATCTTATTTCTGTGTTCTTGAGGAACCCAGAAATCTTATTTCTGGGTTCTTGAAGAACCAGAAATCTGATTTCTGTGTTCTTGAAGACCCAGAAATCTGATTTCTGTGTTCTTGAAGAACCCAGAAACAACATTTCTGGGTTATTCACAATGTGGGTAACATGTTGAACCTTTTAATCACATCATTTCAAACAACAGTATCCATTTAATCACATTATAGAGAAACATGTATGACCTTTTAATCACATTAAAGAGAAACATGTATAACCTTTTAATCACATTATAGAGAAACATGTATGACCATTTAATCACATTTGGTGATAACATATACTGCAATACAGAACTTCAAGAACCCAGAATTGCGATTCTTGATTCTTGAAGAACCCAGAAACAGCATTTCTGGGTTCTTGAAGAACCCCGAAATCAGATTTCTGGGTTTTTCAAGACCCAGAAATCAGATTTCTGAGTTCTTCAAGACCCAGAAATCAGATTTCTGGTTTCTCAAGAACCCAGAAATCAGATTTCTGGTTTCTTCAATTATTGTTCTTGAAGATGATGTGTTCTTGAAGATGATTCTAGGGGTAATTTCGTCATTTTACGTATCTAAATAGTGACTTAACTGTGATTTTAACGGTAAATAGTGAAAAAATCAAATAGTCACATTTCAAAACCAATTAATCACATTTTGAAACATGTGTAACCATTCTGAACATTAGTCAAACATGTGTAACCAATTAAGTAATTAACCCAAAAATATATATCTTAATCTGAGTAGTTAAGATATTCTTGATTGGAGTACTATCCAATTACGGGTCTTTTTGTGTGTTAAACAAAGTCATGATGCCAACTGTGTATGTAGAAATCAAAGTTTGACTCAGACAAATGCCATCAATTCCTTTGAATTCATGACAAAGACATTCATTTGTTGTGTTCCAACCAAATCACATTTGATGAAGTTGTATTTGACGTTGTTTATTAATTATCTTTAATTTAATTCAGGATAAATCGATGTGAAATAATCAATAGGAAAAATTCTGAGAAAATAATTATCTGGATATCAAGGATTTAAGATAGAACTTAATTGACATTGGAGTCAACTTATAACCAAACTATTCGACTACCTTGTTACGAAATTAACATGAAACGACAATATACATATTATAACTAGGGAGATAAGGAAAATAATAAGAATGTAAACCGACCGTTATACCACCAGACAACCATCCACAGTTAACATCGTATAGTGCCAGAAATATGTTTTATGAACCGGTTCCCCCAACCGATTCGACGTAGTGCGATCCTGATGTTATTCGGCTGAACCGTTTTTTTATGCTCAGCCAATGCCGCCTGTGAGATGAAGACGAGGAGGAGTCGGAGTCGTCGGAGTCCATCTCTTGGCCATTGGAAACCAAAAACAGGTCCGACAGGTAATTCTTGATGTCTTCGGGGGAATATCTAACAAACAATGCTGCATTTCTCTCACCACCTCCTGCAGCGAACCGATGCGTGTTGTAGAACACTCTGTAGCCTCGCACCACCAGCAGCTTCCTCTCTATGGAAGATATAATCTCGTCTCGGAGTCTCGAATCGTGCACGGTATTCGAACTATCCCTCCGGTATGCTTCCTCGAAGCTGGAGTTGAATTGCAAGAAATGCTCTTTCGCTGCTGTCGGAGTGATCACCGCCGTCGGATCTTCCGGCAAGGACTCAAAGACCTTGGTCCACCTAAGGCGCTCATAGCTCGCCGCAAACTGCCTCATCTTCTTGCCATGGCTAACGAACCACTCCTCCCCTAGCAGATGCTGCAATTCAGATGTGCGCGCTATGTGCAACACGTGTTGGAAGTTGTTCATAAGGAAGAGGTAGGAAAGTGACGTGTCACTGTACTGCTTCGCCTTGTTGTCGAGTGTGCACAGAAGGAGTAGGACTAACCAGGTAGTGTACTGCGAAAACGACGGCGGAGATGGCGCCAAGATGTCCGCAAGGATGTTCTTGTAGTTGGCGAGGGTAGAGAGATAATCCATGGCGTATATGGTCAGCGGATGGGTTCCACCGCCAGAGAATAGCGGCTTCGAGGAATCCCTCTGCATGGCGGTCTCGAAGTCGATTAAGATATCGCGAACAGACGCACCGAGTCGGGCAAGCGAATTAAGCGCTTGAGACCGAACATCGGATGTATAATCAAACTCGAAGATCGATTCAATTTCAGACCAATTTTTGGAGATCGAACCGTACATTTCGAGAAATCTGAACAATTTCGGGGAAGATATTTTCCCAGCGGCCACCGTTTCTGGGAACCCTAACAGAATCATCGCAGCATCTCGTGATACTGCAGTGAAGCACGATTCTCTAATGGCGTCCGAGGAAGCGAATACGTGATCGCAGAGAGCTCTCTCTCCGGCGAAGAGAGTCCTCATCGAGACTTTAACCGCCTCCAACCAAATCTGAATCTTAAACTCCATAACTTCCCAGTCCATCTTGTTGACTTGCGAAGCACTCAATTTCTCCACGCCGAGACGGAAAACTCCTTCGTCGATTATCGACTTCCGAATCATTATGTAGATGTCGGTGCACTCCGCTGCACATCCCAGCGATATCATACAATCGGCGATAGACCTCAAATCCGCCATGGCCATCGAGGATGCTTCTTCACCTTCAGTGATGGATGGGTTTTGACCGTCACTGGAGTTACAGGGCGACGGTGATCGAGTGGAGACGGACTCGGGGTCTAGTTGAACTCGATTTGTGGAGAGTATATCGTAAAATTCTTTGCGGAGCCGTTTCATTGCTGTCTGAAGTAAGTTCTGGGTTCGAAAAGCTCTAGAGTCTGACACCAGCAGGTGCATGGCCTTCTGCAAGTCGATGACGCATTGGATGAACTCAACGGCCTCTCTGTTGTTCTCGCAGAAGAGAGAGGAAGTGCACGAATCTGGATCCCACTTCGTGATGAGTAGATCTGCAGATTCGATGATCTTCTCCAGTGTCGATGCACTGCGAGTTTCCGGGAGAATGGAGGTCGGAGCTGTAGCGGACATGGCAGAAGGTGTTTTGCTGTGGCAGCGGATTGTCTTCATCTTTGTTGGCATTTCTTCAGACCCTGTTCAGTTCAATATATGTGTATAAGAAGCTGAAATGAGAATATATATATATATGTATGAACTGGAACAACATTATATATCCATTGAATGTATATGATGGAGAAAAGATCTTTCGTCTTCTCTCTCCAAACAAAGAAAATTCTTGGATTGCGTGATGAACTGGCGTTGTTTTAATAAAATCAGTATTTTTTTATTAAAACAATTGGTATGGTTTAAAGGAAAAAATTGGTCTGGTTCGAATCGATTTAGAAACGGTTCGAACTGGTTTGATTTTTTTAATAATAATTTTAGTTAGAAAATAATCCGATTCAAACTGAATCCAAACTGACTGAAAATCTTGCCTAACACAATGAACCGACTGAAAAACACACTAAACCAACTGAAAAATACATTGAACCGACTAAAAAACACACTGGACCGGCTGAAAAACACATTAAACCGACTGAAAACACATTGAAACGACTGAAAAACACACTAAACAGACTAAAAATCCTGTCAAACATCAACATACGAGAGTCCAATATATCTCTAAATTTTGTTTATTGAAGACATCTCTAGGTTTAATTTAATTTCAGAGCAGTTTGATTTATTTTATTTCAAACCGGTTCTAAAATTATATAGGGTTAAAGCGTTTTGATTTAAATTGAAGTATAAACCAGTATAAAAAAACGAGTCGATTCGAACTAAATTGAAACTACTATTTTAAACTGGTCAATTTAAAACCTAAAAAATCAGTCTAATTTTGAAATTAACTTAGTCGAATTTGTTCAAACCAGACTAGAACCATACCAGTTCGGCCGAACCAGTTTAAATGAAAATGCATATTGGATTCGATGTTGACCAGGTAAATGAATGCACGTTGGTTATTGGATAAGAGAATCGATGCAATTTGAAATAAAATGGCATGCATTTAATTTTTTTCCACTTTTTGCTGGCCAAAGCTATAACAGAAAAGGTCCATTCATTAAAATAATGAACAAAGACTCATTCATTCATGCCAGGATGAGACCGATGCATATTAAGTGTGACCTACTAGATACACAGATTAGTAGATATATACATTAAATGACTTGCATGCAATTGGATATTTGAATATTATTTTTTTTGTCACAACTCATTTCATTTATTATTGCATCATCATATTTCACGATATTAATTTTTTATAGATATTAACTACTAACTAGTTTGTTAAATAAGTATGTGACTATTGTATGTTTTGCGTAAAACAATATTAATACTATCCCTTTAATAAAAGAGAAGGGGTAAATTAGAGCCGAAATGTTTGATATTAATTTTTAAATATATTATTGTATATATCTGTCTGATGAAAACATGTGGTGCAACCAAATTATTCATCTAACATTTGACGGTCCAAAAAGTGTGTCGGGATTTGGTCTCCCAGTGACTATTTCCCATGCGCGTACCTTCAGTACTTATCACGTACGGAGAGAATTCCTCCATATCAAATTCGATTAGCCTTTCAGGAATACTTCTTCGATGAGAATTTTTCAACGCAATTCAAGCCGAAATTTTGAGCTGCCACTTGGGATATAACAGCACATCGGATAAATAAAACGACGTGGTATCCAGTCTATTCTGACGGATAACACCAATATCTAGAAAACACTTTGTTTTATGAAACTACAAACAGAGCCGACCGCATAGCGCAGTGGATTAGCGCGTTTGACTTCGGATCAAAAGGTCGTGGGTTCGACTCCCACTGTGGTCGTGTTTTTTTGTGTGGTAGAAATGGTCGTCTTTGGTTAATGCAGTTTGTAGCTTTCTTGGTGCTTGAACCTGGAGCATTCATTTGATGGCCCAGAGTAAGGATTTAATTCGGCCCAACAGCGATCTATTATTATCTCGGCCCGATTTAAGGCTAAGGACCATTCAGCCCAGTAAAGGTTTTATATAGGCCCAACAAAGATTAATTATTAACTCGGACCAATAGAAGGCCGACAATTATTGATTGACTGAACTCTGGTAAATACTGGCAAAAAAAAAAAAAACTCTGGTAAATACTACCTGAGATGAGCCTCACATTGTTACCATCAGTTGACTCCAGCTTTTCTTTTTTTGGCCAAACGTTGACTCCAGCTTGATACGGTAAACCTAAGAAGGAAGGAATTGAATCGGTCCAAAAATAAAGGCAATGATTTTTTATATGGAAAAGAAAGCAAATGTTCAGCAATCAATACATCTTTTATAAATAGGGTGGGTGTGATGATTACTAGTAGTCTCTGAAATCTGAATCCACGGAATATGAGAGTATCTCCAATAATTTATTATTATTATTTTTTCTGGAACTCAAAAAGTAAGATGGGCTCACATATAAGTAGGTTTGGTCTGAACCGGTTCGACTCCGAACCAGTTCAGAATTGAACTGGTCTGATTTGTAAAAAATTAGTACTTTTTTATGTTTTTAAAAAAACTGTGTCTGCTTTACGTAAAAAAAGGTATTGTTCGAATCGATTCAGAACCGGTTCGAATTGGTTTGGTCTGATTTTTCAAATAATAATTTTGGTTAGGAAATAATTCGGTTCAAACCAAAACTGAACAGATTGAAAATCTTGTCCAACACACTGAACCAGACCAAAAAACATTGAACCAACTGAAAAACACATTGAACCAACTCGAAAAACACTGAATCAGCTGGAAAACAAACTGAACCGACTGAAAATCTGTTCCACAACCAACTGAAGTCCTTTACAACATCAACATATACATCTCTAGGTTTGGTTTATTGAAGACATCTCTAGGGTTGGTTTAATTTTAGGTCGGTTTGGTTTATTTTGTTTCAAACCGGTTCTAAAATTATATAGGTTTAAAATGGCTTGATTTAAATTTAAGTATAAATCAGTATAAAAAAACGAGTCGATTCGAACTGAATTTTTGGTACTACTTTGAACTGGTCTACTTGAAGTCTAAAAAACTAGTTCGGCTGAACCGGTTCAAAACCAGACCAGGACTAGACCAGATCAGTTCGGTAATGAACAAGCCTATGTATAAGGAATGCTATAGTAATATAATGGAAAATATATATTTTTTGAATCTTTGGATGATGATTGATACAACTATGTTGATTAATAAATATTATGCAACCAAGAAAAGGAAATATAGATTAATTAGGTGCATTTATATTATTTTTTTAAAATCTTAAAAATTTCCTGAATTTTTATTTATTTTTAAGTAGGGGAAGGGAAAAGGGAATCATCAATGAAACCACTTTTGTAGGCATTCATTCATTCATGGTTTGGTTTGATGAGTTTAGAGGTGTCTGATTCTATTTCGATTAGGAATTCAGATGTAAAAATAAAGTGCAGAATATATTCCATTAAGACATTGGATTCAATATTATATAAAAATTCATATCCTTCTTCCACCATATGGTCTGTTTGGTCCTTGCTAACAAATATATTTGGTATTTTCCTCGAATGGCAATTTACATGTGCTATCTAAACTCTTATTACGGGACCACCCAAACATAGCTTTAAATCCACTTTCAGGGAGGAGGAAGAGGACAGCATCTGCTTTGCTGTTCCAATACGTACTTAATACAGTAGATACAATACTTATACCCAATGCCAGAAAATTATATATAAAATAATAGAGGTAATGAATAATTGATCCTTTTATCAACAATGCAAATCTTGAAATAATAATTCGAGATGCTTTCTGTTTCTTGAAAATTGGAATCTTGAGCACGCTCTCAACCACAATGGAGAAACTCACCACAATGGAGAAACTCAACACAGATTTACAGCCATGGAAGCTCATGATGATCTGCAGCAGTTCTTGATTCTTGCAGGTGGTAATGTCTGGACTGGAATGAAGTGTTTTTCCTTTTCCCATTAATGCAAAAAAAAAAAGCTTCATGGTTAAGCTTCTGGCTCTTTCAAGTTGCAGCAGCAGCAGCACATTCAGAATCATTGCTACATTACATACATGGAAGAGAATAAAGAAAGACATGGAAATAAAATAAAATGAGGAGATTCAGATTCCAACTTTGAAAAATGACACCAGTTTATATATATATATATATATATTACAAAAATAATATTATCAGAGTTTTGTGCTGTCATTGCTATATAATACTGAAGTTAAGTAAAACAAAGGAGACAGTGTAAACCTAGCTCAGTATCGGGTCAGATGTTCCTGTCAGGACTCAGGAGTCTTTTATTTTTTCTCAAATATATATGCATACTAGCAAAACAATTTCAAGACTAAAGTAACTATATATAAATTTGTGTTTGGTTACAAATTTGAATTTTTTCAAAAAGTGTATAGGATAGAATTTTTTTTTGAAAAATAAGATACCGTCAAACAAATTTTATAAAAATGGGAATAGGCGCTACCCTGGGAACGCCTATGTACCAATTATTTGCGACACCAGTCAATAATTTCATAATTTCGAACAGTAATTTCTAATTATTTTCTTATTTCGTTAAATATGTGTACCGATGAGCCTCTCTTCTGCTCGTATCCTTCACTTCCAAGCAGTCTTCCTCATCCAAGCAGCTTTCGCTCTTCATTCCTCATCTCTCCAAATAAGAAGGTATATTATATTTACATAAATATTAATTTAAGTACAAAATAAAAATATCTGATAAGAATTTTTATAATACTAATTTTTTAGGATCAAGCATGACATAAATTGGTATAATTTGCTTATATGGCGGCGAAATAGTGTGTGAGAATGGTAGTGAGGTTTATGTGGGTGATACATCCAGTATTACTACAGCTACCTTGGATATCTCTCTTTGTAGACTAAAGGAAATTATATGTATGGAGTGCGGTTTGCCGGATGTTGAAGCCATCTCCATAAGCATTTCATATAAATTTACAGATACTGATGGACTTTGCAAGTTTGTGCGTATCCGATCGGATTCAGCATTGTCTTTTGCTTTACAATTAAGTTCTGCTAGTCGATTTATTGTGTTTAGCGTGACTAGAGGCCTGAATGTGATTCCAAACATTACTGATATTGGTGATGAGACAGTGAATATTTTGCATGGTCACAACAATGATCTCTCAAATGACGATGTCGACGTTGATGCACTCTCAGATGACCATGTGGTTAATGAAGAAGATCCATATATTCAGCATTTTACAGGGCACATTGATGAATACAACGAAGAGGTGTTTGAAGTTGGCAAGAATTCTGAAGATGTACACGGAGGTGTCCATGGTGGAAGTAGCTCACACGACGTGCAAATGATGCAACCCACTGCTGAAAATTGGGTTGATAGTAACTGGATCGACAACTTTCAATCAAGGGATGAGTGGTCTATGGTTGTTGATGACACGTCGAGTGAAAGTTTCCTGAATACAAACATGAAGTTTAGTAGTAAGGACGAGTTAGTTGCCGCTGTGAGGAAATGGCACATAGCAAATTCTAAGGTGTGTACTATCGAGTCATCCAATCCAAAATCAATTGTTTTTAAGTGTAAAGTTGATCATACAAATTGTTCGTGGTCATTGAGAGGAAGTCTTTTTAAGCATACTGGATTGTGGAGAATTTCCAAAATGCATTCTCCACATACATGTGCTAATGAAGTCCTCATTGAACGACACCAAAACATCGATTGCAAGTTGATAGCGTCTTTGATAAGAAATTCAGTTTTAGATGACACGGGTCTGAAAATTTCAGTAATTCAGTCCATGGTTGAGCATGAGTTTGGGTCGAAAATTTCATATCCAAAGGCATGGTACTCCAAAAAATTAGTGTTAGAGTCGTTATACGGAACGCACGAAGATGCCTTTGTAAACCTCCCTAAATTACTGTCAGCTATGGCCGTATATATCCCTGGGACAATTTATGATTTCATGCCCAAAAGAGTAAATGTTGAAACTGAAGTAGCAACCTTTGGAATGATGTTTTGGTCATTTGTTCCAGCCATTGAAGGATTTGTCCATTGTCGGCCTCTTATAGGTATAGATGCGACACATTTGTATGGGAAATACAATGGAAAAGTGCTTGTAGCCGTATCGTACGATTCTAACAATGGCATATATCATTGGGTTAATAGGTCCAATAGTACCATAAGTTTGGGCCATGTGATCGGATGGTACCGTATGTTTTTTGATGTGGTCAAATAGTCCGTTATGTTTGGAGCAGGTTGTCCTATTGTACTCTGTTAGTCAACCGTTAGTTTTTTCTGTTAAATGGTCTATGTCAGCCCCACGTCAGCGCCACATAGATATATAATATAATATTTAATTTAAAAAATAAAAATAAATAGAAAATTTTCAAAAAATATGAAAAAAATCGGAAAAATTATAAAAATTTGTTAAAAAATATTTAAAACTTTATCTATTAATAAAAAAAAATTATATTTTTTTTAAAAAAAGTCGAAAATTGAAAACAAAAACAAAAAAAGGGTTGGACCCTTGGGTCCAATTGACTCAGTCAAGGGTCGAACTCTGGGCTGGGTTGGACCCCCACCAGGTCGCCTGACCTGGGCGACCTTGGCTGGGTCTGATCCAGCCCTTGGTTCGACCCTGGCTGGGTCAATTGGACCCCAAGGGTCGAACTACCTTGGCTGGGTCAATTGACCCCATCCGCCACATCAGCGCCACGTCAGTGCCACATCAGCATTCCGTTAGTTAACCTTGACGGCAACAGTAATTTGGATCAAATAACAACATTGCGAAACATATGGTACCATAAAACAACATAGGGGTACCATCCGATCACATGACCCAAACTTATGGTACCATTGGACCTATTAACCCTATATCCTTTGACATTTGGTATTGTAGACGGAGAGACAAACGAGAGTTGGAACTGATTTTTACAGCATTTGAGGGATAACGTAACGAAGGATCGATATGTATGTCTAATGTCTGATCGACACCGTGCAATAATTAACGCGGTAGAGGCTGTATATGGTCAATACGGTATTGGAACACATCGCTTTTGTGCACGCCACCTAGCAAGTAATTTCAATCATGCCTTCAAAAGTGTTATCCTGAAAAAATAGTTGTACATAATGGCAAGTACACCTGATAAACGTAAGTTTGATGTTTGGTATGCTAATCTATTGACGATCCATGATGGAAAGTATAGAGTTTGGATATCCAACATACCCCTTGAGAGATGGGCATTAGCGTACGATGGAGGAGCTCGTTATGGAAACATGACCACGAACTTGGTTGAAGTATTTAACGGTGTTTTGAAAGGCGCAAGGGCATTGCCGTTGACCGAGTTAGTCAAACTAACTTATTGGAGATCCAATACGTACTTCTTCAAGCGTCGACACTAAGCAATGGTTGCCATTGAGGAGTCAAAGGTTTGGTCTGACGTTGTACAAAATACCATTACTCGGGCGCATAAACAACTTGGAAGGATGCAAGTGACCCAGTTCAGTCAAGAACACGGTGTTTTCCAAGTGCGTGATATTGGTAGATTTGTACAAGGTGTCGGTTGGACCACTCCCGGGAATTATACAGTTAACGTGGTTGAGCAAAAATGTGAGTGTGGATTATGGAAAATATATCATCACCCGTGTTCACATGGAATGGCAGCACTCTTTTAAGAAAAATGTTGTAATTTGAAGATTTTGTAATATGGAGTATATCGTACTTAGAGGATGTTGTAATTTTTAAGAAAAATGTGAATGTCGAAATTTGATGTAACCAGTGTCTTTACTCTTTTTATGTCAATAGTTATGTCCACTAAGATTTTGGGAAAAAAATAAAAAAGTGAAAAAATTAGCATCTTCTATTTCACGTCGTTTTAGGGGGGGTTAAATGGGTCGAATGTAAGAAATGTCAAATTTTGAAGTTTGTCAAAAAAATATAAAAAAATTAGGACAACTAACTAAATAACATAGAAGATGAATGCAAAAGTTCTTACACGCAGTTAATAATAATACGTTCCAATATTATTTAATGACACACTAAACTACTCGGAATACTCATCTTCGGTGTCTTCACTTGAAGAGGGTTGTCGGGGACGACGTTCAACAACCCTAAATTTATGTGACGGTCCTAATGGCCCTCGACTTGAGGAGGGTTCCCCGATGACCCCACGTCCACTCCCTGGTGCTCCCGGAGCACGTCCTCCAAAACTGCTTCGATCAGTATACCATGAGTGCGGTAGTCTCCTCAACTCACAATTAGTTACTTCATCCGACTGTCTGATGTGTTCTTCGTACACCGGTAGTTGACCGATAGCGTCATAAGACGACCGAAAATTTTCTAAGTAAGCCTCGCCAAGTAATTTAAAATTCCGTTTTGTGAATTTCAGGGTACCTCTTGCAGCTTTCCGTGCTAGGTGAATTCCTCTAGACATATACCCCATATGCAATATTAACAACAATAAATTGTCAAGTATTACGATTTGATCAAATGTACATAAGTAATGTCTACGTAGTTACTTACCACTGTCTCTACTTGGCCCCCGTGAGGGACAAACTGAGCTCTTGGTTGATTAGCCCGTAAGGTCGTACCAGTCTGTGGAAACGAGCTCGTGATGAATCGTAGGGTTATTTGTCGATACCACGCCATATATTGCGCGACGTTCATCAACAGTTGGTCTTCCTGCTGGACAAAAGGAACACGGTTGTTCCACAGTGTGATCATATCTTGATGCATTGTTGTCCAACGACGCTCCCCCTGCGCACCTTTCCGTGATATCTTATGCAGCCTCACATGATCTTGAACTTCAACATGAGTTATCTCTGGAATGTGTTGCTGCATTCCAAATTGTGGCATGACTCTATCTGGACGGTGTCACTCGACCACATTAAAATGGATAAGTGACACCCTCGCTCAGAATAACTCGGGTCGATCATGACAGATAGGGGGTGCAGTAGCCAACCTAAAGGGACTGTACGACATCCATGTCACCTAATATTGAAAGTTTTTCGCAAATATAACGTAGGGTTAATAATATTCGCAACATATATAAGAAATATGGATTCAAATATGGTACCTGATCAGCTGACTGAGACTCCAAGTCATCCCTATAGTACACCAAATTTGTAGTTCTAATTTAGTGACTAAACGATCGTTTTAGAAATGCCCACCTATTAAGAAAAATAATCACAATTACGATTTCATCAATATTACATATACAAATTTTTGTCAAATAAAAAATAAAATCAACTTGTATCCTAGGGGATGCAACTCTCCACTAGGCACTTCACCCTGGAGCACGACACGACCAACATGGAAGTGCTCCCACGACCATAGCTGTAGTGTACAAAAATTAATAAAATTGTACAATCAATTCTAAATATTCATACAAAACTATAATATGGAATACCTGTACTAGGATGGCACAACCTGAGAATGTTGCAGCGTTAAGCTCAGATGCCTCACACAATCCCTGATATGTAGCAGCCAAAACAGTTGAACTCCAACTATAATGAGTTGCTCTTTGTAAATCCCTCAGCAGTGGTAAGTAGATTAACGACGCTTTGTCTTTCTTTGTCGTTGTAAACAACACACCACCGAGTAAAATGAGGATAAATGTCCTCGCTTGTTGTTCAGCGGTAAGATGAGGATGAAAAAGATGATGTCGTAACGTAGTCAACTTAACAAAAATTTTACGACCTTGTAAGTTCAGACCGAATAATTCAAGACCTGCAGCATCCATGTCTTCCTCAGGTGCATAATCATCTGTTACTGGATCTCCGTGTATACGAAGTCCAAGTATCACGGCTACGTCCTCAAGAGTGATTGTCATCTCCCCATGTCTGAAATGAAATGTGTGTGTCTCTGGCCGCCATCGCTCGGACAATTATGTCAGTAACTTAGGATCGAGTTTGGGATGTGACATAATAACCACACCCCATAAACCAACAGCTTGCACAATGGCTTTCGCATCTTCTGAAATTATATTTTCTTCGAGTTTTAAACATCGAAACGTGATCTTTTGGTTACCACTTAGATCTGATGAACGATGTTGGTCTTGTCCCCAAAGGACCGATCGATCCAAAGGACCAACATTTACCACATTTGGACCACGCGACTAATTTGTAACAACTGCGCGCGGCGGCATGATAACTCTACAATTAAACAGTATAAATTTTTAATTTCTAACAATTTAGATTTTTTCTACATTTTTTTACTAATGATTAATTATATAATTAATTTTTAATTATATATTTAATTAGCAGAATAATTACTAACAATAATTACTAATATGTTTAATTACTAATAATTAGCACAAATACAAATTTTATACAGCATATATAAATATATATATATATATTAAAAAAAAAAAAAAAGAAGACTGACCTTTCGTCGGGGTGGAGCTGCGGCACGGTGGGATGGGTGGCGGGGTCGGCAGCAGTTCAGGGACAACGGGATCGATTTGCACGGGGGCACGACACAGCGGTATTGGTGGATGGGTTTGCAATTGGAGTAGAGTGGCGGGCTGGGTGGAGGAATCGGAGCACGACGGGTGGTCTGGGTGGAGGAAGATCAGCTGATCGCCGGGGCTGGAGCTAAGCGCGAAGACGGAGGCGGCGACGGCTGGAGCTGAAGGGAGGACTGGAGCTGCGGTGCGGAGTGCTGGAGCTGTGAGCAGAGGAAGGGAGCGGCGGGTTGAGCAGAGGTAGGGTTCGTCGTTTTTTATAAGCGTCTATTGCATAGGCGCACCACAGTGACCATGCGCCTATGCATATATTCCTAAAAAACTTTTTACTATATATAATTTTTCAATTTTATTTCTAATAGTAACCGTTTTTGAAAAAATTCTGCAAATTTGCGTCCTTTTAATATAAACCTTACAAAAAATTGTATGATTGAATTATAAATATTGCATCATGTATTTCTTCATTTTACAACATGAATTATAAATATTGCATCAGAAATTTTACAACATTTTAATTATAATAATATCTATAAAATTTTATAATATTATTTAATAGGGTAAATTTTTTTATATTCATTTAGAATTGTTGATGTAAATATTAAGGATAATAATTCAAAAACTTTAAAATATATTTTGTTGGATCACCGTTCTCGGTATGACTCGGTTTGGAGTGTTCCGGGTCGATTTCCTAGCTGCTTCAATGATCTGCACGGAAGGAAATCCCATGAAATTTTCGTTGTTTCCCCTCCGACGATCAAGTGAATCGAATTTCGTTTGAATATAGTAAATGCAAGGGAGTAGGTAGGTTGAAAGCAATGAATATGACATTAAATTCAGAAATGAGGTGGTTGAGGGTATTTATAGCCCTCAGCCTTGACCAGGGTCATCCCAGGTGTCATCTGGTTAAGTGACCATGGTTTGGTGCTCATTGATGTGTAGAGGGGACAACTGCTTTTGACAGATTGTCCTTTTTGTCCTTATGGTCAGATCTGTTCGTATCATCCGTAAATGACCGTTCGTACGTCAGGGGCGCCGTGTCTGCGGCTATAGACAATCGATTGTCCCTCTGACATGTCTTGTACCTTGCACTGTCTTGTCCCTTCTACGAAGAAAACCCAAGGTGGAAGGTGTTTTGATTGGTGGCGCGCCGCTGAAAAGGGGCGCACCACTCAAGTCGGAAACAACGCGCCAACTAGACTTAAGGCGTCAAGTCATCTTCATCCAGGGGTCTTCGATTATTCACGGGTATGGCGCACCTCACAGCTACCAGGGCATTGACACGAAGACGTTTCGCTGTGACATGGCTAACCAACCCCGCCTTCTGAATATGCTCACGTTTGGCGCGCCCATTAGGGCGTAGCAGCGCTATTGTCTCCTCGACTCAGATCGGTTCTCGATCGGGTTGTCAAGGGTTAATAATCAACATATTTTGAACTTTGAATTATCAGTTTCACCCATCTGATTTATTCCACTATCATTATATTTGTTCAGATTTCCTCATTCAATTCTGTGGACCTTCTTTAATCTCTTTCTTAAATTCAATCACGGCAGCAAGAAGAACCAAACCTTTTCCAAACAGCCGTCTCTTTCGAATCAAAACTTTCTGTCTGCATTATCTCTCGCTTCCTTTCTCCACTACTCTCTCTCTCTCCCTATCCTATCTTCTTCATTTTTAGAGACAATAGCAGACGGCCACCAATGAAGGGAAGAAATATCTTGTGCGTCTCTCAAGCCTCAACAGCCGTCTGCATGAGCCACATGGATCACATCCAACCTTCCTCACCACCACCATCTTCATCCACCTCCATTGATCAGTACGGCGGCAGAACCATCGACCGACACAACCCCATCATCCGAGACTCCAGACGGCCAACCCTCTCCACGCCATGCTCTTCTTCCCCACGCGCCGCCGTCAACCCAACTCCGTATCACCAGCTTCAGAAAAGGACGAAGAAGAAATCTGCTGACCAAAAGCGGAAGAGCACTTCCTCCTCTGTTTCCATTCTAACTAGCAAGTTACTAACGGTCGACGGGAAGCAACCCAACCGTACAGTCACAGTGAGCAAGAAGAAGAATAATGATGCTACTGCCAATACAGCTGAGCTCATCACTCCTCCTGTCTCATCAAGATACCTCTTGAGCGAAACGGATTATGTTGATGGGTTGTCGGATCTACACGACCCGGTTGTCGAGTTGAACGTCCCTGTCCAAGATCAGAAACTATCTGTTGTTGTTCATCAAGATGATAACAAACAATCCTCTATACGTCCTGATCCTGCATCTTCCTTCAAATCTGACCAGGTTCTCTCTCTAGTCTCTATACTTTACTGTACTTGGAGTTAATGCATTATTTACCCGGATTACATTTTGTACAACGGTATAGTCCTTGGTTGGATGCAAGAACTTTTCAACATGTCCAAAGATAGACCAAAAAAAAGTTAATGCATTATTTTCCTGATATATATGGAGATTTAAAAAAAAAAGTAACCCTAATTTAATAATTAATTACTAAACTAATTAACCTTTACATTTTTTAATATACGAAAATAAGAACAAACGCATACGAAATTAGCATTTTTAAAAAGTAAAAAACGCTTACCCGTTAGTGTTCACATTTAAGTGAATACTGACTCATTTAGCGGTTTGGGGGGAAATCCCTAATGGCGGATGCATTAGCGCTTAGTTTTTTTTTTGTA
Source organism: Chamaenerion angustifolium (assembly GCA_946814005.1). Taxonomy (NCBI): domain Eukaryota; kingdom Viridiplantae; phylum Streptophyta; class Magnoliopsida; order Myrtales; family Onagraceae; genus Chamaenerion; species Chamaenerion angustifolium. Next base: position 32,171,885 of record OX328275.1, read on the forward strand.
AAAAAACAACAACTCAATCATCAATCATGGACTAGTAGATGGGTCTTATTATTGGTGTGGGAGCCCATATGCAGGAGCTGAGGCGTGTGAAGTCAGGTATCCTTAGAGATTTTGGATCTCAAAAAAAAAAGGTATCCTTAGATAGAAGGATAATATGTAGGGATGATAAAAAAAAGACTATAGCACCGAATTTCCGACAAGACCGGCCTGAGATAGGCCCGAGACCGAAAGAGCGTTTTTTTTTCCTTCAAGGTCGGTCTCGGTTTTTTTTTCCCGAAAGTCCGTTTAGGACCGGCCCGGACCGAATGTATGTGGATTTGGGATTTTCATAATACCACACCGAAAGGAATGTGGATTTTGGAGGTTTTCTATCTATATAAAAGTTGCATCTTGATAAATTTACTAAAAAATATAGTGAGTTCATAGTGTTTCTTTAAGAGGTGAACTACTTCTTCGCCTTTTACTAAAAAATACCGTGAACTCATAGTTTTTTTTTGTTTTTTTGGGTGTAGATTCGGTACAGGACCGAGACCGGCCCGAGTCAAGAAAGACCGACTCAGACGGATTTTTTGGGCCGAGATCGGTCTCGGTCCTCCAGAAGGCAAGACCGAAATTTTAGTCTCGGTCTTCCCTTCAGGACCGAACCGGTCCACCCATGATCAGCCCTAATAATATGGTAATCATGCATGATGTGATAAATGCTTAGTGGTTGTATGATAATTATCGTTTAGACTTCACAAGTAAATTTTTTGCTATAACCGCTAATGCCATCTGCGTTTCCCCAAATATACAGCGTTTGCATCTTGATCTTAAATATACACGTTGTTATTATTGTTTGTTTGGAAGACTGAGTTCATGTCATGTCCATGTGGATTTCTATCTCACTTTGACTATGTTTGTTGTTGTTTTGTAATGCCTGCAGGTGGTTGTTTTGAGGGTCTCTCTACACTGTAAAGGCTGCGAAGGCAAAGTCAGGAAACATATATCGAGAATGGAAGGTCTGTGTTTTCGTATCATTATTATATGATTTTCTTTTCTAGAGCAGTAGTAAGAGGCTAAGAGCTTCATTTTTTTTCAATGGAAAACGTTCTTTTTTTACAGGAGTTACATCTTTCAACATAGATTTCAAATCAAAGAAGGTGACGGTTGTGGGTGCCGTGACTCCATTGAGCGTTCTTGCGAGTATCTCCAAGGTTAAAACTGCACAACTATGGACATCTACGGCTCCCCTTGACAGCAACACCAACAAGAGATAGATCGATGACCTACTTTCCGGCAGAATTTGTCGGTTTCCGGCAATGTTAGTGTCCTACATATGTAAATGTCATGTGTCTGGTTTATTCATCATGACCTCTAGCAAAGAATTACCTCTGCTTAGTTTTCAAGTTATATGAATCTAAATATATATAATAAATATAGTTATGAATCAAATATCACAACTATTACTAATATAAATTTATCGTTATAATAGTTAAACACTTAAAAGAAATAACAATTATACGTACGTGTTTTTACAGAATATGGCCTACGCCTCTTACCTTAGCTTTTCAACGGCATGGAATTGGAGTTGAACTTCAACACTCGGTTTGACTTTGACTGTTGTGGGACCCAACACGTTTCTGGATATGTATTTTTCTCATATTTGCGCTTACGTGTCACAATTAGTAAATGATATCGTAAGTACTAAAGAGTTAATACTCATTTAAGCTTCGTTTTAGTCATGAAATTATAGATGACCAAGGAATTATTACTAATAGTGCATTTCTTGTACTTCACTTATGAAAATTCAATTTCATACACCAATACACAGAGGAAATGCTACATGGTGAGGACGAGGAAGCAATTTGCACTTTAAATGTTGGCGTTCTGTAAATTTAATTATAAAAAATGGTTAAATACGAGTGTATTCTTTAATGTTTGTTGGGTTAAAATCGAGTTTTTCTTTTAAAGTTTGTTTTAAAAAATGTTGTTACTTCATGGTTAGTTATCAATCGAGTTTACAACATCTGTTAGATTTTACATCTAAACTTAACAGATTACATTTTGAATATGACAAAAATAGAAGAAAAAAATACTTTTAAAAATGTCACAACAAATATGTTTTTATATATTATAATTGAGTTTAGATCGAATTGGGGTTCAACTTAGCCCCAATCGAAGGGGCTAGTATTTAAATCTTAAACCAGACCAATCTTCATCCATGGACAAGCTAGTCAAAGTCAAGACCCAAACCCGTTTAATACTCAATCGAATCAGAATTCTATTGTAACATATAAAAAAATTCGAATGGTTTCTATTGTGACATTTCTAATAGTTTTTGTTTGTTTGTTATTTTTACAAATTTTAAAATATATTTTGTTAAATTTGGATAGAAAATCTTATAAAGAGATAAACTCGATAACGAAATAATGATTTGTTTATTTTAAAACATTAGGGGAGAGAAACTAGATTTTTACCCAAATATTAGGAGAGCAAAATGATATTTAACCGTTTTTTTTTTTTTTTAAAGTAACCATTTTACTTTTTTTATTTAGAAAAGTAAGTATACAAATTTTGTTTTTTAGAAAAATAGGTATACGCGCACCTCGGGTGGTGCATGTGCCACATAGTGTTTTTTTGTTTTTTTTTTAATAATGACGACTCGATGTTTAATTAAAAATAAAATTATGTATCTATTAAAAAAATATTATAGTAAGTAGACATTTTAATTGCGATTCAAATGATGCAAAAAATATTAAATTTAGATTTACGAATTGACTGTATGGCATGCCGGAAGTTGAATTACCACATAAATGACGTTAACCGTGTTGAGTTTGGACTTACATGGTCTGAGTTATACTTTTTTAAGTAAAATTTTCATATCTCAACTTCCGGCATGCCGTACAGTCAATCCGTAAATTCAAATTTAATATTTTCTGCATCATTTGAATCGCAATTAAAATATCTAATTACTATAATTTTTTTAATAGATACACAATTTTATTTTTAATTAAACATCGAGTCGTCATTATTCAAAAAAAAACTATGTGGCGTAGGCGCCACTTTGAATGGCGTCACCCCGGGGTGCGCCTATGTCCAATACGCGCGACCGCAGGTGCGCGTATACCTATTTTTCTAAATAAAAAAAGTAAAATGGTTACTTTTAAAAAAAAAATCAACCTTTTGTCCTGATTCACCGCTACACTGTATTCACTAGTATCCGTCGAACCAAACGTATCTTCACCTCCAATGTTTTTTGGAATTTATAATATATATATATACTCGTACAATGTTCATCCATCTAGAGGATTGGAATAAGTGTTTGTTATAGCAGTGTCATAAATTTGATCACTGCATAAATTAAGAGATCCATTTTCTCTACATTTTAGATTTATTTTCCTATGACACACGAAACTAACCATTCATTTAATTTAATTAACTAGTACAAAGAATCTTAGGTTATTCTTGGAACATCCCATTCCCCACCCACCACCAAGCATGATTCATTGATACATAAAACAAAAGAAATAAGCATCAATATCACTAATTAGGTTCCACGATCTAATTAAGCCTGATTCAATCATCTAATCTTCAATCCAATATATATATATATATATATATATTGTATCCAAATTAAGTGCAACAACAATAGGTCTCTTAGATAACCTAACCACTCTCTAGATGTGAAACTTTGCATTGCCCCATTAAGGAATGACAAGGGTAGCAAATAGCCTTTAGGTTTAGGGTTTAACTAAACCCTAAAGTCATAAACTGACCTAAGAAGGAAAAAACAGATTCAAAGTAGTAAAGTGATAAGACGACAGACACTCTTTTAAGTCGTATATCTTACTTAATTAGGGAATTCAAAGATTCAGTCGTCACATCATGAAAATCGACCCTCGGGATCGAGCTGCTTGTATAAACCGATGTAGACACTGTAGATAAGGCGATCCTTGGCCCCCGTTCGGTGGTAGCTCGCATGTTTACAGAAGTACTTGAGCTCAGAAAGTTTACAGCAGGAAATATACTCCCCAAGGAACATAAACAGCCAATTGATGGTGTTCTTCTTTGTGATGTAGGGTTTGACTTTGTTCTGGTTGCAGTTAGGGCACACGGGTAGCACTGGGTTTTGCCATCTTTCCGGGGCTCGATTGTGCATGTTGATCTTGTTTAGGGACACGAAGCCCGCCACCTCGTTGAACTTCTGGAGCAAGTTGAACGTCTGCTCGAATCTGTGCCCACACCGCCTAAAGCATCAAGTTATGAAAGGAGTAAAATGTGTAGAATAATTAGAGTCATATGTAACAAATTAGGGTTTAGGGCTATGAAACAACCGTCAAGGAGAAGGTAAAACGAAGAGTACTTGCACCGTAACTGCCCTGTGATGGTTGATATACCCTTGTACCGGAGGTATTCGAGACTGTGAACAATGGCTCTCTTATTCGTAGCCCAAGGGTAGGGTTCTGGAATCGTTAGGGATTTACCTTTCCGGCGACGTGAGGAGGGGACGACCCGAGTCTGTGGCGGCTTCGGCAGTGGTGCAGATGCCGGACTGGGGATGGCCTCGAAATGGTTGAAGTAAAGAGGGGGGAGATTATGAGGGGGCGGCGGCGGTTGGAAAGGCTGTTTCGGGGCCACCTGTTTGGGAGGTTCGGGCGGATGGATCCCTAGAGAGAGTTCGAGGGGGACATGATCATGATTTTGATCACCTCGTTGATTGTTCTGTTGTTCGTTGTCATGGTAGTCCACTGATTCCGAGTTCAGATTCAAGTTCGTCTCCTTGTCCATGCCGTTGGAGAGAGATTTGTGAGTTAGGGTTTGAAGAACGCAGGAAAAAGAGGAGGGAGGAAGAGTACTAACAGTACTGAGAAGAATATATAGATTAAGGTCGGCGTAGGGTTTTATATAAACCTAGGGTTGTCTCTGGAGGAGACGATGGGAGAAAATCATGATAATCAAGGAACGTATCTCAGCACGCTAACAATTTTAACAGACTCGATTTTATTTGTGTTTTTCATTTATTGTACAAAACAGACAACCTTATAAATAGCTGCTCTATATATATTATTTTATAAATGGATTAAATTAATTAAGTTTTTCTCTTCATAAATCTAATTTTTTATGGTTGCTAATCGTACACCTATGAAGCCCAAGTTGAATTGCAAGAATCTAACACAAAAAAAAAAAGACAATTATAAATAAAAAACATATTTTTTTTTTCTGGAAAAAGAAGGGAATTCAATTAGACAACCCTAATTCACCAATAAAAAAAATAGGCAACCTTAATATAAATCCACGAGTCAAGCATATAATCCTATAAATTATATAACGTATAATTATATATTATTTTTTATGGCAAATAGATCACATATATTAATCCGACCAAATCTTTGTTGTTACGTACGATTTTCTCCAATTACCAATTTGGAATTGAATCAATGCGACTCTTTGGTGGTGGTGTAATCATTAATTACACTGATTGAAAGATGGATAAAATGTTGTTCAATCTTCTATTAGGGATTCATTACACTTAAATTGTCATCGAAATTTGGAGAAGGAATAACATTTTGCCACCTTTCAGTACTGCGACATCCCATGACCGTGGTGAATCTAATATTATTATTGTGTAAATATAATTCTAATAATTGATTGTAAGTAATTATTTCCTCATCTTTCGAAATTTTCTAATTTTATACTTAAAAAATGTAATTGTTTTTTATTTAGACATTTAAAATGTTATTTTGTTCCATGCATTTATGTTACAAGTTTGGAGTGCATTTTCACAAAGAAATTCATATACTTTTAACATTTATAAGTTGTATTGGAACTTGGCTAGCCAAGACCGATTTAATGTAGTTGGAGTGTATTAATCATTAAAGCAGTATTCAACAACAATTCCAAACATCAAAATGAAATTGTACTTTTCTAGATAACCATTCAACAATTTGTTTATACTAATAACCTTAAATCATGTCATATTATAATCAATAATAATTATATATTGCAGAATAATACATGCTACCCAATTATGTAGGAATATATAAATATGTAACAAACTATTTTTTGAAGTAATTTTATTACCAAAATGAGTCCTATGCATCATTCACTTATTCTCCACCATCTAGAATCAAGTTCACAATTCTAATTTCGCTGAAACGGCAGAATGGCTATTTTCCTCTTCAAGTTGTATAAAAAACTTGATGATGGTTGTGCTGACTGTTGCAGCGGCCATAGCCTTGAGCTTCGTCTCCCTCTCGAGTGAAGCGAGACGACTTCACTTCAACATGAAAATGAGAACCCCCGTTCCCCCTTCAGGAAGCAGTTGCGCAGTAGGGTCGGGTGATCCTGTTTCCCACATCCACAACCTCTACCATGCTCCTGACCGCTCATTCATCTCCAATCAAGCTCCAAAACATTCATAGGAAAGACATAAAGATGCAGAGTAGTGCTACAAATAAAGATGCACCACATATATGGTGTTGTAACGTATCCTGCCTGCTTTGGTACAGCAATACGATTAGCAGCCATTTGTATGCTTTGGTTTTTCCTGATATAATGAAACTTATTTTAACTTGAAGCAGTTTTTTATGCTTCTTACGTGCCAGGGAACCAAAGCATTGATGAAAATGCAGTTAAAAACTCAATTTCCAACGTAATGAAATTGGAATTCAATTGCTGCAGTATGATATCAGATCATGGAAGTGATATAATCATCAAAGAAGCAACATTTGCATCAAAAAATTGATGTTTTTTCATTAGCTAAGAGAAGATGAACACTATAACTTCATTCTAACCATCAACCACATTGATAAACTATCAATTCTAAACCCAGGCATCCCAGCAGAAAGATAGAGATTTCACCTCAATCTCGATTCTGCAATTGATTCGTCAATAACGCATTGTCATCGAAGAAGTCTGCATGTGGGTGATTCTCTGGGATAAGCTGCCTGTATCGTCTGAACTTTTCCTCAGCCTCATCATTCCTCCCCTGCAGAGTATATATAATGCTTTGACAGAGATACGGCCGGAAATCCCCTGGCTCTTCCTTCACTAACTCGTCGTGAATCTTCAATGCACTTCCGTAGTTACCTTCTACGGCCTCCATTTGCGCTATCAAAAGCTTAAAGTCCCTCACTTCAGACTCCATATTCTCTAACCTACACACCTCCATTGCCGACTTAGCTCTCTTCATCACACCGTTCAACCTTTCCTCTGATTCCGAACTGGCCACCACGAGGCCATGATACGCCTCCACGCATAGTGGATCTTTCTCCAGTATTTGCTCGAACGCTTCCTTGGCTAAATTGAAGTCTCTATTGTAGTTGTACAGGCTGGCTTTCAATACAGGATATTCGTCTTCCTCGGGTTCGAGCTCGATTAGACGGTCGAGGATCTGAATCGCTTCCTGGAGCTTCTTCTCCTTGATTTTGATCTCCATGAGGGACAGCAGAAACGTCACGTCGTCAGTGTTCTCCTTCAATTGCTCATCTGCCGGTTTCTTCTCATGTTCTTCGATTGAAGTTGATGATTCTGGTTCTACCTGTGAAGGTGGTACTGGAGCCGCCATGGCTGGCTTGAGCTGGAAACGGACGAGGAGCAGCGCGATGGCGGCGGATAAGGTTACGCAAGCTGATTTCAGGATAGGGTTTAGGGTTTTTAAGGGTCTAGGTTTTCTGGGATTGTTCTGGAGGAGTTTATCAAAAGATGCTGCTCTGACGGTGGAGAATTTCAGAGATGACGCCAGTGGTGGAGGTCTGGAGGGGAATGATGTTCGGAAGGAAGGAAGGCACGGGAAGAGGGAGGGGCGGAGATGGCTACATCGGTACAGTGACCCGAGAGAATCCATTTCTTTAGGAGGGCAAAGCAGAGTCAGAGGTGGGAGAAGAAGTAGAGGATGAAGGAGCGATCCACTTCGACATTAACGCTGTCGTTTAATACGTAATGGGCTAGCCCAATATCTCCATAACAAGCGGGCTATTAATCACTACCACAAAGCCCAATTCCAATCATAACTATTATTTCTTCATTTTCTGCTAAATCCCACTCTTAAATATATTTTTTAAAATAATAATTTGTAAAAAATAAAAAACAAATTGCACTTCATTAATATTCTAATTTTTTTTACTCAATAGGTTTCTCCTAAAAACTCGACTTTACATTTTTTTTAAACACCGATATATAGTTTCAGAAATGTCATTGTTATTAGTTGTTAATTGGCAACGAAGTATGAAATACCTTTCTTTCTGTAGTAAGGTCCCAATTCCAGAATACTACAACACGAGAAGAAAGTATGGACTAAGAAAAGCCCGGAAATACAAAGGAAAACCGCATGATTCGCATGTAAGGGTCTTCAAGAGAAAACATGCATATAGAGTAAGGAAGTGTAAATGCTTCATCTGCGGTGAAGAGGGGCATTTTGCACGAGAATGCAAACGCCAAAATGGCAACATCGCAAGAGCAGCTGTGGTACAAGACTTAGATCTACCAGAAGAATTTGACGTGGTATCGGTGGATCTAAATGAAGAAGACTCAGACGCCATTTGCAGTTTCTCAGAAGGGGAAGGGATGAGCTCAAGGGACTTTCATATCAAGTGTCCTAACAGGAGATGGACTCCTGGATGAATTGGGCTTCGTCTTAACAAAAGGAGAAGATTTGAGCTGGAGGAAAACTGTAATCCTTGAAAAAAAAAAAGAGGAATGCAGTCATGAACTGTAAATGAATACAGAAGTAAGCAGAGGACAGGAGTCTTACAACTTCTGCGGATACAAAACATTAAAGAAAATGAGGAGTCATTGCCCAAAGTGCACAGTGACGGCTTACCCGGTATGCTCTGAGTTTTACTTAAACTTTAAAGTAAAACCAGAAGCAGCAGGATCTTCAGAGTATAACAACAAAGATACTCTGATACGAGAATTGGTAGCCTACTGCGCATACCTTGTTGAGGTAAACGAAAAGCTAACAGCCTACTAGGGGTGTAAATGATGCACGATTAATGCTTAGAGGTGACAAACAGAGTAAAAGTTTGGTATTGATCTTCTTCTTCTTTCTGATTTCTATTTCGAGAACTTTTTGAAAACGGTGGCGAAAGAACTTTCTCTGCATGAAGATTCATTTGAACACGTGCAAGGAAATGTCTATGACAAATTTGTAGTCCAAAGACTCCAAACATCTAGACATATATATATATATATATACACACACTTATTTAATAACTAATTTTACTAACTGATAGAAAATAAATAAATAAATAAATAAGAAGTTACGTTTTACAACCGGAGAGGACAAAAACAGTGCCTATGACTATGTCTGATCATGGGCGGATCAGGTCAGACTTTGAGGCAGTACCGAGATCGAGACCGAAATTTTGATTTTAATATTTGGAGGATCGAGACCTACTTTGGCCAAAAAAATCTATTTGAGTCAGTCTTGCTTGATTCGGACTGGTCTCGGTCTTGTACAGAAATTTTTGGTAAAAAAATACACTTGGATTGAAAAACAAAATCATCTAAGTTTTGGTCTTGAACTCGCTCATCGTCTTCCATCGCATTTTCCCTATGAAACTGATCCACGGGTCGTTGAATACTTCAAGATCATGAATTACTAGTATTTCAAGGGTTACGCCATGAATTTTTACAGTTTTCTTCAAGGTCGAGCCGGTCCTAGATGGTTGTAGGGAAAAAAAAGTCTGAGACCGACCTTGAAGAAAAAACCGTTGGTTCGGTCTCGGTCATAGTCGAACTCGGTTCTAATCGGGTCGGTATTATCATAAATTCAGTCCAACTACTATTTTTTATCACCCCTAAGGCCCTAACTATGACTTATCACACAAATTTACAAAATGGAATAGTTTTGCATACTAGACTTTATCTTCTGATCAATATATATTTTTTCAATTGTTTCTACTTTTCACAGTACTGGGTTCAACGTTATATCCATCGTCTCCAGCTTTTTGCCTCCATCAACTTTATAAATAATATTAATTTCTTATATATTAGTGCATTAAAGCATACAGCTAATGACCAATTATTTGTATGTATAGAAAAATTACCTGGTGAGCTTCTCGGAACGTGAGAGCTTCGAATATTTGTCATTCAATGTTGATTTTTTTGGAAAGAAATAGTTTTAAAACTCCAAAGTTACTGACAATACATTTTTTCAACACCTTGTGGAGTAAGAAACCATTACGTCTCGTCACTAAATAGGTAGTAGTTAATGGGAACACATAATTAATAAGAACTTTAGGAATAGTCAGACATAAATATTAATAACACAGAGAAACCATATAAGCCTGTAGTATTAATATTGAAGTCGGAATATTAAATATAAAACCGGGAAGAAAAATGAATAGAAAATATTTAAAGAAATTAATAATATTTACAAGCTGTGTAAATAGAACTCCTTTCCTCTTTTTGTAAATAATCTGTATTTTGTTCAGTATTCACATCTACACAACTATATATAAAACAATATATGACTCTTTTAAGTCACGATATTGTTCCAATGGGACCATAATTAGATTAAATAAATAATTGGGTTAATTTAAAAAAAAAACAATGACAAAAAAATCAAGTAAACCAATTTTTTTTTACAAACAACAAACAAAACTTTTTGAATTGAGAAGTCAACAAAACTAACTCAAATTTTCATTATGTTTGAACGAATTTTTCAATATTATATAAAATTATTAAGTAAACATTAGTTGAAACATGCTAAGAAAATGATATTACAACTTAATAACTCCCTCAAACATGAAAAAAAAACTTGTTGATTGCACAATTTCAAAAGTTTGGTTTGTTGTTTATCAAAATATAAAGTTCAGTTTCTTGTTTGATTTTTGTTCAAAGTTCATTTTTTATAATTAACCCAAAAATAATTAGGGAGCTAAAATAAGATTCTGATTAAATATATTTTTTAAAATTTTAAAATTAAAATTACGACAGCATAAAAAATTAAGAGGGACAATCGGACTTTGTGCAAGTTGCACCGTAGCTCTCACAGTAGACGCGTCAAAAATGCCAAATATAATAATGTTTGCAAGTTGCTTCTCTTCTTTATATAAATCTTCCAACGGATGAGCCTCATCCTTACTTCAACCACCCCCCACTCCCCTCTTCTCGATATCTGTATAGCAATACAAGGTCTAGAGTTTTCCATCCATGGCAGATCAACTTATCGAGCTCGATCTGATCAGCACTTTACCCAATGATCTACTCCACAGGATTGGCTCAGCCCTGCCACTGGACGAGGTCATCAAAACGAGCATCCTCTCGTCTAGGTGGAGGAGTCTCTGGGCACCTTCTCAACTCAACTTCACCATTTTCACCGAGTCCACATCTGCAACAACATCGGCCGTTACAGGTTCTGCGAAAGTCCTTATAGACACGTTCCTTGCGGAGTACGAGGTTCCTGAGACACGAAAGCTGTGTTTCAGTAGTCATTGTTCCGACAAGGAGTGCGAAATGACAATCATGGCGACAAAGGGAGTGGACAAGGAGCTGCACTTACAGTTTTCACAACCAAAGGAGATACAGACAAAAGGGTTTCAACTGAAGTTCCAGCCGGCTCCGATTTCGGCGAATTTATCCGCTCTCAGAACGCTTCATCTCAGATCAGTAACTTCCCTTGGCAGCAGCTTCGTCTCGACTGTTTTCTCGAGCTGTCAGCTGCTGGAAACCCTAACCCTAGAGAAGTGCAGTGGGTTAGAGAATATTGAGATTGAGAAGAACAGCTGCCTGCGGAGGCTGACAATCTACGACTGCATGGACATTGAAAACGTCACCGTAACCGCCGTGGAGATGAACTCATTCTCTTACAGAGGTGTTCTACCACGAATCGAGCTGAAGAACAGCTCGAAACTAAGTGAGGTCGAGTTTGACTTTACATGCGAGTCGCAACTCGGCGAGTTTGACTGTGAAGACGTTCTCTCCCTCTTTGCTTCCATCAAAGAAGTTCAGAAGCTCACCATTAGCGGCTGGCTTCTTGAGGTGATTAATTAAACCCTAAACTTTGTATTATCGTGATTAAATATAATTAATATTGTTCTCTAGTGATTACCCTCTCTTGTAAGAAACAGAGAAAGCTCAATAATGCATACTTTGCAATATATAATATAGTTGATGAAAATGATATATAAGTTATAATATAGTTCGCCACTTGTATCTAGTTAACACGTATATATATTACAGTGGCTCTGTGCAAGTGGAGTAATCTACGACCATCTGGATTTCAAATTCGAGAAGCTCAAGCAACTGACCTGGATAGATGCTTTCATGAGCACCTCCATGAGAGATTCTCTAGCTTGTTTCCTTAACATTTGTCCCATTCTATCCAACTTGGTCGTTAACGTAAGTTGACCAAAAATTCAATTGTCTAGAATCCATTCTAGTCCGTACATTACTAATAAGCATGATTATCTTCAATAAATGCAGATTGACCATAGTCGCATCCGAGTGGTCCCACCCTTGTTCCACCAATACTGGCATGAGCCGCACCTCTGGATGGACTACGCCACTGTGAAGGCCAATGTTCAGCCGCTCAAGCACCTGAAGTTGGTTCGCATCTTGGGTTTGGGTGGAGACGAGAATCAGTTTTCCCTCATGGATCTTTTGTTAGAGAAAGCATCGGAGTCGATCGAGTCTATGTTGGTAACATTGATTTGATGTGGCTCGAGTCGACATTTGTATGCTCTACATGTGTATAGAAAGTTGTACGTATTGTATATGGGGAAATTAAGTATATTCGCATAACACAAATTCGCGATCCTTCTACGCTAGGTGCGGGAGGTTATCGTTGTTTAGTAAAATCAGTTTAACGTTATTCCATATGTTGGTTCCTATGAAAATATTTCAGACATATGTCAAACTCTTCTGCTTCAGAGACGTCGACTTCTATGTGAATCATCGGAAAGTCATCGACTTTTTGATTTCCTACCACCTGCAAAAAGGAAAACCTGGGTGTTACCCTTTGTTTTTACTCCAATGACTAAGTCAATATAAGATGTTCGTTTGAATATAATAAGTGTATATGTTAGATCATTTATTACAGTGTACAAATGTTGGTGAGTCTGTATTTATAGCAAATCATTAAAGTTATGGAGATAAAATATCTATTGTTGTATCTTATACTTTTGGTGTCCCTAAATACTCATAAATGTTTCCTATCACTTCTGTCAGAATGTTATCAATACTATATTTTAAGAGTATTAGACAGCACCTTATAAAAGGCGTTACGACGCCAACTTGGGGTCAACTAGAGGCGACGCCCTATGTTCCATCATCTTCCACTCTAATGACTGAAAAAATGTAATATAAATCAGTTTATTTTTGCCACTTAATATAAATAAGTTAAATACATACTTTATATCTATTCGGATGATTCAAATACATGATTATTCGTATATAGTGTTTTTGTCGAAATTTAAAATTATAGTATGAATTGTTTTTAAAAATTTGTTTGTTAGCTTGTTAAGACAGTCAAACAATTTTTATTTTTTCCTCAAATTTATACATCATATATATGTATTTATATATTGCATAAAAAAGTCATGAATTTATGTTGAATAACACGATGGAGAAGACATATTTTAACAACTAAGCTTCTTTTTTTTTTGGTAAATAATTTAACAACTAAGCTTGAAAAACCTCTCCATCTTCTAACCAGCCAAGTCAACTGGAAAAATCATCTGCCAAGCTGTCACTACTGGCCGCCGATTCAGACACTTCTGCAAGGTTGTACACAAGTTACCTTTTGCTGAATGAGTAGCTCTCCACGTGGGAAAACCGAAAACCACGACACGAGAACCAATTGCCGGAGTTGACATTTCCTTTATATAATATATACATCTCCCAGAAAAGGAAAGGTTGACATTTTTTAATCATTTGGTATTCCGAAAATACCCTTTATCCTCTCGCGCACGAGAAACCGATTCCGTACACTTGGAATGATCTTGCCGTTTGACCAATAACGCTTCAGGGATTCAACCCACGCCTCATGGACCAACCGCCCAACCCACGTAAAGGAAAACGACCGTGCGTTATACGAGTCAAAGTCAAAGTTATCTGCCACCTCACCTATAAATAAGACTCCCCAGGCCCAAACTCGTCTCATATTATCAACAACTTCTTCCTTCATTATTACTGATAGATCTGCCCTTCGGGCATTGACAATTAGCTCCACGAAGGAAGCTCATCAGTCAGAGGTGCGCTAATGCCGTAAAGGCATGCCATGGAGAAACGTTCTCCCCTATGGACAAAGTAAAAAATTTAGTTTAGTGGAAACAATAATTAGTGTAAGAGTAAATAATTAAGGCAAAAAAATTTCAGAATGGCTAAATGTAAGAATTTAAATGGCTAGATTAAAAAGAAATATATTTTTTAGGACTAAACTGACACAAGTTCAAAAATTGAGAGGGACAATTGCCCCCTCGTCCTGTTATGGCTTTGTGTCTGCCCCTACGTTCTTTTGACACATACGGGACCCGAGGTCCGACAGTAGGAAATGGGGGCACTAGCATGCCATACAAAGGACTGAGGCACGTGACATAATGCCACTACGCACGGGACACGAGACATCTAGCACAAGACTCGAGACATTCCCACTCAGTTAACCGGGCGTCACCTAAGAAAACCATGGTCAGAAATGACTTACATCAGGTTAAGGGTGAGAGTTATAAATAGCATCTCCCATCTCCACTCTAAAATTAATACAATATACAATTTTACCTTACATACACTCTATACAATTCACACGAACTCCGACTGACTTAGGCATCAAAGGGGTAACAACGGGAACACCCCGGGATTTTCTTTTTGCATGTTGGTGGAGCGCCCAACACAAGATTCCGGAAAGCGAACGGTACTTCGAGATCCAACAATTACCCAGAAAATCCATGAAGAGACGCATTACTGACGTTGACTTCGGAACCCTAGACCTAGCCAGATGTCTGTTTATGTTGTCCCAAGGCTCGAAGAACATGTCAATTCGTTCATAACCAAAACATGAAGGAAGTCTTCCAGTGCAATACATGCAACCGTCAGTTCCCCTCGTTCCAGGCCCTGGGCGGACACAGGGCGAGCCACAAGAGGATAAGGCTAGCTGAGACAACGACGAAGGAGGTTCACGATGTTGGTTTAGCCTTGAACCTGGCCGTTAAACCGAAGATGCATGAATGTCAACTATGTGACCAGGAATTCTCAATGGGTCAGACACTGGGTGGCCATATGAGGCGTCACCGAACCGAGATGATCAAAGACGACAACAAGACTGTTTTCTCTGTCGCTTCCATGGTCCCTGTTCTGCTGAGGTCAAACAGTATCAAAAGAGTGATGCCTCTAGACTTGAACTTGACTCCTTTAGAGAACGATCTTAAGATGTTACTGGAGAATATGGCTTCTAAATAGATTAATTTGTTTGATTCATGCTGTAAATTTGATACTAACATTGCACCTTTCCAATAACTTGTTATTTATTAGTTAGGGTTTCTTCTTAGGTATTTCATTTATTCTTTTTGTAAAGAGCTTATATTCATTGGTTGCCATAGCTTATTTTTGGTATGTGCATGGGAAAATGTAGACTTATAAGGGTTAATTATAAAAAAATCAAACAGTAAACCAACCTTTTTTTTTTTTACAAACAACAAACAACAAACTTTTGGAATTGAGCAATGAACAAACCTACCTCAAATTTTCATTATGTTTGAACGGATTTTTCAATGTTTGATAGTGTTATTAAGTCTTAATACCATTTACTTAGAATATTTCAACTAATGATGACTTAATAACTCACTCAAACATTGAAAAATTCGTTTAAACATAATGAAAATTTGAGATAAGTTTGTTGATGACTCAATTCCAAAAGTTTGGATTGTTGTTTGTAAAAAAATGGTTTGCTGTTTGATTTTTCTTCAAAGTTCGGTTTGTTTTTTGGTAATTAACCCTATATATAAAACCCTTAACCTTCAAAACATTTTAGGTAACATGATCGTCATAATATTAAGTGAAGTAGTAAATTCTTTCTTCACCCACCAGGCTCGAGTATTTACGAGATTTTAAATTTGCAGAGCACTAGTTATAGATCTCATGATTACTTATGCAGTATGAATCACTGCTTTAGCAAATCAAATAACTAAATTTGCTGTTTAATTAGGAAAAAGAATAACCTAGTTTTTTGAATTCGATCGGACAAGTTATTGTGTGAAAGTCATAAACGGCTAGTGACTTTGTTAATTGGTCAAGCCCAATAAAATGAATTGGACCGACTAGATAATTATAACTGATTTAAGTATTCCTTGCTTCATAAGGTATACTGTGAAATTTAGTTTATTTTGTGCTTATATTTGATTACTAATTTGGTAATTGATGATATATCATCTAAATCTCTTCTTTTGTAGTAAATTATTAATTTTTTTGACGAGTATAGTTTTTTTAATTTATATTCTTTACTATGTTTTTTTGGTTCATATTGTGAATTCTTTAGAAAGAAAACACACACGTAATATTATTTTTTTTAGGGGTGAGCTTGGGACGGGTGAGACAGACTTTTCTCCAAAAAAAATTCTTAGCCCGAAATTTTAGAATTCATACCTGAGGACCGAGACTGAGCCCAAGACCGAGTTCATCTAAAAAAATCCGCTCAATGCAGTCTTTATTGACTCGGGCCGGTCTCACAATCCTGAACCGACTTTTTATCTGTAAAAAAAGTATATCCAAAACTTGTAAGTTTTAAATACCAAATATAACACAAATATTATCCCACTTATCCAATACAAAACAAAATACAAATATCATACTAAATATCTAATACAAAAAAGTTTAAATTTCAAACACAACTCTAAATACACAATAAACTTAACTAAAAAAATACCATAAATGTTGATTCCAACATATACTCGGGTCGAGCCAGTTTATTTAGTATTTTGAGTAAAAAAACTGAGCTCGAGCACGAGTTTGTGATAAAAAAAACTCGTATGTTTTTACTCGGTCTTAAATTCAAAATGAACTATTCGAAACAGACTCGGAACATATATTTTTTTCGATCCACCGTTCTGTTTTGCTCACCTCTACACCACATAATAAGTCAACTTCTAATGTCCCCTTGATTTAGAACTCTGATCACCTGTCTCATTCATTATCTAGACATACCTCAATTTCATTGCAATTGACCAATGAAGATATTCTTGATATAGAATAATGCAACATGCAATGGAGGTACGTAGTTAACGTAACGCCTCTCGGTATTATATATTGCATGCATGCATGTTGTCTTCAATAATATTGCACGATATATAATTATGCAACTATTATAAAGTTGCAAGTTGACATATGTATTAGGTGGAAAGCACAAGTTATGAGGGTGGAAACAGTAACTACTATTGTGGCTAGCTATGATCGTTATCTTATCGGTTTCATCACTATTATATATAGGCACGAACGAAACGAAATCAAAATTTAAGTAAACAATTATAACACTGTAAAGGATCAAATTAAAAATAATTATATATTTTAATTTATATCTAAATTCATACAACATAAAGAATTAAGGAATCAACAAACTCTAACAAGTTATAATAGTGTGTGTATATATATATATATTGTTGGATCTCGAAGTCGCCACTTCGTTCTCCGGAATTTCGTGCTGGGCGCACCACAGACCTGTAGGGAAGGAAATCTCGGGTGTCCCCGTCGTTTCCCCTCCGATGCCTAAGTTAGTCGGAGGTTGTGTTTTGCAGAGAGTATATGTAAGGTAAAAATGTCTATTGTCACATTAGTTTTAGAGTTAAGATGGGCGAGCGTATTTATAACTCTCACCCTGACCTGATTTGAGTTACTTCCTACCACGGTTGTCCTAGGTGACACCTGTCTAACTGACTGGGGTTGTCTCAACTCCTGTGCTACCTGATGTCCCGTGCATAGTGATATTGTGCCTCGTGCCTTTGTTTCACACCTAGCGCTTTAGTGCCTCATTCATTCCTGTCGGACCTCGAGTCTCGTGTTGCCAGAAAGGAACCAGGGGAGAACGTTCCCCCGTGATCTTGACGCGCCCTTTCATGGTGACATCCGATAACTCTAACCCTAAGTGGTGTAGTGACGGAAGTATGTCCTATGTTAGAATGGCGCACCTATAACAGATGGGCATCACTCTTGGGCCGGATACCCAAGTGTCAGTGCCCAAAGACGAGGATCCATCATATATATTTATATATATATATACACCCAACATGATTAAAGAGGTTTCCCAAGTAAATTTTAGACAGAAAATTTCTCACTAACTTATACATGATTTATTATTAATCATTTTTGTTCAAAATAATATATTTATGTATAATTTGGATTCATATGCTTTTGATTTTAAGCAAATAAGCAATTCTTATTGACCACGCAATTCAAAAATATATTAGAATATGAAATAAATAAATAAATAAATGAATAATGTGAAAATGATTGGTTTATGATAGGCCACCAATCCCCATTCTTCATTGTATCATCCACTTACCTTTTCATCTCTACCAAATGTTATCCCCTTCGAATTAATAACATTAGAAACATTTCTATTATAAATATTCCAACTGCTAATATGTCCAATCACAGCGCGCGTTTTGTCCACTGCCCTTCCTACTTGCTAAATATTTTTCTTCATGTTCATTAAGCATTATATCCCTTTTATGGTCAGAAATACAATTTTGCTAACACTTATTTCTTCTCAATAAATGTATATATATATATATATATATATATATATATATATATTCTAAAATGATGAAATCTGATATATGATTTTACTTTAGAAATTAGTTCATCTACCTCGACCGAAGATTCTAGAACTCCGTTTAAATCGTGATTAAGTTCATCTGTCTGAGTCGGTGATTAAGTTAAGTGTGGGATCAAGAGGTAATTAACTATTCTGTAATGGCTTATGATTAGAACTTATATTATTGATCCAATTGGTTATTGTTGTTGTTGTAATTAAATGATATGTAAGCCGTCCATTAGTTGTATATATATAGCTTTCTAATGATACTATTAAACAATAAGAAACCCCTTTAACTCTTTTCTCCGACCTTGATTTGGTTTTAATAACATGAATCATGATTTTTATCAAAAAGTGTTTATTTTAGAAAAACAATTTGAAAAAGTATATATTTAAAAAAAATATTTAGCAAAATGTTCATCTGCGCATGTAGGGTATTAGCGATTTTCAAAAAATGCTGCTTAGGGTAGCGTTTTTATGAATTTCGCTACCCCTAGTAGCGAAATTCTTTTTTTTTTTACGATTTGATGTTTAATTTAAAAATTAAAAAAAAATCTTAATTTTTTTTTTAAAAAAATTACAGTAAGTAGATATTTTAATTTCGATTCAAATGATACAAACAATATTAAATTTGGACTTACGGATTGACTGTAGGCTCTGCCGTAAGTTGAGATATGAAAATTTGACTTAAAAAAATATAACTCCTACCCTGTAAGTCCAAACTGACCACGGTGAACGTCATTTATGTCGTAATTCAATTATATACTTAGGTTAATTTTTTTTATTAGAAATACAATGATTTTGTAACCTAACATCGCTTGTCTTAAAATTTGACCGAAATAATCAAATGTATTAGGTGAGAAATTTAATTATGTACATACTAAAAAAAATCAAAAAAATTAAAGTGAGTAGATATTTTAATTACGAATTAAATGACGCTAACTGGACATTAATATTTTACTTTTACACTGACCATATAATACGAAGTAAATTACGTATTGTATTATACGGTCAGTCTAAAAGCAAAACATTAACATCTAGTTAGCGTCATTTAATTTGTAATTAAATTATCTACTCACTTTAAGTTTTTTGATTTTTTTTGAGTATGTACATAATTAAATTTCTCAGTAGCGAAAATTGATTTTCACACCTCTAGTAGCGCAGATACACACTTTTTCAAATATTTTCGATAAATATATACTTTTTCAAAAAAAAAATCTAAAATATAAACTTTTTGAAAAAATTCCATGAATCATGTGTGTCTATGTTGTTTGTGTCTCAAGAAAAGAAGTTCTGCCAAAAGGTCAATGACGTCATTGCTGACACACAAATCATGAAGAAAACAAGACGCATTTTGCTTCAATTAATTAACCTGAAGAATTATAAGTAGTGGAGGGATGGCTCTTCTGGCCGGTCCAAAGGAAATCGACTCAAAAATACGAAGTAGAAAAAAGTTCAACTGAATCTTTTCAACTCGGAAGGCCACTTAGTTGGGGGAGCAAACCGAAGATTGAAGGGAGGTGATACCGAATGCTTGGAGGCAGAAGCCATCTCAATTGGTGTTAAACTGACCATATAAAAGGGTTGGAACCGTGTAGTAATTGAATCAGATTCTGAAGTGGTCATAAACTAACTTAGGGAAAGAGGCAACCAATGGAAAATCGAGACGCTATTTTTGAATATAATTGGAATGGCGAATAATGGTGTATCGGTAGAGTGGTAGACGGTTCATCGAACAAGTGTGTCAACTGAATCGCACTATAAACTAGAATGAGAGTGTCCTAGTGATTGAGTTTTGATACCTCCACCCCCTCTTCGAGTTTTTTTACTTGGTGATTGTATTAATGTTTTCAACAGTGAAAACTCAATATAAATAAAACACAGTATTTTCGTCCAATTTTTTTTTCAACGAATGGAACGTGAAAATGGTGTCTAACCACTCATAATTAAAGTCCATTAGCATGCAAATGTTATCATCTGTAATAATTGTTATAAGGGTTAATTATAAAAAAACAAACTGAATTTTGAAGAAAAAACAAATAGCAAATCAAACTTTTTTTGTTGACACGCACAACAAACCAAACATTTGGAATTGGGCAATCAACAAACCTATCTTAAATTATTATTATGTTTGAACGAATTTTTCAATGTTTGGGGGAGTTTTTAAGTCGTGATACAATTTTTTTAGAATATTTCAACTAATGTTGACTTAATAACCCCTCAAACATTGAAAAATTCGTTCAAACAAAATGAAAATTTGAGGTAAGTTTGTTGATTGGTCAATTCCAAAAGTTTGATTTGTTGTTTGTCAACAAAAAATGTTCGATTTGCTGTTTGATTTTTCCTCAAGGTTTATTTTTTGGTTATTAACACTTGTTTCTAAAAGGTAATAGGTTGTTCATTAATCATGACAATTAATTATTACGAAGCATACTTAAAAGAAACCCTAATTGGAAGGGAGACATTCAATATTGATTACAAGAAAGTTTAGAGAGGCAGAGCGATTGTGTAATTATTGAAACTTCCAAAAAAAAGTGCAATTAAATAATGGGAAACTAAAAAGGAGAGTATTATTAGTTTGAATATTACTTATTTATAATTACAAATTAAAATATTGTGTTCAAGTGTTTCATCATCCATCCTAAGTGATGATTTTGATTTGTTGAGATATTGCAATACGGATGGAGCGTTGTACATGATACATGATATGGACTCGAGCGTGAAAAACGAAAATTTTAAAATTTTGATAAATCAGGACACGACAAATGTTAGAGACACTTACATTCCACTACTAAATATTTAATTCCATTCGCATAATAGTTCTCTAATCCAATAATAAATATGGTGGTTTATTGCACATGGAAGAGGCACGTGTCCACGACCCACAATCAGTTAGCTACTATATAGTGGATTAATTAACAAGACATGTCACGAAACTAAAGTTGTAATAGTTTATCTAATTTGTTCATGTTCATGCATGCCGTTAATCGTGTCTTTTATGCCACTTCTCCTTCAATTATGAGCGATATATACATAATAATATACTAAATTTGATCTAAGTAAGCTATCACACACACATGTATTATATATAGGTCGATATTAGCTCACAAGTCATTATCATAGAGGATTACCCCTCAAGGTTCCTAGCCTCGGCACTTTGGGAGTAGGCCCAAAGGTGGATCAAACTCATTGATTAGACCGACACAGTCTCCTGAGTGATTAAAGGGGGTGCACCACTCTAAGAGCTCATAGGAGTGACACTCATAGACACCTATGAAGTCCATCCATTATGTGTTTCTCGTTATTACTCGTTCGCCTTATCATGTACTGGCGTGCCATTAATGACACGTCTGATAGGATGCACCCTTAAGAGATGACTTCCATAAAACACTCACCCATTCACCGTACGGATAGACAAGATCGGGTTAGGTAGATGGATTTAAGGAGCTCCCTATCCCAGAAATCCTGGAACGAATTGACTTGTCTGACCACTGTCACTCGACTGACTAGTAACCATGGTTGACTCGACGAAAATCAAGAAGTAACTCTGGTAAGAACTTGACAATGCTCAAGTTCAAAGGTAAACCTATAAATATCAGTCAACCTTCAACTTGAGGTCAATTCTCTCCCACTAACATTAGGGGTGAGCAAAAACCGGTCTGGTTCGGTCTAAGAACCGAGACCGGAAATTTCGGTCCATTGATTTCGGTATTGAGGCCGAAACCGAGACTGTTTGGACCGTTTATATGGTCTTGGTTTTTTCGATTTTGGTTTGGTCTAGACCATTTGGACCGTTTGGACCATTAGACATAATTTTTATATACTTTTATATTTTACCAAAAATATTAATCAAATAAAACAAAATTAAATTAATCAACAAAATATATGTACAAGTAAGACTTCTTGTAATATTCATCCGAGTTCTTTAGACTTTTACACTTTTTCCTAAAAATAATATTTTAAATATTTTGTTTAAATGTAAATGTTGCTCATGATATTAAAAAATATATATAGGTTCTTTTTAAGACTGAAATTTTTTAAAAATAAAACTCCTACGGGTAAACCTTTTTATTTTGAAAACAATGTTTTCTGTATAAACAATATTTTTTTGTTATTTTTTAGAGTAAAATAAAATAAATATTGTTATGCATTGTGATTTAAAAACATAGTAAGTTTTTTTTTTCTCGTATTGCAAAAATCGTGACCGTGCATATATGTTATCATCGTTTCAATAGTATATCTCTATTATGTATGTATATCGCTATACAAAAACACAATATAAAAAATTAATTTTATTACTTCTTTATAAAATATGTAATATATCAATATAATATTTTATTCAATTGACATAAAATTGACATAATTTCGTTCTATATTGAAATCAACCGATTATACCGACTTTTTAAAAATCATTTCAAAATCAAAATAACTATACTATCCAATATAATTTAATATCATAATATAGAATTATATAAATTACTATAACATGATAGTATATAATATAATTTATTAATTTTATAATAATTTATTATTGATCTAAAAATTTTTCATTCAAATTATATTATATTTTTACTCGAGCGTTCTTTTATAGTTAATTCTATCGAAATAAGACATTTCTAATAAATTCACTAAAAAATAGGTAATGGTCTCCAATGGTCCCCATGGTCTTAACGGTCTAGGACCGAAATAAGACCAAGACCGAAAAAGACCATAAGTCAAGACCATTGGTCTCGGTCCACAAATGGTTCGGTCTTTTTGGTTTGGTCTCGGTCGGTCTCGGCTTGGTCTCGGTCTTCGTGGTCTTCTCGCTCACCCCTAACTAACATTCCATACATACACAACTACATTTTCTCTCATTTTATCACTGACTCCAGCTGACTTTACCATCGAATGAGAAATAACGGGAACACCTCATAATTTCCTTACCTGCAAGACTCCGGAGCGCCCCGCGAAAACTTGAAAATGACGTATTCATGACGAAGTAACAAATCACGAACCAATAATCCCATACTAACTACCACTATCATTACTCTATCACGTGAATAGCATAAGTGCTGACACGCGTACGCCAACGAGGAGAGCTTCCCACACAACAAAACATACCGGTGGAGAAGGATTCTAGGAATGAAGATAGACACTCCCAACCACTTCGTCTGTCGGGTTTATAAAACACTGGACCATGCTATTCACCTATTGTATGCTATGTGTTCCCCTATACTACGGAGTTGTAATATGATTCATTATATAAGTTGATAAATAATAAGTTAATTTTCTCACTAAAAGTTTTTTTAAATTAAAAACAGGGTTCAAATTCTTTTAGACTTATAAATTATAATCCTCCTTAATATTAAAAGACAACTTTAGTATCTCATATTTTCATTATACCAATTATACCCCTTATACATCTACAATATTTTCGATCATCATAACTCTATTAATAATCATAACTCTATCAGTAGTCAATCATCACATTACAAACCACTTCATATAATTATACTCATTGTACTTCTATAAGTTTTATGCATATCACAACTCTACCAATAGTTACATTTATATCCTGCTACAAATCTCTTCTTCATGTTCTTTATATTTGTTTTCTCTTCAACATTTAAACATTCTTATTTTTTTTACTTTCTCTCGAAACAGGGACGAAGCCAGGATGCAGACTCAGTGGGGGCAGTGTTATCAGAATCGGATCGGTTTTTAAACCGGTGAAAGGGTCGATTTTCGGTTCGTCCGATCCAATGAACAGCTGAGAAAATCAAGATAGTCGGTCCAATGAACAACATAGAAAACAACAGATTCAAAACAAAATCAAATATGTAAATTCATAAGTTCAGCAGATTTTGATGCAGAACACACTACATGACCATCGAATTAGACTACAACCTACATATACGGCCCCACAATCAATTTTCTACTTTTCACACGCAACGTCAAATCCAATGCTCTGCGCAGATGAATCCCACAGCTTTTTTTTTAGCTAAGAATCCCATAGCTTTTAACCTTTTTCATTCACACTATTTACTTTGAAAATAACGTGCATCTCTATCTTCAAGAAACCAAACTTCACAACTGCTTCAACTTGAAGCCTTCAAGGATTGACAGTGGAGAGAAGTTTGTTTCGTTGTCCGAAGTTGAGCATCTTCTTCTTCGTTTTCTCCTTCCTTTTAGAGAGAGAAAAACGACCGGGAGAGAGAGAGAGAGAGAGAGAGAGGGAGAAGTTGTCTTTTTGAAGAACCTGCAAGTCGAAGTGAGCGAGACGAACCTGCAAGTCGAAGCGAGCGAGACGAACCTCCAACTGCCCACCGCCACCTCCGGCCTCCCCCACCCAGCGCCCATCTCCTCCTTCCACATCCAGCCGACCACATCCACCTGACCACCTCTTCCACCCACCTCAGTCGGTCATCCCCCACCTCCACGCTCCTGTCCAACCTCCCACCTCTAGCCCGCTCTCCTCCAGCCGCCCACTTCCACGCTCCACTCCCTTCCGCCCTCCCTTCCAACAGACAGACATACACCTTCTCTTCTTCCTTTCGGTCAGGGGGGGCAATCGTCATTAAATTGTCGATATAAACTACTGCCATTAAAATCAGGGGGGGCAACTGCCCCCCCCGACCCTAAACAGCTCCGTCCCTGTCTCGAAATACTCATCCACAAAAGAAATATGTTTTACGTAATTTATTACTCTAGGTTTTAGAATTCATTTGTAAAGCTAACATATATTCTTTTTAAATTTTCATATGTAATCCACGTCTTAATTCATTACATAATTATTAGGTTTTGAAGACTCAACATTTTAGTGAGACAAGATTCTTGCTACAATTTTTTACTACAATCTTATTTGCATGTGCAACGCACCTGTCAAATTCACCAGTTCTATTAATAATATATGGTTTTTATCATACAATATTCTTGGATTTACGTATTTATCAATTTTTTTAGAACATTAAGATCATAATGTATTCAAAATTTAGATTATGATCCTCCTCCCCCCTCCCATAATGACTACGTCTGGTAGGCCGGCCGACGGTAGAATCTCAGACTCTCAGTCAACAGACCCCTAAAGGAGACTTGAATTGAATGATTGTTACAGTAAATGACCATAATACCCCCTTACACTCCGAAACGTGCGTCTTTCTGTACGAGTACAGACAACTCTCTCAGCTTCTCTTCGCCTTTCTGTACTTATAAATTTGGAGAGACAACCGCCCCTTTTTCCTTTTCCGAGGAAAAAAAGTCACCTTCTTCTTCCTCCTCATATCCATCAATCACAGTCCACAGTCCTCCCTTTGCAGAGAAGAACCCTAAAAGGAAGGAATCACTCCATATCTGACGTCTGCAGCTTTTCCTCACGGGAAAATCCTCTCCACTCATGTAAGCAATGGCGTTGACTTTACTTTTCCTCTATTCTTCCCGTCACTTTGACTTCAATCTCTCTGTAGTCTGTACCCTTCATTGTGGCGGTTCCTCATGAATTCAAGATCATTTTATCCTTAAAAGATATCTTTTTTAATTGGGTATGATCGATTTCAGCCCATCCATGTCCCAGAATCTGTAAAGTTCAAATCTTTAAAGTGTCGGATCTTCTGCACCGCGGCAACATGCAGGGATGGAAACTTGTTCTTGGTTTTTGCCATTATTAGAAGCTGTCTCCATTTACCCTGCAACTTGTTTCTATTATATTGATATTCCTCTCCCGTTGAATCATTTTCAGTTGACGCCTCTATATGCTTTCATTAATTAATACATTTATTCAGATTTTATTATCTCTTAAAATAACGAATTAAACCCGGTGCCAGATATTTTTTTAGAGCTCTTGTCATTTTACGACAACTTGTAACTATCCAATGAAACTGGTTTCACAACAATCATTAATTTATCCACCTGTGTCCATTTATAAGTTGGGATCCTAATCTTACGATTTATTGATCTGACTTTTAGTGACAGGAGACGTTGGGTGGTGCAGAGGATCAATGAAGATGGAGACGCAGAGGATCTCAAAGGTATGCAGAGAAACCCAAAACCCTAATCCATATATGCTTGTTTAAGAGTTATGAACTCGGAGTGTCACTGCAGTCTTCGTGGCCAAAAGTCGTGGTTCGGAAGTGGCTTAACATGCGAACCGGATCGGACGAGTTCCATTCCGACTACCCTATGCAAGGTTAGTCGGAGTACTAACAGGTTTATATTTAATAAAATTCCGACTATGTACTTCAATTCATAATTGGCTTTCAATTTAGATACGAAAACGGAGAGAAGGAAGAGTTGCTCGGACCAAGATCGTTACGTAGTTGTGCCTCGACATTTCTCCGGTAAGAATTCATAAAGTGATCAGTAGTTTATAATCGGTTTATCGATAGTAAATTTATAATTAGAGTAACTCGAACCCGATGATTAGAACAGATTGGATCTATCTAGTTCCAATTTAGGTGGATCCTGTTTGTTTGGATAAAAATATCATATGATTTGCCTCAGCTGTGAAATCTGTAGTAAAAAATGAAAATGGTGTCTTAACAGCAGGGCCTATTTCCGAATTTAATTCTGTTGTATTTTACTGTTAAATTCGATGAGATTAATGAACAACGTTGGTGTTGGTCGATTTGGTAACAGAAGGATGTCTGGTGGAGGCAAGCCGTTGCCGTGGACTTGATCTTAAACCGTCTTCTGTTCCTGGCCAAGAGCCGCCGCCTTCTGTCACCTCTTCAAACCATCAAAATCCGAGGTAATTACTATTTACTATCATTGTTATTTAATTCAATACGTAAACTTATTGTATTACTTAGTTTGATTTTATATCAGTGAGCATTACTCTAGCTACCACCCAATTATTTTTTCGAGATGAGAATAGTGTGACTTTTTTAATAATTAATTAATAATTTAATATAACATCGTCTCATCCATTAGTTATACCCATAGACAAACAACTATTAGAGTAGTAACATATTTAATGAAAAACTCATAATCATGGTTATAACTTTTATTGTTTAATATGGTTAACTCTAATATTATGGTGCGTTACAGTTATAGTGATGAATGCTCTACACATAATAGTTATGGTTATGGTATTTGAGTAATACTCATAGTTATAAACATGATTATTATATAAATATAATAATTATTTATTATTAAGAAACTGAAAGTTACTATACATACATGTAATAAATAACCATGATGTTAGTTTTATATATTTTTGTTGTTGCCAATATAAATTTATGTATTTTTTAAAATAAATTTTTTGATTTTTTATTATATTACATGTGGGGAATAAATATGGTTATACGGGTAACACCATGATTATTAATAACCACAGTTATTTCATGGTTATGGTATTGAAAATTGTACATGTAATGATTATAGTTATGTGGTTTAAAAATATAGTATGGTTATGATATTTTTCGTACCCATAACATATCCTAACATCCACAAATCCTACACCCAATAATTATTTCATTATAAAACCGATTAGGTATATCGATGCAAGACGATGCTTAATATAACAATTATATTGTGTATAATATTAAAAAAAAACAAAAAACTTAAGTGCAACAAAAAATGATGACAAAATAACATTACACATAAAATTAATGAAACATTGTTCAATTTACTTCGTATCATATGACAGAATGTTCGTGGGAACATGGAATGTTGGAGGGAAATCACCACACGATGGACTCAACTTGAAGGAGTGGCTAACCTCTCCTGCACCCGCCGATATTTACGTTCTCGGGTATGCATTATTATATAGAAATGAAAACCTATTTGTCATAGAATATACTTTATTTTCACACAAAATATTAAAATTTCTAATATAGAGATAAAATAGGACGATAATAAATTAATAATATTATTAATCCTTGAATTAGGTTCCAAGAAATTGTTCCTCTCAATGCTGGAAACGTGCTTGGAGCAGAAGACAGCGGACCAGCATCCAAGTGGCTGTCCCTGATTCGTCAAGCCCTAAACAGACCCGACACGGCGTCACCATGTCATCATGCCAGCGATGATAAGGAATCCACCGTGGCACCCAGACTCAGCTTCTCTAACTTATTATCTTTGGAGGATGAGCTTGAGAAAGAAGATTTTTTGAGATTGGTGAGTCGGAGGGTGAGCTCCGGTGAGGAAAGCTGCTCACCGGGATCAACGTCGGGTTGGAAGGGAAGCCTTGAGGATCCGCCACCTCAGCATCAGCGGTTCCATCTAGCCGCTAGCAAGCAAATGGTGGGACTTTTCCTCTGCGTTTGGGTCAGGGAAGGGATTCAAAGGCACGTTACCAACTTGAAGGTGTCGTGTGTCGGGAGAGGCATCATGGGCTACCTCGGAAATAAGGTGAGAAAATCATTAAATAAAAAAGGGTTAAATATCAAATAAACCACCCGAAACTTTGGACGTTTTACAAATAGCTATCCAGACTTTGAATTTTCAAAAACTGCTACTAGCTAACTCCGTTAAATATGGACGAAAAGTGACGTGGCAGCACATGATTGATCCATAATTTTAAAAATTATATTATTTTTTAAAAAAACTAAAAAAATCTCACAAATTTGGAAAATTAAAAGAGAAAATAAGAATTTTAAATATAATATTTTTATTAAAAATAATAAATGATTTGTTTTTTGTTTTTAATTTTGTTTCATATTTTTCAATACAAAAATTATATTAAAAACTCTTATTTTTCCTATTAATTTTCCTGATTTTTTTAGTATTTTTTAAAAAATAATATAGTTTTTAAAATTATGAACTAATCATGTGCTGCCGTGTTATTTTCCGTCCATATTTAATGGAGGTATCGATTTGCCCCATGTGTCAAAGTTGAAATAACTATTTGCACATTCGTCCAAAGTTCGAGTAACTGTTTTTGAAAATTCAAAGTTCGGGTAACTGTTTGTAAAACGTCCAAAGTTGGTGTAGCTATTTGATATTTAACCTTTAAAAAATATAAAATTAGAAATGTATTATTTTTGTTAATTACTAATTAATAGATATATAATATTTATATATGTAGGGTTCGGTATCAATAAGCATGACTCTTCACCAAACGACATTCTGCTTCGTCTGCACACACTTGACTTCGGGAGAGAAGGAAGGAGACGAGTTCAGAAGAAATTACGATGTCACGGAAATACTAAAGAAGACGAAGTTTTCGAATAACTCGTTTTCTAGGGTTTCGGGGCATTCGAGTTACCAACCTGAGAGCATTTTGGATCATGAGTAAGTTTCACAATTATTTAATTATATCATTAACATAATCTTAATTACTTAACATTTCCTAATTATATATTACAGCAAGATAATTTGGCTCGGTGATCTGAACTATCGTCTCGCATCGAGTCGCAGCGATACGCACGAGTTGCTGCAAAAGAATGATTGGCAAAAACTTCTAGAGAAAGATCAAGTCAGGATTATAAATCTAATTCATCTACCCGTTAATTAATCTCTCTTTAATTTATATTATTTTGCACTAATCATATGATCTCCTCTAATGATTCAGCTGAAAAAAGAACAAAGAGAGGGTCGGGTATTCAAAGACTGGGAAGAAGGGAGAATATTATTTGCTCCAACGTATAAATATCGTGTCAACTCAGACCGTTACGTTGTTCAGAATGAAAAGTCAAAGGAAAAACGTCGAACACCTGCATGGTATGTAAAATCATCTCAACCACGTCAAATAATTTGATTATTGATGTTTGATGTTTAACAAACAAAATTAGACTTTGAGGGTTAGATTGGATATATGCATGATTGCCTTCACATATGGCGCTCCTACAATTATTTTAAAAATGGCGCTCTTATATGTATATATATATTTATTTAAATATATATATAATATTTTTTATAAATAAAACTGAAAACAGAACATGCATTGTGTCAACGTGTTTTGTCATATGCATAAGTTGACTTTGGCATCATATAGTTCTCTTCCATAATTAAACCCCTCTATACCTTTGTCCATGTCTCATATCTAATGTTTGGTGAAGACTTTTTAATACGTCTAACCTTATAATTGGTCATACACATGGTCCACTTGCTTCGAACTATATTATCCTTTCGTATGTATTATAGTTTAATATCCATATTCGATCTGTAACCATCAAGATATTGTCCAATTGAATCTAATTAGATATTTGCTTAGTAATAATCATTAATTTGATAATGACATTGATATGTATTTTTTAAAGATAGAAAACTCGAAATCGGCTTACTCCACATGGATTGTCCGTGTCAAAAATTGATCCAATACGTGAGTGATCCGCTCACGGGTCGTGTTTGTATCATAATTTTTGACCCAAGTGTCATTTTAAAACGACTCATGGATGACCCGTGAAAATACGGATCAGGTTTGAATCAATAATCTTGACTCATGGGTCAACCCATGACCCATCCCGAATCGTATATTATATTAAAAGTATTGAATGTCTCGACCAATATATATATATATAATAATATTTGGCTGTTGCTTACGGATTACTAAATGACTAATTGGTAAGCAACGGTCCAGATATTATTTTATATATATATATATTGGTCGAGAATAAGTAACCTGCCAGTAGCCGACCATGATTATATTTGATGTATTATTATGTTTCCTTTATGTCGGCAGATTAGTAAAGTTGATTAGTCAATGGAAACTTATTGAAGATAGACTCGGACTTTTTTTTTGGCCAAGAAGATAGACTCGGACTAGTTCGTACAAAAAGTTGACATTTTCATGTGTATTGAGATCTACGACATGTTCTTTTCAATGTTCTTAATTATGTCTCCCATGAATGATTCGTTTAATCATAATACATTTTTTGATTAGATTTTTAATTTAATTTACTTTCAGGTGTGACAGAATTTTGTGGAAAGGAGAGGGGTTGAAACAACTATGGTACGTACGAGGAGAATCAAGATTCTCCGACCACCGACCCGTGTATTCGCTCTTCTCGGTCCAATTCGACTTTGCAAACAAGGACAGAATTTCCAAACCTAACCACTTTGTCGCCTCCCGAGCGGTGAAGACTCCCACAGTTTCACTGTCGAGTTGTGTGGCAAAGGTCCAAGCGGAAGAACTCTTGGTAACCCGGGTTTACAGCTATATCAATTCCACCCCGAGGTTCTGAAAGTGGTTCAAACATGCACCCTCTATTCATTTTGTTTTTGGGTAATTGTCGACTCCGTGTTATGGAGGGGTTGATTTGACATGCATCGAAAGTTGCATTTGCACCAAACAATACATACCTTAAGGTTTATACGGAAGATCGACCCGATGGATTATACGAGGATCACGCAGTGGTGGAGGTGTGGAATGTCGGGTCTGAGTCTTTAAAATATGTACATGTATATATATATATATACGTTATTGTTACTGCCATTATATATATAGCTAGCGAATGGCAGAAATATTTGGCAAAAGGGATGATTTTGGTCGAAATTTTGAACAGTTTTAGGTAAAGAGCGACCAAAACAGATGGGTTGTATGGTTCTTTTTTCATTCATTTGTCTCATCAGATTGTTATTTATCCTATAGTTGAGATTCTGCATGGGCATATACTTACCAACATTTTACGTATAGTAGGTATAACTAAAAGCGCTTAACATATCAAAGTCATGCATTGAGTGAAAACTTGCTATAGGAAGACCGTTAGGTGAAAGCTTTTAGTGATCGTTTGTACTTCGCCCTGAACGACATATTCGATCACATTGCCATTTGTGAAAAATTGTGTAGGAGATCCTTTTTTTGTTGGATTTGTGTTGGTTTAACGAATCAACTGAAGGAATGCGAAGAATGTGTAAATAGTATGAAGTATAAAAAGTGGGCTTAATAGTGGCGGTGCAAATGAAAATAATAAATATTTACAAAATCAAATATTTTGAAGGTGGAGTCATGGTGATATATTAAAGGGTTAATATGTCCAATTATATCATATGTTTGAGTCATGTGATTGGATGATACCCCTAGTTGTGTTTCTTGGTATCTTATGTTTTCAGAATGTTGTTATTTAATCCAAACTATTGTTGCCGTCAAGTTTAACTAACGGAATGCTGACGTGGCGCTGACGTGACAGATGAAAAATAAAAATAAAAAGGAAAAATAAGAAACAAATATGGAAAAATAAGAAAAAAGTTAGAAAAAATATTTTAAAACTTTATATATTAATACAAATTATTCTTTTATAAATTTATTAAAAAAACGAAAATTGGGAAAAAAACACTAGGGTTCGACCGACTTGGGTCCAATTGACCGAATCAGGGTTGAACCCAGGGCTGGGACAAATTTATAAAAAATATTTTGTATTAATATATAAAGTTTTAAAATATTTTTTGAATCGTTTTTCTATTTTTTTTCTCTCCATATTTTCCCCTATTTTTTCTATTTATTTTAATTTTTCAAATTAAATATTATATTATATATCTACGTGGCGCTGAAATGAACCATTTAACAGAAAAATCTAACGGTTGACTAACAAAATACTGTAGGACAACATCCTCCAAACATAACATATCATTTGACCACATCAAAAAACACATGGTACTATATGATCACATGACCTGAATATATGTTACCATTGAGTATATTAACCCTATATTAAATATTTTCTAGAGTTAATGGAATGTGAGTCATAGTGATTAATGTGAGAGGATATTATAGATTACTTAAGTTTACAAGTTAATCCCTTAATTTCTTAATTTGCAGGCTGAGGCCCTCATAGATCTGATATATTTTTAATTCACCTATATTATTGAATAATAAAATATTTATGATTTGATTTAAAAATATTTTATTTTACTAAAAACGTAAATTAATTACTACTATAATATTTGTAGAACGTTCTCTTCTCACCGCACGACCGTTAGGAAATCGGTCTCCGTCACCGCACTGTGGACCCATCAATCCTCTCACCAGTTTCCAGCTAATCGCCTTTCGAATCGACTCATACTCGGTCGGTCCAGATGGTTGGTATTTGGCTCCCAGAATATTCGCATTTTTTCAGTTTGAATTCTCAACTTTTAATTAACATAAATTCAGTCCTCAATTATTAATCAAGAAGTAACGAAGTTTATCTGATAAAATGTGTACTAAGCTACA
Source organism: Chamaenerion angustifolium (assembly GCA_946814005.1). Classification (NCBI taxonomy): domain Eukaryota; kingdom Viridiplantae; phylum Streptophyta; class Magnoliopsida; order Myrtales; family Onagraceae; genus Chamaenerion; species Chamaenerion angustifolium. Next base: position 32,205,679 of record OX328275.1, read on the forward strand.
CAGAAGCATTATATTCTAACATATCATTGTCACATTTATTGATAAACGAAAACTAAGAAAAGAATAGTGAACTGAGCTATTAGACTCGTAGAAGTTCAAGTTATAAATAAAAGTCTCTCCTTTCTTAAACTGATATTACGTGCACTTTAAAAAAAAAAAATGTATTTTAAGATTTGAATTTGTGAGCTTACACATAAAGCCATTTTTTCGTCACAAAATCTAACTAAAAAGGTCTATGGAGTATTGTAGTGCTAGTGCACCAACTACCAAGCTATCGGAACTCAAAAGCAGAAGACCCTTTCTGTTCAATAGTTTAAGGACTGGACTGCTAACAATTTAAGTTTAAGGATCAAAATAGTATTAGGATTAGTTGTGACCAAATGGGCAATTTCCCAAAAGGAAGGAGTAAGAAATGTTCCAGTTTTGCCCTTTTCTTCCTCCTCTCAGAGAGTCCGGACCTTTAGAATTTAGATAGTGCAGAGCGGGAACAGCGAACCAAGCAGATTTTGCTTTCTCGCTGCTCAAGTGCCATTTACGCTTTGCAAGGGTTTGATTCTGATTCTCTCTTTTTCTATTTTTACGCTACTCTTATCTTTTTTTCGTCTTCTTCTTTTTCAGTTTAAGCTCCACCGTTTCAGTCCTGATATCTCATCGTTTTCTCATTCAGCAGAGGCAGGCCATTTGCTCTAGATTCCTGCTCCGCAGGACAAGGACTTCTGCGGGTTTGTACTCAGCTTGATTTTACTGTTCTGTATCTTCACTTCGTCGAATTTTAGCTCTTTCTACTGAGTTTTTGTGATTTTTGCTAATATGGTTGCATGAGTACTGTTTGATGAAACTGCCACGTTGATGTTGGCTGGAGTTTAATCCATCAACAGGACTAATGGTGTAAAGTAGTTGTCGCGCTTATATTTGGTTCTTACGAGTTTAATTGCTAGATCAAGTCTGTCATCTTCTATGAGAATTTATTTCCTCCTCATTTGTTGTTATTTCTCTATGAATCCGAGTCAGAGATCTGCTCAGTCAATCTTCAATAAATCCTCAAGAAAGATACATCGCTGCTTCCTTAAGTGATTCTCAGCTGATTTATTGGGCTTTGATCTTTCCTATGATTATTTTCTGATAGCTCCACAGCTTGATTTCTGAAATTTATCTCATATTTTACGTCCCGAGGATCAGTGTCATGCACTAAGTATTCTTGCTTCAGATAATGATATTCTTCAAGTAAAAGATTATTTCAGAGGCTAAGTTTGTGATTTACCTGTTCCGATCACTGGGAAGACGATTAAAATGCTAGTCAAACGGAATCATTAATCTTATTAGATGTCCAGAATGTTCTGGTGTTGTATTTTTGTGCGGATATTACAGTTGCTGTTTATGAGAGAAGCCAGTAATCTGCTCGCAAATGCATTATGTTAAGCTTTCGTAATAGTATAAATACTGAAGTGCACCTCATTATTGTCGATCATGCATTGGGTAGGACCTACCTTCATATGAATGTACTTCCCGGCAAATTTATCATTCCTTGATCTCTAATGATTTCCGTTTTGCAGTCATGGATCCACCAAACGAGACTTCTCAGAAGACAGTTGATGGGCATCATGCCGGCCATACACCTCTGAATGAGAGGATCCTTTCATCCTTGACCAGGCGATCTGCTGCTGCCCATCCTTGGCACGACCTTGAGATAGGTATGCTACATTCAAAACTTCCATTTAGAAGTGTCATGCACAATTCATGTTTCTTGCACAATTCATGTTTCTCCCTCTTTTTGGTATTCCATTTCAATTGCATTATTATGCGATTAAAAGATCTTTACATTTTGTACAGGTCCTGGAGCTCCAACCTTTTTCAACTGTGTAAGTACTATCTGATGAAAACAATCCGGTAGCATCTCTAGAGAATAAACGATACGGTATCTCATGGGTATAGTTTTGATTGAGAATGAACTGCTGTCCATTTGACTGGTTTGATCAGGGAATTTCGGACCTTTCGGTTTTATGGATAAACATTAGAACTTAAAAGTTAAAAGTGATTCTTCGTGGTTTTAGAGAGTTTTTTTTTTCATCTTTTGGTCTTGGGATTTGGAGTGTAAGAGTTTAATGCTTTCTGGGATTTTATATTTCTTGCTGTATAAAAATATTATTATGGTGTGTATACAGCATACACATCTGAAAAAATTTGATAATATCAAATAGGTTTGATGAGTCATGAAAATCATATCAACTAGAAACCTAAGTTACAAAATCTAGCTAGTACTGTCCTAATTTTAATGCTTTTTCCATTAACCAGTTATTTGCTAAGTGCACCCATTCATTAACGATTTGACTAGCATTCACAAAAAAAGGTTTTAGTTAGTTACTTTGCCCATGCAGGTGATTGAAATAAGTAAAGGGAGCAAGGTCAAATATGAACTTGACAAAAAGACTGGATTGATCAAGGTGTGGAGAGTCTAAAAGGATTGTCTTTGAGCACTGACCTTTTAAATGGCGGTTTTGCTTATTCTACATGAATTTGCAGGTTGACCGCATCCTGTACTCATCAGTTGTGTACCCCCACAACTATGGTTTCATCCCTCGAACTCTCTGTGAGGATAACGACCCGCTGGATGTCCTGATTATTATGCAGGTACTATCATTATGATAAACATCATTCTACATAATGCCTCTATTGAAGATCTTGAAGTTCACATGGGGGATAAGGCATTTGCAAATGAATGCGAGAAGTTTAATCATGAACTCAACCTTAAAACTATCTGAGTTTTCAGATTGCAGGTATAAGTGAGAACTGGCTGGTGAATCAACAGTAATCAGTATATTAAATTACGAATAATATGTTTACATAAACACTATTACACGAACTGCACATCTTATGCAAATCTAGGTACTCATTGTTTCACATTTCTCCATGCTCCTACTAGCTATTTTTTCATGTCGTCTAACGTCTATTCTTTGTTAAGGTTGGGTCAGTTAAACAAAGTAAAGCTTTTTCTAGAAAGTGACAATTCATTTGTGTGATAGTGACATAGAAAATCTGATTAGCTTTGCTGCTAAAGCTCGTCCTTGGCACATGAGCTTCTTTAAGGGCCGACACAAATAGATAGCTCATGTGTAGGACAAGCGTGTTAGCTATTTTCACTGTCTCTACCCAAATCTATGGAAACATAGGATTATGATTTCGTGGACATTTCTTGTAACTTAATACTTTCCTATTTCAGTAATATGAAAGGTGTAAAGCAGAACGCTTTCTTCCTTCTACATTTCTCATGTTTTACCACAAAAAGAAGTTAATAATGCAAAAGCTACTTCCGAAGATGATTTTCTCTCTGATTGATACATATGCAACAGGAGCCTGTTCTCCCAGGATGTTTTCTCCGGGCTAAAGCCATTGGCCTCATGCCAATGATTGACCAAGTACAAATTCTCTCCTCGGCAGAAAATTTTAGTTGCCAATAATTATCCCGTGAAAATTTGCTAATTTATCGGAGCACACAGGGTGAGAAAGATGACAAGATAATTGCTGTTTGTGCTGATGATCCCGAGTACCGTCACTACAATGACATCAAGGAGCTGCCTCCACATCGATTGGCTGAAATCCGCTGCTTCTTTGAGGACTGTATCCTTTTACACTTTATTTTGCTTCCTATAAGCAAATATGGATTCTTTTCATGCTAGTAGTTGTACTTCATGGCATTAACGAACTCAATCTTCCTTAATCTACTGATGAGATCAGATAAGAAGAATGAGAACAAGGAGGTTGCAGTTAATGATTTCCTGCCTGCTTCTGCTGCATATGAAGCAGTACAGCATTCCATGTAAGCTAGTTCCCTTGCTGGTCTGCTCTGCTAGTCTATACTTGCTACTATCTCGCTATCTCTTAAAAAATCATATACGGGTTCATCAAAATTAACGATTTTATTGTGCTAGTCCGTTGCCACTCTATTGTGGCATTACCAACCACCAAATATGGAGGTATTACTCTTTTATTTGTATACCTGGGTAAATAATACTTTTAGTGCCGTACTTTCCCATGTGAGCAAATAAGTCGGTTGCCAGAGAGGAAAAACAATTCGCGGAGCAATTACATCCGTTATTTCAGACCAGATTGTTAACTTGGTAGCTAGTTTTACTTTTACCTTGCATGGTAACAATCTTTTTAATATCACTGATGATATCACTTGGTAGCTGGGTTGGATCTATTCACTGATGATTTTACTTGAACTGCCTCAGAGAGAATGCTGGATTGAGTTCTCAAACTGTACGAAACAAATCTGTTTCCATTGTAAAGTGGATCCTTTAGTTAAGAGCTCTTTATTACATTATAATGTGACATGTTCCATTTTTTGTTTTTGTGAAGGAACCTATATGCTGATTACATTGTGGAGAGCCTGAGGCGGTAGGTAGTTCAACCCACATCATCTTCTGCTTCCCACAACAGTATCCTCTCCTCTTTGGCATCTACAGAATATATATATATATATATATATATAGTCTGATAATTTGCAGCTAGAATATATATATAATAATGAACTCTGCATTCTGTTGCCTCTATACTAAAGGCATTTATTCGATGACGCATCTATTTTGGGTTTCCAGCTGTAGCCCATATCCCCCCAAAACATATAGGCTCAAGAGCTACGTATTTCATTGTATTGTTGCTACAATACAAATATATGTTTTCATTAATTACTCCAATCTTTTCATGTGGAAGATATTATTGTCGCTCGGTTTATACATATGCTGAACCAACTTGGTGAGGCTATTGTCTTCACAAGTTGGGAACCTAAGTGAATGGAGAAATTCCACCGATGTTTGGTTGGAATTCCTTAGTTTACAATGTAACAACTATAATGAGAGCATCTCTTATTTTTTGGAAGAACTTAAAGAGGCTTGCAAATGGTCTACCTATTCTCCAGTTGCCGCCATGTAGTCAAAGAAATGGAAAGAGTCACATCACTGGTAGGAATTGGTTCACTTCATTCTTCAATTTGGTGTAGCATGTGCTGCTGCACTGATTGGAGATGCTATTCTGGAGCTGTACAAGGCACAGAACTGGGACCTCAATTGAATATTTAAAGAGTTAAGGACCTGTGAAGCGAAACCGATTTTATGAGGATCGTAATTCAATTAGTTTAGGGGTTAGAAGTGAATATACGGTGGGCCATTGTATCATCCGACGTGGCGATCTGAGGTTGGCTTTTCCGACGCCGCCTTTTTGTCGATAGAGCAACTGATTCTTGCTCACAAGCTACCACACATGATAAATAAACCCTAATTCAGTAATTCCCCTCCCAATTATTTGTCACTGAGCTTTTCTGTTCAGCGTCCGCCATTGCTCTTCTTCCACCTACTGTGGATTCCTTAGCTGCTGGTCCGTTATTAGGATTTGTTCTTTATTATTTTTGTTAAAGGGAAATGAGCTCTGTGTGTAAAGCTGTCGTGTTTCTTTAATCTGTTTCCGTCTTCTATCAGTGAACTGTGTCGGGATCAGAGATTCGATCAAGAATTCTGGACGAGGTGCTTAACATAATTTTCCTTGCGCAGCTGTTCTGTTCATCAGTTCAATCTCTGGTTGAACGTGGTAAAGGTTGGTTATGGGTGATGCAATGCACAATGTGCCTGGATTTGGAATATTAGTGATTCCGTAGCATGTTATATTTATGTTCAAACTGATCAATGTCTGCTCGGATCAAATCAAAGAAGTATTTAATATCGATAGAATATACTTTTACTCATCATCTGCATGTGTGGATCATATATTGATGATTTTGTTCGTATGAACTCTTGGTTTCATATTGGTAATTTGTATTTTCTTCTATATGTTGATGAATTGATTGGTTGATAATTCTTTTTACAGATAGAGATGGATGCAGATACCCACTGTGTTAAGTCGTCAGAACATGATTTCTCTGACGACTTGGGAAGCAAGATAGGGAATACTCTCAATGGGGTTTTACATATTAAAGATGTTCAACCAGAGAAATATGCTTCGAACAACATGGATGGTAGTGAGAAGAGGGCGAATGCTCTGGAGAATGTCTCCTCACTCTCGGATTCCTTGCAGGTATTCATTTATCTCATTGCTTTTTGGGAAGTAAACTGCAATTATCCGGGTGGATCATGTGTGAAGGCCTCAAATTAATATCTATTACCAGACTTAACTATGGTTTTTCCGTATATTAGTTAATATTGTACTCCTTCCTGTTATCAGGTATCTGGAAATTTTAGTTTTAGAGATGGGTTTCCTACATAAAATGGTAGTACTTAGTAGTTCATGATATGCCTGTGAGGTGCATCATCATATATACAGAGAGAAAAGTTAAATCAAGATAACAAATTTGAGATTGTGTATTTGCCTCTGCTATTAAACAATATAGCATCTGTGAACTGTAATAGAAGAATTCTCATTGTGAGATTTGTTAATCAAATCTGAAGTTTGTCTCCATAACCTGATTGTCTGCACAACAAGATTTTGTCCATTCGTTTGTCAACATCCTATAAATATGTTGTTTCTCATCATGCTTAGGTTATTAATTCCTTATTTACATTCATTTGTTCCAGATTCCTCCAGTAAAGCTCATCTCAGCCATGAAAGGCAGCCGAGAAAAGGAGGGAATTGCTCCAAAGAAGAAGTTGACAGTGAGTTGGGATCCAGAAGTGTACGATCCTCCACCAACAGACTTGGATGCACTACTAACCAAAGGCAAAGAACAGCAAAAGGTACCCAAGAAGGAGAAGAAAGCTGGAAAGAAACACCAAAAAGTTAAAGACTTTTCCCATGTAGCTGCTGTCAGGAGCAAAGAGTCCTCCAAAGCCGAGGGTAAGGATAAGAAAAAGAAACAGCAACATCGAGTGGCCAGTCGGTTTAAGAACTACAACATGTTTGATGATGATGCGGGACAGTCCACTTTTAGTGGTTCTGTAGAAGATGATGAGTCATATAATAGCAAGGAATGGGATTCTGGAGAGAAGAAAAGAGAGAAAGTTCGGTTTGTGAGGAACTATGATTTGCCACCTTCAGATGATGAAAGTGAAGATAGTGATGATGATGAAGACACTGCTGCAGCCAATCATGGCAAATTTAGCAGTGGAGGTAAGAAAGATAAGCAGAGACATGAAAATCTTGGGAAACAGAGGGGTTTTGATTGGCCTCCGGAGGAAGATAATGACGAGGAGGAGGAAGCAGTCGACGATGCAAGTGATGGCAAATCTAACAGTGGAGGCAAAATAGACAAACAGAGCCATGTAAATCTTGGGAAGCAAAGGAGTTATGATTTGCCTCCAGGCGAAGAGGAGGAGGAGGAAGAGGAAGAAGATAGTAAGTTCAGCAACGTAGGTCAGAAGAATAAGCAGAGACATGGAAAACTGAGGCAGCAGATGTGCAATGATTTGCCTCTTGTGGAGGAGGAAGAGGACGTGACGAAGTCCAACAATGGCAGTAGCTTCCTTAAGCGTTCCCTAAAAGAGATGCACACTTCAGAGGCAAAGGCGCCATGAGATCTGTCCGCCCGATCTTTCATGGTTCGGAAGTTACAGTAGCTGCCATGTAAATATGAGCAAAAGAATAACTAATCATACATGTTTGGAGAGAAACCTCAGATATAGTCGTTGTGTCAACACTAGCTGATTCGTCTGGTTACTTAGTTTTTTGTTTTAATATACTCAATGTTTACGCATATTTTCTCAGGTGACTAATTGAATATTTTTTGTGTATAATGATTATGTCTGTTTAGATATGTGACTATTTCGTTACCATAATTTTTTATGAAATGAAAAGATAAAAATACCTTACTAAATTATCTTCATCTTCTTCATTTGTTCATTTATGGTAATTTTCTTCAATTTTTTTTTTCCGAAATCTTCTTCCTCTTTCTTGTTCTTATTCGAAATCCAAAAATCTTATGTGAAATCTTCAAATTCTTCTTCAAACGAACTCATGTTGAATTTTTGGATTCGATTTGCAAAGAATAAGATGAATTTAAAGATGTACATAAATGACATAAAAATGAATATGAAGCATGATGAAGATAAGGGGAAGGGCAAAATAATTATTTTAGCAACCATTTAATCACATTTGTCAAATATGAGTAACTAAATAGCACATTATAATCAAATAGTCACTTGCTGAAAGATACGTAACCATTTATTTACGCAAAAAAATATGTATAACTAAGCAAAGATGTCTAACCTAGTTTTTTACATTTCAATCATTTATAACGAATCAACAACAATATCATTTCTTAAAGTTTCTAATCTTAAATGCCAATTATTTTGTTACCACATCATAAAATAATTTTAATTTAATTTTTAACACGTCTTTTTTACTTTTACTAAAAAATACTACCGTATAAATTATAATACTACCTTAGAGATAGATAGCTTAGCACAATAGCAAGAATTCAGCTGCCATTAATTTATGAATCTGACAATGTTTTTATGAAAATGGCCAAATAAGTTCCTGTTATCCTTCTCCTTATATAATGTTTAAAACCACAACAGTAGAATAGCAATTCAATCCACTGGGGGGCAGAACTTAATCAACCGCACCATCCGACGGTCTTGTTGACCCTGAACCCAGTATGAGACTGCTCCTGCTCAGGTGGAGGTCTTTGCTCTCTTGGCTTGGCCGGATCAACAAAAATAACCCAACCATCAAGGAATGTTCCATTCAGACCTTCTTTTGCTTTCTCAGCGTCTTCTATGGTTTCATACGTAACAAACCCAAAACCTTTAGATTTTTGTGTTGCTCTGTCGGTCACAACTTTAGCTGCCAAAACCAAACCATGAAGAAGAGAGCATGTTCAAATAAACATGCCACCTATTCCTGGTCAAATTATTATCTTCCCATACTTATGAAACTAACCTTCAACAACATTCCCGAATTTCGCAAATGCCTCTTGTAATTTCTCATCGCTTGTTAACCTAGAAAGACCTGTTGATTTCAGCAACAATGGAATATATCTGTAAAGTCAGTACCACGAAAAATATGTAGTGTTTGATCACTTACAAGTCTCCTACTATTAGGCATGAGATGAGAGGATCCAGAAAAAGCATATGATGAATCACTCAAAATTAACATTACATATATTCAATAAAAGTGTGCTTGATTTCGTATGGAACACAAAAGCTAGACATTTTCATCAGATACAAAGTTAGAACAATATTGGCGTGCATAACTAGATGCAAAGGCTCTAGTAGTCTACTCAGAATGGAAGAAAATAGATAAACCGGAGATGCTGAACAGATGTTCTCCAGAAAACCGAATTGAACATCAAAAAGAGTATCTTTATCATAATAAGACTTGTTACTGCTGGCGGAATTACAGTGACTGTACCTCACTAAATAGCAAGGTTCCAATATTATGAATAACGACATATCAGCTATCAACCAAACAAGAAAATCACATAGTGCAGAGGAAACCTCCCGCCCAGATAAAAACACAAATTGTGCAAAAACGAACCCTTTTTCTTTTGCTTGCGTGCAAATTCGAATAACTAACCAGAAATAAATCTACACAACCAGAAAAACGAACCTTAAAACCCGTAAATTCCATCTTTCTTACTAACTGTTGAAGTAATGATTGATAAGATACGGAAGACATAGATTAGAAAACAGAGAGCGAGACCTACCACTGACGAACAGCTTAGGAGAAGTTAAGGTTGTCGAATAAAACCGGGACAAAACGGATCGAGACTGGAAAGCTGAAGACGCCGCCGCCGTAGCAGCAATTTGAGAGGAGTGAATGGTGAGCGCGCGACCAATTCTGGAGAGAAATGCCATTTTCACCGATTCTTCCAAATAAAAGACGGGCAGAGGGATAGGAGAACTGGAGAAGGGTTTTCAAGCTTAAACCTCCTAGGTCAGGTTTTAAGAAGAGAACTGTCCATGAATGTTTGGGGTCCCCCACTTTTGATTAATTCATTATAGACCCTTATATTGATATTGTAATTAAATTAGTCCTTTAAATTATTTGAGATATCTATCAGCCCTTTAATTTGGGAAACAAGTTACAACTGGGTTTTTAAAAGTCCCAATGAGTAAGTACCATGAGAGTTTACTTCAACCATGCAGTTAGCGCATGATGGAAAGAAATCAATTCTACTCTTTAGTGTTGTTGGAAGAGAGACCGCTCAAATTTCCTGCAATATTTATGCATGCTTATTTACAAATTATAATGCACTTCAAGTGTCTTTCTTTTCCTTAATTACAAATTTCTACCCATACTAAAAGAACACTACCAAAATGACCCACAAGGAGCACAACAAACTGAACAAAACTACCTAATTTTTACACATAACGTGACGAGGAACAACAAATAAATCAACTGGCAAAAGATTAAATATATAAACTAATCATTCGCGTGGTGGTGCACTTCTCTCTCGAGCATTGACGTCCCCTTAGACATGGTGACCGAGACTTGCCTCATACACACCTTAAGTTGCTCCTCGTTCATCTTTCTAAAACCGAACCGTTTCGTCCAGATTGATTCTGCTTCCTCGGCTGCTGGAAGTACCATTTTTTCCACACTTAAGGAGCGTAGCAACCCCTCAATGCACGAGAATAGTGACTTGAAGTAACCCTAATTGCATAACACCAATATACTCTCAGCATAATCAATTGTGACACTGGATGAACCGTAAAGCAGTATTTACAAAAATGTATCTGATTTCTTCTTACCTTTCCTTGATGCTCTCTTGCTGTAGCAACCAATGGAAGTTCAGCCACATCCTTGCCGAAAATTCGTAGCAGTCCAGCAGAGACAACCACAGACCTGTGCATGAGCGAGGGTGTATATATATATTGGTAAATTTACGACATTCCTAATCAATGCGAGAGAGAATCGAGAAAAGAGAAGCAACGTACTTCACGGTAAGGACGATGCAGTACATTCCACCAAATTCTTGGCCAGAGATATTCCTCCTGAAAAAGTTCGTTTAAGAAAATTAAGAAACCAGATGAAGAGAAAATGAAACAATTTCATGAAAGATGGAACAAAGAGCTCACTTACCCATAAACCATGACTGGTATCAGGTCCCGACCTGATGTAGCAACAATTGGATCAAAGCATTCCTGCAACAGATGTGCAAGAGAATTTCTCATATCCAATTTCACAAATTATTTGGGGTAAGACTGTAGAGACAATATCAGTAAGAGAAAGGTTAATTCGTAAATTACTCGAAAGATTGCTGTGGCCCTTGAGAGCAAAGGTAGATGCTCTTGATAGCGACTTTTCCCACTCAAAATCCTCCATTGGACATCATCAGACTCATCAGGTACAATTCCTTTTCCCATGAGTTTCCGCCTTATAGCATCTAAATATAGAGCTGGAACATTTTCCAGTCCACTTGAAACTGATGTTTGGAGAGCTATGTGGATCTTGCTGCAGTCGTCACAGCAAAACCACTTGTCCTTTGGAAGTTCCTGTGATGACATGTCATACATTCATTAACCCCTTACACTCAAATTATATATCGCATATACAGCTTCATACAAATATACCATACATTTGGACTTACAGTTAAATCACAAAGTCCTGCATCCCGCATACAACCAACATGGAACTCCTTTTCACACTGAACCAGAAAAAGAGAGTGAGAATATAGACATTACCGCAAACTGAGAAAGACATGGAAAACACTTAGACATAAAATGCTCACTTGATCACATAGCATCACTGTTCTGTCGTCGAAGTTACTGATACTAAAATCATGGGCTCTGAACAAGAACAGAAGTAGACATGTGCATGGCATCAGATTAAGCAATTATTGGTCTTTTGTTATAATTTAAAAGAGAGAAGTTTTGAAACCTGCAAACAGCACAACCACCTATCTCAAATTCTGGAGCTTTAACGACACGTGTCAACCGCACTACAATTTGTCTTGCAAGAGCTATATCACCAACAATTGCCTTCTTGCCAGGCACAAACTTATCCCGGCAACTTGAACAGCACCAGTCACCTTCTGGAAGGGAATGCATCCCCAGACAGGCTAAAAACAAATGAAATAATAATAGTAATAAATAAATAAACTGTGAAAAGACTTGGAGCCTTGGAGGTATAAAACCTAAACAAGAATTTAGTTTAAGCGAGGATTTAAGGTGATTCCAGGGTAAACTATTTTTATAGTATTCTTATGTTACTTGAGCAAATGATGATACTCTGTGGCTACTGAAGGGGCACGCTGAGCAATATCAGATCTCACGTGTGACATTTAAAAGGTGGATCTAATATAGCTCGACTTACTGGCATTGAAAAAAATCGGAACCCATCACTCTAAGGTGCATTTTTATTGGGTTCCAAAGTCCAAAACAGGAGAACCGTGCCTTAGAAATGTGACATCTATTAAAATTCAATACTGAAATGTTTTTCTTAAAGCAACTATACATTTGAATAAGGAACTTCCACTCTGAAGAATCTTTTGACACAGTACGCAAATACAAGATGGCTCCATCCTTGATAAGAAAGTGAAGTGATTGGACAAAGTTTCTAACTTTTTTGTGCAAGCAACCGAATGACTTAGGTCAAAATTAATTTATTTCACAGACTCATGTAGCATAACAAACATAGTAACGATTGAAAATCTAAACTAAATATCAGTCCTACACTTCTTCAGTATATAAGATCTACACAACAACAGCATCATACCCCTTCAAATGCAAATTTTATTGGCAATTAATGCTTCTAACTTTATATTTCAAGATTGTATAACATGTTCATGTGATAGAGATAAAATCTGGAAACAAACCCCCACGAACCTGCATGAAAAGCTCTTGGGCAGCCAGAGCAAAGAACTAAATTTCCTCCATCGCCACAAACTGTACACATATCATCGCTACCACCAGTAGTAATAACTTGCCCATCCGCCAAAGACATAGCTATGTCATGGAGTGTTAATCCTTGTGACGTATAGATGTGACGATAACTGCAAAACGGCAAGAAGTATTAACTTTAACGCAAAATGAGAACATTAGATGGATAATCATAATGAGAACAGGGTTACTAACGGTTGACGTCTAGCAGCCATTCCAGCATGTGCTTCAAACTGAGATGGGCTAATCTGTTCATGAAGCAAGGCCTTGTGAGCTTAAGCAACAAGAATAGGCTTATTAGGAAAACAATCATGCTATTTATGGCAATATACCTCTTTACTACAGCAACCACACACAATTCCGCTTCCCTGCTTGTAGCCTTCAAGTAATCTCTGCATTTACAGGAGAAGGTATCAACATAATTTCATTTTTGTCAAAGTCAACGGTTTAAATGGATCACACATTTCTAAGGAAGTAAGCATTACCTGTCCTTTAACAAAGTAGACTAGTTCAGCCCCATCTGGGAGCCCATTAGGCATGAAGAGCAACTTGTGCAAATCATTATCCCTGCTTTAAAATTGAATTGTATATTAATCATAAAAAACTAACAAGAGAAAGCAAGCATAAAACTAGAAACTAATTCCCAAAGGCTAAACGGGAGTATGAGGAAAGCCAATTGATTTACCTTCTCTTACCACCTTCAGCAGATCTCTTCTGCTTCTTAATTGACTTGTGGATGCTAGCAGTTTTCTTCTTCTGCTTAACTGACTTGTACATGGATGAGTTTGGCCTGTAAAATTACGCAAATGATCAGTTATGCTTCTGTTGAAAGAAAATGACCACAATCAAACCCACTAAAGTGCATGAACTAACATATAAAGTTATGCAGAGTAGAATAAAAGGCATACTTCTTTAAAAGATGTTTCCGTTCCTCTGGCAACTCAGCATAGTAGGACCAGTTATTCTCAACAGGGGAATAAATAGTAGGGCTCATACTTTCTTCGAGATAGCTGTCAAATTTACAGAATGGACAATGTCAATGTTATCCATATAATACATACCAAGCAAAAAGCAATTTCGCAACATAAGATACGCAAATGATTAGGACGCATTGGGTATTTCTCTTGGAATAAAGATGTGTTTTTCATTCTAAAAATGTGGCAACTTGCAACATCTTTTGTCATTTAAGTGAAAGCCTTGTAGGGTGAAGCTCTTGTACCAGCACCTGCCTAATCAGAACACAAATTATATTTCCTGAATTAATGTGAAATTACATCTATCCAGCTCAAGAAAAACGAGATGGCATAAATGCCTTAGAGCATAAAGTTTCTAGCATTCACTTTGACTGATCAGTGGGAAAGTATCTCCTATTAATTGTATTAACATCAATAAAAGTTGACATCATCCCAGAAACAAGTGTATCTTTATAAACAAAGTAGAGACAATTAAGCATGCAGAATATGAAACTAAACTGAGGCACCATTGACTAACCTGACATGTGAGTGAAGCATGTTCTTTAGCTGCTTTTTAGCCACTTGACACCTTCCACTGCTTTGCTGAAGCTTGTCTGTTAAAAATGGAAGTTAATGACAGGAGAAAGTTGCTTAAATCTGTCCTACCCAGGAAGCATGACAAAATTTCCCCATATAGCAACAACAACACCAAGATTAAAATTCCTATGTCATGGATAGAACTTAGAAGAAAGCTGACATTCAATCAAGAGGAGTAGCTAATCCTGTAGAAGTCTCCAAATCCAAATTAATCAAAGGGTTGCAAAAATGGATAGTTACCTTTCCAAACATGAAATAACTTTTCATTGATTGCTGGTCCAGCAATATCCCGGATCACTTGATCCAGTAAACTGACGGGAGCTGTCTTTATTTCTTGGATAATTCTATATATTGGGTTTCCGTTTTCCAAATATATATGATTGTTTGGGTGTCTAGTTTTGAAACCAGCATGCTGCTCAAACTCGTAAGCACTGACAACCTAGCCACAGCAATCCCATCATTATATCAATAAACTAGCAGCTCAGGGTTTACAGGAAACAAAAAGCAAAATAACAAAAATAACTCACCTCTGTATAGTTGCACAAAGAACAGCCACAGATATATCCCCCACCGCTGATTATTCCGTCAAGGGTATGCTGATAAAAAGCACATCAGAATAAAACAAATATTCTTGGTGAACATGCGACTCCCCAAAAAAGAGAGAATAAGTGGGAAGTTTAATACCTGTGCTTCGGAGAACATATACTTCACTCGAGCTCCATTAAGGATACATGACGACAAGAGCATCTTAACGTTCGTAGGATAGCCATTAGGAATCACGTTTTTAGACATTTTCTGTGTCATGTTAGGTGCGCAAGAATAAGGCTCGCTTATTAATGGATGTCCTCTATAGACATTTGCATCGGTCCCTGGACTGGTATATTCTGAAACGTCAATCTCTTGGCCCTCAGAGGTTCCGTATCCTGATTCACTATCGACATCATTATCAACAGACTCATTCCTTTTGCTATAGCTGAACTTGATTTTGCGAATCCCAGTAGTACATGCGTGCTCAGGAATCTCTAATACAACACAGGACCTTGTCACTGAAGCTGGGGTGCCGTTTCCGCCACTTGACTCATCATTTTCACCATTTGACGACTCTTCTAGGGACAAATTACCAGACAGCTTGGACGTGTCTTCACTGCAACGTGGCCCATCAGTTGTCACCTCAGCTGGTTGGCTAGTGATGTCCTGGAAAGCCAGGGCAGTGTCTTGCAGAACCACCGTAGGATTCGAAACTTCGGAAAGCTCTTCATTAGAAGGTTCCTTTACATGCTTCTTTAATGGAGGCGAGTCTGGCTCAGCTTCATCCGCAATGCACTGATGGTCTCGCTTCAAATCATTTGCCGGAGAATTCTTGTCCTCCATGGACAAGACTGATGTGGCATACACACAAACTTCGCCTTCTCTGTTTCCCTCCATTAAGAACTAGTCCCACGGCGAATGAATCGAATGGGAAAGAGTACCCAGACACCAATGCTCTGTTCCCCACCGCATTCAACAGCACAAACCAATTCAATACCAAAATCGAAGAATTCCTTCCGAACAGTAAAATCGCATCCGTATTATCGATCCAGACCCTGGAAACAATCAACGACAATCTGCAAACGATATGACAATAATGAGATGACGACAAGCAGTACGGTAATGGCCAAAGAAAATGAAAGAATCGATATAGAACGGAAAACGCAAAGGAAACTACCTTCAAAATGGCTCCAACGATCTAAATCTCGAAAATCCAATTAACCAACCGTTCTCCTGCGTTCAAGAAACGTCTAGACGGAGAATCAACAATACCGCGAATCTGATAGTCGGAATTGGGACACCAGAATTGATTGCAAAATTCAAATCTGGAAGGATTGAGAGCAGCAGGGATTAGGGTTTTGTAACGTTCAGAGGGAGTTGCAGCGGGAAGGTGGAGAGCGGCAAACAGCGCAAAACAAAAGGCTTTCTTCCCCTTCGCCACCCAGATTTAACTTCCAATCGAGAGAGAGAGAGAGAGAGAGAGATGTATTTTAAAAAATTATAGTAATAATAATTTCATAGAAAGAACTAGGGCTGGCAATGGTGCGGTGAAAAACCCATAACCACGGTTATAACCATTACTGTTTAATATGGTTAACCGTACCATTATGGTGCGGTGCGGTTATGGTGATGAATTCTCTACCCATAATGGTTATGGTTATGGTATTTGAGTTATACCCATGGTTATAACCATGGTTATTTTATAAATATAATTATTATTTATTATTAATAAACTAATATATATATTATACTAAATATAAATTACAGCATAAAAATGAAATCAATTGATGATATTGAGAAAGATGATGATTGATAGAAACAAATACGACAAGTGTGAAATGGTTAGGGGTGTTGAATCATTACTCGTTATGAGTGTTTGTTGAATTTTAATGTTAATTCAGTGGTGTGAATGTTAATGTTAAATCATATGAATGTTGAATGATATTAGTGTTAATGTTGAATGATGTTAGTGCTGTATACTCTTATTGTTGGTAATATAGATAGATGTATATTTTAAAATTAAATTTTCGGTCTTTTATTATATTACATGTGGAATAAATATGGTTATACGGTTAAAACCATGGTTAATAACCACGGTTATTTTGATGGTTATGGTATTGAAAATTGTACCCATAATGGTTATGGTTATGGTTATGGTATGTGGTTTAAAAATATGGTATGATTATGGTATTTAGCATACCCTGACCATACCCTAAACATTGACAGCCCTATAAAGAACAGAATCATTCCGATATAAATCCAATTTTCTTTTATTTAAGAAAGGAAAAATTGGATAACAGCGTGGGACCTACTTAACCTGTCACTTAACAGAAGCCACGCTGCAAGAGCCAAATATTTCGGTGACGTGTCTTTGTTGCCGCACGTGTAATTGTTGCGTGGCTTGGGGATCATCAACTATCCAATGTATCTGCATGCACACGGTAGAGATGAAGATTGGTGGATTTTTTTGGTGGCCATCGAGATTTGTGGATTCTCCGTGAATGAAAGCCGTTGGATTCGTATTCGTAATATTTCTCATTTCAGACGTTAGGGAAATAAAATAAATATATCTACACTAATTATTTATGCTTTTATTACTATTTTGACTTCTTATTAGACATAAATATCGCACCAAACATTTTTATAAAAAATAATTTATAAGAATCACGTGCTCATCTAAAATAAATAGAATTATATTTAATCGAGTTAAACTTAAATCACTTCGAAAGTAAATAGGTAATGTTTTATCATATGATATTATAAATAACTATTAAAATGTGAAAAATTATTTGTTGGATCACATAAACTGTATATTTTTTCCTTGCATTTGCTCCTTCAACCTGCACAAAGGAAAGCTCGGTATGTTCCCGTTGTTTCCCCTTCAATGACAAAGTTAATTTGAGACTCATTGTATTTGAGTACTCAGAATGTATAAGTGTTGAGATATCAGAAAACCTTACCCTCAACTGAGTCTGATAATGAGGTATTTATAATATTCCATACTTTAACCATAGTATGGTCAATTTCTACTATAGTTATCAGAGTTGTCCCTTAGGCGAGCGAACCGTGGTTACTTTAGGAATATTCGTTTGTAGTGGATATTTCACTGTAAACTGTTCTTTTATTTTGTTTAATCATAGACGTGTCAAAAGCAATCGGCCTAATCTGTAGGTGTTGATGTTGTAGCATTTAAAAAAACATATATATATATATATATATATATAATGACAACCAAATTAGGTCCGACATTAAATCCACATTCTTTACAATAACACTATCTAGTAAAAGAAGTAACCCGTACAATTTCGACTTCAATTAATCTTATCCAGACAACCCAGAAAGGACGATCGATCAACACTTGGAAGCCGAATTGATCAACTTGTTGCTGAAATCCCACAACTTATTGGCTAGAAGTTTATCTTTAGCGTACGCACTGGTCTGATTAAGCTCGTTGCAGTCCGCGTAATATTTTGCGCTAACCCCCTTGAGTTTCGGATGGAGGGCTACGTAGCATGTTGTTGCTGCTCCCTGTTATATCATCTTCGAAACTATTATTTTGTTTGTCTCTATTTTAATTTTCAATTCACGTATTAAATTTTCGATTTTGTACGTAAGCATATAGCATACCTGAGGTACATTTTTCCATAAAATGCAAGACATCAGTTGAACAATCTCTGGAATAATATGCACAAAAAAGGGATCAAAACACTCTGTAAGCTTGAAGAAGTCGAGTTTTTTCACGACTTACTCATTGCTACGAAAGAGTGTCTGAACAGTGGCGTCATTATCAGTCCCGGGTGCACTGAATTCGCCGTGATATTTGCACCCTCTTGCTGCAATCGACGAGTGAGTTCATGGGTGTGTAGTATGTTTGCTAGCTTAGACTGACCATACGCCTTCTTGTCGGAATAACTGAACAAAATGGATAACGGTAAGCAAACACCGAGACATAATGGAAAAACCTAATCTATTTGAATGCATGTACGTAGCTTATATGGTGGTTGATTATTGCTTACCCGGATCGATCATTAATGTCATCGAAGAGAATCCCACCTTTGTAAGTGTAGTGATGAGCTATGGAGGACAAGTTCACGATCCGACCCTCGATCCCAGAAACCCTCGCCGTCTCTTTCATTTTGTCGAGGAGAAGGTTCGTCAGAAGGAAATGACCTGCAAAATTATAACAATAGCAAAATACATGAAATGCTCTAATCCATATAATCCCAACTATATTATAACTTGTAAGCATGGGTGAGAATGAAGACTTTTTGGTCACCAGCACCACTCATCGGAGTGGACAAGACACTAAGCACAGTGGGCAAAACACTCGGCAAAGTGGTCAGCCAAGCCACTCAAAGTTGTCATCCTTAACAACTATAAGAAGTCAACAATGTCTGATGGAAAAAGAACGACAAGAGACGAATTGAAAAGAGTAAGAATCGGTTGTTGGTGTTTTGAGTGTGAAAGAAAATAGTGTTGTATTGTGAACCAAAAATACGAAATGAGTATTTTAGAGCGTGAGTGATACATATTGTGTGATACACAATTTGTAACACTATTTGTCTATAGTGAAAGTATGTGTGTGAGTCGTGGACGTAGTCAAATTGGTGAACCACGTAAATTCTTCTGTCGTGTGCATTTCTATTAATCCATCGAGTCCCAAGGTTCTGCAAGGCGGAAATTAGTCGCGGCTAATATCCCAACAAGCACGTATATTTACCAAGGTGGTTTGTTGCAAACTGTGTTTCGATCCCGTCTGCCGAAAGCTGAAAGGGACAGAACATGATACCTGCATTGTTTCTGAAACACAGAGAGACCACAGTACGTAGTTGTTAGAGATTAAGATTGTTTGTATAGTTCATTAGTGGTTGGTTAAGATTGTTTAGGAGATCACATCAAGATGTTTAGAGGGAGATTAAGCGTGATAAAGCTCTCTGCAAAAGCACGAATGGATTTCAACGAACAAAGATCCAATTTAAGGACAACGACATGGGCAGATCCGATGTCTTTAAGAATGAGTCGTTTTGCTTCGTTTGCAGCTTCGATGTTCCTGGCACCGATAATGATGTGAGCTCCACGAAGGGCTAAAACCCTCGCAGTCTCGAACCCGATACCACTGGATCCTCCTAACAACCAAAAAAACTGAAGTCAGGACAAACGTTGCAAGTAAAACGAAGAAATATGGAATATTTCAATCTTACTGTAGACGTCAAAGTATATCTATTTACCTTTACAACATGCTAGAAACGTGACGGCTCTAATGGAACTCACCGGTGACAATAGCGGTGATCTTGCTTGCATCGATCCCTTTAGTGACCTGCTCAGCCGTGGAAGCAGATCCAAATCCGCTTGATCCAGGACATCCGGTCACCATCCTTAGAATGTTCATCGCTCTCGACATTGAATTTTCCGGGATAGATTGATGATGAAATTTGAGAGGTTTTTCCAAACCTTCTGGTTTTAAGAATAAACGGCTTTGATGAATCTGTGAAAGAGAATTAGAAGAAGAGAAAAGATTGTGTGAATAGAGTGAGCATATGCAATATGCATGACAATTTATAGTTGAGGAAAAGAAATGGCATTAAATGGTGTGTGGGGAGATGAGTTTATTATCATTCAACAACTGTTTTCATTCAACTTAAACTAACTCATTTTTTATATGTAATAATATTCGTATATTTTACACGTATCTATTTAGTACATATTAAACCTTGGTTACGAGGATACTAGTGAATATATTATAGTTAAACCCTTGGTTTAACACAAGTTCTGGTAATTACTTCATTCATTGGACACTTAAAGGGGTTAAGTTAGGTAGGGTCTCATCTCACCGAGTATTATCAAAACCGGACCGGCCCTCGAACCGGTGAGGGGGCTGAATCCCGGTTCGTCCGGTCCAACTCTGGACGGACCCGTTTTAATACGCGATTCACTGTACATATGTACAAAAAAACTGAAAATACAAAGTTACAAACTACGTAGTCTCAAATACATACATAATTAGCTCAAACACACAAAAATCATCCAACCAATCGGTTTAAACCGGGGGAAAAAAACAATTGGTCTGTTTTTTTTATAAAAAAAATAACCGAAAATTGACCGGTTTTAAAAACTGAACTTTTTTTGCAAAACTGGTCGGTTCATACCGATTCAAACATTGTTGCTATGCAATTCAGTCTTTTAGCTGAATCAAACTGGACAAAGATCCGATTCCCGGTCAAACCACCGGTCTGATTCAGATCATTGATCTCACCTTATAATCTTGCTTCCATAAAAAGAAATTCCTTGATAGTGTTTTTGCATGATCTATCGACTCTCTACAAGCAAAAGATTAAAGATTCCTTCGCAACTACATCATTAGAGACGTGTTGGTTTCTAATAGACTCCAGTTGTGCTTGTGCAATGGATTTAGAACAAATCAACAAATCTAGAATTATGATAAAACAATGGCGGTCGATTCCCTAACCTTGAAGAGTGTCATGGTTACCACTTACCATACCTACGATTATTCAAGCTGTCAAGTTTAGACTTTTGTATAGAATAAGGTTAATGAATTAAGAAAGATGCTTCAATAGTAGTTAGACACCACCGACAGGTCTAGTGATTGAGAGCACTGATTCCCAAGTGGTTTGGCTCAAGAGTCATGAGTTCGATTCCTCCAAAGTGCTATTGGGAAATGGTCAACTAATGTTCGAAGGGCGGCATCTCAACTCTAGGCTGTCAGGGGGCTACATTGACAAGGCCAATGCAAGCTGGTTGCTCAGAGGGAAAAATACAATATCCATGAAATCTCAAACATTACGTAGTGGAATGGATCGCCACTACTAGCTCATTCCTTTTTTATTTGGAAAAAAAAAAGTAGTTAGTCGGGCGTTTTAAGACAAACACCACCTACCGCCTCTTATATCCACATTGTCCATTCCCGACCCTTTCTATCGTGATATTAAGTGGGTGAGCATACATATAGGGCATATTAAAGGCGAAGTCATAGTGAATCGAATTTTATTTTTTTACTTCATTATACTTCAAACTTCTTTCCTTTCTTCATTAAACGTAGGCTTTGCGCTTTAAGCAGGTTTCTTCTTGGGCTTGGTTACTAAAATTAGGCCCACTATGAAATATCCGAAGCAACGGATAATGGATCTCTTGCTTTTCACTGTTCTTACAAGAAAAAGAAACAGGACACTCTGCTCTTTGCATTTATCGTATGAAGGTGTGCCTTTTTCGAGCGCAGATTTGAAGTACAATTACCAGATGTTAAATCCACCCATTGCAATTGATCAATTACCCAAGGATGAAGGAAAATCAGCAGGAGAAGATGTTCTTGAATCTAGATAATAAAAAAATCAACCAATCACGAAAGAAACGATGAAATAACTTTCAATTAGAACAGCAAATCAACAAAGAGTTAATCGCAACTCCAATTAGACTATCTAACTATAACACAAAATCCATCCCATCATCATGATAATCTACAATAGAGGCAATTGGAAGAGCCAGAATACAACGATTATATTATACGAAGATTGTTATCCCAATCTGCAAGCACTGACATTAACCTCCGAACCCGTACAAGGTCCTTCCCTGCCTCTTGAGAGCGTAGACGACATCCATGGCGGTGACAGTCTTGCGGCGAGCGTGTTCGGTATAGGTGACAGCATCACGGATGACGTTCTCGAGGAAGATCTTGAGGACTCCACGGGTCTCCTCGTAGATGAGGCCGCTGATACGCTTCACGCCACCTCTGCGAGCAAGACGTCGAATGGCGGGCTTGGTGATACCCTGGATGTTGTCGCGGAGGACCTTCCTGTGCCTCTTGGCTCCTCCCTTTCCGAGACCCTTGCCTCCCTTTCCACGGCCAGACATTTTATCGGATAAAGATCGAAACGGATGATTGGGACAAGAAGCGATTAGGGTTTCGCGAATTCCGATTGCTGTGCCGTTGTCAAACTTGGATGCTAGTGAAGAGCGGGAAGTGGTGGATTATATAAGGTTGTGGCAGGCCATGAGAGAAGATTGGAGTGGACGAGAAGCGTCTCCTTGCCGATGGATTTTGTTATTATCAACGGTTCACCGAAGTGATCCGCGTGTTCCACTTGAACTACATATTGACCGTCGATGTTTATTTATCAAACGGATGAGAGATGATACTTTTATTGCAAAGCATTTCGCTCGGATTGCTGACATGTAACGATGCTTCGACGGTTTTAGAAATGGATATTTAGGCGTTTTGGGCTAAACGAAACTTACCCATTTTCATTTAGATAATTTTACCACTATTTACACAAAAATACGAAAAACTTGGGCAAAAGTAATTGTAAAAACAGAAAAGTGGAAAAATCTGAAAATGATACAAACATGTTTGCTAAAATAATTTTCGGTGTAACTTATTTTTTGGTGATGATTAATGGTTCAATACGTTAAAAATGATGGTAATTGTTACCTCCATTACTTTTCTGTTAAAAATTTCCGTTAAATATTTTTCATATATACAAAATTAACCAAAACTTTTTTCTAAATGTTACAATTAAACCCTACAAATTTACACTAATGTTTCAAACAAGTCCCGACTCGATTCGAGTCACACCGAGGGTCCCCTAGCCAGGGTTCGATGCCAGACCAGTTCACCCAAACCTGGGGACCTGGTCTGGGCTCGGACCCATACCATAGGACCCCCGATTGGGGCTCAATTGGAGCCTCAATCGTTTGAACCGAACATGGTTGAGTTCGGTCCAAACCGATTGAGGCTCCAATTGAGCCCAAATCAGGGGTCCTATGGTATGGGTTCGGACGCAGACCATGTCCCCATGGTTGGGTGAGGGTTTGGTCCAAACCGATTGTGCCTCCAATTGAGCCACAATCGGGTGTTCTATGGTCTGGGTTCTAACCCAGATATGGTCCACATGGTTGGGTGATGGGTTCCACTACAGGTCTCGGCACTCCAGCAACACCACCAGCTCGGAACTCCAGTGCAGTTAGGTTCCAACACCAACTTCGATTCCAACTCCGGACATTTGCAGGTCTCCGTACTCCAGCAGCTCCGGACAGGTACATGTACAACTCTATTGGTGAAGGGAAGGGAGGGTGAGGGTGATGGTGAGGGGAACGAAGGGAAGTCCTACAAACTAACGTGAGGATGTGATTGTGGGTGAGGGGATGGTGAAAAGAGCGGGGATTTTTTTTGTTTTAAAATTATTTTTTTCACTGTTGAAGTTTAGAATGTTTGTGAATTTTTGACATCAACAATAGTCGTCACTAAATAAACTATTTTACAAAAATTAGGGGTGAAATCGAACTAGTCAGACCGGTTTTTATACTATTTCGGTCGGGTACCTATATTTTCTTCAAAAAAAAAACCCGACCAAAAGACCGTATAAGAAAAAATAAACCGTCCATTCGGATTTCCGGTTTAAACCGAAAAATAAATACTAGGTGTTTCATAAATATTAGGGAGGGTTAGCTTAGGGAGAAGAAGACAAAATTGATGGGTGACATGGGGGAGATGAAAAGTTGAGACTTTGGAAAACATGTCAACTCTTGAAAGTTGAAAAAGACAAGATTTGAGTCTTGGACCAATGAAATAGTTGGTATATGTGTACAATGTTTTCATATTAAATAATCATAAATATATTATATATAATTAATTCGATTGAACCGGACCCCATAATTTTTTAAATTCAAAGACCGAACTAGACCGAAAATCCAAAATAAATAGAAAAAAACCGTCCGTGAACCGAACCATGTGTTTTCAGATCGATTTTTTTGGTTAGGTTCGGACCGATTCTTATCGATTTTTCGGATCAACCAGATTTTACTTTCACCCCTAACAAAAACCATTGAATCTGTTACTGAATTACTATACTAACGTCGACAATATATTGACACGTAAATATATTCTTACATTTTTTTGGTACTTATGTTTTAACGACGACTAAATTGATTAGTTACGACATACATCCGTTGTTGTTATCGTTATCGTTGACAAAAAATTTCGCATTTGAATATGTACATTTACAACGGAAAAGTTATCTGCTACTGATGGAGTCATTTCACATTAAGTGTTGGTCGTCATTACACATTCATCCATGTAAAAAATAAAGTGATGTAAAAAAATAACACTAAAAGTATCTTATAACAGTGGAAAACATATTGTGCCTAACAAGTAATAATAACGACAATAAAAACTGCTGACACAATATACCTACATTCCACATCAATTCTTAGCGTCAACACAAAATCTCCGTCGATGTTGCCATAAATTCTTGTAGTGCTCAGTCCAAATCGATTGGGGCTCTAATTGAGCCCCAATCGGGAGTCCTATGGTCTGAGTCCAAATCTCCGTCGATGTTGCCACATATTCTTATAGTATCAATACTAAGGTTAAGTTAGTTATAAGAGTATAACATAAACACTAAAATATCAGATCAACTTCTTATATCTTACTAGAAGAACCTTTATATTACAACACGCATTTCACTAAGCAGAAACAAACACAAATAGGATACAAGTCGGAAATCTCAACCATTACTGTACACTGGGCTGGAGGTGTCCGGGGATGAAGCTACTTTCTTGCGATCTCTGCAAATGTAACTTTAAAGCGTAATTGTTCCACTGCAAAACCGCCGTTTTAAGGTCAGTTTAGCATTCAGAGTCGCTTCACCAATTCCATAAATATAGTTAGTAATATTATCAAGAAATCAGTTGATGAAGATGAAGAAGTTTAACCTTTAAAGTTTGAATTTGTTCTTCGTGTTGGTTCAGCAGATGCCTTAATTGTTGCACTTCACTCATCTTTTCCTCTTGCTCCAGATTCCTATCGTGCTGAACAGCGACGGCTCTCTTCAAGATTTGGTTGTCTTTCAATAATCCATTCAAATACTCATTCAGAGAAACATGCTCGATCTACACCAGTTAATCAAAGGGAGGGAAGAATAAAACAGTAAACTTCAAAATGGCAATCCAATTGAGAAAGAATCTTAATTACCTCATGTGAGACCATTAATCGTGTTGAAACATGCTCCTCAAAAGCCGCTAAGATCTTTGCCACGCGCGGCCTTGCATCATCTACACTCGTTGCTTTGATCATTTCGTTTACAAATGATTCAACCCAATTAGCGCCATCAAAAGAGACATTGTTAGAAGTTGAAGCCAACTCGTCAGCATTTGTAAGCACAGTTTCCATTAGCTGCACGGCAAATTTATATGAACCGGAATTGTCAAAGATTTTGCAGTTCATATGATTCACTGCTGAAGCTTACTCAGAGCATGAAATTCAGTGGACATCTAATAAAGATTAAGCAGAGATCTTAACTAAACAGAATCCATATGAAGGTGTCATTTTTTTATGATTAGGTCGTGAACATTGAATAAGAACCCCAATCCAAGAATCAGAATCACGATAACAATTCGACTTTCGTTACCCCTTAATTAGCATAAATCACTTGTTAACGATTACCTGCGGAGGATCCGGGGAAGGAAAACTCCGACACAAACGCTCTTCGTCGGTACCCAGAGCGAATTCCGGTGACCGTATCGGAGTTCCAACAGCGTCATGTCTAGATCTCTTCACCGACGAAAGTGACGTCGGAGAAGAACAAGAACCGAATATCTCCTCAAACCCGACCCTCTTCCCACAGACCCCTGCAGACATCTTCGA
This sequence comes from Chamaenerion angustifolium, assembly GCA_946814005.1. Taxonomy (NCBI): domain Eukaryota; kingdom Viridiplantae; phylum Streptophyta; class Magnoliopsida; order Myrtales; family Onagraceae; genus Chamaenerion; species Chamaenerion angustifolium. The sequence goes on from OX328275.1 coordinate 32,232,219, forward strand.
AATCGAAGTGCTCAAAATTTGCAGATTTACCTCCTCCAACAAACAGATTGGAAATGGAAGCTCAAACTTCTGATATGGAGTTCCGGAGATTTCGTCTGAACAAGAAGAAGACTACTGGATCGTACAGAAGAGGATAGGGGAGATGGGAATGATGGAGGTCTGACTCTGGAGAATGGAGTCGAACACTTTGGGAGGTTGTGATTTGCCAGGAAGGTGGTTGTTAGAAATAGAGAGATCTTAACAAAAAGGTTTCCTTATACTATCAGTACTGTGGCTGTAGTTTAGTGGTAAGAATTCCACGTTGTGGCCGTGGAGACCTGGGCTCGAATCCCAGCAGCCACACTTTTTTTTGTTGTCATACTATCATGTTTTTTGGTGTCATACTACAGAGAAACGACGTCGCTGGGCTCTCCAGTGCCTCAAACATGACGAACGAAGAGTAAACCAAGACGGACGAATCAAATCGAAGTCAGTCAGCCAACAAACTGAAAGAACCGCAGGAGCCTTCCTTATTCGAGCTCCTCTACTAATCTTCTTCCGCAGCGAGAAGCCACCTTGATAGATACACCGTAAGATCGATCTGAATTTGATCTATTCTTACTTTAAATTTTGATCCAATGATTTTCCTTTCTTCTATCTCTGCAATGTCCGCTTTGCTTCGACGCTCGCGCTTCGTCTAGGTCGTTAATCCATTGAATTCCCTTATTTTGGGGGGAAAAAGATCACGGTTTGTGTGGATTTGTTTCGGCTTGATTGATCTCTGATGCTTAAATCCAGACAATTTAGCTTTCAGTAGCAGTAATGTACTCTTCCAATTTCGTCCTCTGCAACGTCTAGGTTTCTAGCTGTGGCTTAGGGGGGATATGTTCTTTATTGTTCGAGCTGGGTACAACAGTAAAGAGATTTTGCAATTGGGGTTGTGCACAATTCGATCCAGATAAGAATTTGTGCTGCCTTTCCTTTTTTATTGTTGGATAGTTATATGGTAAGGGAAATCTCTCTTTTTGAATCTAAGTGTAATTACTGATCTCGAAGTAATACAACTTCAGTCTCATATGTGGGGATTTTGATAGGTTCATATATATTAGGTGGTACTTAGCTGCATTTCCGGTTTGGGGTTTGCTTATGCTTAGTTGATTATATGCACTGCTAAGTAGAATTTATCCACTGTAGTATTTCACCACTCCAGTTCTTTGTACTTTTCATCTCCATCCTCCCTCGCCTTATAACCAAATAGTGATGAAACCTCATTTCTGGCCCTGTCCTGCCCTGCCATTGTTGATTATGCTCAACCAAGAGCTGTGTATCAGCTCATACCCGATGTTACTGGAGTTCTAATAGTATATTGATGTCAAATCTTAATGTGCATCCTTGAGAGTGTGTTGAATCTACTTTCTTAATCTGTCGTTCATGGTGCAAGCTTTTTCTATGACTGATTGAGAGTTTGCTTTACACTACCCATCTATCTGCTGCCCACTTTCCTTTGCTGTAAAATTGACTTAGTCCTATTTAAAATGCATGGTTGATTCTCAGAATATTATTTCTGTTCTTCAGGAGTTTACCTTTGGTATAGTATATATTCAATTCCTTCCATCACTTGCTAATGTTGATCTTTGTAAAGTCGTGCAGATGATGACCGATCAGGACTTGGGTTTCTTTGCCACATTTCTCGGCATCTTCATCTTCGCATTGGTCATAGCCTACCACTACGTCATGGCAGAGCCAAAGTATGACTGACCTACCCAAAATTCATCTACTAGAAGCAATGCCCTTTTTTCGAGTTAAAGAGACTGTAGTTCGTTTAGTAATAATGCAATAGCCATTTTCTGTCTGTGGTAGAGTAACATAACAAACATGATTGATACCGGAAATGAGATTGTTCCTAGAATACGTTTCTTTTTTATGATCTATGCATGTTTTATCACATCAGTAGCTTTGTTCAAAGTCAGTCTGAGTATGTCCAAACCCAAATCAGGCGATACGCTGATGGTGTTCATATGATAAATTAATGGTCTGCCTCTCATCATCAAGTTCCTTCAAACATGACATTTTCAAACTGAAGGAAAGAAGCTAAAAGACTCATTGGAGAAAGACTTAGTTAATAACAATGGTTCAAGACTTTGACTTGGAACGAGTAACTCGAGTGCTAAACACGACTTGCTGCTGTGATTCCTGTTTCTTGGTGGTCAAGGTTGATCTCTTCCTTTTATCTCCATTTCCTGCAAAATATGCAGCGATTAAACATTGATTTCGTAAAGAATCGAGCTTCTAAAACGTTAAATTCTCCAGTACTTAAAACTAATTGGCACTTTATCGAAAATAATAGAACAAATGGAATAGATAACCTTCAGTTTGTGCTGGGTTCATATTAGCGTTCAAATCCTCCTGCTTCTTGACAAGGTCTTCTGTTTCTTCAAGATTAGTAAGCAGAGTGGACCTTCGAGTTTTCACTAAGCCTTTAGTTTGCGTCTCTTCAGACGTCATTTGAACATCATCACTTACATTTGCATTGAAATTACCATTTTGAAGAGCTGACCGAGTTACTCGTACAGGAAGCTCAGACGTTCCCTTTGCATAATCGCCTGTAGAACCAAAAAAAAACAATTCTGGAGACATATCGTGGAAGTATACAGGATGAAAAACAGAGAGTACTGACCGTTAGATTGTTGATTCTTTTTTACATTAACCGGTGATTGCTCTTGAATTTTCTTCTTATCGACTTTCAATGATTCTATTGCACCCTCCTGAGACACAATGCTTTGCTTTGCCCTATTTCTCTTAGAAGAAGTCGACTTTGTTGTCCGTATCAACTCAACATCCTCCATTTGTGGTTTGACAGTGAACTCTTCTTTCACCTCAATGATAGTTGAACGCGTGATTCGTCTAGCAGTCAAACCTTTTTCGGAAATGTCTTCAGCAGGGAATTGTGTTGTGATGCAGTCACTACTGACATCAGAACCACCAGATTTTTGTCTAGCTGAGCGCGTTGTTCTGCGTTTTGATGTTCCATCAGAGACTATCACTTCTGGCGTTTTGCATTCAACTTTCGCCTTCTTGCCTTTTTTACCAGAGGACTTCTCAAATGAACGAGCTGTTTTACTTGGTTTGACTTCCATTTCACCATTGACCAAGTCAGTAACAATTCCAACTGAAGTAGAAGATGGGTTTTCTGAGGAAACACCGCCATTAACCATGAACAGCTTCTTGGAAACATTGGAACCAAATTCTTTGGAACCATCTGCAGCATCATCTTCTTTAGCTGTAGAAACTAATGATGCTAGAGCTGCACGAGCAGCAAGAGGACTGAGTCGGAACTTATTATTAGTTGGAAGCTCCTCAAGAATGGTATTGACGAGAAAATGTGGGTCTTCAACATCCAAATCCTTGTGCGCCTTCTTAAGATCCATGCTTGGGGGCTTAGGATGATCCTTCTCAAGTGAAACTTGCTTGTCTTTGTCTTTATCAGACCTATTACCTTGTTCACTGAGTTCTTGTCCCTTTGTGAAAACTGTGTTTACAAGAATAAGAATTAGTAAAGTATAAGCTATAAATCCATTACATGCTATATAATTCTCTTTAATATTTGAAATTTTAAATATCAAAATGATAATGATATACGAAACTGGTAAATGAAACATGCTACATGCTTAAGCAAAAAAAAAAAAATATCAATCAATCAGGTTAGTTACAGACCTTGTACGCCAAATATTATATCCTTCAGGATCCCTTCATTGGGTTTATGAGCCATATGCTGATGAAAGGTAAAGCAGTATTTCGGCAATCTCCTAGCATAGGGAAAAGGAAAATCAGAAATATCTACAGTCTGCTCAAGGAAATCACTGTAAATTTGGAAATTACTTTATGAAAGAAAAAGAAGAGCAGATCATCTGGACATTTCTTATTAAAGCGTTGGCAATTCTATCTCTTTTCTTGTTGAAACATCAGAATTAAAGTTTCTGCATTCTGATGAAACAGAGCTTAAAGACAAATATAATCATGAAGTTTCATTCACCAATGTATGTTTCCAGAATCCGTCGGTGTTGACTGCTGAACATGATACATATATGTACATTTTTTTAATGGACTTCTGAGTATGATATTAAAACAGACAATAGTCAAGGTTAGTGACTATCCATCATATACATGGGGAAAACAATAACATCAACCCCGGTTATGAGACATTGTTGCTCGAACATACAAACAGATAGAGTTCCAAAAAACAATTATGGAAATATGCATTTCAGTTGCAAATTTAATCCTTGAAAAATATAATCAGTGCACAAGGGTTCAATTCACGGGTAAAATTCAACTTTGCTGATTGCACGAAGTAAACGAAAAGTTATGCAGGGGCCACAACTTAAGAAAAGAGTAATCGAGTTTGTCTGTCTTAAGATGACTTAAGAGTATACCGGTCGCCTTCACTCACAAGTTCGGACTTTTGAGACAGTTGGTTAAGGCGTACGTCTTAAGTCTCACATGGTATCAGAGCGCGCAGGTTCAAATCCTGGCGACGTTGAAAATATTGATACACTCCCATTAAAGACCGAGGTCGGGCACTAAACCCATGGGTAAACCGATGTTCATAAACATCAGTTTAAGGGAGGATCTTAAGATGACTTAAGAGTATACCGGTCGCCTTCACTCACAAGTTCGGACTTTTGAGACAGTTGGTTAAGGCGTACGTCTTTAAGTCTCACAGTCTGGACTAAGCATGAAAGGTACTGACCCAAATGGAGGAGGAATCCTTAACCGCAGTTGCAGAAACACTACAGCAAACCCGAATTTGAGATGATTGAGGTCGATTACGCGAACTTAAAAGAGGATCAAGGATTTTATCATCATCAGTTCTAAGTTCACTCTACCCAAAATATACTAGCTACCCCATGCAAAGATACTACCAGGATCGTCAATCTGCACCATCTAGGTAGAAAATCAGACGACAACGAAAGCAGCGGACAAGTAGAACATCAACAGGTCAGCTAAAAATGGAAACAGAGAACAAGTGGAACATCAAGAGGAACAGCTAAAAATTGAAACCACTAATCAGCTCCAGTGATGAGAAATCGAAGCTCCAGATTTCAAGTGATACATTGTTCGATATAGCCAACAACAATGATTGAACTCGAAGTATGGTGATCGGGAGAAAATTAAATGATTATTGCAAAATGACGAATTTACAATACAAAAGATGAAGAACATTGACCTGATTTAGAGAGTAGGGAGCTGAACTGGAGATCGCTGAGACCTCGCCGGAGAGATAGGCGAGGCGGCGAGGGGAGAGAGGACTGGAGCTTCTGTTCGGACCTCGACTCAAAGTAGACCGGGCCTTTTTGCTACTGAGGTAAAAAAAACTCTGGAGCAGAGAGTATAGACGAGTTGCGGTCTTATGGGACTGAACTTTGACTGGGAATTTTTGTAAGGGTTAATTACAAAAAAACAAACCCAACTTTGGACCAAAACCAAAAAACAAACCGAACTTTTTTTTTTTCCAAAAGCCAAACCGAAGATTACGAAATGAGCAATTAGGAAACCCGACCCAAACAGCCGTTAATTGTCGACGGAAATGTTAACAGTTTGGATTCGAAATTAAAAAAGACGGTTCTGCCCTTACAACTGACTTGTTAATTTTCCCTCTTCAACCTATTGAACCTTCCCAGCGAAGGTGTGCCCGACTCCGGCGAATGTTTGCCCGACTCCTGCGAAGGTCGAAGTCTCCCTCGAAGGTCTGCTCGTTGCTGCGGTTCGAAGCGAAGCGATTCCGAGCTTTCCAAGTTGGCCAATTACAAGAAATCGGTATGAATTGCTGCAATTCGGGGTGAATTGCTGCAATTCGGGGTGAATTGCTGCAGTTCGGGGTTCCAATTTTTCGAGGAAACAATAAAATCGGTATGAATTGTCGATTTGGGGGAGAAGAGGGAACCCTAATTTGAAGAACAACTTCAAATCTTCAATCCTAAGGGCATAACCGTCATATCCAATTTCGACTCCAAAACTGTTACAATTTCCGTCGAAATTAACGTCTGTTTGGTTCGAGTTTCCTAATTGCTCATTTCATAATCTTCGGTTTGGCTTTTGGAAAAAAAAAAAGTTGGGTTTGTTTTTTGGTTTTGGTCCAAAGTTGGGTTTGTTTTTTGGTAATTAACCCTTTTTTTAAAGTAATAAATGTAATTTTTTTTTTTGGTCATGAATAAGATTTTACTTAGAATAAACCAGGCTCGTCACCCGAGTCTCTATTACAATCATCGAAAATAAGCTTACTACGAGGGAGTGGGGGTTTTTCAACTCAATCATGAAGACTCACTCCCATTCTAAATTGATGCGCAATCCAATTTGCACATTCGTTTGCACTGCGTGGTATTGCTTTCCATTCGACTTGTTGAATACCCATCGCTTGATCTCGTATGTTACCACACACCGTACTTATGCGCCATATATTCAACGATCCGTTTAGTTGGCTTACCACGTTCGTCGAGTCTGATTCTATCTCGATGTAATTCCATCCATGGTCCTTTGCAACCTTTATTCCCCAACATATTGCCTCGACCTCAAGTTCATCGGTTCCTTGTCCCGTCGTCCTTAGATCAAAACCACTGATTGGTTTCCCGTTCACGTCTCTTGCAATCACCCCAATGCCGCTTCGTTTTGTTTGAGGGCACCACGATGCGTCACAGTTAATCTTTACGTACCCGGACTTCGGTTTTTGCCATTTGCTTACTTCACTTCTTGCTGGTGCTGGTATCTGCAGCTTTGGCTTTTGTGTTTCCTCGGCCATCCTTCTTCTCGCTTCTGCAATCACTGTTAGGGGGTCTAGTTATGTCCCTTCAAATACTACACTACATCGTTGGCGCCAGATCACCCAACAAGTCCATAAGAATAGTTACCAGCGATGCTCATTTTCTGCTGTGTTTTCCCCAGGTTCATCCCTTCGTTCCAACATCCATTCTGCCATAGAGTTGCGGTTCTTGTGATTTCTCTCCAGACCAAGCGCACCGATCCAGATCATCTCCGTCCACGGGCACCTGAAAATCATATGTTTTGTGTCCTCCACCATTCCACACATTTGGCAACACTGACTCACCTCCATTCGTCGTCTGGTCAGGTTTGCCCTCACCGCCAGTGAATTCGAAACCATTCTCCAGATGAAGTTCTTCAGTTTTGGTGTTGTCTGCGTTGTCCAGATGCTGTTCCAGACGGTGGTAACTCTGTTGTCCTGCCTTGTCAGGTCTGGTGGGTGGCCTTCCTGTGCAGCTCAGATTTTGTGGTATACAGACTTGACCGTGGCTCGGCCATCTTCCGTATAGGGCCAAATCAACTCGTCTGGTCTCGGCACTACTGGGAGAGGTAGCTGGAGAATGTGCACCGCATCAGTTGGACTGGTCATAGCTCGTACACGTTCTTCGTTCCATGATCCATTGTTGTTCAGCAGTTCCGCCACCTTTGCATGTTGTTGTTCCCTGTCCCGGTTCTGTGGATCGAGCTGCCACCCACGTTTATTGTAGAGCCACTTATCTTCATGAATGCTAATATTAGTGCCATCTCCAATGATCCATAGACCCTCCTTCACTAGATTATCTCGACCACAAAGAATGCTTGCCCATCACCATGAAGCCCGAGCACCCTTACTTGACGAGGTGATCTCTCCCCTAGGGTAGTATAGTCCTTTTAGCACTTTCACCATAGCGAGTTCAGTTCCTTGAAAATACGTGCTGTCATCTTTGTTAGCAATGACGTGTTGAACATCTCAAGTTCCCTGAAACCTTGGCCACCTATCTCCTTTGTTTGTGCTAGGGTCTCTCATCTCTTCCAATGGATCTTGTTGCCTTCCGGTGTATTTCCCCACCAGAAGTTGGCTATTAATGCATTAATCTCCGAACACCACGTCTTTGGTATCTTGAATAAGCTCATCACATAGGAGGGTATCGTTGTTATTACCGACTTAATGAGGATCTCCTTTCCTGCTTGGTTTAAAGTCTTGACTCTCCATCCATTCAGTTTCTCTTTGATTCGGTCTTTGAGATATCCAAGGGCCTCTTTTTTTGATTGCCTCCAAACTGTTGGTAGCTCGAGATATTTCCCTGGTGTCCTCTCTCTCTTGATGTAGAGTTCTCCCTCAATCGCCAGGCTTAGGTTCTCATCAGCTCCTTGGTTGAAAGTCAAGGACAATTTGTTCTCATTCACCCTTTGGCCCGAGTTCCTGCAATACTTTGTGATGACCTCCTTTAGACGTTGTGCATTCTCCACTATTCCCTGGATGAAAAAAAGAGAATCATCTGCAAAGAATAAGTGGTGGAGTTCCGGGCACCCTTTCTTGAGTTTCAGTCCCCTGATTCGTCCTTGTGAGACCTCCTGTTCAATCTGTCGGGAGAGCACATCCGCCAAGAGGATAAACAAGTAGGGTGATAGTGGATCCCCCTGTCTGATCCCCCTCGTCGGATAGATATCTCTTGTTCGGTCCCCATTGACTAGCACCCGGTATGTTGTTGTTGTGATGCACGCCCTCATCCATGTGATCCATTTGTCCCCAAAGCCTCTTTTTGCCATGCTCCTTAATAGGAACTCCCATTCGACCCTATCATACGCCTTCTACATGTCTAGTTTGAGTGCACATTCCACTCTAGAGGCGCCATTTGAGGCCTTCAGGTGGTGGAAGACTTCATGAGCCACCAATATGTTGTCCTGAATCAAACGACCTGCCACAAATGCACTCTGATAGAGGGTGATAAGTTCTAATAAGTAGGTATTCAACCTATTCACCAGAACTTTTGATATAACTTTATACGTAAAGTTGCAAAGGCTTATGGGTCTAAATTTCGATGCATGTGTTGGGTTTGGATTTTTTGGAATCAATGTAATATCAGTTTGATTAAGGGAAGGCGGAAATATACATGTTTCGAGAAAGGCCTTGACTGCCGTGAAAACGTCGGGTCCCACAGTGTTCCAGTTCCTTTGATAGAACAACCCCGAAAACCCATCCGGCCCAAGTGCCCTCGACCTTCCCAATTGGTGAACCGCTTGTTTAACCTCTTCCATAGTGACACCCTTCTCTAACTCTGAGTTCATCTCATCGTTTATTTGCTTCTGTACACAATCTAGTACGTCCTCATCACGCTGGGAGGTTTCTGATTCGAATGTAGCCCTGAAATGGTGGAATATTTCTTTTTTGATGTCCTTTGCATGTGTAATCCACTGCCCTTTGTCATCTAGTATCCGATCAATATGGTTCCTTCTCCTTCGGGTGTTAGTGGTCATGTGGAAGAAAGTTGTGTTTCGGTCACCCTCCGTCAACCATTTGACTCGAGCCCTCTGTTTCCAGTAAAAATCCTCCCTCCTCCATAGTGCCCGGATTCTATTTTTCAGACTCATCTCATCTTCACTCGTCTCATGGTTCGGGCTGTGTTTGCCTATTTCTTTGAGGCGGTTCGTCGCTTTCCTTATCTCGGTTTTGTTGTTTCCAAAGTTCGTCACACTTCAGCGCATTAGTCTTCTTCGACAATTGTCAAGTTTTGGCCACAGTTGACTTCCATGCGGCCTAACACTCGGTTGCGCCCAAACCCGGTTGACCACCTCTTTGCACTCAGGATGTTCGAACCATATTTTCTCAAATCTGAACCCTCTTTTTCTCCTTTGGGTCGGTCGGTCAAGGTTCATGATCAAAGGTGAGTGGTTTGATCCGATAGCTACCTCATTCATGCATTGTGTGTTTGGAAAGGTTGTCGCCCACTCGCAATTAATACGAATCTGATCAAGCCTCTCATAGATGCGATCCCCTCCCTTTCGGTTGTTGCACCATGTGAACCTTTGTCCCTTGGACCCTAGGTCCTTCATCTCAATGTCTTGGATCATATCATTAAACTCATCCATCAACCTTTGATCTTTTCGTCTCCCTCCTTCCTTCTCATGATGATGTGATATTATGTTAAAATCTCATTGGCAAGCCCGGCTTGCGTTTCTTGTTCTTTTTATCATTCGCAGTTCGGACCAGTTTTCCTTTCGAAGGCGATCGTTCGTGTCCGCATATATCCAAGTGACATAAATGGAGTCTTGCTTATTCTTCATCCACACTTTCGTATCTATCATGTTCGGGGTTGCTTCAAGAATTTTTATCCTTGTGCCCTCCTTCCACCAAAGGGCCAAACCCCCCCGATATGCCCCGTGGTGGTACGTAGAAAGAGTAGTCCAATCCCATCTGGTTTTTGATCCGTTCACAGAAGATATCATTATTCTTTGTCTCCATTAGAAATACAATATCTGGTTGATACCTTCCGAGGAGGTCTTTCAAATGTCGAATTGTCAAGGAAGACCCCAGCCCCTGACAATTCCAACAGGTTGTGCTCATTGATCCCGTGTGGCTGTTGTGGGACAGCCACAGAACCCTGGTTTGTGGTTTCCTCGGTACATGCGTTCTTCTCCTCTTGAGCCGCCTCCATGAGACGTCTCATTCTTAACGCGGTCTTCATAGGGTCCCTAGCAACCCTCAGTTTCACTTTGTATTTTCATCTGTTTGTCTCCTTTGTCTTCTCCTTACTCTCGGTATATGGATCTGTTTTAGATAAGCAGACCCTCTTACGCCCCTCATCTTTAGAACTCTCTTCCTCATCACGGCTCCTCTTTAGCTGCATCTTGTTCATAAACGGTTTGAGCCCCGTGGTATACTCCATCGCCATGTCGGTCCCTTGTTTCTCAGGGGAGTCGGGCGGTGTCTCGACAGTATAGTCGCGGATTTCCCATGGTTCCGTTCTCTCATCTCCTTGGTACATGTGGCTGGGTAGGTGAGTAATCCGCGGTAAAGACTGGTTAGGGCTGGGATGGGGCAGTTGTTCCTTAGGTATCCTTATCACCTTCGCAATATCCATCGTGTGCAGTTTGTCAACTGGGTTCTAGGGGTTACGATAGGGTAGATGGCGCGTTAGGTTTATGGAGGGGTAGCGTCGTCTGGCCAGGGTTGTGTTACAGGTCTCCATGTGGTTAGGGGTTTGTGTTGGGTAGGGTATGATGGAGGTCTCTTCTAGGGTTTTATTTAGGTCGATGGTTGGGCTTGGTTGATTGGTCTCCATTTGGTTTGGATGTGGGATTTGGATCTCCTCAGCTGCATACAAAGTTTCGGGGGTTTCCACCGTGTTGTATGCATCCCCCTGCCCTTTCCCGTGCTCGTCTGCAGCTTCCATGAATTCCTCAGCACACGGTGGTTCATTCTGATCCCCTTCCTTCTCTTCCCTGACACCACATTCCTTTGCTTCGTTCATTATATCGTACCAGGATTGCCACGGTGTCGATTGTTTTGGTTGCCCTTGTCTGAAGCTGCTTCCCCCGATGACACTAGCTCTGGTAGGTTTTTGACGTGCGACTGTCGTCCAAGGTCCATACATTGGAAGACCCAGTTTCTCCTCCGACCGAACCACGACTGCCCGAGACACTTGAGTCGTGTGCCCTAGCTTCCCGCACCCGTAACAGTAGTCTGAGAGTCTCTCATATTTGATGTTCGCCCACTGATCCTGACCCTTTGAGTTGGTCCACCAGAACCCGGGCATCAAGGGATTGTCAATGTCCACCTCAACCTTTAGTCGGATATAGGTTCGGTGGACATTTTCAACCTCTTCCTCAGTTTCAATAAACGTCCCGATCAGATCCCCTATTATCCGAGCACTCTCACAACTAAATGTCTCTAGGCCTAGATCATGAACTTGGACCCAGAATTGCACTTTTTTTGAAATTGATGAGCGTCATTCCTATACTCAGTTCCCATTTCTTAATACTCAGGCAATGTCCTTGGACGGACCATGGTGACAAGTCAAGTATTTGCTTCCTATCCTCAGCATTTTCGAATTCGAACATAACAATTCTATCCGTTAAATCTAAAATCGTGACTAACCCGTACCGCGACCAAGCCAGTTTCAGCACGCTATGAATCGCCGACGCCTTCACTGGCTTCTGAGGAATGATCGTACCAACATAGCGTTCATTCTGAGCAAGTCGAGGGTTAAACGGTAATGCAACTGCTCGTTTCCGGGGTTGTTCCTTCTCGCCAGAACTGCCACTGCGATTGCTCGTCATGGTAACACTGTGGTCCCAGCGATGTCACGGTAGTCTCGAACCTAACCTGCACAAACAGATATAGAACCAAAAAAACAGGGCACATGGGTAGAGAAGTTGGGTCTCACTCAGGTGAGCTCGTCCCCCAGGTTGGGTGTTGTTCGGACAGGCTCGGGGGTCCTTTATCATTTCTTGATCGGCGACCCTGCGAGTCCGGCGCTGCAACTTCTCTGACTGCTTTCCGTAACTTACAGAAGGTGGAAGATGCAGTTGCCCTAACTTGCTTCAGCTACGTCGCCTCTCTCTATACCTTGCATGAGTTCAATTGTTCTCATTGGCTGAGTGTCACCATAACTTTGGCATCTTCGATGGTGTATAGAGATTTGTCAATTGGAATTGAATGCTTCCGAAAAAATCGGCAGAGGAGTCGCTCACTTGGTCGTAAACTTGGAGAGAGAGAGGGCGCGTGGGACACACTTGCTCACGGATTAGAAAAAAAGTTCCAAAAAATAATAAATGTAATTAGAGAGAAAAAAAAAAGTAAAAACATTATAAAAAAGGGTTAAATAGTTCGGTTATTTTAAAAGACCGAATTAAGATTAAAATAGTATTATTTTTAGAAAGTATTATACTTGTACAAGCATTTTAGTCGGGTCCTTCCAATCCACTCAGCACATCTTTCAGTCCCTCCCGCCACCGTTCTCACCGCCGCAGCGACGGGGGTTGTCTGGTCTACTCCGTCTCCGTTGCACACGACTACAAATTTTCCTCTGTCTCTCCTCTCTCTATTTGTACTTTCTAGATTTCCGAAACCCTATCCGACGTCCGTTTCTTCAGCAATGAAACGAACCCACATTCCTCATTTCCTTGATCGGCCGTGTCTCCCTCCTCTATTGATCCTCACCTCACTCTGCCTTTTGCTCTTTCTGTCCCTTTCCTTATCCTACAATCGATCCAATCACCAACCTGGACTCTCTTCTCAAGCCCGAAGCTTCGTCTCCAATTCCGAGCTGTCGGATCTTCCGAGGTTCGCGTACTTGATTACTGGCACTAAAGGCGAAGTAGCTCGAGTCAGGAGACTGCTACAGGCGGCATACCACCCTAGGAACTACTACCTGCTGCATCTGGATCTAGAAGCGCCAGAGAGCGAGAGGATCGAGCTCGCCAAGTACGTGAAGTCGGAGAATGCGTTTAGACAGTTCGGGAACGTGATGGTTATCGGCAAGGCGGATCTGATCACGTATAGGGGTCCGACTGAGATTGCTTCAATGCTTCATGCAATAGCAATTTTGTTGAAGAAAGCGAAGGATTGGGACTGGTTCATTAATCTGAGCTCGTCTGATTATCCTCTTGTCCCGCAGGATGGTTAGTATTGTTGGAATGATGCTTCTTTACTTTGAAAAAAAAAACTTTTATTATATTAATTGATTGAAGTTTCTGCTGAAGAAAACGGTGAAGCAAATTCGGTAATTTACACATATTGAGTGGAGTAATCAAACACAAATGAGGAATTACAATGACAGCTCTAAGTTATGGAGCTAGCCTCCTTGAACACAAAATATCATAAACCGCCAATTTCGGAATTGAATTGATTAACAAGTCTTGCTTTTAAGTAGCTCAAAATTACTACTGTATGCCAATTGATGATATAAAAAGATTTGGATTTGCTAAAGTACCTATACTGGGATTGAAGGAGCAGTACTTAAGTTTCATTGTATGAAGCAGCATATTTCATAGAATACTTGTAGCCAGATTGAGTTTTACTGAATTAGTTGCAATGGAACTAGAATTAGATTTACTTAATGTGGCTCAGCAATTCAAAAATGGGTATCCTGGCCAAAAGTGTATAGCTTGTAATTAAGGATGCAAAATTTGGTGTCATTTAGTGAGGTCGATCAAATTCAGGATTTTTGTAAGTTCAGCATTCTATGCTTCATGGACTTGGTAAGGAGGAATTGTCTGGTTAAGGTGGGATTGGGTAATTAACTATCTAAGTATCTATATATTCCATAAACTAGAGAAGCGCTAAAGAAGTTATTAGATCCATTCTTATCCAAAAGAAAGTGAGATCATAATTCATGTATAATTATGAGAACACATTGTCTGTATGCCTTTCTTTTACTGTATTGGAAGATGAAATTTTCTTCTGAACATTGTCCATTTAATATCTTGGCTCCAGATTTACTTCATATGTTCTCTTACTTGCCAAGGGATCTGAATTTTCTCGAGCACAGCAGTGACATTGGCTGGAAAGAGTGAGTATGAAGTTCTTGTTCTTCCTATTGGTTATTGCTTTTCAGCATTTGATTTACTAGTGCTGGTTCTTTCTTCTGTTGCAGGGCTCAAAGAGCAAGGCCTATCATTATTGACCCCGGGTTGTACCACGCAAAGAAATCGGGGGTATTTTATGCCAAAGAGAGAAGATCGCTACCTGCTTCTTTCAAGCTATTCATGGGTATTAAAGCACATCCTGATACTGATAGAACCAAATTAGGAGATGTATGAGACTTTGTTAATTGCATGATCATTTCGTTATTTCTAATCTTTAGGTCTCTATCTATTCAGGATCGACATGGGTGATGCTGACGAGGCAGTTCCTCGACTTCTGCATCTGGGGATGGGATAACCTCCCTCGAACTCTCCTCATGTACTACGCTAATGTCCTCTCATCCCCAGAAGGCTACTTCCACACAGTCCTCTGCAACCACAAAGACTACCAGAACACAACAGTGAACCATGACCTTCATTACATCAAGTGGGACAACCCTCCAAAGCAGCACCCGATTACATTAACAACACAACATTTTGATGACATGATCCAGAGCGGTGTCCCATTTGCTCGTGAGTTCAACAAAGACGATCCTGTTCTTGACAAGATCGACAAGGAGCTGTTACGCAGATCGGTGGGTCAGTTCACGCCAGGAGCTTGGTGCATGGGACCTAGCAATAGTAACGATCCTTGTGCGGTTTGGGGGAGTCTGAATGTTGTTAAACCCAGTGGCAGCTCGAAAAGGCTGGAAAAATTGCTGGTAGACCTCCTTGATTCGGAAAATTTCAGAAAGAAACAGTGTGTATAACTCGAAATCATGGTGGATTCTGCATCTGAAAAGGGAGTTGTAATTATCTGATGGTCTTGGATCAAGTGTAACATGATTGAGAGATGACTACAGGTTCAAAATTGATGTACAATTGATTTACATATTTAGCTATATACGTTTGTCATTGTTAGATGTTAGTTTAAATTTGTGGTATTTAGTTATTTATGTTTAAAAAATGTTATTATTTGTTCAAGTTGACTAACAAAAGTGGATAGAAAATTACATGAAATAAGAAGTTCAATTGAACAAAAAAATTTGTTTTAGGGTACAATTTTTAACTTAAAATTGTATTTTCTAAGTTCAATCAAAATAATATATATTTTTCCAACTATCACTTTTTAAAGCAGAAAAATTGAATAAAAAGTAGAAGATAAACTAATTATTAATATTTTAAAACTTAAGTGAATATTAATTAATACGTCATTAAGTTATTTATTATTTCCTTAAATTTAAAAAAAAATTCTTGGCAGTGTCATGTGATTGGGTTAATTATCAAATAGGTAGCCGAACTTGACATAGTTTGGCAAGTAGGTACTCAAACTTTTTTTTGCCGCAAATAGGTTACCGAATTTTTAAAAATGAGCAAATAGGTTACGGGCATTAATTTTTCCATTGGTTTGTGACGGAAACTGACTCAAAAACCGATTCAGAACTTGTTCGATCGAACCACTTTATTTTTAATGTATAATTTAATTATATGTCAAACACATGCATGACTCAGCCCTAAACCCTGACTCAACCCTAAACTCTATATCAAGTTATGTATGCGTTTGGTATATAAATCATATATTTTTTTTAAAAAAAGTGATTTAATTGAACCGATTTTGTAGAGATTTTTGAGCCGGTTTCCGTCACAACCCAACGAAAAAATTAACGTCAGTAACCTATTTGCTAATTTCTAAAAATTTGGCAACCTATTTACGACAAAAAAAAATTTGGGTACCTTCTTGTCAAAACCTTATTTTATCATTTCTAATGACATTGTCTGCTACACATTTAGGGGCTCATATGTAAATAATCCAACATTTCTCAATCTACCTGCATGAAAATTGAAAAAAGCGTATCGAATGTGCGATAACCTGTTGGCAAAAAAAAACAATGTGCGATAGTCCGCATTATGTAGAGAGAGAGACACCTTTTTTCTCTCTCTACATCAATCAAAACATGAAATAAAGAAGCTTATAGATCAAGGAAGCATAGCATAAACTTCTCAAAACCCTAAAAATAACTACTGAAACAGAAAAGAGACATCAAGTGATCAAACATAGATATAGTAGCAAACTATTGGGGAGAAATAAAACCACACAATCTTATATATATGGAAAATTGTGGATAGTCATGTTGCCTTGTATAATTTTAAATTTAAAAATATAACTACTTTCAATTTAGTCATTTAAAAAATTATATTTGTCATTTCTAAAAAACAAATCTTCACTAAAATAAATTTCTCGTTTTTTTAATATATTTTTGATATAGTATATATGTACATTAATCATTATATATAAATTATGATATACAATTTTATGTTTGAAAATTAGTTTTAAATAACACTCTTTTCGTACTTATTTAGTTTTTTAGTGAATCCTCATTTAAAATTTTATAATTTCATAATCTATATCTGAATTTTAGATCTAGGGTCTCACATATTCATTTAAGTTTTTACTTTAAAAAATATATTAATTACATTTTTCAAGTTTTGATAAATTTGGTATAAATATTAAACACTTTATTGATCTTATCTTAAAATCAGGCTATATCACTGTTATACTAAAAGTCCTCTTCTTTATTTTGTACTCGTCTCTGCTATATATTATTCTCCAAGATCTCTCCTTCCTTCTTCTTTTATTTGTATATCTCTCTGGTTGATGCGATTCTCCACTATATCAAAAACCCATCAACCTTTAGAAAAGAGAGAATTAAAGATCTCTCTTTCACAGAGCAGCAATGGTGTTTTCTTCCATTCCACCTTATCTTGATCCTTCCAACTGGCATCAGCAGGTGATGAGCCTCTTCTTCTTCTTCTTCTTCCTCTTCCATTTCCATTTCCATGGTTATCTTTCTCTAAAAGAGAAAACGCAACACTTGGAAAAATATATTCTTCTTGTTACTTTAACTTTGTGTTAATTCTTCTTTCTTGAATATACTTGAAATATTTGGTTTCGAATTCTTCCCTTTCTCTTTTAATTCTTGTTTCTTTTACAGACACCACACAATCATCATCATCTGAATCAGTCAGGAGGTAGTACAAACAATTCTTACCATCTCCCACAGCCGCCCACTATACCACCACCGCCGCCGCCGCCTTATCAGCCTCATGACATCGGCTCCATCAGATCAGGATCCATGTCTGACCGGGCCCGACAAGCGAACATTCCGATGCCCGAGGCACCGCTCAAATGCCCTCGATGCGATTCCACCAACACAAAGTTCTGCTACTTCAACAACTACAGCCTCTCCCAGCCACGCCACTTCTGCAAGGCCTGCCGGAGGTACTGGACAAGGGGAGGAGCTCTTAGGAGCGTTCCTGTCGGAGGTGGATGCAGGAGAAACAAGAGGTGCAAGGGGAGCAGCTCCAAATCTCCGGCCACCAGCAGTGACAGGTCTGCCAGTGTCGGTGCCTCCGTCAGTGGAGTCATATCTGGTGTAAGCAGCAGCCTTGGCCATGGGTCTGGGATTATAGGGCTTGGAGGAGTTCACCTTCCTTCTCTAAGGCTCATGCCTCCTCTACAATACTTGACCGACTTCAGCTCAGGAGAAATGGGTATGAATTTAAACTCCGGCATCATGCCTCCATCACTGGGAGGTGGCTGCTCGAACTTTTCACCCTCTGTAACCACCTTAGGTAGCGGCGGTGGTAGTGGCGGTTATCTCTTAGGAGGCACCATGGAGCGGCTGAGATTAGCTCATCAATCGTCCCAGTTTCCCTTTCTGAATGCATCCAATAATCCTTACCCGTTTGACGGAAATTTAGAGCCGACGGCTCCGGTGGCTCCAGTGAAGATGGAAGACAGCAACCACAACAACCCTAATAACAACAACAACCAAGAGCTCAACTTGTCGGGGCAGTTCCTAAGAATGATGAATCCACCTGAAAATGATCATCAGTTTCAATGGAACACAAGTACTCCATGGACGGATCTTTCGGATTTCAGTTCTTCCTCGACGACTAATAATCCGCCATAGAAAGACGATTAAAGATTCTAAGTTCATCGGAGAATAGGGAGCGAGTACCTTAGCTTCCAAGCTTCACTTTTGGTCTAATTTGCTTCCTCTCAAACCCCAACTCATCATACGATACTCACTAGTTAATTATATTATATGTGGATCATCATTAACTTCAAGCAAATTAGGATTTACAACTATGTAAGGAGCTAGTGACGCATGGATCAAACCCTAGACATACTTTTTTATGTTTCTTTCCTTGTTCGTTTTTTGGGGTGTTTTAATCACAAACACGATATCTTTGTCCATTTTTCCGGTTCCATTTATTACGATATGACGATACAAACACAAGCAATGAAGATCAACGGAATTCAATATATAAATATATATATATATAGTATTTAGGGTTTTCAAAAGGATTATAACCTTCAGGATCCTACTTCGAAGAAGATAACAACCCTTACAATTTAATTATAAAGGGTCACCTTGATTACTAGATATGGTTTGTAGTATGGTACGAAGCAAAAAACTTATTTTTTGGATTCAATAGATTGAAAGAAAATGGATCTCGTATATGTATAAGTACATATATACATTATATTCTAATATGATGCATTTGGATTAAAGTTGTTTTGATTGTTCCCTCGCTAGTTAACCCGACACACACACTGTGACCTCTTTATTTATCCCCGACAGAAGCTCTAACATGGTTTCCCTACCAAACACTGCAAAAAGATTAGTCGTCTGTCAATATATATATATATATCCAATTCAAAGTTGAGTCAAAAGTTTGGCTTTGTCAGCTCTTCTATGTCCTGTTATAATGTTTGAAGATAGAAGCTTTAAAAGGAGCGAAAGGAATGTATATGTATAAATAAAAATCTCTCAGAATTCAGTACCCAAAATCTTCTTCAGATGACCGATCGACCAAATGTTGTCTTTCCATCGTCCCCCTCTCCCATCCTTGTCCTTTGCTTTTCCTTCAATATATATTTTACTATGGTGTTGGTGTCTTTTCTCCCTCTCCTGTGAAAGTATGACAAAACAGATTTACCCAGCTAGGGTTTATAAGAAGCTGAACTTCCAATGTCTCAAAAGCATCACCCAATCAGATTGGCCTTGGGAGCTTGGGTTTAGTTAGTATTATCAAATGGGGGGTTCGCTCTCAATCATACATATCTGAGAAAGTAGAGCTATTTCAATGACATTCATTCCTCTGTAAAAATACGAATTCTGGGATCCGTTTATCAATGATTTACTAAAATAACAACCATAACTGTAAGCTCATATGGGAACTGTCAGTCGTCCAAGGATTTGAATAGATTAGATCGGAAATTCCCATGATCAAACAAACAACTATGATCTTCTTCCCTAGCTGATAAAAATATTAAATTTAAAAAATCCAATGGAGTGAGCTATTAATAATGGCTTCCAAGAGATAAGAAGAAGAAGAAGAAGAATATTGCAGTAATTTTGTAATAATGTGAATCAACTCAAGCCTGCTGATGATTGAGAGATGGGGAACAGAGCCAAAATCGAGGGAGAGACAAGAAAGAAGTGATGAAGACGTTGATTTTGAATGAATGTGGGGCTAAAGACGAGGAAGGAGGAGGAGTGACAAAACAACCTCAAAAGACGCTAAAATCTGTTATATGAACATTCTGCTGTTTTGGAAAAAAAAAAAAAAATTGCTGTTTGTTTGATTGTCTTTGTCTTAACTCTTAAACATAGACTGACTTTAACTGTTTTCGTTTTTATTTTGGATAAATTTCCTATTTGAGTCAATATTACTTTTCGTTTAAATTTATTATTTAGTTATTTAAGTTTAAAAATATTACTTTTATATTTAAATTATAATTTGTTGAAATTTTACTACTTTAATTTAACGAGTCTTGCATATAATTATTGAATTAGTTTTTTTTTTTGGCCATCCAAGAATTAATCTTGGTTACATTGAGAATCGATCTCGTGACCTCTTGCTTAGAGGTGATACCGTTGGATCAAGTGTCCGTTTTGAATTAGTTGAAGTATCGTAAAAGTTCTCTATTAAAATTATAGTACTTGCCTTTTACAGCTATGCAATAGAGAACAAATGACAAAGAAATCCGACGTCGACTAATTGATGAAATGATTTAGTAGTGATCACATTTTCAAACATAGGTAATTATTTAACAACGTAAAAAAAAACAAAATGTGACCAAATATGTATATAACTCTTTATTTTTTTTCTTAAAAGAAGTCCAAGAGTTGAAAAAAACATGAAAGAATAAAACGTGTAAATAATTTTGAAAACATTTTTAGCAATATTCAGTCTTTTTTTATTTTATATTCGTGTCCTTAATTTTGAACTTTTTTTTTTGTCATTTTTAATACAGTACTGCTAAACAAATTTCAGGGTTGTAGATTTGGTTGGGGGGACAAGATACATAATTTGATTTACTAAGTTTTGGTAAAAAAAAATATATATATAGAAACGACTCTCGCAATATCGAAAAAAAAAAGTTTTGGTCAAAAAAGATGTTCTTGTTTTCCTGTCAGGACTATGATTAGAATAATAGAATGTCCCTAAGATACTGTCTTTTGACTCCTTTTCTTTCTCCATTTCGTATGATTTACGGGAGACGATACTATATTTATTATATTTGACTCACTAGATACTTCAATTATAGGGAATTAGAAAGAAAAAACAATATATACAAAGAAAGTGTAAAATTTATATTTACAAAAAATAAGTCATAGTAAAACCTCAAGTATATTTTAAATCTAAATTTATTTATGCTAATTAAGTTAAATATATAATCACGTATGGCTAAATAAGTAATTCTAAGATTTAAATGTAATTCCAGAGTTTGTGGCCTTAAATGCCTTTTACTTTGCCACTAATGGTAATGTCGATTTTCAACTTTAAAAAGTACTACAACAAATTATAATACTAATTATATTATGTTATTTTAATATATATATATATATATATATTAGTTTTATTTACTATAATATTAAGTAATTTTGAATAACACAACTAAACAGTAATAATATTTGTTACTGCTCTCGTATATAAAAAAGAAGTAATTTGCACTCATAAAAACATAAATGTACAATATTTTTTTTGCCCAATTGAGAATACGCTATACTCAATCGGATTGTATTAGTCTAATACGCGAGATTGTATTATGACACGACACGATTGTCACCCCTATATTAGACAAGTGAAAACAATTGTTCGAGCTTAAAGCGTTATAATATTAATTGGTATTAAAGTCGACCCATGATTATGATCGAGTTTGCAAGGTCGGACCATGCTAACATGAGAAAATAGTTAACTCAAGATTTCAGTGAGATATGATATTATATATTTCTAAATTATTTATATAACTATAACAAATTAAATGTATACTTTTTATTAATATATATATTTTATATAAAAAGAAATATTCAATATTGTGATATAATTTTTTATTTAAATAAAAGTTATCTAAGAATTAGTATATATCAATCAAGTGATACTAAAGTAAATAAACTATTATTTGTAGTTGTGAATCTGTAAAACTTAAAGGGACTTAATTAGTAGCCCAGGGAATTCTGATAAATAAATAATGAATGAATTGATTTTTTTTATCAAAGAAGTGTACCGTTGAAGGAAGGAATCTGCATGCAATTCTTTTGTTTAATTAACTAATTTTATTTTCGAAAAAAAAAAAGTTGTCTGTCTGAGAACAGATCATCGATTAAAACCTTGACTAAAGTAAGCTCCAAATTCACAATCTACCTATTAGGCTATTATATAATTTAGAATTTCTATGTGACAATGTTAATTACTTAAATATTGCTATATAAATTTAAAGTTTTTGTAATATTTATCTACACTTAAAAAAAAGTATATAACAAAACATTTATCAATTTTTTTCAAGTTGTTTATTTTGACAATCAAGCTTATTTCATGTGTGATTTTGATGCAAAGTTAAGAATTAAGACACAATTTAGCCTTATCATAAAATTATAGAATAATCACAAAATTCACATCACACTTTTAGAAATTTGAAGTTGCAATTTAAAAAAGAAATACACATCGTGATATCTTAATTTTATATTGTCTAGCTAGTTAAACTTGTTGTCCTACTCAAGTTTCTAGATTATTTAATTAATAATGCCTAAATTAGTGGATCCATGGTTTTCGAAGAATGTTTTTTTAGTGGATGTTTGATTGGGTATTGAGGATTAACCATGTATCAATATTAACTAATACATCTATTAATTAATACAATGTTTGATTAGAAATAATGGTATGTATTAACTAATATATATGTGTTGTTAGCTAATACACAATTATAATGTTAATTGTGTATTAACTAATACATTATCTAATCATGATATTATTTAATACATAGTAAAAAATTACTTAACTATCATTAATCTATTAATCCTATGTAAGAATAATTATCATGTTAATTTTCAATTTTTATCAAACTTGGTGAATTTTAATATAAAATATTTTAAAATTATTATTTACTCAGATTATCTAATAATAATGAACAAAAAAAGTAATATATTAAATGAAAAATAAAATGATGTAATACTATATATAAATTTTCATCATTAATTCTTCCATATATATTTTATTTTATAAACAATGAATCAATACGTACGTCTCAAATTTAAAAAGAATTTCTAAGTTCATTTTGACGATGATGTATAACATAAAGTTAATATTTAAAAAAAATAACGAATGATTTTCTCAACAATATTTTAATACTTACTCGTTTATTTGATATTTTCAAAATAATATATTAAAAATAATACCAAACAAACATATATCAATTGTTCTATTTTTTATGGCTTTTTATGTGCATGTGTCATGAGAAAAAACAAACTTAGAGGTGGTTATTTAACTGTTTCATATCCATATTTTGCTAAGTGTGGTTTCATATGTGTTTTAAAAATCATGTTGTTCCCAAAATTAATTTGTAAAATCATGTTGTTCCACATGTTTATAAAACTAACGCAATGCTCTACTTTTTCTCTTCAATTAGAAATCAATCACAAAGAGTCACTTGGTAACATGAACATTTTGAAGCTTTATGCATGAGAGTAACATTTTAAGGATGATTGCAAATATAAGAGTCGAAGTGGATTGAAACGGTTATAACTTAAAGATGATACTATTTCATTTTTGTGTGTGTTTGTGATTTTTATTCCCAATTTTTTTGATTATGATCAATATATTTTATTTTAAAATTGAACTCAATTCATGTGTTGAACATATTTTTATTACAACATAAATTTAATGGTATTTATGGTTTTTTGTCACTTACGTATAATTTTATAGTGAATTAACACTATTTTAGATTATATATATATAAGTATATCTTAATTAATACATGTCTCATCCAAATATAATATTAACTAATACGTATATTACCTAATACATGTATTAGTAGTGGTATATCTTATTATATTTTTAATCTCCACTCTGCAGTGGTATATCTTATTATATGTTATTCCACCAGTATATATATATATATATGTAATATATCAAGTATAATTAATGAGTTATATGCACATATATACTCTAAAATACTAACAAAAACGTGTTAAAAGGAAAAAGAATTAGCTGCAAAATGCGTGCATGGCTACATATAAAGTGATGAAATCGAACGTGTAATATAGGATAAGTCTTTCTTTCGGTAATGTTATGTCTTGTCTTATTAAAGTAAAATAAAGTTAATTTCCTGAATGTTAGTGTTTGGTAGTTACGAACATACGCTAGCTAACGTCATCATGTTCCATAAGTAAATCATGATTAGTTATCCTTAGCTATATATAAAAATATACAATCTTGTGTTGTGTTTAATGAAAGTAATATGAAGTAAAAATATATATAAACTCCAAAAACCACATAAACTGATTATATATATGACAATTTCCTTGCAAATGAATGAAAGTTAGGGTTTCATTCATTTGAATGTACCAATTATCTAGGGTTTGCTTTCATCTATATGTATAAGAGACTCTTCCATTCAGTCATATAGCGTATATATGTATATATATATAAACAAATAGAAATCAAATATCTCTTTTTGTTAATTCGCGTCGTCTCTAAACAACTTGATCTTTTCAAAAGTGGATAGATGAGAGCAATAATGCAGCCCATGCAGCAACAAAGTTGAACGAGACCTAACCAACAATCGATCTCCTTCTTTTTCTAAAGATAATTTGAGATTCTCTACTCATTTTACCTTCTAGGGTTTGAATATTCCATTGGAAATTTTCACAGAAGAAAAGTGTGTGGTGTGCCGTTTGATGAATAGTGTCAGGCAAAGCGACAAACTGAAGCGATGATGTTATGTTGATAAAGGTTACGGTATTTGTCTTGGATACGTTTTATCATATGCATGCACGACCTACCACATCAACAAGGGGACGTTATCTCAAGTCATAACAATAATGTAGATTGAAGGAAAGGGAAAGAAAGAGAAGATTTTTTCTGGTTGGTCACTAATGTTCTTTGTATTGGGCCTTTTGGCCCAAATAATAATAACAATATCTAAAATTAGTGTTTTATTTTTTTATAAATATCAAGAAACTACATTAACTTTGAACGCTTTACAACGAGCTACCTGAACTTTAAAAATTCAAAATGGACTACCTTAACTTGGACAAAGGTGCAAATAGCTACATAGCTGTCCAATTTCTGACAAAATTCTGTCAACAGTTGAGGTAAATTGAACAGAGGTAGCTATTTGCACTTTTGTCCAAGTTGAGATAGTCCATTTTGAATTTTTAAAGTTCAGGTAGGTATATCGTTGCACAACGTCTAAAGTTCAGGTAGCTCCTCTATTTTTTTAATTGTTTTATCACTATTTTAGTTCTTGGCCCAATTAATTATATTTCTGATTTTGTGGAGGAATATATTGGAAATCACCAAAGATTTAAAGAAGAATCCACAATAAAATATATCATCCAAAACACAAAAGAACTGGAAAAAACTCAGCTCAATAAGGTTGCCATGCCTGCACCACTTTTCAAACAAGAACCAGAACATAATGGGAGAAATTTGAGTATTATTACGAGCCGATGAGTTGTCTCCTCAAACACGAAAGCATTAATGGAACTCCGTATCCATTCTCAACTTGTACCTTTTGATGTTTTCTTGCGTCGTAAGCAACCACAGAAAGAGTGCGAGGCTGGGGTAGAGACATTAGGTTCCTTCTGCAAGTCGTGGCTGACCTTCTTTCTGCTTCCAGAAAGTAACCAAGGGAAGGAGCATTATCGATGGCCACAGCATCTGTGGTAAGCTTGGAGCAAAGAGAGAAGAACCATGGCTTGGAGTTGGATGAGGATCTAGGGTTCTTTCTGTCTTTGGAACTTTCCATTGTTCTGATTCTTGATGACCTTCTGGAAAGCTCTAGAATGCTCGGGACACCGAGTAGGCTCCCGAGTGTGATGCTCTTGTCATGGAAGAATGACCCAGTGGACTGCAGCAATAAAACAGCTAAATCATAAGCATTTTGGACTGTCCAGATCATTATTTATGTCCCAAATTTTGCTCTTCAATGTCCAAAAATCATATAAATGATTAATCTTTTAAACTTTCTCCTTTTATATTCATGGAATGTGCTGTTCATACCAGAATCGATAGTCAGATATTCACAATACCAATCTAAGCAAAGACAAGTGAAATATTAAAAATGGAAACTTTTGCGCTTAATCTGTAAAATACTCGAGTTAATTAATTGAGGGGTGAAACTATAATTAATTAAGAGGGTGTTTAAATCTACTTTGTCAATCTAGACATAACCCCCAAATTCTTGAATAAATCCATTAAATCATGACCTTGAAAGATAGGCCTTTAGCAGATCTGAGGTATGCCGTCAGGCATCAACCAACGGTTTTTTGCAAACCGTTCGAAACCATGCCAGGAATGAGTAGACTAGAATAGCAATAGCAATAGCATGAAAAAGAGAAATGGGCGGAAGTGCAGACCTCAGTGTCAAAATCGGAAGAAGAAACAGCGGAAGAACTTGGAGAAGCAGTGAGCATACTAGTGCGGAATGAGACTGACTCAGAAAGCTCCCGATTCCTGACGTACCCTCCGACTCTAGCATTGAGCGGCTGCAGCCCCAGAGGCCACCCGCCTTCTTCTTGCTGACATTTCGTCGAACAGTTGTAGCTTAAAACTCACGAATCACGGAGAAAGAAAGAAACTTGACGGACTAACTACGTACCCTTTGAGCCATTTTTTCTCCGCTTCAGCTTTTTTCCACAACTACGGAGTCTGAGTCCGATGAATGGAGTGATTGATATACAAGGAGAGTTCAAATCAGAATGTGAGAAATATGCTCGTCATTGTCGTCCATGGAGGGATCGTCGATATGGCTTTCCCTTTCTCTTCTTTTGGAGACAAAACGAAACAGACAGCGATCGTACTGGTTTTACTAGGACAGATGGACCAAAGCAAGCAAAAACATAAGAGAGCACAGGAGAGAGCTTACCTGTGCTTTTTGTCTGCTGTGGTTCTCGGTCCAGTTGACAGAGAAGGAGATGGTGACTGAAAGAAGGGAATAATATATACAGAGAAAGAATGGAGAATTCTCAGGTCAGTGAGACGAGAAAGCGGATGATGAGCACTGCCATTGCCACTTGTCACTGCCACAGGAATGAGGGGACCAGAGAGAGAGAGAGAGAGAGAGAGAGAGAGAGAGAGAGAGAGAGAGAGAGAGAGAGAGAGAGAGAGAGAGAGAGAGAGAGACGGTGGTGCTGGTTCGGCATCCTTTGAAGTTTGTTTGACCACCATGGGACCTGGTTCTTTTCTTTTCTCCGCCAAATCCGTTCCATATAAGAAGATTTATTTATATCTCACTCTAATCAGTATTATTCCCTTTGTGCATGCTTGCAATTTATATAATCAAATGTATTCTACAAATTAACGAACTTTATCTATATGGAACGCAAAGGAAATGAACAGAGCACAAACGTAATTAATCCTTAACTTAATTTAGGTCCCCTGCCAGTGACAGACGCATGCCGACTCAAAGCTGCTGATAACTGATGATTGCTTAAGCCTTATAAGTTATATCTTGTCTATAATAGTATAATATATAAGTATAGTCTATTTTATACTATATATATATATAGCTAGCTAGTGTCTAATTATAGTTATTCATGAAGTGACGTGTGGTTTGGATATCCATTATCAATTGAATATATGTCCATGGATGCAGTTATTTCATAAAACTCGTGCATCCAAAAGGATATAGCGCATGAAGTCGTGATATGGTCCAAATAAAGATCCTTTTATTATCATGAAAACTAACCCCCATTACATATAGTTTGGTATAAGGAAGGGGGGAATGTTCATAATGATCATCATGAGCTGCCCCAACACCACCAAAAGGGACTAGCCGCATTGATTAGAAAAACACAATGTAAACAAAAAAAAAAAGGCTTAAATAACTTGTGGACTAAAGTATTAAAAAGATTTATTTATTTTTATTTTAAGATGTATTAAAACATTATATTGAAAAAAGAAAAAGTATTTTAATTGAATCCATTCAAATTTTACTTTGGACCGTAAATTGAGGTTTGAATAAACATCCTGATTCCTGCCTACAAATATTCCTTTTGAAAGTAACGAGAATAATTAATAAATTAAATATAAATGCATCTACCAAAAAATTATCTGCAAAAGAAATACGAAATTATTATTTTATACATTGAAAAGATTTGCTTGGCGACCAACTCTGCGCGGGAGACCAAAGTTCTGGTAAGCTCTGATCTCACCTCCCAGACCTGCCGTCACAATCACCATACCCCACGCCGTGGACGTCCCCTGCTTCCCGCAGCCGTCGAACGACGCCGAGTTCGGATCCGACGAGATCGATGGAGATTCGCTGCTGAACCTCCCCGAAGCCGAGCTGAAAGATTCTCCGATCCCGATCTCAGAGTCCCGCCTCGTTAGTCGCGCCTCCTCAATCGATCCTTTCGAAGCTTTCTCCTTCTCGTTAGCCTTCTTCGGAAGCGGCGGCCGATTCTTCTTGCTGTTCAATCAGGCAACGGATTGTTATACTCTGAATTGATTCATCTGACAATCCAACCAGAACGGATCACTTTTTTACCTGGATTCCTTGATTCCTCCGCCGAGATTCTCACTTTCTTCTCTAGAAGGCGATCCAGTATTGGATTGCGAGGCTGGACCACCGGAAGGCCGCCTCGAGTGGCGCTTGGAGGCCCCCGACGCTAGTGGTGGTGGAGTTTGGGATCGAATCGTGCCTGGCCACGGAATGGCCATAGCCACATCTCTGCAAGCGAAGCTCTCGCAGGAGGTGACCTTGACAGGTTTGGATTTTCCTATGCTGCCATTACGAGGCATTTTTTCTCGCTTCCATACAAACACCTGAGCATCCTCGCTTGCACAGACGATGTAGTTGCCATCCGGCGTGTAGGAAGCTGCGATTTGGCTGCTCGTGTTCTTAAAACCTGAAATTTAAGCAAATCATACGGCAAGATCGAAGCAAAAATCAAATGAAGCAGCTTCTGCTAATTCATTCATTACCTTTGAACTTGAAAGTGGGATTCGAACCCTCCAGCAACCGAATGCGGGAATCAGCCGATGTAACTATAACTTCGGAAGGATTCCACGGCGAAAACTGCATTTTCAAGAAATAATCAAAACAGTTAGTTTTTTTAATACGGAAAGTAGAAAACTCGACCGATTTATGTTAGAATGAAGATAACAACCTGGAAGCCAGTGATCTTCTTCTTTGAATTCTTTTTCTTATTCTGAAGATCCAACTGGTTCGTCTGATCCAACTTGCAATCTGCAAACCGATCAAGATTCAATTTTGAGACATGCTTGCTGTGAAATTTGAAATTCAAGGCTTTACAGACAAGACGAATCACATACCTTCTGCATTGAAAACCCGAATTCCTCCTTTGTGTGTTCCGATAACGGCTCCCTTCATCCACAAAATCACCACATAATTAGCCGAAAGTAAAAAAAGAACTGCAATTTTGCATTATAAATGAACTCTTCCGAGCTGCCACCTCGCCGTCAGGGGTGTAACAAACAGCAGTGATCATTTCGCGAAGATCGCTCCAATCTACGACTTGGCGATTGGGGATGTTCCAAATCCGAACCTTGGTATCGAGGGACCCGCTGATGAAGTAGTCTTCATCTACTGGGTTGAATTGTATGGACGTCACTGCATAATCATGGAGAAGCAGTCATGAATTGTCAATTTGGTACCAGGACTTGCATTACTAGCTCGGGAATTGATCACAGTTACCATAGTCACTGTGAGCAAAGAATTTTAAGCAGCTTCCGCTTTCCAAATCCCATAGCCTGACGGTTTTGTCCATCGAAGACGATAATAATAACTGCATTTAAGTTGGCTGTTTGTTAAGAAAATGTGACTTTAGACTACAGACATGTGGTTATGGTTTGGAAACTAACCTGAGATTTGGACCAGGACAGGTCCAAGACATCATCTAGGTGACCCTCAAAAGAGCACACAGGTCTTTCCGAGAGGCCGAAAATTGTCTCAGGGACATGAACATAGTCAGGAATCCCTTTCTTTCTACTGAGCGATCCCTTCCCCTTCTTCCTCAGCTCGAAGGGAGGACCTGGCAAAGTGGAGCTCATTAGCTCGGACCCACTGCACTGTCGGTCAGGGGACATGGCGCCAGCAGCAGAGGGGTGGAGCGGAGTCAAGGTCCACTCCTCAGGCTGCCCGATCGACACAGCGTCACATTCTTGGACTTCCCAAACGTGGATCACACGGTCTTCCCCAGCGCTGGCGAGGTAGTGCGCGTCCAAGCTGAACCGGATGGTCCATATTGAGCCCTCGTGTGCGTGGATTTCTTGGCACAGTTGGAGTGCGCTAAGCTCCTTGTATGATTTCCCATGCCCCCGCACCCGGACCCACTCGGGTCCTGTAGGACCCTTGTTGCGAGGCTTGGGTTCACGGACCAGGTGCGGCAATGGCGGTAGGCCCTCCCTCTCTCGGTCCCCTCTTAGGCCGCTCATCGAGGTCGACACGCTCCTGGTGATGTTCTTTAGTAGATTACTGCCGTGCCGCTTGCTTAACCTCAAGCTCTTGGAGAAGGCCGAACTCGACCCGAGAAACTTACCGTTTTCTCTGTCCTTCATCCGCGACCGCCTCATCAGCTCCTTCACAACGGGGGAATATCCGACTGACTTCTCGAACTCCTCCATTGTTAACTGCTTCCCTGTCTGGAGGTCGCTAAGGCGGTTCCACATTCCCTGAGGAGGGTACAAAATCAGAAATTTATTTTAATTTAAGGAGAGCAAAATATTTTTTCTATACTAATAATAATTAGATAAAAGATGCAGGGTATAGTAAAGTTGATTTAGATGGTTTAATTAAGCAATTTATATGTGAGATTAAAACAAAAGATTCTTAAAATCATAGGGGCAAAAGTGGAACAGTTTAAAAACTTCAAGTGCCTATTTCATTCAATGCATGAGATTTCGTCCTTGCCTTGTTATCACACTCGTTCACCACGAACTCCTTCCCCGTGTCGAGGTTCTTTATCACGAAGAACGACCCGACTTGGTCATCCAATGAGTCGGATCGGTTTGATAATCCTTTACCCGAATCATTATACCGTTCCGACGGGGCAGTACATGGCCCCGTCAAGATTGTTGAAGTCCTTGCAACCCGCTGCTTTGACACGGGACCAAAGAAATCCTCCTTTCTTTTGTTAAGCACGGGATCGTCTATCTCCCCATCTGACATCGACCCGTCAAATGCCATCGTTCCATTACCCGGACCCTTCCCCATCTTTTTCGAGGTGACCCGTTTATACTCGATGCTGGCCCGTTGAAAGAAGTCTTTATTGCTAAACCCCATGCCGTGGAATAACTGCTTCCGCCGCTCGTTGATGGATCCCGGTTCTGCCATCCAGACATTGTAATCGGGGACGAAATTGAGGGAGGTGGAAGCTCGTCCGCCGGAGAGGGACCGGAAGTCATCGGAAGAGACGGCGGAGACGAAGGACATACGACTGTCGTCGAAATCGTCGCCATGGGGCGAACCAGAATGAGCAGCCAAGTCGAGAGCGATGACGGAGGAGATCCTTTCTCGGGAATCGAAGAACTCGTCATCGTCGTCAGCAAGGGAGGACCAGTTGACGGTCATCTTACGGTGGAGGCGTGGCTTGTTTGCGTTGCCATGGCGGTTCATTTCCTCGGACAGATGGAATTCATGGAAATTGGGCTGAAAAAGGTCAATGATTACGGATCGGTTGGTTTTTGGAGGACGATTAGAGGAGTAATGGAAGAGAGGAAATCATGGAAGCAGTTAACGTTATGATGAGATTGGGAAACGGTCAACGTTTTTCACGACTCGTCATTCTGGGTCTTTCGTGGTGTGATGGCATCATGCCATGCCATGATTGGTGGGAAAAGTATGGAATTGCACCCGGATGTTTGCCAGAATTGGTAACTGCACCCATGATGTTTGTTCTTACACTCATATGTTTGCATTTGTTTGTAATTGAGTCTTTCCGTCCATTTCTCACAGTAACCGTTATATCTGACCTGGTATACCGAAAATACCCCCAGCCTTATTATTGAATTGGCATGGAAGTAGAAGCTGTCTGAGACACCTATTCTCCTTTCAAGAACCAGCAATGCTCGCTAAAATCTCCCTCCCGACGGTAAACCTCAACCCGAAGTGTCTGAATTCGTCTTTCACGTCTCCGTCTCCGTTCCGCCAACTCGTTCACCATCGCCGGAGAGTCACTGACGGTAACAGAAACCGTAGGCTGGTGGTGGTTAGAGCCGGCTACACGCTGGTGGTGGTTGACGATGAAACCGGTGAGAAATTCATCGTCTGGGGCGGTACGGACGACGACCCTCTCGAGTCTCCGCTCCCTTCTAAAGCCGTGCTCTCTTGGAATCCTTCGAAATCCTCTACTAGCCAGAGAAGAGTTAACAGAGGTGAAGGTGCTTAATTACGAAGAATTCGTTCAATTGTAGATAAGATTGAGTGTCTTTATTGTATTGTACCCTAAGAATTCAACAGAGCTTGGTAGTTTGGTGATAACGATGACATGAAATCAACACAGTTTTCTGAACGAAATAAGATAAAATTATAGAAAATGACCCATTGTCATTGCAGTGGATACTTGATTGAGTAAACTTCAATATGTAGAATAAGAGTTAGAAGCTTACAGCTCCAGAAACTTGAATATGACCCATTTTCATTCTTAATGGTCGCTCTGGAACTCTGTACATTGTTTGCCTTCCTTCAGCTGCTGATTGTTGAAATATGTGTGTTGTTCAATAGACAAGAAAGATGCAACCACCACCAATGTAAAGAGTGACCTCTCTACGGGAACTGCAAGGGGTGTAAACCATAATTCCTCGGCGTCCTTCCTCTCTGCATCCTCGTACCACCGACAAATCGCTCTTGCAGTAGCCGTCACATACAACCCGCAGTCGTAGCCGTTCATCTGCTGCGGCGACCCTCTGAATTCTCGAAACTCAACCTCGGACACTGAAATTCCCATGAAACCGACCACAGCTCTGAACAGCTTCCTTGCATGCCTTGCATTGATCATCCCCGAGCTGTCGTGGTGGACAAAAACGTTGGCGTTTCGTTCGTACACCAGAAGGCTCCAGTGGGACCCGCCTTCAGCGAAGTCCACGTAATCATTGTCGTTCACCGGAAAGAGGACGAGGTCCTTTTCCGGGAGGCGGAGGGGAGTGACGCAGTCTCTGAGGTCGTCGGCGCTGGGGCAGTTCGCGATCCAGAAGCTGATGGAAGGCGGAGTGAGGAGAATGTTGGTGGAAGGGCAGCGTGAGGAGAGGTAGGTGAAGTAGAACTCGATGATTCGGTCGTTGAGGAAGTGTGGGCCGCTGAGGATGTCGAGGTCCGATCGCCGGAGCACGACGTCGTTGTAGCTCAGGATTTTCTCGTCCGTTGAAGGTGATTTCCTCATGCTGCAGTGCTGAATCGGTAGCTGAGGAATTTGGATCAATCTAGGGTTTGTTCATCGAAGAAAACGATTTGTTCTCTGAATTTGTACCCTTAGGGGTAATTCGGTCATTTTACATGGCCTCGGTTCGAATTTAACGACAACACGTGCCAAGCACGTGAGACTTAACGAGATTTTTTAACGTTGGGTGCAATGACCAACAAAATGAAACATACATGTGTAAATAATTGCGGCAAAAAACATATAGGTCCAACGACAAAAAAAGGCAAACATCCGGGTGCAATTCCATACTTTTCCCCATGATTAGTTAATTGAACTATTGATAAAAAATTGGCTATAATAAAAAATTAAGTCATTAATCAAAATCCTTAATTCATCGTTTTAATCAAGAGTGGGATTTTTATTTTAATAAAGAGTCAGCATAATTTATTTTTTTTCCCAAATGGAAATGGTTATCTTTTACATTTAAATTCATACATAATGTATATGCATACTAGGATTAATTAAAAATCCAAGATGTTCTTGCTGCTGCTAAATTCATACATAATGTATATGCATACATAATGTACATTTAAATTCATTCGATCTCCCAGCTGTTCTTGCTGCTGCTAAAGCTCTATCAGTGATAGATCCAAGCACCAGTATCATCTGAGACCAGTTCTCTTCAAAAATCCAAGTTGCTTCCTCATCTTATAATCTCAACCTTCAAACAATCCAAGCAGCTAAGGATGTTCATCAAAGGTTTGCTGAGCTGAAGCAGTCCGCCAAGGAGACCGCAATCCGTTTCAAAGCTGTGAAGAACGAAACAGACCATGTCAAAGCTTCCAAGGAGTTGATACATTCTGATATTGTTGCATTGAGAGCTCAACTTACTGAGTTAGAGAAGAAAGCTGTTGAAATTGATGCGAAACTCCATGATGCTGCCTCGAAGCGAGAACGGGTAGCATCAGAGCTGAAGGGACAAGTAAGAGCTTTGAAGGCGACCCAAGATGAGATACGAAGTAAGGATGCCGAACGAACTACTTCTGAGGCTTGGTTAAGCTCTCTTCAGGCGGATTGGAATGGGTGGAGAGCTCATCTTGATTAGAACGGAAAGATGGACGGACTTAGTCAAGCAGTTTGAAATCCAGGTTTGAACATCTAGTTAGATTTTTATTTTTTTAGAATACTATTTTTTTTATACAGTTTTTATATTGATAATTCATAATAGTAAAAGTGAAATATATAACTATATAATAACTAAAAATAAATTAACAATAGAAAACTAAAAAAAATGAATAAAATATTATTTATGATATACTAATATTTAGTTAAATGTATATTTAATTTTAATTTAAATACAAATGTCTTATTATTATAATCAAAATCGATTAAACTGGTTATTATATATTTTTCTCGAACCATATCTTAATACTGAATATTCTAGCTAGATTCTACCTAATTAGTCATTTCTGAAAAGATTCTCTTAATACGGAATATTTAAGTTAATACTGATTCTTGATTTTTTTTTGATTTGATCGTGAAGAAACTAGTGGTGGATATGCATATTGGAGTGGAGCTGATCAATGAGGTTCTTAGAAATTAAGATAAAGAATATTGTGTTCTATAAAGACTTGAATTTGGGATTATTGTGTTATTTATGTTTAAGATTATTGTGTTATATTGTGTTTGAGAATTGATAGTATTATGTTAAGATAATTTTATTATTACACTGAATCTATGTAGTAGGTATTTTTATAATTTTTTTTATATACGTGATATGAATCGGTCGGTCTAATCGACGATTCGATCGGCCGAATGGGGAACCGATCTCCTTACCGGTTCGAGTGTCGATTCGGTTCTGATAATTATACTTCTATATCATAATTCTTTTTTTAATAATAATATTAGGAGTTAATTATATTAGATTATATGAATGTTTAATTTAAATTTATATTATTTAATCACTTTTATATTTGACAATATCATTTTTTTATTATAATGATTTCTTTATATGATAAAAAATACTCTTTTTCTTACGATGATTTATAACCAAAAAATCAAAATGAATTCAAACACATTAAACTCATAAATCTAATTTATGAGTTTGAAATATACTCAGAAAATAGATTTTTGAGTTCATTTTAAATTCAAAAACCCAAATTTCTGGAATTGTTGTTCAATCGGAAAAAAACATAAAGAAAAATAATGAAGAGAAAAGAAAGGTAAGTAGAAAGATTGAATTATTATTTTAATAATATTAGTTAAATATAAGTAATTAAATAGTATAAATTTAAATAAAAATAAAAAGTTAACCTTCAAGAGTTCGAGATGAAAGACTTGAGGGAACTCAAGTATTTCCTGGGAATTGAAGTCCTACGGTCTAAAGTAGGTATTTTCATATCACAAAGAAAATAAATTTTAGACTTATTGGTGGAAATAGGTCTAATGGACTGCAAGCCAGCAAAGACACCAATCATACCAAAATCATGGGCTCCGGATAGTAGAATGAGCTGAGTTGACAGATCAAACCCGATTTCAACACTTAGTAGGGAAATTGATCTATCTGTCACACACTCGGCCAGATATTGCATATGCAGTAGGGGTGTTAAGTCAGTTCATGCATAAGCCGCATGCAGATCACATGGAAGCCGCGATCAGGACGCTTCACTACTTAAAAGGTTCACTAGGAAGTGGAATATTGTTCCAGAACAATGGTCACCTAAAAGTAAAAGTATAGACAGACACGGATTGGGCAGGAAATCCGATAGACCGAAGATCAACGTCAGGATATTTTGCCAGAGTTGGAGGAAACTTGGTCACCTGAAAGAGCAAGAAGTAGAAGGTGGTAGCACTTTCGAGTGCTGATGCAGAATTCAGAAGAATTGCTCGAGGACTAACGAAGGTCTTGTGGCTATATAAGATATTAGCGGAGATCGGTTTTCCCATTCGGGAACCATGTAAGATAATATGTGATAAACGTGCAGCGATAAGTATCTCGGAGAACCCAGTTCAACATGACCGCACCAAACATGTTGAAATTGATCGACATTTCATAAAGGAGAAACTAGAAGATGGAACTATTGTAATTCCATTTGTTCGCTCGGAAGATCAACTCGCAGACATACTTACCAAGGCAGTAAACGGATCGAGTTTTCGGCGAGTTCTGTACAAGCTAAATTTTGGAGACCCCACTATTCAGCTTGCGGGGGAGTGTTGAACATGTGCTGACAATAAACAATGTTAGGCATGGACAACAAACCAGAGCGGAGCAGAGGCAACCTGAAGTGGAGCAGAAGACATACCTGGCATGGTGCAGAAGCGTGGGATGTCCACAGACAGAATCTGTTTTGTGCCTTCCACCCATCAACCGAATATCATGGAGACTTAGAATAGAATAAACACACTTGTAATAGAATAATCAAATAGTTTGTATTATAAGTAGACATGTAATTTACTGATGAAGAAAATGTGAAAGTTACAGTTTATGAGTATTACTTTAGCTCTAAACACATTCTACTTTAGTTATATGATTTGGTAGTCTTAAGATCAACAATTAGAACCGTGTATTGGATCTTCAGTATGTCATAATATATTTTTCTTCTTTTTTGTAGGATATGTCAACTTTCTCTACCGATGATCCTTCATTGGACACAGATGACTTGGCCATCCATGAGCAACTCGTCTCTTTACTTGATGATGATGATGTTATTCCTCTTACAACATCTCCTCCTCCTCCTCCTGTAAATCATGATACTAAGGAAGCTAAGTTGGGTTGAAGCACTTCCTATCTGGTGGTATCAAAACTCTAGAAGATGATTCATTCGATCTCCCAGCTGTTCTTGCTGCTAAAGCTCTATCAGTGATAAATCCAAGCACCAACATCATCTGGGACCGGTTCTCATAAAAAATCCAAGTTTCTTCCTCATATTATAAGCTCAACCTTCAAACAATCCAAGCAGCTAAGGATGTTCATCAAAGGTTTGCTGAGCTGAAGCAGTCTGCCAAGGAGACCAAAACCCATTTCGATGTTGTGAATAACGAAACAGGCCATGTCAAAGCTTCCAAGGAGTTGATACATTATGAGATTGCTGCATTGAGAGCTCAACTTGCTGAGTTAGAGAAGAAAGCTGCTGAAATTGATGAGAAACTCCATGATGCTACCTCGAAGCGAGAACGAGTAGCATCCGAGATGAAGGGACAAGTAAGAGCTTTGGAGGCGAGCTGAGATGAGGTACGAAGTAAGAATGCCGAACACGCTACTTCTGAGGCATGGTTAAGGTCTCTTCAGGCGGATTGGAATGTGTGGAAAGCTCATCTGGATTAAAACGTTAAGATGGACGGACTTAGTCAAGCGGTTTGGAAGTTGGAACCCAGGGTTGAACATCTAGTTAGAATTTTTATTTTTTTTAGAATACTATTTTTTACATTTTTTATTCTGATAATAGTAAATGTGAAATATATAACTATATAATAACTAAAAATAAATTAACAATAGAAAACTAAAAAAAATGAATAAAATATTATTTATGATATATTAATATTTAGTTGAGTGCATATTTAAATACAAATGTCTTATTATTATAATCAAAATCGATTAAACTGGTTATTATATATTTTTCTCGAACCATGCCTTAATACCAGATATTCTAGCTAGATTCTACCTAATTAGTCATTTCTGAAAAGATTCTGAATTTAAATAAATATTTTCTGATCCTTAATACCGAATATTCTCGAACCATACCTTAATAGTTAATACTGATTCTTTTTTGCTTTTGACCGTGAAAAAACTAGGAGTGGATATGCATATTCGAGTGGAGCAGATCAATGATGCTTTTAGAAATTAAGATAAAGAATATTGTGTTCTATATGTTTAGGAATTAAGACTATTGTGTTTGAATTTGAGATTATTGTGTTATTTATGTTTAAGATTATTGTGTTATATTGTGTTTGAGATTATTGAGTTATGTAGTGTGAGAATTGAGAGAATTATGTTAAGATGATGTTATTATTACACTGAATCTATGTAGTATGTATTTTTATATATTTGTTTTTATACACGTGATATGAATTGTTCGGTCTAATCGACGGTCTCATTAGCTGAATGGGAAACCCGACTCGAGTGTCGATTTGGTTGTGATAACTATACTTCTATATCATATTTCTTTTATTAATAAATAATATTAGGAGTTAATTATATTTGATTATATGAATGTTTACTTTAAATTTATATTATTTAATCACTTTTATATTTGACAATATTTTTTTTTATTATAATGATTTCTTTATATGATAAAAAAATACTCTTTTTCTTACTATGATTTAGAACCAAAAAATCAAAATGAATTCAAACACATTAAACTCATAAGTTAGATTTATGAGTTTGAAATATACTCAGAAAATATCTTTTTGGGTTCATTTTAAATTCAAAAACCCAAAATTCTGGAATTGTTGTTCAATCGGAAAAGAACATAAAGAAAAATAGAGTTTTTTTCAAAAAGTAGACACTGTGCTAAAAAAAATTTAAAAAGTAAGTACTGAAAAATATTTAGCAAAATGTATATAAGCGCTACTGGGGGTTGCGGTTTTTACAACGTGCGCGACTAGAGGTAACGTTTTTCATAAAACGCCACTTGTGGTAGCGTTTTTATGAAAAACGCCAACCCTAGTGACGTTTTTTTTTTACGTTTTTTTGACGACTCAATGTTTAATTAAAAATAAAATTATGTATCTATTAAATTTTTTTTAATAAGTAGATATTTTAATTGCTATTCAAATTATGCAAAAAAATATTAAATTTGGGCTTACGGATTGAATGTACGCTCTGGCGTAAGTTGATATTATGTATATATATTCTTCGCAAGTACATATATATATATGCTTGTGCTTCGCAAGCACACCTCGTGGATTGAAAGTCCCAAGCACAAGAAAAACTATTCGCTCTTGTTCTAATAATTTTGGTGTCTTCAACACATAAATACAAAAATTAGATATTAAACAAATATAAACATTAAAAAGGTTAAAACTTTGTGTATACTAGACCCGGGCACGCGCGTGCACGTTGTCGTCGTTGGTCGTGCGTGAAGTCTTACGAGAACATGATTAACCTGACTCCTAGGATAATCCAAGAATTGATCACTTCATAAAAATATTATTAATGTAAAACTAAACTTAATTTGCATAAAATAATGAAATAATAAAATTTAAAAACTCTTAAATATTTTTAAAAAATTGCTCGAGCGACCGGGAGCATATAACACTATAAAAAGCTCGGTCGCTCGAGCAAGTTTTTAAAAATATTTAAGAGTTTTTAAATTTTATTATTTCATTATCTTATGCAAATTAAGTTTAGTTTTACATTAATAATATTTTTATGAATTGATCAATTCTTGTATTATCCTAGGAGTCGGGTTAATCATGTTCTCGTAAGACTTCACGCACGACCAACGACGACAACGTGCACGCGCGTAGCGCGTGCCGGGGTCTAGTATAACCATTAGGGAAATACACTTAAGTGGATTACAAAAATTTCAGTATAGTTTAGTAGTTAATTAGATATATCTATATCTATATACGCAACATATATCTATATATTATGAAGATACATCGTTGAGTTTATTCCAATTTTACTCTAAACACTTGATTAAAAAATTATTTGAATTGTAAAACTAAACTTAAATTACCTAATATAATTAAATAAAATTAATTTTGTTGTAAATATTTTTAAAACATTATTCGAGCAACCGGGAGCCTATTTAGTAGTGGTTCTTGGTCCCGGTTGCTCGAGCAATTTTTAAAAAATATTTGCTACTAAGAATATGATCAAACAAATATATGTCGATATTTGATAAAGTTGACATTGCGCATTGTTTATAGTCATACTATGAGTATTTTCACTCACATACCATGTCATAATATCTCATCTCATATCAACTATCACGTAATGTCTGACCTCAAACTAATTTCTATGAGTATTCATACATGCTATTACAACGACTATTACAAATCTATCATGATAATATCAATTACTATCGTTTAATTCTCAATCTTGAACATTCTATGATTAATTTTCCCTCATGTATCATGTCATACTATCTTATCTCATACCAACTATCGCTAATACTCGACCTCAAACTTTCTATGAGTATTCATACCAACCTCAAACTTTCTATGAGTATTTTCACTCAGACAACATTCGTAGGATTCAGTCCTATGCGCTCATACTATTTGAAATTTAAGACGTACGCTCATAAGTCATAACTCGTCAATGAATGCATTCAATATACTCTTAAGGTATCTTAACACGTACACTACTATGTCTATAAAATAATGACTATTACAATTCTACCATGACAACATCAAGAAATTCTCACTAATTTTCACAAAAAAAATAAAATTATATATTTTATCAATTTATTTCATGTTTTATTACTTTGATATTTTCAGAGTTCGGTTTAATTATATTTTAATTTCATATATATTTATCAAATATTTAATTCTCATATCAACACCTCAAGCATGATAAATATTTATCATATTTGTTTATAAGAATATGAAGAAAAAAAAATATGTCGATATTTGGACAAAATACGTATTTTACTTTCGGCATCCAACTATCTTTTCTTTGAGTATTTTACTCTCGACATTCGATCGACCTTTGTTTGAGTATTTTACTTCCGACATCCGACCGACCTTCGTTTGAGTATTATACTCCCGACATCCAAATTTTTTCGACATCCGACCTTTCTTTGAGTATTATACTCCCGACATCTAACCTTTCTTTGGTTATTATACTGTCGATATCCCCAGGATTTGAACCTGGGCGCTGTCAGTATCTATAATTTAAGACGCAAGCCTTAACCAACTGTCTCATAAGTTCGAACATGTCAGTGAATACATTTAATATACTCTTAAGATCTCTTAACAAACTCACTATCATGTCTATGAAACGACGATTATCAAAAATTTACTGTGACAACATCAAGAAATTACCAGAACAATTTACCCAAAATATAAAATTAGATATATTTGATTAACTTTTTCTTATTTTTTTATTTTGATATTTTCAGAGTTATTTTACTTTAATATTTCCTTAGTTCATAAAGTAGGGTTGAAATTTAGGTAAATTCATATGTTAATTTTAGATATATTTGAAATGTAGAGTTAAGTAAAGAATACTCATAGAATCTAAATTTGATCAATCCCAAAAATATTTTGTAAATATAATAAATAATAAACAGTGAAAATTAATATTGATTTTGTTACTTTTTTTCTCGACATGTAATACCTAAATTTTGGATAATATTAGTTTGGAGTAATAACATATTAACAACTTTGGGCAGCTGGAATCATTTATGCATTAATATTAATAGTATTAAAAAAAGTATAATCTTTTAAACATTTTAATAATCTCATTATTTGAAAATACTACATAATTTATAATTATCAATATAAAAAATATATACATTAATCAAATATCTCCTTTCAAATTTGATTTTTTTTTGTATTTATTGTTTCACGCGGTAGATTATGTATATTCAACATATAAATATAGTAAATTTTGATCGATTATTATTCTATTTTAATTTATAGATGAAATTTATTTTTATAATGGCAATGCTCACAATTTTTTTTTTTTTAACTTCTTGGAAAGAAGAGAGAATGTTTTGAAGAAAAACATATATATAATTAATTGTAGAAACATTAAAAAAATCACAATTATAATTTCATTTGGTAGAGATATATAAAAAAAATGGTGCATGAGAAAAAAAAAAAAAA
Organism: Chamaenerion angustifolium; assembly: GCA_946814005.1. NCBI lineage: Eukaryota > Viridiplantae > Streptophyta > Magnoliopsida > Myrtales > Onagraceae > Chamaenerion > Chamaenerion angustifolium. The sequence continues at coordinate 32,274,227 of OX328275.1, forward strand.
AGAGATAGTGATAGGGGCGTAGCTGGTTAATACGTATGTCTTCAATTATAAGGTTAAAGGTTCGAGTCTCCGTAGAAATATTTTTTTATAACATATTTTAGAAGACATTTAAATGACCAAAATAGTCATGATAAATGTAAACTAATTAGATTATTAAAGGGTATTTGTGTCAATTTAGCGGCGGTTACAAAAACATGTTCAACCTTAATAAGATAGATATATATAAATTTAAGTCAGATTCTTGAATCCAGACTCCTCGTCCATCCTCTTGTACCATAAGCAAATCAGACATATCTGCACAAAGACTTAAAAAAATTACTAAATGCGTCACTTGACAAACCTTTTGAAACCAACAGTGAGGAAAAGCAGATTCTGCGTACCAATGTCATGTCTTTTGCATCTAGATCGGCTGATGGTTCTGTCTCAGAAACATGTCATTGGGCAGACGACACTCCCCTAAATCTCTAGCTCTATCCGACACTCTTAGAATCTTGCTTTGATATCAATGAAGAGACTTGCATGATTAAAGAGGTGGATGAGGTATTGGAACTGATAAAGAAAACTTGGTCCACTCTTGGAATAACCCAGATCAACCTCTGTTTTGCATGGGTTTAGGATTATCAATTTTGGACACTCATAGTAAGTTACCTATTCATGAATTATGTTTGAGTCGAAAATTTTGAACTTGCGAATCATTTTGACATGACTCGTTCAATCCGTATGAAAAATAGAGTCAAATTTAAGTCGTACTTATCAACCTGTGGATAAACTCGTGAACACGTCTAACTAAATATATTATAGGGTTAATAGTCAAAGTGTCCCCTAATGTTTGGGCGAAATTTAGGATTGCCCCTTAAAGTCTAAAATTTTAAATATTAGTCCTAAAGTTTGGACGATTTCAAAAATTGCCCATTTCCGTCATCTGTCCGTTAATTTGGGACGGAAAACAGTCATGTGCCTAGCACATGACTTCACATAAATATTAAAGACCAAAATGCCCTCCTTCTATAACTAGATACGTCACGTTTTTCCTTTAAATAACAACACATATGAATAAATAATTATTTTATTCAATTAAAATACATAATAAATAATTATTTTATTCAATTAAAATACATAATAAATAATTATTCTATTCAATTAAAATACAGCGGAGAGCTCTGCAGCGGAGAAGCATGGAGTCAGCAAAGTTGAGGAAGGAGATGCAGAGTTCAGCTTCAGTCGAGGTTTGAATAAGCATAAGGTCTGCGGCAGTGAGATGTGGAGCGGCGATGTTTTGAGTCGTGAGCTGAGCAGTACGACAAGCATGAGAGGTACTCTCTGCTACGTGGTCCCTGAATACGGTGGTTTTGGTTCCTTGCTTGAGAAGTCTGATGTGTACAGTTTTTGCGTTTTACTTCTTGTGATTGTGTCTGGAAGGAGACCATTACACGTTCTTTCATCTCCGATGACAGTTGAAGTTGAGTCCTCTTCGATCATCACATATCAGTCCAGACAACACGACGACTCATTCGAGAACATCATACAAGCATAGAGATCATCCAGTTGCAGAGCCTTGTTCTCGTCTTCCCAACACCGACCAGCATCCAAATCGCCATTAAAGCTGTTGTTGTTCGAGCTTCCTCCTCCATCATCACACGACCCAGAAATGGCACCTTTAGGAGGAAGGAAGAAGTTACAGCTCGGCGTGGCCAAGTTTGCAAGCGTAACCACTTGTTGTGTACTCCTCAGCTCGGCTCGAACCCTCTCCAACTCCCTCTCCACCACCTTCTTCCCGGCTAGAGCCTCGTCGAGCCGCATCTGGATGGCACGTTGGCGAGGGAACTGGGTGCGAAGAAGCCATCAAAGGGGTCCCATAAGTCTAAGGAGAAAGGGTCGAATACGTTGGTGCGACGACCACCATTGAAGAAGCTTGGAATGAGAGACATTGTTTGAGGTTATTTGTAGGAAACTAGTTGCTAAGCGCTGTGAATAGAATGGTTTACACTGCAGACAAGTTGCAGGTTGGAGAAGGAGTAGCTTCATATATATAGGGTGAGGAAGACGGTTCTGGATTTTACGGTATAGACCGAGAAGGAGGCGAAGACATGGACAGAATCCTAGAAAACTCTAGTATTTTCAAGCATCTTCTTTTGCTAGTGTGTTATCTGGGTATACGATGAAGAAGGTGGGAACGATGAAGAAGAAGAGGGTAGGGCAATTTGGTCTTTCAATCTTAAGTGAAGTCACGTGCAGGGCACATGTTGTGTTTTCCGTCCAAAATTAACAGTCAGAGGACGGAAATGGGCAATTTTTAAAATCGTCCAAACTTTAAGACTAATAGACTTTAAGAGGCAATCCTAAATTTCGCTCAAACATTAGGGGGCACTTTGACTATTAACCCTATATTATATAAAGGTTATTTAGTGGTGTGGGTCACTTAAATTGCATGGATTGCGTGAGTTGCATAAATCAATGGGTTATATAGGTCGACGGGTTGACCCGTGAACCCGCAAGTCGGGTTTGAATCTTGAAAATTATCTAATCATGAATCACGGGTCGTGTTTGGGTTGATATATTTTAATATAATCCGTAGTTGACACGACCTAAGGTTCAACCATCTACACAAATTGACACACCTATTTTATATAAAAACATATTGTATTATTAAAAACGTTTAATTGTATGACCAAATTTATTTTTTCTGAAACAATACAGGCGGTCCCACTTTACCTCTCGGAGATGGCCCCCGCAAAGATTCGAGGAGCAGTTAACCAACTATTCCAACTGAGTACTGACAACTTGCTTAGGCATCCTCGTGGCGTACCTCGTCAACTACAGTGTCGAGAAGATTCATCCCTGGGGATGGAGGCTGTCTCTATGGTTAGCCACAGTCCCCGCCATCTTGATGTTTGTCGGAGGTGTTTTCCTTCCCGAGACGCCAAATAGCCTGGTGGAAATGGGCAGGTTCGAGGAAGGGAGACTAATACTGCAGAAAGTCCGAGGGACTACAAACGTGGACGCTGAGTTTGCCGATCTTGTCGATGCCAGCAAGGCGGCTCAGGTGATCGAGAACCCGTTTAGGAACCTCCTTGAGAGGAGGAACAGACTACAGTTGGTGATTGGTGCTATTGGGATCCCTGCTTTCCAACAGCTGACAGGAATGAATTCCATTCTCTTCTATGCACCAGTCATCTTCCAGAGTTTAGGGTTTGGGTCGAGTGCAGCTCTGTACTCGTCTGTCATAACGGGTGTTGCTCTAGTCATCGGAGCTTTGATCTCAATGGCCTTTGTCGATAAGTTTGGTCAAAATACGGATTGAACGAGTCATTTTGATCTCAATGGCCTTCATTTTGACATGACTCGTTCAACCCGTTCAACTGAATTTCAGTCATTTCACTGGATCAAAATTAGAAGTCTGATGTTTCAAATTGAAATGAAACACTACAGCTTCAAGCAAAGTCTACTATCTTCATTTTTGGCATTTCAAGAACATAAATAATGTGAATTCGTAGTCAATATCAACCTGAATCTTCATTGGGAAGCCAAATACCCGATCTTTTACTGCAGAACCTACATCAAGGTATAAACAAGACTATAGGTTGGTTTATGAGCTATTAAAGATTAGACCATGGTACATACGTTAATAATGAAATATTACCGTATCGGAAAGTTGATTCTTCACACACATTGTTTACTTATTATTTCTTCTCGGGTGCATTGATGCCATGGCACTCGAAAAACTCTCTAAATCCGTAGACACTCTGATCATAACTGAACTGCAAAGGTAGCAGATGAAGAACACAACTATCAGGATTGCTTTGGCAAGTACATCAATATACGACACTACTAAAATTCATATGCCAAGATATGATGTATAAAACGTATATTAACAATACTGAAAAGGCAACAAAAGCTCATTTGCTACCTAATATTGACGACTTCAATGATATATACCAAGCTAGCCTGGCCATTTAGCTATAAACAGGAAAATGCTCAAAAATGAAGAGAGAAAAAAGTTCAACTTACAGGAAGAATCTTCACAGAATACTTGGTTATATTAGGATCAGCAACTCTTCCCGGGTTAGATGCCTGTGATATAGTACAAACATATAAGCTATGTGCATGATTGACATATACAAGTACATAGACTACGAATATAGATACAAGTAAGAACAAGAAGTTGTTTCTAAAACTAGAGTAAATTCTGGTACCTGTTCTGGGCTGTGAAAAATCTCGATAAATGGATATTCTTTCTTCTGTCGTGTTATACAGAAGCCAGGGTACTTCGGGCATTCAACCTTAGAAAATACCAAAACAAAACGTCACATTGTTATCATATTATAAAGAATACAAAATATCATTCATGAAAGAACAATCGAGGAATATAACATACTCGCATAAATTTCACGTGAGGGTAAAATACAACAGCTGCCTCCTCCAGTACTTTATCAAGATGCTTTGTGTAGTTACCCCTGAAACAATAAATCAGAATTATATAAACAAATAAACAGAATCACATGACTATAACCCCAATTGTTAAGGAGAATTTAGAAAATAACAGATTATGAATACCTAATGGTAAAAGCAACAACCATTGGATAGTTTTCATGAAGAAGCTGCACAAACTCTCTCTCCGATGTAAAATGAATAAGACGTGATGGCCAAAGATCCTTCGGATAACCAGTATAGTACCTGGAAATTGCATCAGAAATTGCACTGTTCATACAAAAAAAGAGTTCAATAATAACTGGAGACAATCAAGTTTGAAAACTAAGTTCTTCGGCTCCATAATAACACATCATCATCCAAGAATCTGTGTTTTTGTTCTCATTGAGGTTACACTCGAAAAAATTCTTCCGTATGAGTTAGGCAAAGCAGAGAAAAAACAGCCATACTTGCAGGTTCCTCGCAGATGTCTCATGACTCTATCAAAAGCTGATAGTTCTTCCATTTATCTGAGAATAGCAGAATCGAATAAACTTCCCGTACTCCCTATTCTGCAAATTCATTTCCACTTTTCAAATTACAAACTTCAGTAGGGAAATAAATGATTTTGTGATAACTAATTTTGTAAGTTAGCAATAATGATTTTCATGAGTTCTGTTTTGCTAGGGTTATATCCATAGTTATCAGAACCGGACCACCGATCGGACCAGATCCGATCGTGAACCGGCTGGACGGACAGTCTGGTTCGCATAAAAGACCGAAATGCATAGTGAATTCAATTCCGGTTTAGTGTAAACCGGCGAGTTCTTCAAAAACCGGAAAAAACTGCCAGTTTCCGCTTCTTCTTTTTTCGAGTGAGAAAATTAAAAAAAAAAAACAAAAAAAAACAATTGAAGTATCCAGACTATCGTTACCCAAAGCTTCATCTACAAACGAAGTATCAGATACACATAATTCAGTTCCCACATGCATCAAATTAACCATACTTTCATGTCAATGGTTAATAATAACTCAATTGATCAACAACTGCAGCCTACAATGAAAGTTCAGCATGAACCAAACTCCATCAAAGGAACTAGAGTAATAGCAGACTAAGACAGTGATATGAACAAACACAAACTCTCCACTTATATACTGTAACCTTAGTTAAAACTTAAAACAGATATGTCAATCAAAGTGCGAGATTCCAAGTTTCAACACATATACAAGACCATGCGCCAAAACATTCGTCCTCTGGAAAAAGAAAATGCCAGGTGAACAAAAAAATTACAGAACATAGTCTTCATCAACCGAAATAATGAAAACTATGTACATACGGTTATAAATATTCAAAATTAAGCTCTCATAAGTAAGAGAAGACTCATAAAATTGACACAATCGAATATTGAACCACAACTGTTAAGCATATGAGCTAGCATTATATGAACACAATCGATTAAATTGACAAATGAGACATTATGCACGGGCAGTTCTCCATACAAAGCAGTCGAATGATATAATATGGAAAAATTAAGGCATAGCCTCAAAACTTGAATCGATTTAGATCGAAATGAAGGACTTCTAGCAGATCTCAACATTACAACCATACATAAATACTAGAAAAATAGGAAATCTAAGCTCAATAGAATAGTTTACCTTTGTCCAAAGATTAATCAATCGCTAATCGATCAGTGACCCCCGTGCTTCTTCGCGTTCATGGCGGCTGGAGGTTCGGCTGAAGGTGGGCAGAGGAGGTGGGGCGGGATTGAAAGGGCGGCTGTAGGTGGCGAGCCGGCGGCGAGCGGGCGGTGCCAGTGAAGTGGGAGGAGATGGAGACGGACTTGGGAGGCTTCCACTGGAGAGGCTTGGAAGATGAAGGTAGAAGGTAAAGACTGAAGGGATTCCGGATTTGTAAGAAAGAGAGAAGGGCGGATCGGCGGTCGAACCGTGTGAACCGGAACCGGAGCCTTTATCGGTTCGATAACTGGTCCGGTCTGATAACTATGGTTTGTAGAGTGCGCTTCTGTTCTTCTTTTCTTTATTCGCCCCTGTTTCTGATTTGTATCAACAAGAGAGAAGAAGACTTCGAAAGCCACCATGAAATTACAGAGAAACTCAGAAGACAAGACCTTTAGCCATTAAAGGGAAGTTAAGAAGAAGATAAACTTCGTCTCTTTCCTCACCACACAGTTCCATCCAGGGTTTTTGATCCATAACAGGTAAGCAAGGAAGGAGACAACAAGAACCACACTTGTCCTCCAGCTTCATCTCGTCACAGTTCAGGTCAGTTCTTAATTTATTCAGCAGTATGCATGCGAGTTTGGTTATCTTCTCTTCGAATTTTGGACACAGATCTGTTAGCTGCTGCAATTATGAATCTGTCTTTGATTCTATCTTCTTGATTAGAATAGTGGTCATTCATCTCCTTCCGCCATTAATGAAAACAACGTGGCCTGCTTTCATTTGTAGTAGTAGCTAGCTTGTTAAGAGCGAGTCCTGGCTTGAGAAATTTAGGCAATCAATTCTGCGAGGGAGGTGATGGATTGAAGGCTTTGACACCCCATGAAAATGGTTGTAGTGATTAAAGAATAACTTGTCTAATTTTGAGATTCAAATACTTAAGAACAGCTGCAGTAAGTAATTTAGGATCTGGAGAAATCTTTGTGTGAATTTGGTAAAGTTTTCTGGTCGATAAGTGTCAATCCGGTTCTGTTATGATAACACTATTTTTGAGTTTTTATTGCATTGCCGACACTGATAGTATTAACCTGTGTTTCGAGGACTTTATACTTTTTTGTTGATAATTCATGTTTTTCCACCCTGAGTATTTTTTGTTAATAAAGTATTTTTGTCGACACTGACAGTCCACTTGTTTTTCCACTTCATCTCTTCAAGCTAGCAACCATGGCTGAACCAAAACATCCAGTGCTACCATATGTCGGCAACTATGATGTGTTCGTGAGCTTTCGAGGGGCCGACACTCGCAGGGGTTTCGTAAGCCACCTTTACCATGGTCTCAAAGATGCAGGGATCCATGTTTTTCTCGACAATGAAGAACTCACTTATGGGGTGCGACTTTCTGAGGAACTTCCGCGAGCAATCGACAACTCCAAAATATACATCCCGGTTTTGTCGAAGAATTATGCCTCCAGCAAATGGTGTCTGCGGGAACTTTCACGAATGGTGGAGAATAAGAAAGAATCACACCAGGCCAACGAGATCCTGCCTGTGTTCTATAGGGTCACGTCTGACGACGTCAAGCTCAAATCGGAGTTATTCAAGAAGCAGCTGAGTAACCACAGAGAAAAGGAGAGTGATAAAGTAGTTGAAAAGTGGACAAATGCGCTTAAGTGCATTCCTGAACGTAGGGGATGGGAAGTGCCAGTTGATAGCTTGAAGGGGTAAGTGACCCTCTAATATCGCAGTTTGTTAAGTAGGAATTGCATGTGATGATTGTGTTTTCAGTGTAGGGATGCAGAATTTTGCCGAGAAATCATCAAGCGGGTTTCAATTATGTTGAAAGTAAAACATAAGCAAGTGCCAGAAGGTTTAGTTGGAATGGAAGATCCAACAGATGACTTGATAAGACTGTTGGATATTGGATCTCCTGATCTGCAGGTCATAGGAATACATGGAATGGGAGGAATTGGAAAAACAACGTTGGCAAAGGTTGTTTACAATAAGTTATGTGATTCCTTTGACTGCTGTTCCTTCCTCTATGATGTCTGAGAGACACTTGATAAGGATAAAGGAATTAGAGGTTGTTTAGAGCTGCAGAAAAAGTTACTGAAGGATTGTCGCCAGGAAGAAGACGACATAAGAGATGTCGATGATGCAGTAAATATAATTCGACGTAAGCTTAGCGGGAAAATGGTACTTCTGATGTTTGATGATGTGAGTGAGCCAAATCAAATTCTGAGATTGATTGGTAATAGCTATTCTTCGTTTAATGGAGAAAGTCGGATTATTATTACAACCAGGGATCGTCGGGTACTGCAAATTAAAGGATTCAGAATTAAGATTCATGAGATGGAAGAACTGAACAAGCAATATGCACTTCAACTTTTTAGCTGGCATGCCTTTGGAAGACCGTGTCCTCCAGATGAATACTCTTTGCTTTCAGATAATGTTTTGGATCTAACTGCAGGGCTTCCCCTTTCTCTTGAGGTGATTGGATCACTTCTTTTCCGAGAGGGAAAAGAGAAATGGAAATACATAATACAGAGGTTGAAGACGAACCTTAATAAGGAAGTTCATGAGAGGTTGAAGATCAACTATGAAGATTTGAGCGAGGAAGCAAAAGAAATATTTCTCGATATTGCGTGTTTCTTTGTCGATAAAGAAAGAATATATGAGATTTATATGTGGGAAGCTTGTGGATTTTTTCCACAATTGGGAATTGATGAACTTCTTTCCTTGTCTTTGATAAAGATAAAAGAAGACAAGTACTGGATGCATGACTATATTAAAGATCTTGGAAGACAAATAATTCGTCAGCAGGGACATGAGGATCAACAACAATGTACCAGGTTTTGGTTAAAAGAGGATGCAATGAACATACTAAGCATAAGAAAAAAGGTATCATAAGATTGAATTTTATGTTACATTTTGTTCAATGTATATCCTCAAGCTGATTTTGATTAATTGCTTGGCAGGAAAATAACAATATCAAGATGATTCGCTTGCCAAATCTCATGTATTCTGATTTTGATTTGAGGCCTGAAAATTTTACAAATCTTGGCAAGCTAAGATTCCTGCAGGTGGAGAGTCAACTCTACAAGTTGAAACTCAAAGGAACATTTGATAATCTTTTTCCAAATCTAAGATGGCTATCTTGGCATGAAATACCTCTGGAGCAATTCAATGTGGCAAAGTTTAACTTGAACAAACTTGTCATTGTTGATCTCTCTGATTCTGACTTCACTGAAAGCTGGGGTGGATGGAAACAAATTCAGGTATGGTGCTCAAATTTCTCAAAAGTTCAACTAGCGCATATACAACAAAGTAAGATAATAAACAAAATACAAGTTCCGTTACAATTTAACAGTAAATAAGGGCTAGCAAATTGACACTTTATGTAAAGTCAACTAGCAAATAAGTACTTAACCCCTGATTCTATGGATATATCTGTTGTTTGACAGGGCCTACATAGTTTGGAAGTTCTTGATCTTACCAACTGTAGACATTTGAGAAGAACACCAGACCTCTCCCAGTACACGTCTTTGAAGAGATTGATTCTCAACGGTTGTGAGGGGTTACAGGAAATAGACTGCTCAATCATCCATCTGAAAGCTCTAAAGTATTTGCACTGCAGTTATTGTCATTCTCTTAAGAGACTGCCTGAAGAGGTGTTTACCCTTGTACACTTGGAAGAGATCGTAGTGCATTTCAATAATGCAGAAACGATACCAAAAATTCCAGAATCAGTGGGTGATTTGACATCATTAGTAACGTTAACTTTGCAGAACTTACAAATGATTACATTGTCAAATTCCATAGGAAAGCTTGTTCATCTGGAAGTATTGGATTTGACGGGGAATATGAAATTACAAAGCCTCCCAGATTCAATTGGAGGATTGCTGAAACTTGAGTGTTTGTTGTTGGATCAGTGCACCGATCTAATTAACCTCCCTGACTCACTTGTAAGCCTACCCAAACTCCAGATCTTGGATTTATACGGCTGTAAAAAGTTGCAAAGTCTTTCAGATGTAGTTGGAGAGTTGGTACTCCTCAAAGAGATGGACATATCCTTTAGTGGATTGAAAACGTTACCGCGTTTTATAACCATGCAGAAGAAGCTTGAAAGGATACAGGCTTATAAGATTAATTTCGAAGCAGTTCCCACAGAAATTGAGAAGTTGCCTTCTTTGAGATTCCTCATACTGGAAGGCTCAAAGATTTGTGGATTGTCTTCTCTTATTCAACTTCATTGTCTAGAAGAACTAAATTTGGATGACTGCATTGGCTTGGGCCAACTTCTTGACCTTCCTACCAGTTTGGTTAAACTATCTGTTAAAAGGGTATCCTTGTTGAGTATTCCAGACCTTTCAGGTTTGACTAGTTTAACTGAACTGAAAATAGTACTAAAAGTAAGGGAAAATGATTTGTCTGCATTAACAGGACTGCGATGTTTCAGCATAAGCTCGATCAGGATGTTGTCGAAGTTGAAAAGGTTAAATTTAAGCCTACCAGGTTTCACCATCACCGAACCCAACCAGTTAGTCAACCTGACTAAGCTTGAGAAACTCACTTTACTGTGTTCAGAGATGGAAAAATGTGTCGTGTCTTTTCCATCTAGATTGAGATATTTAGACCTGTCACTGAATAAGGGAACAACGTCGGTATCTCTAACGAGATTAAACCGTTTGGAGTATCTCTGACTATCAGATTGTGGAGACCTTATCCAGATTCATGGTATTGGAGAACTGGAATCCTTGAAGTATTTAGAAATCACAAGCTGCAATTCATATGAAAGATTAGATGACATCTCAAAGCTGAGGCACCTTACATCTCTATGGATTACGGGATGCAAAAAGTTGACAGACATTAACAGCTGCCTCAACATACTGTCGCTTGAATGGCGTATCATCCAAAATTGCCCATTCCTGAAAAACCTAGAAAGTCGTCGTGATTCGGAAAACCAGCTTGTTCAGACATCATCAGATGAAGTAGCAGAGAGAACAACAACAGATCAGATGGAAATCAAAGGCTTCTGCAAGGTAACTTTATATAAGTTCTCTTCTATGCCCTCATGATCTATTAGAACTAGGTCTACCAATTTTTTAGGTAACGTGATAACATGACTTAAGAACGCAGGAAACAATTATATTCGTGCAAGTATATAACATAACAACAACACGATAACTCAGAGGAAAACACTGTAGTCGTATTCCAAATTAGATATCACAACACGATACGCATGATAAAAGGCGTGCTGGTAAGTCTGATTTTTCATTATATTTTTTTAACAAATTTTGTTTAATAACTTTTAAAATTTCAACTAATTGTTTAATTTTTTAAAAGTATTAATTTTACATCAAAACTTGTAAATTTTGTGTTTGAGCTCACATTTTCTTACAAAATTCGTTTTTTAACGTATAACTGACTAATTTAACATAACACGATAATATATTTTTTTTCATTTTTGTAGGATATGCCCACCTTCTCTACCGATGATCCTTCATTGGACACAGATGACTTGGCCATCCATGAGAAACTCGTCTCTTTACTTGATGATGATGATGATATTCCTCTTACAACATCTCCTCCTCCTCCTGTAAATGATGATACTAAGGAAGCTAAGTTGGTCTTGAAGCACTTCCTATCTGGTGGTATCAAAACTCTAGAAGATGATTCATTCAATCTCCCAGCTAATCTTGATGTTGCTAAAGCTCTATCAGTGATAAATCCAAGCACTAGCATCATCAAGGACCAGTTCTCTTCAAAAATTCAAGTTGCTTGCTCATCTTATAATCCCAACCTTCAAACAATCCAAACAGCTAAGGATGTTCATCAAAGGTTTGCTGAGCTAAAGCAGTCCGCCAAGGAGACCAAAACTCGTTTCGAAGCAGTGAAGAACGAAACAGACCATGTCAAAGCTTCCAAGGAGTTGATACATTCTGAGATTGCTGCATTGAGAGCTCAACTTGCTGAGTTAGAGAAGAAAGCTGTTGAAATTGATGAGAAACTGCATGTTGCTGCCTCGAAGTGAGAACGGGTATAGCATTCGAGATGAAGGGACAAGTAAGAGCTTTGGAGGCGACCCAAGATGAGATACGAAGTAAGGATGCCGAACGAAATACTTCTGAGGCATGGTTAAGGTCTCTTCAGGCGGATTGGAATGGGTGGAGAGCGTATCTTGATTCGAACGTAAAGATGGATGGACTTAGTCAAGCTGTTTGGAACTCAGGTTTGAACATCTAGTTAGTGTTTTTTTTAGAATACTATTTTGTTTTTCATTTTTTGATAATATATATATATATGGAGATTGTTGAAGCATGGATCTCTCTGCTCTCTGTTTTCAGTGGGTTCGTCGGAGCAGGAACCAACCGATGGACTGGCCAGAGGAATGGAGGTGAACCGCTTCCCGGCATCTTTAGATTATGTGGATGACGACATCGCCCACTCATCGCCGAACAACGCCATGTCATCATTTCAGATGTAGTTCGGTATCGGCAGCGTATCATGTGGACAAAGCAAGAGGTACTTGGAGGAGACCGATGCGCAAAAAGAAGGGTCAAGAGGCGGCAATGACGATGATGATAACGAGTCTAGCCTGAACAAGCTCTGTCTCTCTAAAGAACCGTCGACATTTCTAAAGGAGAGTTTCAAGGAGCATAGTGTTACATATTACTCTAACAAGATGGGTCGAAGCGAGTACGAAAGCACAAGTATATGGTATAACTTTCAAACACTTTTCCCTTCGAATGTAGAATCAATGGTTAAATGAATATATATGGTTGTCTCTTCTCGATCTGACATTACGTTGACCGTTCTTGATCTTGTTCTTATTCCTGTGATTATGAAATCAGTTGGAGGCCAAGTGACATGAACATGTTGGACAGTGTTCGATATGTGCACCCAAGCATGGACCACAGACAATTCATAGATCTAAACGAAGAGGTACGTAATAATTCAGAACCAGAAACATTTGGTCGTGAAGCTCAATTCTAAATCTCGTACGTTGTCTTCTCCAACAATATTACGTACAGGATTATAAAAAAAATACAGAAGAAATAAGAACATAAGCGACTCGTCTTTCTGGTTGAGCAATCATCAGAACTCAAGTGACGATCAAGATGAAGTAGATTTGGAGCTGAGACTGTAATATAAAGGTGAAACTGCATGTTATAATATAATAATGAAATATTTACAGGTTAAATAAAGAATTATTATTGAATATACATGTTAAACACAGATTTATGTGAAGTTAACTAATAATTATGTTTTTAATTATTATTAATTTATCATTAAATAGAGAATATTTATGGGCATTGAATCTAGTGATTGCAGAATCCATACCACCCATTATTTGCAAATATATTTTTCTCATTTAATTTAACCTTAATGGGGTGTTTGATTGGGGTATTAATCATGTATTAGGATTAATTAATACATGTATTAGTATTAATTAATACATGTATTAATTAATACATGTATTAATTAATACAATGTTTGATTAAAAATAATGATATGTATTAACTAATATCTATGTATTAGCTAATACACAATTATAATGTTAATTGAGTATTAACTAATACATAATCTAACCATGGTATTATTTAATACATAGTAAAAATTTAATTAACTACCCTAAATCTATTAATCCTACCTAAGAATAGTTTATCATGCTAGTTTTTAGTTTTTATCAAAATTTGTGAATTTTAATAGAAAATATTTTAAATGAAAAATAAAATGATGTAATACTATTTATAGTTTTTCATTATTAATTCTTCCATATATATTTTATTTTAAAAAAATGAATCACTAAGTTAAACACAATAGAGTCGCTTGAGAACATGAATGGTTTGAAGTTTTATGCATGAGAGTAACATTTTAAGGATGAAATTGCAAAGAGCAGAAGAAAATAATTGAATTGAACCGATCATGAATCTAATGGGATACTATCTTATTTTTTTTGTCTCTGTGATATTTTTTTCCATTTTTTTAATATGAATAGATTTTATTTAAAAATAAATAAATTCATGTATACAATTTATTTACATTGCAAAATAAATTTAAGGGTGTTTAAGCCTTTTTGTCACTTTACGTATAATTTTATAACGAATCAAACACTGTCTTAGGTTATCTATGTATAAGTATATCTTAATATATGTCTCATCCAAACATAGTATTACATAATACGTGTATTACCTAATACGTGTATTACCTAATACGTGTATTACCTAATACGTGTATTACCTAATACGTGTATTAACTAATACATCCAATCAAACACTATCTAAAGGATTAGTTTGATTAGTAAATACGTAATTAATTTTTTTTAAAATATATCTAAATTGCTGCTTCTATATCATATTGTTTTTAATAATAATATTAGGAGTTAATTATGTGTAATTATACGACTGTTTGATATAAAGTTATATTATTTAATCACTTATATTTGATAAATATTTTTATTATAATAATTTCTTTCTATGATAAAAAAATACTCCTTTTCGGGAGTTTTTTTTTAAAAAGTATATATATGTATATACTTTTAGAAAAGTAAATATACAAAAAAAAATATTTCGAAAAAGAGGTATAGGCGCATCCCCGGGTAGCGCGTATTGGCAATACGCGTACCCCAGGGTGGCACTTATTGAATAGGCGCCACTTCAAAGTGGTGCCTATTCAATAGGGCTACATCAATTATTATTTTTTACTATTTTGTTTGATAGTGACGACTCGATGTTTAATTAAAAATATGTATCTATTAAAAAAATTTATAGTAAGTAGATAATTTAATTACGATTCAAATGATGCTAAAAATATTAAATTAGGATTTACGGATTGATTGTACGCTCTGCCGTAAGTTGATATATGAAAATTTGACTTAAAAAATTATAACTCATACTATGTAAGTCCAAACTCGCCACGGTTAACGTCATTTCTATCGTAATTCAATTATCTACCTATGCTAATTTTTTTTATTAAAAATACAGTGATTTTGTAACCTAACATCGTTTGTTTTATAATTTGACCGAAATAATTAAATGCATTAGGTGTAAAATTTAATTAGCTACTTACTCAAAAAAATCAAAAATATCACGGTATGTAGATAATTTAATTACGAATTAAATGACGCTAAGTATGCGTTAATTTTTTTACTTTTAGACTGAATATATAATACAATAAGTAAAAAACTCTACATACGATACAAAAATTTCTAAATAATGTTTTAAACCGTAAATGTACACTATTTAGAAGTTTGTGTATCGTATGTAGAGTTTTTTACGTATTGTATTATACAGTCAGTTCAAAGGTAAAATATTAACGCATACTTAGCGTCATTTAATTCGTAATTAAATTTTCTACGCACCGTAATATGTTTGATTTTTTTAGTAAGTACCTAATTAAATTTCTCACGTAATGTATTTAATTATTTCGGTCAAATTATAAAACAAACGATGTTAGGTTACAAAATCACTGTATTTCTAATCAAAAAATTATCCTAGGTAGGTAATTGAATTACGACATAAATGACTTTAACCGTAGTGAGTTTGGACTTACATGGTCTGAGTTATAATTTTTTAAGTCAAAGTTTCATATCTCAACTTACGGCAGAGTGTACAATCAATCCTTTATGATTACCCAAACATGCACTTTTGAGCATAGAATAGTCAAGATTTTGGTCAGTGGTCACCAATTACTGCAGATATGAACTATTTTGCGTTGGGCTTCTAGCTAATACGTATCTATAATGTGCTTCAGGCGTGCCTGTGTTATAAGTTACATGGATCCAATTTATGTATTCTTATTTAAACTTAAAGGGTTAATTACATCAACTGTTACCTATGTTTGACCCATGTGATTAAAATGTTACTCATTTTTTTTTGTGTAGCTGAAACGTTACTTAAGTTTGAAGATGTGACTGAAAGATTACTCCGTGAACTTTCCGTCAAATCTGACCGTCAAAGTGTCACGTGCACAGCACATGACCCAATTAAAACGATTTGAAGACATTTGAAAGGACAATAATGCCCTCCTGTCACCTTTGCAACGTTTCCCCCTCGTTTTATACTCATTCCCACACTCAACTTCTCATCAACTCTCATTTCAAGAACACCGAAAGTTGCAGACCCCTCCCTGGCGATTTTCAGCAGCGACGACGTAACCCTCCTCTACGACATTGCTCTTCGGAAGTGCGACTCCAAGTAAGTTCGTGTTTTTGCTTCGATTGCACTCCGGTTCGTGTGTCTTTACGCATTCTTGCTGTTTTCGGACGTGGGTTTGTGTTGTTCCTCTGTTTCCCGAAGTTAATCGTCAATTCGGCATCATATTAGGGCTTTGATGTTGGTTTGCGGTACGAAACAAGGAAATTGCTGCATAATATGTTCTTATTTGGGGGTGTTTGTGCGATTTGGTCCCGATTGCTGTTGAAGTTCGGTTTGTAGGTTAGGGTTTTTCGTTGATGTGCTTCGTACGTGTTGTAGGTTGTCGATTTGTTAACAAAGCTTTGATTTTTAGTGTGAAAGTTTTGTTTTTTAACTTTGTATATGTTGTTTTTTATTTGATTCGGTTGTTTATTTGTTTAGATATGCTGTTAATGAAGTTTTTGCTGTGTGAATTTGTTGTTTTCTTGTTACGTTTGTTCCGCATTATGCTGTTAATGTGTTATCTATGTTCACAAATGACATATACTTATCCGCAGGACGGCAGGAATGGCATCCAAAGACTACCTTCATACGCTGTACATTATGCATGGTGGTAAGTGAATTGAGAAATCTGGAATTCACATATATGAAAGTGACGAGAAGCCCTTCGTCATACCGTGGGTGTGGGAGAATATGAATTACGAGTTCATATCCGGATTAGCCCACATATATTGTAATCTATCAGACGATGGTGGACTTCTATACCTCCCGTCGAATGGAAACCCGAAGACAGATTTGCGGGTAATCAGTAATGAGAAGGACATTCCAGTACTTTTGGAGTCGCAAGGTAATTGTCCTAAAATTGAAGTTTTCGTGGTGCCTCCCCTAACCCAGGATGAGTGTTTGAAGGATCCCTTTATGATGAGGATTCACAACAAAATGGTTGAGAAGGCGAAAGCAGGTAAACGGAAGGAACCGAACGTAGACAGTGATAAAGAAAAGGGACCGGTTGGTGACAAAGGTAAGAAACCGGTTGTTGAGGAAGATGGCAGTGACGATTCCATTTTTGAGGATGATGTGACCCTAGCCAATCTTCTAGACGAGTTAAAGAACTTCAAGTTTGAGGGCGAGACGAGCGAAGAATCGGTTGAGGCTGGTCCATCGTGCAAAGTCGATGCGAAAACCGGGAATGAAGACGGACGTAAAAAATAGAAGTCCCCGATAGAGAAGGAATGACCATGGGAAGTCCCAGGTTTTGGGGCGGATTTAAGTGATTGTAGAAGCGATACTTTGGAGATGGGTGGAGAAGAGGTCGTCCAAGATGATGCATCGACTTGTGCATTTTATAAACATTACAAGGACGAGAAGAATTCTGGTGATTTTGAGCTGCAACTGGGCGTGTTGTTCGGCAGTCGGGAAGCATTCAAGCAGGCCATGAGAGACCATGCCATATTTCATGGATATGACATTGTCATCCCGGTGAACAACAAAATCCGGATGGAGGTATACTGCACCTACAAGTGCGGATTCCGGGTTATTGCGAAGAGAGCATACGGTTCAGATACGGGATTTGGTGAAAGAACATAACTGTCCCCGTTCTCACATTAACCACAACGTCGGATACAAATGGGTGTGCGATCAGTTCATAGGTATGCTTCGGGACGACCCAAAGATAAGGGTACGTTTTTTTACTGAAATATGTGTTACTGTCCTGGTTTTTATGCAAAATCTGGTATGTAAATGTTGTTTTACTGAATCTGGTTTTAATGCAGAATCGCACTATTCGGGGTGAGATCCAAAGACGCTATGCTGGAAAGTCAATCGTTTTGTCGTTGCAAGGGGGATGAAACTTGCGAATGATAAGTTGGCTGGAGATCGCACTGCTGAGTATGGTAGGGTGCAGGACTACGCAGAGACTTTAATGGAGCACAATCCAGGAACGACTGTTGTGGTGCACATTGATTCCATCTCGAGTCCACTTAGACCCCGGTTTGAAAGGTTGTACGTCTGCTTAGACGCTTGTAAGCAGGGATTCTTGAAGGGTTGTAGGTCATTCATAGCACTTGATGGCTGTTTCCTAAAGGGACCCGATGGTGGGCAGCTGCTATGTGCAGTTACGAGAGACCCTGACAATGGTTTGTTACCAATTGCGTTCGCATGGGTGGAGGCGGAAAATCAACAATCATGGAGTTGGTTCTTAGAAATCCTTGTGAGCGACATTGACAGTGAGAAAACCTGGACTATTATGTCCGATAGACAAAAGGTTAGCATAGGTTGTTTACTGTTCTGTGATTAAATGGTCTTTCATGTATGGTATTCTGTGATTAAATGGTTACTTATGTTCAGCGTTTGTGATTAAATGGTATCTGATGTTCTGCATTTGTGATTAAATGGTAATTGATGTTCTGAATTTGTGATTAAATGGTCTCCTATGTTTGTGATAAGTGTGCTCCATTTGTTACTACGCAGGGGCTCTGTCAGGCAGTTGAAGATTTGTTCCCCGGGTCTGAACATAGGTTTTGCATGCGTCATATTTACCAGAACATACAAGTTCGAGGTCTTGGAGAAGCGGAAGTCATAAAGAGAGTATGGTCGGCTTCTTGTGCGTATACGTACCAAAGACATAAGTGGCACATGGACTTGCTGCAGAAAGCTAACAAGAAGGCGTGGGATTACGTCTCATCCATTGACACCAACGCTTGGTGTAGATATCAGTTTCGGCAAGTGTCAAAAACGGACTTGGTTGTGAACAACATTTCGGAAAGCTTCAACAACAATGTAATTAACATAAGGGACAAGCCTCCAGTAACACTGGTCGAGGAGTTAAGGTTGATGTTGATGAGAGACTTTGAGAAAAAGAGGAAATCCATCACCAGTCAATCTGGATCACTTGGTATGAATATTGTTAGAAAGTTGAAGAAAATCACGGATGGCATAAGTGGTTGTGAGGTCATATACGCTGCGGATGGAGAATACGAGGTGCATGTTGCTCCGCAAGTCTCATACAAGACTGATATTAACAGGCGTACATGCACATGCAGGGCTTGGGATTTGAGTGGTCTCCCTTGTGTTCACGGGATAGCATGTCTGTCTTATGCTCGGATATTTGAACTTGCCCCGTACTGTGACTGAGTATACCATAAGGAGGCATACAAACAAACATACTCTGGTGTTATACATGCGTTGCCAGGGAGAGATGATTGGTGTAGTACGGAAGGATTGCCCGTAGATCCACCAACCTAGTAGTCAGTTCGGTTTAACACTGCATAAACCCAATCGGTTTGTGTAGAACAAAATCAATTGGTTTAAACCAAAAAACCGATTGGTATAGAAAAAAAAAACATCCTAAAATTTGAACCGAAAACCGATCGGTTTTCCAAACACCGTCTGGTTCACCCCGATTCAAACACTGTTTATTTGTAAAATAGTATTTTATCTGAACCAAAACGGACAGGAGTTCGGTTTTCGGTCGGACCGCCATTCCAATCTGATTATGATAACAATGGTTTGAAGCATCTTCCGAAATCTACAACTTGACAGGAAGAAAGAACATGCACGTAGACAAACCTTTTCCAGTGGACGAAACATTACATCGCGAATTATTTTTTATTTTAAAGAAGACAAATAAACTGGATAAAAATAATAATATATATATTCTTTTCCCAAAAAGTATTTTTTAGATACGAAAAATGAAAAAAGGCGCAAAGGCAGTTATCCAAAAAATATATAATTTTTTTAAAAAAATAATTAAAACAATTTTTACTTTAAAAAATAAGTATATTTATAATAAAATTAATTAATTTATAATAAATATATAAAATTTTGATTCTTGGTAAGAGTTACATTCACATATAATCCACACACCGCACTGAAGAGAATTTTTCACCTAAATATACATTTATTAATAATTAATTACGAAAATGTTCTCGGTTAAAAAAAAACGTATACCCAATCACGGGTTAAAATTCACAAGAGTCGCATATATAAATGTCGCTACCAGCTACCACTCCACCCGCAGTTGGTAATTGCGGGTGGCATTTGGAAAGCGAGATGTAAACTCGCTTTCGAGGATCGGATGGCGAACACGACTGGGGTTATACAAGAAATCTATCGATCATTCGACGAGACCAAGGCGATGGCCGACCCTCACCCAAGAAGAATGCAACAGCCGCCAACTCGTACATGGCTAAGACCGAAGGAGGGAGCCATCAAAATAAACTATGATGCATCCTCGGAGTCGACCTCAGGTCGGGGGGAATCGACATCATAGCGAGAGACCATGACAGGCGAATATGTGGAGGCACTATGGCATCTTTGTCGGGAGCCTCAATCGAGGAACTAGAGGCGAACAATTCTTGAGGGTGTTAAGTTAGCTGTATCGAAAGGTTGACAAAAGGTGACTGAGGAATCGAATGCGGAGATAGTTATAAAACACTTTAGAGACTTGAATTTCTATTGGAGAATTTACCCTATTTTGTCCAATACTTTGGTTATGGCTAGATCGATTGATAATCTTACTTGGGTTTTTGTTGAGGTCATCCAATGGATGTGCAGATTGGATAGTCAAGAGAGCAATGCAAATGATGTGTCATTCGTGTTGAATTCCATCCCCTTTCTAGATTACTATTATTAGATTTGAATTCTATTGAAACATCATTATCGGTTGTTTGAATGAAATGTTTTCTTGATTGAAAAAAAAAAAAAAAAACTACTGATGGAACCTTTGCTTGCGGTTTGTGTTGGGAGAAAACTGAAAATCAGAACATCGCATTTAAGTCTTGCGGTTTGATGGAACTGCTGTTTCCTTGACTATTATTATATAAATTATTATTTAAGTAAAATTTCAGACATCGCATTGCATTATATATATATATAATATAGTGTTGTTATATTCTAATTTTCACCAAATATCCTAAAAATTCTATAAAAAGACAAACACTATGAATATATTCCCACCAATTATTATTATTATTATTATTGGTTTCGTATATATATATATTCTTTTCTTATCTTGTCCTTAGTCATTTGATTGACATAATATCCTCCTCATTTTTTTATTCTTTCTTTTAATTTCATATTTTCATTTTTCTCCCTACACAAACCGCAAGCAAGGGTTCCATCAAGAAGACAACAGTTGACGTGTGCAACTTTACTGTGCGTGGAATGCATAGGTTGAGAAAGAAAAAGCATCGAAACCGACATGAAAATCTAGGTGAAACTCACCCGTTACCCGTTTTTTCAGTTGTGGTTGGACTTCCACTCATTAATAGTAATTGCGGGAAGTATATTTTTATATTTGTTAAAAAATTAATGATATTTTTGTCATTATTTTTTATTTGAGGTATATATTGAAGAAAAATTCCATATAGAAAATAAAAATTAACTAGACTCAGTTTAGGAATCAAAGCTGGTTAGAAGTACAATTTTTATTTACCCAAAAATCTAGATTCGATTTTGGCGGAAAAAAAAACTAGGACACTTTTCCGATTTTTTTTAAAAAGTATTCATTTTCGAAAATAAATTTGAAAAAGTATATATATACAAAAAATATTTAGAAAAATATGTATACGCGCACATCTGGGGTGCGCTTATTCCACAGATTTTTTTTTTACAGGGGTGGAAACAACGTTGATTTTAAGTCTGTTTATGGTTTTTCTCCTAAATAGAATTTGAGAGATATAATCACGCGTTGCTTCATCTCAGTATTCATAGGTCCAAATTCCTCTAGGCTAGTTTCACCAAATTTCTCGATTGGTTCTCTAAAAATATGAAATTTAGATTCCTCGAACCCGGAGTGCGCGTATACATATTTTTTTAAATATTTTTTGTATATATATACTTTTTCAATTTTTTTTTGAAAATGAATATTTTTTGAAAAAAATCCACTTTTCCTCTCTCTCTTTTGATGTGGTGGGGCCCTGGGGGCTCCAAAGTCCAAAAGGATAAGTCTGTGACCCGAAGAGTGCTGTATGTGATATTATGAAGCACTCATGTGCAAATGCAGATATTTCACAAAATACTATTTAAATAATTTACAAAACTCGTACTTAAATTAAAATTAATGTTCACAAGTCACAACACACAATTTATAGTAATGTTTTCCATCATGATTCACATACTACAGCATCATGGACTCATCAAATCTCTCGTAAAGCATGACTTAATAAATACTAATTGTACAAATTGGTGAAGCAAATTGTAATTTATAGTGTTGAAATACGTCTAAATTTATAGAGAAATTTAATCCTAACATCTCTAATTCAAATTTACAAAAAATACATTGTAAAAAAACATTACACAAAAGATACTCTTTTTTATATTAACTCCTAATGTGCTTTTACGTAAATGGTCCTTATTCATACAAATATAATAAATTATTGTAATTAATTGGGTTAAGGATTATTAAAGTTCAAATCCTAGTAGATTTTAAGAAAAATTATAATATTTACACTTTTATTACGGTAATAATATGTTAGGAAATATTAAATACGCCAGGCTATATAGTCCCGAAGTCGAAAAATTCTGGGACCCGCAATACATGTACACTACGTTTACGTGCACCGGGTGTAAGTACTACAGTGGACAGAAGGTACTTGCTGTTCTGTGTGGAAGAAATAACCGACACCCAAATTTCAGCAGCCATACCAGCATGAAACTTGAACGGGAATAATTGTGCCACGTGTACGGTGGTCTTCCTCTCCTCAACACTATAAATTGAGGCCTGCCTCTCTCTTCTTTCAATGCGTAAACTGACTGATCACTACCAATCAGTAATCAAGCAGAAACCTTCAATCTTCAGAACTTCTTCTCTCTGAAATCATGTCTTCTTGCTGTGGAGGAAAGTGCGGGTGCGGCAGCAGCTGCAGTTGCGGAAGTGGCTGCTCAGGGTAAGGAATTTCAGTTTCCTCTCTAATTTCATTATAACTGATTCCCGTTTTTAGGCACGGCTTCGATTTGCTTCATCATTTCCTGTAACGATACGCTGATCTGTTGGTTCGATTGTGTGATACAGTTGCGGGATGTACCCTGACCTGAGCTACACAGAAAAGACCACCACCGAGACCCTCATCATGGGCGTCGGCCCCGTTAAGAAGTAACGTTAATTTCTTCTGTTGTGATCGAAGAACAATAAGCCCTAGCTTTATGAATTATTTTGAATTGAATCTTTTTTCGTTTGAATCTGCAGGTACTTTGAGGGATCTGAGATGGAGGTTGGAGCAGAGAGCGGCTGCAAGTGCGGTGCGAACTGCACCTGCGATCCCTGCACCTGCAAATGAAACCGTTTACAACACCGCGTGTAACGGAGAAGAAGGGCATATAAGTAATTTCTCTATGTAGTGGTTGAATAAAAGTAGACTTAGCTAGATCGGTTACCATGACCATGGTTGCTCATGTCTAGCCGTGTTCGGAGTCTGTGTTTGTGCTTAGCTGTTGTATTGTATGCCTTTGTTCTTCGCTGGGCTAATTAAAATCGTATGAGTTCTTCATCGAATGAATTTTCAGTCGAAATTGATGATCCGAAATTGAATGATTGAAGGAAACTGTTGATGGACACGTGGATACTGATTATAAGTGGAAGCTCTGTGACTTCTCCCATTATTTATTTGTTTGGTAGTTGACAGATGATAAGGATAACTTTCCCTACTTTTAAAAAGATAACTGTAAGAAGGGTTATTCCAAAAATGAAAATGCAGAAATATATTTTATAATTATAATTATAAAAAAATAATATTATATTATAGATATCCATAGGTTTCATGTCATTTTCAAGACCTCCATAGGTTCTCATTGACGCTGACATCATTGTCAACATACGGCGATTTTTACAATTTCTTGTAAAAATCAATGTTTAATTAATTGGAACATTTTCTTGTAACAATGTTTAACTCAGACGGGCAAAATGGATTTGTCTAAAAATAAATAAATAATTGTAGTCCGAAATGTCAGGAATATGCCTTAGAGAATTGAGATCAAGTTTATTTTAAAAAATCTGTTTTGAGGACCGACTCTCGGTCTCGGTTATAGGTCGATTTTTTCAACAAAAAAAAAATCATACATTTTTCTATTACACAATGTAAATATTATATTAAATATTCAATATAAAATTAAATACAAATATCATACTAAATATTAAATACAAAAAGTTTAAATACAACTCTAAATGCACAATAATTAAAAAATATATATAATAAACGTTGATTTCAATTTATATTATGATTGAACCGGTTTATTGTTTTTTATGTAAAAAAACCGTGACTCTGAGTTTGAGATAAATAAATAATTCATTATGATTCAATCTTAAATTCGAGACGTTTCTTTTACAGTTTTCCAATCAAAAGAGGCACCCCAAAGAGGTCCGACGCTAGTCGCCCAAAAGAGGTTGACACACAAAAGAGGTTGACGCCTCAAATACTGATGAGCGAACCTCAAAGCGACTAGGGAAATCAATACCCAGAAAATTCGGATGACAGTGACCGTGTCAAGATAAAAAGTTACCACGGTATATTGTGTTAGCTCGCAAATGACTAACTATGGTAATAAACTGATAATGAACTCAGGTTAAATATCCCTATAAATACCACAATTCTACTTCATTTGAAAATGACTGAATTTTTATAGATGTCTTATGTGTTCTCCAAAACGAACACCCGACTGACTTTATCATCGAAGGGGAAACCATGAGCGACACCTAGGGGTGGCAAAACCTTACCCAACCTCTTGAGTGACCCGACCACGGTTAGTGTGTTGGTTCAGAGTTTTTGACTCAACCCGTAGATGATCGATAATACCATGGGTCAGTTGTGTGTATGAAGGTTTGCCCCACGGGTCAACCGTGATTTTTTATATTGTATTAAAATAACAGTTTTTTTTGCTATGCACAGGTCGAATGGGTCAGACTGGCCCACGAGTCATAGGGATCCAACGGGTCTGTCTGACCCAACTCTTTCATTCCTGACGGGTCAGGTTTGAGTTTGAAAAATTAACCCATACTATTATATAGGTCGTGTTGGGGGCAGGATCCCTGACACGACCCAAGACCGACACGATCATAGATCGACCCATAACCTGTTTTTCACCCCTAGCGACGCTTGACTGTCTTTCTGGGTCATCGGAGCAACACTCTAAGGCGCAAAAACCAGGATCTAATAGGTGACTTGCAAAGTTTTGGGTAATTCCATGGACGGTGAAGAAGCTGAATTACAAAAGATGAGGGGAGAAGCAGACGATCTGGAAGCTGAGATGAAGGGTTGAACTCTGAAAGCAAAAATCAGTTGATAGCGTAGACAAGAAGAGAAATAAGACCAAGAACTGATGCAATGCAAAATTCAACTACTTTGAAAGGAATCGTCAACCGTTAAAGTAAAAGGGCCTTCTTTTTTGGGTTGGTCAATTTACACCCCAAGTTTGATAGTTATCCAACAACATACTCTATTTTTCTCTCTATTGGAAGCAGAAGAAGCAGAGATTGACTTGATTTTTTTTTTTGTCGAAACTTGACTTGACTTGGAGTCAACGACAGTTGATTTAGGTTAATAAAAAATATAAGGATAAGCAATTATTTGGCCTCAAAGTTAATTTCCTTTTTTTTTTGTAAATAAAGTTAATTTCCTTCACCATCCAGATTAAATCCGACCCGTCACATCAAGCACTATGGATTCGAATTGTAAATTGATATCAACCGTTGATTTCTCATGATCTGACGTTCCAACATCATTAATTCCCCCAAACCTTCTTTGATTAGTTAAAACGTTTCTTTCTGAATACGGCCCAATTAATCCTCGGCCCCTTCGTTCCACATCTGACGGTCAAAATTAACCCGCGAACAATAAACCACACACTAACCGTCCAGATTTACTCGACGTCTAACGCAAGCTACTAATGCCTTGTATCTAGTGTGCCGTTTGAGTTTCAAAGTTGGAGACGTTAATCGCCGTTAGCTCTAGGGCTCCTACAGGCCTCACAAAGCTCTCCTTATTGATCAACGGCAGCAAACGGTGACGTCGGTGCGTCTATATATTCGTTACAATATAAAACGTTTCTGTTCCGTGTTTGATAGTTTTAATATTAATTTCTCTGGTTCTTGCCTTTTTACCTCGCTTCTCTCTCTCTTATTCAACGGGCGACGATTTT
This sequence comes from Chamaenerion angustifolium, assembly GCA_946814005.1. NCBI lineage: Eukaryota > Viridiplantae > Streptophyta > Magnoliopsida > Myrtales > Onagraceae > Chamaenerion > Chamaenerion angustifolium. Next base: position 32,300,581 of record OX328275.1, read on the forward strand.
TCGGAATTTCCTCGAACCTCAGAGGAGACGTATTTGTAATCTGTTGCAGTTGAAGTCATGGTTGTTTGATGAATTCTAGCTGGATTGGAGCCGCGTCTTGAGGACGCAGAGGTAAGAGCTTGGGTTCAGGAATCAATCCGTATTGCTCTGGTACAGTATTGCTTCGGCTGTTGCTGCTCTGATAATTAGACGTCAAGATGCTGTGATTTGATCATCAACTTTGGATTTTCAGTTTTTCTTGGTCATAAACCCTAGAATTATGAATTATTTTTATTTTACTTGTTGGGTGTTGATCCAGCTTCTGGTATCAAAATTTAAGCGTTGTTCGAATTCGCGTTTTGGTTCATCTTCGTTGTCCATGGTTCATGGAACTGTGTTTTGAGTCTTGAGTTTGACTGAAGTGGATATTCGACCGTTGTGCAGGATTTTGGAGATGATATGCATATGAAGAGATGGCTGAGTTGAAAGTAGATGAATGCTGCCTTGAGAACAAGCAATCTGTTGCTACGTCCAGCACTTCCTTATCAGAAGGAAGCGTCCCTTGTATCCCCAAGTCCCCAGCAGTATCTAGCCCAGTCACAACTTCACCTTGTCACAGGTATTACAAAAATATGTAATTTTTATCATCCATAACTTCGGTTTCAGCCTTTGCATAACCATGAATGTGCTTAGAATGCTCTAGGATCTAACTGCTGATTTCCTGTACTTCTGTTTGGTAATTGCTCCTTGGAATTTTAATTGTTATATAGAAGGACAACTGGACCGATCAGACGAGCAAAAGGTGGTTGGACACCTCAGGAGGTAATCCATTATTTATTGATCTTTGTTAACCACTAGTTACTTACAGTCAACTTTTGTTGGACGATTCAAAAATCATTGATGTGATGATTTACGAATGGTCATTTCCAGGATGAGACACTGCGCTCTGCTGTTGCAACTTACAGGGGAAAGAATTGGAAGAAAATTGGTAGGACATTTTCACAGACTAGTAGTAGACATATACCAATATTCCTGCCAGTATCCTTGTGATGGAGACTGAAAATTTATAGTATTTTTTTAAATGACAATTACCTTGAAACTGATTCCCTGCATCCCCAAGGAATTTTCAATTTCATCGTAAGATCTAGAGAAGATAACTGCTTAGCGTCTTATCTTTCTATCAAAAACAATCAAGGTGAACTCAAAATTAGAAGCTTGGTGGTAAAAGTAGAATTTCTGGAAATGGCTAATACAACGAAATAATTGGCTGCAATAGGCTTTAGGTGTTTCTATAGAGGTATACGGTGAAATTTGTAGTCTTTCTTCTCCTTACATTGGTTAATGATATATTGTCATCAGTTACTGCTAGTGTTCCATGGGGATGTATGATTTTGTCATAATGTATTATGGTTTCTTATATTTAAATCTACTTTCAGCTGAGTTTTTCCCGGACCGATCTGAAGTCCAGTGTCTGCATCGGTGGCAGAAAGTTCTAAATCCGGATCTTGTTAAAGGACCATGGTCTGAAGAGGTTGAATCCTATCCTTATTCCCTTTAGATACTTATATATTCTGAGCTTCTATATCCGACTTACCCTCTTATTTTGCTTACAGGAGGATGAGAAAATTGTTGAGCTCGTAAAAAAATTTGGCCCAACAAAATGGTCTCAAATAGCAAAGTCTTTGCCTGGTCGAATAGGGAAACAATGCAGGGAAAGGTATGTCTCAAAAGTTTCTTTTATCCCTTATTCATATATGATTATATCATTTATTAATCAAGCCACCGTAAGATTTATTTTAGGTGGCACAATCATTTGAATCCTGACATAAAGAAGGACGCTTGGACCTGGGATGAAGAGATGTCACTCATGAATGCTCATAGAACTCATGGAAACAAATGGGCTGAGATAGCTAAGATGCTACCTGGAAGGTACTAATCCTTTTCTATTCTTGTCAAATGCAAACCGAGCGTTTGAGAGATCGTGAATGTGAGTAGCATCTCATAGTTCTTTGAAGCTGATAAATAATGGTGAATTTAATTAATTGGTTTTGAATGGTAATGAGATCTTTTTACATTGTTTACATTTAAAATACAGGACAGACAATGCAATTAAGAATCACTGGAATAGTTCATTGAAGAAAAAACTAGACTTCTATTTGGCAACTGGGATGCTCCCTCCTGCTCCAAAACCTGTACCCCAAAATGTCTGCAAAGATTTGAGCAAGCCCTCTATGGCTAAAAGATTGGTTGCTTATCCAAAAGAAGGAAACGATTTGTCTCCTCAGTGTCTGTCTAGAAGCGAAGAGCTTAGTATTGTAGAAGAGAAGGCCGCGATAGAATCATTAGCTCCTCTCCAAGATGGATATGCAGCTTCACCCTGTTCTAATGCAATTGAAGGAGGAGGAGACTCAAAGATAGAGACGCCATCTAGTGTTGGTCTGTCAAACCATTTGGGAAGGTACGATGATTCTAGATTGAGCAGTGAAAGTGGTGATAATGTTGTTGTCGTTGGAACACCAGTGCAGGACCCAGCAATTTCATATGGTTCTCTCTGTTATGAACCACTACCTCCTGTTGAGATCTGTATGTCAGTAGATTCGGATATCAGAAGCAGAGAAATTGTGAATCAAGCTTGTATAGACAGACCGACAGGTTCACCTTTCACTCCTCCATGCGTCAAGAGGATCATGCGGACCCCAGAATCTATACTTCGGCTTGCTGCACAAAGTTTCCCAAACACTCCATCTATTTTCCGTAAGAGGAGGTCTCAAATCCAATCCAATGCTCTTCCTCCCAGTGTAAAAAAATCCCATGTGGACGATTCTTCAAATGATGAAGAAATAGTGAACAGTACAGAGTCTCCAGATGAACAAGGAAGTCCATGTCAGAATGGTAATGGTACGGTTTTGCAAAATCAAGATGGGTTCAATGTGTCTCCTCTGTATAGGTTAAGACCGAAACGAACTGCTATATTCAAGAGTATAGAGAAACAGCTTCAGTTCACAAATGATGATGAAGAGAAGCTTGATAGTAATACAACAAAGATGGCTGTTATTACATAGCAAAAGTAAGTGACCATCTATCTATACATATTGTTGTGAACTAGTTTTTGTAATGGCCGTGGTGTCGTGTTGCCGTAAATTGTAATTTCTATAGAACTGCAATTGATTTTTACTATCTATTGACTGTGTAGTCATGACAAACTGGAACTCCTTTGAATAGGTACAGTGAGGAGGTGGGGAGAGCAAGTGCCAATCCTCCAAACACGGATTTTCATTGTATGTGCAGTCGGGGCAGCCTTAATTTGTTGCTTCAGAAATGATGAGGTATTTCTGGGTTCATTGTTCTTCGTTCGATTAGACAGCGTGGAGAAAATAAATCATCCTGGTAAAGCTAATGGCATGATTGTAGATCTAGTAACAATAATTAGGTAACAAAGCAAAGCACCTTTAGTCTTACTTTTACCTGGAGACGGATACAACTCAAAGCTGTACAGATATATACGTTTTTCATTTGAATGAACATTTTACGGACATGTATAATGTTTTTGCTGGCGCTGTCTCGACTTCTGTACGTAATTCATAAGCAGAATATGAGAAGTTCATCCATGTTAGAACTGGAGAACGTAGGCTATGATTCTTGTCAACATTACTGAATAATGTGAAATAAGAATTGTAACAAATTTACCAAAATTCTGTCTTCGTTAGGCACCTAACTTTGTAAACTACTGCATTTACCCTATTTATCTTTGTGAAATATTACATTTTTTTAGTCAACGTTGGAAGTTTGGTCATCTTTTATCCACAAACTAACTGTTCCCAAAGAGTTTATTTTAACCTCAACTTTCAGTTTGATCATATTTCATCCTGTCACACGTTTACTAAAATTGGTTCCGTCCTAGATTCCTGCGTATCTCCGTACCATTTTTATTCTTCCAACCTGAGCAAAGTTACAGAATGACGAGATTGTTTCAACGGGGGTTACGTTCGATGGAGAATATATTTGAAAAAGAACATCTTGTTAATTCCTAACTGAACTTGAGATAAGCTTTCCTCACCCATCCAATAAACTGACAGTAAAACAATAAATAATAATTTGGCCAAAAAAAAAAAACAATAAATAATAACAAAAATACAACCTTTAGATTCTAAAAATGAATTTCTTGTCGGATTTTTGGTGCTTCTTGTTATTACAAAAGACGAATCAGAGCGGATGACATATATTCAAGTACCCAAATCCTCGGTCCTAAACCAAAAGGGCCACTACAATTAGCAAAGACCGCTCTCCAACACTTTTCTGCTCACCTTCTTTCTTCCAATTCCCAAAACACTGACCACTATCACCCGGAAACCAGAAACCACCGTACACGAAACTACCCAAACCGAAAGACAACTTCTTCTTCTCTGATCCTTCCATCTCATCAAACTGTAAAAATCCATCCTTTCATGTTTCCGGGCCGTCGAGGTCGACCTGAACTATGTGTCTTCCTTCCAGACATTGACATATCCTTGTTGGAGGGGAGATCTCTGTATTCTTATGATGTTTTCAGTTTCTCTGTAGCTCAGGAGCTTCAAATTCGCTTTTTTTTGTTGTTGTTTAAAGTTGTTCCCGGAGGAATCTGAATCTTCAGCACTGGAAATTTCTGATGGGTGTTTGCTGGAGCAATAAAATAAAGGCCGAAACTGCATATCATACTGGTTGGTGCTCTTGTCTTGATCTCTCTAGCTGTTACCGGAAACCTCATTTTCTGAGCCTCTATTTAGATTCTAGGGTTGGTTGCTTATAGAGTCTTTTTAGTTTCCTAATTATCACTTCGGATTGATAACATTACCTATTTGCACGGTCAAGTTAATTTGTCAAGAATTTCTGGCTTTATAGGTCCTAACTTTAGTCATTTAGTGTAGAAATGTCTTCTCAAAATGCATATTGAATCTTAGGCCCGAGTTCACCTGCCCTTTTGAATCCTAACTATTTATGTGATTATTGTTTGATGCAAATCGTGAAAATCTTATACCAATCGATTAAATGGGTTAAGATTAAGAATGCCAATTATGTGTGAAAATCTAGAGTGCCGATGATTGAATCGTTTGTGCAGGAGCAAGCTCAAGAAATGTGAGTCGAGATGGGAACGAGTTGAGTGGTTCAAGTAGCAAAACATCATCATCTTCAATGCCACCAACTCCCCGAAGCGAAGGCGAAATTTTGCAGTCCTCCAATTTAAAAAACTTTACCTTTGGGGAGCTTAAGGTTGCCACAAGGAACTTCTGCCCAGACAGTGTACTAGGAGAAGGTGGCTTTGGTTCGGTGTTTAAAGGTTGGATTGATGAGCACACTCTTGCTGCTACCAAGCCTGGCTCCGGAATCATGATTACTGTCAAGAAGCTTAACCCGAATGGATACCAGGGACACAAGGAATGGCTGGTCAGTATCATTTTGTCCCCAACTGAGCTGCAAATTAACTAGTTTGCATTAAAATGCATGATTAAGAATAGTTGGAAATTGAGTTATTAGTTATCAGCTCGCCACATTAGCACCATTACCGTATCTTTCAGACTCTTTCTAACTGGGTTGAACTTTGGAATGTACAGGCAGAAATAAACTACTTTGGGCAGCTGAGTCATCCTAATCTTGTGAAGCTCATAGGATTTTGTGTAGAGGATGAGCACTGTCTTTTGGTGTATGAGTTCATGTCTCGGGGAAGCATGGAGAACCATCTCTTTAGGAGTAAGTTTCTAAATCCAACACCCGTAATCAAGGATCAATTTGCATTTTTACTCACCATGGTAAATTTCCGGTCACCTTGAGCAGGAGGAACTTAGTTCCAGCCACTCTCATGGAAGCTGTGAATGAAAATCGCACTTGATGCTGCTAAGGGGCTTACCTTTCTACACGTCGCTGAGCCAAAGTTATTTACCGAGACTTCAAGTCTTACAATATCCTGCTTGACTCTGTATATAAATATAAGAGGCTTCAGATCTAATTTAACCTTGCAATTTTGAATAAATCTCTTCTGTCTTAATTGTCTTCCTAATAGTATCATTTTTCATTGTCAGAGCTTCAATGAAAAAGTCTCTGACTTTGGGTTGGCTAGGGATGGACCGACTGGTGATAAGAGTCATGTGTCTACTCGGGTTATGGGAACATATGGTTATGCTGCTCCTGAGTATCTTGCAACAGGTAAATTTTCAACCTTGCAGAAGTTATTGCATGATTTATGTCATGGGTTACTTATTGATTTGAAATAATACTTTTTCCATTGATGAACTGAGAAATTCATAGCATACAATGCCAATAAGGGAATTGGATTCTCTCAAATTGGTTCCACGAAAAAAAAAATTGGCCTCAACTGTATTGAGTCCAATTTATTATAGCAGAAACGGACTCTTCGATGGAGCAAGCTCAGAAGGCAGCAAAACTCACCCTTCAGTGCATCAGCTCTGATGCCAGTGCCCGCCCTACAACAGAGGAAATAGTTTCAACCCTAGAGCAACTTCAAAGGTCAGAGAAAACAAGAGGCAACCCTAAAGACAGCCACCCGAGTCCTACCCCCACTTTGAACGACTTGCAGTGACATGAAGAAGACGTGGTGGAATGGTGAAGTCTGTCTCTGCAATCTTACCCTTCAAGTAAGGAAAAATGTAACTTTTTTTTTGGTTCTCAGCTTCCATGTCTCTTTTGAGCTTGTTTGTGCCTTCAGAGCATTAATTCATTGATAAAGAAAGAAGGTATATATATATATATATTGCCGCCATTTTTTATTTTATTTTTGGTTATTATACCACATCAGGTCAAAACTTCAGACTAAAGTTTGAACTAAAAGTGTTCATCTAATAAATACCAAACTGGGGAATTCATTCATTCATTATATATATATATATATAAAGCGATGCTGCGGGCTACAACATGTTCCTTACTTATATGCAGCCGCTTCAGCTATTCCTACTTTCACTTTCACCAGCCTTACTTACTGGTCAAACGACCAAACCCCACACAAAACATGTCCCAAAAAGAACAAAACTTTAACAACACACTCACTCCCCACTTACTATTTTTCTAGCTTCTTCACTTTTACCCCCCAAACATATTCACCCTATTATCTTATACCTTAAAACATCAAATCCCCCTCTCCTCACCGCTTCAAATTTTCCCACAAAAACAATGGAAAAGCGAAGGCGGGAGGCTACTACAAACTACTGATGGTACTTTACTTTATATATATATAAAATAACTGGTCATTGTCTGGCTGGAATCGGGTCGGGTTAGATGCGGAAATTCTTCCCAATGAAAGTCTGACCGAACTGCCAGTTGGTAGGGGCGACATTCAAGGAGGTGGAGGTGCGGCGGTCACTTCCGGTGACCCTGAAAGAGAGAGCCTGGCCCACCAAAACTGTATTGGATTGCCAGTTTTGCCCCCAGTTGCGGCTCATGCTCATCCACCCTGTGTTGGAGCCCTTGATGCTGACACGGACAATGTCCCCTGCCCCTGCTACGTTGGTGACCAGAACAAGGTTGAAGTAACGGAAGCCGTTGACGGTGAACCGGATGCCTCCTTGTTTTCTGCATGGGACCCTGAAAAAATAAATAGTAATTAGGGTTACCGAGGGTTTGACCGGCAAAATCCGGTAGTGGGAGTAGATTGGGGGGTTCGGGTTCCGATAAAATATGGGACTTTTCACGGTAATGGGTTTGACCCGACATACGCGTGGGTTTGTCGCGACACGCGCTTCTACGGTTTTCCGTCTGACCTTTATTCCACGGACTTACGCATGGTTTTCCGGGAATATTATTTGAAATTACGAGTTTACCCATTGTTTATTAATTATTGATAAAGTAGAGACAGAGGGAAGAATCAGTTGATTCTGTTTTAGCAACTAACGAAATCAACCGAAAGATTCTCAACTGCCACTAGCACAAGTGGGTGAGGTTCTGAGAAAAAGACTTTAGTGAAAGAAATTTGCTTTTTTGAAAAAATATCTATATAAATCTAAAATAATTAAATAAATACTTTTTAATTTAAAAGTTGTAAGTTTTAAATTTTTTTATACAAGAATCAGTCTCCCTATTTCTTTTTGGGAAGATAAAGTTAAGAAATAATAATAATACATATATTACACATTCAAATTTATTTTTTTCCAATAATTTACATTCTCTATATTTCTTATCAGTTAAAATGTTGAGTTTTTCAGTGAGCGTTTTTTGTAAGCCATAAATGTTTTTTTCTTGCCATTTTCTGTACTGGAAGACCAAAAGAGCTCACTATGCTTTCCTTTCGCGTGAAACGAACAGAAAAAGAACGCCGTTCAATGTACCACCGAGTTGACTCACCTGCGGTAGGAGACGGGGACGATTCCAGCGCGGTACTCGGCGATCTTAAGGAACATGGGCATGGCAAGGTCGAAATGGGGACGAGGAGGGTTGCACCATCCGCCATTATCGCTGGGCTGGGCGAAGTTGGGAGGGCAGAAGTTGGTGGCGGTGATGAAGATGGAGGGGCTCCCAGGGTGGCACCACCTCGGGTCCTCCGCGGCCGCGCACTTAATCTCGAAGCATGCACCGCAGCTCAGTCCGCTGTTGAACAGCGCCGTGCTCAGCGCCGCCGTGTTCACGCCGTACCCTTGGCTGTACAGGTTGCCGTAGCCGCAAGCTCCACCTTCGATAATGCAAAGAAAAAAAGATAAACAACGTCGTACGCGGAGCGGAAATGTGTTAAAGATTGGAGATTTATGCTTACCCATGGTTCCAGAAGCGTCACTGCCACCGTAGAAGGTGGCATGAGCGCCTTGCCAGGAACCGCCGGTGAAAACCCCGGGAATGCGGGCATTCGCCGCCGGGGAGAGAAAAAGCAGGATAGCAACGACGTATAGGACACTGCTCCCAAAGACAGCCATTGTCGGAGAAGAGAGAAAGGGATCTGAGTAACTGCTGAGAGTGTGAGAGGTAAGGCGAATAGAAAGCGGGAGGAAGGTGGGGTATTTATTGAGGCCAGAAAGGAGAGGGGGAGGCATTTTTTGTTTCTGAAGTTAAATTGGAAGAAAAATACATTTTCTGAAATTTCCATTTTTTCGATTTAAATTTCCAGTTTATTTTATTATAGTATTACTCTTTTCCTGCAGGTGTGACTTGTGAGGGGTAGTTTAACTTTAAAATTTAAATTCTTTACCTTTACTTTCAGTGTTAAGTTGATAAATTAATTGAGTGGAAATTTTTATATTAATTTGAATCACTATTAAATTTTACCTTCTATATTGGGGTTAAATACCAAGTAGCTACCTGAATTTTAGACGTTTTGCAACGATCTATCCGAACTTTGAAAATTCAAAACGGACTAACTCAACTTTGAAGAATGTGCAAATAGCTACCTCCGTCCAATTTTCATCGGAAAGTCGTTGGAAATTCGTCAGAAATTGGACGGAGGTAGCTATTTGCACTTTTTTCAAAGTTGAGGACTTGAGGTAGCCCGTTTTGAATTTTCAAAGTTCGGGTAGCTCATTGCAAAATGTTTAAGGTTCAAGTAACGTTCAAGGTTCAGGTAGCTACTTGATATTTAACTATCTATATTATAATAATTAAATGGGAGATTCTATTTGTAGACCATCGACTACTTTATACATACCACTTTTGTTGAAAGACTAAAATGCCCTAATAGCATTTTACATATTTGTCCTTACCAATTTTAAGGAAATAAATTATCAAATCGACCTCATATTTTCGTAGTTACTAAATCGATCCCATATTATCAAAATGGTGAAAAATTATGTTTTTAGCAAATTTTGAACCATAGATCTCTTACATACTAGCTAAAAGTTTTACTACTATACTAGTAATTCCAATTGCTTTCTTATTTACTTCAAATATAGTTATTGAAGCAACTCTCGTATTATTGTATTAAATATCTCATGTTTATTTATTGATACTCTTTAGTAATTAACATTTATTCAATGTTATTTGTTTAATTATAGTTCGAATTTTATTATGTATCTATTGATTTATTTTTTTAAATGGTTGAAAATAAGTAATTTTCTAAATTTAGTATTTATACACTATTAGAATATGCATTTTGAAAATATTTTTTTTCAACCATCTTTAAAAAAATCAAAAATATTATAGTATTTAGATAATTAAAATAGAACTCTAACGACATATATGGTGTTAAGTTTCAATTTTCTTATCGATTATAAAATTTGCTCAAAATAGTGTTGGTAATTTTTGATAATTTTTATAAATTTGACCAAATTTTATGGTTGATGGGAAAATTGAAACTTAGCATCATATGTGTTAAGAGTTCTAATTTAATTATCTACATATTATAGTCTTTCTGATTTTTTTAGAGATGATTGAAAAAATATTTTCAAAATGAGTATTCTGGTAGTTTATAAATATTAAATTTAGAAAATTACTTATTTTTCAATCATTTAAAAAAAATTGATTAGTAGATACATAATTAAATTAAAACTACAATTAAACAAACAACGTTGAACAAATGTTAATTACTAAAGAGCATTAATAAATAAACATGAGATGTTTAATACAATAATATGAGAGTTGTCTCAATAACTATATTTGAAGTAAATAAGAAATAATTGGAATTACTAGTATAGTGGTAAAACTTTTAGCTAGTATGTAAGAGGTCTAGGGTTCAAAATTTGCTAGAAGGATAATTTTCACAATTTTGATAATATGGACTCGATTTAGTAATATAAAAAATATGAGGTCGATTTAATAATTAATTTCCTTAAAATTGGTAATGACAAATATGTAAAATGTTATTAGGGCATTTTAATCTTTCACATTAGATGTTCTAAATCCTGAAACTGTCTCTATTGCAGTTGTATAACCAATCTCTAACTACATGAAGATTTTAAGTGAAATTATGTTATAAAACTATAGTGATATAACACGCAATCAAATACTAATATAAAAAACCTTCATAATATCATTTTAAACATGTATAAATAATATATTTTCATTTTAACAACTCGAATCTAAATTCTTCGATTAAATAATGAAATACTAAATTATTACATCATATGAATATGAGCATGTTTCTAATGTGTCTAGTAGATGTCACATAACATATGGGTGTAGATTTGTGTACCTTTCTGGTGCATATTTATTTATTCGAATCATTGAAAACGATAGGTGAACCAAACTTCATCCTAAAGATAGAAGAGAGGATCCTCACATATATATATATATATCTTTACGTTAGACATAAAAAATAAAGTACTTCAATTAGAAGGTAGCCCACCTTACCTTATGGCAGCAGACTTACCCTACCCTTTATATATTATTCAGTACTCATTAGAATAATTTCATATATATAATTCAGCTTGTGACTAAAGTTTTATTTCGCTCCTCGACCTAAATAAATCCAGTAGTGTTAATAAATCACCGAAAAAAAAATTATTAATATATTTATATCTAGTTCTTCACCCTATTAAATTTTTAATATTTATATTTCTTAGGTATGTGATGCAGCAAATTGGATATTACATTATTACTGGTTCGTTATGAATTTGAAATGAGACTAAATTGTACACCTTCTCATTAATAATAATAATAATAAACTGTCATTTTTTTTTAGTTTCTTGTATCCTTTTCCAGTTTTCCATATTTTTTATTGTAATCGAATTTTCTATGTATATCAAACATAATGGAAAAAACATAGTAATTCGAAGTTATGTATTTACTTGTTGGGAAATGTTGTATGTCATTGGTCGAGAACCATCACTAGCTCTTTAAATTGACCATGAGAGGCGAGTAGGTTAAGTAGTGAATAGTGATGATGCAATTTTAAGATTGATTATTTTGTTTATTTTAGGGACATTTGGATCTCACCCTAATTATGGCTTTATCGACTAATATATATATTATAAGAATACATAGTATACTAAGGTTGGGCATAATAAACCGGTTTGAATGAACAGAACCGAACTGAATCGGTTTTGAATTGGTCCGGCCGAACAGGTTCACAAATCAAACATTTTTTTGGTAAAAAAATGGAGTGGTTCATAAGAGGTACAAAAAAACCGGTTCGCAAACGGTAAATCAGACCACTTTTTGTACCGGTTTTAATATAATATTATATTTAATTTTTAAAATATATAGTCTAAACTATTAGACCAAAGTTGGTTCGGTGATGATTTACAATCTACATTAGTATAATGAATTATATATTATGGTGTATGGATTATGGTTTATAGATTATGGATTATGGATTATGGATTATAGATTATGGTTTATGGATTAGGATTATGGTTTATGGATTATGGTTTATGGATTAGGATTATGGATTATTTATTATGTATTATCATAATACATAATAAATAATCCATAATACTATTATGTATTATTATAGTTTTTTTTAAAATATATATATTAAGTGGTTTGGTTGAACCGGTTCAGAAGAGGTACAGTAATTTTGTCAAAATTTGGAGCGGCAAAAAATTGGAGTCGTAAACCGTACCTCTTTAAAATGTGGTAAATGTACTGTTTATGAACTGGTTCATGCCCACCCTATATTATACCAACCCTAACTTCCATCAAAAGAGAGGATCTTGAATACATAGATATTATAATTTTCATGTTGGTACAACTATTAATAATATGGAAGGCCTAAAAATTTATATAATAATACCAAGGGTTAAGTAACAACTTGCTATTTGGATTTTAATAATCTGCACTATTTATTAGCTAAACTTTTATACATAATCTGCACAATTTTAATAATCTGAATTTACATAAAGTTAATTTATACTTTACATAAAGTTCCAATTATTATCTTCATCTTATTTACTGTTAAATTAGGACAAAAACTACTATATTTTTTTGTACAAATTGTTAGTTATTTTTTAAATAAATTTGCAATTTGGTAGGTGAATTTTGGAGAAAAAAACGTAATATGCTAGTTGAACTTTTGAGAAATTTGCAAAGTATTAACTCAATTTTGCAAAAAATAATAATAACAACTTTGTTAGCTTAACTTTGATAAATAAAATTTGTAATTTATATAGTAGTATGATGTGAGTGACACGTGCATAACTCCGTCCCCAATTAACAACGAATTTTACGGAGTTGACAAATTGTATCTTTTGTAAAGTCATATAGCAATTTGTTGTAAAACAATTCAACTAACAGATTATCTAAACCCTCCAAATTCGACTAACAAATTAATAATTAAAACTAGTATTAGTAGTGAACTTCAAATTCATCCGTATTCAATTTTTTAACGCTGCTCATATATTTACTTAGTCTTTTCTCAATGAAATATGAAAAAAATTTCTTCCCATCATAACAAGATAGGTAGATCGCTAGGTTTGACTTAATTAGTAATTAGTTAAATTGTGAGTGTTTGACGTGAGAAATCTGATGCTATATACTAGCTAGTGTGACAAACAACTTTGTGTTTGGGACACTCAAATGAAGTCGTGCCTTGCTAGTCTATGAGGTTTATTGGAGTTGAAGCATCATTATTTTATAACGAAAATATTGAATAAGAAAAAATATATTTTTAGTCAACATATATTATTAATCAAGGAATATATTAGTTTGTAAGATTATCTTATTTTATAAAATACAGTGTGGTCACATTATATTAGAGAAAAAAATATAATTCATTTATTATGGTAAAAAGTGTACAATTAATGGTACTACCAACCTGTACGGGGCCTGAGATTAGGGTTCCCTTAACAGAGTATATGCTTTGTCAAAGCAAGTCGGTGGTTGAAGATCTTTTTTGCCATTTGGGGTCAAAAGGTTAATCGGAGCAAATCGATCATGATTTTCTCGAAAATGTACATACTTCCAAAAGAACGGATCTCTCAAGTGTTTTAAAATTTAATTTAAAACAGTAGAGAATTGGGGTATTACCTTATTTTTCCTATTGATTTGTCCAACTCAAAAGTTAACTCCTTTTACTTTGTTCTAGATAAAGTTAGGAACAAACTCTCGGATTGAATGACAAATGTTTTATCACTGGCTGGTAGAGTTACTTTTGTCAAATCAGTCTTATTCATGATCTTCTTCTACTATATGCAGTGTACTATGTTTCCTATTTCAGTGTGCAAAGAACTGAACATAATTAACATAAACTTTGTTTGGGACTCCACGAATCAGAAAATAAAAATTCACTTTGATCAGTTGTGATGAAATTACAAAGCCTAAAATGCTAGGGGAGCTTGGTATTCAATCGTCAATGTATCAAAACAAAACACTCCCGGGAAGTTTGACATGGAGATTGAAAAGGGGAACATCACCTTGGGCCACGATGATTAGAAACATAACGTTTAAGCAGAATGAAACTTTTCTCATTACTTTTAGCAAAATGCCATGTAATTGGAAAGCAATCAATGAAGCTATGAACACTCTTAAACTGAGTTTGGGTTAGGTGGTTGCAAATGACACGGATATTAAATTCTGGAACGATAATTGGGTGAGTGGTCAATCGCTTCGATCTTCTATCTATGGTCCACTTAAGTATGAGAAATACAACTTGATGGTAGGAGATGTCTTCCACAGTGCCGAGTGGAACCTAAATAGAACTTCTTTTGATTTTTCGAAAATATTTTTGGACCTGTTTAGGAGCACTTCAGGGGACATGACCAATGTATCTTTGGAAACTCAAATATGGAATTTCTCAAACTCGGGAAGTTACACTATTGCATCTGCTTATTCTCTTTTAGCGGGTAATTTCTCAAATAGCCAGGTACTTGACTAGTGGGATTGAGTTTGGAAAATTCAGACTACTCCAAAAATTCAGTATTTTATTTGGTTGTGCCTTAAAAATAGACTAGCCACTTGCAAATCATTGAACCATAGGGGATGCAATTTGAGCCCGATTTGTGGAATTTGTCATTTGGAGGTAGAGGACATCGATCACATCTTGCGTGAGTGTGAGCATGCAAAACAGATGTGGAATTCAGTCACTTAGTCATCCTGTCTTGTGCAATCCTTCCACTATCCTTTGAATGAATTGATCAAGTTTGGTTGTCAGGTATCGGGGGCCATGTTCAAGGAGTTTATTGGAGTTTCTTCTTTCCTTTCCTTATGCTTTATGGATCATTTGGAAAAATAAGAACTCACTTATTTTTAATGATAAACATTTTGCTTATTCTATTTATAATCTATATTTTTCTCATGCCAAGTTTCACCAAAATGCTTATCTTGCGACACAGACCACTAATCAATTTATCTCCATTGATATTAGTTGGGTACCTCCAAAAAATAATTGGTTTAAAATCAATACAGATGGAGTGGCTAAGGGAAACCCATGTTTTGCTGGATGAGGTGGGGTGATCAAAAATTATAAGGGTCCATGGGTAGCGAGTTTCTCAAGGAATTTGGGTTGCTCTAACATCATCGCTACGTAATGTTGGGTCATCCGAGATGGTCTTCTACTGACAAAGACTCTTAGATTAAATTCAATTCACCTAGAAACGGACACTCTCGACACATAAGATAATGTCTCACGAAAATATGTCAAATTTAAAATTAATGTCCATCATTGCGGATTGCAGGAAACTCTTGATGCAATTCCAAGAAATGAAGTTCAGACATATCTTTCAAGAAGCAAATAAGGTCGCTGATATCATGGTGGACATGACGATCAACCAGCGACATATTTTTGAGCTTCATACCTCCCCTCCGAAGGAAACTACTAACGCGCTCCGTAAAGACGCTATTGATTTTTCCTTTTCGATAATTGTTAAAGTTAGCTAGTTTTGGTTTGTAGTTTGTTACCTGTAGCGGTTTATTCCATAATTATAAAAGAAAAATACAATGGCAAAAAAAAATTAGTACTAATTAATTAGCACTTGTTAATAGATGAGAATAATGCTTTAACTGATAACTAATGGTGATTAAGAACTACAATCAGTTGAAATAAGAGAAAACAACGATGGAGAGGGCTCAAGGTGCACTCCTAATCTTGATAGAAATGCAATTCAGTTCTCGCATTTATTCGCATTTTTTGAGATGGTCTTCCACGAAAATCGTCGTCTGGAGTTTACTGCATGCTTTTAGAATATTTTGGTTCTCCGGTAGAGATCTTTTCCACGTATCTGATACCACTGTTAACTCTATAGAGTTTTCGAAAGAGTAGAAAATAAGGTGATAATGAACACAATTTTTTTTAATCTCAGAAGATCTTTGATGTTTTACTCAAAAGATAGAAACATTTAAATATGGATTAAAAAAACCTACCCACTAACCTATTAAATTCTATACCCTACTAATACATAATTTAATAATTACCAACCCACTAAAAATAGAAAATAGGTCAATTAAACCCTAAGAATATTAGTTGCTGAAAGTGCTAACAAGTTAATTTCCATTGATATTAGTTGGGTTCCTCCAAAAGAGGATTGATTTAAAATTAACACAGATGGAGCTACACAGATGGAGCTGCTAAGGGAAATTCAGGTTTCGCAGGAGCCGGTGGGGTCATCCGAGACTGCAGGGGTCTATGGGTTGCGGGTTTCTCAAGGAATTTGGGTTTCTCAAACAGTCTCACTGCGGAATGTTGGGTCATCCGAGACGGACTGCTTTTGGCAAAGACACTCGGATTAAAATCTATTCACCTTGAGACGGACGCTCTCTTAGCCCATAAGGTAATCTCTGATGAAAATATGTCAAATCATAAACTAATGTCGATCATTGCGGATTGCAGGAAGCTATTGATGCAGTTCGAAAGAATGAAGTTCGGACATATTTTTCGAGAAGCGAATGCGGTAGCGGATACAATGACGGGTATGGCGCTCAAACAGCGACATGCGTTTGAAACCCGTAGCTCTCCTCCGAAGGAAACTATTATCGCGCTCCGGAAAGACGCTGTGAGCTTTTCTGTTTCGCGAATTGTTAAAGTTAGTTAGTTTTGGTTGTGTATTTTGAACTTTGGTGATTAATTGTCACCTATTGCGGTTATTTTAATCCATAATTATCAAAAAAAAAAAACTAAGAATAACTTCCAACATAAATAGTTGGCAATATGTTAGATTTTGTATCAAATATGTAGTAATACGTATAATAATCCGATCCATAATTCATTTTTCCTATCATACCATTCTCATTTCTTCTACCATTAATCCTTGCTATTCATTTCTCCCTTTTTCCTATCAATCATGACGACGAAAACCAGGTCAGGCCGTCAAAATCAGTCACCGAAGCAAACTCCCAGTGACATTTTCAAAGCGACAAGATGGTATTTTCAAGAAAACAAGTGAAATTTCAACCTTATGTGGCGCTGAGGTGGCAATGATCGTCTTTTCACCTGCTGACGAAGCATTCTCCTTTAGCATACTTAAGCGGAGCGATAAATATTCCTTAGCTTCACCAGAGATGATGACGATGCAGATCATGCAGGAAGAACACACACAACAGTGCGTTTGTTCGCAACCAATTAAAACGTGCGTTTGAGTCTGCTTGAAGTGTAAAGAAGGAGAGACGATGAGTTCAATCGAGCAATGGAAGGTAGACAAAGAATGGTGGAGGAGTCCAACTGAGAGGAGCTCAAGTGGAGAGGATTCTGGTCCAGATGCAGACCCAACCAACCGGACCCACCAGTGGTTCAGTATTTTGGGGTGTTCCAAGCTTGAGTATGAGTTCATAGATTCGGGAGTGATTCGATAATGTTGGTCTAGTGATCAAGGCATTTCTCAGCCATACAAGCAGCAAGGGTTTTACTGAAAACCCTAACTTTCTAGGGTTTACGGTTTAGTGGAAGGACTGGCGAATATGGATACTTTATTTCATTTTACAGTTCTTATAATTCTATTGAGTTCATTGTCTGTCAATGTTATTTGTGTGTTTAAATTGTTGTTATAGGTTAAGTATTTGGTCAATATTTCTTTTTGTTATAGTATATATTTATTCATGTCAATTATGTGATATATTGTTATAAAACAAAATCAAATCTAGTCAATCTACACAACACAAAAAATATTTTTTTAATTAATTAGAATGTTTTTGTGATACACTCCTATTTTATAATTTTTATTAAAAAAACAAACATTTTCCTTTTAGATAAATTAAATAAATTGATCAATAATTTATATATATAACAATAAATATTGATAAATAACTAACAAAATCATGAATCTACAAGCAAACTCATTTCCGTTGACATATCTATATCCTTCCTTCTCAAAATAGTAGTGTGGTTTGCAAGTCAGTCTGTATATGTTTGCTTGACGCTTGATAAATAAAATATGATGACACGTGATCCAATGAATGAACATATTAACTTACAGTAAAAACGTGACAAATTGTGTATTCAATAGAAATGAAACCCCGCGTAGTATTTGCTATTTTTAACAGGTCAATATTTTTAGATAATGTTTTGAAGATTTTGTCATATCTACGCACATGGCTTATTTTCTGCCATCCCCATGCATCATGCATGCCATGCCATATGCTCTCTTCTCGATAGAGATTTAATCATCCATCACTTCAGGGTGGCTCCCATCCACACACTCATACATCCACATCACATTTCATTGTATTACATTCACATAATATATATATACACAGCAATTCGCTTGTTTTTGTATGCCAAGTAATCCTATCCTCATCTAGTTCAATCTCACACAAATTTCATGTCCATGGAGATATCACTATGTAAACAACAATTTTTCTATATAGAGGACCATATATTGAGAAATATTTTAACTAAAATTTAAGTGTAATTCTTATGTAGATAATAATAAATAAATAAAATGGAAAGCTGATGCATTACCCAATGAAGAGGTTTTCCCATTTAATATTTAGTTATAATTTAGTCGATCGAGGTATCTGCCTTCGTAGCATAGTGGTAGTGCGTTCGCTTCGTAAGCGAAAGGTCGCGAGTTCGATCCTCGCCGAGGGCTGTGATTTTTTCCTCCAAATTTGGTGGCAATTTTTTGTCGGGAGTGAAATTCCGGAATTGTTTTATACATATTGGGCTAGGCTAGTAGAGTTGGGCCAAATATTAATTAAGTTGGGCCCCACTTTCATTTTCAATTCTCTTATAAATGATAAAACACACTATTTCTTGACTATAAAATATAAACCCTACTTAGCCTCCACCGCAATGTCCCTTCTACGGAGGGCCACTTCCAGTTGTCGAAATTACTCAACTACCCTTGCCGCCGGTTCCACCGCCCCTCGTTCGCCTACCTCCGGTTACCCCAACCCTAGCCCGATCAGCATCCCCAACAGGCCCACAGCCGCCTACTACGATGAGCTGGTCAACGTCGCTGGCCGCCATGGGGACTTCGACACCCTCCGCAACCTCCTCCACAAACGCATAAGGGACGGCATCTTTAACACCACCGATACCTTCAAGTTCCTTACCGCCACGGTATCCTCCCTCTCCGCCCTTGATGATCTTATTCAGACCCTAACGCGCTTGGATCAAGGGATCACCCGCAAGAACGCCTTCGACACGCTCGTGGCCCGTCTATGCAAGATTGGGCGTGTAGAAGACGCGCTGCGCGTGGCCGAGTCGATGCTCGGTGGTGCGTGCACCGCCAACGCCGTCACGTTCCACCCGATCATCCATTCCCTCACACGGCAGAAGGACATGGAGAATGCGTGGAGAGTCGTGGAGGCGGCGAGGGAGAGAGGTATCCCTCCCGACGTGACTGCTTACAACTACTTCCTCACGAGGTACTGCGTCACCGGAGATGTCCACTCGGCAGCGTGTATGGTCGACCGGATGGTGGAGGAAGGGATGAAGGCAGACTCGCGTTCTTACGACGCGCTGGTGCTGGGGGCTTGCAGAACAGGGAAAGTGGAAGGCGCTTTGGCGATACTGAGGAGAATGGCGGACGAGGAGGTTCCTGCGCTGTACTCTACGCATGCGCACGTTATCAAAGCGATGCTTAATTTGGGCTATCATGCGCAAGCGGTGAAGTTTGTTCGGAGCTGTGGCGGTGGAGATCAGGCTTTAGAGGCGGAGAGTTCTGGGATTTTAGCCAGTGGGTTGATTAAGGAGAAGAGGTTCGAGTTGGCGAAGGTGGTCTTGGAAGAAATGGCTGGAAAGGGTCTGAGAATGGGGGAGAAGTTGAGTAACTTCTATAATCAAATGAGAGGTGGGTCCTACCAAGATGTATGAATAGCGGGTAATTAGTGTAAAATTGAATCTCGTGTGTACGTTCACGGTTTGAATTGAAAATTTTACATTCATGGTATAAAAGCAATTTTCTACTCAAAATTGACAGCCCCATGGCAGCAGAATCATAGCTTTACTTTAAATACAAATTACGAACATTCAAATTCAAATATAAATAAACAAACAAAATTATTAAATGTTTGCCTAAAATTACGAAAACAATCTAATATAAAATTTAGGGTTAAATACAAATAGCTAAATGAACTTTGGACGTTTTGCAATGAACTATCTGAAATTTGGACGTTTTGCAACGAGCTACCCAAACTTTGAAAATTAAAAACGGGTTACCTCAATTTTGAAGAAAGTACAAATAGTTACCTTCGTCCAATTTTCCATTAACTATCGTCGGAAAGTCGTCAGAAATTAGACGGAAATAGCTATTTGCATATTCTTCAAAGTTAAAGTAATCCGTTTTGAATTTTCAAAGTTCGGGTAGCTCGTTGCAAAACGTCCAAAGTTCATTTAGCTACTTTTAATTTTCAAAGTTCTTATAGATACTTGGTATTTAATAGGGGTGTCAAAATTTGACTCAACCCGTGAGTGACCCATGGTTGACCCGCCCACGGGTCGTGTTTGGGTCAGAATTTTTGACCCATGGGTCATTTTGACACGACTCATGGATGACCCGTGAAAACACGGGTCAGGTTTGAGTCAGAAGTCTTGACCCACGGGTCAACCCATGACCCGTTCCATTTATATATTTTAGTCTATTTTTTTGTTTTTATTGAAATGGTGGGTCGAACGGGTCAGATTGACCCGCGGGTCATGGAGGTATAACGAATAAAAAACTGACCCATACTATTACACGGGTCGTGTTTGGGTCAGAGGGTCCCTGACACGACCCAAGGTCGACACAACCCAAGGTCGACACGACCCATGGGTCGACCCATGACCCGTTTTGACACCCCTAGTATTTAACCCATATTTACTATCAATGTCCACAATATGCAGAACGATAATACACAATAGAGCACTCAGCAGTCTCCAACCCAAAAAAAACAATAGTCCTCTGTACTATAACTGAGAAACAATGGCCTTAATACATGTGAAACCCAATCACTCTATCACTAGTACTCCAATCAACATAACTGTGTTGGCCAAAAAAAAAAAAAATCAACATAACTGGGAGCAGAGGCTCTGAATCTGCGAGTTCGTCGGGTTGGTCAAATCATACAATCCAGATTTCCCGTTGCTCGAACAAGTGACATTCCATTGATTCCCGAATTGCATGGCCTGCATTCAGCAGCATCACAAGATCAAGTTCAATGGTTGTTTGTTGTTCATAGAAAATAAAAACCAAGTTATTTTCCTACTCGAAGAAAACGCAACAGTTAATCTGGTTTCATCTTAGTCATCTCGTTGAGAGGGATTACCCTCAATTTAAACTAGCATAGGATTTTGTAGAATTCCTTACAGTGCATGAGGATGGTTCAGTGTTGCAGCTCCATCTAGAAGTCGGGACACAAGACAAGTAATGGCACCACGAACAATGATCATTTGCATCAACACCGCGCATCAACATCACCATCCCAACCGTAAACCTATTATTAAAAAAAAGAAGGCATATTTCCAATTAAGAACTTATCCAACCAAAATCTAAAGACATCAGCACATTATGGTAAGGCAGCAGATAATATGTTTTTGTATTAATTATGAAATATGCCTTCTGGATCTTACCCAACAATGAGAATTATCACAGACGCAACCCACATCACGCACTGATACATCTTGTATTTGGATTGAACAGTAGGCGTTGTGTATCCATGAGAACTGTATCTTCCACTAATCCATCCAAACTGAGGGCGGATCAAGAACACAAACCCGAGGAAGAACCCTGAAAGGAATCCTCCCATATGAGCAAAATTGTCAACGTGTGGAAGAAGACCCACTGCCAAGTTAATGGCAATGATCACAACAAGGGTAAGGAATGCTGCAACCTGAAAAGGATACCAACTTTATCAACTTCGGCAAAATAATACTAATAGTGATTAACCTCTAATAATTATGTGATGAATACCTTGCTAGCATAAATGGACCAATTTGTAATGAGTTCAGATAGCATTCCTCCAAGTAATCCAAAAAGAGCACCGGAAGCTCCAACAGAGATGTTTGATTGGATGAAGAGAGCAGACATCAAACTTCCGCCCAGTCCCGAGATTATATATAGCAAGCCAATTTTCACTTCATATTAAAAGTATTACAATAGTCAATAAATAAAAAATGACATAAAAAGGGGAAGGGAGAGGGGAAACGTACGTACCGAAACCAAATTCTTGTTCAAGGCGGATTCCAATAACCAACAGACTCAACATATTTGCCAATAGATGGAAGACTCCTCCATGAAGCCAAATGCAGGTGATTAGGAGCCACACCTGATGCCGGTCAACAACTTTGCTCACTTCTAAGGCGCCCATCTTCTGAAGCCTGGAATCAAGTAAATTTGATTTTAAGTATAAATGAAAATTACTGAAGTCAGCAACAGAAAGAAAATGGACACTATCAAAGACATAGCATGAGAAAGAGGCCGTTGAGATAAATGAATAGTAGGTGGGTGGACTCGTAATCCTTCTTTCAGCAGTTATTACAATAAATGGCAATAAAATGAAAGAACAGGGACACCGATAATTGCTTTCAGATTACAATTCCCAGCTTGGTAAACAAAAATCCATGAATTCTTAAGAATTAACTGGACTAGCTTTTCGGATATATTGGAAGCTTATGCCTACAAAGGATGGGAATCCTAAAAGAGGCTTAGGGTTCATAGCTGAGTTGAAGGAAATACAAAAATCCATTCTCCATTTGGACAGTGAAGTCAAGGAACCTCCAATCTCAACTTAAGAATTACCCTGATAGAAATGAGGGTTTTTACTGATTCTAGATGAATTATTCTCACCAATTTCCCCATTTTGGTAATAATAATAATAGTAAAAAAAAAGGTCAAACCCTTAATGTAAATCAGCAAGTAATATGAACAATAGAAGCTAGGACTTGCAAGCAATTAAGGAGATTCGCAATCCAAATGACATCATTGGAAGAAGAAGAAAAAAACTCACGTTAAGGATGACGGACCGAGAAGAGGATTTTCTTTCATCGGCTGAAACGAGAATCGGCCTAAGAAGCTGGCCACGCAGGAGACCGAGTTCTTGGGGCAGTTGTTGACGGACATGGTGATGATAAACATTACGGTGTTGGCGAGTATGAAGGCAGGGATCAACCAAGGCCTCCATTTCTTGAAATGCTTGACTTCGCGGAAGATGACCGGGCTCGGAGTATTTGCCGCCGACGGAGGCAACGAGTCTACCTGCAAAGGATGGACGATGTTACTGTTGCTGTTGCCTCGACGGGAGCGAGAATTGATCCTGATTTTGACTTCGGAAGAAGGATCCGTCGCCATTGTGAGGATATTGGACCAATTGAAGTTGGAACACAAAGGAAAAAAAATTAGGCCTGAAGAAGAAGAAGAAGGCAGTTGGTGGGTTAACTACTACCCAAAGTGACAAAGTCATACGCGAGGCGGCTGCTTGGTTGGCTTCCGCTTACCGACACCGACAACCCCTTCTTGATTAAAAAACAGCGACGCTGCGACGGCGCCATATCGCGTGTTTCGTACGCGTCATAATTAATATCGTCATTTTATTTTGTTAAATATTTAAAATCAAATACTAATTCTCAATTTAATATTTGATTAGTTAAATTTAAAAATAAAATAACATAAGGTTGCGATATATATATTTATGAAAACAGATTAATTACATTAAATTTTTTAATTTATTAGAAAAAAACAAATAAAAAAGTATAACTTATTATAAAATTTAAAATAAATTAAAGTATAAAATAGATTGATTAAAATCTTTAAAATTAGTTATATATATATATATATATATAATTACTTAAAAATGAAATTTACTAAACATTTTTCCATAATTTATAATAATGAGGGCAATTTAGTCCTTTTCTACTTATTATTTGTTTCGAGAGAATTTGAAACTGCTAATCCAAAATTTGGAATTACTTAACTTAGCATAATAACATTATTTACAAAAAAAAAAAAAAAAAAAACTGAATATAAATATACAGATTAAATTAAGAATTTGAGTCTTATTTTTTTAAAGTGAAAAGGTTAAAATGCTTACAAGTTTTTGCCTATAAAACTAAATAATAAATATACATTTACCAGAATAAAATATTGATGGGTTCCGCCTAAACCATGTGATAGTTGACCAGACAATCCACGGGCCGGAACCCTAATCGAGCCACTTTCACTCTCTTTATTTGAGAACTATATTCAGCTTAGTCTTGGTACTTGGACTGGACCGACATTTACATAGGACACATTTCCCTTTTTAATTTCTCCTTATTTATTTTTTCTGGACCATCCGGATGATAGCAGTAGCACCCTTGATATTTTGCTTTACATTTATAATAATTTTTAGGAGCATATAATACTAATTATGAATATTTTTTATTTTCAAAATTCAATTTTTTTTGGATCAATGCGAGCATATAATTGCAATCTCTAAATAACAATAGTAGAAGAGGAAGTGAGAGTCGTGATACTCAATCATTTAGATTTGGTTAAAAAAAATCATTTAGAAACACTCAACCTAGCTTGTTTGACCACACAACTCGCACATTCGTTAGCTGTAGGCGGGATTGACTTCCATGAGATTACGTCGATCCAGTTCGCACATATAGATATGTTCACAAGGTGAACTCTTAATCTCCGATATGAGTTTCCCCCATTCACTTGATCGATCACCACCTTTGAATTTGATTCGACCTCCACATCTGTCCATCCATTTTCCATCACTAGTTGAACCCCTGCAAGGATTGCGGCAGACTCCATGCTTTCCACGCCATCTCCACATTGTTTTCTATTGAGTTCACCTACTACTTCACCATTGGAGTCCCGATCTATCATACCAATTCCACCCATGCCCGATTGATTACACCATGATGCATCACAATTTATCTGAATGACTCCCGGGCTTGGGGTTATCCATCTTTCATTCCTATCCTCTGTCTGAGATGTGTTCCTTTGGGTTGGAATTGATGCATCATCTCCGCTAGGGCCGCCTTTGTTGGAATGTACACATGGAGCTCCACCTTTGAAGAATATTATGCACCTACACATACTTAGCATACATATTAGATAAGTTAAAATGTAATTACTTTATGTATTATGTATACTTACCTTTCCTAGATTACATATGTCTTGTCTAGGATTAGTGATTGTTAGAGCTGTAAGTTAGAGCTGAATTCATAAAGCTTGTATTACAAATAGATGTAGAATTGATCAATGAAGTTAAGTTGAATGCATAACAAAGTTTAAATACATTATATTTCCGCTATAATAGTTAACAGCCTTGATCTCCATTATGATAATTATCATTAGATGTCTTTTTCCTTCAAACATTGTTTTACATCTAGCTTTTCAGCTATGCCAACACGATGTCACACACATCGATCATCTGCTCTTAGCCCTCCAAATTTCCTCAACCGGTCCTGTAGCCATTGTTTCACCATCTGTTTATTCATCTATTTATTCTGGTTTGTCGTGTGTAATTCATTCCAGTATCACAAACCACACAACACGCGTCCACAAAGTACTGAACTGCAACTACTACACCCCTTTTAACTTTATTGTCTGGCGAAAGATGAATGGAATATGGATGGTACAAAATATATAATGAAAATTTATTGGTTGGGCTTTTAAACTTTGCTTTTGGGCTAAATAATTCTATTACATAATAAGCTAGAGTTGGGTCAATTAGCATATGTTGACGTTTTCCTCCGTCACCGATGGTTGGGTATCGAATACTATCACGACACTGCATGGGAACATTGTCGAAAGAAACTTTGGAAATAGGTCAGGGAAAATGCCTCTTCCACGAATACGAAAAAATACTTTTAAGTTACTATTTAATATCCTTTACTAAATTAATTTTATTAAATTCATTTATTTAAATATATAAATATCAAAATATTTTTAACTTGGTGATGCTCATATAAACCCTACGTTGCTCGCCCCACATTATCTTCTTCCCACTCTCAAATTTCGTCTTTACTGTCTTGTCACTACTCTCTTACCCGACATGCCACCTGTCCATTCCTCGACACGTAGCGCCGTCACCCACAGTCACTGACCTAGTGACCTAGTGCACTGCTGAATGTGTTGAAGATGGAGTTGCCTGAGGATGCCACGTAAGGTGTGTCAATTGTATTGGCAAAAAAAAACAAGCGTGTCAATTGTCATCCTCGTACGCACACGTGGGACTACTGTAGATATTAATGGACAACACGTCAATGGGGTGATTCGGAAGGGTCCACCTTTGGTCCTTTTCTTGAAGACCCAACGATGACTTTTCCATTCCATCATGATTCTGATTCCAACGGGTTTTGATTTGACTGGTAATTTTCAGAAAGAAATTGATGGACGGAAATAAAGTAAGTAATTCAGGTCTAGATTCAGAGCACGTGTTGGGTTGTACTTGTACGATGATTTTGTTAGTTACGAAGCTAGGAAATTTAATTAGTGAAGGCTTAGTAAGTGTAAATATTTAAACTAAACAAAATGAGTACAGATAAATGAATGATTTAAAAATACTAAATTAAAAATTATTGTATTTTTTAGAGTTAAATTTACACAAAATAAAAAATTGAGGGAGACAATTGCACTATCTCATTTGGTGTCTCCATCACTGGTTAAATATCTATACATATATCAACTTGGCTAAAACCTATAAAATTAAGACACATAATAAGTTTTTATCATGCTTAGTTGTCAAAAATGAATAATTTCATTGTTTGATGAATTATTTTTGTAACCGCCGATGATGTAAATTCGTCATGTGTACCTCTAGAAGCTCTATAATTCTTTAAAAATTTCTAATTCATTCTTACGGTATGTTACAAATTTTTTTCTACTTTCTTATTTATTGTATTCATTTTGTATCAAAATGTTATTATTTATTGTCATACATAAATATTTTATTTTCGTAGATTAATTTTACAATATTGTATAATTTTATGATTGAATCAATCTTTACCTAAATAAAATTTTATTAAATAAAAAAATAATATATATTAAATAAGTATTTCATTTTCATTAATATGTTATTATACAAATTTACAAAAATGTAATAATAATAAAAATAATTGATCAATATTTTATAGATAAATACTATTCAACTAACTCATCAGTCATTATCAACTTAACTATGCAAGTGTAGTAACCTTTTTTTTTAAAAGATTATTTGTATGTTTGACTTTAAAAATTGGATAAGTTTTACATAGTAATTCTGCAATATGAATAATAACTTCAAATTTTAAATAAAAATACTAAATTAACAATTACTGCGCAATCCGCAAACCAAACATATAGTAAATTACTAATGCATCAAATTTCAAAAAGCTCTCAAAAGTTTTGCAATTTCTTTTAAGTTATAAAAGCATGTACGTTATGAAACTAAATATAAACTATAAAAGTGATTATTAATATGTTATCTGCAAACTAGATTTTTTTTTCGCGTTACATATTGATTTATAGCCGTTAAAACAGAAAACTAACCAAACAAAACAAGAATATATATTTATTAGCAAATCCTAATTATTTTATTACTATTTTGTCGATGAATAATATATATATATATATATTTTTTTTTCGGCCAAAAAAAAAAAGATAACTATTTTTTATATATATTAAATGCTAAGTGGAAATATATTACTTATAATTTATTAGTTTTTTATTTTATAAAAGTATTTTTAATTAATAATAAATTTAACTTAATATTATACAATAAGAAAGTAATGAATATTTATAAATAATATTAACCCTATTAATATGTTGTGTATAATATAAATTATTTTATTTATTTTAATATTATAATCCTGTTAAATAAAATCAAGATTAAGTCTACTTATTTATAAAACTAATTAAAAAAATGCATGAATGATTATTAAAAAGCAATAGTGACAATTATTAAGACACTGTTAATTAATAATTTGAATTTGTTTTTTGTGGGTTTTTCAATTTTATTTTGTTTAATATGTTATTGAAAATGATAGTAAAAGTTTCTACAAATAATTTTTTATTTATTTTCTATTTATAAAATATATATATATATATATATATATATATATAATATTTTTTAATATATTAATGTCCATATAATATTTTTAACTTAACTATTATAGTTTTATGGTTTTATGACTTCTAAAAATGTAAAAGAATTATATTTATATTATTATTATTATTCATTCATATACTAAATTTATATTACAATTGTGATTATAATAAGCTAAACAATTTTGATAAAATTATTATTTAATAATATAAATTTATAATTAATTAATCAATTTAATTTATAATTGCAAATTTTTTAGATGTTCATACTTGTTATTCATAAAATATAATATTATGTATTTTATAAAATCCACTATATACAATATATTTAAGATAAAAACAAAAATATACATGAAAGTAAACATAAAATGTTAAAATTTTGTAATTTATCTTGCAAGAGAATGAGAAAGTTTAGAAAATTTAAAGTAGTTTACATGTCACTTATGAGTGAGAATTGTATGTTGGACATGAACTAATTAAAAATGATTATTATGACATTAGAAGAGATAAAATGTATCAAAAATATTATTTGTTACCATTGTATAAATTATAGTTAAATTAATATATAGAGATAATCATACGTTAAATTGTAATTACCAAAAGAAATATGATCTTTAAAGTTTACACATGTACCGCCCCCAAACCAAACAAAGAATAAAAATATAAAATGGAGTTTCTGAACGAGGACAGGACAGTAATCTCAGAAGTCCTCCCTTATATCTTCTCTCTTCTCTAAGCAGTAAAACACCTCTTCCATTGCTGCAACTGTTTCTGCCTTCTCTCCAGGAGCTCGATATTTTGAGGTACATTGATTTCCCTCGCGCTATTCTTCATACTTTCCGTTGCCAGATTGAATCATCTCAGGTCTCTGCCTTTTCTTTTGTTTTGGAAAGTTCCTCCTTCTGGAAAGTTTCAGATCGGTTAGAAGCTTCTAGTTCTTGTTGTTCAAATTGGATCGCTCAAGCATTAAGCTTGGTCGAAGAGGGGCAGTAACTGGTTGGAACGCTGCATCATGCGAAAACCTTTGAGTTTCTGTTGCTGTGATCAGTTTGACTTCTGAACTGTATTTTTGGTGAATTAGCTATTTCTGGAAGCAAGTCTACTATAGATAATCAGTGTTTGAGGTCTGGGTCAGTAAATTAGATGACAACGGATCCTCGCCTTCGCGGATTATCGGTTTCTGTGAATGGATTGCCGCTGAGTAATCAACCGCCGCCGCTGTTTCAGAATCCGACCTTCGTTCAGGGTCCTATGTTTGGAAACACCTTTCTGGATAGTGGATTCGGGGGTGGGATCCAGTACGTTCCTCATGAGGGCGCTCAGAACGGCGGAGCCACCTCGAGCAACCAATCCTCAACCCTAACCCTAGAGGAAGAGTTCCCTGAGGACTGTGATTTCTCCGATGCTGTTCTGAGGTACATCAGTCAGATGCTCATGGAGGAAGACATGGAGGATAAGGCATGTATGCTTCAAGAGTCTCTAGACCTC
Source organism: Chamaenerion angustifolium (assembly GCA_946814005.1). Lineage (NCBI taxonomy): Eukaryota > Viridiplantae > Streptophyta > Magnoliopsida > Myrtales > Onagraceae > Chamaenerion > Chamaenerion angustifolium. The sequence continues at coordinate 32,330,319 of OX328275.1, forward strand.
CAAGCCGCCGAAAAATCTCTGTATGAAGCGATTGGGAAGAAATACCCACCTTCACCGGAGATTATCTATCGAAATCCAGATCTTGATTTTTTTGCTGTAAATTCCGGTGGGTATTTGGAAGACGTTGTTTCAATGCCGACCTGGAGTGATTCCCACACTCAAAGTACATATCGGTCATCTTACAGTTCTTCTAACAGCACAATCAGCGGCTTGGATGGGATATTGGATTCGCCAAGCAGTATTCTCCAGATCCCTGATTTGGCAAGCGAGGACCGATCGATTTGGCATTTTAAGAAAGGAGTTGAGGAAGCTAATAGATTCCTTCCAAATAGTTCTGGGTTCTTAGACAATCTGGAATCGAGAAAACTTCTATCCGATGCAAATATCAAGGTGGAGAGAGGAGACGATAGAGAATGCTCCCCAGTCAGAGAATACATCCCAAACGGGTCGAGAGGGAAGAAGAATCCTCTGAGAGAGAACGACGATGATGCAGAAGAACGGAGCAGCAAGCAGGCAGCAGTTTTTGCAGAACCTGTTGTGAGGTCGGAAAACTTCGATCTTGTCCTTCTATGCACTGGAGCCACGAAAGGTGGCAGAAACCACCTCACTGTTCTTCGGGAAGCCTTGAACAACGGAGCCGACACCAATATGCTTCAGAATGGACAGTCTAAGGCAAAGGGCTCCTCGTCTGGGCGAGGAAGAGGGAAGAAGCAAGGGAAGAAGGAGGTGATCGATTTAAGAACTCTATTAATCAGTTGTGCTCAAGCAGTTGCTGCAGATAATCGAATCAGCACAAGCGAGATTCTGAAGCAGATAAGGCAGCACGCTTCTCCGTTTGGGGACGGCACCCAGAGACTCGCTCAAGTCCTCGCAGACGGTCTAGAGGCCCGTTTGGCTGGAACGGGCAGCCAAATTTACAAAGGGCTCATCAGTAAAAGAACCAGTGCAGCAGAAATCTTAAAAGCTTACCATTTGTTCCTAGCAGCTTGTCCTTTTCGAAAACTCTCCAACTTCATATCTAACAAGACGATAATGAAGGTGGCAGAGACCTCCACCCGGATCCATATAATCGATTTTGGAATCCTTTATGGATTTCAGTGGCCCACATTGATTCAGAGACTCTCCATGAGAGCAAACGGCCCCCCGAGGCTTCGGATCACTGGAATTGAGTTCCCCCAACCTGGATTCAGGCCTGCGGAGCGGGTTGAGGAAACGGGTCGGAGGCTGGCAGCTTATGCTGAGAAATTTGGGGTTCCATTTGAGTACACAGCCATAGCCATGAAATGGGAGACAGTTCAAATGGAGGAGCTTAAAATCGACAGAGACGAGCTCCTCATCGTGAACTGTCTCTATCGATCCAAAAACCTACTCGATGAGACGGTTTTGGTGGACAGTCCGAGGAACATGGTTCTTGAATTGATCGGGAATATAAAACCCGACTTGTTCATTCACGGTATTGTTAATGGATCTTATAATGCTCCGTTTTTTGTGACACGGTTCAGAGAAGCAATGTTCCATTTCTCTGCTCTGTTTGATATGCTTGAAACCCTAGTCCCGAGGGAGAACAGGGAGAGGATGGTGATTGAGAAGGAGATATTTGGGAGGGAGGCTTTGAATGTGATTGCCTGTGAGGGGTGGGAGAGAGTTGAGAGGCCCGAGACTTATAAGCAGTGGCAGGTTCGCGATCTGAGGGCTGGATTTGTTCAGGTGCCCTTCGATAGGGAAATTGTAAAGAGAGCAACTGATCGGGTGAGATTGAGTTATCATCGAGATTTTCTGATTGATGAAGATAGTCGGTGGCTACTTCAGGGATGGAAAGGGAGAATTATCTATGCCTTGTCTTGTTGGAAACCTGCATAAGAAGTGCGGATTTCTTGGATGGCAAGGAAGGACATGTTCTATTTAGAACCTGAAGCATATCGGTACACTTTCGTTTCTATCCTATTCCTACCCACCTTTGGATGACTTCCTCTGCAGTTTAGTGACCTCTGATTATGTTAATGTTTTGATGGAAGTCTTGCAGGAATGGAGTGCCCGAGTAGATGACTAATGATATAGTAACTTACTGAGCAATGTATGCAGAGAGATCGACATGCTTATTGTTTTAAGTTAGCTTGAAGTCGATCTTACTTACTGAAGTTAGGTTTGGAGAAAGGTGTTTCTGCTATCGACATCTTATCCTTCTTTATGAATATTGTAATAGTATAATGAATAATACTTATTATGGGATTTGATCACGAAAATGGTTCAGATTCTTCAGAATGGAATGATCAACCAACACACCCACTCTGTTTTGTTCCTGACAAGAAATTCGGTAATCTTAGCAGTCTTAGACTAACCCGGCCATCTTAATCTATGTCATGTACAGCGTGAATCTCTTTCATTCATCAACGGGTCGATCCTCATTGAACCATCGTGGAGGGTCGAAGCCAGATCCACCTGAGCAACTCAAAAGATTAAGATTCCTCCATTGATGGAGGAGAGAAAATGCCAGAGAATGGAAGATGAATTACCAAGAGGATTGCACCGACAGAGACGCCAGGCAGTCAAGACCGTGCCTTTGACGACTCCGTACTTCTTGTAAGCTTCCATGGAGTACTCACTGCACGTCGGGACGTATCTGCAACTATTTGGCATCAATGGAGAAATCTCCCCTGCATGCACAACAACTCAATCTATCACTATCACCTGAATCTATAACGAGGTTGACGAATTCAGCTTCAAATTATCAGCTATGCGAAACTGGAAACGCACTTTTGTAGAACCTGAGCATGGACAAAGCGACTTTCACTCCTCCGCTGTCCTCTCCGCCATCTAATCGAATAATCAACATGTAACCGCGAAATCTCAGCAATCCATGATTGGATAATTCTTAATTAGCTATAGATAGATCACCTGGTGGATTGTTTGTCTCCCGCTGTTTCTTCAGATCGGAGACAATTGAGGAACTCCGGCGAGGGTGGAGATTCACGGATGTGCTAACTCTGCTGTACTTGAGCTTCAAATGAGGAAGAGGAGGAATTACTAAGGAACGGAAGGTGGCCACGTCATCGACACAAGGCCGCGGCGATTGGAGACGGAGAACAGACGCCATATTTGCCGCCCTGGTTTTCGGAAGCAAACTCCGTGATATTTTCTCGTGTGGACGGCAACCGTACCAAATTTAGACGAAAGTCGAAGGAAATTAATTACTTATGGGCTTTTCTTTTGAAAATGAAGACGAATTTGAATCCCAAACTTCCATAACAATTCGAACTTTACACATGAAATTACACGTAAACTTGAATTGAATTACTTTGGTTTCTGTTTTTACAAGAATCGATTTTGTTTTTTCTATTTTCAATTTTGGTGTGACACTAAAATCGTATGCTATAACCAACTTGTGAGTGAAGACGAACAAAATACTCTTAAGTCATCTTACGATCCTCCTTAAACTGATGTTTATGAACCTGCGTCAGGATTTAAAGAGAGAGTATCAATATTTTCGACGTCGCTCTGATATCATGTGAGAATAAAACGCACGTCTTAACCAACTGTTTTAAAAATTCGATCTTGTGAGTGAAAGCGACCGGTATACTTTTAAGTCATCTTAACATTTGAAAAGCCATAAGTAAGGTTTTTCAGTCGTCCCCTCTCATACTGCAAAACGTAGTTATGATAACTTTATTCTACACATTCATCATCTCAAGCCATAAACAACTGCTTAGGGGAAGTCCTTGAAGCTGATCGATACCGATGATCTGCAACTCTTCTTATAATAACCACATCTGAAGTCAAAATCGAGCGGTAACTTGAGCAAAAAGAGCCTTGAAATCCTTGGTCGGAGAACCTGTCCCCTCTGGCTTAGACCCCAGATCAAAAGCCTTAGATTTAGCCTCCTCGAAAAGCAGTGCCTGAATCACAAGATCGGATTTTTGAAATAGATACAACCCCTACTACCATTAGCTAATACAACATTTACCTGAACGCAAACCTCGGCTACATCACTACGCGTAACTAACTTAGTATCGGTCTGGAGCAGCTCATCATCTTTTCCCACAATTAGTTCACGAACACCTCCTTCTTTATCTTGCAGCCCTCCAGCTCTATGCAGTCAATCACTTAACTATCAGCATCAAAAGAAAGACATGTCTGATTCATACATATACAGATGAAAAGTACCTTATGATGGTGTATGGAATACCCGAGTCAGCCAAGTACTGCTCCGATTTCCTCTTCCAAATCTATCAAACAAGGAATGATTATGGAATATCGAATCTAGATCATGAAATGTTACATAAAGGAAGAAAATTTAGCACAAAAGCAATGGAAGCTGGGAGTAACCTGTGCAGATAAGCGAAGTGGAAAAAAAATGCATTCATAAAGAAAAAGACTAACCAATATTTTTCCATTTCCCAAGCTGTTTAAGGGGTGATTAGGGTTTGTTCCTCCCATGGATCCAACCAACACTATATGCTTTACTCCAGCAGCTTTGGCTGCATATATTTGTCCAAATTTATCAGACATGGAAAATTGCATTTGTATAATGACTCAAAATAGATCAAAGAGATTAAGATCAAGACCTGCATCAATCTGATTTTTCTGCCCAAGCCAGTCAACCTAAGACAAAACACGACAGTAAACATGAATATTTTTGTGATATATAGGTTGGGGTATTCAACTTATATTTGGCAATACAGAATGACCTGCTCAGGATAAGCTCCATCTTCATAGTAAAACTCAGGCCTTCCGCCTTTAGTAGGATCGAAACCGGGTTTCATCTTGGGAACAGCACTAGTTAGGATTATGAGAGCATCGATACCTTGAATGGCTGGGACGATACTGCTTGTGTCCCTTATGTCACCAACATAAACATCATCACCTCCCTCAATTTTCGCCTTGCTCTCCTCAGTTCTGACCAAACCTCGTGCAACAAACTGACTGGATCGCTCTTTCAACTTCTTGTAGGCTATATGACCTGCAGCCGTTGCACCAAGAGGTAAGCCATTAAGTACAAGATATAAGGAACACATAGATTGCATGTATTCCAAAACTGAGTAGAACATATTTGTCACAGAAAAGCAGCATTTTAGCTCGACCCATTCTAGTTTAATGAAGCTGTATTTAACTTTTCCCCATATTTGGACCATTTACTTCATATTGCTGTTGAGAAGACCATATCCACATGAGTTTACACACACGTCAAACGAAAATTCACCTATGTTTCGTCATCCCAAAGGTAGTGATAAGGTTGCTTACTGATGAAATTTTGATCCCAAAGGTAAGCAAGCTTTGATCAAAACATTAAGTCAGTGGCTTTGAATCATAATATAATTCTCGAAATCATAACTAACTTACACAATTTGACGATGTTCACGTTCATTGGCCTTAACAAATAACAAGCCGCTGATGTTATCCTTCCAGTCGAGTATTGCAGCAAGTTATACGGTACGGAAAGAACCTCACCAATATTACCCTAAATCTAAATGGATAATTTTTGTCCAAACTTCTACAAAAATTTTGGTGAAAACTTGATTATTCCCATCCAAAAACAACCCTGCCTCATCCAGTGTATCTGATTTTTTATCATTTGCTAGAATCAATTCAGGATTCGTACAATTGCACAAGAAATCATCGATTTTCTCACAATTTACTCGTAGAAACGATTATTAATTGCGCTATCAACAACACCCACTACTCCAAAACAACAGATTAAGTGCCAACAGAGGTATAAATCAAAATATTAACAAAAAACGGAGGATAAAAGATCTGCTCCAATTTCAGTTGCTCCACAATATATAATTATTCAATCAAACAGAGAGATCAGTGAGCACAGCACCAACCGGTTTTGCCGCCAGCTCCTGTAACGAGGACGGTGGGGAGTGCGGTACTAGCCATGACTGCAGAAAAAAGGAGGAATCTACTACAGTGTGTCGGAGGTTCACTGAAACTGGAATCTCAATCAGCAGCTTGATCCTCGTGAATAAACGAACGCTTATATAAACGCGATGGTGATATTATGATATTATGTGGGAAATTCTAGACTGCATGAATTTATTCATTCTTTATTATATATTTATATACTCAATATTTTTACAACTAATAAAATGGATAAACAATTGTGTCTATAATTAAAATATTAAAGTTAAAATATTATAAGAACATTAAAATATTATTTTTATAATTTTACGATAAACGTTTCTTATGAATATTAATGGGCCCATACAAGTTTCCTTATGAATATTAATGGGCCTATACTTTGCCCACATATTCGGCCGAACTTTGTGTGAAGGCCCATTTTAGGAGCTTTATAAATATAGAAAGGCCCATTACCTATGGGCTGTAAATTTGAAGCCCATTAAAATACAGGTCATTCTTTTGTCAGACCCATTAAATAATGGCTTTAAGAATTACTATATGGGCCATGTCTATATTCAATGCCCATTAAGTAATATCATGTAATGGATCCAAATTATGTTGCTGGACAATTAAGATTGGGCCATATTTTCATTAAACTCCCATTAAACAGTAATTTAACACACTATATGGGCCACAAATATATTGAAGGCCCATTTAGAAATCAAATTGATCCCAATAGTGTTGTCGGCCTATTATAATTGGGCCAATTTCATGTAAGGCCCATTTCAGATTGTGAACATATGGCCCTACTTATGTCAAAGGGCTAGATTAATATGAACCTTTTTTTGTAGAAGGCACATTACGAATTGGGCATTATTAATATGTAACAGGCAATATTACGTCAACCGCCCATTCTGAAATGAGTTGTGTCAAATGTAATCGTCTAATGTTGAAGGCCCGTTATACAATGCATAAATTAAAGGAAAGTCCAAAACTTTTCGGGCCTAGTTAATGGAACGGCCCAATAAAATTGGGCTTCATTAATGTTGATTGAGTCGTATTACGTTAAAAGCCCACTACGAAGTGGGTTGTAAATGTATGGGAATATATTTATGTATAACGCCCGCTATTAAATGGGCTTCATACTAATGATATGGGCTAGATCTTTCTATTGAAGGCCCGTTATTAAATGGGTTCAGTCTAGAGTGAACAATATTTAGGCCCAATAAATAAATGTTCTATGAATATTTAACGGGCCGATCACATGTTTGCTACACAAGAATATCATAAAGACACCACGCATTGAACTGCGTGGACAGTAATAATGACTTAATTTAAAAAATAAAGTAAAAAACTTTAACGGATTTGTAAATAATAAACTTATTTTAAAAATAATAATAAACTCATTTTTTTTCTTTTACAAACAACAAATTAAACTTAATAAGCTTATAACAAATAACAAATCAAACTTATTTTCCAAGACTTTTTATTTGGAAATTATCTTTTTAAATGGAAAAATTATTACATTTCAATTATACCGTTACTAAAAAGCAAACTTTACTGATTTTACAAATTGTAAACTAAAAATGTCATATTCCGATTATATTCTATCTCTACTAAAAAAACGATTATATCTGAAAAAAATAAGTTTTACTAATAATTAAATAAGGTCCGTAAAATTTAAAGTTGACAAGCATATTGCGTAATGAAGCCCATTAAAATTCAGGTCACGCTTTTGTCAAAGGCCCATTATACTATGGCTTTAACAATCACTATATGGGCCACATTTAGCTCAAAGGCCCATTACGTTATAGACCCTAATTATGTTGCTAGCCCATTCTTATTGGGCAAAGTTTTCATTAAAATCCCATTTAACAGTGATTAAACGCTAACTATATGGGTCACGTTTATGTTGAAGGCCCATTAAGTAAGGTTATGGATCCTAATCATGTAGCTGACCCGTTATGATTGCGCCAATTTTCGTATAAGGCCCATTTCGGAATGTGTTATGTCAAAGGCCTAGATTTATATGGGCCTCTTTATGTTGAAGGCCCATTAATAATTGACTTTATTAATAGATATCGGGCCATATTATGTTGGACGCCTGTTTTGAAATGGGCTGTGTTAATTATGGTGTAATCGTCTAATGTTGAAGGGCCATTAAACAATACTTAAATTACAGGGATGCCCATTACTTTTGGGGCCAAGTTAATATACAGGCCCAAGATGATCAGACTTCATTCATGAAGATGACTTACGCCTCCACTTGTATATTATAATTAATGTAACAAAACGATATTTGGTAAGTTAAATAATATAATATTGACATTAATAATTGTTACATTGGATTATTAAAAAACAGACAATGTTTACGACATTAGGGTTTATATTAGGACCAAATACACGTATATATAAAATACAGTAGTTGATCATGTTTCCCTTATTAGGGTTTAGAACATATTACTTTTAATGTGATTATTTTCCGGTTTTGTATGATTTCTAAGTTAAGCAAAGTTCAATATTAGTAATTTTTCATTACACGTAATTTATTATGATTTGGCATGTCCCTCTCTTCGCAACTAGGTTGGTACAAAAGGGATGAAATAAAGGTAAGTGTGAACAACTAAATAGGATATAATTTCAAAACCTAATGAATTAATCTTTGCTATTTTATTTATTTAATTATTATTATTATACTGATAATTATCAAATCATAATAATAATAAACTCAGTAAGTGAAGGTGGTTATTAAACAGTGCAGGAAACATTACTCCCTCTACGCAGCACAGAACCGCAACACAGCAGCCCCCACAGACCGAAAACCAGACCGGGTTATTGCAGGGCTGGGTGAGACCGAACCATCCATTGATCAAAATAAACTGTAACGCGGCGTGGTCGAGCGAGACAGGAAGAGGTGGTATCGGTGTAATTGCAAGAAATAACGTCGGGGAGATAGTGGGAGCGGTGATGAATTCAGAAGTATCAGACAATGTTCCCTATCTAGAAGCCATGACGATCCTTGAGGGGGTTAAAATGGTCGTGGACAACGGGTGGGACGAGGTGGAGTTCGAGACGGACGCAGACGTGGTAATCAACCATATTAGAGGAACTGACAAATTTTGGAGACTGGAGACAATTTTACAAAACTGTCTTCTTTTAGCGGGATCTATTAGAAGGGTTATATGGAGACAGATTCCGAGGAAAGGAAAATAGTGTGCGGACTGGGTTGCGAAGCATACACTTGCGGGGATGAGTCATACCGACTGAGTTTCTCAGCCACCATCCTTGCTTTTTAATCTTTTGTTACAGGAGTACGAGTTGTATTCCAGACGTTTTGCAGTTTTATAAGAATCATTTATCAGTTGGCCAAAAAAAAAAGGTGGTTTATTTTTTAATATGATTAAATTTTGAAGTGTATCCGCATAATTCATTTTATATTTATATGTCAATAATCTTTCCGACAAAGTATATTATCTAATCTATTTACAATCGAGCCTCGTGGGCTTGGGCGAGCCTCCTCGAAGGGCGGGAGGTTCTGAGGGAGAACTGTCTATGGATTTTGGGTGATGGACGATCCATTAGACCATTCATTGACCCTTGGGTGCCCCTTAATAGTTCTTACAGGATTCGACCTAGAACAGAGAGTGTCTCGGCGGAACCGATTATTGTTGCGGACTGGTTCGATCGGGTTGATAGGTCGTGGACAAAATCAGTGGTGCGCCAACGGGTTACTCAAGATGATGTCCAAGCGGTTCTTAATGTAACTATACCGATTATGGGGGCACCAGATAGACTTCGCTGGCCTCATAACCGTAATGGCGCGATTTTCGGTGAGATCGGCTAATCATGTCCTCCATTCCGTTAACCAGACGAACGGAATGGACCTCAACCATAGGCCTCGACCCGACGTCGATAAGGTTTGGTCCTCGATTTGGTCGGCTAAGGTATGGCCGAAAGTAAAGGCCTTCATGTGGAAACTTGCGATGAATGTCCTCCCTACGGGGGAAAACTTGTATAGGAGGGGATTGCCGACATCACCTCTTTGCTCGAGGTGTCTTGTGGAGGAAACGCGGGAACACCTATTCTTTGGGTGTCCGTGGGTCCAGCAGGTATGGAGCCATCACCTGGAGGCCGACTTGATGTGGTGTGGACAGAACTCGATGGAGGAATGGCTTCGCCGCGTCTCGGACAGATCTGGGCCGAACCGCAGGGTAGTCGACCAAGCTTGGACCAAGATGATGATAGTATGTTGGATTATTTGGAAGGCGAGGTGTAAGTGGGTGTACGAGAACAAACAACCGGTTGTGGGTTCTTTATTGCTAAAGGTTCTACGGACTGTGCAGGAGCTTCGGGTCCCCACCCAACCATCTCGGGCTGCTACCACCTTTACCGCTTGGACGAGGCCACCGAATGGAACGATAAAATTGAACTGTGACGCGTCCTGGTGCGAAAGCACAAAGATGGGAGTGTTAAAGGTGGTACTCATCGCGTCCTGGTGCGAAAGCACAAAGATGGGAGTGTTAAAGGTGGTACTCATGGAGTGAAGGCATCGGGCTCGGCCGAGGAGACCGAGGCAGAGGCGGTTTTGGGCGCCATTCGTCTAGCGCTGCAGCATAGGTGGTCGTTTGTCATCATCGAGTCGGACTCCGCTAACGTCATCAACCACTTATTAGGAACAGATTTCGCTTGGAGGATTGCACCAATTTTGCCGAACGCGGTGACTTTATCGACAACGATTCAGTCTATCGCGTGAGTGTATACTCCTAGGTCCGCCAACTCGTGTGCGGACTGGATCGCGAAAAACACATTGCTCGGGTTGTGTCCTTTGGATTGGGTGTCTTCACCACCAACTCCGTTACTTAGATGTATTTTTGCGGATAACATTTTGTATTCCGACTCTATTTCGGTTATTGAAGTAATATAGTAAGTCGTACTTGACAAAAAAAAAAATCTATTTACAAAGGTTTTATAATGTTTTTCTGCCTGTATCGAGCAACATGATGTCCCACACCCCACTAAGGTTGTAATTGTTGGGTTGAAAATGACGTCAGAGTTAAGGAAAGTTATCTATTATTACGGAGCCAAGTTTATTGGAGTGAATTTATAAGACAGAAAGTTAGTCAACAAACTGAGTTAATATATCTATATATATAATTATTAATTGTTATATATTTTAAATAATCAAATCTTTATTATTATTCTAAATGTGTCCATTTTATAAGGTTTTACGTCGTTCCCAAACTTATTTATACGCGAGAATCGCGATTTTGGAATGTCATGATAGTTAGTCCTTCTACAATATTATTTTTTCAATTAATTAATGTTACACGAGGTTCATGTCCTATAATTTCGTGATTAAATCATAATATGATTAATGTCAAAGACACACTAATTAATTAAACAATAAAATTGTATTGGATCCGCTTTTCATTACTTAGCTAACTAAAGCCGGTCAGTTTTCTCCATCAACTACAATCCTTCTTCATAAGCTGCTACACAATTTTCATTGTCGCCCAATGATGACGATTTCTAGTAATTAAATGTTGTATTATTTTTGATATTTTTTTAATCTGAAAAATAATTCTTATATATATACTGAAACATAATCTTACTTAGTAAACACTCTACAGTTAAGGACGACCAACACCTCACTAATTGCTGACCTTTCCTCACTGTGAAGGGATATATCTCTGAGAAAGAGTATTAGCCACCACCTAATTCTCTAATCCTCCTATAAATGTAACCGCATTTCTTACTATTGGTCATTGACCTACCATCTCCGACATAGAGAGAAGAAATAGAGAGTATTGTTTTCTCTAACAAGAGTAAGGAAAGAGAGAGAGATGGGAAGCTCATGCCGTCATCTCTTCCTTTTCTGGGCACTGATGCTGTGGTCTTTTCAGCTGTTTGTAGGGTTTGCAGCAGCCAAAACCAGGCATTACACCTTCAACGTACATTCTTTTACCTTTCTTCTATTACGTCACTTTCATTCTCTTAATTGAAGAAACCTAAACCCTAGATAATAGACCTTTTCAACCAAGAAAACTGGAACTTAGGGCTCCACCCATATATCCAACCCTAATAGCTCTTTTGGCTAGCTAGATCGAGAAACTTGTTGAAGCATAGGGCATGCATGCGTCATGGTACTTGCATGCATGCATTATTATTATTAGGTTTTCTAGTGTGTACGTAACGTACGTACTTATCTCTGTTTACTTTTGAAGATTGAGTACCACAATGTTACAAGAGTGTGCCACACACGGACGATCGTGAGCGTGAACAAGCGATTTCCAGGGCCGCCTGTGGTGGCAAGGGAAGGTGATCGGGTCGTTGTCAAGGTGGTCAACCACGTCACCAGTAATATGTCAATTCACTGGTAAGTACGTACGTCAGCGTCAGTCATATAGAAAGGAAAGAGACAACCCTAAACCTAGTATAATTCATAATTATATATATATATATTTCATGACCACTTTAAAAATATTAAATATCAACGAGCTACCGATTTACCTTAAATTTGAAAATTCAAAACGGGTTAACTCAAATTTGAAGAATATGCAAGTAGATACCTCCGTCCAATTTCCGACGACTTTCCAACGAATTTCCGTCACCAGTTGACGAAAAATTGGACGGAGGTAGCTATTTGCACTTTCTTCAAAGTTGAGGTAGCGCGTTTTGAATTTTCAAAAATCGGGTAGTTCGTTGCAAAATGTTCAAAGTTCAGGTAGATCATTTGTATTTAACCCATTTGAAAAACAGGCACGGGGTCCGACAATTACGGAGTGGATGGGCAGACGGACCCGCTTACATAACCCAATGTCCGATACAAACTGGACAATCGTACACCTACAATTTCACGATCACGGGGCAAATAGGAACTTTGCTATGGCACGCTCATATATCATGGTTAAGATCGACAGTCTACGGACCCATCATCATACTCCCTAAGCGCAACGACACCTACCCCTTCGTCAAACCCTACAAGGAAGTCCCCATTATATTGGGTACGTACGTTAGGCACATTCACATAATTATTTGTGTCTTATTTTATAAGATAGAAAATGACCATAAATCATTACATTATAGGCATCATGTATAAATTTAAATAAGAATATTGTCGATATTTTCAAAATTGCAGGAGAGTGGTTTAATGTGGATCCAGAAGCAGTGATTAGTCAAGCTCTTCAAACGGGTGGAGGTCCAAATGTTTCAGATGCATATACCATTAATGGACTTCCAGGACCTTCGTATAATTGCTCCTCCAAAGGTACGTACATTATATTCCTTCTCTAATGTTTGTATTTAATATATATATATATATTATAAGTAATTATTTTTCTTAATTAATGGTTTTATATATGATTCAGATACGTTTAAGTTAAAAGTGAAACCGGGTAAAACCTATATGCTCCGGTTAATCAACGCTGCACTTAATGACGAGCTCTTCTTCAGCATTGCCAACCATACCATCGTCATTGTCGATGCAGATGCTTCGTACATAAAACCGTTTGGCACAGATAGAATCATCATCTCTCCAGGGCAGACAATGAACGTCCTCCTTAAGACAAAACCTGCGTTCCCAAACGCGACCTTCTTCATGGAAGCGGGGCCTTACTTCACGGGCATGGGCACATTCGATAACTCCACCACTGCGGGAATCTTGGAATACAAGCAACCATTGAACCGGACTGGGATCCAAAATCTTCCCTCGTTTAAACCGGTTCTCCCTCCGATCAATGCCACCGGGTTTGTCGCCAACTTCACTGGAAAGTTCCGGAGCCTCGCTAGTGCAAAGTACCCTGCAAATGTCCCACAAAAAGTGGACCGGCGATTCTATTTCACCGTCGGACTGGGGACCGCCCCCTGTCCTCGAAACAACACTTGTCAAGGACCGACAAACAATACCAAATTTGCAGCCTCCATTAACAACGTATCCTTTGCCTTGCCCTCCACGGCGATGCTCCAAGCTTACTTCTTCAGGAAGTCAAACGGGGTGTACACCAATGATTTCCCGACAAACCCGCCGGTGCCGTTCAACTACACCGGCACTCCTCCGAACAATACTTTTGTCTCCAATGGGACAAAAGCGGTTGTGTTGAATTTCAACACCAGCGTGGAGCTTGTCATGCAAGACACCAACATTCTGGGAGCCGAGAGCCACCCGCTTCACCTCCACGGATTTGACTTCTTTGTTGTGGGCCAGGGTTCGGGAAACTATGACCCGGTCAATGACCCCGCAAATTTCAATCTCGTGGACCCCGTTGAGAGAAACACGTTCGGGGTTCCAACTGGCGGGTGGGTCGCAATTCGGTTCCTTGCAGACAACCCAGGTGTCTGGTTCATGCACTGCCACCTCGAAGTTCACACGAGTTGGGGGCTTAGAATGGCGTGGGTTGTTCTCGACGGGCCGGAACCGAACCAGAAATTGCCTCCACCACCGTCTGACCTACCCAAGTGTTAAGACTTTTTCTGTCGATAAAACATTTACCGGAGTTTTTTTTATTTTTATTTTTGTTGAGGTCTTTCATGTTGCTTGAGGTGGAGGGGAGAAAGGGAACAGCTCAGATGTGAACATCAGATTGGGCTAATTATGTGGATTAGATTGTTTGTTAGTGTTAATTTTCAACTAATAAGCGATGTTTTCACATAATTAGTGTCCAAAATCATGATGATTTTGCTTCTAATCAAAGTTCTGTTGCTGTTGCTGTTGCCAACAATAGAAGTTGAACTAGAGATTCCATTGCAGTGAATAAGATTGTCACATGACACGTTACCGTTTTGATTGATTAGTACAAGAAGTCATGATATGAACTATGTTTACACTTCATTCAGTGCATCATATTATATATATATATATACTAGTTGCACCCTGCAGCCTACAACATGAGCATCGAGAAGTACTGCTCGAATTCTTGGTCGATTGTCGGTTTTCTTATTTTCTGCGACGATTCTGCATCGAAAAAGAAAATCTTAGAAAATTGTAGGTTGCAACAAACTAATCTCCAAGCAAATTGGAACTGTTTCTATCCACTGTCATCAATTATATTATGAATCCCATCTAAATCTCAGACTGTAATTGGTTATGAAGGGTAAATCATGTTATGCTCTATGACCAGCCAATAATTTCCAGATCTAGAGGAAGAACATGTAACAAGAAAAGAACCAGACAATACCTTGTTCAATGTTCCACCTTCCAGAGGAAAGGACATAGCGTTTCTGGTTACCCCCACTAGAATTATTATCAACGTCAGATTCATTGTCTGCACATTGCTCCATCCAATCATGTCCACACTCAACGTTACCCAATTCAAGAAGCTCTTCTTCGAGGATTTGTCGTATATTTATCGGGCCATCAGGAGGAAGATCAACATTCCCCTCCACTTTACCACTACTGTGAGACTTGTAGTCACCTGATTGGTACAGATTTGAGCCATATAGTGGTGACATGGCCGAGTCAGTATCTTCGATCATGAAGCTATTGCTGTCATTTGCTGATTCAGGACTTGACCCATCATCACTACCACCATCCTCTGATTCACAGTTATGGAGTTGTAAAGTTTGATCATAGCATTTGTGCTTCGCTATTGGTGGGCTCGAGAATCCAGATTCCAATTTCCTTTTCTTGTTCAGAGCAAGGATGTTTATGTGGATTGCTTCATTGATTCTGAATGAAGAGAAAAATTAGTACCGAAACCAGATAAAGCTCATTTTTTTACATATAATTTAAGGAACCAATCAGAGCATGGCCTCACGGATAATTGCAATTAAAATTTCTCAATAATCTATCCATTCAGTTCAATGTACATCAATTCTTTTGAATCACTGTAATTTCTCACTATCCATAGCCTAGTACTAGAGTTCAATGTTCTATTTCACCTCCCCAAATCTCACCATTTAGTACTAAATCCATTATCTATCACCATACATCATGTATTTAACTAATCGGTCCTCTTCTACGCTCAATTCTAAGCCTACTCAAACCAAAATCCTGAAGATTTATGTAACCGAAACCCTCAATTGGCCAGTACGATTTTGTACCATAATTTAGTACAAAAGAGTAAATTAAAACTTGATCATTGCTAAGTTTAACGATTTCACGGCAATAAAGACAGGTCTTCACTAAAAATACGGTCGGAGAAGTCGCGCAACGGCGGCGATTACGGCGATCGATGAACAAACAGAAACAGAGTACGAATCCTGATCTATATAATTGACTTCGAAGAATATGTAACCGGAAGCCGTGGATCAAACCTGTCGGTATTTGCTGGAGACTCTGCATCCTCATCCATTTGGGAAAAAAACCAAGAGAACTGAACCCAACAAGCAAGATGGAGATGAAGAAGAGATCTACTGCAGTCTGCACTGCACTTCACTAGGATATGATTATGAATATTTGAGCGTAGTTCTATGGTATACGCGCTGGTGGCGCGTGTATTCCATAAGTGGCCTTTAACCCAGCTTCATTGATCATTTCTATTTGTGATAAATACCAAATAGCTACCCGAACTTTGGACGTTTTACCATAGCTATCCGAACTTTGAATTTTTAAAAATGACTACCTAAACTTTGACATATGGGGCAAATAGCTACCTGTTAAATTTTCCGTTAAATATGGACGAAAAATGATGTGGCATCACATGATTGGTCCATAATTTTAAAAATTATATATATTTTTTAAAATACTAAAAATATTAGAAAAATTCTTTAAAAAACTGAAAAATTAATAAGAAAAATAAGAGTTTGTAATATAATTTTTGTATTGAAAAATATGAAACAAAATACTAACCATTTGTTTTTACTTTTATTTCATAATTTTAATAACAATATTATATTTAAAACTTTTATTTTTCTATTAATTTTTCAGTATTTTTAAGAATTTTTCTAATTTTTTAGTATTTTAAAAAAATAATAGAGTTTTTAAAATTATTGACCAATCATTTGCTGACGCGTCATTTTCCGTCCATATTTAACGAAAAATTTAACGGAGATAGCGATTTGCCCCACGTGTCAAAGTTGAGGTAGCTATTTGCACCTTTGTCCAAAATTTAGGTAGTCGTTATTGAAAATTCAAAGTTCGGGTAACTATTTGTAAAATGTGCAAAATACGGGTAACTTAAAGAACTCGCTCGCTCAGTCTCGGTCCTAGTCGAGACTACGGGTAAATACGTGATTGGTATATAACGGGTAAATACCAATACGTGATTAAGACTCGACTATTAGACTTTTAGACTTTTTCCCAGAAATCTCGTTTAGGACCTGCCCGGACCGAAGTAATGTGAATTTTGGAGGTTTTCTATCTCTATAAAAGCTGCATCCTGATAAATTTACTAAAGAATACTGTGAGCTCATATTGTTTTTTTTAGAGGTGAACTATTTTTTCGTATTTTACTAAAGAATACCGTGAGCTCATAGTTTTTTTTTGTGCAGATTCGGTCAAGGACCGAGACCGGCCCGAGTCAAGAAAGACAAACTCGGACAAATTTTTTTGGCTGAGGTCGGTCTCGGTCCTCTAGAAGGGAAGACCGGAATTTCGGTCTCGGACAATCTCCCTTGATCAACCCTAATATGACTACGTTTCCTTAACAAGTGAAATTTAGTTATTAATACTAAATTGGTGTGCTTAAAATAAGTTTATAAGTTATATTAATTAATCCTTAAAGGATAGAAGATAATTTGAATATGAAAAAATGATTTAGAAATCGGATCGAGCTTAGTATGGGCCTTCAGTGAAACAGACAGAGCCCAATGGTGGTCCTTCTTCCTCTTTCACCACCCCATGCCATCAGACATAGTCGGCTGCCTCTCATTCTAACTGGTAAGGTCAGCTTTCTTCTGGAAACTTTCAGAGCTCTCTGGAATTCTCTCGGACCAACAAAACTGAAATATATAGCAAGAGGACGCCTAATTGAACTTCTTATTTGATTTCATTGATCGTCCTCTACCTCCAACTTTCTAGGTTTTTTTTGTTCAAATGTCGAAAGAAGGTCCAAAATGGGATGGACTGCTCAAGTGGAGCATCGCTCATTCGGATGGAACTCGACCCAATCGAGATCTCAGGTTAGTTTGATTCCTCGTTTCTTTGCTTAATTGGTTTGTGTTCATAGACATTGAGCTTAAAAACTCTGGTTTTTATTTGTAACAGCGAGGAGGATCGAAGATGGTTCATGGAAGCTATGCAATCCCAGTCGGTGGATGTGATTAAGAGGATGAAGGAGATAACGCTTGTTATGCAAACGCCTGAGCAAGTGCTGGAATCTCAGGGCGTCACTCCAGCTGATATTGAAGGTAACAATTCTTGGCTACGTACGTGATTGGTAGTCTTTTTATGTATGGATTCATTTTCTTTAGTAACTTAATTGTGCTCCCTGACCTTGTTTTTTGGGCGCAGATATGCTGGAGGAGCTGCAGGAGCACGTAGAGGCAATCGACATGGCTAATGGTATGCTTCATGTGACCTATCTGCCAGCCTATACAAATTCTAAGACAAAAATTGAGATTAGGAACACATTATAAATGAATTAATTCATAGTTGGTGCATGGATTGGAATAGAGGGTAGATTGTGTATGGTCCTTTCTTCTACATTATAGATACCTATACATGATTATTTGTTCGTGCCTCCCTCTGTATATGATGATCAATTGGAACTGTAACTTTAAACCCGTCGAGAGTTTATATGTGTTTGGATTCTTGGAAGTTGGAAGGTTCCTGATGCTTCTAAGAGGTTACTCTGTTTACTGCTATTTGAACCTCTTATGTTGCAAATTGCAATGCTGGGATTGATATATCTTGTTTTGTTTAACCTGAATTTTTTTTTGAAAGCTGCATAGTTGCTAGTGCAACACAGAATTACTGCTTCAAGTTACTTAAATTATTAGATTATGGTACTGATTTTGAGGGTTATCCCTGACTTAACAGATCTCAACTCAATAGGCGGGTTAGCTCCTCTTCTCGCTTACTTGAAAAACAGCCATGCCAATATCCGAGCAAAGGCTGCAGATGTTGTCACCACCATCGTCCAGAACAACCCCAAGAGCCAACAAATGGTAATGGATGCAAATGGCTTGGAGTATCTTCTCTCCAACTTCACCTCCGACCCCGACATCAAAGTCCGCACCAAAGCTCTTGGTGCAATATCCTGTTAGTATTAGTATAGTACTCTTATTCAAGAAAATATTGTACGGTGTCATGAAATCTCCGCTCTTATGCTGATAAATATGAAACCTTTGCTCAATTCTGCAGCTCTAATCAGACATAACAAGCCAGGGATTGCTGCTTTCCGTCTGGCCAATGGTTATGCAGCTCTTCGAGATGCCCTACGTTCTGATAGTGTCAGATTTCAAAGGAAAGCACTGAACTTGATCCATTACCTTCTGCATGAGAACATCTCAGACTGTGACGTGGTGACAGAACTAGGGTTTCCTCGCTTGATGATGCACCTTGCCTCAAGTGAAGACTCAGATGTCAGGGAAGCTGCTCTCAGGGGTCTGCTTGAGCTTGCTCGTGACAAACCGGATGGAAACAGTGGTAGCTTGAGTGGAGATGATGGAAAACTGAAAGAGCTGCTCGAGGAACGAATAAGGTGTATTGGTGCAATGAATTCAGATGATTTAGGAGCAGCAAGAGAGGAGAGGCAGCTGGTGGATTCTATATGGGGTGCTTGCTATAAGGAGCCTTCCTCACTGAGGGATCAGGGTCTGCTTGTTCTTCCTGGTGAAGACGCTCCACCTCCAGATGTCGCAAGCAAGCATTTTGAGCCTGCCATGAGAGCTTTGTCTGCAAGTACTGAGGATGTTAAGAGAAAGTCTGAAGAAGATGCTAAGAAGAAGCCTCCGCTGCTGTTAGGGCCTTGATCTGATTATCTTTATACAACTCCCACTTCCTCCCTCTTAGTGGAATGAAATGGGGTTTATGTTGTTTTATCCATCCGTCTTAACACACAGTAATGTTCTTAAGTGGTTAAATGCTCTACCCTTTCTTGGAATATAATGACTTTATTTATGGAATCTCTGTAGTTTCTAAATAAATTAACCCAGCTTGCTGTTTGCTTTGACTGGCCACAGTACAAGAAAAATCACACACAATTCGTCTTCTCAAAAATACAACCAAATGAATCGTAATAAATATAAATAATTCAACAGATTCTAGCATCTCTTTTGCTCATCCATCTTCATTCTCCTCCTCTTACTGGCTCTACAATTAAGATTAGCTCTCGTGCCTCTCATCTCGAACAGGGACGGCAAATCAACATGGTCTTCACGGATGCATCGATCCAATGACAGTACTGTCACTGGACTGGAAGGACCGCAGTTGAACAGTCCACAGGTTGAAGATGACATGGTGTTCACGCTAGGGTTTGCTAGTATTTCCACCATGAGCTTATCGCACTTCATCAAATTTTCCTATCATACAAAGCAACAGTATCATCATCACGAAATTTATTATAACAATGAAGAAATAAAGTTAAAACTTACTCTCTGATCATGATCGATATACTTGGAAGCATCAATTGATATCTGGGTGCCACTCAACATCAAGGTATATAGCTCGAGTCCATTTCTTACGGCCGAAGCAGCCACCACACTTGGTCTGAACTCCGTCGATCTAATTTCTGAAAAATACATCAAAACCCATCTCATCAATCGATCATCAAAAGGTTACGTAAATAGATCAGATCATACTTATCGCTAATTACCAAGCATTGTTAGGAGAAGCAGCTCGGAGATGTGGATCCTGACATTGTCGCGAAGATTTGATGGCAATAACTCCATATGATCTTGCATCAGTAGTTCCAAGTAAGTATAGGGTGTAACCGAGCTAAGTTGCCAATCTAGTGTTGTTGTTAGCATCAACTCCATCCTTTGGATAGTGCTGGGTTGGAATGAATGTTCAAGATCCTGCATCTAATATATATCCACGATATAATCACTACAGATTATATATATGTATGTATGTATGTATAGGTCGATTCTTTGATCTACTACGTAAAACAAATGCATTCAATGTCACCTGAATTTCATGCAAGGAAGGAGATTCAGTAAAGGTCTCAGAAAACTTGGAGGCAACAGAGAGGCATGCTACGGATAGTAACTCCACCATCCATTCTTTCCATTCCTGTACGTAGAAAAAAGTCTTTAATAAATCAACATGAATCTCGCTTGAAAATATAATTCCAAATCATATCTTACGTACGAATATAAATCACTACATAAAGAAAAACAAATTATTGTGATGTTTTTCTGTTAAAACCAGAAATGGAAAAAAGAAACTAAATTACCTGACAATCACAGTGAGATACAAAGCGATCAAAATAATTTGCTGCAAGGAATACAGTTCCATAGGTAAGCCCCAATCTACACTTTGACTGAAACACAAAAACCAGGGAATCGAGTCAAAAAAGCAACTTCATAATTAATTATAGATTGTATTCTTCTTGTTTGTAAACTGTTTATAGACATATAGTCCATAGTTATGCATGATAATAACCTTGATGAGCCATTGAATTGCTCTGATCCTCGATGCTACCAAACCCTTGGACTGGGCATTGGAGACGAAACCTTGCGGTGGCATGTACGAGGTCTCCTTCTGTAGCCAAACACGAAGAGCGTTCTCACTTTCCTGTCTGGTCGGGTAGAGACCAGAATCAACACTCATGTCTGGACCAGGAATAATCGTGGATTCATCAGCGGAAGATGCTGCCTCAGGAGTTGACATCCAGTTCTCGTCGCAAAGCAGGCTGTCGTCCATGGAAATAAACCGTCGCTTTTTCTCAGGGGAGGAAGAGAAGTAGATAATTAGCGTCGAAGCAGTAAGGGAGTGCAGTGTAGGAGAAGGAAAGAGAAGGGACGTGGGTGAGGGCAAGTTATAGGGAGTGGAGGGGTGGGACTGATTCGTGGAGGGTTGTGGTGGTTAGATGAAGGGGAGTTATAAGGAGAAGGCATCCCTCATGAACAGCGGTAAATGCATGGAACGATTACACCCCTTAAAAACAATATCACGTCTCTTTTTATTTTTATTATTTATACTTATACACTATTTTTTTTTATAACCATCACCTATAAAATTACACAAATACTTCTTAATATTTAAGTAATTTAAATTACTATTTTGATCATTTATATTATAAATTTTCTCTCCGCTATTGTTTTAATGCAATTTACGAATAGAAAGCTACTTAATTATAAAAAATGCTCCATCAAAGTTTTGACCCCAAATTTTTTTGATGAAGCTTTGTTTTATAAGGAATTTTCTATTTGTAAATTGCATTAAAAAAATAGTAGAGAGAAAAAATGTAAATGGCTAAAAATAATTTCAAAAAATAATTTATTATCTAACGTTTGTTTAAGTTTGTATATACATTTCAATAAATATTTTTAATAAATTATTTTGTTCTGTTTAGATTTATGTATTATTTTAGGAGTAAGACTGATAACACCTCACACGCGACCACGTCCCAGAATTTAGTTTTTATTACTACTAATTAATATTATTTCCCATTTTCTAATGTTGATACAATTGAATAATTTAGAGATATATTATCAGGTAGAATATATTTTAATAATTTAACAATATATTTATCTAGTTTAATTAAATCTAGGTGGGTGATTGAAGTGAAATGACTCTTCATGAACTTTAGATAATTTTAAATAATCACCTGTGTAATCATATCAACCCTATTTAAACCAATCAAGGAAATTTTTCAAGTAACACAAATGGATTATTACATTCTTAGTAAAAAAAATGAATTAAGGATTTGATTGGACTGTCTAGAAGAATTTAATTTAATCTAGTGATGGACGTGGGTCATGTACTTTCAAGTTTCAACATGGGTTGCAACTCACAAGGAGGTTCCTAAAATAATGTAATAACCACCTCAATTTCATGTGGTGCATTATGGTTTTGGCGATATGGTGAAGGATTGAAAATTATGAAAATTATTGTATTTTTATGATCAAATTTACACATAATTAATAATTTATGGATTGTCTATAATTATATTAAACCATGAAGGACTGGGTTACAGGGTTAGGTGCTTATGTGATCTTTAACATATATATAAGTTTTCATTGGAAACTAAATAAATAATTCAATGAAACATAATCAACTTTTATGATTTATTTATTTGAACACGAGTATAATGATGTAGGTCTAATACATTTTTAAACTATTCTACACTATCATTTACCATATATAATCCATAAACTAATTATTAAATAAACTACATTATTAATGTGCACGCGGCACATCTTATTGCATTATTATTACTAGATTGCTGGAAAATGACCGCAGTAAATAAATAACCAATCGCGTGAGTGCATGTGCACGAGGAAAGCTGTGGGCGATAAATAAAAGCGTATGAAGCGTGCATAGGGAAAGAGCATTGCTGCCAGCCTGCCACAACAGATTGCGGTTGGGCCCCATTCTTACTTCGTAGAATAGGTGGGCCCCCACCCTCCTCTGCTTTGTTCCAGTTGGTTTGGGAAACTGGATCGGGGGACCACTGAGCTCTCGGGCCCACTGAACCGCTTCCTTATCCGGTCCCAACTTCATCCGTGTTTTTTCTTCTTCCAATTATCTGAACCGGGTTCAACCGCTTGTAGGATCACCGCAAACCAGTTTCATGGCATTTAAGTAGTGTAGAAGCAGCTACATGCCCTTCTTCATGTCTCTGCCCTAGTCAGAATTAATGCTTCGACCATTGCACCCATTCCACCATTGGACCTACCTATACTTAGGGATGATAAAAAAAAACTTGTTGAATCGAATTCCCGACAAAACCAGACCGAGACCGGCCCGACTAGGACCGAGACTGAGCAGACGAGTTTTTTTCTTTAAGGTCGGGCATGGTCTCAGGATTTGTTTCCAAAAGCCCGATTAGGACCGAACCGACCTTGAAGAAAACCATAAAAATTCATGGTGTAACCTTGAAACACTAATAAATTATTAATAATAATTCATGACCTTTGGATCGGTTCCATAAAGGAAGTTTGATGGAAGACGAGAAGCGAGCCGGTTCAATACCAAAAGTTCGGTGATTTTTTTGGTCAATTCAGTTTTTTTTTGTTTTTATCAAAAATTTCGGTCCAAGACCGAGACCGACCCGAGTCAAGCAAAACCAACTCGAGCGGACTTTTTTTACCAAAGTCAGTCTCGGTATCCTCCAAATGTCAAGACCGAAATTTCGGTCTCGGTCTTAGAGGCAGGACCGGCCCGCCACGCCCATGATCAGCCCTACCTACACTACCTAAATTTCAGTTCAAAATTCTGAAACGAACTGCAAATAAGTCGGGTGAACAGCATCTAGTTACTTAATTGTCAATCAAACTTAAAAACAAATACAAAACTCGATACTTGGCTCTCCATTCATTGTGGTTTTATAAATGTCTTTCTATATACTGAGTCGTCTTCATCATTGATACTTACTGTCAGTGGCCGAAACGCATCATCCAGTTCATCAACTGGACCACCAGCTTTGGATCCACGGGGTGGTAAGTAATCTGCTTCAGCAAGCTTGTCGTTCTCCAATGAATCTAAACTCTTGCAGGATCATATAGCAACCATGATCAAGGCAGCTGCTCTGTAGAACCCAAAAAGACATGGCCAGTGATTGTCGGGTTAATGATATAAGAAGCAGACAACATAATATAATAAAGCAAGACAAGCCTGAAGTTCATTTCCAAATTGTCGAACCAAGGACGAGGTCCAAATGGACTTTGGATTGAAAGAGTTCGGTTCTTTGTCGATTTCTTAGAGAAGAATCATCTACCCCCAACAGTTGTTAATACTCAATAGCAGTCTTTTCTGGTTTTGCTGTCAAATAAAGGAGATTTTTTTTTACTTCTCGTTTACTATATCATTAAGATAAAGGTTGATATGAAAACCCTTTGTAATTATAATCTCCATGTACTTTATTTATACAGTAAATAAATTTAAAAAAACTGAGACTGGACACTGCGGGTAAGAACTGGTCAAGATCCTTCTGTGATAAGTACGAACAAACAAATGGGACATATTCACTGACAAGTTCTAAGACAGAAAAAACTTTTCATATATATCAAGAACAATAGTCAAATGAGACAATATCGTGTTGATGTTTTCAAAGACAGAATACAGCTATATTTTCCCATCTATATATGATACTCAGTGCCCTTTCCTCCTTTGAACCTTTTCCAGTTCACGATTGTGATCAGTTGAATATGGCAGATGAGCAGCGAGTGAACCTCCAACCCGAAGAAGCTGATGAACTGCCGCCTCCCACTTTGCCGAGTAAACCATTTTTTTTCCGATGATCTCTTTTTTGCTTGACAAGGAACTGAAATAGATTTTAATGAATTTGATGCTGACGAATGTTGGACATATGGGTTCCCAGGAACATATGGACTTCCAGAAGGAGGAAGCGCCACAGCTCCTAAGACAACATGGCCTGAGGTGGTTGGCTTAACAGCTGAAGAAGCAGAGAAGAAGATCAAGGAAGATAAACCTGGAGCTCAGATCCAGGTCATTCCACCCGATAGCTTCGTGACAATGGACTTCAGAACTGGGCGGGTCCGCATCCGCGTCGATTCTTCCGGAAAGGTCCAGACACCCCCAACAATCGGTTAATACTCTCTGATTTGCCTTTGTTGTAGTTTGTGCTTTCTTGAATGCCAAGAAAACCTTTGTATCTGTGGTATCTTCTTCACTTGCAAGAAAAATATATTTTGGTAGACGCTCAGATTTATAACACAAATTCGAGTGGAATTTCATCTTAAAATCAATTAGTAATAAAATAAAAGTTGCAGAACTGACAATTAATGTTCCATATCTTTCAAACTTCCCAGTACGTAACTCAATCTGTAACCCTTCTATCAGTATTCATTCCATTGATAAACGACATGGAAGAACTCGAGACCGAAACAAAACTAGCATCGAGAGATCTTCTCTCCGTATCTGAATATGAACTCATATTATAGAATGTCGAAGTTGCGTGAGAATTGAGATAGTCCTCGAACTCTGCAGGGCCTCTGTCGCCGTCATACCCTCCCGGTGGCCTAATATTCCGGGGCAAGTCGACCTGCCCATCCAAATACCTCACCACCTGCCTCATGGTTGGACGCCAAGATGCTTTATTATTCGAGCACATCAACCCTAATTTCAAGACCATCAAAACCTCACCTTCATTAAACTCACCATTAGCCAACTTTTTGTCCACAACTTCAAGGATCCTCTCTTCTCTATACCTCTCCCAAACCCAATCCACCAAAACCAACTCTGCCAATTTAGGCTCGATTGGCCTCCTCCCGCAAGCCACCTCGAGCAAAAGTGCCCCAAACGCAAAGACATCCGAGGCTGCATCGGCTTTTCCAGTCCTTGGCAGTTCAGGGGCCAAGTATCCTAAAGTACCTACAACCCTAGTTGTACTAGGGTTTGCACCATGCTCATATAGCCTCGCGAGCCCAAAGTCCCCGAGCTTCCCATTCATTTCGTGGTCTAACAAAACATTGCTCGCCTTGACATCACGATGTATCACTACTTTCTCGTACCCTTCGTGGAGGTAAAGGAGTCCCGAGGCGACACCCTTTATGATATGGAATCTCTGAGTCCAAGTAAGGGTCTGGTTAGGATCATCGAAGAGGAGGTTGTCTAAGCTTCCGTTCTCCATGAACTCGTAGACAAGAAGGAGATCACCTTTTTTCCGACACCATCCTAGTAACTGGACCAGGTTCCGGTGACGCAACCGCCCTATGGTGGCAATTTCTGATACAAATTCCGGCAGACCCTGCTTGGATTCATTAGAGATCCGCTTCACTGCCACCTGGGTCTTGTTGGACGGGAGAGTTCCTCTGTAGACCTTGCCGAAGCCGCCTGATCCGAGCAGCTCCTTGTCCTTGAACCCATGCGTGGCTTGCTTCAGTTCTTGGTAGGAGAATCTGTGGGGGCCGATATCAACCTCCCAATCTTCGATCACATCGGCGTTCTTTATTTTCTTAATGTAGTAGAAGGAAGCTGCCGCCAGAATCAAGAACAAAGCTGCTCCGGTGGAAATTCCGGCTGCTAGAACAGTGTGGTGTTTCTTGGGTGCTTGGAGAGAAGGAAGAGCAGAGAGATCAAGCGACTGAGCTTCTCCTCCGACGGCGAAGCTCCAACCGAGGATGTAGTGGGAGCTCGCTAGCAGCCCAGTTGAAGCGGAGAATCCGACGTACATGTAATCTTGGAACATCGGCGACAGATCTAGGTGAAAAGACAGCAGCGGTCTCCGAGGTTTGGACGAACTGGGCGAAATAGTGACGTTGATGGTTGTCGTTACCGAGTCATAATCAATCCACGCAAAAATTGGCTTCCCGCTCTTCAGATTCAGATCCACCTTCGTCGTATCGTCAACGTAGTACCCAGCGGAGGAGGAGGAGTTGGATACGAGGCTGTTGAGGTCAATTCCGACGTGGTTGTCGTTTATGTCGCCGAATTCGAAGTCCTGGACCGTGTCGAACTCGACGGCGAAGAGGTGGTTAGAGGAATTGCCGATGTCGGAGGAGTTGAGCAGGCCCAGGTACTGGCTGGGAAGGGCGACGAGGTCCCTGTTGGGGGAGATCGCGAAAGCGAGGCCGTGGCCGCCGAGCTTTGGGTACTCCGGGACGACGGCGAAGACGAAGGAAGTGGAGAAGGAGGAGACGACAGCTGTTGGGCTACCGGAGGCCTTGAATCGAAAAGGGGAAGAGTAGAAAGCGTGGCCGAGTAACCTACTGCTGTCGTTGGTGAGCTTAAGGACGCCATTGGTCTGCACCTGAGCGATACCAGAGAATGTGATGTTGGCGCCACCGTCGTCGAATCCCCGGTAGTAAAGCTGCTGTGGGATGGCTTGAACGAAGTGGAAGAAGATTAGAGCAGAAGGCAGAAATCTATGAAAAAAGGCCATCGCAGCATCAGAAAATGGAAAGCATTTCAATCGCAAAAGGCAACTGCCGATCATCGGCGAAGGTGATATCTTTCCTTGTAGTGGTTTGGTTTTGCTGCTCTGCTCCACTTGTAATCTCTGATGAGTGATGACACTGTTTGGACTTTGGAGTCTATGTATGTTGGGAATGATGATGGCTCTGACATGACCCACGTTAGATTTAACTTTGTCGGATACAATTAGTCCTCAGACTATCACTAAATAAAAAGTGATCCTTTAAAAAACAACCAAGTACTTAATGTTTATAACTAAGGCAAAGTTGTAACTAAACACTCACTTATCAATTATCATTGAGGTAAATTTATTATTGATTAGTTTATTAAATATATTTTAAAAGTTCGGTTAGTAAATTGAGCAGTAAAGTTAATAATAAGTTGTTATTTAACTATTAAAATATTAAAAATTCAAAGCATGATATGTATGTACATATTTCAATTTATAACTAAATAAAAAATAAATGAACTAATCAAATATAGACTTACATTAATCAATTTAGTGTTGAAGTATAAAAGAAGAGGTTCCCATAGCAAATTATTTATACTTCAAAAGCCTCGCAACTTCCTACTTTTTAATCCTTTGAACAATTTTAAAGTTATTCTTAGAATAATTATGATTTCTTTTTAATATAAATGAGCCACAAAGTAGAACTTTATATTGCTTAGGGTCTAAATAATGCACATGAAAAGTTGAGGCATTTTGGAATGTATTTGCAAGTTCAGTGTTGCTTCGTACATAATTATTCTTGTGTCGGGTACTGACAAAGGTTTTGAGCCGGTAGGTCAAATCCTGGCAGGTGTCTTCGGTGGGTCCAGTCACAGGCAATTAGCAGCTAGGGGTGGGCCGTGGGTGAGGGCGGCTCCGCCAGGTTCCTCGTATATAAAAATATCCTTTTTTTTATCAATATATCCGAGTAGGAATCGAGATTAAAATCATTAAAAAAAAAAACAGTAGGGCTCGGTATTAATAATTCTAAATGGATTTTACGAAACGAATTTGTGTATTTGTAATTTTGTTGATAATTTGTTATAATCCATAGTTGCGTGCAACTCAAAAAATTATGGGTGAGCTCGGGCAGGAAGACTGATTTTTTGGCAAGATCGAGTCCGACACTGAATTTTCGGTCATCACTTATGGAAGACCGAGATCGACTTCAGGAGGGAAAAAAGTCACCCGAATAGGTTTTGCTTGACTCGGGACGATTTCAGTTTTGAACCGAATTTTTGGGTAAATTTTTTTCACAATTTCGAACGGACGGAACAACTGAGGACGATGGAAGATGGATGATGGCCAAGACACCTAAGGACAGCTCTTGCGACCCCTGATAGCTGATGGAAGAACAACTCTTGCGACGCCTGAAGACGATGGAAGATGGCTGAGAGCTGCGACGGACGATGGAAGAGACGAAATGCTAGTTTTTTTTGGAAGTGAGGAGCTATGTCAACCTTATGAAGAGATGGAACCAGATGTCATAGTGACTTATTGAAAGGAAATGATGAGATATCAAAAGAAGTGCTAGGATTTTTCAGATTTCGGGTCGCCCCGATCTTATTCGGAATTTTAAAGAAAACAAAAATCAAATTCGTGCCCAACCTTGAGAGAAAAAAAAAAACGTTTGTTCAATCTCGGTCATAGTCAAGCCGTTTTAAACCGATTTTGACGGAAAATCGGTCCACTCATATTTTTTTTTATCACTCCTACAAAAAATACCCCTATGTCTATCTCCTTCCCTGGAATGCACCTTGATCATGCGTTTTTTGGTGTGTGTCCAACCAGGCAACCACTTTAAAATGGTTGATATAATTGAATACTAGTACTAGTATATGTTACAATTCATGGATTTAATGGATAGGCCACTCAAATACATATTGATATATTAATAATTCCACTACGGCATGAAGCACAATGCGTATCATTTCCACAACCCTTGTCAACAATGGAGGAGTGGAGTCTAAATAGAACATATATATGTGGATCCTTGTTCTAACTTGTTGAAGTCCTATTACTAAAATACAATACCAGTTGGTATACACAAAAATATGCACCATTTATAAAAGAGTTGATTTTAGGATGAAACCATTTAACTCCTCTTATCATCAATTGGTTTTAGAATGTTCTTCATCAATTGGTTTTAGAATGGAACATGTTGATATTTGGGTTGATATTTGAGTATTAAAAAATAAAAAATTTCAGGTTCTTCAACTTGTTCACTTTAATTTTTTTTTGTTGACGTTTGTTGAATTCGAATATATACGCTTAAGTAACATACCTGCTTTAACAATATTATATTATGTAATGGACCCCACGTTATATTATTCTGTCATTTGTTTACATATTTTACTATTCATTAATTATGATGCTAAGAAAAGGAATGCAAATAGGACCAATGAAAAAAAAACAAGTTGAATGATAAATTCATTGAACTTTGTTTCCTTTCACGTAAAGTTTTTTTTTCCTTTCTCAAGTCTTATCATCCAAGTTTGACGGGTATCTATGGTCAGTCCTCCTTATAAAAACATTACTTGAATCTATTCTACTGTATGATGACCGAAGTCCGATTTTCAAAGTACATAAAATGAGCGACATAAAAAAAAAAAAAAAAAAAAAAAGACTGTATGACCGAATTTTTGATAAGATCGAACCGAGATTGGCCCGACTAGGACCGATACTGAGTGAGTGTTTTTTTTTCCTTCAAGGTCGGTCTCGGTCTCAGACTTTTTTCCCGAAAGCCCGTTTAGGACCGGTCCGAACCAAATGGATGTAGATTTGAGATTTTCATAATACCACACCGAAAAGAATGTGGATTTTGGAGGTTTTCTATCTCTATAAAAGATGCATCCTGATAAATTTACTAAATAATATAGTGAGTTCATAGTGTTTTTTTAGAGGGAAACTATTCTTTCGCCTTTTACTAAAGAATACCGTAAACTCATAGTTTTTTTCTTATTTTGGGTGTAGATTCGGTTCAGGACCGACACTGACCCGAGTCAAGAAAGACCGACTCGGGCAGTTTTTTTTAGCCGAGGTCGATCTCGGTCCTCCAGAAGGCAAGACCGATATTTCGGTCTCGATCTTGCCTTCAAGACCGGACCGGCCAACCCATCATCGGCCCTAATAAAAAGAGTAACTTTTGACTCGTGTCTGGTGCATAAAAAACTTATTTATTGTCATCTTAATGAGAAGAAACAAATAGATTTTAATCTACATGTCATGTCATGACACTAATTATTTTAAATTATTATTTGTTTTGTGGATAAATAGATAGATTTTAAATGCATATTTAATCTTTAAAAATAGACACATACGATTAATAAATAAATAACACAATTATCTTTTTTAATAAAAAAAATCACATATACATAATTAAACAGGACACGAATTTTATAGTTTAATTTCTCAATATTTTAAAATTTACCAGAGATTTAAAAATAAATAAAATAATAAATTCAAATATAATATACATTTATTTAAGTAGATTAAAAGAGATTAAATATATTTATTAACCGTATAAAAAAAAACGATATGTGATATCAAATTTAAATACGTGTAAATGCATATCGTTATAAGTTAGTTTAATTCGTCTACAAATTATCAATTCTAATCTTAATAAGTCTTGATTTGGGGTAAATAGGCTACCAAGCAATGTCCATGTCGGGACTTAGGGGTCTAGGACCAACAACTATATGGGCTATTTATTGTCAAACTTTCACAACGAGGCAGTGTATCTAACCAAAATTCTATTTCGAATATCTTCTATTTTTTTTAATTCATCCAGTATTAGGAATTTCAAGGTAAAATAACGTATTAATTTAATTTTATAAATAGGTGTGAATTTTCTTTTCAAAATACCATGATTAGTACACATTCTACTTATTCTTGTGAATTAGACCAATGGACGGACACGAATCACGATCCTATCTCATCAGATATAATACTCATCTCGAATTTATATATTTCGCAACTTCATAACAAAAAATGATTCAAAATATTTTGTTTGAATTTGAAGTGGAAAAATCTTAAAATGGTCCCACAACTACACAAGTTTGCACAAAATGGTTTTATATCCAACATGCTTTTTCGTAATGATTAATAGTAACATGTTTGAAAAATAATGTTACTTGGTACTTCTTATTTTGATGTTAAAAAATTCTGTTAAATAATTTTTATATTTGTAAAATTAACTGAATATTTTTCTAAATATTATAACTAAACCATATAAACTTACATTAATGTTACAAACAAGTCACAATTCGATTCGAGCCACACGTGTGTCCCCTAGTCAGGGTTCGAATCCAAATCAAGTCACCTAATCCCGGAGACCTGGTCTGGGTCGGGTTCAGTTCAAACCAATTGGGGTTACCATGGTTTGTGTCTGAACCTAGACTAGGTCACCTAACCTTAGGGACCTAGTCTGTGTTAGGATCTAGACCATAGGACACATGTTGTGTCTCGAATCGAGCTGAGGATTGTTTGTAACATTAGTGTAAATTTGTTGGGTTGAGTTGTAATATTTAGAAAATATTCGGTTAATTTTGCAAATACAAAAAACATTTAACGGGATTACTTAACAGAAAATCAACAGATATACCAATTACCATCATTTTCAATCATATTTGACCATTTAAAACATTTTGGGTTGGAAAATATATATTTGACCATTTTTAAGACTTTTCCATTTGAAGTACGCAATTCTTGCAAATCTAATGATAATGAGTAGTGAGCCGTGAGGTGGTAAGCTTCCAAAAGCAATAGTTGTCTATACTAATGTAATCTTATACATGTATTCGGTAATTTTTGTAAGATAAAATTATTCATAAAAAATTTAATATTACTTTTTAAAATGTTTTCATATAGTCTATAAAATAAAGAAATTAACCAATATATATATATATTGAATCATTAATCATTCTCTATGGCCATGGCCAACCCCCGCTTCTATCTTCACTCTGTTTTCTCTAATTTTATATTCAAAGCATTTATTTTGTGGGGAAAGTTATCTCGACAAGTGAAACTATCCAAAGAAGTAGTTCATTGTTGCATTGAATCTAATATGCCGGCCAGAAACGTGTCTACATGCCAAATACTACCAAACAAATAAAAAAAAAACAATATATAATAATAATAATTTTTTTGTAAAAAAAGTTATGGGGTAGTTGAGACAGTTTTAGTTGTTAGAATATCGTTACTTTTTTTTGGTCGAATTAGAATATCGTTACTGAATAATCACTCCTTCGATGATTAGCTAAAAAAATGAATGAATGAATACTAAAGCCTTCATCTAAGCAAAATTAAAAAATAAAGCCTTCACTTCTTCAAATATTCAAACTCCACCCTAATGATTATCAAAATGAACCAACACTAGTTGCCTTGTCCTCATACTTACATATACAACTCAACCCAACCAACACCTCGACAATGGCCGCCTCCGTCTTCTCCAAATCTGAGAAATGCAACGTCTGAGCCAGTAAAACAGTCGGCCTCGAGTCAAACTTCTGCTTCTCAAAGTTCCTCTCAGACTGCCACGTCAGCGTGTCATCTGCCACCGGAAATAGCCACATCATGATCCCATTGACCGCCTCCCTCCACCCTTGGGCCATCTCCGGCAACCCATTCTCATTTCTCAGGTCCCATCCTTTCAACTTTGAAACGATCCTCTTTCTTAGACCAGAAGGCAACATCTCATACATCTGATTCCTAGCGTCTTCCTCGATTAAGCCTGTTGTGTTTAGTAACTTCTCGGCTAGTGCAACCACCTTAGCGTACCGCAGGGTGAGGCCGGACCCGCCAACGGTCGATGCTGGGGCCGACTGAAAAACTATTCTCGATCTCTTCTTCTTCGTGGTTTCATCGTACAATGTTGTGTCAGGAACAAAGCTATCGTCGCGGAGGAATAAATTCAAGTTCAACTTGTGGCTATAGAATTTCAATAAATTGTTGCTTCTTAATGGACTCCTAGTCCTCGGAATGGGGTCTGACTTCATAACGGGTTGTTTCAGCTCCAACAAGTCACCCAAAGAAATCTCCGGATAAACCCTAATATCGTCAGCTTTCATGTTATGCAACTTGTGCAACCGCAAAGTATAATTCGTAGAGCATGGAAGTCCCGATAAGTACGGTCCGAATACGGTACAAATACGTGAGAAAACGACGCATACGGTCTTCGCCATGAGTCCGACAGCTTGATCGTATTTTCGGGACCATAACGACGTATTCTTATAATGTCGGACCTTTTTCCTCTGCTGCGTGATCTTCTTGTCGAAGTACCCAAAGTCCGAGTTCCATAACTGGACAGGGGTCGCGTTTTTCCGCCATGTTTGGAGCTTCTTCTCCGAAACCTCCATCTCTTGCAGAGATTCCATCAAAGAGTGCAACAACGCCGTGGCAGAAACAAGCTTCTCCATCTTCTCAATTACTTTCTCGGCATTCTTCGACCCGAACGATTCGAACATTCCCATATCGATCCACCCTTGTTTAATATCCGCGTAAACAAGATCGAACTGCTGTAACCCTAAGTCGGAGCAGTTTTTTCCGAGAACGGCGATGCTAGTGACTGTTTTATCCAGCGCCTCCAGACGCTCCGATCCTGCGAGGCTGAGCAGATGGTCGGCTGGTCTTTCGTCGTTCATGTTCAAGTAGGTCACGCCCTGTGACGTTAGGGTTTCCCGCCGGAACCTGGACAGCTCCTTGTCGGTTAAGGATCTGTAAAGAGAGATGAGGCGTGACATCGTTTTAGCAGTGTCGAATGCAAGAATATTGAGAAG
The DNA here is from genome assembly GCA_946814005.1 of Chamaenerion angustifolium. Classification (NCBI taxonomy): domain Eukaryota; kingdom Viridiplantae; phylum Streptophyta; class Magnoliopsida; order Myrtales; family Onagraceae; genus Chamaenerion; species Chamaenerion angustifolium. The sequence goes on from OX328275.1 coordinate 32,364,844, forward strand.
TGACGACGAAGGTTCATCGTGGCAGAAGAAGAGGCGACGAGTGGTGGTTGAGGGGGTGGCCGAGAACCTAACCATGGTGGTTTCAGCAACAACGGCACCAGAATGAGAACCCCTTCTTGCTTCTGTTGTAGATGAGGGTCGAAGGGAAGGATTAGGGTTTAGCAGCATCGTCAGAAAATATTATATATATATATATAGCCAGACATATGGAGGTTGTGGGTTAATGGAGGAGAAGACGTAATTAGAACATAATTGAAGATAACGCGTTTGTGACAGTTGGCGTTGGTTCACTCGTTCTCTCAATGGAGTCGGTAATGAGTATGACAACGTATTGAAAGACTAAGATATATACCATAAATAGATTGCAGATTTTGCGAAGAGTTTTCGTATCTAATGGCTATAGATTTACTCTCTTTTTTTCTCGGATTTTACACTGCAAAAAATGTCGTAATTACGGATTGTTGTGGTTAGTAAATTTCGTTCCAATTAAATACATAGGAGAGGTAGATTATCGAGTCGTAATTAGATTCAATAAAATGACATTATTACGGATTATATTTAGTTTAAATGTTATAATACTATCTGCCGTGTCAACATGAGTCCAAATATAAAGAGTCGTACGACTCAAGTCTGTTGCACTCTCCGCTTTATAATCATTAATCATTGGAAGTTTGTCGGCTATCGATCGATCAGGACCAAGTCAAGCGTCTGAAATCAAACAGACGTGTTGAGTTTCATATATCTTGAATTTCATTAGTTTCACACCTCAAATCAAATATTCCATTTACACACTAACAGTAAACATAATACGTGATGACACTTATGTGACATTATATACAAATTTAGTGTAATATTTGATGTAATTAAGAATATAATGTTAATTAAATTACAGTGTGTGGTTGTTTTATATGATACATGACTTACTTATTATTATAATAATATTAATTTATTTGAAAAAAAATGATATGTTACTAAGAAATTATTTAATTTGAAGCTATATTTATTTGGGAACAACTTAATTATTCGCCCTAATTTTATTTTATATTATAGTTCTAATGTATGTCGATACATGAATATTAAAACTTATTTTTCACTTTCCACTTATTATTAACTTTTTGTTAATTCACACTTCTTGTCTAATTTAATAAGATAAGATTGTCACGTGGTAACATCGATCGTACCTGTAAAAACAAATATGTTATCCGGATATGCAAAAAGAAGTCTATAAGTTATCCGGATGGAAAATGTAGGGACAATATTTTGGTTGATAATTAAGAATGAATAAATACGTATTTAAACCTATCGCACTGGGTATGGATGGATCAAACTTCATTAAAGGCTGAAATCTCCAATTCTTCAAATAGGGTCTGATCGAGCTTCACTTCAATAATCATCGAGGATTATATATATCGATTGACTGCAGTTGAAAGAGTATAATTATGGTGGGGTGACACTCTCCAAAGCTCTGCATTCTCTAATTTTAACATGAACCACCGTATCCGCCGCATCTCCGCCGTGGAGCACCTCACAGCAATGCCGACGTGGCGCCTGCACGTTGAAAAAAATATCATTCATTTTTTTAGTTCTCGTCGACTACTACTCCATCACCCCACGTCTCCAAATCAACAAGGTCAAAAGTCAACTGATCATGGTGTCAAATGGATATATAGTTGAGGACCAGACTTCGGAGTTGTTAAAAATAGTCATTAATAATATTTTTTAAGAAACTAATAATTTATTTAAATGCATACCTTTTTCCATAAGCTCGGATCGAACCTTGGAGCGGTCACATTGAATCGGTCGATCCTCGTAGCACTAGCATATTCGCGTATCTTATTACACTCCTCTCCTTCTCCTTTACCATGCCTCTTGTAACTAGTGACCGTATGATCTCCTTCAGCAACACGAACACTATCCAAAAAATAAACCAAAGGCCGGTCACACGGCATCGCGCTCATGGCTCGAGTATCGAACGTGAATGGCTCATTGCCCCACCTCCAAGTTTGGAACGTCAGCAATGTCGTGTCAAGCTCCTTCCCAGTCAGCAGCGATGCATACACCTGGACCATGTACCCCCATGCAATGGAGATGGACAAGTTCTTACTCGGGTCGTGGCAGAAACTGCGCTGTAGGGTTCGGCTCGGGTCGAGTTTGTAAGCATTTGTTAGCTTCTTCAGTGAGTTGATTCGATCTAGGTTTGGGAATAACGGGTTGAAGTAGTCCATGTGGTGAAGGGATACTAAAGGAGTCAACGGGTGCGAGGCTAAAAAGCCGTATGGATTTCCTCGAATATCCATCTACATGATATAAAGCATAATAGGACGTGTATTAGAAATTTCATATTATAGTAATTTAATGGGTTAAATACCAAGTAGCTACATGAACTTTGGACGTTTTGCAACGAGTTACCCGAACTTTGAAAATTCAAAACGGGCTACCTGAACTTTGAAGAATGTGCAAATAGCTACCTCCGTCCAATTTTTCATTGGAAAGTCGTTGGAAAATCGTCCGAAATTGGACGGAGGTAGCTATTTGCACTTTTTTTAAAGTTGAGGTAACTCGTTTTGAATTTTCAAAGTTCGGGTAGCTCATTGCAAAACGTCAAAAGTTCAGGTAACTACTTGATATTTAACCCAAAATTAATATATCCATATATTTATTTGACGTGTATTTGTATTTTTTTCTTAATTTCAGTATCGTTATTAAAAATAATATATGTAACCGTCTTCTTCACAATTAGGGTTTGCACTACCTGATGAAAACCGAGCTCCTTTGTGAGCGGCACGCCGATCTCGCTCAAGCAAGCTTGCACCTTCTGATCCGACCCGTACATGGAAGCATACCTATTAATGCACCCATCCAAAACCCTAACCAGCTCGACCACCAAAGGACGGCTAATGGCGAACCCACCACCACCGTAAGCCATTGCATAAGAATGAACCTGGGCCTGCTCTGCGCTCTCCGAGTTCCCCCCAATGTAATACATCTGATTATGGTCGTACTTCCTTAACACCTCCAACAAATTTTCGGCAAAAAACACCGTGTCATCGTCTCCCATGACGAACCACCTCACATTTTCAGGTCCAAGCTCGAAGCTCTCTTTTACGATCCGGGCTATACGTATGGCGGACCGCGACCCATACCAGCACGAGTACTTGAACTTTGACGTGTCACTGGAGACTTTATAGGGCGGGGAGGTCTCCGGCCACTTGGCGCCCTTTAGGAACGGTGTGGGGTCCTCCTCGAGCCACACGAAGCCCCTCGTGATATTGGGCCGCCACCAGAGCTCGCTATAGTGGCGTCGCTTGTACCATGTCTTTGCAGAACCGCCGATTCCGAACATTATGTGGGAGATGTTGGTCGGAGCTTCTACTGCAGCGTAGGGTGAGAGAGCGGCGCGTGGGAGGAAAGTGTCTCGATCACATTGAGAGCAGGAGAGGAGTTGGGAAGAGAAAGAGACGGTGAAGATGAGGAGGAGCGTAACTATGGCTGAAACAAATACTGCGAGAGGCACCTTCATAGGGGCGGAGAAGACATCGGCGAGTTTCTGTGTGGGGAAGAAGACAAGTATTTTACAGGCTTTTAGAGGATCTCTAAGCAGGTCGTGTTCATCTTTCGGAGAAGAAGAAGAAAGTGAAAGCATTTTGCAGAACAATGAGATAAATCTCGTGTATGGAGCAGAAGAGATTCAAATTCATGATCTTCTAGATTTAATGCTATTAAGTATACGTTTCACTACTTTGAAAAGTAGGTTCTGTAACGTATATGCCTGCACGTAATATAACATAATAATAATAGATGGAAGAATATTATTTTAATTTTTGAAATATTGTTTTCTTGTTAGAGATGTGCTGTATGGTCCTAAATTAGTTTCTGGGTGTTCTTGATTACGGCATGATCAACCATCAATAGTTTCATTGAATGAAAAAATTACCCATTTTTTTTAAATATATAGGAATAGGACACGATCGAGTATATCACGTCACTTTTTGACCAAAAAAAAAAGTATATCACGTCACTTCAAGAACAATGAATAACATATTTAGATATGTATAATAATATCGTACCTATCGAATATTCCAGATGTACATCTAGTTGATATGGACATGAATTTCTTTGTCTTTAGTGTCTTGCCTCCTCGCGTTAATACAATCTTTGTTTTTGAATAAAACTGAGATCGATTAGACAGACAGACATTCATGTATGAAATGAGACTATATATTGAATGGTTGGGTATATGATAAATTATGTTTCCATATATATGGTCTTGTAAGTCTGCAGAATTATATATAAAAAAGGGTAATAATCACAAGCCACAGTATATTTGACCATGTTTGCCGTTAATATTTTTTTTGACCTTTTTAGTATACCATATTTAGGCAGGTTAATATTTGATTAAATTTAGATATAAAAAAGTAACCTAATAGGATGCTCATCTATTCATCTTATTAAGGCATATATCATTTTCTATAAATCGATGAGAGTTGAGATGGTAAATGGGCCTCCGTTTGAGCCCATTGATGGCTCCGTTTCAATAAAGTATATTTCCCTCTTTATATATAATTGGGTATTAAGTATTAACCCTACTTTTCTGCAGGAATACTAAATTTAAATTTTATGTTCTATATTTTTTTAATATTTCACTTTTAATAGCCTTAAGTTTTTTAAGCATTTCTGATTTTAAAATTTCAATTGGTAATTTAATAATTTATTATTTAAAATTTACCTGATTTCAGCAATATATTAAATTTTAAAGTACTTTTATAAAAAAATTTTTAGTAAATTTAGCAGAAAAATTATCTGAGTTACCTTTTTGTACAATATAAAAAGTTAAATTAATAAATGATTTAAAAAATATTAACAAACAAATTGTACAGTTAGCAATTTAGTATTTAATATATGTATAGTTATAGATATACGCAACTATGTTAAAACTTAAAAGAGCAACAAATACAACGGGTATAAGGCAGACCAATTACTGGAATTCTTCCCTCTTGGAATCTGCAAATTTATTCCATGGAATTACGATACCCGCTTTTAACGGAGAAGGCAAGCAAAGTGTTTGGATCCAGAATAATTCCTTATTCCTTAATAACTATATATACAGAACGCGAAGAAACATAAGGGATGGAAGGAGGAGGGTAGGGGCGGGAATAGAGGAATGAGAGGCCGAGGAAGGAACACGAGGGGAAGGCAAACCGGGAATATGGTTCGCCGGAAAATTATCAATGAGAAGAAGAAGGTTGTCGAAAGGGGTTCTGGTAGCTGTCCCGAGACAGCTACCCAACCCCAATGAACTACCTGGTGTGGAATTGTCGGGGGTTGAGATCGGCCCTGACAATTCCGTACCTCGCCGATCTCACGAGGAGGAATAAACCAGAGGTAATCTTTTTGATTGAAACAAAGAACACGGAGGAATATTGTGAAAAAGTACGAAAAAAAATGAAGATGTGTGAGGGGGTGTATGAGAACCCGATAGGCATCTCGGGTGGACTGGCGATATGGTGGACCAAAGAGGTTAAGGTTGTAATACATGCAAAAACAGAAAGCTTCATAGACACCACCATAACAAAAACCAGCAATGGTGTTATGATGCATATAACCTGGATTTATGGGAGTACTGAATGGGAAGAGAGAATGCGGTTATGGAACAATTTAAGAGGGATAGCACAACAAAGGCGAGGTCCATGGATGTGTGTTGGGGACTTTAATGAGATTGCTTTGGCAAGTGAAAAACAAGGGGGCCGGCCGAAACAAGCTCGCAAGATGGATGCATTCAATGAAATGATGAGGGATACACGATTAGCGGATATGGGATTCAAAGGGAGTCAATTTACATGGTGTAATAACAGAGAAGGAAACAATCGAATCCAGGAGCGCCTAGATAGGGCAATAGTGAATCCCGACTGGATCCGAACGTTCCCGCAATCTATGATCATCCACAAGTTACAGATTGGATCCGACCACAGCCCACTAATAATTCAACTGGAGAGAGCACAACTGAGGGGTAAGAGGCAGTTCAGATTCGAAAAGGGGTGGCTCGCTCATGCGGGATGTAGAGAAGTGGTGAAAGGAGTTTGGGAAACGAGGCCGATATTGAGCAACCGTGATGGGATACATGGACGATTAGGGAAGTGTCGTGGGGAGCTTAAGAGATGGAGCAAGGAAACAGTGCCGAACTATAAGAGGCGGATCGAGGCCATCAATGAGGAGCTTAAGGTCATACAAGGGCAATCGACTGAGAGGTATGAGAGGGATCGGGAAAGGATGCTTAAACGTGAATTAGAAGAGGCATGGGGGAAGGAGGAGGAGTATTGGAGGCAAAGGTCTCGAATTCAGTGGATGCAGGCGGGGGATCGTAATACCGCCTTTTTCCATCAGACAACCGTGGAGAGAAGGCGGAGGAATACGTTATGTAGAATGCAAAGACGGGATGGGATCTGGGTGGAAAATGAGGAGGACATCATGACAGAGTGTGAGAGCTATTTCAGAGACATATTCCAAACGGAAGGCTCAGACGGGATAACAGATCAAATGAGGAGCATACCAAAATTGGTGACAGACACTGATAACGTAGCCCTCATAAGGAAGGTAAGTCGTGAGGAGGTCAAAAAAGCAGTTTTCCAGTTGGGTGGCAACAAGGCTCCGGGACCTGACGGTTTTCCAGGTATGTTCTATCATCGGTTCTGGGACGTACTCGGGGAGGACGTGTTTCAATCCGTGAGTAGTTTCTTTGAATCAGGTAATTTACTACCAGGTTACTGTTATACTGATATAGTTTTAATCCCCAAGATCCCTAACCCGACTAATACCACACACTTTCGCCCAATAAGCCTATGCAATTTTAACTACAAGATTATATCCAAAGTACTATCAAATCGTCTCAAACTTATTTTACCTAAGCTTGTAACCCCCTTTCAGAGTGCTTTTGTCTCAGGCAGGTTCATCCATGACAACATTCTTATTGCACATGAAGTTTTTCATCATCTGAGAACAAACAGGGTGAGAGGGAGGGAAGAGTGTGCGGTCAAGCTCGATATGAGCAAGGCATATGATCGAGTGGAGTGGGAATTTGTGATTCAAACGCTTAAGGGACTGGGCTTTGCAAATGAATGGTGTCGATGGATCGAGGAGTGCATAGCCAAGGTACAATACAGTGTGGTGGTGAACGGGAAGAAGACGACGAGGTTCAAACCGACAAGGGGACTTAGGCAAGGCGACCCACTCTCCCCGTATTTGTTCATCCTAGTGGCGGACGTCTTGTCACGCCAAATAGTACGGGAGGTGGAGGAGCATCGAATACAAGGGATAAGGATGAAGCGTACATGCCCGGAAGTTCATCATCTCTTTTTTGCAGACGACTCCATATTTTTCATGCAAGCAACGGAGGGGAATGCTAGGGCACTAAGGGAAACGATAGAGAGATACAACAAAGCATCGGGGCAGAAGATCAACCTTGACAAATCGTGTATACAGTTCGGCAAGGTAGTTCGAGAGGAAACAAAGAGACGAGTCGCGGAGGTATTAGGCATCGATGTGGTACCAGACGCGGGAAAGTACTTGGGTCTACCAACCAACTGGGGTAGATCCAAAATAGAGGCCATGAGGTACCTCAAGGACAGGGTGGTAAAGAAAATCCATGGTTGGAAGACCATGTTCCTAAACAATGCCGGCAAGGAGGTCCTAATTAAGGCGGTAATAACCGCAATTCCTACCTATGTCATGTCTTTATTCAAATTGCCTAAAACGTGGTGTGCAGAAATTGCGAGTATGGTGGCTAGGTTTTGGTGGAACGGACGGGATGAGATGCGGAGGATACATTGGGTTCGATGGGGAAAGCTCACTCAACCCAAAGACATGGGAGGCATGGGATTTAGGGACATGACCGATTTTAACAGGGCAATGTTGACTAAGACGGCATGGCGTCTAAATAGTGATGGAGACTCAATGTGGGCGCGTGTGCTAAAGGGACTCTACTACCCGAGAGGCAACCTAATGGAGGCCACGAGCGGAGCTCGACCATCATGGGCGTGGTCGAGCATACTAGCGGGTCGAGATATACTGAAACAGGAGGGCGTGTGGCAAGTGGGGACGGGGGAGCGGATTAGGGCATTACAGGATGCGTGGGTTCCGGGAATGCCTCGGGGTCGGATTGGACAAAACACAGGGCTAGAGGAGGAAGCGGATATCCGGGTGAACCAACTAATAGACCGGAACCGTGGGACATGGGATCTGACAGCAATCCGACACCACATTACCGAACCGGAAGCACAAGCAATAGCCGCGATCCATATCAGTCGCACCAATCATGAAGATCAGCTGATTTGGCCAACCGCGAACGATGGGGTAGCGCGGCCAAAGCTCGTGTATCGACGTTTGCGGGAGATGCACCAACTCGCGACGGCGAACGATGGAGGACTGCAACCGAGACAAACAGAGACGCGTTGGAGCGACCTTTGGAAGAGCGAGTCTATACCAAAGGTAAAACAGTTCCTATGGCGTGCTATGCATAATGCCTTACCTGTGAAGGCTGAGCTTGTAAAGCGGGGGATCCAGTTGAACCCGACTTGTGATTTTTGTGATGAATTGGAAACTGTGAACCATGCGGTTCTGGAGTGCCATTGGGCACGACGAGTATGGTTGGGAGCAATGGGGCTCCGGTTGGATCAGGCCGGGGTCACGGATTGGAGTGGATGGATGAAACTCATGCACGAAACAGGTGCGGTGGGAGGCGAGTTGGGGAGGAGAAGGAAGATACTAGGGGAGACTGTGGCATGGGAAGTATGGAAGGAACGTTGTAGGGCGGTCCATGCGGAGGAAAACCCGAAGCCAACGGTCACGATCAGGATGGCAATTAGCCTTGCTGAGGAGGCGTGGGCTGCAAGGCCAATGGCGTGTATGGCGGTGCTGAGGCCGCACTATAGGGACAACCAACGATGGAGGAGGCCGAGCCAAGGGGTGGTCAAACTTAATTGCGATGCGGCGTGGGATCAACATACGCTAAAGGGAGGCACAGGGGTCGTAGCAAGGGACTAGTCGGGATCGGTTCTAGGAGGAAGAAATACAAGGTGTGAAGGTACGAGTGCAAAGCTACTTGAGGCAAAAGCGATTCTACAAGCAACGGAGTTGGCGATCCATTGTGTATGGACCGAGGTAATCATAGAGTCGGATGCTCAATATGTTATCAATCTTATTCATGGTGGGGATGCGACAAAAGATTGGGAATTACGGAGCATCCTCACGGATATCATTGAGATGGCTAAGCATATACCTCGGGTTAATTGGCAATTTGTTAGACGAACGGCAAACCAATGTGCCAATTGGATAGCAACGGAAACTAAAAAGGACTCTTGTCCAAGGGATTGGATAGCAAGTCCCCCGATTTCTTTTGTACGTTTGTGTGTAATGGATTGTATGGACTCTTTTTATGATTAAGGAAGATGTTTTTATTGACCAAAAAAAAAAAATAACTATATATAGAACAATTATATCGTTTATAATATATATATATATATTCTCATTATTAATTAATTAATATTCAAAGAACCAACACGACGCAAAGTCCATGTGCTCTTTCTGCCACTGTTCTAAGCTCAGAAGAACCTTTCCCTAGATATATGCCAACTCACGAACCCGGTTCTCTCACACCAGACATCAGTGTACGTACCCGTGCCTTTTTTTTTTTTGGTAACTAGAGAAATAAATACAAACTAACTACTCAGTGTGACACGTCTAGTCTTTCCCACACCCATAGTATCCGATCTAATAATTTCTACAACACTCCTCGGAGGGTAATCTAACTCAACAAAATTTGTCTCCATCGCGACCGCTGCTTTCGCCAAAATGTCTGCTGCTCCGTTTCCTTCTCTGAACACGTGTCTTAGCTTCACTCTCCTAAGCTCCAACATCAGCCTCCTGCAATCCAGTAAAATGGGAGTTACCGGTCTATCCTCCGTGCTTACTTCCAGAATCATACCTATCGACTGTTTTGCATCTGACTCCACATATAGGTCATGGATCCCCATCTTCTTCGCCAACACAAAGCCATCCCTAATGCCCCATAGCTCAGCAATCAGGCTATTTGTGACCCCCAGTCTTCTTTGAGACTCCTTCACCCAACCTCCAAGATGGTTTCTTAGGATCGCCGCACAACCCGCTGGGCTCGGGTTGCCCATCGCCGATCCATCAGTGTTTAGTTTGGTCCACCCCAGTTCAGGCGCATTCCACCGAACTTCAATCTCCGTCTCCCTCTGAGTAGGGGTAGTCTTCTCCAGTATGGCTGAGACCTCATTAACCTGCAAGGTGGTTAGACTCACAATATCTCTATCTAGAAATTTATTATTGAAAATGAATGAATTTCTATTTTTCCAAATAAGCCACCCGTGCCTTAATTTGAAGTTTCCATCTCTTTCCGTTTATATAGTTTAATTATGTATCCTGTCAAGTCCATGTCCGTGACCACAAGAATCTCTGCCATATCCATTTATATAACCTATAGAAAACCATAGCTAGAAAAGGTCAAGGTCGGGCAACAAGTACCCTTAGCTAATTAATCAAGGGTTAATTACTATCAAACAAACCGAACTTTGAGGAAAAATTAATTTTTGATAAACAACAAACAAAACTTTTGGAATTGAGCAATCAACAAACCTATCTCAAATTTTTATTATGTTTCAACAGATTTTTCAGTATTTGATGTAATTATTAAGTCAACATTAGTTTAAGTATTTTAAGGAAAATGTATTACGACTTAATAACTACCTCAAACATTGAATGTTTTTTTCCAAACATAACCGAGATTTGAGGTATGTTTGTTGATTGCTCGTTTCCAAAAGTTTTGTTTGTTGTTTGTAAAAAGATAAAGTTCGTTTTTTTTTTATAATTAACCCAATTAATCAATCAACAAGGCAATGGATCAATATGCGGCGTGGATTTCTCAACACAAAATTTGATAATGAGCTATCATGCAGGTGTCTAGATGCATAGATAGGGTTAGGGTTAGGGTTTTCAGAGACTTACACTTAAAAGTCTTGAAGAGCATATATGTATATATATAAATAAGAATTCCCTGACGGAGTTAAGTATAAGGAACTCCACAAAAGAACAAAACACGGGTACAATTATGCCAATAAGCCGTGATGCGATAATATTCCCTCCCTCATTAAATAAACCAAGCAGCTCAGAAAAACATTACACTGGTCAATACTTAAATAGGTGGATTCCAAGAGTTGTTGGCAGAATTTGGAGGGATTTAGGGAAAGACTGTCAGAAAACAGACAGATGAAAAAGTAAGATAAGCGAACTCACACATATGGTCTTATGCGGATAGTGAAGTGGAACCAGGATATCCTTTTGTCGTGTTTCAGAACATTACTGCATACTAATAAAGTAATGCATGGTTTTAATCTTGTCAATCATCATCACTCTCTGAAATGTATTTACAGTCCCTAACAAAAACTATACGTGTCCATCTAAAATATTACATATGATTGGGCGGGAGTGAGTAATAATCAACTCGTCCAGGTGTATATATAATAAGTCCAAGGAAAAAGGGAATCCATGTTCTGTTGCATATGACTCTAATCTATGTGCATGTCATTTGAAACCCTCGATCTCTCAGTTTTGTGTGTATTTTCTGGACTATTCTCCTAGCTAGTTAGAGTTTTGTTGGCTACAAGAATGTCAGTGAGGTAGGGAAATAACGTCTCTCCTTCATCCATTATAGAGGAGGATTTTGTTTGTCAACTCATCTAGCTAGCTAGGGTAAGACTAATTATAATTGGATGGATGTGATTGAAACTGATATATATGATCATCTCTGAAAATCATTTCTCAAACTATCTCACACATTTAATTATCTATGTGTGGTGATAAACTAATCAAGATTTTCCAAATTATGTACATTTTACTTGCTTTAGCTCTTACAGATGCAAGAAAAATCAAGTAATGGAGTATCTGTAATTGCTTTAGCCCTTACTTAATATGCGTGGAAGCTGCGATCCCTTGACGTTTCATTAAAGAAGAACCATATGATAGCTTAATTACCGACACATATATATATAGCAAGCATGGGAAAAATTTACACAAAATAATAAATGCCTCATTCAATGGAGTATACTAAGAACACCTTGCTGCATACAAAACATATACAGTATGGGTGGCCATGCACACACAACATGTTTATAAATGTAATTGATATATATCTTCTTTATATGAGGATATGCTCTGATTTCTGCTATTCTTGCAAATTCACACTATTTTATATCAGTCAAGGGATCAGACGACATCAGGTAGAGAAGAAGCTGCAATCTTTTTGGGGAAGATGAAATTCGAAGAAGAGGGGTGGAAACAGAAGCACCGGTGCAAATTAGGGACACACAATTATTCAAGAAAAAACTTCAGCTTTGCACCTTTGCCTTCTTTGGCCGACCACCAAGTCGGAGTTCAAGATCTAGATCATCTTCTTTGATGGAAGTAAATTCATCCATCATTTTCTCTGGTTGAATCTCGTCGAAGAAGAGTGGTAGCAGTGATGAATCATCGATTCTTTGTCTCTTAAAGCTGTGTACTTCCTCCTTGTCGATAGAGGCATCAGGGTGAACTCGAATAACCAAATTCAAACTCAATGGGATCTTGTCTTTGATTGAATCATCGTCTTCTTGACCATCTTCTGCAACTTCCAAAACCTGTTTTTCTCCAATTATGGGGCCATAAATCATATTCCAATACCGATTGGTGGCTGAATTTGGCCATGATTGAGGTGAAGGTATGATTGTCTTGGTATGGTTTTCTTGCACTCCAGAAGAAAAGTAGAAAGGATTCAAGTTTATTTTACCATGATCACTTGGTGGGGCAGAAACCCTAGAATTAGGGGAAGTTGGAGATACAAAAGGAGGAAGATCACAGTTAGGGTTAGGGTTGTAACCAACAGTGCTACAGTCTTGAAGCGGTAGGTTGGGCAGATCCAATGAAACATGAACGGAATTCTGAAACTGACTTGCTTGATCATGTCGATGCTCAGGGTCAAGGACATCGTTGCTTGGAACCAGGGATTGCTTCAATCGAGCTCGATCTCTCCTGTGCACGTTCATGTGGCCGCCCAGAGCTTGAGCTGACCGAAACTCTCTTCTGCAGAAGCTGCACGAATACGATCTCGGCGGCCATACGCAGCCTCCAAGTGGGCCCAATGTATCCTCAGCAAAAGCTTGTTCTTCCCACGAATCATCATAGCTAGGGTTTCGATTTGCCAACTTCAAGTGAGAGCTGAGGTTTTGATTCCTTTGGGTCCACATCACGAACGGAGGTTGCTCCATCGGCGTTGTCAGAGAGGTTGTAGAGATGAGAGACCCTATAAAAATGGAGCTCAGAGGACTGATCTTTATCTATCTGTGTATTGAAAAGCTCAAGTAATTAGGGAATCTATGTTCCAGAGAGAGACAGAGAGATAGGGAAGACATAATTTTCTATATAAATAACAATATGAGTTGCTTGGAAGATGAACATACACCTTGGTTGGTAGCTCTACTTTTCTGGATCGTATCGGCTATCGACATTATAATAATCCTTAATATCGACGAAGAAGACACCTAGGTTGCAAAATGTACAAGTCAGTATCATCTTATTGCATGTCCCTAGAGCAGCAAGATAAGTAAGCATCACAAAGTCATTGACTCATCAGAAAATGGACTGATTCTTGTAGTAGTGTTTTCAAACTGTTCATTAATTTGTAAGAATTTATAAGAGAAGTGACGTTAAATCTTGTGGAGGAGGGATCTCTCTACACATATGCCTACAAACAAACAAAATATAATCTGACTGAAACCCATTCAATCAAAAGAAGAAGCAACTCAATGTCACAAATGTACAAAAAGACACCGTGTTCACATGTATATTCTTGGAGACATATATATACTTAAGCTCTTGTCCAGTTCACTGAGCATTTTTGGCTTGGTTTACAGGGTTTATATATATATACATATCAAGTAGAATAATAATGAAGCAAAGACATGATTAAACCGGGATTTGATTCGAAATTATATTCCACGATTCGAGATTGGTATTGATGATGGAATCCAGATTGGTTATCTTAATTACATTGCACTGGTTGTATATTCTTTTACTAATCATTTACAAACCCACGGTTAGGGATTCAACAAATCCCCTCTATAAATCATTTACAAAGACGGGTTGAGATTCAACAAATTCTCTCTCACGTTCAGGTCCGACCTGAACTCTGATACGTGGAATAAACATGACACAACAAACCCACGTCGAGCCCCCACAACGGGAAACAACCCAACACCGTCAAACGGAACTGGGTTTTGATACCATGTTTTCAATACACAAAGCTTTGATTTCCACTTTCTCTCCTCGTTATAAACTTCAAATCCTTTCAAAACATAGCTAGCAAGCAGAGCTGTAAGGAGCTCCACAATATTGATTCATCTAGTTCAATGCTCGTAACAAGTTTTCCATGCCCTAATCTAATGATCCCTTCCTTCAACTGTTTCCAAAATGACATTTTGTCCTCCTTGTGTGCATCTAATTACATCATAGATATTCAGATTGGAAGCTTTTACTTTGAAAATTAAAGAGAATGTGTTTGGAAACAGGCAACAGTGACAGCTAGCAAATGTTCTGTTAGGGTTAAGGACGAAGGAATTTAATATACTGTTTCAATTAACACTACTAATTTCCTCCATCCATTGTTGTTTCCTATCAGACAAAAGATTCATATATAGTTGTGTTCAATGTTTGTTCATTACAGGTGAATGTACGTAGATCATGTAGCTAATCCTAGAGTTCACAATGAAGTTTGGTGACGCTGATATCTTCATTCTAGTCCCTAAACTTATTTCTTCTTTTCAATTCAGCCTTCGAACTTCTTTACCCAAGTATCACCAACCTTTGGGACTCGATCGATGGAAACAGATCAACAACTTTCCTCAGTGGATTTGATCCAAACCAGATCGGACAAGGGTGGAGATACTGGCATGGGTCTATCGAGCATGAGGGATTGAGGGTCAAGGAACCTTGCTTGATTTGAATGGAACAAAGCGGGTTCGCTCGGTGACTCGACCTAGTCATGTCTAATATAGATCAGGAGGCCCTTCCTAGCTAGCCTAGATCCATTGGGTTCCAAGAGTATAAAAAAGCTTGGGGAGTGAACTAGCAAATGAAAACGTTTCACAAGTAAAATAATTTAGGGATAATAACCAAATCACTACCAAAATTTGGACATTTTATAAATCACTACTCAATCTTTAATTTTTCAAAAAGTATTATCTGAATTTTGACACTTGATACAAATTGTTATCTCCGTTAAATTTCCAGTTAAATATGAACGGAAAATAACGTGACATCACATAATTGGTTCATGTTTAAAATATATATATATATATATATATAATTTGAAAAATATTTAAAAAAATATTTAAAAAATGAAAAAATAATAAAGAAAATGTGTATTTTCAATAAAATCAATTTTTGAGATTTTTCTCAATTTAAAAAAAAAATCATCTAGTTTTTGAAATTATGAACCAATTATTTATTGTGACTTCATTTTTCATCCATATTTAACATAAATTTAATGAATGTAGCAATTTTCCCTAACTCTGAAAGTATATGTAGCATTTTTTGAAAAAATAAAGTTTATGTAACAATTTGTAAAGTGTCTAAAGTTTGGGGTAACGATTTAGTTATTAACCCTTAACTTTGATAAATAAAATACTTGTTAATTGAGAGAGACCAAAAAACACAGTTAACGTAATTTAACGAGTTGAACATCCTAATAACAATCCGTTCCCGATGAAAGGTGTAATTTATTGTTCCTATGTGCAATGCAAAGGTAGATTATCTAAAAATGACTTTGGTAGATATAAAGGCAATTGATCCAATTAAAAAATTGTTAAATACCAAATAGCTACCCAAACTTTTGACGTTTTACAAATAGCTACCGAACTTTGGATTTTCAAAAATGGCTACCTAAACTTTGACATATGGGGTAAATAGTTACCTCCGTTAAATTTTCCGTTAAATATGGACGGAAAATGACGTGGCGGCACATGATTGGTCCATAATTTTAAAAACTATATTATTTTTTTAAAATACTAAAAACATCAGAAAAAATCTTTAAAAAATTAATAGAAAAAATAAGAGTTTTAAATATAATATTTTTATTAAAATTATGAAATAAAAACAGAAATAAGTTATTAGTTTTTTTTTTATTTTGTATCATATTTTTCAATACAAAAATTATATTACAAACTCTTATTTTTTCTATTAATTTTATAGTTTTTAAAGATTTTTTCTGATTTTTTTTTGTATTTTAAAAAAATAATATAGTTTTTAAAATTATGGATCAATCATGTAATGACACGTCATTTTCTGTCCATATTTAATGTATGTAGCGATTTGCCCCATGTGTCAAAGTTGAGGTAGCTATTTGCACATTCGTCCAAAGTTTAGGTAGCCGTTATTGAAAATTCAAAGTTCGGATAACTATTTGTAAAAGGTTCAAAGTTCGGGTAGCTATTGGTATTTAACCCATTTAAAAAATATAAACGTTGCACGGATCAACTCTGTGAAACTATTGAATTGAATTCCACTCTTAAATTTTACGATATGGTGAGAACTCATAGATAGAGCTTACATAGCAAACCCTAAACATGAATAATACAACTAATTAATGACCTTCTACTAGACTTCCTTTTTTAATCTTCCTCTCTGTATGATATAGACACTTGGAAATAACAACTCTATCACTAATTAAAATGAGTTATATATCTTATCACTGTCTGATTAGTGGGTGTGGAGAGAATTATTGAAATTTCGAAATTGACACTTTTTGATAATTATATTAATTAACTATACGTGGAGCTTAATTACAATCTTCGTGTGGAAATGCAATTTTTTCCTTGTCAAAGAGAAATTTAATTAAGTGAAAGTGACGAATTAATAATGAAAACTTAACGAATTGAATGTCAGACAGGAAGATTTGTCGGTCCTCACTATCAGCAGAATAGATTGAGCATTTTAAAAACAATATAAAAGACAAATCTAGGGGCAACTACACATTGTTATTCATATCTTATATTTAATATATATCATAAAATATATAAAAGCATATACATATATATATATATATAATATGTGGCAAGACTCTCAATAATATATAATTATAATGAGTGATTGGATTAATACCTAAACCAATAGGGGGATTTGTTTTTTCAAAATCAAAATTTTCAACACATAATTAAGCAATTGTTGTCTGCATTGTCTTAATAAAGTGCCTCTTGGAGCTAGACTCCATAGCCTCTCCACTTAAAATCCGTGGAATATATTCCTATTTGGATGATTATAGAGGAAAATAGGACTCCTTCCCTAATATTCCAATCAAAATTAATTTTCTCTTAAATTTTATTTTTAAAATTTTTATTATTTTTATTTGTTATCAATTAAGTTTACTTCTTTCTAATTTAGCATAACATAATTTAAAAATAACATAACATTTGTAAGAATAACAAAAATTAACCCTTAAATTTGTTTCTATATGTTATAATTAAGTTTAGATTCAATTCAGACTTAATTAAACCACGGTCAAAAGAACTAGATTCTAAATCTTAACGCAGACCATCTCGCTTATAGATAAGAGGTTGATTTGAATCAAAACTTAAACAGTAATCCTTATTTCTTTCATTAGAGCTTAATCAAATTGGCATTAAACCGAACTCATAATTAAGCAATCGTTGTCGGCAGTGTCTTGTCTGTTGGAGCTAGACTACATAGTCTTTCTACTTAAAATCCTCGGATTATTTTCATATTTTGTTAGAATATATATTCTAACAATATATATGATAATATATCCATTATTTCATGCAGTGTCCTTTTTCGATGTTGTTAAGGCATTTTTAAAGTAATAATCGTTTTTTCTTCTTCTTGTTTTCTGATTATCGGTGTCAATAAAACATGTCTATTGTTTGGTGCGATCTAACACCCAAGGGAGTTCAAATTCTACGAAATATCAAATATTTTTAATTTGACACATATATTGCATAACAACAAATTAAATTCTATTAAAAATAACTTTATGCTAAAAAATCATTCTACTGAACTTTAACATGCAGGTAGGAGTGACAATCGTGTCGTGTCTAATCGTGTCGTGTCTAAACATGTCTCGTGTCTAAATTGATAAATTTTAAACGTGTCTAAACATATCTCATGTCTAAACGTATAAGTCGTTTATCGTGTCTAAACGTATAAGTCGTTTATCGTGTCTAAACATATAGAGTTGTTTAGACACAGCATTCGTTAAGAATTTATAGAAATTACCTTATTCGAAAAATGGTTAATTACAAAAAAGTAATACTCAAATTTTGGTTATTTTATTGAATATTGAACATTAAATTATAAATAATAATAAATTAAAAATTTCTAAGTAGACTAAAATTTGAGTATTTTTTTAATAATTAATTCTAATTATAACTCATGAGTGTGTGGTTAATGGGTCACTTACTTTATTAGTATAAATTTAAGCCTAACTCAATTCATAGAAGTAACCGTGTACACGATTAGACACACTTAGTACACGGCACAATTAGACACAATTAATTAATTGTGTCTAAACGTGTGTTTGCCGTGTATTTGCATGTTAGATGTGTTTAGACACGATTATTAATCATGTCTAAACGTATAAGAGTTATTTAGACACACTTAGAAATCGTGTTGTGTCAGAAATTGACACCCCTATGTCTCTATTTGTGTCACATGAATACACGACACGATTAGACACGAATAGTTAATCGTGTTTATACAGATATCTGCAGATCTGAGGTGTTTAGACACGGTTATTAATCGTGTCTAAACGTATAAGAGTTGTTTAGACACGAGATCCGTTAAGGTCAAACCCATATACGCTTTAAAGCATATCGTGTTGTGTCGTGTCAGAAATTGTCACCCCTACATGCAGGCACAATCATGTTTTTTTTTCTTCAAAAAGTAGGTACTGTGCAATTTTTTTTTGAAAAAGTAAGTATACTAAAAATATATTTAAAAATCTGTATATAAGTGATACAGTGGTAGCACAATTGTTTTTTTTACAAAATTCGCTACCCCATGTAGCGTTTTGTAGGTACCATTATCTTCAAAACGCTACCCTTTGGGTGCGTTTCTTTCTTTTTCTTTTTTTACGACTCAATATTTAATTAAAAATAAAATTATGTATCTATTAAAAAAATTATAGTGAGTATATATTTTAATTGCGATTCATAAGTATACTTAAAATATATTTAAAAATCTGTATAAGTGATATCGTGGGTAGCACAATTGTTTTTTTTACAAAATTCGCTACCCCATGTAGCGTTTTGTAGGTACCATTATCTTCAAAACGCTACCCTTTGGGTGCGTTTCTTTTTTTTTTTTTTTTTTTTTACGACTTGATGTTTAATTAAAAATAAAATTATGTATCTATTAAAAAAAATATAGTAAGTATATATTTTAATTGTGATTCAAAATATCTACTTACTATAATTTTTTTAATAGATACATAATTTTATTTTTAATTAAACATCGAATCGTAAAAAAGGAAAAAAAAAAAAACAAGAAACACATCCAAAGGGTAGCGAATTTTGTAAAAACGAATAAATTGTGCTACCCACTGTATCTCTTATATACATATTTTTAAATATTTTTTCGATATACCTAATTTTTCAAAAAAAAATTACACAAAATTACAATAGTTAAGACTTGCTTAACACGGATAACTAAACTCATTGAAGGGTGTCTCTGTCTGTTATCCATCATTGTCGACATGATGGTCAAAGTTCAAGACTAGTGATGTATTTGAACGACCGGATCTGTCTAATCTATCAGCTGGATCTATATGTATTTCCATGGAAGCTACCCTTTTAATATACTATATATAACTTGTAGAGTATCCAAATGTCCTAATCACCTTCGTCTAAACCAGGAGACGTCTGCAGAAAAAGATTTGCATTAGACAAAGGTATTTCATAAGGTGATGATGATGATGCATGTCTAGGGTTTCTTAAGTACAGTGAAACATAGCATTTTCAACAGAATCTTCTGTTCAGATGAACATACAAATTACAAAGTACAAACGTATGTTGTTGGGCACTAAATAAAAGAGCACCAAAACTAGAACACTAACAAGCTCAGGTGAAACAGTACAAAACCCTGATTTTTTTGTACACGATCAATCGATATACAAGTGGAATAAGGAGTTTTAGGAGCCTTTCGAGTGGTGTGGTGGGGAATCCATTGAACTATACTGAAGCTAGAATCCAGAACATAACATGGGACGATATGGCGATAAGAAACCAGGTGATGAAAGACAATCCTACAGAGATTTCGAATCCTCTGCAAGAGGCACCCATTGGTCCATTGCAGTAGCCCACATCTTTGGCGTACAGCACTGTAACACCTGCTGAGGAACATGCAGCAGCAAGTGACAATGTAGCTGTAACCTGTAAATTTGGAAAATTGTTATACTGAGTTAGAAATTTCTATTCCATTATGATGAGTACTTAGTTTAGGATCTGAATTAACACAATCTATGCCTTTACATTTATTTATCAGGGGTCACGAGTTTGATTAAGAGATCCTACAGGGAACTTAAGAAATTTGGTTTTTGCCTCTAACCCAGAATGTACATGAGGACAGGATCAAGCAGAGCAAAACACACATAGTTGCGTAAATACTGCCCCTTTACTTTGATCATTCTAAAAGACAGTTTATGTCTTTGATTACTGCATTTGCAGTTGAAACTTCTATAAGATCACAATGAAGAGGTAAAATTTCACTACAAAACCAAGCTTGTGCTTAACCTAATAGAAAGCATCACGGTTTTCATGTTTATCCGTCCAATGAACTCATCCTTCTTTCAGAACTAGCACAGTATAGTTGATTCTTTATCGAGTATATGCACAGAATAAAAGTATGAGGCTGCAAAGACATACCCAGTCGCCAACCACAAAGAGGCTGACAAGAACCGGGTTTTGGAGGTCTCTCTTCCTCTTCAAAGCATAGACATCTAGGCATGCAAGTCCAATGCTCCACAGCACTTGAAGACCCATGGATGCTATTAAGTAACTACAATCACATGTTTTATTGTTATTATAGTTCAAAAATTTGGTATATCCAATATATTCCAAGTGACTAATAAAAAAGTCACACAACAAAAAAAACACTATCTACAAAAGGGTATATAATCAATTGAAAGCATAATCATGTTCATTATAGAAATAGCTAAACATGGGTCGTTCAGTAAAGACAAGACACTGTTATGTTATGCAGGTCTCTAAATAACCCTCATCCTGTCAATAAATAAACACCACGGTATTAATCAAACGAGTCTTTTTCAGTTGGAAAGGAAATATTTTTCTTCCAAAAATTACCAACAGCATTACCACAGTCACAAGACCCATGTTCTAAAGTAGGTCTTTTGGCTGTAAACTGCTTTCTAATACAAGTGAATATCTGTCTAAACTCGATCGAGTAGTAACTTTATCCACTAAAACTAACTGTCTAAACATCAGTATTGTTTTTCTCGACAATTTTAGAATCTCTGAACAGCTAGAATTTGTTTTCCCGAGATTACTAAGCTTCAGAAAGCACCCATTAGTTAACATTTGCCATTTTAGCCTCTAAATTCTATAAAAGTATAAGCAGCAAAATCTAATCTTAGTACCTTGAATTGATATTTTGTAGCGTCTGATACCATTTTCATCAATCTGCTAAACCTTTATACCATGACCGGGTCGGTCTCTATTTGCTAAACCTTTTTACCCCAACATCCTTTTGGAAATCAAATTAAACTTTCAGCTGGTTTCCTTAATTAGCTGAAGATAAGCAATTAAAGAGTATATACCAAATATAGCAAAAATTCTTGATATGTACCTTGAATTGATATAGCAACAACTGCATGTCTAATTTTCATGAAACTGGAAAAGGACATGGTCCAATTCGACAAGGGTTTTAACAACTAATGCAAAATCCCCAAATTAATCACAAAACAAACAACTTGATGGAAAAATTAAGGGATTGTGCCAGACCAAAATGCAGTGTAGCTGGAAAAGCCTCGAGCGGAGACCATGACTGCAATGGACGCAGCTGCGAAGCCACATTGCCCAATCCTCAGAATTAACCCACTGACCGTGCCCGGACTGCCAAACAACTCCTTCATCTCCTCCGTCTGTGAAGATACCAAAGCCCTATCTGGCAAAATCACAATACCACAACTCCAAATTCTTCTCCGCACAAATTGCGATTCATGTTTTAATTAAGGAGAGTGGATTTGGCCGCCAGCACGAGAAACATAGAAGCACGGTGGGATTGAACCGGAGAAGACGAAGAGGAAGATTGAAAAGGAAAAAAAAAACAAGATTGGCAGTGCTGATCTGATTTACCTTTCCAAATTGAATCACCAATTCTTTAGCTTGAAGGAAGAAACTTTTTATGAATTTTTAATCTCTTGGGGTTTGTATATAGTAAAGTATGTAATATGTATATATGTCTTATGTGCTTCTTTAGGTGTATAGATGTATAATATATATATGGAAAACTAAAGTACATGAACTTGCGAATGATTAGCAAGTAGGTACCTAAACTTTTTTTGTAGCAACTAAGTAGCCAAACTTATGAAAATTAGCAAATAGGTACCTACAGTTAATTTCCGTTAAAAATAAACGAAAAATATCATGTGATGAGCAAACAGGTACCTGAGCTTACATGAATGAACAAGTAGGTACCTGAACCAGTTCAAAAATCATTTTAGAACCGGTTCGATCATATCACTTTTGTTTTTAATAAGGTTTATATACCAAACGCATGCATGACTCAACTCCAAACATTCTCGTAGTGTTCTTTAATGTACCGAGAACGTCTGGAGTTGAGTCATGCATGTGTTTGGTATATAAACTTCATTTTTAAAAAAATAAATATAAAGTGGTTCGACTGGTACCTACTTTCTCATTCGTGTACGTTCAGGTACCTATTTGCTTCTCACTTTATATTTTCCTTTTATTCTTAACGGAAATTAACGGTAGGTACCTATTTGCTTATTTAAGAAAGTTCAGCAACCTATTTGCTACAAAAAAAATTAGGTACCTACTTGCTAATCACTCACAAGTTTGGGTACAAATTTGGTAGTTTATATTATATATAAAGTATAAACACATTAAAAAATACGAAAATTCAATAATGTTAATATCCTCCTGTTTTCCTGTTTCCGTGTCTGGAACGGTTGGAAGAAGGTAGTTGTCGGATTTGCACTTAATTTATTTTAGGGTAAAATAGTTTATTGTTAATTGAATTTTATATAATTTGCTAGTTTTTTTTAATACATTATTAGTTGAATCTTTTATATTATATAAAGAGTTAATTTTATCAAATTTATGTATTAAAATTATTTAAAAACATTTTAATATTTTATTGTGATTTTCAAATAACCTTAATTTTTATATGAAAACAAACAAAATCCAAAATTGAATATTTATTATATTTTTTCAAAATTCTAAAAGAAAATTTTAAAATATTTATTTAAATTTTAGATTCTACCATTTTCTTTACAAATTCATTTTTAGTAATTTTGGATTATGCTTATTTATAGCATGTCTTATTTTAAAAAATTTGGTTGTAAATTTATATTTGAAATTTTAGGTAATTTTATCATTATAATTAAATTTTAGGGTGTTTTCATAAATTTTAAAAGTATTTTCTTTTAAGTTTAACAATGATCGAGCTAGTTTTTTATACAATACACAAATTTTAGTTACCAATTTGTTCCAAAAAAACGTTCAACTTGCAATTTGGTATTTTAACATTTATTTTAATATAACAATATAATATTATTTTGATAAAAGACTTTAAATAGAGCTCTACATGCATCATTATACTTAATTTACTAAAAATTTAAGGTAAATCAGATCTCTATATCTTCTTTTTTTCATTAAACTCAATTTATCAATATAAATCAATGCAACTGATAAAGATTAAAGGGAGACACATAGTGGAGGGGGAGTAGGAAGATTTTTTTTTTAAAAGTAACTATGTTAGTTTTTTTATTTAAAAAAATAAGTATACAATTTTTTTTTTTTAGAAAAATAGGTATGTGCGCACTACGGGGTCGTGTCTATTGGACATAGGCGCACCCCAGGGGTGCGCCTATTCATGGGCGCCACTTAGAAGTGGCGCCAATGGGGCACATAGTTCTGTTATTTTTTGTTTTTTAAATCATTTTGTTCGAAAATGATGACTCGATGTTTAATTAAAAATAAAATTAGGTATCTATTAATTTTTTTTATAGTAATTAAATATTTTAATTGCGATTCAAATGATGCAAAAAATATTAAATTTGGATTTACGGATTGACTGTACGGCATGCCATAAGTTGAGATATGAAAATTGAACTTAAAAAATTATAACTCGGACCATGTAAGTCCAAACTCAACACGCTTAACGTCATTTATGTCGTAAATCAATTATCTACGTAGGATAATTTTTTTGATTAAAAATACAGTGATTTTGTAACCTAACATCGTTTCCTAAGTGACGCCCATGAATAGGCGCACCCCTGGGGTGCGCCTATGTCCAATCGGCGCGACCCCGGGTGCGCGTATACCTATTTTTCTAAACAAAAAAATTTGTATACTTATTTTTTAAAATAAAAAAAGTAACATAGTTACTTTTTAAAATAAATCGCAGTAGGAAAGCATAAGAGAAGTCCACGAAATGTGCAATATTTATCCCTAAATTTCCAAAAGTTGCATAGACAATCAAAATAAACAATGTTTGTCATGACAAACTATTCATATCACACACACGTTTGAAAGAAGTAACCTACTTATGCATGGATGAACCCAGAAAAATAATCGAGTGGGGGCAAATATTAGAGTAATAACAAATAATTGAATTTAAAAAAATTCAGTTGGGACAAATATATAATTTAAAATAGCTAAATTAAAAATTATTGTATTTTTTAGGGTCAAATTTACACATAATTAAAAGTTGAGATGGGTAATTGCCCCCACTAGGCCTAATGTAGCTTCATCCCTGTACTTATGATACGACTAATGTGATCAGGGACGAAGCCATGTGAGGCCTAGAGGGCAATTGCTCCCCTCAATTTTTAGTTATGTGTAAATTTGACCATAAAAAATATAATAATTTTCAATTTAGCCATTTTGAATCATATATTTGTCCACACTTAATTTTCTTTTAGTTTAATTATTTGTCATTACTCTAATATTTGCCCCCACTCGATAATTTTTTTGGCTTTGTCCCTGTGGTGCATTAACTTGTCTATATGAGTTTAGTACATGTCATTTGATTCATTATCTTTTCAATCAAGAATTCATTTGAATCATTATATTTTCAATCAAGAATTTTGGTGAACTACATGATATCGCACAAATTCCACCCGTTATTAATCAACTCAAATATCATCCAAGTTGCTTGATTTTTATAAATTCAAGGGAGTTCACCTAAGTATAAGAATTAAATCTTAAACTTTAAACTATTTGATTGGATCAATGTTAGTTGTGATTAATATGATTTAAGTCTATTTACTACTCAAATCGCTTGAGTTAACATGTTATTCAATAGGATAGAAAAATTTTGTTTATTGCTCGAGCAAAGTGTTAATACAATTGGATTCGGCTACATCAATGTATAAACTCTTGATGTAGTTCGAAATAATGAAGTCTATACACTTCTTTCGATAAGTAAATACATTCGCTGATATCATGGCAGACAAGACGATCAACCAACGTCATGTTTTTGAACTTCATACTTCCCCTTCGAATGAAACTACAAATGCACTCCGTAAAGACGCTGTTAGTTTTTCCTTTTCGGGATATGTTAAAGTTAGCTGGTTTAAACTTGAGTGCAAACTTTGTCACGTGACACAGTTTATTCCATAATTATAAAAAAGAAAAGAATAAACTCGACTAGATTTCAAATATTTGTTTTCATCGACACCCCTTACGTCCTATGCATGGAAGTAACGACAAAAATAAATTTCCCAAAATGGAAAACAATTGACAAACAACTTTAGGGGGCAATATTCAAATGTCCCAAACTTAAGGAGAGAAAGTGATAATTTTTCGGCTTTTCCCTAGTGGATACGATACTGGATTGAATGAACAAACGATGTACTGTACAGTACTCGATTCTGGGCTCGGGTTCGGAATCGGATGCATGGCTTCGTGCAGCTTTTATGTCTCCACGGCTCCTGCCAGCCGCCGCCACTGCTTCTCCTCCTCTTCTCCGCGTTTCTCTTCGACACTTCCACTCTCTCGAACTACTACGCTCTCTACTCCATCCAAGGTGCCGGCCTCTCTCATCGATTCTGCTTCAGATTATGATGCTATCTTTGCAATTGTGTTGTAGGAACAATCCATTGTTCATCGACGATGATATTTATGTAGGCAGTAATGGCGGATTATGCTGTTTAGTTGGAGTAGAGTGATCGGTTTCATCCACTGTGATGCAAAATCCAATTGTATACGAATGTTGATATATTTTGCAGCTTCTTCTTTGACAGATCTCGTTCTCCACTCCTCGCCGACGTTTTTACCTCACAGTCAACTCTCACATGGACACCAAGCCGCCCAAGTCTATGTCAGAGGACCGAATGCTGGTTTGTTGTTGTTCCTTGCTTAGACCATAAGTGTTCGCCTGGGTCTTAATGGATTTGTCAGATGATGAGTGCCCATTGTTTCTTGGAATCTGCAGGTTTATGTGCCGCCGCATCCTTTGATCAAACATTGGGTTTCGGTTCTAAGAAATGAACAGACTCCGTGCCCCATTTTCAGTGAGTTCTTTCTCCTGTATCAGTAATTCATCATTTTCGGGCATATGTTAATTCGAGACATCAATTTGAGAGTTTTGAAGAACAAACTACATTTTCCTAGCGGGCAGAAAAGTTTGGTCACTTCGTAATCATGTCAACCATAGATTATGGATTGCTTCTCGATATTCAGTTAACCTTCCAGAGGATGTCATATCACTTGCTTAGCTCACATATTCTGTTGAAAATATCTATAGGAAATGCAATGGCTGAGTTGGGGAGGCTACTTATATATGAAGCTTCAAGAGACTGCTTGGTGAGCCATTGAAGGTGTTTTTTTTATTTCACATAGGTTTTGTACTTTATCAATTTAGCTACTAACTATGGTTTAATTTTATTGCTGCTAGCCTACTATAAGCGGCGAGATTCAGTCACCCATGGGCCTCGCTTCAGTTGAATTTATTGATCCAAGGGAACCTATAGTGGTATGTGAATACAATATCCTTACATAATTTCTTCTTTATATGTTTCACATATACACACATGGTCAACGGCATTTACAAGTATCTGCAAGTTGTTTTAAAGTTTTATGGGACACATTGCCATTCTCGTCATTAGTTACTCAATCGTTGGTTGAACCATACACAAACAAAAAGGGCAGTCGATGTTCCTTTGGTCTGAAGTCACTATTCCGTGTATTTTCTTGTTTGCAGGTTGTTCCAATTTTAAGAGCTGGTCTTGCACTTGCTGAGCATGCATCATCAGTCCTACCTGCAATGAAAACATACCATCTAGGTAGTAGTTTGTTTTTTTATCTCCCTTGTATGAAACGATGAAATTTCATTAGGTATTTATAAATCAATCACCATGACAGCTATGCAGCCTAGTGTGTGTACTGTTGACCCAAAGTTCATCCCATTCTGTTATCGTTATCAAAGATACATATCTTTTCTCAGCTTCTACTTTATCCAGTTGCTTAAATATCCAACTCTGGATATTTTGTTGATTGCATCAGGGTTAAGCAGAGATGAGGAGACTCTTCAGCCAAATGTATACTTGAACAAGTAAGATTCAATTCCGTTTCTAGATTTTTTATTATTCTTTGGAGTAGTTGACTATTTCTTTCCAGCTTCCACTAAATTTCCCAGCATTCTTTTTCTTGATTGTTTGGTTTTTCCTATGTTTTTGCTTGTTCTGCATTTGAAATTTGAATTAGTTGTGACCTCCACTCATTTCTGCTGACAGGTTACCGGACAAACTGCCTGAAAATTCTCATGTGTTTGTTGTAGATCCAATGTTGGCAACAGGTATGTAAAGTTTATTTCTTGATTATATCTTACACTTTTATGTGATGTAATAATTTGATTTATCTATTTTTCTGCTTCTTCTTATGGTTGATTTGCCTAAAGAAGATGACCTTATGTTCTATTTGGAGTTAAATTGGTCCTAACATGTATGCCACTACAATATCACATCAACATGGTTAATAATTTATAATGTCTTTTCTTCATAAGGAAATAACTAATAAATGCTTCATTTTTTTGTGGTGTTGAAGGAGGAACAATAGTGGCTGCCCTCAACTTGATTAAGGAACGAGGAATTATCAATAAGCAAATCAAAGTGGTAAGCAAATGATACTATGATAGATAGGTAGACAGATGCTATGGTGCTTCTTCTTTGACAAGTCAGAATAACAAATCAGCACAATTTCAATCTTGCAGATATCAGCAGTTGCTGCCCCTCCAGCTCTTCTAAAGCTCAGTGAAAACTTTCCTGGGTAATGAAACATTCCCACCAAAATCAATTCCAGATGCTGAAATGCATCATTAGTTCATTAGGTGCATAAAAGATTCATCGTTGCCTCAGTTGTTTAATCTGTTTTTCACAGGTTGCATGTGTACACTGGAATTATAGACCCGACAGTAAATGAGAAAGGGTAAGTACTCTGTATAACCGTGGATCTATTTTTACTATCCTTTCTTGTTTGGGAATCCAAACTTTAGGAACTTTGGTTCGTGAATCCCTAAACTCCCTACCATTTGGCCTATTCTGCTTTTTTGTTGACACCTCACCTTCAATCTCAATGTTTAAGCAAAACATGAAAAAATGTTGTTACAGCACTTTTTACTTTTATTTTTCATTTTTAGGTTTTAGTTATGTATAGCATTTATGTCTTAATGAAATCATTTTAATTTTTCAGGTTCATAATACCAGGCCTTGGTGATGCAGGGGATCGCAGCTTCGGCAGCTAAGCCTTTTCACATTGCCATTTCTTTTCTCAGTTCATTAGGATTTTTGATATGCTCCTAAGGTATTGGCTCAGTATATACCAGTGCTGGCTTGAATTTGTATGAGCAGTTTTGATTATGTGATCAAATTGTCACTTATTTAAAAGTCGACCCCAGCATAATCAATATGATTCTTTGATGTGAACTGTGAAGAGTACAAGGGAACACTATATATGGTTTCTTGTTTCTTCACGATGAGAAATGACACATTTTGCACCTCCTGCTTGAATAGGCAGGGAGGAAAGAAGTTGGACTACTATGTTGTCATTGATTTGCTGAAACAGAGAAAGCAATATTACAAAGAATCTAGGAATTAAGTCATCAAGAACACAAACGAGCTAGGTTGTTTGTGTTCCTCCCTCCTTCTAGACTCCTGTGTAGCCCTCGCCGCAGCTGCAGCTTGAGGTGCCATCATCCTTTTGGTGACAAGGATTGGTGCTGATACAAAAGAAGAAGAGGCCTAGTAGAAGCATGAATGCCCAGGCTGATGCCATTGCCTGCGCCCAACTCAGATAATGCTCCATTAATACGTCTCTCTGCACTCACTTAATTGCCTCGCCCTTACTACCATTTACTTCTTTAGTCTGACCTTGCAGCACCTGACCTGACAGAACGAACATCCAGAAGGAGAAGAAAGGATCAATAAATGAGGTTGAAAAGATAGGAGTATAACATGGACCACCAGCTCGGGCTGGCCACTTTTGCGTCACTCTCTAACTTTCCATGTATGGTATCTTAGTATCATATCTTGCTTGATGTATAAACCCATTGTTTATGTGCATAATTCATAAAGGAAAAGAAACCCTCAGTTGTGTCCCAATGGAAATTAAAAACTAAGATCATGACTTATAATTGCATGGCATTGTCAATATTATTGTTAAATTTTGCATCGGATTGAGCTAAACTCCAATTACATTTGATTGAGCTAAACTCAATAGTGGAGGAAGTTTCAACACTAGCTAGATACATTTAAGGAGGCCGACAATGGTTAGGGTATGGTGCGTGTATGATAAATATCATAACCATGTCATATTTTTAAATCACATACTAATTACCATAACTATTACGAGTACAATTTTCAATACTATAACCATATTCATAACCACAGTTATTAACCACGGTTTTAACCGTATACTCATATTTATTACCACATGTGTAATGAAACACCATGATGTTATCTTAATAAATATATAAACCTATGTTACAAACAAAAATAATATTCAAGACTAACACTATTCAAATTTAGCACTCCTGAAATTATGAATTCATAAACTGTGAATGTGAAAATTATATTTTTGTTATTAGTATATACTAACATATTAATATTAAATAATTACTATATTTATATAATAATCATGGTTATAACCATGAGTATGACTAAAATATCATAACCATTACGAACAATAAATTCATCATCATAACTATAACCGCACTATAATGGTACAGTTAACCATATAAAATAATGACGGTTATAACCACGTTTTTTGGGTTTTCACATCACAATTGCCGGATCTAACTAAGTTTGATTCTTCTTGCTTGATTGTGGTCCAACTCCAACGAACTAAACGGAAAACCACCCCAAAACAGAGGAACGCAGAATCGCTTCCCTAACGTGAGGTTGTAGCTTTTTGGCGAAAAGGAGATTTGATCATGCACTGCTGTATTACTTCTTAAGTTTAATAAATTATTATTTTGATCAACTAGCTCTTCTGTGACTTTAAAACAAGTTTTAAAAAGACGCGTTTGATTCTCACTATTGGACCATAAAGTAAAACAAACCCGAAGTTGGCATCTTTTACATAACGTGCCACGTGTGTCTCTGAAGCCATTATCTTTACAGAGAAATACAGAGACGACGACTAGAGATATTGAAGGTCGATACAAATGTATATGTTTCAAACATTGTGGAAGTCATAATATAGGGTTTGAATTGGACAATGGTATTTGTGTTGTGCAAAGATATTGCTAAACAACAGTAAGTATGATCCTTTACGCTGATGGATTGTACTAACATAATGATGAACAAAGAGATTCACATCCCACTGTCAATCTATGCAGCACATTAACAGACACATCCAAGAGCTTCCCAGGGAGATTCTTGAAACCAGATGAATAAGAAATCATCACCCCAGTCACAAGCAAGCATCCTTAATTTTCAGCATCAACAACAACAGATAACCTATAAAAAGGAAATATAAAGAACGTTACATATTACTAAATTGGAAGAGAGGAGATATGACACTGCTTCTGTTAAATGCAGCAATGTAAAATGTTTACAATTGAATGCTAAAGGTTGTAATAACAAACCTAATATGCGGCTTTGCCAACAGTTGTCTTTCAACAAATTGAATCGCACACTAGAGCTCACTGTAATTGCGCCAAACTGCACGGAACTCCTCACGGAATGTATTCAACCGCGCCTTCAGGTTTGGGGTTCTAAAACTTGCATGTAGGATTGTGGCTGGTACAGGAGACCAAATCACAAACTCATTAAAAGCTCAGTTGTAGTGTGTGGAGGCAGCTTATAAAGACAAATTAAACTCAATATAAAATGAGGCACATACCAAGTAACCCAATAGTAAGAGCCCAAAGGACACTTAAGAGACCACATGAGACATACCACAGTATAATACTCGCTGCAGCAGAAGGAACATGGAAGGGAACATCAGCCACCACATAAATGATTTTCTCTTTTCATCTTGAATATAAAAGAAGGCTATAAAGCACAGATTCCATAATGTTAAAGCATACCAAAGGAGAATATGAAGACAAACACCCAACGAGGCCGACCACATATGTGGATTGTTCTTTTGGCTGATGGACGCCCTCGTATAACAGGCCTGCAAAGCAGTGAAATGTCAACAACAGTGTAAAGCTAATGCAGTTCAGATTGAAACATAAGATAGGGCAACTTACGTGTGGGGAGGCCTCATCTTATGAGCTAGATGGGGTGAGATTTGTCTCACGGTCCTCGTCACCTTTTCAGTAAAGGTACCTGCAAAGCTGTAACCCAAACCAAACAATAGATGCATCATTATTAATCATAAATAAAAAGAAGCAATATAACCAGTAACAGGTTATTCTAAACAAAGAAATAGATATTTCCTCATGAGACAATATCCATACTGATCGTGTAATGCATACTGGTGACGAATAGAAAGATGAATAGGTGATGGAATCATAAAGACATACTGACAGTGCACTGCATAGAAATAGCTTGGCACAAAGGATAATTTTACATGTAATGTCACAGAGTACAAGGCCAGGTAAAAGGATGCTCAAGGAACAAGTTTTATATTGTTGTTAGGGAAGAAAGCTAAAAACACAGACATTGGTTCGCCTGATCTATAGTCATTGGTCAAAAAGTACAACCAGCAGCACACAGTCAAAACATAGCCAAAACCAGGCATAAATAATCTACATGAACAATTTCGTGAAAAGCTATACTACTTAAAGAGCTTCGGTGAAATGACAAGATCAGAAATGAAATAGCAAACACTACACTACACTTAGGTTAGGTTATGTATCTATCCTTATGAAATGGGAATACCTATGTTTGTCTTATCAGTATGTGGAATGATCAATATTAGCAAAAGCTAGTAACAATATATTAGTTACAAGGATCTGGAGTCTGGACGCCGATAATCACAATTAGTGTATACCCGATAATCACAAATAGGAAATAAATTATCAAGATTCAAGACTGAGTAGGATTGCTCAGAATATATTTACCTGTCATTGAGGAATGCAATGCTGAAAGCAGTCAATAAAGCAGCAATTATGGAAATTGGCCTTCTAAAAAATCCTATCCCTGTAGTTGGAATTTTCAAAACCACGAAGCAAATTGTGTCTGCTTTAGTAACAGGTTATACTATGAAAAAGAAGCTGTGACTTTAGAATGAGAGTTGCATACCAAGAATGAAAACCACCATGATAAAGTAGTTAGTCCTGTAGCTGCAAGTCCATAGTAAAACATTATAAGAGACAAAGTCAGATCTTTAGAAAGATTCATTGACTCATAATCGAAATGAAATTATGAAACAACCTAGCACACGCATTTTAAGATGAATCTGAAGTTGACACGAAGAAATGTTTAAATTTGAGATGGGCCTAATTGTAAATCATTACAGCATGGTCTATAATACCATTTCAGACTCTACAAGGCCAAATGCATTTTATTTCCAATGATAAGTGACAGTGTGTGTATTAATCTCTTCTAGCTGCCTAATAAGACTAAATTTCCATCAAACACAAGGTCACCTAAAACAACTCAACTGATTCCAATGGCCTGAAGCACCTCTACATAAATTGATGTTCCACAAATAAGCAATTGATGCTCAACCTCTTCGAACTAGCAAAATTAAGCAAAGGACAGACGAATAGCTACATTTATTCTAAACAGAAACAATCTAACTCCTTCGAAGCAAAAACTAGAAGCTGAAAAAGGCAATAAGGGAAGCAGATTAAGGAAATTACTAGTAGAGATTGCACTTGAGGCGACTGTTCCACTTGGCATAAGATCTAGGAGCAGTGAATCTGGAGAAGAATTCAGATACGGGACGAGGCGGCGACGACCATTCGACCTCACGAAGCGCGTCCATCAGATCCTCCGCAGTTACATTTCCCCAATCCATCAAGTTTTGAACTCTTCAATCACTTCCCTGGTTCTGGCTAGTCGATGATGAAACCGATGATCGATCGATCTTCCTTCAAGGCGAAGAGAAGCTTCTAGAAGGCTCCCCCGGGCCGCCGTGGATATTGGAATCAAGGCAATCGATTAACGAAAAGGTGTTGCCGTGTGGAGAAGACTTTGCTTGACACGATTTCCCGTCTCCGCGAAGAAGTTAAAGAAGTGGAGAACCAAACGACAAATGAACATGGAAAAGTATGAAATTGCACCGGATGTTTGCCAGAATTGGTAACTGCACCCATGACGTTTGTTCTTACACCCATATGTTTACACTTGTTTGTAATTGAGCATTTCCATCCATTTCTGACAGTAACCGTTATATCTGACCTGGTATACCGAAAATAACATCAGCCTTATTAATGAATTGGCATAGCCAGTTCTCATTTCATATCAGCCAACTCTTCCCATTTCACACCTGTGACACCGCGTCTTTGAAGCTCCCAGGTCTGAATCAGCTCGTTTGTACATCATGGGTGGTAAGTATGATGAATGATGTTCTCGTTCTTCTTCCTCTTGGGCATCGAAGCCGAACATGACATCCATGGAACCCATGTGCTACTGCCAACTCCAATGCCGTGCGACAACAGCGTGGACGAATAAAAATTTCGGTCGGGTTTTCTTTGCATGTCCAAGATACCAGGTAATGAAGCCAATTTCTTGTGTTAATTGCGGTTATATGACCGATTGGTCTACGGTGAACCAATTTGGGATTTTCTGAAACCCTAATTTCTTATTACTACTATGAAGCCATCAAGTTCTTTGAAGAGGAGTTGCGATTTCTTTGCTTGGGCAGATCCATCTATGTGTGTGTATGGAAGGAGAGCTATGACCAAGTTTATGTCAAAGGAATCCGAACTCAACAACCAAATTTCTGTGTTACGTAGCAGAAATCAGCAACATCTGTGTGTTATAGTGTTCTTAGTTTTCGTTGTTGCTGGACTTATGTTGAAGATGTAGCTGTGTTTAAAACTTTTGTTTTATAGTGTGTACGTTATGTACGTTGTCATTCAGTTGTACTTGATGAATGTTTAATGAAGACATTGTGGACCCATAAGTTGTGTACGTTGTTATTCAGTTGTACCTTATGTACGTTGTTACCGGATCACTTAATTGGCCAACTGAAGCTGCTTAATGTGGTTGATGGGTTCAATCCATTAGGGCAGGCTCTAGCACAATTCAAGATGGTTCAATCCTTGGTGTATTCATCTCGACTGTCACTTATCCACCTGCAAAACACACATTTGAATCTCAATTCATTGATTCTTACTCCAAATGCAACCATTTCATGATTTCAATAAAAACCAGACAGTGAAATTCTGTTCTTGCTTTGTTTAGAAATAAGAGAAGTTAAAATAGTCAAAACAGAAAAACCTCACTGAAGGTGTGTGAGATATCACTTTCTACATGGTAATAGAAGACAAATATCATTACCTAGTTCTAGCAATTCATCAGATCAAGAGAAAGTTCCAAATATGCCAGCCAATTGATAATTTTTATTCATGTGGTATTAATTATGTTCATACACATAGAACCAAAAAATAATAACTAATCTTCATTCTTTTCCAGCAAATTGATTGAATATATCATTAGATGGGTTGTAAATAAAAAGAAACATTAAGATTTAGAAAGAGAAGGTTTTATGGGAGAAGGGATTAAGCAGGAAAGAATGGAGTATGGATACACCTAAATAAAGATTTGAGTTTAATTCACTAGAAACTTCTTCTCTAGTATATTAGTATGGGATAACTCAAGAAATAAGCTGATTCTATGCTTAAATCCGTCTTCAACATAGCTCATATATCCCTTCTAATCATTCGGCTACCCTAAATAGGCTCTAGTGAAACCTCTTATTTATCATCCCAAAACCAATTACATACTACCTTTTCACCCTGATAATTTACATTCGGGAGGGTCTGTCTCTGTTGGCAGTAAAACTGAAGCAACCTACGTATGAAGATACTCCCCCACTAATAGTCTGCATATGTCTAGATTGCAGAAGCATGACAGCAATGGAAATAACTA
Organism: Chamaenerion angustifolium; assembly: GCA_946814005.1. Taxonomy (NCBI): domain Eukaryota; kingdom Viridiplantae; phylum Streptophyta; class Magnoliopsida; order Myrtales; family Onagraceae; genus Chamaenerion; species Chamaenerion angustifolium. The sequence continues at coordinate 32,400,650 of OX328275.1, forward strand.
AATTTTAAGAATCTGGAAAACCAAATCTATGAAATTCCAACCATTTCAAAACCAGGAGAGCTCAAAAGACAATGACAAAACCAACAGAACAGAACAAGAATCAATTAAAAAAAATGAACATTTACATGTTGGCATGAAGCAAAGCACCTGAAGGTGAGGGACATATCCATCTCGTTCTTGATCTTGATTAGGGCGTCCAGCACCGCCGTGAAGCATGCCTGTTGCCATCGCCGTGAACCGCCGTTGCAGATTGATCGATGAAGATTGGAGAGAGTCGAGAGAGAGTTCTAAGGCGCAAGGCAATCAACGAACGCAAGGCAGCAGGCGGGCGGACGACGACAGAAGCAGCACTTAAGGCGCAAGGCAATCAACGAACGCAAGGGAGAAGAGTGAATTAGGTTTTGGTGGAGACTTCACTTCAGACTTCAGAGTGAGTAGATGAAACCGAAACAAAGGTGATGGTTTGCCTTAGGGGGTAAATTGGTCATTTAACATGGCATCAGTTCAAATGTAACGACTACATGTGCCCTTCACGTGACACTTAACGAGATTTTTTAACGTTGGGTGCAATGACCAACAAAATGTAACATACGGGTGTAAATAATTGCGGCAAAAAATATATAGGTCCAATGACAAAAAATTGCAAACATCCGGATGCAATTTCATACTTTTCCCATGAACATGTCGTTTGCATCCTGTAAATAGATCCTTAAGCGGGTCGGTTTTCTTATGGATTGTTCTTGAGCTCATCATCGCCTGACACGTGTCATCACTCCAGTTCTCTATTCTTCTTAACAAAACCAACGGCTATATTAGTTCCCGCCTCCTCTCTATTCTCCGCCAACTTATTTTAACCGCCCTCGGCAAAAAATTCTCAGCTGCCGGAACTTCAAGAAACGACGTCGCGTCACTTTACCGGCTCTTTTACGGAGAAGAAGAATCTGCATGAGCCAATGAAGACCATTATCCACTTCCTCCGTCGCCACCTCCTTCCCTGCATATACCCAGACACCGAATTCGCCGCCACAACCTCCTCACCACCCAGCAAGAAACGCCTCAGCACTTCTCTCAGTGAAGGAAACGACCGCCGCCTCAAGCTCCAGATCTCATGTGGTGACAAAGATGAAGGCAACGAATCAAACGCTGGGTACATCTCCGACTTTGGCCCAGCACAATCTCCGGCGCTCACACGGTCTTCTAAGACGATGGTCATTGGCACCATCTTTGGGCGCCGCCGTGGCCACGTGTGGTTCTGTATCCAACAGAACCGCCTCTGCACTAGACCCTTCTTCCTCATCGCGATGTCGATTCCGATTCAGCGGCTGGTCAAGGAGATGTGCTCCACCGGACTTGTCCGCCTCGCCCTCGAGTGCTCCGCCTCCACTAGAGACTCAGAACTCGTATCTTGTCCTCTTCGGTCAATCCCGGTATGGACCCTCTTCTGCAACGGAAGAAAGTTAGGGTTTGCTGTCAAGAAGAAGGTGACGAAGCAGACCAAGTTGATGCTCAAGACGATGCAGTCGATCACTGTCGGAGCTGGAGTGATTCCGGCCACGCATCCATCGGAGGAGGAGATAATGTATATGCGAGCCAACTATGAACATTTGGTGGGAAGCGCCGACTCGGAGTCCTTTCATTTGGTCAACCCTGACAGCTGCCCTGGTCAAGACCTCAGCGTCTTCTTGCTCAGGTCGCAGTAATTTTCCAGAATTGAGTACATAGAAACCCTAATAATGTCGGAGGGAGGAGACATAGACATACGTTTCAAGGACAACTAGATATTATTGCTTCATCCTATGGATGGACAAATTGTATCCACAAGAAGGATAATGCACAACGTAATTCATGGAGATTGTTTGTTCTCATGAATTTTCAACGCATTATAAGGGCGATCTAGTGCAGATTTTAAGTCATTTCTGGGGATTTTTACGAAGATTGTAAAAGTTTTTTCTTGATAGATACTTTGACTCTTAGACCACTTCAAAGAATAGTGGAACATACAGACAGCATACCTGGACTGAAGAACATATGTTTCTTGTATTGGCTTGAGGAACTGGGTTTTGCAAGTGAGCTAACAGAGGAAGTCTATAACAATATATCTGCATTGGAAGTGACCATATGTAATCTGCAGCCAAAGGATAAGATTACTTGCTGCTAAAGAAAGATTATCTAAACCTCAAGATTCGCCAAATTTTGAAAGAATAATTCACACTGATAAGCTGCAGACAATTCCATGAAGGGGGCTTGCAATGAAACCTCAAAAACGTAGTTTTTTTTATACCAAACCGAAGAATGTGCACGACCCACGAACAAACGAGTAAACAAGTTAGAAACATCATATAATAAATTTATGTTCTCATGATTGTCATTTCTAGCAAGACAAATGACCAAAGCTCCCCACGATTGTGAACTCCAACGCAGTATACACAAAGATTGGCCTAGAAACCATGGCAGCCAGCAATCGCAAAATCTGCTGCCATCACTCAACTCTGCAACAAATAACAACCCATTGTTGCGTGGTTTATACCTAACCCTACACTGACCACCCTCAAAGCAACTACCTCTGATGAAGAAGAAGAAGACGAAAAACATGTTACTGCTAATGGTCAGAGGAGATGCGGGACAAGAACATCTTGAGTGTCTCGTAAGTCATGAAGACAATGCCCACACTTGGGACAACCTTGTAATATTCGGGCAGTATCCCTCTGTACAATCCACGAAGGCCTTCTGAGTGGACTATGTGCTTGAATGTCCCAAACAGACCTGTATTGTATACCCGGGCTCGGCCACCTGCCCCTTCTAACTGCATCCTTCGCCTCACCAGATCTAGTGGAAATGTCGCTATAATAACCACAAAATCAAGGCAACAGAATGTAAATAAATAGACATGAATGAACACCATCCTTGTTGATCAAGAGATTAAAATGAAAGTTCTATTATGGAAACGTCAAGAATTGAAAGCATTAGTAGGAAGAGGAACATTGGAAATAGCTAACCGGTTGATGATGCAATGCCAGAGAGACTTCCGCAGGCTAGACTTACCATGACCGTTGAATCGTTTGGCCTAAAAAATCAGGTAAATAAATGAATAAATTTTGGTTGCACCAAAGGAAACAAAAACAGAGTGTGGGACAAAGAAAAAATAATATTGAAATTCCACCTTCGAGACTGCCAAAGAGATCTCAAGCTCTCATAAACCGAAAAGCTTATTGCTATGCTCGGCCCAACACCCTACAAAACAGGAAACGTATGATATCAACATCAACAAACATATGAACAGACGCATAAAGACAAAGTATAAAGAGATACCAATAGTGTTGCTCCCAGTCCTTTGTACATGCCAATAAACCCTTCCTCTTTAATAATCGTGCTAAATGCATGCCCAATTCCTCTATAATACATCACGTTTGTCTGTAAAAGTAAAACCACCAGAAAGTTGATCAAATTTAGTGAAATAAGAAAACCCGCAACACCAAGTTAGCAACAACATAGCCTTTTCAAAGAGGAGAGTTGAAGAAAAGTTAAGAAACCTCCTCGTGATAAAGGATATAAACTTAATAAGGTGGATACCTGTGCTGCGAGGCGGGTCCGAACAAGATCGAGAGGATATGTGGCAGTGGCAGCTGTAACTCCAGCCAACCCTCCACCAACAAAATGCACGAAAACATTGGCAGAGGCACTTCCTCTATGATCAACCCCAATGACTGATCGCAGGAACTGCAAATGTAACTCTTGGAATAAGTAAAGAGTTAATCGATAGAAGAAAAAGATACACCCAACTGTGTATAGATTTAGGGATATGTATTAGACTGATTAAGGTAACTGTTACTTACACTTTTATAGTGCTCATAAGCATAGAAGCTGACAGATGAATAAGGAAGACGATGAGCTATGGTGACCAGATTCCCTTTCCAAAATGCTCTAAAACCTTCCTCGTTGATGATTCTTGAAGCCTCGTGCAATATGCTAGCCTTTCTCAAAGCAGCAACATCACCGTGCATACCTTGCACCTTGAGATAACAAAGAAAATGTCAAAAATGAGAGCATATAAGTATCATAAGATCTGATTACAGTTCATGTGAAACGATCTTAAACAGAGTTATTACATAAGATAAAATCTATATGATATCCGTTATCGTAACATATAAAAATGCTATCAGCCGATCTCCCTACAGAATGATTCCTACATCCCACTAACCAAGTTGGCCAAATTCAGTCTCAGAGCTCCCAATGTCATGAAAGCATACATGTATGGTCTGTGATACACAAACTACACTTAACGAGCTCTGTAAATCTTACATGATTTTCAAAGTTCATAGGGCAAGGAATCAATTAAAGCTTATTATGGTCATCCTAGATAGAAAGAGAATATACATAAAATGGCTTAGCCTGGTAAGCCAAACAAAAAGCAACACAAAATGTTGGAGTAGCAGAAAGAAACAAGTCTGTATTGGGAGAGAAAGTGCAGGATGTGTCTCTAAATTAAGAATAAGAACTGATCTTATAAACCCTAAACCCTTCTTTAATTACCGTCTAACAACAGCTTGTTAACATGAACAGAATGGCGCAACTAACCCCAATACGTTTGAAATAAAATTTCCAAAGCATAAGCAAGTCAACAGGACCAAATTCACGATCAATGGCGTCAGAAATCTGCAATCTTTCATATCAGCCAAATCACATCACCAACAGTTTATCCTAATTAGAAGTCTGACATTGACGCGAATATGTAGAAAACATTTTAAAACAAAAAATCTCAAGGTGTATCTACTAAATATAAAAACTTGCCAACAAACAACGCAGGAATAAATGAGCCACAATAATTAAATCAATGAACCTGAAGAAGAATGGTGAGCCGAGCAAGAGGGGCGGTGCAAGTCTTGCTAAAAGCGCCAGCAATTCCCCCAGCCAGAAGCTGCGGCACTGTCCCAATCTGAGACTGCTGGAGAGCTGGTTGCTGCTGCTCAACAGGCGGCGGTGGCTGCTGTTGCAAGAACTTCCTGGACCCACCATCCGCAATCCGTCCTTGAGCGGCAGAGTTGACGATCCCAACTCTAGCCTCCATGTTCATGGAAATTCCTCTCTGGCAACCGGCAGCCGGGTACCCCTAAAATTCAAAATCCAAGGCATGTGTTATAGGTTAACAGGTGGCAACTCAGAATTGAAAAGAACAAATAATTGGGGAAAGGAGGTTGTATACTTGAAGAGATTTCCCTAATTAAAGTTTCAGATTTCCCAGTTTGCAGTATCGAAATCGAACCCCAGCCTGGTGACGGAGCGTGGCACCTGGGGACACACAAAAACCCTAGAGAGACAGAGAAGACCCTAATTGGGAGCAGAAGGTGAAGCAGAGCGCCAAAGCACCAATTTTTTTAACCTTTTTCTCTTTATATGTCGGTGACTCGGTACTCTACTATGCGAGAAAAACAGATAGGACTGGGCATGAACCGGTTCGGCTCACATTTTAAAGAGGTATGGTTTACCGCTTCAATTTTTTGCAGCTTCAGATTTTAGCCATTTTACCATACCTGTTCTGAACCGATTTGGCCGAACCACTTTATTTTTTAAAAAAAATTGACAAGTTGCTGCGGACATGCGATTGTAACGAACTGCTGCCACCTGTTTTGCATGCAATTATTATGCATGCATACTGTGCGGATGGTATCCTTTAGATTTAGTTTCTTCTCCACATGCACCTATCCTGATTGTTGCCTGTAAGGATGGATATGGCAGGTTCTTAAGCATCAAATGCTTACCTCACTTAAAACCCATAAATCTCAGTCAGTTGATGAAAAGAGCGAGCTAACGAGGTACAAACATCATGTCTTTTCCCTGCAATGCAGGGTTGCTGCTCATTTTTGCCATGTTTTCCTTGGCCAGGACAATTAGGTTTTCCAGACGCTTCCATTGGAACACCCCATCTTTAAATAAAACCTCATAAGAGGGAGAAAAAATAAATCATCCATAAACAATGATTGTGGCCCTGTCGCACACTATCTTCTCACTCAGCACACATTATAGTTGCTTAAAGATTTAGTACATAAAGCTGCATCAGGGGAGAACCTGCAGAGCTGGGACGGGGACCTGCAGAGCTGCTACTGCAAAATGAAGGAAGCTGCTGAAGGAGCTGACGTGCTGGACATGATGAAGAAGACTGAAGGAGCTGCCGGTCCAAGAGTTGCTGGTGCTGGTGCTGACTGATGCGCCAAGACTGAAGGAAGCTGTCGAAGAAAGAAGAACTGAAGATGAACCAGTTGGTCCAACCGTCCGGTCTTATTAGAGTAGGTATTTAATACAAATAAATATAACATTATATTAAAATTGGTACAAAAAGTAGTACGATTTACCGTAGAACCGGTTTTTTATACCTTTTCTAAACCGCTCCATAGTTTTACAAAAAAAATAATAATAATTTGTGAACCGATTCAAAACCGATACGATTCAAGTACGGTTCGACCAAATCGATTTTTGATGCCTATACCTATTTATTTATTTTTTTTTTTTTGGGGGGGGGGGGCATAATGCCCATACACATCGAATATCCTGTCTATATTTTGTTTAGGCAAGTGTAATTGAACATTAAACGACAGCATATGTAGGATAGTTGGGATAACAAATAAAAAGTATAGAGAAAACTTCAATTTGATCCTCAAATTTATGAGTTATTATTATCTAGTAAATATATTGATTATTACAAAAATTTACATACTTATGTTTTAATTTTCATAAATTAAATTAATAAATAAAATAATATATCTTTCTAACTATAATACTAATTTATTCATTATTTCTTTAGGAATTAAATACAAAATTGTATATTTTATAATTATTCAGTTTTTAGGATATTGATATATTTTATTTTAAAAAAATAAACTCATGGATACAATATATTTACATTGTAAAATAAATATAATAAGTTTTTTTATCACTTTACCTGTAATTAAATCGAATCAAACATAAAACATTGCTTTGGGTTATACATATATATACATATCTCACCTAAATATTATATAAACTAATACATGTATTAAGATATCTTAATATTTTATATTTTAATACTTAGTTAATATATCAATTTTTTTCTGGCTATAAGTTAATATATTAAATTAAACACACTTTAAAGTTCTATTCATTATTGCGGAAGCATAAATTATCAAAACTCTATCTAATATCCTTTAATATAATTCAAATTTTGTTAAGATCTCAACTCATTTTATTATCTCTTTTAGATTAACATTAGAGTTTGACCCTTTAATGTGTGAAGAACACTAAATGGTTAACTAATTAATTTGATTAAGAACTCCTCTTTTCCTTTATTTTTTCCCGAAAAAATAAAAAGTGGATGCCTTAACTTGGTTAGGTATTTGTTGGTTAATTTGATCACATCATACATTTCAGATTTATATCTAAATGAAAAGTAACGGGATAGTATGTACTGTGTAGTTCACTGCACTCTGCAGTATAACTATATACATACTATCAATATTTATTACATATACTCTCCATTTATAAAATATAAACAAAAATATTATGTTTACACATTTAATAATTTAGAAGTTAAGATAATTATATATTGTTATATATCCGCTACTGAATCGAATGTAAACTCTAAATTAACAAATTCGTTCTTGCAGGCTGGCCCAGGTAGTCGGGGCGTCTTGGGTTTGGACTAGCATGCTCGAGGGACGCTCGGTTATTCAAAACGAAGGTATGTGGATTCTTGGAGATGGGCAGACCATCCAGCCTTTCATCGATCCTTGGGTGCCCCTTCTTGGATCAGCTAGGGTGAGACCGATTGGCTCGGGTTCAGGTTCGGTATCAGACTGGTTACGAGAGGGGTCGAGATCGTGGAGTTCCCAACATGTCTCGGCTGCGGTCCACCCAGCCGATGTTGAAGCCGTTATCAGCGTGCCCATCCCGATCGAGCCAAGACTAGATAGGCTCAGATGGCCCCACACTAGAAACGGGGCCATCTCAGTAAGATCCGCCTACCACCGGCTTCACTATATTCAGCACCGAGACCAGGTAAATTTGAATCGATCACCACACCTGGATCTCCCGCAGGTTTGACACTCGATTTGGATGAGTGACGCTTGGCCAAAAATCAAAGCGTTCATGTGGAAGCTTGTGAACAACGTGCTACCTACGAGGGGGTCTTTTGCTCGGAGAGGTGTGGCTATCGATCCGCGCTGTCAGTCATGCCTCATGGAAGAGTACCGGGAGCACCTCCTCTTCGGCTGCCCTTGGGTACACCAGGTATGGGCACGTTTCATTCCACAGGCGAGCAGGCAGCAGGGGCTAGCTTTGGTGGAGGAGTGGCTTCTCCGAGTCGTTCAGCGACCTACGGGCTCGAGGAGGACGATCGGAGATGCTTGGTCGAGACTTATGGTTGTTTGCTGGGTAATTTGGAAGACTCGATGCCGGTTGGTCTTCGACAATGTACATCCAAACATCGAGACGACACTCGCGGAGATCATGTCAATCTCGCAGGAGATGATTCAGCTGGGATCAAGACCAACATTGGCGCACACGATCACGGCTTTGGCACGTCCACCACCCCTCGTCATCAAAATCAATTGCGATGCGACTTGGGATCAGTCTTCCTCGTTGGGGGGATTAGGTGTCATTGCTTGGGACAACGAGGGGGTGGTCCGAGGTGGCAGTCGAGATTTGCGACGAGCCGGCTCGGCGGTGGAGAGTGAAGCGATGGCGATCCTCCTAGCAGTTCAGTTGGTCATTGATCAGGGATGGTCAAGGGTTATTATCGAGACCGATGCGTTGGAGATCATCAATCATATTCACCACAGGGGTTTCATTTGGAGAGTAGATACCATTTTGTCTAACGCGGTTTTCCTATCGTCCTCGATTAGGGAGGTCGCATGGATCTACACTCCACGGTCTACGAACTCTTGCGCAGATTGGATTGCGAAACAATCGTTAGCGGGGTTGTGTCCTACGAATTGGGTGGCTTCACCACCAACTCCTTTGCTTAGATGTATTTTTGTGGATAACATTTTGTATTCGAACTCAGCTACTGATTTAATGTAAATTAGCATGCTTTCTTGAAGAAAAAAAAGAAGAAGATAAGATGGAATTTTACTAACTATATTATATATATATAACGATTATTGATCACTCATTACATGTCAACAATGATTATTCTACCTACTCATCAACATGACATTATTGTAGTATATGTATATAATATATATATTGATAACGTGGTAATGAAACCACAGTTATCTCGAGTATATAAAGTGTACATGCATATTTATCTCATGTATTTATTTATACCTTTATGTTTATTTTAGGGTTAATTGTCAATTTGCCCCCTAATGTTTCGACCGAATTTAAGAATCCCCCTTAAAGTTTAAAATTTTAAATTTTAGTCATAATGTTTGGACGAAATCAAAAATCACCCCATTCCGTCTTAAGACCGTCTAATTGAAACGGAAAACCCGACACGTGCCTTGCACATGCATTTTCTTAAGAAACAAAGATAAAAATGCCCTTCCCATGAACAGAGCTAAACTTCTCCGTTTTTCAACAGACACAGCTACTGCACTGTAACCGAGCTCCAAGCATTTCTTAACCACATAAGCCTTTACCAGAATATGTTGAGAAGAGCTCGAGTGCTGAGTTTTCACATCTTTGAGGAGTCGGTCTGTGTCAATCACAGCATTTCCCCTTCTAGCAAGATCAAGTAAAAATTCTGACTTGGGACCCGCGAGTAAATAATTCCTTATATTTACCTTCTCAAAGTGGCAGAGCAAGTTCCTGACAACTATCTGTGACCCACTGTTTTACCGTAATTTACACCAGCATCTCTGTGTGAGACACTCAATGCCCTCTCGTGGTCAAAATTGGTGTAGATATTGAAGTAGCCACGGGAATGGATGAATTTGATGAACCAAGGAGTCCATATTTTTTCTCCAAGCCTTTTATACCACCCTGTTGTCACCTGCATATTAGTGAGGATAGATAGTTTTGTTAGTAAAGCAAAGTCAAGTTGATACTCACTAGATAAAAACAGACAATTGGGATTTTACCATTCCGTCAATGATTGGTTTGATGCCTTTTGCCTTGTGATCATCGTACCATTTTCTGAACTCTTTCCAGGGACTTGGGAAGAGGATTTGACCCCAGGTTCCAACCAATTGATACAAGAAAACCCTGTTCTGATCATCCACTTGAATATTGTTTCCATGTTTACCTGATATCAGTATTGAAGAAGAACATTACATTTTGTAGCATTCAATTTCACACTTTGTAGCATTGCTCAAGTGCAACATACACACACACGGGGTAAGAAATAAATTACTGATATAACAATGGTATGATAAAGACCAATTGACGACCTATTTCTCAACTAAGCAAGGATGATCAACTATCAACTTATTCTCTAGAGTAACTAACTTAGTCTCTTCTTCCTCTTGATTTCTAGTTCTTATAATTTCTGTAAGAGTAAAATGTTTCAGAATAGCAGAAGCTCCTCTGGAAATGATTTCAAACTTCAAGTAGCCTTCCATGTCCACGAAAATGGAAAGTGAAATTGGGGGTCTGGCGAGAGGAATCGAGAGGGATGTTAGGGCTTCTGAGGGCGGCGATGGTAGTGAAGGTGGTACTTGAGTGGGAGTAGAAGAAAAGGGCAAAAACGGAGAGGAGGAGGATCAGAGGGATGAGGTGTCTCTTTGGCGTTCTCACCATTTTAGAGCTTGCTAGTGACGGAAAGAAGCATGGTGGTTTTGGGTGAGAGACGGAGACGGAGGTGGAGACGGCGCCGTGCAGGAGGGATGACGATGGTTACCGTGACTCGGATATTTAACATTTGACGATCCAACATTTGACATGGTTGTTGTTAAGGGTCCAGGAACTGTGTTTGTTGAAAAACGGAGAAGTTTAGCTCTGTTCATGGGAAGAGCATTTTTGTATTTGTTTCTTAAGAAAATGCATGTGCAAGGCACGTGTCGGGTTTTCCGTTTTAATTAGACGGCCTTAAGACGGAATGGGGTGATTTTTGATTTCGTCCAAACATTAGGACTAAAATTTAAAATTTTAAACTTTAAGGGGGATTCTTAAATTCGGTCCAAACATTAGGGGGCAAATTGACAATTAACCCTTTATTTGATGTGGTTTAGTCTATCTGTATTTTGTTGAATGTATGTGTTGTCCATTTTTCCATTAATTAATATTGTTTTGTATTTCAAAATGACTAATGAAACAAAAAATGCAAATCTAGACGCGAGTCGAACCCATAAATACAGTTCTAAATTGGAATTCAACCTGAAAAGGGTGTTTTAAGTTTAATCAAATTTGAAATAAAATTTATGAACTTAAAACTACATTTATGTGTTCGATTCACACTCAAATTTGAAATTTATATATTTTTTTGTATGATTTGTGAGATAATGTGGAAAATGAGATGAACAGAAACACAAAATCGTCATTTTAACCTAACATACTAATATTTAATAGAAAATGGACCGTACAATAACAATATAAATAATAACATGTTTAAATATACATATACAAATATCATATAAGAGTGATAATTTGAGCAATGCATTAGAAGTGTTTAAGTCTTATATCTCTTTCTTTTTTGAGCACTCCCATTTATACGAAACTTCTATTCCAAGACATCGTCCTTCTCGAATCACGTTATTTGGAGCTTATCCTTCAAGTTTTATCAACTTCACCAATCTATATATCTTTCTATCATAAATGCAAAAGAATTGGTTGCTTTTTTCGTAGGAAGAGTTACTTTACACTACTTTATAAATGAACTCTACCTTTTATAGTTGGCCAAAAAAAAAAACTTACCTTTTATACATATATATATATATATAAATGAACCTACTTTCTTAGAAAATATTAATTTCAATTACATATATAATAATAATAATAATAATTATCTTTCCTACTATTGTAGTATATTATGGTCCAAATTTAAAGACATAAGAAAACAACTTATATATATAGACAAAATAATTTATATGAGTGCAACTAAATGAGTATATACATATGTATATATATTATATATATATATAATACTATAATATTGACCACTTACAGTGACATAATATGGAATTTCTTTGACACATTTATTACATTAGAAATCTAGAGAAGTATGATATTTTAATTGAAAAGATGCTTGAAAAAGACTAGGAAGGCAATCAAACATATAATCCAAAATTAATAATTGAATCGAGACTATCGAGTTTATGTTGTGGGACACTAGAATGAACTAGTTATTTCCATCCAACCAACCAACTTATTTTATATTCTAAAAAAAAATAATGTATATCAAATCAATTAGTAGGTAATATACTTTAATTATTTCACTGTCTTGATATTTAAATCATTTTTAAAGCGAAATAAATTATATATATATATATACACACATTTAATTAAGATCCATGAAAAGAGAAGTAAGCTTGAGCACTGCTCAATGAGCAGGGACTTGTTTGAGATAAGTAATAAGTTTGGGTTACTCTTCGTAGAATGTTCAAACGTTGTGACAATAAATTAAAATATAAAATTTGTTTTTTTAAATAATAGAAAGAAACTTTAGGGCAATATTTGTAATATTGTCTATCTCAACCGCATTACCACTTTCGGTCCAATATGGGACCACAGTAAACGTCAGCATGCATCATCCACGATCAACGACCTACTATTACTATGAGCAGGCCAGGCAGCACAACATCCACACGTAGAGGTCGATGCCACCGTATGCTGACGTGTCGTTACAACCTTCCCGTTCACATCCCTCCTATTGGTCAGGTTTTTAAGGATTCGTTTGTTTTTTAGCTTTATTTTTATAAATGACAATTATAAGAACAAAGTTACCAAATTTAACGGACCTATGAAACCTAATAAACCGAAGATAAACGAAGGAGAGTTAGTAGAATGATCGGGCTATGTTTAATATTAAATGTAACTGCTTAGAATTGACCCATTTTAACGTAATAAGAGAGTGCACAGTACGATACAAATATATATGTATAAATATTGGTTTGCTAAGAACGATGATATAACACTAAAAAAGAAAACTAAAAGAAAATTAACATATTGTGTCGTATTTATAGTTAAATATTGAAATATAATATGTCAAACAAGATAATGGAATTGTATTGGTAGAATTAGAATTGTTGTTAATTAATTTTTCTAAATTATAAATGAATTAAAAGTTTTTAATAATAAAATATGTCGAGTAAACGGCTACTTTTCATTGTCTTTTTTATTCTATAATTTTAATTTTGTTTCCACGTGTCCTACCCCCTTCCCTACCACCATACCTTCAGCTCCTTCGTGTTTAGCCACTCCACTCTGCTCCACTTCTGCTCCCTCTCTCATGGCGAACTCTCTATTGCATTGTCTTCTCCTCCTCTACATTGTTCTCAATTACGCCTCCCATGTCGTCCTCGGAGATCTTCCAGGCGCGTGGGAGCTTCTGGTCTCAAACGCCGGAATAGCCTCCATGCACACGGCCGTCACGCGCTTCAACACCGTCGTCCTCCTCGACCGGACCAACATCGGTCCTTCTAGGAAACTTCTGCCTAAGGGTCGCTGCCGGCACGACCCATACGACGCCATCCTGAAACGCGACTGCTATGCTCACTCCGCCCTCCTCGATCTCTCCACAAACCAACTCCGTCCCTTGATGATCCTGACCGACACCTGGTGTTCTTCCGGCCAGTTCCTCCCCGACGGATCGCTTCTTCAGACAGGTGGAGACCTTGACGTGTTCAGGAAGATCAGGAAGTTCGAACCCTGTGACACGACGGAATCCTGCGACTGGGTCGAGAGTGATGACGTGGCTTTGACTGAAGGCAGGTGGTACGCCACGAACCAAATTCTCCCCGACGGCTCGGTGATTATCGTCGGCGGAAGAGGGTCCAACACCGTCGAGTACTTCCCTCCCCGAAGCGCCGCCGCCGTTTACTTCCCTTTCCTCGCCGACGCTGAGGACAAACAAATGGACAACCTTTACCCTTACGTCCACCTTCTTCCCAATGACAACCTCTTCATCTTCGCTAACAACAAAGCGGTGTCGTACGATTATCGGGGGAATAAAATCGTGAGAAATTACCCGATGCTTGACGGTGGCCCACGGAATTACCCGTCTGCTGGGTCTTCCGTTATGCTGGCTCTCATCGGAGACTATTCAACGGCTGAAATCGTGATTTGTGGTGGGGCTCAATTCGGGGCGTTCATCGAACGGAGCACAGATACTCCGGCCCATGGCAGTTGCGGCCGGATCATAGCCACTGCACCCAACCCGGTCTGGGAAATGGAAGACATGCCGTTCGGGCGGATCATGGGTGACATGGTCATGCTTCCCACGGGGGAAGTCCTTATCATAAACGGGGCGCAAGCGGGGACCCAAGGGTTCGAAATGGGATCCAACCCGTGCCTCTACCCTGTTCTTTATCGCCCCGATCAACCTGTTGGTTTACGGTTCATGACACTGAACCCGGGTACCGTGCCCCGCATGTACCACTCCACTGCTAACCTCTTACCTGATGGTCGAGTTTTAGTGGCGGGTAGCAACCCGCATGTCTTCTACAAGTTTGAGGCGGAGTTTCCGACTGAGCTGCGGATCGAGGCCTTTTCACCCGAGTACCTATCCGCAGATCGATCCAATATCCGCCCCGTATTGGTGGAGATACCCGAAAAGGTGCGCTATGGAGAGGAATTTAGTATTTTTGTAACGGTAACTTTGCCAATCGTAGGGATTGTAGAAGTTAACTTGAACAGTGCCCCATTCTCCACGCATTCATTTTCACAAGGTCAGCGCCTAGTCAAATTAGCGGTCAATCCAGCAGTTCCGGACGATAATGGCCGGTACCACGTCGTGTGTACTGCGCCACCTACTGCGGTTGTTGCGCCGCCGGGTTTTTACATGGCGTTTGCTGTGAATCAGGGCGTGCCAAGTGTCGCACGGTGGATACAATTGTCAATGTAATCGTAGTTACATGTTTATTTTGTGGTTTGTTCCTCAGAATATGTAAAGGCAATGGTTGTGTGGGTATAAAATAGTGAAATTTGTAAAAGAATAGTCTAATTTTTTTTTGCATTCAGTTGTATTTTTTCGTCCGAACCCATTTTGATTTGACTTTTTCCAACCCAGTAATTTTTTGATTAGAACTTTTTTTTTTCTTACCAAAGTCCGCTTCTAATAATAATAAGAAATAAAAGCATAATTTGTATTGGGCTTGAAAAGAAATTACCTTCTAATTTAGTGGAACAGCAGCCCAAGAACAAATAGAAGCCCCCATGCTTTAACTTAAAAGTCAAAACTATCAAATGCTACTTACATATGTCGAACCCGATCCGAGACTCTATACGAGGTTGTTCTCTTGTCATTATGAATCGCTCAATCAAACTGCAAAATAAAATGGATTATGTTTTGCTATTACAACCTACTTTTATTATCGGAGTCGACCCACACCCAAATAGCAAATACAATATACAATTTGAGTTTTATTTTAAAATCAATTAGTGATAGAAAGATGTAATCTTGTTATATATATAATGCATATTTTTGTGTATATTTTAGTCATAGTGGAATTCAACAGACTTGTTAACCACTGTCTCGCCACTAAACTTTAGATTGAAAGGGAAGGGGAACTCGACATTCAACCCCTTTTTTTTCATCAACTCTCAATTCACTAACTTAAATTTATATATTAAACATGAATTATTTGAGTTATTTAGATAGTTCATATATATGCTTACATAATCTGATTATATAGTCTCTTCGGATGATCATCTTAATCAGAATGATGGAAGCATAAAAGAGTGGGTAATAGATGGTAGGATCGCTGAACAACCATGGATTTCTTTACTCTTCTAGTCTAAATTATTATACTATTATAAATCAAACATGGTAGTTTATGGTACATGGACTTTTGTCATTTTCTAGCTAGCTGTCAAGTATATAGGAATACGACACACGTGTGTCGTGTTTTTTAACTATAGTAAAGCCGAATAAATAATAGTAAAACAGTCGAGTAGGAAGCTTCATTCAACTCAGTGCAGCTTGGTCCAGACAGAGACATGAAGGAAAACAAATGAAATCATGTGGCATGTATAATGAATGACTCCATTGTCTTGTTCGCTCTATTATTCAAACCTTGTTTTGTTTTCTTACCCTTTCATCTTCTTCTCTGCTTGCATAAAAACTTACAGAAAATCACCGATCCTTATTGTAAACAAAAACTCCACGTATATATATATATATATACAGTGATGATGATGTGCTCTAGTGGAGAAGATTGAATGAAATTCTAAATGGTTATCTCCAAGGCGTCTGTCTTCTTCTTCCTCTCGATCTGCCTCCTTTGCTCTGCACCTCAAAACAGAGCAACCATGGCTGAAGCAGCAAGAACCCTATCCATCTTCCATACTCCGCCGGGTAATAACTAAAATTAATTAGGAAACGTTTTTTTTAGCGATCGTCACTATTTCTCAGTTTGGATGTATAGTTTCATTTAATATTATATATATTATCAGCAATAGTGAAGTAAATTTACTGTTTTAACTTTGTAAATGAATAGGATACTCGAAAGTTTTAGCGACGGTCGGAGTTGTCTGCAAGTGTTGCGACGGTGAAGGCCGCGACTGTACGACATCGTGGACGGGTTTATGTCCTCAGCTGCAGTGCCTGCCATGGAAATTGAGCTGAAATATCAGTCCTTTTTCAGCTGCACATATATATTACATATATATTGTTGGGATATCTATGTACGTAGAATAAGTAAACATACTACAAATTTTCTCACTTTTGCTGCTCATATATATGTAAAATAATATCAGTTAATACAATATCTACTGTGTAAAAACAAAACATAAATTACGGAATATCGGGTTTTGTGGGAGTTTGTTTGGAAATATTTTTCAAAATAGTAGGTACTCAGCAATTTTTTTTTTTTTTTTAAAAAGGTAAATATATAGACAAAATATTTAGAAATATATATATACGCTACTTCGAATAACGTTTTTTTTACAAAATGCGGAATAACGTTTTTTTACAAAATGTGCTACTCTGGGTAGCATTTTTTACAAAACGCTACCCGAGGTAGATTTTCGTAAAAATGCTATCCAAGGTAGCGTTAGTTCAATTTATGTTTTTCTTTTTCATTTTTCAACGACTTAATGTTTAATTAAAAATTAAATTATGTATTTATTCAAAACAATTAAAAATATTATAATAAATAGATATTTTAATTGTGATTCAAATGATACAAACAAATATTAAATTTACACTTATAGATTGACTGTACGCTCTCCCGTAAGTTGAAATATGAAATTTGATTTAAAAAAATATAACTACGACCCTGTAAGTCCAACCTCAACACGGTTAACGTCATTTATGTCGTAATTCAATTATATACCTACTATAATTATTTTGGATTTTTTAATTAGATATATATTTAATATTTTAACCTAACATCGTTTGTCCTATAATTTGACCGAAATGATTAAATGCATTAGGTGAGAAATTTAATTATATACTTACTCAAAAAAATAAAAAATTACAGTGCGTAAATAATTTAATTACTAATTAAATGACGCTAACTAAGCGTTAATTTTTTACTTTTATAATGACCGTATAATACGATACGTAAAAAACTATACATACATATATATAAACAGTAAATTAATGTATAAAAGTAATTTATATATACGTATGTATAGTTTTTTACGTATCGTATTATACGGCCATTATGAAAGTCAAAAATTAACGCTTAGTTAGCGTCATTTAATTCGTAATTAAATTATCTACGCAGTGTAATTTTTTTAATTTTTTTTGAGTAAGTATTAAATTTCTCACCTTATGCATTTAATCATTTTGGTTAAGTTATAGGACAAACGATGTTAAGTTAAAAAATTAAATATATATCTAATCCAAAAAATCCAAAAAAAATATTGTAGGTATATAATTGAATTACGACATAAATGACGTTAACCGTGTTGAGTTTGGACTTACAGGGTCGTAATTATATTTTATAAGTCAAATTTTCATATCTCAATTTACGTTAGAGCGTACAGTCAATCCGTAGGTCCAAATTTAATATTTTTTGTATCATTTGAATCGCAATTAAAATATCTAATTACTATAAATTTTTTTAATAAATACATATTTAATTTTTAATTAAAACATCGTTAAAAAATGGGAAAAAAAACATAAATTGAACTAACGATACCCATTGGTAGCATTTTAACTAAATTTTTTACAAAAACGCTACCGAGTGTAGCACATTTTGTAAAAAACACTAACGGTAGTGTTTATATATAGATTTTTAAATATATTTTTTGTATACTTATTTTTTTTTAAAATAATTGCACAGTTCCTCAAGGAAAAAATTTGTTTGTTTGTGTATACGTCGGCCGCCTACCTTCTAGATGAGAGGACAGACAACAGGAATGCCTCCGCAAGGAGTCCTAATGGAATAGGGAACCAACCAAGACCGTAGTTTTTTTATTTTAAAAAAGCAAAGAATAATGGTCGGTCAAGTCCTATTGAATAAAATGAAATGATGCTTCTATAGATTTATGAAGTGAATTTAGATCCAAACTTTTGATGTCGGTATGAGTTGTCCTAAGTAGGATTTGTGATTTATCCGTAGAATATTAAATTAGTTAATTTAGACTTTCAAGAGTCCATTAACGTTTATTATTAGTTTTCCACAACTTGGACACACTTATATGAAATGTATCAATTTTTCAAATTTCAACAGTGTTATTACCCCCAAAGACTTCAATTCAATGCTGCATTCTAATGTCATTATTAGAAACAAAAATCGTATTTTTCTTTCTATATATACACTCAAACTTGACCCTTTTCAATACAACTCAAGGTGGGGTCTGACCTTGTTAAGGGACGGTGGAGGACGTGGGCTCGAGCCATCTACATCATCCTCATGCTGTCGAGGAGCCTACCTCGACCCTAATTCATCGTGCCTTGCCTTTTCAACTTCGAGACTATATCTAGCGGAGGCACGAACCATATCTAATTATTATGACATATAATATATATAAGCCTGTTTTTTCTGTGAACACGGAGCAAACACGGACAAGACTAAGCTTCAAGAACACATATATGAATCAAATTACATAGCAATTAACAAGACATTATTGCACAAGTGGTTATGGGGGGTCCCGTGGATGTGGGAACTTGACAAGGAGAGTCGCATGTGGCTGTGGGCACTCACCAAAGTAGTGGACGCGGCGAACCTCAGTGGCGGCCTTCAACCACATCATGTAACCCTAGATAGATAGCTATATCAGCTTCATTATACACACATACTTTTCTGATACTGCAGGGCTAGTTAGGACTTAAAAAAGAGGAAATGAAGCACTGATTTTTTTTTTTTCGCCGGTGTTTTATAGGGATCCATCATGACAATAGTACACTTAACATGTTTACTCTATATTTGAAATAATTATCACTCGCACCGTGGTTAACTCGTAAAGGGTAAGATGTTGGTGATGGATATGTTTGATTTTTTTTTTAAAGATGAGTTCATGATTGTTGAGAGGAAAACCAAGTTTTGGTAGGTCCAGATAAAATCATGAGAACAATATATTAAGTAGCGTGGGTGTTCATTATACTGATTATATTTCATAATAATCCATATGCGTGTCTAACTTGCATCAATTGTATTTAAAACAGTTAGTGTAGTATAAATATAAGAAAAATTAGATATCATTAACTTAAATTTTATTTTTAGAATGAGTATGAGATTTTTTTACTTGTATTCATTATATATTTTTTCTTGAATGAACACGACAACTTAATAATGACACGTATTTTAATACTTTCATTTTATACGTAAAGGTATAATATGAAATTGTCATACAATGTTTGGACATAATTTTCTCCTTGATTTTGAAATTTTTGTTCATTAATGTTTTATTATCTGTTAAGTTGTAAGTTTTTCATTCAATTTATTGGGTAGTTCGCCGATGGGCAGTGGATGGTCTGGAAGTGTCCGTTGGTCTACACGCCTAAATAAGAAGGCAAAATAGGAAGTTATCTTTTTAGGAGTGCAATCATGAGAAATATTACATTGCTTTAAAAATACATATATTATAAATAATAAATTCGTCCCGGAATTTATATTACAAATTAGTCCATCATACCAAATTTTCTCTTGCACTATAATTTATTACTAAAAAACTGCGTATATTTGATTTCCTCAAACGAAAGTGGGTTTGGAGCAATTATATCGATAGGACGTTGACAGTTTGGGTCCTTTGAGCCATCATTTCATTTGGCGGCGGTGGTGGACGTGGCGTTTTCCTCTCGTCTCCTGGCGCAGAGATCTCCTTATATACAATCACCGGTTGCTCTGCAAATAACAACAGAAGAGAAACTCATCAATGGAGGGAGGAAAGAAACAAGTGGACACAAATCTATCAGCATCCTTTCCGTCGTCGTCTTCTCTTGCTGACGACATCTTTGGCCCAAAACGGACACCTTCCGACACTGTCTTTGGTTCAATCTTCCCTCATCCGTCACAGCCAAAGGTACACTACTTCTGCAGTCATCCATCTATCCATCTTCTTGTTCTTGTATGTTTTTCCAGTTTAGTTATTCTCTGTAACTCAGGCATGATTCCTAGCTATGCAGTAAGATCTACTGTATCTCTCTAATCACTGTCTTTGTGCTGAAAGGTCACAGAAGCCGAATTTGTCTACTCAAACCTTAACGAGAGGAAGCACAATTCAGAAACTTCAGGTTCAGCGCTAAATCATCTCAACACCTCCTATGTGTAACAGATGTTCTCATTGAATAAGCTTACTCTGTCCATTGACTGTGTTTGTGTTTGAATTAATAATGAAATTATGTAGAGTTTGACAAGAAGATGATGAACAAACACCATTCACAGAACATACACAAGGAGCAAACCCCACAACCATGCCATCTGAGTTCATCAATCTACTATGGTGGTCGAGAAGTTTACTCCCATTCAAACGATAACAAAGATGAAACCAGGAAACCTACAACGATGAAGAAAGATGGTGAAGAAGACGATACTGGAAGCGCTTCAAGAGGCAACTGGTGGCAAGGTCGTAATTCAACTGCATGGACAATTTTATTTATACTGCAGTTGCCTTGAATATATAGTAGTTGCTGATGTTTTGATATCCTCTACTTCTCGCAGGGTCGTTGTATTACTAAGTCCGTTCGCGAACGTCGGCATCGCATTAATATATATATATATATATATACATATTTATGTTTGAGCTTATGGAATATATTGCGTTATTTGTGAAAGAATGAATTATAGTTTTTTTTTTTTGAAGTAATGGAAAGCAAACAAGACAGATCCACTTTGGTGACTCATCTTGTTTAATTATTGGTTTTTTAATTAAATTTTTTAATTTTTGTGATCATAGCATTCCTTATCATTACTTGTGATCCCCATTTTCATTCCCTACCAATTTTCTAATCTTCTAATAATATTTTCAACCATAAATTGAAGAACATTAAGGTATTCTATCCTTTATCATTTGAAGAGACATGTGAAATTTCACAATTTCTCAAAGATACATGAAAGAAAAGTTATTACAGATTAACTAGAAAATTACAAACTCCAAGATAATAACCTTCCTGTTTCCATTTACATTCTCCATTACAAAACAGACTCTCCTCTAATCATTTCTTGGGGCGCAAGTTACCGGACGGACTAGCGAGTCGGAATGGAGATGCTGAGACTTGCGAATCTAACCCAATTGACTTCTCGCAATTCTTTCCCTTCGCATCAATCGCATTCACATAATCCGTTACCACCTTCACACCCAGCCCGTACTGTGGAAGCTTGCCTGTAGAAAGGAATGGTGATCTCTCAACCTTAGTAGGACTAAACAGAGGTGCAGGAGAGAAGCTTGGAGTTTTGAAGTTGGTTCGGTAGGGAGTAGAGGAGACCGAGTATGGGATCGTAATGCTCTTCTGAGCAATTAATCCGACCTTGTTGATCGATGCGAAATTCTCTGAATGCTTGGTGAGGTCATCTACGTAAAGCACATCATCGATTCGGGCTACAATGTTGAATGCTAGACTCTCTAGTACCCTTGCGTAGCTCTCCAAGATTGATTTCCCAACATCCTAACATAGAATGTAAGTTGGATTAAATCAATGATTTTGAATGAAAAGTAGTTGTGTTGAACTGGGTTATCAGGATCGAATCGAGTGGTGCAAACCTTGTTGTATTGGATCTTGCTCATGTCTAACGCTGTCTGAGGCAACCCCGGGAACCACTGCTTCAAGCAAAGCAAAAGACTCTCTGCTCTTTCAGCAAGAAGATCTCTCTTTTCTCCATCCATCATCATCTCCTTCACAAGCTCCCATGAAGACTTGGAACTCGGCCTGTTTGAATTATTATTTGCAGGCTTTGAATGGTTTTTCTTCCACCACACATATATCGACGCTTCAATTCTATTTGCAACCTCAATGGCTTGATGCTCCGAAGACAAATCGAGGCATTCGAGTAAACACTCTGGAGAAAACGGATCCGACGACATTTGACGATACATATTGTCTCCTAAGCACGCTCTTCCATTCTGTATCCAAATTCATACAAGAATCAACAATATGAACAATTTCAATAACAAAATTCATACCTATCTATATGCATACCTTTGGAAGTGAATCCAAATATGAATCGGGGACTTCCATATCAGCTAAAGTGACACTGTTGATAGCCATTGCAGCTTTCAGTATCTGATTTGTGCAATCGCGTTTGTGCTGCAAATGCTTTCTGCAATTCTCACTGAGGCCTCTGGGAGGAACTCGAGGCACAGGTAGCCACCATTTCTCCTCTTGCCGCTGAAAGGCTTGCCGGAATGATGATGAGCCATCGGAATCGAGCGCTAATATTCCCTGATCCACGTACCAAAACTCCATATTCTCGAAACTATCCATTATTTCCTGTAAAGTGAGTTATCATACTAATGATCATATATTGTTGAGATTTTGAATCAATAAATTTGATGAATTATAAGAGGCTTGGATTGATCATACCAGAAGCATATTGTCTAGTTTGCGAAGGGCTGGAAGGTTTACATACAGATCGGATCGGGGTCTACAAGTCATGACCTGATATGACAAAACTGTAAATTGAAAGCCTGATTACAAATGATTGATGGGGTATACCCGTTACATGGAAGAAGAGGCAATACCTCTAGCTTGGACCCATCTGGGAATGTCTGCCATGTAGGCACCAGCTCGACAATGTGATCGCTGACACAGAGTAGCCAACTCATCTCTCTTTGCCACATGGACTTCTTATAATGAGGTAGAGGCTCTAACCTCCATAGTTGTCCAAATAAAGTGGCTAAAATGTTGCAGTTGGAATAGTTAAATGACGAAGTTAAGACCTTCAACAATAGTCAATGAATGCAAATCTAAAGCGGCAACTAAGAACAAAGTTGGCCTGTCTACCATACCACAGAGGTTAGTAATGGCATTTGATATGGCCAATGATGTACAGACTCCATTGCCACAGCCTGACATGTCTTCCCCAAGCAACAATTTTGAAAACCTCTCCTTTATCAGCTCAATCTCTGCAAAACCCATCAACCAAAATCGAAAATTTGGTCATAAGAAACTTCAAAATCTCTATTTCATAGTCCATCGAACAGCTTACAGATCATTTCTTTTCACTATTGATACATGCATAATAGTATAATGATGCACTCTACTACAACGATAAATCTGACGAACCACGTATCCAACATCACAGAACTTCGAACCTAATGTATGGTTTAATTTTATATCTCAACAGTGTCGAGTTGTATATCAACTTGTACAGAGAGAAGAATACCTGAAACTGTAGTCTCTTGTTTCTGGGCATCAAAGGTGTGCTTGCTATCCGCAACTTCTGCAGCTCCATTGTCACTGGAACAATCCAGTGGAGGCACGTCAGCCTCAGGTTTCCGCATAGAGAAGCTCGATGAAGAAGACGCAGCCTCAGAGATTCCATAGGTTTCTTCCTCTTCCTCTTCCTCCACCTCCTCCTCCTCTTCCTCAGGCCCGGTGGCTTCTGAGGTCAAGAACTCGGAGCTTGAACTGCTTCCGAGCTTATCTTCCTCAAGCAGATCCGCAAACGTCCCCATTTGACTGACATCTCCACGTCCCTCGTCTATACTCCCTCCAGCCATGTTCCTCGAGTCGATAAAACCATAAAAGACAGCGTTGTTGACGACCACAAAATCGTAAATTGCTGTCTTGAAGCGTGACCGACAGGAGAACCAAGTTCTGTCGCACAGTTCTCGGAGAGCAGACGAGACGGAGTTGGGTTTCTGGGATTTTGAGTGTTTGAGCAGAGGAAGACAGAGAAATAGACAGAGCTTTCGTTGTTGTTGATGCTGGTAAGAGGTTGTTTCTTGAGTTTCACCTCTCTGAAGTTTGTTGGTTGAAAGAACTGTCCGTTCATAAACAATGTCCATAGTCATCATATACTATTGAAACAACATCCAGTTATTATTTTTTCTGGAAAATTATAATAATAAATTCTGAAAAAGTAGACCAGAGAAATGGAAATTTTCCTATTTTGTATATTGAGTTGTTGCGTATATATTCAGGCAAGATAGGTGAGGAGTGTGGGGTGGAGCTGGTCGTTATAATTGAAACTTGTTCAGTCCCATGATTTGACAGAGACATTAGATGCTTCCTTTGTTATATTACGCTTCGGCTCCCTTCTTATGATATTATTATTCTTATAGATTGATTTTAAAATTTGAAGTTTGAACAGAGCGGCTATCGATTTGAAAGTTTAGAATAGAATCGTAATTCGTAGGGTTCCTGTTAGGGTGAAAAACAACAATAACTAGCATCCAAAATCGAGATGTTTGGGAATGGATTGATTCTTCCGAGGATGTTATGTCTCCATAAGCAATATTATGATTTAATAACTTAACAACATAATTTTAAAAATAATTGACAACATAATACTTATTTTAAATCAAAATCACATTTAGTTGAATTCTAAAAACCGAAACAAAATATTGCGTATTGTATTATGAAAAAGGGATTTTTTTTTTCGAATTAAACTTGCATGAAAAACAAAATATTGAAGTAGTTTTTTTTTTAATATCAAACTAGACCAATCCGTAAATGGAATTCGTCGGCAAAAAACCAGCGTCCACATGCCCAGACCGTGCTCTAGTTGCACCGAGACAGTGAATGAAAATTCTACCGTGAGTCATTCATGGCCTCATGGGTTAGTCCCATTTGGTAAAAATATATATATACTTTAGTGATAAGTTTTCCATGCATTTTTTCTTCTGAAAAAATCTAGAAAATGCTCACTCAATCATTCAATATTTATTTAAACTATCTCCCCATAAATTTTAAAAAATAGTTTTTTTTCAGTCCAATTTTATCGTGTGTACATATTTTAATACCTCAATATAAATACAATACGAAAATTACCTTATATTATCATGTGTAATATCAATCTAGTATATAGTTTCACAAAAATAATTTTTATGCATACTTATATCATGACTGTATTATGTTAAAAATTACTAGCCCTAAATTATAGTCCAATAAATTCTAAATAAATGATAGTCCAACCCAACGATTCTTGGGCAAAGTTTTTTTTGGGTTACTTTTAGTTTTATTATACACTTTCTTTTAAATATTACTTAATCTCTAGGCCCCAGCTTCTCAGCCTTACAACCGTCCCGCAATCATGGCGATTGATGTCCCGACATGACTTAATTAGTAATTTAGATCAAAACATATTACTTTTTTTTTTTGGCCATCATCAAAACATATTACTTTACTCATGATGCTCTCCACAAGGTCGTCCTTAGCTTCTTATTTAAATCTACAACACGATTGGCCAAAAACAAAATCTACAACACTAGCTAGCTAAATTTTTTTTGGAAGACTAGCTAGCTATATTGGACTTGTTAAATATACACAGAATGTATAGTAAATTAGTAATGAGCAATTGGATTTATATGACGTTATATTGTAATAGTTATGTAGAAAAGTAATAAATATACTCATGTCTCAAGGATAATTATTTATTAATATTGTGAAAGTTTAAACTAAAAAATTATTTATTTATTTAGAAATAATTACCAAGATTAACTTCGGATTTTTTTTTCCAAAAAGTGTTTATTTTAGAATTATTTTTTGAAAAACTATATATATTTTAAAAAAAATATTTAGCAAAATGTGCATCTGCGCAGATGGTATTAGCGATTTTACAAAATCGCTATTGAAAGTAGCGATTTTGCAAAATCGCTATTGACAGTAGCGATTTTCAGAAAATCGCCACGGGTAGTAGTGATTTTTCAATTTTTTTTTCTAAAATATACATTTTTTGAAAAAAAATCGCTCATTCACCACTACGTGGCGTTTTTTAATGGACAGAGACTTTGCGTTGCTTCATCTCAGTATTCATAGGTCCAAGAAAAATCACATAAATTATTAAAAAAAGTCTGTCAGACAAAAGAGTGTCAGTGCTATAATTTCAACTAGTTCTCTAAACATGTGAAGTTTAGATACTAACATGGTACAACAGCCAAGTTTAGGCTAGTCTCACCAAATTCCTCAAGTAAACAAAAAAGGAAGTTATACGAAGTTAAATACTTTTTCCCTAGGCAAATATTACCTGTCCTAAATTTTTCAACTTGTTCTGAACAACATCCCTGAGGTAAAACATTGAAACAAAGTTGTTTATTCACAAGTTTATGAATGAGACTTTTCTTCAAATACACTAGCTAGTTTGACATTTTCAGAAATTACTTATGCAAAAGAGCTCTTTGGGGTTTCCACTGCCTTTTTCTTCAGCGGTTTTTTAGGTGCAAGAGGGCGGCCGACTTTAACTGGTGCAGCATCCTCACCCGAACTCCAAAACTCCTCATATGAAGACTCTTGATTTTCTACATAGTGTACTGACAGCAACTCGTTGATTTTACGTCTGCTTATGGTTTTCCTCCTAAATAGAAATTGAAGTCTTTCATCACAAACTACTCTATTCTTCGTAGAGTGATTCAGTTTGTTGTCATTGATATACCGCGTTATAATTGCTCCAACATCTTGCTGAGAGATCTAATCATGTGTCTCTATAACAACCGATTTGAGAAACTCGATGAGATTACTCGATCCCCACCTAACAAATTCCATTTTTCTTGATTGATACTTCCTTTTTGGTTGTGAATGAGGTTAAAATTCCGTATCCTGCTCCTCCACCCACTGAAAATCCATTTACACTCTGATGTGTCTTCTCAAAGTAATCAAAATTGACTCATTTCTCTTGATCAAACCTACTTATTA
Organism: Chamaenerion angustifolium; assembly: GCA_946814005.1. Lineage (NCBI taxonomy): Eukaryota > Viridiplantae > Streptophyta > Magnoliopsida > Myrtales > Onagraceae > Chamaenerion > Chamaenerion angustifolium. Next base: position 32,427,957 of record OX328275.1, read on the forward strand.
AAGACGCTATCATCTTGCAATGAAGACGTCATTCGTGCATCTTAAAATCGCTACTGTATGTAGCGATTTTAAGAAAATCGTTAATATCCTACCTGCGCAGATGCACATTTTGCTAAATATTTTTTTTTAATTTATACTTTTTCAAAAAAAAATTATAAAACAAACACTTTTTTAAACAAAAGTATGTTGTGCAATTAATAAAAACATTGTCAGTTGAGATGTCGTAATTATAATGCAATTATTTTGAATAAATAGCTTTCCGTGTTAAGGGTTACGTTATTAAGTGCCGTTTGGTTTAAAACGGCGGTTGTTCCAACAGAAGGCAATCCATGTGCGTGCCTATGAAGAAATAGAGGTGCTTGACATATCGTTTAGCAGATTTGTTTTTAATTTTATTTTTTTAATCTATATTAAAAAAAAAATCTCCACAATGGCACAGTCTTGGTTGTACTTTTACATTTCATTCGTTTTTATATATAATAATATCAAACTCACACTACATCATTTGATAGATTTTCCAGACGACGCAGCGTTGAGTGTAATATAATATAAACTTAATGTAGAATTACATCCCATATTATGACGCGCCAAACACCACTTTGTTTCACTTTGTCCGTGACGCTAGATCTCCTGTCGTATCCATGAATATCATCTGTTCCTTATTTTCTACGCGTTAAAAACTGATGATATAATAAAATACATATAAATAATATTAAGGAAACATTATCTTATTTTTCCATATATATATATATATATATATTAACGGGTGAAGGGGAAGCGAATGTAGACGAACCGGGTATATGGTTTCGGTCTAAAAGCCCAACCCATGATTAGGAAGTGCACATTGATTTTTTTAAGAAGGTCTAACTTAGACCAATGGGCCTTTTAGTATATTCAATTCTGAGCTAATTATGAAATTAAGCATTAGATTTTTATTATTATTTAAACATACGGAAACACGATCACCAAACTAGTATTAGAATTTAGCTGCGATGCCACCATGGTCGGCTGTGGAACTGGCTCCTGCACCTCCACCCGCCGCCCCAAGAATCTGTCTCTTAACTAGAAAGTGCCCAAGACCATGTCCAATAACTGCTACAATGAAGACTCCGCCATTGAAGGACATGACAGAGAGCATCACCAAGTAAGCCAACCCAATCTTTACAGCGTACACAACTGCCTGAGCTAACCCTTTTCCTATCGGACTCATACTCGACTTTATCATTGGAAAGACCGACAGAATCTCCACTGCAGCCGCCATCAAGAACACAGAAAACAATGCCAGAATGTACATACCGAGGCGGCCATCAGGCCACCCTGAGAAGAGGATCGTTGTGTCTTTTCCCCAATAGAAGCTTGTTGGTTTTAGGATAATGGGTCGCCCATAAGTGGGAGCCCATTTACATAAGCCCAGTTGTGTATCTGGCCTTAAAACCTATCCCTCTATATATCAGTATATATAGGGGTGCTCAGGGTTTGGAAAACCTAATAATGATGATGATGACAGTGATGCCCTAGCCGCCCTACAGTTTAGACAGAGGTCAGTAGCTGTGGTATTATAGGTCATTGCCCGTCAAACCGTGGCGTGTCCTCCCGTCCGACAGATCGTGATCCCAACCTCAGGCAGATCCGCTTCCGCTAAGGCAATCGTTCAGGGAGGTAACTTAATTATGTGTTATGTTGTACCTTAATCGATTGCATGTGTTTCGTACATCAATTTCCAACATTGGTATCAGAGCCATAGTAGGTTGGTTTCCGAATTATCGAACCACGTTAAAACTCCAAGACGAACCTGACGCCGAGAAACCAAGGCCGACATCATGGTGGTCGCGGCCTTGGCTTGGTGGCCGCAGCCTCGGTGGCCGCGGCCTTGGCGTGGTGGCCGCAGCCTCGGTGGCGGCAGCCCTGGCGTGGTGGCCACAGCCTCGGTGGCTGCAGCCCGGCCACCCCTATGGCCTTCGTGGCCATGGCCGAAACAGCCACGACCTCCCGAGCCACCACGACTGACGTGCGTGGCCGCGAGAGAGGCTTCAATGGCCGCGAGGTGGCCGCCAGAAGTGGCGGCGACCTGGCTGCTGTCAGCTGTGACAGCAGCCATGGCAACCCCACTCGGTGCGGGGTTGCCTCGCGAGTAGCACGGTGGCACGCATCCACCGTGCCTGGCGTCAGGTGGCCAGCCGATGAGGGTGGGCGAGGTCGGCCCACGGTGGTAGACCTCCTCGTGGCCAGCCATGGTGGCTGGCCACCTCCCTCTAACTGGCGGCTGCTAGGGTTTCAACCCTAGCAGCACTGTCATCTTCCCGTGGGGAAGATGAACAGTGCCGGTCCGGTTCTTTGTGAACCGGACCGGCGTGGTTAGAACCAGGCTGGTTTGTGAATTAGCCTGGTTCGGTTCAGTCCGGTCGGTTCGATCCGATCGGACCGATTCAGGCTATCCGGTTTGAACCAATTGGACCGGTTCGGTTCATCCTAACCGGACAGATTCGGTTCAGACCGACTGGTTGAGTCGGTTCAGATGGTTTTGTGCTGTCTGGACCGGTCTGAACTAATTTGGAGGCCCCGGGCCGCCTGAATTGGTCCGAAACAAATTTGGTGCCGATCCTGGATCCTCTGTGGGTCCTAGTGGTTTATTTTTGTCCGGTAAATGTGCCTGGACCCTTTCATAAATAATTTGGCTAATTTAATTAATTGTTGGACCAATTTAAATTGCTGGGAGAGCCTTATATTGCTTTATATTGCATGACTGGATAGGTAGAACGCTGTGTGGGTTCCTTGAGTTCCCTGGTTTACTTTGTGTTTTCTGCAGGGTAGATAGTTTTGCCTTACTTTATTTGATTGGCTCTTGACTCCATGACTGGTAGAATTGACTAGGTTGTGATTGTTGAGATCCCAGCATAGTGTGTTAAATTGGTCTAACATGTTAATTACTTTTATTTGTTGAGACTTTAGTCCCTGAATTTTTATTTGTTGAGACTTTGGTCTCCAAATTTTTATTTATGGTGATTTTGATCCCCAAACTTTTGGTTAGGGTGACTTTAGTCCTCAAAGTTTTGAAAATTACAAATTAGTCCCAAATTAATTTATTTTTGAAAGGTATCAATATATATGTGTGTGTATTGACATGTATGGTTTGTTTCTTTGCTTGCATGTATTAGATTACCTAGATAGGTAGATCTAGTTTTCGCTTAGCATAAATAGCAAACTTTTAGGATTGTCCTTAGTATCATTTCGGAAGTTTGGATGAGTACGAACTACACCTAGGAAAATGTTCCTGAGTGTGAACCGGTCGGTTAGTCTGCGAGGTTCTCTGAATTTCCTTGAATAATTCTAGGACAATTGTTTTGTGTAAGAGTCGAACACTTTGGTTTAGTGCGATATGTTCGACTCCGGTCCTTTGAGGACTGTTGGTATAGACTGTGTTTCGATTGATAGTAGTGACTTTAGGACATGCTTAGAGATGGGGAGTGCTTCTCGGCATAGCTAGGGTTGTCCCCCAGGTTTAAGTATGTTCTCAAGTTTGTCCTATCGGTCTGAGACTTGTCTTTTACATGCAATAGAACATTGTTCCTTGTGTCTCCATGATCCTATTAGAATTTCCTTTAGTTGGAGAAATTAGTCTGCCATGTAGAACATCATCGCTTAGTTGGACAAAGGTCTTAGACTTAATGGTGAGCACTATAAAATTCGGAGAAAGCATATAAAAATGGTCCTAAGTAGAAATCCATTAACCCCATCAAGAAGATTATGAAAAGACCCGATTTTGGAATAACGAATCAGCAGAAGGCTTTCCATTTGAGTGGGAGGTTAATGATGCTGAGACGTGCGCCATGATGCTGAGTACGGTGGATGAGTTTGAGCTTAACACACGGCTAAAGGGCTGTGGGATACTTTGCAGGCTAGAAATGGTTTTATACGACTGCTTAGTTGTGCTCACTCAACGTTAAGTTTGATTCATACATGATGAATCCTCAGCACTCCGCGAGATAGTATCTGAGGCATATGGCCAACATGATTGTGAAACTCAAGGAGAACGGTCAGTCAGTGACCGATGAGCAGCAAATCCAGGTCGCAATCCGCTCATTGCCTAACTCCTAGAAACAGATGAAAATCTAAGTAACTCATTCTAAGGCCCTCAATACCTTTGAACACGTTCGAAGGCACATTGAGTTGAAGAGGACAAACCCAAGGTCACTGGACCTAAGGTTGAGGTGCGTGTGGCGTCATCCTCTAGACCTAAGAAGAGTCGATGAAGGCGAAGGAGTAATGCACAACGCGGTGGCGCAAATGCATCGAAGGCAAAGTAGACAAAGACTGAGGTGAACCCAAGGACTCCTCCGAAAACAACATCGCGAAAATGTTCGCGTAAGGCCGAGAAGCCTAAATACAGGAAATGCTCCAACTGTGTCCAGTGGGTACACCTTGTGAATGCATGCCCTGAATCGATCTGACATGAATGTCTTAATGGCTAATCTAGTGAGTTTTGTATTCCTAGTACAGATATGTTGACTGAGTCATGTCCTTTGTGGATTTTAGATTCAGGATCGACAAATCACATAGCCAGGGATCGTGACGTTTTCGTAGAGTACCATAGAGTCCCGCGAGAAATTAGGTGGATTTACATCGACAACAACTTTTGTGTTGAAGTCGAAGGGATTAGAACTCGTGAGCTGCGCTTGCGCGGCGGTAGAGTTTTAGTCTGATGTCATATCCTCTATGCTCCGCAGATTCGCCGATATGTTATTTCAGTCTTAGGATTAATGAAACTCGGTTTTATATTATCTTTTCATAAATCTTCCGTCCAATTTTTTTTTAGGTTCAACTTCGTTTGGCTTTAGTATTATTTCTGGTGGATTTATTGTTTCGGATTTGGATTCAGGCAACAATAATAATTTCATTTTTTTTTTCTTCTACTCGCGGATATGTTTGCGATGAGAATGAAAGACAAACTAGACTTGACTACAGAGGTCAATATAGAATGCAGCGGCTAGCCCATTGGGGTTTGCTTTCCTACATTCCACAAGTGGAGTCGTCTACTTGTGTAAGTTGTCTAGCAGAAAATTCCACCGGAATGCCTTTTTGGTTAGGCAACTAGAGCCGAATTTCCCTTGTAATTCATCCATTCTGATGTCTGTGACCCTCTTAGTGCTAGGGTTCGGCACGGAGCGCATAATTTCATTACGTTTACAGATGATTACACCTGTTAGATAGGAGGGTAAGGGCCCTCCACCCTGATTGTGGAAGAAGAGTACCTTTCAGCGGAATTTAACGGTTTATGTAATGAAATTGGATCATTCATCAGTTGACGATCCCCTACACCCCTCAGCAAAATAGTTTTGCAGAGAGGCGCAATAGAACGCTCCTTAAAATGGTTCGGTCGATATGGCGCATACTCAATTGCTGATTTCCTTATGGGGAAACACTTTGGTGACTGCTGCCTACATCCTAAACCATGTGCCGACGAAGACGGTTAACTCCACTTCATATGAGTTTTGGACTGGAATAAGTTCTGAACCTTCACCATATGCGCCCATAGGGGTGTGCCGCTTACACCCATGATTTCTCAAATAAGTTTGGGAAAGATTGGACCTAGAGGAAAGAAGAGTATTTTTGGTTACTCTGATACCTTCAAGGGTTATGTGTTTATAGCCGAGCAGGACAGTGGGAGTGTTACCGAGATCGAATCACAAGACGTAACGTTTGTAGAGAACGAATTTCCTAAGAAGGGGGAGATTGATTTGGATCGATCTCTATATGAGATTCAAGATCAAGTTGAGCAGACACCTGTTAATTCGAGTGGGAGAGTTGAAACCGCAGATGATGAATCAGTTCGTCGTCTGCCGGATTCATCGCCTGCTGAAGCGAATGAAACAGATTCCGCTCCTGATGATCTTGTTGACAGTGGGAGCATTAGGGATCTCATTCTCAGTGGGAGTGATCATGGTCATACCCTGGTAGTAGTGAGTTGTTAGGCCGTGGGCTTGAACTAAACACCCTAATATCTGACGATATGGTTATTGTGTCGTAAAACGTTAGAGAAACTCTCAATGGAACCTTCTAAGAAGAATGGATGAAAGTAATGGAAGATGAGATGAACACTTTGGACTAGATGGAATCTATAAGGAAGAACGGTGTTTGGGCACTGGTCGACCTTCGAGAGGACATAGAAAAATAGAGCTAAATGGGTTCTTAAAATTATGGCTATTGGAGTGAGTCTAGATTTGGAACTGCACTAGATAGATGTTAAGACCGTCTTCCACAATGGTGAGTTAGAAGAAGAGATCTATATGGAGCAGTCTGAATGCTTTGTGCAGAAAGACCATGAGCACTTAGTGTGCAAACTTCACAAACTGATCTATGGTTTGAAACAGTTCGCTATGCAGTGGTATCACAGATTTCATGATTTGTTCGGGGAAAATGGATTTCTCTTGAAGGATGAGAATCATTGCGTGTACACCAAAAGGGTCTAGACCGAACTTTGTGTTTATGATTCTATATGCAGATGACATACTCATAGCTGTAAATAGCTTGGAGTTCCTCACACAGATAAAGGTCTGATTGTCTTCTCTGTTTGGGATGAAGAACATGGGTGAGGCGGCGCACATCTTTGGGATTTAGATCTCGAGAGATCGCCGTAGGAGGCAGTTGTGGCTTTCACAGGAAAGCTACATAAACAAAGTGTTGGAAATGTTCAACATGAGTAACTGCGAACCAATTGAAATTCCAGTTTACATTGATCAACCTCTCAAAATGGATATATGGACTAGATAAATAAATTTTGTAGCTAAGTGCAGTCGGAAGCCTGATGTGCGCAATAGTGTGTACTCGGCCTAATATTTGTCATACAGTCGGCATGGTATGTAGGTACCAAGCTGAACCCGGATTGAAGAAATGGTAGGCAGTAAATAGGATCATGTGATATCTTAAGGGCATCGTCATGCTCTCTGCTAGAGACTTGCTAGAGATGCGAGAATCTGTGGATGACTGGGTATAACGATGCGGGCTATGGTGGTGACTTTGATGAGAGAAAATCCACCGTGCATTGTGTTAATCGCCATTGAAGCCAAATTTATAGGTCTTGTGTGGACCACTTAGTTGGTTGTATGGCTGAAGAGACTTCCGGATTGATTGCTGAGTCATTGGAGTCGCAATCTCCGTGATATAGAAACCCAAGTATCATAACAAGTCATAGCAAGTAGATATCAAGCGAAAACTATGTTAGAGACGTGGTTAGGCACAAGGTGATGAGTTTGAAGTACTTGTCTACGGATGAGATGGTTGTGGACCGTCTCTCCGACCTTGAAGAGGTAGTCTTTAGTGAGGCATGTGTAGTCTCTAGGACTGTGTAGACTTAGTTGATGTACTTCATTGGTTTTATTTCCCATACAATGTTCTTTGACTTGAATTATATTTGAGTATGCATGTTTTCACAGTTTGAGTGTTTTGTGTGTTCTTACTGTGATTGTTTATTGACATATGTCAAAGTGGATTAGATCGCCCTCTCACACGGGTGATAGCTTCTATGCCTTTGTGGCTAAGTGAGGCTGGTGATAGTTTTTAGTTCTGGAAGTCTGTTGGGATGACCGGAAAAGACTTTGTGTCTGGAACTATCTGATTTCGCACTACGACGGATTATGGTCTGTCAATCCACTCAGGGGTTGGATGGGAGTCTTTGTGACTTTTGGTTCGGGTACTTTGTGTGCCTGATGGACATCTGTACAGCATATGGACATATGCTCCATGGGAGAGGAGATATGCTGTAGCGCGCGTTCCATACCGCGGCGCACCCAAATACGACCATGGGTATGACCCGAGATGTGATCTTAACTCGGAGTCGTGTGAGACCCAGAGCTCTTTGTGTAAGAGCCGCGTACGTACCCTCAGTACTCTGAACAGAGACTTGAGGTTCAGTTCAGTGTTTGCTATCTTAGTCCGTGCTCGATGGGCCTTCGATGTATTCCGCCCGGGTCCCGGTTCTAGAAAAGCGAGTTGAATTGTGCCGATGGTTTTGTGGGAAGAGGATGGTCATTATGGGATCTTCTCGATATTGTGTCCACTAGGTGGCCACCAACCGCGGCATCGGCTGCGGTTGTGGGCGCAATACATATATAGGTCTGAAAGATCCTTGTGCGGTCAGACCTGGAGAAAGATTACATGACCAAGGGTGCAGGGCACATTTCCACTGCTGGTGTGGGATCCGCGGGTCGCTACGTATTCTTAACCGGTGCGTAGCACTTTGCTCGTTGTGTCTGTCGGTCGCACGGCTGCCTCCTCGTATGTGACTTTACTGTATAATGAGATTCGTTCTCTTGGTGCTGGCTTGATGAATGAGCGCCCCCCACTTTGTGCGAGTGGGAGATGTTGGTTTTAGGATAATGGGTCGCCCATAAGTGGGAGCCCATTTACATAAGCCCAGTTGTGTATCTGGCCTTAAAACCTATCCCTCTATATATCAGTATATATAGGGGTGCTCAGGGTTTGGAAAACCTAATAATGATGATGATGACAGTGATGCCCTAGCCGCCCTACAGTTTAGACAGAGGTCAGTAGCTGTGGTATTATAGGTCATTGCCCGTCAAACCGTGGCGTGTCCTCCCGTCCGACAGATCGTGATCCCAACCTCAGGCAGATCCGCTTCTGCTAAGGCAATCGTTCAGGGAGGTAACTTAATTATGTGTTATGTTGTACCTTAATCGATTGCATGTGTTTCGTACATCAATTTCCAACAAAGCTCATCTGCATCACCATCGCCATATTCATTCCGTCACTTGGCATGTCCATTCTTGCATGATCGGGTATAGACATCTTTCTAGAGATAGAAAGCGGGAAGAGAGGACTAGGATTGAAGAGATTACAAGGTTGATTACAAGGTTTTCGTAGTAGTAAGTATAAATAGAGGAGTATCTGCACTGAATGACAACTTTATTGAGGGAGACATATTTTACATGACCAGTTGGTTACAAGTGTGATATTTTCTATGAAACTAAATTGTAGCTAGAGAAGAGACATTATCTGTGTATACTTTGCAATTAATTAAGTAAATTTTTGGATAGCAACCAAATTGAAAATACTTCCCTACTAAAAAAATTATTCGATTTAATTACAAAATTATATTTCTGGTCCATGAAGATGGATTGGAAGCAATGGCACGTTCTTTGCCTCATGCAATGGACGCATTCTAATCCCCTCTCCCCCACGTTGTTGTCTGATGGAGATGTGAAACTGTCTGTTTTATACGCATTAGTCTAGTGAATAAAATGGATTCAATCTCAAATACCAAAGCCAATCAATTGGAATGGACCGTCTTTTAATCTCTAGTTGACTCAATTAGATAGAAGTATATAACAATACGTTAATGGAATATAATCTAATCACACATTATAAGAAATTGGTTCGATGATTTTGCAATGCAAACGAAAGAAGTTTTTGTTTCAGAACAAAAACCTAGAACAAAAACCCTAAAACCGAGAAGAAACTGAAGAGTCGAGACTTAATGATCATTAGAGATTATTCCTTTATTTGGAATCCCTTCACCTTATAAAGCCTAAAATTAGAGTCCGGATACAATGAACCGAAGAAAGCAATAAGTCACCAATAACCGTGCCAATAATCTGGACCGAAAATAAAACAGAAATAACCAAAGAAATAAATTGATCAATAGGCATGCAGACTGCTTAGACACGGGTCAATGTTCTGTTGGAAAACACTCAAATGGATGGTGGTTGAACTATTGAAATGTATACTTGGATTATTCTGAAGTCGTGACGACACTTTCAGATTGAAACTATTTGGGGGAGACACCCAAACTTTCAATCGGATAAAATCATAATACTGAACTAGAACTTGAGAAGGATTGTGAATGTTTGAGATGAATTTTTGGACCTCACCTATGACCAATTTATAGTGTTTGTCACACCATTTGGAAGAGACACCACACCCTTTGAAAGAGACACTTTGCCATTTGGAAGAGACACAGCATCCCTTGGCCAATGTATGCAACATTTCGGCCACTACATGACTTTTGGATTCAAAATTTGGCTCCAAAATCAAAGGGACACCTTAGGAAGAGGACTAGCAATGGTTCAGCCAAAACCTTAGGGACACATTGGTTTAATACTTGGTTCTAAAGCAAGTGTCCAAAAACCGGGAATTTTGAGGTTTAAAAAGTTAAGTCATTAGTTCCAAAATCAAATTTACAATGAATTTTAGAATAGTGACTTTATGAATAATAAAAAATTCCCCAGCTGACCTGCTCGACCCCAGCCAGGGGCGCTGCCCCTTGGACCCCGGCAAACCCACATTGCCTCGTCTCTAATTAACTTATGAATCTCTGATACAGTGAATCATAATATACTTGAACAAGCGTGCACTCCGCATCCTCCTAACTTGTTTAATTGAGATACTATGATCCTATTGGTCAACTAGTCAATTCAATTACACTAAAATATATAACATGTTCAACACACCCAACCAAGACCGGCCCGTAAGGTGAATGCTTAAGACCTTAATGAATGGTCTTGTTTCTCTAACAATCGTATGATTATGTCGTCCTTTCACTATCAACTCGTATGAATCTCATTCACAAAACTCAAAAGCTAATATAATCTAATGTACATATTTATAAGTAATGGATTTTGTATCTAATGTGGTTAGATGAGTGATGTAATTTCTGTGACAAAACACAATTTAGAAATGATGATGCGGAATTGTTGCTCATCCCAAAGTTGTTGTTGGTCAATAAAGATGGAAAAGGTTGACAGAGAGAGAGAGAGAGAGTGCATGATGATGAAGAACAGAAGAGAGTGAATGATTGAAGCATGTCGAATTGAATTTGTGTGCTGTGGACAATTTGCATTCTCTTTATTTATTCTGTTAAAGGGTCCTCTTGAACCCCAGATGGGTGGTATCCATCATTCAGACTCCTCAATATTCACTCACATATAGTCATTATCCGGAAGAAAAAACACACACACACACATATATATATATAATACAATTTTGGTACGTCTTGAAATGTATAACAAGTTGTGGGTAGAATAGAGAAATCTAATCTACTTATATTTTGGTAATTTTATTTACTTTTTAAAATTTTGTTACATGTAGTTTTGGAGTTGGACAAAATGTTATTTTCGTTTATTTTTTGGTTAAATTTAGATAGAAATGAACATGGTAGCACGTGATTGGTAAATAATGGACTAAGCATGTGTTAACAAGTTATTTTCCGTCCAAATTTAATAGAAAATATACAAAAGTGTCATTTTACTCCAACTTTGAAAGTATATGTATTATGTAGCCAAATTGAAAAAAAAAATAAAAAAAATGTCGATTTAAATAACTTATTCAATTGCCTTTGAACAATACAATGACTCATGAATTCTCAATTGTGTCATTGTTTGTGTTAAGTATATACTAAGTGAAATAAATGTAAAAGAAAACATCACATATTTATTCAAATGGAATGGATTCTCATTTGCACTATGAATAAATCAATTTTCATTGAGAAATTAAAAAAGTAATTATCATTTGATAGAAATTAAAATATATATTTTTGGCCGTGATAGAAGGAGAATTAACATTTTCTAAAGAGGTAAGAATCTTATTCTAAATTAAAAAAAAATTGCAACTAATTATATCGCTTTTACAAGTTAAATCTACTCGAAAAAAAACAATTAATATGATGAAAAAGTATTTTGTTGTTAAAAAAGGAGGGTAAAAAAAAGGCTTTTGGGACACATACGTTGTGCGACTGCGAGAGACATGGTGCCTCCGTCGACGACCCTGCCTCACCCCACCTGCATCCCCATCCTTTCTATCTGCATTAATTTAAACAAACTTCCTCATTTTGTTATATATATGTAACGTAAGACCACCATTTTCGCATTCTCTATGCTTTTACACACCTGCACTAGCACTACTGTCGTGTTCGAGAGAGAGAGTTACCTCTGAAGCTCTGCAGACTTTGACCATGGCCGTTAGAGAAAGCAGCGCAGCAATGCAGACTCCATGATCATTGTTTGACAACGTACTCCATTCCCCTTCTGTCTTTGCATCGCCACTGCGCCGCCGTTCAGAATGGGAGCTCGCTGCTCCAAGTTCTCATTTTGCTGGTTCCCCTCTCACCTGAAGTCATCAGTCTTGGAATCCTCCGATCTCGGTACTCTCTCTCTCTCACTCACTCTCACTTTCTTTCTTCACATTCTGATCAAATAGCACTTCTGTTATCTCCTGCAGAGAACGGGGAGAAAAACGCCTCCAAGCAGTGGCCGAGCTTCACGGAGTTCAGCTTCGAGCAACTCAAGTCCGCCACCTGTGGCTTCTCCACGGAGAACATCATCTCCGAGCACGGACTCAAGGCTCCCAACGTCGTCTACAAGGGCCAGCTCGACAGCGGCCGCTCGATCGCCGTCAAGCGCTTCAACCGCCTGGCCTGGCCCGATTCCCGCCAGTTCGTCGTCCGTACCTCCTTGCTTTTCTCTTATTTTCGATCAAATCAGTTCTTTTTTACTGATCTGAGATCGATGTTCTGATTTCAGGATGAAGCGAGATCAGTTGGAAGTTTGAGGAGTGAACGATTGGCGAATCTGATCGGCTGCTGCTGCGATGGAGATGAGAGGCTGTTGGTTGCAGAGTTCATGCCTAATGATACATTGGCCAAACATCTTTTCCACTGTAAGTTTTTTTTCTTTTCTTCCATAACTTGGGATGTCCCCGACTATTTAAAGTTTCAGATATACAAATTTGAATTTCTTTTGCCTAAATGTTGTACAAGTTCTTAATTTTCTAAGTCCTTGGAAGAAAGATTTCCCAAGTATTTGCATGTTTCCTAAGAACCAAAAAATTTATGTAAACATATTTAGGGGAGAAGCAGCCAATGAAATGGGCTATGCGACTGAGGGTGGCGTTTTATTTGGCACAAGCATTAGATTACTGCAGCGCCAGAGGTCGGGCGCTGTATCATGATCTGAATCCTTACAGGGTCTTGTTTGATCAGGTAGATAATCGTTTCATTATTCTTTGCTGCTTAATTCCCATGATCGGAATTTTACCCACTTCGATCTTGTTTACAGGATGGAAATCCTCATTTGTCATCGTTCGGATTAATGAAGAACAGCAGAGATGGAAAGAGTTACAGCACCAACTTAGCTTTTACTCCTCCAGAATATTTAAGAACAGGTAGATTATCCCCTTCATCCACTATATGTTGATCTTAACATCAAGTGGATCACTTTCTTAGTAGAACTTGTAAATTGATGGTAGGTAAATAAAAAAGCCTTAGTTGCTGTAATGAAGTTTCAATATAATCAGGTTAACTTGATACAGATTACAGATTCAAGTAAAAAGAAAGTTACTTTTCAGTTTCTGCATGCTAAAAATGTTTTCTGGAAGTAGGGAAGATGTTTAATGCCTGAAATCTTTGTCTATTTGTCAGGAAGAGTGACACCAGAGAGCGTGGTGTACAGTTTTGGGACCATGCTGCTTGATCTCTTAAGTGGCAAACATATTCCTCCAAGTCACGTATGTTAAAGTTCTTTGTTCTTAGAACAGAATAATATTACAGAACATTCTGCAGCATCTGAATCATGTCTTTGCTGCTGAGGACTACATTTGATCGTCATTGCAGGCACTGGATCTGATTCGAGCCAAGAACTTTCTGATGCTGATGGATTCTGCTTTGGATGGACATTTTTCAAATGATGACGGGACCGAGCTAGTTCGGCTAGCTTCAAGATGTTTACAGTACGAAGCTCGGGAAAGGCCTAATGCCAAGACCCTTGTCAGCTCTCTGATGCCACTTCAGAAAGAAACAGATGTATGTGTTAAATTAAAACTATGCAATATGTGTAGTAAATGTGGAGTAATTTCTCCAAATATGTGTTTTCAAACAGGTTGCATCGTACGTGTTAATGAGTATCGAGCGTGAAACTGCATCACCAACACCGCAACTGACCCCTTTTGGAGAATCCTGCTCAAGGATGGATCTTACTGCCATTCATGAAATACTAGACAAGACAGGGTACAAGGACGATGAGGGAATTGCCAACGAGGTTAGTAACTGTTGCTAATTCATAATTGTTCTTACTTAATGAATCCTCAAGAATCCTTGAATCTTGCAGCTGTCTTTCCAAATGTGGACCAGTCAAATGCAAGAGACATTGAACACGAAGAAGCATGGAGATACTGCATTTAAGGCAAAGGATTTTGCAACTGCTATCGACCGTTATACGCAAGTGAGCTTTCTGCAGTAGTATCAATGAACTAACGAACGTGTATATCAATATCAATCTAAATGGTGTTTTATTTTCCATGCAGTTCATTGATTGTGGGACGATGATCTCCCCGACTGTGTATGCACGAAGGTGCCTATCCTACCTTATGAGCAATATGCCCCAAGAAGGTCTAGTAGATGCCATGCAAGCGCTGACTGTGTCGCCCGAGTGGCCCACTGCATTCTACCTTCAAGCAGCTTGCTTGCTCAGTCGTGGAATGGAGAAGGAAGCTGAGGAGTCACTCAAGGAAGGCACCATCTTAGAAGCTAAAAGGAACAAGAAGAATTAAAAGTATATAGTAAAATCATTGTGCCTCCTTGCAATAGTGGTTACTTCATTTCCTGTATTGAATTGAATTGCTTGTGATTGATACTTCAATAGGGTGGTCAATTCGTGCACGAGATTTCTAGTATACTTTTAAGCCGGTTAGGCCATAAATCGTTTCGTCCCTAGCCCGAGTATTGAACCGGACCATCCAAATACCAAACAACACATTGAAGTAAGAAAGAGCCTGTATATAACTCACATAGGAGACGCAGCCAATTCTTATAACGCCCTAAATACATAGCGATTCCGGAGGGCATTTTCGGTCGTCGAGCTATCCTCTCTGAATTTTAACCTTCACAATCAAATCTTGCTCTAGACTTAGAGCTCACCATACACAGCAATTGCTGTAAATAATCCCTTTACGAAGAGGATACATTGAAGTGGAAGAGCCATGATATGACGAAAGCAAATACCATGCATGCAAGAAGAAAGTTTAGGAAGCGGTGGCCTTGCCAGAAGTTCCGGGGCTCTGATTGGGTTGTCAGGGCTGAGACTGCAGGAACAGCAGTGGCGTTCTCAGTGTCAATTGGTTGTTCCGTCAACTCTACCTCGGTCACACCCGATACGTTCTTCGCGATGGAATTGCAAATCTCGCATATTCTGATGAACAAGATGAGATATATCAGTTTGAGGCAACAGAGCAAGATCAAATATTGTAGTATCAATATCTTATCAAAGTTTCGGTTTTTGAATGATAGATGGTAATAAGCATCTGATCAGTTCTTTACTAAGGGAAGTTTGAATGGCACTATATATAAAGACAAGTTGCATTTTTTTATGAAAAATGATTAGAAGAAACATCCTTCAGACGAGGAAGAGAGCTTACCATGTGTTCTGATAACATTTTGAAGCATAATGTGAAACATAAAACTGAATCGTTGGGGAAAAAAACGATCTTTCAGGATATTGCAATTGCCATATGCGCAAAGAAAACGATCCAATGAAAAGACGTAACAGAGTTGATGATGGGCATAATAGTGAGTGGCTATGGACAACCTTAAAATCATGTCTATGATGTGAATCACTGATTTAAAGATAGCATGGTGCCAAATCTATCAAGAATTCCACTCGGAATCTTTCAAATGGGTCAAGTCCCTACTTTCTTAAAGAAAACCGAAGCCCAGATAAGCAATAAGGAATAGAAAGATTCCTAAACATTGAAAAATTGGCATTGGAACCAAACGAGGTGTAGGTGGACAAGTAATGGGGACTATTGCTTTATGCTCCACTTTTCTTAGCCCTCTTCACTTCATTGAGCAATTTTTGCAACCAAATTTTGAATTATGGATTCGATGAAGAACCCCAGATTTCAAAACTTGGATCATTAATTGACCAGTTTGAGCTTTGATTCAATCAAGAACTTCCAAAATTACCATTCACCATGCAGAAAGTTTGCTTAACAGTAAAAAGTGTCGAAATCGAAGTAAACAAATTTTGAATTACGGAAGGTCTATGAAGAAACCCAGATTTTGAAATTTCTAGCATATTTGACAAATTTCAGCTCCGATTCAAACAAAAATTTCTAAAACCAGCATCCACCATGCAGAAAGTATGGTAAAGAGTAATGAAATTTATTGCAAAAGTTGAAGAGGAATTTGAGGATTACTTGTTGCCTTTGATCTTGAACCAAGTTTCAGCGCAGTTCTTGTGGGCAGTGCCCAAATCATCCTTGCAAGAACACCCCAATTGAATCGCCACTCCACTTTCGTGGCTACTGCTCTCCAGACCCAAGTGACAGATTCTGCAATCCTTCTCCACCTTCGCCAAATGTACTTTCACTTCTAGTGGCTCTATCTCCACGGAGAATTCCGAAACTGACGACACCCTTCGGGAGACAGACCCGCCGGAAATCTCCGGATCCAGCACGCAGGAGAAGCTGTGTTCGTCGTAGGAGCCGCCGGCGGTGGAGTAAAAGTGAGAGTAGCAAGAGGCGCCGTCGTCGGCGTCAGTGTAGCAGACGCTCCCGTCTTCTTCTTCTTCGTCGCTTTCTTCGCCGAAGCTCCGCCGACGGCCCTGCTCCAAGTCGATTTGGGACATTCTGGGCGAAAGTTTGAAGCTTTAACGGAAGTTTGCAGAATCTAAAGGATTTAAAGGGAGATTGTGATATGGATTAGGTGAGAAACTCCAACTTCACCTTCATTGTAAAGATTCTGTTGGAGCAGATGATCAAGAACACTCAAGCTGTCGAATTTTTACAGTTTGAAGATTTACCAAATTCTATTCAGCAAGTAACTGCACCTAATAGTGATTTTCGAAGAAGAAGAACACCAAGAAGGAGCAGAGACTCATTGCGTCTCTTCAATCGGTGCTTAAATGGAAGACGCCTTCACACTTTTAACAGAAAAAAGAATGAAAGATAAAAAGGAAAGAAAAAATGAAGACTGGGCTGGAACAGGAAACGTGCAGTCTGCATACATATAGTTAGTAAGCTCACGGGATATTTCTTTTTAGTAAAATAATTTTATAATAAAAATATAAGCATTTCCATTATGAATGATATTTACTAAATAAATAAAACATCATTATCTTTCAATTTGTTTTGAAAAGTATACAATTAAAACGTATAATTTGTCTCAAAGTCGAATTCAACACTGTTTGTGGACTAATCACACTTCAATTTAAAAATGATTTTTTTTTTAATTTAAACTCTTACGAAATAAAGTAATGATAAATGACTATAGATTAAAAATTTTAAGTTGATTTATAATTTAATTATATTTCTAGGACATTAAATTACAATTTTCAAACTAATAAAGTAAAATACAATGAACAAAATAGAGAAATATGCAACAACTCTTTTTCACATATGCAGACAGCCAAACAGTGATACTAAATTATTTATTTATGAATACAGTTTGTTTTTTTCTCAAATGGTTAAAAAGAAATCCATACTTTTTTTTTGGCCAAGAAAAAGAAATCCATACTTGGGTAAATATAATAAAATTTAATAATTAAATCGTTATTTAATAACTTTAAATTTTTTATAAATTACTATTTAAATTAAATTTTACTTGTAGAAAGAATGTTCCTTAAACTTTAAATATTTAATATTTAGTACGAATTGTTATCTTAAATACGGGCAGAAAATAATATAATAAAACATAATTAGTTCATGTTTTTAAAAATTATATAATTTTTTTAAAAATTAAAAAAATATATATAAAAACTTTAGAATATGAATTTTAATATAGTATTCTTATTAAAAATATAAAATAAATTACATAATGATCTACTTCCAGCATGTCCTAACCGTTTGATGAAGATACATTGACTTAGATCCCAGCGTCTGTGTTTGTTGTAAATAATTGCTGAATTAAGGAAAGCTTCCGACAGAGGAGAGAGAACAGAAGCACTGTCAGATGATGATTCATTTCGCTTTTACTTTTCTATTCTTCTTTTATTTTATTATTTCTGTCTGTTTCTTCTTCTTTCTTGTCTTTCAGGGTTTTTTCTC
Organism: Chamaenerion angustifolium; assembly: GCA_946814005.1. Taxonomy (NCBI): domain Eukaryota; kingdom Viridiplantae; phylum Streptophyta; class Magnoliopsida; order Myrtales; family Onagraceae; genus Chamaenerion; species Chamaenerion angustifolium. The sequence continues at coordinate 32,446,002 of OX328275.1, forward strand.
TCCTGATATATATTAGTTATTGTTATTATAAATATTAATAAATGATGAATTGTGTGTTTTATGGACAATTAGATTCAAACTTAATGAATGCGTATGCATAACTATATGAAAACGATACCAAATCTATGAGAAATTGAAAAATAAAAGGAAGCTTGCTCTTGCTTCTCTTTCTCACCTTTGCACAGTCAAATCATTTCCTGACTTTATCTTTATGTGCTGGTTATTGCTTTAAACTTATTATAAAATCAATTCTTTAAGAGACAATGGTTTCAATAAATAAAAGTAATTTACTGCTTATGTAAATTTGTAAGGACTAATAATGGTCAAAAAAAAAATTGTAAGGACTTGTTCTTACCTTTATTTGATGATACACACAATATCTAGATATTAAGGTTAAATACCAAGGAGCTACCTGAACTTTGGACGTTTTGCAACGAGCTACCCGAACTTTGAAAATTCAAAACAGGTTACCTCAACTTTGAAAAATGTGCAAATAGCTATCTCCGTCCAAATTTCCGTCAACTGTTAATGGATGACCGTTGAAAAGTCGTTGGAAATCCGTCAAAAATTGGACAGATATAGCTATTTGCACATTTTTCAAAGTTGAGGTAGTCCGTTTTGAATTTTCAAAGTTCGGGTACCTCGTTGCAAAACGTTCAAAATTCAGGTAGCTTATAAGAAATAATATTTAGGATACACTATTACAGAATATGTAGTTAATTTGTTTTTCTTTTTGCTAAAAATAGTAAAATTATATTATACTTTTGACGACCAGACTTGGTAGAAAACATCATTACAATAATTAGAGACGTATGTCTGCACACATTAAGAAAAAAACAAGCATTTCACACGTGTCTGCAACATATGTGAGAAACAGAAGAGTGCACTATAAAACAGGTTCGGATGATCAAACCCCACCACTAAAGAGGCGTGGTCACACTGTGACCTCTGGGGTAGTCAGTCAGCTTTGCTGCAAAGCGTGGACGACAAGCAAACCACCTCAAACAGCACAATCTTTGAATTGCACGACATCACAAGGTGTCCACCAATCATTCAATATATATATATATATATATGATATGATATGATATGATATCCCTTCATCAGCATCCATAAACACATTATCTTACTACTTGGTTTACCAAATTAGACTGTCAAGTAACCTGCAATGCAACTACCAACTCACCATTGCGATGGCAGATTTCAAACTGGACCCACTAACAATAACACCACTGCGGTAGTTGTTTCGGATTTGATGGTGGGGCTGCTAAACCCAACCTACTAAACTAACCACCCAAAGTTAAATTAACACCAGACAACAAAGCAGTGAACTGTCAGTGTTCCATACCGTATCATGGCCTTGTCAGGGAGCAAGCAACTGTGGCCTCTTGAAAGTTTGTGTCTTTCATGCCAAAATGTGTGGAGTTTCATCTGAAGAGAACCGACCCATGATCACTAGTGTGTTTCTGTTACCTGTTAAAAAAAAAGCACCAGAAAAGGAAAAGAGAACCAGGACTTTTACTAGCATGAAGCGTCATGGCTTGAGAATCATATGAAGAAATCAAGTGGCAATGGAAGGAACCGCTAAAACATTGATTATAGCGATTCTATTCCATTCTCATATCATATAGTCATATCAAATGGGACATTCCATCAATATATATATATATATATATATACTTGTCTCAGAAGCTACACTGATTGATATATTATCCTTCAGACTTATAATCAGTTTACACAAAATTAAACCCTCAACTTTTTGGACTTCCAAGAAACGATTCACTAGAAAGTTACATTAAAATGGATATCACCTTAGGTAGAGAGAACATTTGTCATAATTCCCATTAACTTGCTGTTTCCCTCCTCAAAATGTATGTTCTCCTCAGGCCGACTCATTGGAGTTCGGGAAACACCAGAGCTTACTCTTGCACTTGTATCTCCTGCCGTCCCTCTATTACAACTCCCATTCTCTAATCCACTCTTTAGCCATGCAATGTTACTTATATCAGTTGCTATAGCAGCCAGCTCATAGCTCGGAAAATACTGCGGCTCTGAATACTCTACAAACTCTGGTCCAAGCAAAGAATCATTCCCATTTCTATCCTGACAACAGCCGTGGCCGCAATTGTGAGGTATCAATCTCTCGCCGTAAACTCCTTCAAGCAATTTACAAAACCCAGAATCGGATCTTAGAGACTGCCCTGGTAACGGGAATGGTCCAGGAAATGGCACTGCAGGTTCAGGGCCATCTGCAGCATTGTAAACATTAAAGGCACTAACACGGGCCACTGGTCGGAAAAGAGTAGGATTGTGATCTGTTGATACAACTATATCTTCATGATGGAATTGATCTGGTGGTATTGTTCGAGCGCCGTTATCTTCATTTGTCTGCTCCAGAGAGGTGACATCTTTTTCGGATTTGAAAGAGTTAGCATCGCCACAAGACAGTGTTTCTTCAGAGGATGCTTTTGTTTTGTCTAAGCTATTATCATCTGTCCGGAAAGGTTCTGCATTGATTCTACCACGGTCAATGCTTCGTCGCCTTAGGGTGGAATTCCAGTGGTTCTTGATAGCATTGTCTGTTCTTCCAGGTAAAAGGCGGGCAATTACTGCCCACTTGTTTCCGTGGATGGCATGTGCAGCAACTATGGTTCGGTCCTCCTCATCTGTAACAAAAGTTTCAGTATTTTCTCAAAACAGAAGGATATGAGTTCTGCTATCAATTATCAGTCACGAGTCAAGACATCAACTTTGTTCAACAATGAAGATTAAGAAGAAAAAAAACTCTATTTCGCCTTTTAAGATTATGAATTGTGCGTAACTTCAGCATATAATTCATTGTCTGCTGTTTTATTTCTATATAGGTGTGCTAGCTTTTACTACTTCAGCCTGTAACAATCACACCCCAGCAAAATAATAATAATTCTATTTCTTCATAAAATCGGAACATTCTCAAATCAAAGAAATAAAAAAGTAAATAGGTTAAGCACGTTGTTTACAGCATATTAAGTGAAGCTGGAGAAAGTTATCAGACATTATCTTGCAGGTAAACTTTTTTTTTTCAAAACATCAACTGTAATTAAAAAATTGAGCAATAGAAGAAGGCCCTGGAGTTAGAAAAGCCAACAGATTCTACAGGGATTGACACTACGCAGTATACATGTAATGCTTCATTCCCTTCCCTTCCCTTCCAAATAAACCTAAAAGACAGTCTAAGTAACAAGCTAACCAAGTTATCAATAACTCAATTAAAGAATCAAGAGCTAACAGACTTCCACACAGTACATGGAAATGTGTACAGTTGAGCTTGATGAGTGCCAACCTTTCATGAATCATGATCATGAAGAATTTTGTCATGACAAAAACCAAAAGAATGCAAAGAAAGAAATGAACAGAAGAAGCGAGCATCTGACTCCCAAATTGCTAAATTACCGGTGAAAGGTTTTCGCTTTACGGCAGGGTCGAGCTGATTACACCACCGGAGACGGCAGGACTTTCCCGATCGGCCTGAGATTCCTCGGGCAATCAAGCTCCAATTCCTCGGCCCAAATCTCTGTACAAGCTGACTCAGTACTGCATCCTCTTCGGGCGACCAGGGCCCTTTCACTCTATCCCTTCCCGCCTTTCCCCCGCCGCTGCTCCCACTGCCGCTGCCCTCACCTCCAGCCTCCATAGTTACCTCATCTCCGCTTGTAGCTTCGATAGCGCAATCAGTTGGGCCAGAGTCTACTTCGGCGACATTCCGGTCGGCTGTGTCCATTTCAATTTCCATACTCCGCGGGATGCTTTGTTTGGGAATCCCCCACCCTACTGTAACCGCAACGTTTATCCTTCACTTCACGCGAACAGACGAGCTTCCCCTATATTTAATAAGTCCATTTCTTTCTTTTGATAATATTAGTCCTCAGACTTTATTTTTATTTGCACTTCTCCCCATTCCAGCTAGTTTTATCACTCCATTAAGGGGACAGAATCGAACTCTTTGTTAAAAAGCAAGTGGCATATTGCATTACGTAGTATAGGCCGATAAAAAAAGAATGTTGGATCAAATTTTCGATAAGACCGGTCCGATTAGGACCGAGACCGAGCGGACAGATTTTTTTCTTCAAGGTCGGTCTCGACCTCGATTTTTCCCCTGAAAGCCCGTTTGGGACTGACCCGGACCGAATGAATGTAGATTTGAGATTTTCATAATACCACCCTGAAAAAAATGTGGATTTTGAAGGTTTTCTATTTCTATAAAAACTGCATTCTGATAAATTTACTAAAGAATATCATAAGCTCATAGTGTTTTTTTTAGAGATAAACTATTCTTTTGCCATTTACTAAAAAATACCGTGAACTCATAGATTTTTTTTTGTGCAGATTCAGTCCAAGACCGAGACCGGCCCGAGTCAAGAAAGACCGACTCGGGCGGGCTTTTTTTGGCCAAGGTTAGTCTCCATCTCAGTCTTCCATAAGGCAAAACCAAAATCTCAGTATCGGTCTTGCCTTCAAAACCGGCCCGGCCAGCCCATGATCACCCCTAATGTAGTATATTATATGTGAAATATTCCTTTCGTCTTTAGCTGAATTCATGGTTATTTCTTCTTTTTTTCTCCACGCTATTCAATTAATTAACAAAGGAATAATGTATATGGTAGTAGGCATTGACTATTGTAATACATTCTGTTGAACATCAAGAATCCAAGATCCTCAGTATATTGGCAGAGGCATACCCCATAAGCAATTACAATTACAGATATTCCTTCTACTAATGAGAAACAAGGACTAACTAAAGCAGTTAAAATGGGAATTAGGCAAAAAGAAGGAACTAGTTAGAAGAAAACGCCTCAATCAAGAATCCAACTCGAACTCAAGATCAGAAATGTACCGTTAACTGTTAGTTCTCAGTGTTGCAATTCGGAGGATTTGTACAGCTTCTTGAACTCTTCACTGTAATGTTGATACGTTCATTATCATGATCGAGTTCATTCATCAAATGAAAGCAACTGCAGAAAAAGGATGATTTTTCAATTTACCTGGGCTCACGACGCTTGTGTGCGTAGTTACAGTCTTCATAGCCATCATATTATTTACACCTGGGTAACAAAATCGATCAATAAATCTACATAGCAGAAGAAGGATTACGGAACAGTTGGGATAGGAAAAAGACCTTGGATCTGCACATCTTCCTCGGAAAGAATTTCTGTCACGGTCGCTGAATGTTCTGACATGAAATGATCCACTCCGTGATTGTTCTCCATTGAAGAGAATCTGCACATTCGTTGTTAGTTAGAACTGTGCGGATGGATCAATGAGAAGAAAAAAATGTGAATCGGAGCATACCCCATAATGTTTTCCTTCATTGGTTGGCACGAATAATCAAAAGCTTCAGAATCGAGATCCAAATCAACCAATAACTCAGAAAACGAAAAATTAGCTCCTAGTGCCTCTACGAAATCCAGATCGAAAATATCAATATCCTTATCGGATTCTGAGGTCGAGGTACTATCAGAACTGTCTTTCTCAACATTCTCATGCACTTCCGATTCATCAAAATTCAACCTTCCTTTGACATGATCGCACCTCGGGGTATCTTTTGCAGGCGAGGAAGAGATGCACCGACTTCTCTCAATGGTGTAAGAAGCCATCTGCTTAAAAGGGCTCACAGTGATCTTCTCGTAGGAGACAACAGTGCAGTGAGAGGGAGTAGTTTCTTGTGGAGGCGTTGCTGGGGACTTTGTTGGGGTCGATTCCAGAGGCGGATAAAACAAACGTTTTGCAATGCTTGATCCTTGTGCTAATGGAACATTAGTTGGGGTTTTGTTAGGTTTAGAAGCAGCAGACTGGCTAGTGTTTTCTTGATTGGTGCATGATCCATTTGATTGGATTGCTGTCCCTGAAGCTACAACAGACCGCGAATAATGAGACAAGACATGGAAACATTGAACAAGGTTTGGTTTTTTGTTTTAGGAACTTACTATTGATTGAAGATTTCTTAGAGGATGATGCCGCACGAGGTTTCTTTGCAACAGAAGGTGCGTTGGTGACAGTGATAGGGTGCTTTCTCTTGCTTGAGGACGGCTGAGCTGTTAGACATGAAGGTGTGGTCAGAGGAGCCGTAATGGTGTTGGATTCCATGGATGGTGGCCTTATATAAGGTGTAGTTGCTGCAGCAAAGCCTGGCAGTAAAAAGAAAATAGATTTGAGTAGTTTTGCAAAGATTAACTTTTGCAAGTTTTGATTTGGAAATAAAGACGAGCATTACAATATGATTGGATTTTGATAGCATTTCAAAGAGATATCAATAACAACGCTATCAGCATAATTCCATGATGAATGGATGAGTTATCGATCTTCACCTTTTAACTTGAAGATTAAATTTTTGATAAACTGATGATCTGGTTACTACAAATATCTCAAATACTCAATCTACTGGAAATCAAGAATCATGCAACATCAACAAGGCAATTCTGGTTCTAACTTCTAACCAATGCATTACCATCTTCAGCATTATGAAATCGATTGAAGAACAACCAAGCAGAAGCAAATACCTCAATTTCTACCTTAAATGATCTAAATCTAAAATTCTTAATGCTATATTTCATAGAATCTATGGCACACCTCAGCAAGTAGTTCCCAGAAAGAAAACACCGGTAACATGGTGTGAACATTGAAGAATCTGACCTGTTTGTGATGTCCTCCGAGGATCCGATTGAGGGTACGTGACTACTGATTTCGTGATTGAAGTCTGAATTGCAGAATTGGGGAGGCTGGGACCAGCATTGTACGCGTTCATGGCGCTTTGCATACCCTGCAACAGCGTCTGGATCCTCCATTTCTCCTGGTCGAGACGTATCCTCTCCTGCTCTATCATCACCTTTCCCTCCTTCAAGTTTATATACTCGTTCAGCATTGCACCCAAGCTGAGCAATCCCCTCGGCGCCTATCAATTGACATAATCAGATCTTTGTATCATGACGCTTCATCAGAAAAATTAAACCCTATGAACTATTGCATATGCATTGAATTAAAGAGAATGGAAACGTAGGGAGAGAACAGGAAGTGGAAAATACATCATTGACAGGAGATTTGGCTATGAGGGAAGATGCTTCGGTACGAAAAGCGGAGCGGCTCTGAGTGTAGTTGTTATCGGAGAGGTAGCGGTCTACAATGAAGGCGATCTGGGCTGGAGTAACCTTGCCTCTGCCGATGCTATCGGATTTCTTCGATCTTACTTGCCTCCCCATTCGATTGATCTGGTAGGGCGACGGAAGGAGCTATCGAGATCGTGAAGTTGCTTCGCTCGCTTAAACAGGAAGAAGATGAGAGAGGAACGGTAATAGTGCCCAGAAAAGACGCGCGAGATTTTTGAAATATCTCCCTCGCTGCTGATTTTTTAAAATTTTGGCGGTTAACATGTTTTATTTGATTATTTCTACATTTCTTTCCCTCGCAACTAATTTCGTGAAGTTTGACTGACCTATTGACGTTGACACGTTGTAAGTCAGAGAAGTCAAACATTGTAAAAGTGTTCAACTTGAAAGTCTTCATCGTTGACGAGTTCGGTCTCCTCCGTTATACTTTCATACTTTCGCCTAACTCGGAATAGCAGTGGCCTTAATCGTTAACGTGAAAGTCTCCTCCAGTATCCATTGCTAAAGGAAATTTACCAGTTGTCCGGAAATATTTAACGTTTTAAGTCCGAGCAACTGTTCCGGAAAATTACCAGTTGTCCTGTTGTCATCGCTTTAATCCAGAAAATGAGAAATTTATGTTGTACTTACAAGTCCGAGCAACTGTTCTCACTAGCCCAACTCAATCCAGTTTAACTAGTCTTGTTGTCCTCGCTCAATCCAAAAAAGTAGATTTGAGTCCAAAAAAATGAGGAATTTAGAGCAACTGTCTCATTAACCCAACTCAGTTTGACTAGTTTCTTATTGTTCTCACTTTAATCCATAAAATGAGAAATTAATGTTTGACATGAGTAATATATCTCTGCTTATATGAGTTTCAAATTATTTATTTCTATCTGATGTGGGACAGGGTATCATAAAATATGACGAAAACGGGTAAGATAAGCATAAAATATAAATAAAAGAATATAAATTATTGAGGCTGTGAGGGTAGATTCAATGGTTTCACACATTCTATTCCTTCAAAAGTGTAGATTTGAACCACAGCAGTAGTGGATTGATCAAGCAAAGAAACAGACAATTGAACAACACAGCCACCTTAAATATATACAGAATGGCAGACAGCACAAAGCTTCGACTTGCGTCCCAAGTTACCATATCCACTTGCAGATTTATCTTCAAAAAAATACCAATCCATCTCATCCGAGGAATTTCTTCAATGATCCGATGCGATACCAAAAAAATGAACAAATAAACGAATCACGCTATAATTCCTGTGCAACCAATACATTACCATCTACTACTCTATTCCCTGATCTACCCATTCACCATCACTGCACAAAACTTCATCTGCAACATTTCAAACCCGAAAAGCATCCATCTTTCTTCATTTCAATGCTTCATCATCATCGAGTTTAACCAAAAGCATCTTCGTTTGCAGTTTTCACCTATCGTTGCAACTTCGCTCTTCTCAGAATCTGCTCTGAATCGTTCCTCACAATCTGCTCCTCTGTATTGTTGCAGACACACCCAGGAAAAGGATTCGCGTAAAAATTCTCCTCTAACCTCGGCGTCTCTCCTTTTACTCTCAAGTACGGCGCCCCGAGCCTATCTTCATGCAGTTTCCTGACCTCCAAGGAGAAATCATCCCATGTTAAGCTGCCTTCATCGAGTTGATCGATCAATTTGACATAATTTTGCCTGAAATACACAAAACATAGTTAGATTATCATAACAGAAACATCAATCGACGAACAAAGACACTACAAACATAATTAACTACCTGTCGGGATTTATGGTTTTCCTAAATCCTTCGAATCTCCGATGACCTTGTACCGCCTTTGCCATGTTGCCATCGTAAGTGTACACAAACACATCGCTCTCAAGCGCCACGATATAGTCCAACGCGGCAAGTCGGTTTTGGTATAACTTGAAGGGCTCTAACTCTTCCTCGGTGGCAAGGGTAGAATGGGAAAAGACATTCGGGAACTCAACGCGAAGAGCATCAATGCTATTGCTGCCATATATTTCTCCTGCGACAATGTAGATTGTTGTAGTGGAAGGGTACCCCATAGCCTTGAGGAACATGGCCGCTTCTCTAGGGGACATAGGGCAGCCGCCTTGCAGCCGTCTCTCGATGCTGTCTATTTCCTTTTCCTTCCAATGCTTGACGCTATACCGCATATCTTTGAGCTCCTTCGCCTCTGGGGTGGTTAGATTGTGGCTGCACCCTGTGAATGCCAACATGTCCTTCTCGTATCTGCAACAAAAACAAGAACATACCCAAACTATGGTTAGTAATAGGGGTGATAAAAAAAGACTGTTGGACCGAATTCCCGACAAGACCGAACTGAGATCGGTCCGAGACCGAGCGGACAGTTTTTATTCTTCAAGGTCGGTCTCGGGTTTTTTTCTTCCCGAAATCCCGTTTAGGACCGTCCTGAACCGAAGAAATGTGGATTTGGGATTTTCATAATAACACAACGAAAGAAATGTGAATTTTGGAGATTTTCTATCTCTATAAAAGCTGCATAAATTTACTAAAGAATAATTGTGAGCTCATAGTTTTTTTTAGAGGTAAACTATCATTTCGCCTTTTACTAAAAAATACCGTGAGCTCATAGTTTTTTGTTTTTTTTTGTAGATTCGATCCAGGACCGAGACCGGTCCGAGTCAAAAAAGACCGATTCGGTCGAGTTTTTTTGGGCCGAGGTTGGTCTCGGTCCTCCTGAAGGCAAGACCAAAATTTCGGTTTCGGTCTCGGTCTTGCCTTCAGGACCGGAGCGGCCCACCCATGATCAGACCTAGTTAGTAATGTGTTTAGATTAAGGATTTTATTGGGTAAACAGCAGAATTTTGGGGGTCACCTTAAATGCAGAGCAATGTAGGGCTGTCTGTTCTTCCTAAGTCTGTTGACCAGTCGCTGCCCCAAATCTTCGATATCCTTGGAATATTTAAGAGCTTTGTAGTTGGCCCGGCACCGGAGTTTCTGAATGTGGCCTGGGAGGTCGTTTGCTAATCGGGAATCGGTGTGGGTGAACTTTACGACTTTGTGTTGCTTCAAGTGTGGAATCATTTCTCTTCGATAATAACTAGCCTGTAAAATCATGATTCAATTTACCATCACATCTTCTGAAATCGAACAAGGAACAAGAATAGAAGAGGCAGTGCTGACCTTGGACCATGAAACAGGAGCCTTCATCAAAAGTTGCTTCTTCATGTATTTAGGTGGCAAGTACTCGACTATCTCGATATCTTCTTTCAACACTTCGATGAAATGCCTCCAATTGAATATATCTTTGAAACCACTGCACAACGGGAGATTGAATCTTCAATGATAAGTTCATCAATAGAATTGTATTAAGTTTTGAAAGTAATAAAGAGTATAGAAATCAACCTGGGATCCATCCAAAATGATTCGTGATCGAGAGAAGGAAGAACCAATGTGGCGTCCATAATCTTTGCAACCGCAACCATATCGCAAATCTGATCAAATGTAAAGCTCAATCTTGTTAATTACAAAATATATAACATAACGATGAGGAAATAAGAGATTGATTGGAACTTACTCCAGTCCTCATCTGATTTAACCCTCCATTTGCGTGAACTAAAAGATAACCATTTGTCTTTGAACCCGATTCTGGAAAAGAAAATTTGAAATCGTTAGTTACAATCACGAGATTCGTAGCCAAAGAGGTTGCAAAAACAATGTTTTTTTCCTAACTTCTTTTGTTCTTGGAGCTTGCAGCAATGCACTGCTGGAAATTGTCGCTGTTCGGCTTCATCCATATCTCCGGAATCTGCAGATCAGACAGACATTCATAGGATAATAAGACATGACGATGATGATAATCGAAAAATGAAGCGATCGAGCAAATGAAGGAATAAACCCAGATATGTAGTGGTAAAAAAACTGGAAATTTCTGGCACAGTACCATCAAATGTGAATCGAGAATTGGACATTTTAGGTTAAGACGGCAGACAAGAACATAATAATAATAAGTTTAGAACACAGCTAATGTCATACCAACGGTTTCATTCTCAGAATCCGAAAACGACAACAGCAATGATCTGTTTTTGTTTTCATTATAATAAGATCGTGTCCATACTCTGATACTGTTTCTAGGTGGGGGCGAAAAAAGCAATTTAATTAAATAATTGAGAAAGTGGTGAGTCAGAAGAAACCGTTGGTTACGGAACTCACCGGCAACTTTTCAAGAACGCGTTTACGTTTGGGCACGGCGGCGTCTTCGTCCTCCGTCACGCTCTGGGCGGTCATAGATCGACCGTGTGGGAAGGTCTGCATCTTCAGCAGACCGTTTTTCTCCACGGTCGGATGGTGAATGTCGGCGACATAGTTGCTTAAAACTGAAATCTTTAGGAATAGAGATACGACCACCGTCGCGATTAGCAGACCTAGGATCCGGCGGCCGAGGTTCCGTCGCCATCGCTCCGTCATCCCCTCCGTCCAATGGATGGCGTCCTCAATTTTTAATAGCCACGCCTCCGGAACAGCCGGAAAGAATTTGCGGCGAAGAGGCGCGTATCTGATGGCGGCGAAGTGATTGTGGTGGCTGTGATGTCCGACATGGTGGAGGATATGGGACCCGCATAAAGAGACGTTGCCACTGGGTTGACTGACGTTGCAACCTATGTACTCCTCATCGTCGATCCTGTCTGGGTCCGCGGGGTCCGCCACGCGCCGCCTGGTGGCAATAGGGCCGTGCCTCGGGCTTCCGTTGCATGAGGTTGATGTGGGGACACTAGACGATAACATGGCCCGGACCAACAAGGGAGAGAAACAGTTCCTTGTTCGTTGATGTTCCTCCTCTGTTTCTGCTTTCTCCCTTGGCAGGAAACGAGAACCAGAGGAAAATGCAGCAGAGAGGAAAGGTCGAGAGGAATGAAACAGAGGAGGAAGGACGGAGAATGTGAGACGATAACTTTCTGAGGAATTTCTGTGTCTGATTTATATGAAGAAGAAGAAGAAGAATGGAGTCATGGCTGCTGATACATCAAATCAATGTTAAGGGTGGTTCCGAGATCTCTCTGTCTCCTCTTCTCTGAGAAAAAAAGGAGAAATGTAAGAGGAGAACTTAGAAAGTTAGAAGGAGAATTGGATTACGAATGCACAATTTTGCCCCTTTGTGATTTTTTTCTTCTTCTTCCGTGATCTATTTTCTTTAAAGGAAATATATAGATATGGAAAATTAAATTTTATTATTTTTGAGTATATATATATAATAATAATTATAAAAAAAAACAAAAGTTTTTTTTTTTAAGAACCTTCAATTTTCTTTAAAGAATTTTGTAACTAGAAATTCTCTTTACATAATCAAACTCCTCACCTTTTTATTTATAATATTTTTGTTTTGCCTTTTTCCAATTATATATCTATATTGAGAGAGATTATGGTCTCATAAATATTAAATTTTAGGATCGGTGGAAAATACAAAGAATATTTTTTCCAATTGAACTACGATTTTTCTTATAATTTTTTTGGCCAAATACGATTTTTCTTATAGATCAGTAAGGAAGTCTCCAAATGTCGAGATAACCCATGGTTGTATAACAATTTGACCATTCATAATTTTATTGGAGAAAAACTTTATAAACTTGAATAAGTCCATTGTATTCTTTTGCCTATTTTCATGTGATAAATATATACTAAAATTACAGTTTTTTTTTATAAATTCAATATCATCACTTAAATAATTTGTAAGATTTCACCTTGATGTTTGCATTCGAGAAGTTTACTCCTTATTTCAGATGATGGGGAGCTAAAATAAAAATTAAATTAACTAATATCTCTAATCTGTTCTTATTAAAAATTTAAGTAACTTTATTTTTCAAATTTATAAGATTTATAAATTATATTATAATAGTATTAATGAGAAAGTATTTGTTTTTCTTCTTCTTCTTATAGTATATATCTATATTATTACAAAGGCTATATATTGAATACAAAATTTACAAATATTTATAGAAACTCATCAACAATAAATCTTTGATTGACTTTTTCAATTGTATATTTATTATTTTATTAATATAAAAAAAAATACAAAAAATCATGCTATAGTCATAATTCAATGTGAAGTGTGAACCATCGAAATCGTCATTGAATATATACATATATATCATGTTCAATCAAAATTACATATATGTATATATACTTCAATTTAAAAGATATTATTTTGGCAAAACACGCTTCATTTTTGCATTTTCAAAAAGTGTGAATGAAAAAAAAAAAAAAAAAAAAGGATAAACTTAGCAACAAGGATTAACTATTGCATGCTTATTGATTATAGTTATTATTTACAGCTTTTCTGTTTATTAATTTACTTTTTACAAACTAAAACTAATAATTTGATAATATTATGGATACCCTAATTCTCAGGTAACAAAACTACCTTATTATTTTTTCTCTCTTTATTTGTTTCTTCGTATTATTCCTATGAATTATCATTTAATTATATGAGTATTTTATATACATTGTTAATCTATCAAATAAAAAATGAACACTTCTTTATATTTGATTATCCGATCCTCACAATTATGTTACATCAAATCTACAACCCAAAATGCACGTTTCATTGTGTATTTGGGTGATTAGTTTAGGCGTAAGGAAGCAATCAGAACCATAATTTATGCACTTAATACACATACAAACTTGATTATAAATCGTGTATTCAATGGAAAATAATATATATATATATATATATGTTATTTTCTCAAACTGAAGACAAAATTTCCAATAAATGTATATATATCATTAATATAGACATATGTACAAGAAAAGGAAGAACAAATAAGACTCCATAAGTATATATAATTTTGGACTAAAAACGTTTCGGTCAAATACATCTTATTCTCTTGCCTTATTTAACGGGATAATTGCGCTCAATTTAATCTCATCACTTAAAATGACTTGAAAATATTTTCAAACTTGACCATATTCATTTTACATAATTGGATGCTTAATTTTTAAAACAATATTATCTTACAAAATGATTGGTAAATTTGTTATTTATGTTTGTTTCCATCTTGGAATTCACAAAAACTGTGTATATAACTTAGAAAATTTTCAGCTACATCTTTGAGTCCAAACCAATTACACGACTCAACAAAATAATAAATTTATATTTATTTTAACAATTTAATAAATATAAGAGAATTTAAGTTTAATATTGAATATATTACTTCCATCCTCTCAAGTAAATATAATAATTGAGCATAAACTATTATGGTGTCGAATAGAAAATCTACATAAGCGAGAGTTTTTTTTTTTTTAAATTCCAGGATAGTACTAAGCGACAATAATGGGAATATAGGAATAGGAGTGATAAAGATGATTATTGTTTGGTCTCAAGTCTCCTAATTTGCTACGGCTCTCCATGAATTAGAAAATAATAAGTAATTAGGCTATTTAATTAGAAAACAAATATTAGAAATAATCTTTAATGAATTATAATTAGCTTACTGCACACAAAGCAATTATTAAGTGAAAGGAATTATTAATTTTGGACATGATAGAATAAAAAAAGGGCTAAATATTAAACATGTAACTAAAATTCATATGATTTGATAATTAAGTAGGTGAATTTTGTTCTAGAAACAAATAGGTAATCATTATTTTTATGAATAAATGTAAATATTTATTTAATTTTACTTTAAAAAAATAAAATTTGTTGTCTGTTTATCACGTGTTTATCATGATGTACGAATTTAACTATTTTTTTAGAACTTAAGATGTCTAAACTATTAGGCAGACATACCCGAATGATTTAAAATAAAATTACAATATTCTATTTTTTTTTAAAATGAAAAGTTAAACAAATTTTTTTTTTTTATTTTTAACTATCTATTTACTTTTCAAACAAGTTTAACTACTCAATTGTTGAACCGTATAAATTTCATTGAACTGCTAGAAAATAATTCCTTTTCTCTATATGAAGTATGAACAGCAATGAAGATTACAACTAGAAAACAAGTGACTCAGACTGACTCTCCGCCATTTCCGCAGTGAAGGATCGGGTCCAATTCATGTTCAAACTTCAAGCTAAGATTTTATTTTATTTAATTATTTATTACGGGAGAATTCAAATCAAAACTCATTTTAATTTAATTTCTGTGATTTATTAGGATGAAAAGAACTCCAATATGAATATCATAAGGGTTAAACATTAATAATACTAATGATTTTGTTTGTTATAGACACAAATACAACCATTGTACATTGGAACGTTCCTCGATCCTCTCGTTGATCGACCCGACAAACACTTCTCCTAACTAGATTCTGGCCGGTTCAGCATGGATTCACCGCCACGCGTACCCGTCAGGTCTGAAACTTTGTCAACTGCCACGCGTCGGCCAACGGCGTCGTCTAGCATCATCTGTCGTGTTACCAGAGGATTACGTTCAACAGCATGAGAATCTACTGAGTTCGGAACGTTGAGTCGCATTGATCCGCTGTTCCCGCGTTGAAAAGGCTTTTCTACGAAGACGGTGAGATCCAACGGCTACGGATGTCGACTCCTGATTGTGTGGACGTTGGGCTGGAGTTTAGACGGTTCAGATTAGGAGAGAGAAGACAGTGAAAGTGTGCGGCGGTGCCAATCATGTGAGTTGGAGTGGGACCAGATCATCAAACGCCGCGTTGCCATCCTTTCGTATTTATTGATGATTGGCGAATATTTTTGTACTCTTATAATATAATATTTATTATTGGAGAGAACGTACGGAATACATTGATGTTATAACTTAGAAGGAAAAAAAAGTTATTTTATTTCATAATCATGTTTTTATTAAATGTATATTGATATATTAAAGTTTGATTGATAAAAAATAGTACTATGTTAACATGTACTTTATGTTGACAAAAAAAAAGTACTTTATCATGGACATATGGGTGACATCGAGTACCGATTTCCGAATACAACAACCCGTGATACAGGAAGACAGAACCGAAGAAACAACGGTGGCGAGCTGGATTGATCACGGAGGTCGATGATGGAATGGATAGGTGGTTCGCCTGGCAGTAGGACAGACGAATGTAAAGGAAGTTCTCCAAGTTCCGATCCACCGAACCATGCAGGGGATGTCCTAAGGTGGTCATTCACAAGGGATGGGAGGAACGGTCAAGTCGGTCTACCATAGACTCCGGGAGAGGGGATGTCCTAAGGTGGCCATTTACAATTATTATTTTTTAGTTTAATTATTTACCCTTACTCAAATACTTTCTCCTTCCGATCTGTTTCTTGTAGAAATTCACATTATATATATAATTAATTTAATTTAATGTCTGCACCATAGCCGATCCACAGTGTACCAGTTCAATCCACAGTTGACAATCTCTTCAATACGCATAAACGAAGAAACACAAATCATCATAACAAATACAGAATCTGATCCGAACCATCATCCTATACGTAAACAAGAACGAACAATACTTCATCAATCACAGCTTCAACCACTCCAAGGATAGTAATCCTTGAGATAAACCTCCCTGCTGTATCCAATGATATAGAAGCTGAAGCTGCGGTTTCTGTGGCTCATGGTGACTCGGGTCATTGGCACCACAGAGATTGTGTGCTTCTCGCATATGACTCGAGCAGTGGGTGAAACAGGAGACCGTTCTGCAATGACTTCAGATGAGAACTTGTTGAGGAAGTAAGAGTCTGCAAAGAAGGCAGGGGTGCACTGATATGCTTGTGGGTTGCACAGTTGGACACCTCTAGCTCGGGGGAACACCTCGTCTGGAACAGATGCTGCTCCACTCCTGGCACGCACTTTACGAGTTGATAGAATTCTCCTACAAAGGATCAATAATCAATGTGGGACTCTAACAAAAAATCAGTCAGTAATAAACTTACCACTTAACAATGGCGATACTGCGGGAAAGAAGAGACCCGCTTCCATGACATGTTCCACATTTGATAAGTCCGCGCGATCCACTAGTTGTACATGGGATCTGCCCCTTCCCATTGCATTTCAAACAGTTGCAGGAATCACCAAGCAAATGTGCATGCACTATTTAAATTCGGAAACTTGGGAAGGAAATCCTGCCAATCGTGAAAACTTAAGGCTTGAAGTTCAACTGAAACAAATTGACGAAATTGGGTTTTGAGACTATAATGATCTCTCTGTCTATGTATTGTTGAAAAAGAGCTTACTTGGAGTCAGACCCATCTCTATGAGCAATCAAACCTCTCCCATGGCAACCAGAGCACTCAGTCATAAGATTTTCTTTATACTATCCAGGTTCTTGATCAGCATTACATGTCTGACAAACACGATCTCCTCGTCCATCACAACCTTCAAGAAAATAAATAAAACTTAAGTAACTCAACAGTCGTTTGTTGACTGGATCCATATAAATGACAAACTGTAGATTGTCAGAAGCCAAACCTGAACATTTCTCAATAGTATAGTTTGGGATTAGGAATTTTTTCAAAAAGTAACTACTTTCGAAAAAATATTTAAAAAAGTGTATATCGAAAAAAAATATTTAGAAAAGTATTCATAAGCGCGTCGCGCCTATTGAATAGGCGCATCCCTAGGGTGCGCCTATTCCAATAGGCGCATCCCTAGGGTGCGCCTATACTACATAATTTTTTTTTTTTTTTAAATTTTTTTCGAAGGTGCAATGATACCGAAAACAAAATTTTCGAAGGTCGAAAACTGAAATAACAAAAGATATCGAATATCCGGGACAAAAATATATTTTGTATCAAAATAATCGATTTATTTTGTCATGGGAGCATAACGGTGCTCAACCAAACCTAGGAACTTGCTTTGTTGGGAGACAAGTAATGGGGGTATTACTTGATATTGTTATTATTTAATTTTCCAATGTATGAAGGAAGAGGGATAGTGATTTTTATTAGAAAATTAATTAATTAATAATAATAAATATTTCTTTTGGTCGAAAATAATATATATAAATAAATAAATAGAAAGTTTGTTGCCAAAAGAAATATTTATTATTATTTTCGACCTAGGAACTTGCTTTGTTGGGAGACAAGACAAGGGGTATTACTTGATATTGTTATTATTTAATTTTCCAATGTATGAAGGAAGAGGGATAGTGATTTTTATTAGAAAATTAATTAATTAATAATAATAAATATTTCTTTTGGTCGAAAATAATATATATAAATAAATAAATAGAAAGTTTGTTGCCAAAAGAAATATTTATTATTATTTTCGACCTAGGAACTTGCTTTGTTGGGAGACAAGACAATGGGTATTACTTGTCTCCCAACAAAGCAAGTTCCTAGGTTTGGTTGAGCACCGTTATGCTCCCATGACAAAATAAATAGATTATTTTGATACAAAATATATTTTTGTCCCGGATATTCGATATCTTTTGTTATTTCAGTTTCCGACCTTCGAAAATTTTGTTTTCGGTATCATTGCACCTTCGAAAAAAATTTAAAAAAATAAATAAATTATGTAGTATAGGCGCGACGCGCGTATGAATACTTTTCTAAATATTTTTTTTCGATATACACTTTTTTAAATATTTTTTCGAAAGTAGTTACTTTTTGAAAAAATTCTGGGATTAGTGTCCTTATTTCCTTGTTAGGTATGACACTACTGAAAATCTACCATTTACCGATGAAAACATAATTTTATCGGTAGAATTTCGTCAGTAATTCTTAATTTACTAACAAAATATTATTTTTTTTGGTAAAAAATTATTTCACCGATAATATTAAATTTCATTGGCAAAATATATTTTTATCGACAAAATCCAAATTTTTCGCCGGTAAAATCTCGCGTATTTTCCGACGAAATGTAAACTAAATTTCTTGTTCTTCTAAATATTTTTTGTATATATAATATTTGATTATTCTTCTATTTGTAAATTTATATTTAAAAAAAAAAAATTATATTATTTTTTAAAAAAAGATTTATATTTTGACCGACGGATTGAGTTTCGTCGGCAAAACCCTATTACCGACCAAATATATTTTGTTGGCAAAAACATATTTACCGACACAATATTTTACCACGAAATCGATTGTCAGCAATTTTTTTTTTTAACGAAAATGTTTACGACAATTCCGTCAGTAAAAAAAATATTTTTATCAACGAAAAATTTGTACCATTTTTCGTCGGTAAACTTTCCCCGACGATTTGTTACCGACAAAAATATGTCTTTACCAACGAAAATTATTTTTGCCGACAGAATTACACCTTTTACCGACGAAATAATTTCGTCGGTAACAGTCGAATTTTCAGTAGTGTGAATAGGACAGGAAACTCAGACCGGAGATCCAATTCCCATACCCCGAACTCAGGGCCATTGTCCTTTTTCTAAAAGTTGGCACCACGGAAGGGCTCAGTTTCTTTTACAGTTTCCCTCTCTTCTATAAAAGTGTCTAAAGTTCCCACATAGACATTGCAGTCTTCTATAGCATGAATGTTGCATGTACGAGCAGGGCGGCTTCCCCAGCAGCAGCGGTGGCTAACATGATCGATGAGCAACTCACGTATCTCTACCACATCGAGAACTTGCCTACATGGCAGATGATTCTGTCAGGTAAAAAGTATACAAAACCCAAAGAAGGGTCGTCTTGGAGTTGTAGGTTGATTCTAGGACTGTGAAAATTAAAAAGATCTGTAATATCACTATGATTTTCTATATATTATCTTCTCTTGAGTAGTTCAAGTTCGATCATCTGTATGATGTTTCCTTTCTTAAGCAAGATAAGCGCAGCAAGGTTTAACTAAAACTAAAGGCAAATCTTTCTGCAAGTTAAAATTGCTCGCACGTAGATAGATCAACAGGGATGACCTAAGAGTAGTGGAAGAATCAAGCATTGCAAAATTACCGTTGGGGTCCGCCTCAGGCGAGCTGACTAAGGCAGCATGGATCGACGGTGGGTAGCGATCGGAGAAAGCAACAGCAGATCGAAATTCATCAACGCTGACTTCAGTTCCGGCCAAAGAAGTGGTGGGGATGGGCGAATCATTCCTGACGTGCTGGTACGAACTCGACCTGTCGCTCTCTTTGTCTCCCAATTCGCTCCTTTTCTCTGCAATTCCACACCGTACGTCGAATGCTAAACCGTTTTTGATAGATTTCTGTGAAGAAGAAGGATAGATCGAAGGGTATACCGTACCTGGAAGCAAAGGTTCCTCCATTTTCGGGTCAGAGGAAGAGTTGTGAAGGAAGAAGTGTGGATATTGAATGATAGTTGGATAACCAGATATAAGCGAGGAAAATTTATTCTGGGAAGGAACGAAATACAGATAATAGTTTCAAGATATATCAAATCGAGTTCAGATTTTGATTTCTATTCGGTGATGGGTCCACGACACGGCCACGCTATGCAACAACGGAATTTGATTTTGGCGGGGTTGACTTCTTGTTATTCGATCGAGTCGTAAATAGCAACTTCCTATGACAATCTCGAACTGCAACTGTATTAACTGTATTTCATACTGTCACACTTCATAAAATTATACCAATAAACAGGAAAAATTGAAACTTTTGAGCCTAGAAAACATTAGCCTAACCTATGAAGAAAAAACATTAAAATAAAGAACAGAGGAAGTTATTGTGAAAAATATCTTTCTGAATTCTCAACTTCCTTCATCTACAGAATTATTGTAGATTTCATGCTTCATCAATGGAGTAGAAACACAGAAAATAACAGAAATCGGAGGGCGAAGGCGATTGGCGGCCAAATGAGGAAGATCGCAAGAAGTATGTTATGGAAGAGCGATCTGACAGTGAAGGTGAAACAAGTGCCTGTCCGCTCTTGTGAACTCCGAAGTCCGACCATTGACTTTACAGAGGAAAGAACAGAAACGGTTAAAAATTTATCCAAACTGAAACTATAGAGATCTTCCTGTAAATAAAAGAGAATGGAGGACCAAAACCATCTTGATCAAACATCGGATGATCGTAAGCATCTCTCTCTCGGCCACTCGTCTCGATCATCGCAGAGTTCTTCCCTTCACCCTCTTCTGTACTCCTCGCATCCGATTCTCTGTCGCTGTTCCCGAATCCAAAAGGCCTCCATCTCTTCAAGAAGTTTCTTGATTCCCTTCAGTTTTTTTTTTCAATTCTCCTTCATCTGCAACTTCGATCGCTACGTATCAGCTTCAAGATGCCCTTTTCTGTTCCTGGATTCTGACCGCGTTATTCAATCTGATATTTTTGGACTTGTCTGTCCACAAGTTGATGAAAAGGAGTATATGGTAAGGAAGTTTTGTGCAAATGGTTCCGTGGAGTGGTGTCAGCTGTTGCTTAGGCGCTGCCGCTCTCTACCTCCTTGGCAGAAGCAGCGGAAGGTACTTCCTCATTTACTAATGAACCCTAACATTAGCAGATATTAGTTATGTTGACTGTCTTGCATTCTCTGTAGTTGGAGTGATATACCAATTGCTGAGTTCAATAGTACTTAAACTGATCACATGAATCAGCCATGAATTTGTCCTTGTGAACTGTTCTTGAACGTGTGCTTGCGCTTTACTTGGTTGCAGGGACGCAGAAGCTTTGAAAACTGTTTTTCGGGTCAACCAGTTGAAGGAATTGGGTATGCTTACTTCCTCCTATTGGAAGAGAGAATCTGTTATCGTTAACTCCACAATTATCATCACCAACAGAAGACACACTAGGATGACTAAACCAGAAAATAATCTGAGTGGGGGAAAGAATTAGAGTAGGTTTAAACAATTAAACTAAAAAAAATCAGGGGCATATATAAGTTTGTAACGTATATATATATTTTTTTGAAACACTAAAGTCTAAAGGTCCAATTTGTCTTTGATGTATGCAAATAATCCTCTTTATTCTGCTGACTGGTGAATTTTGTGCATCTTTGACATGTTAGCCCAATTACTGGATACCGAAAATAAAGTATTACCTCCGATCGTTACACTCTCTGGAAGGGTGGGTTCGGACATTCCAATTAATTCCGAGTATAGTGGAATTCGAGGTGTAATAGTGGAGGAAACGGTAATTATGTCTTTAAAAGTAATGTGCAGATGTTAACTTACTTCATCCTACAGTTACTCTTTTCTTTCAGATAATGGGTAGTCTAACAATTCTTGTTGACATTTCAACAGGCAGAACAACAATTTTTGAAGCACAATGATGCCGGTTCTTGGATACAAGATTCAGCCTTGATGTTATCCATGAGTAAAGAGGTCCCCTGGTATCTGGTAAGCTATAAATCTGCCCTGTCTCCTTTTCAGCCTATCTGGGGTAAATACCATAGAGAAAGCTGAACTTGTTTTTCAATGTATCTCAAAGGATTGATTCATTACAGACTTTAATACCTACTTTGTATATGCATTAGGATGATGGGACTGGCCGTGTGCATGTAATGGGGGCCAGGGGTGCCTCTGGTTTTGAACTAACTGTTGCAAGTGAAGTGTTTGAAGAGTCTGGACGGTCCCTTGCAAGTGAAGTCTTTCAAGGGCTCAAGGTGTGTGGTGCTCTCTGAAATATCAATGTAAAATCCATATTCTTGTATTTGATTATTGGTGGTATCTTACGTTTTTTTTTACTGCTTAGATGCTTGGTGTGAAAAGGATTGAAAGGGTTCTTCCGATTGGTGCTTCCTTGACAGTTGTAGGTGAGGTATGTATTATATTATTGCTGTTGTTACTTAAATGAGGGGATTCACAATATTGCAATCTGATCATCCAATGTAAGCTGAACCAGAAGTATGTGACAATGTTAAGGCACAATCTATATGTACTGAAAAACTGCATTGGCCTATGAATGTTACAAAATCCTATCTTGAGTGAATATTGTTTTGGAATCTCGTTACAGAGTTCAGTGGTTGAATTATTTGGTTGTATCGGTGGTAATTAGTCATAAATGTTTGCGCAGTACTTGATGATTTATCTATCTGAAAGATGCAGATATATTTTCTGCAACTGGCAACTGATGTCCTTAGAATGCTGCTAATTTCTTCTGTCATTCACTACTTATCTAAGTTTTCCTATTCTGAACAGACTGTTAAAGATGATGTTGGAACTATGCGTGTACAACGGCCTCACAAAGGCCCGTTCTATGTTACTCGTAAATCTATTGACCAACTGATTGCTAATCTTGCAAAACGGGCGAGGTATTTCTTCTCTATTTATTGAGGTTCAAATGTAGTGATGATGTCTTCATGTTGTATATTTATTAATTAGTAATAATTAGCATGTATTATTTGACAGGTGGTACAAGTATGCGTCCATGGGATTTACAGTGATTGGCTTTTGTATAATCGTTAAACGAGCAGTACAGTATTTCTCAGAAAGAAAATGCCGTTGGGAATTACAACAAAGGTGATTTAAATCTGTATAATTTCTTTGGCAGAATTGCATTTTGCTAGTTTCCTTTACCACTATCAGACTGGTTTTTTGCTGTTTTGAACATTTTCTTAGACCTAGAATCTATTTCATATGCAGGGTTCTTGCAGCTGCTGCTGCAAAGAGATCAGGGAAACCTGGTGAAGGTGAAGCTTGCGTCTTATACCTATTGATTTTTCTGAGTTTTCTCTCTCTTATGCTCTCAGAGAGTTATGTTTTTTTAACTATGAAATAAATATGCAGATGAAAATGGATCAGATTGTGCAAAGAGGGATCTATCAATGCCAAATCTTTGTGTGATTTGCCTCGAACAAGAGTACAACTCGGTTTTTGTCCCGTAAGTTGCATATCAACTGTGTTCTTCTGTCCCTGACTAAACAAAACAATAATTACCAAACACTTGAAATTTTGGTTTTGTTGTTAGGTGTGGTCATATGTGCTGTTGCACTGGATGCTCTTCTCATTTGACAGATTGTCCCCTATGCCGGAAGCGGATTGAGCAGGCAGTCAAAACATTCCGACATTGAATTATTTCCCGTGATTTGTGTTCATACGATTACTATAGATGTCTTGATCAATCAAATATCCAATTTCCATTGAAGTTCAGTTTGAGGAAAGGGTTAATAACCAAATAACAAACCGAACTTGGAGGAAAAACCAAACAACAAACTGAATTTTTTTTGTTGACAAACAACAAACCAAACTTTAGAAATTTAGCAAACAACAAACTTACCTCAAATTTTCATTATGTTTGAACGAATTTAATGTTTGAGAGAGTTATTAAGTCGTAATAATCTTTCCTTCAAATATTTCAACTAATGTTGACTTAATAACTTCCTCAAACATTGAAAAATTCGTTCAAGCATAATGAAAATTTGAGGTAGGTTTGTTGATTGCTCACTTTCAAAAGTTTGGTTTGTTATTTGTCAACAAAAAAAGTTCGGCTTGCTGTTTGATTTTTCCTCAAAGTTCGGTTTTTTTTTTTATTATTAACAGGAAATTAAGAAAGAAACATCGTTCTTGTCCGAGAAAAAAAAACACTTGATTGCAAAGCATTGTGTTACATCAACAGAATCTGTGCTCTATATTTGAAATCTATGAATTGATTTTAGCTTGAATTTCCTCAAGTGTTTTTCCCTTCGTCTCTGGCACCACTTGGATCACGAACCAGATACCTAGTGCGTTAATTGCAGCATACAAAATGAAAGTTCCTGCACACACCAATACAATAGAACCTGTAAAACAATCCGCCATATCGACTGTCTTGGATATCGATGGTATCGGTAAAATGTGTAGGCTACAATTACGTACCATACGAACTCCATGTCATGAGATAGTTGAACGTGTAGGACACAACCCACGCCCCGAACCAGTTCACTAACGTTGCAAACCCACCTGCAACTCCTTTGATATTAATTGGAAATATCTGCAATAGTAGTAGTGGTATAGTAGTTAGGGAATATCACCAATTAGATCAACTGTTTTTGTATCAAAATCGAAGGAAGTCATGAAGTACCTCCGACATCACAACCCATGGAACCGCACCCATTCCAATGGAGAATGATGAAATGTAGAGCTGAAAAAAGATTCATAAGCAGATATAATAATGAAGCAAGCATCTGACTGAAATGATAGGGATGATATACATACCAAAATGCCCGTAACAGCTAGAATCGGGACCGCACCGGTTGCTATCTCGTGAGCCTGTTTATAACAGAAAAAACATTCAAGTTCTGAAGAAAATTAGGGTTGATGATGTTGAATAGGTCATGAATTTACCTTGAAATAGAATGAAAGTGCAGCTAGGATACATGCTGTGACCAATCCCGACGCTGAGACCTAATGTTAAGCAAAGTGGTTAATTATAAAAAAATAAACCGAATTTTGAGGAAAAACCAAACAGCAAACCAAACTTTTTTATTTTACAAACAACAAACCAAACTTTTGGAATTAAGTAATCAACAAACCTACCTCAAATTTTCACTATGTTTAAACAAATTTTTCAATGTTTGAGGGAGTTATTAAGTTGTAATACCCTTTCCTTAAAATAGTTCAACTAATGTTGACTTAATAAATCTCTCAAACATTGAAAAATTCGTTTAAACATAATAAAAATTTGAGGTAGGTTTGTTGATTGCTTAATTCCAAAACTTTGGTTTGTTATTTGTTAAAAAAAAAGGTTTAGTTTGCTGTTTTGTTTTTTACAAAGTTCA
Source organism: Chamaenerion angustifolium (assembly GCA_946814005.1). Taxonomy (NCBI): domain Eukaryota; kingdom Viridiplantae; phylum Streptophyta; class Magnoliopsida; order Myrtales; family Onagraceae; genus Chamaenerion; species Chamaenerion angustifolium. The sequence continues at coordinate 32,471,659 of OX328275.1, forward strand.
GTTTGTTATTTGGTAATTAAACATAAGCAAAATCGCGGTTTCGATCAGTTGGACATAAACTTAACGGCTATGATCATCAATGAAGAACAACATAGATATATATATTACTAGTAATAGAGGTTTTCTTCCAGCTTTATCGACCAAAGAAGCTCCAATTGCTGTCACCACCACCTGCAGAAATATACTATGAGTAGTGTCTTCTTTTGCAAGCAAAGATTGCTTAGGCGATACGTAACCTGAACGATAGCATAGGTTATGGTTCCAACACTGGAGGAAAATCCTGGAAATTAAATCAGAGGATATCATTACCGACTGTAACGAGTATAAACGCACGACTCTAATAACACGATGATACTAACCTGCTTGCTCGAAAATATTGCTGGTGTAGAAACAGATTCCATTGATTCCACCAAATTGTTGAAACACCATTAACCCGACTCCAATCTATCAATACAGGAGATTCACCAACAAGATCATCTTCATATCTGATGAATTGAAGGTAAGATATCCAACACATATATGGATATAGGAGTAAGAATTACAATGACAGAGCGCAGGTATCGTCGTTGGAATAAGTCAAACACTTTAGCTTTCGGGAGGCGTTGAAGAGTTTCAATATAATCCTGTATAGAGTTTCAACATCGATTGTATTTGCATGATCGAATATCGGAATGATGATAACAATATGAACAAGGTTGTAACCTGGATTTCTTCGGCTTCTTCGGATATATCAGCATCCTCGCCTCGAAGTTTCTGCAGTGCATCCTCAAAATCCTTCTCTCGACCCACCTTTGCCTGCGAATTCCATGACCAAGTACTAGATAAGTGTTACAAAAAACCCGATTTTGATACCAATTGTTACAACTATATTAACTGTAAGTTCTTACGAGCCATCTGGGTGACTCTGGGATGAAAAACAGACCCAAAAGAAGAACCCCACACGGTATCAGTCCTGCATTATTATACATAACACGGTTTGATAAGTTATCGTGCTCGCACCATCGTCTAAGAAATACCGAGTAATTGATGGTCTATTGAGATGAACCGATTAATGCCAATGCCCTCCAAGATACCACAATCCCTATGATAAACGAGACGGATACTCCCATACAGATCATAAGCTGTGCAACAAATTACAGAAATTCATCAAAAATATTGTCCCAACATGACTGCATTTGCATCAACATATATATATTCACCTGATTAATAGCAGTTAGCACTCCTCGAAGATCTTTCGGTGATAATTCGGCTATGAACACCGGTACCTATATATTCATGAATAATTAATAACCAAATAACAAACCGAACTTTGAGGAAAAACCAAACAGCAAACTGAACATTTTTTGTTGACAAACAACAAACCAAACTTTAGAAATTTAGCAAACAACAAACTTACCTCAAATTTTCATTAGGTTTGAACGAATTCTTCAATATTTGAGGGAGTTATTAAGTTGTAAATCATAATAATCTTTCCTTAAAATACTTCAACTAATGTTGACTTAATAACTCCCTCAAACATTGAAAAATTCATTCAAACGTAATGAAAATTTGAGGTAGATCTGTTGATTGCTCAAATCCAAAAGTTTGGTTTGTTGTTCGTCAACAAAAAAAGTTTGGTTTGGTTTTGGTTTTTTCTCAAAGTTCGGTTTGTTTTTTTGGTTATTAACCCTTTATGAAATCACTGCATCAAAAATCGAAACTGTCTGGTTTCGTTGCATGGGTTCAAGAGAGGATTATTACCACATAGGAGAAGGCCCCCATTCCGTATCCAGTTGCTAACCTTCCAATGTCCAAAGCAAGAGCTCCCTGATTATCAAAGGCTAGCTTGTTAAGGTCTCACTTCTTGTGCCGTAAATGTTGTTGAGAAGTGGGATAAAAAGGAAAGGAATTACATTGGCGAAGTAAATGGAGAGCCATCCTGCGATGCAACAGCAACTTGATATTCTCATTGCCTGAAAATATTCTACATTGTCATGTTTGATCCATTTTTCAATGAAACGGATGATGTCTCGTGTTCTTACCCATTTCCGACCGACTAAATCGGCAATGGGTCCACTTGTGATGGCGCCGATCATTGCACCGAATGTCAGTATGGAACCAAACACAGAGTACTGTAACCAGACAAGTAAATAACAAAAGTTGCTTTTCAAAGAGACAAAAGAACAGTGCGTTTGTTAAGAAAACAGTAGCAATACAGAATATCATTAAGCTCACAGTGAAATAAGTAGATCGGATAGTATCAAAACTCGAATCATCATTCGTAACATACCTCGGCCAAGGTTAGATCGAGGTCGCTCCTGATAGAAGACTGAGTTGGTGAAGAATACCCCGCCTGAAACCGAAGTTAATCTTGATGACTCCGTGAAGTTATGAATCAAAAACTCAAAGAAATGAAGTTTCGTGATAAAACCAACTCGAGATTAATCTTACGCAGGCTCCGAATGCATAGGATCCGCATACTGCAACGAATGTGCTTAAGTAAACCATCCATGGATGTCTCCTTTTGGTCTCTACGATTAGCGGTTGTTGGTCTGCTGGAGTCTCAAGATCCTCATCAATCGCCATACTTCCCTGTGTATCTGTATCTACTTTGAAGAATACTATGAACGCTTGAAAAACAATGCAGTTGTCTCTACTATGATTGAATTGCGTTAAGGATTTGTGTTGTGTTTTGAGACGGCTCTTGGAAAGATGATAACGTTGGAAAAATATACATATTCCTGTAATCTAAACAGACAAGATTTTAATGAAGGAAGAAGAAATACAGACAAGAGTGGGAAGATATAACAAAGAGCTTCGCTGGATTGGAGAAGGGTTGTATTGTCGTTTGCATGATTATTAGAAAGAAAATAAATATATTAGGAAGAAGTGAAGTGAGGGATATCCACCTCAGCCTCAAGATATTCTGATATGGGAACAATATTTGTCTTCAAAATAAAGGTAATGTCAGATTACGATCGAGATAGATTTACGTGCTATTCAATATTCCCGAGTACAATATCCTTATTAAATTCAAATCCGAACCCGAATTAGCGAGTAATAATTTGATAGTACATAGTGAACGATGAGGATTGTAGTGCTGTATGTGGTTAGACCATAATCATACCATATTTTTAAACCGCGTGCCATAATTATTATGAGTACAAATTTCAATATCATATCCATTAAAATAACTGTGGTTATTAAACATGGTTTTACCCGTATGTCCATATTTATTTCACACATATAATATAATAAATTACTGAAAATTTTATTTAAAAAAATACATAAATGTATATTTCCAACAATAAAAATATATAAAACTAACATTATAGTTATTTATTACATATATGTATAGTAACTTCCATTATTTACTATATATTAGTTTATTAATAATAAATAATTATTATAGTTATAATATAATTATAGTTATAACCACGCGTATAACTCAAATACCATAATTATTATGGGTAGAAAACTCATCATCATAACCGTACCGCACCATAACGATACGGTTAACCATATTAAACAGTAACGGTTATAACCATGGTTATGAATTATTCACACTGCTGTCGGCACTGGAGTGTATGGTTGAGCCGTTGAGGTCTACTCAAGTTACGTGCACTGAAACCTATCATTCTCCCATCAATTTCTTCTACAAGTCAAAAGGTTGTCATTTTACCTAATTTTCTCCCCTTCCTATTGTCGTTTTCGGGACTTGGTCATAATTTTGAAAAGAGTTCCAATGGGAATATTCCCCTGACATATATAGCTTTGGTTCAAACTTGTATTTATTTACTTACTTATATTTAACTAAGGGTTAATAATAATAAAAAAACGAGCCGAGGAAAAATCGAACTTTTTTGTTGACAAACAACAAAACAAACTTTTGGAATTGAGCAATCAGCAAACCTACTTAAATTTTTTATTATGTTTGAACGGTTTTTTCAATATTTGAGGGAGTTATTAAGTCAACATTAGTTGAATTATTCTAAGGAAAGAGTATTACGACTTAATAACTTTCTCAAACATTGAAAAATTCGTTCAAACATAATAAAAAATTGAAGTAGGTTTGTTGATTGATCAATTCTAAAAATTTGGTTTGTTGTTTGTCAACAAAAAAAATTTGGTTTGCTATTTGATTTTTCCTCAAAGTTCGGTTTGTTTTTTGATATTTAACCCTTTAACTAATGATAATTTTACTAGTTTTATTGTATATTTATTCTTTCCCTATTCATCTTCTTCATGTCCTTCTTCAATTAAATAACCTTCAAAACGAGTATATAAATCTGATTTCTGAATTCGAAATGAACCCTAATTTGATTGTGGGTTCATTTCATACCCAAAAGCTAATTTTTCAATCAGAATAGAATAGACGAATAGAGATTCACTCCAATACCATATAGAAAGAGAGCACAATTTGACAAGAATATGCATTCTATCATTCGAGCCAATAGTGCTTTGTACAAAAGTTAACCTTTCTATTTATGGTTAATTACTTAATTGGTTACACATGTTTCACCATTGTGCAGAATGGTTACACATGTTTCAAAATATGATTAATTGGTTTTGAAATGTGACTAATTGGTTTTTTACTGTTCACCGTTAGAAATCACAGTTAAGTCACTATTTAGATACGTAAAATGACGTAATTACTCTTTTCATCAATCAAGCTGTGTTCTTCATCAACCAAGCTGTTCTTCATCAACGAATTGAATTGAAGAACCCATAAATATTTATGGGTTCTTCAAGAACATCGAATCGAATTTGATTTGATTATGGTTCTTCAAGACGATTCTGTGTTCTTCAATACAAACATAATAGTCATTTCACAATTCAATAATATGTTTAAAAAATTAATTAACGTTAAAATTAACGGTTTACTAACGGAATAATCAATTAATCACATTGAGAAAAACATGTGTAACCAATTAGTCACATAGCAAAATCAATTAATCACATTTTGAAACATGTGTAACCATTCTGCACAATTGTGAAACATGTATAACCAATTAAGTAATTAACCCTTCTATTTATACTAAGCTTCTAACTAACTCCAATCATAGTGACATCAACTAAATCTAACCAATTAGTTCACTAACTTGTAAGAGATTAGTTAAACTGATAATTATACTCTGTACTGTACAGTACCTAACTCAGAGTGTCAAATCAACTCATATTCTGTAAACAATGTTAATTCAGATTCCTTTTGCTGATGTGGCGCTACCAATCTGTAGGTCAGATCCAGCTAAAGAGGTGTTGTTTACAATGAAGCTTTTAAAAAGAGGGTAGAAAACAATTGTCATGTAGAACGCATCAAGGCATACAAGTAACAAGTCTTAGCTTTTGACTGATGAAAAAGATGGCTAGAGTGAAGATTCTAGGAAAAGACGATGAAGATGCAGATAACTTTTTGAACAACCATAAGTTCTGTGATTTCTGTCTGTTTGACTGTCGGTGATTGTTGTATAACATATGCATGAAAGTCAAGGAGTATGACAAGTAATCCCAGTTGAAGAAGAAGAACAAAACCAACTTTTGCATGAATAAACAATGCCGTCAGTTGTCCTATGATAGCTACAAGCCTAGTGGAAACATACAATCACAATGATGTTGAGTCGAATTAAACTAATCGATATGTTTGAAGAAACATTCTTAACATTATGAATTCACGGTCAAGGAAAACCAAAGAAATGCATTACCTTCTCCATCCTTACATTGTCAAAGTCATCCCTTTTAACAGTTCAACAACAATCTGCATACAGAAAGGTTAAGGCATGAACAAGTCATCATCAAGTTACATTTGAATGAGTTTCTTCCTCAGAGTTTGTATCTTCCTGAGAATCAAGAGGCGGATAGGATTTTGATATCACCATGGACAGGTTAGTAAATCCAAATGTGAAAGAGATTGAGTTGATATTCAAGAGAGGAGAGGAGGGCTGTAAATCTTTCAGATTGACCAATCTTATGCACACCATGGCTGTGGCTGTGTCTCTGTCGACGAGCAATTCGGCCCTCTTCACCTTCAAAAAGTGTCTATCCATCATTCCACCTCTATCTTCTGCAACATATGATCTCATATCCTTTCCGTCTGATAACCCTAGCGTCTCTTTCCCTGCTGATTATGTCTCGGTTCAATCTTTGATACTTCCGACCGGAAAAGCCCATGACAGCGACCTCCGCCGGCTGTTTTCTCAGCCAGGAAACCACGTGTTCCGGGATGCAACGATTCCGATCTCCTTTGTAGGGTTTGAAGTGATTGAATTTTTCATCCCGAGATCAACGCAGGTTGCAGACATCGATCATCTTCTGACGAAATCGATTCCCTGGTGTGACAAATCTCAACTCACCAAACTCCTCAGCTCTGCAATCTTGTGTTCAGATACGAAAACCGTTTTTGCATTGATTCATGCTGGTGCAGATGTCAATTATAGAGATCGAGACGGAAAATGTCTCGTTTCGATTGCAATTCAAGCTGGAAGTGAGGAAATTTTGAAGGGAGTACTGGCACGTTACTATGCAGGCGATGATTACGATGACTTGTTCTTGCACGAAGCAGCGAATATCAACAGGGTCGATTTGATGGAGGTTCTGCTCAGAGAAATCGAGGATATTGACATCAATAGAGGTGATCCGCGAGGGAGGACTCCGATCCACGTTGGAGCTGCTAACGGATCCGTCGAGGTGATCCTGTTCTGCGTGGCGGCCGGAGGAAGACTTAACGTCGTCGACGTCAACGGATGGACTCCTCTGCACTGCGCCGCCGAGAATGGTCATATGGGCGGGGTCGAGTTCTTATTAGAATGTCCTAATTTTGACGCCAGAACCGTACTCACCAAGGACGGAAGGACTGCTTCCGGCATTGCGATGGAGAACGGCCACAAACACCTGTACGCCGCTTTGCAATTAGGAGATGAGCTCCAGAGAGCCGCGCGGGTGGGTGATGTCACGGCACTGAAGAGTTGCTTATCGCGCGGGGTGAAGGTGAACATCGAGGACCAGAACGGTTGGACTCCACTCCACAGAGCGGCGTTCAAGGGCCGTGTCGAGTGTGTTCGACTGTTGCTCAGCCACGGAGCTGACTTTGACAGCGTCGATTCCGCCGGCTACACACCGCTGCAGTATGCGATCGAAGTGGGGCACGTGCAGGTAGCCATGGTGTTGCTCGCGAATGGCGGCGAGAGAGGCAACGTGAAGGGTCTTAACCGCAAGAGGTATATGCCAGTGAATCAGCAGGCTATCGAGAACCTTCCTACCCTGATTCAGTCTCAACTCAAACTTTACGAGCAGTGAATTCGACTGCTACCATTGGCGCCACATACATTGTACTCAGTGTAAGATAAAATCATAAGAAGAATTGCTTCTACTAAGTAAAAAAAAAGTCTTTTAAATGTTGATACATGTGTTTTCTCCTGCCTAACGATTTCATTCAGTTAGTGCGACCTTCATAAATAATATAGCTAACATTCATTGGAATGACCAGTACAACGTATTTTGTAAGCAGTTACTTTGTCTATATGATAAAATTACAACTGTATGTTTTTTTTATTCCATTAAATCATCGACTATTCATTCAAAAGAGAGAAGAAAATCTTGACGTCCTTTGATTTCCTTTTCTTATAGTAAAATATAGTAATTGCATGAACAAGTTTCTTCTCTGCGCTGCAATGGTTTGACTCTGGCTTCAAAAAGATGAACACTTTACCCACCTAAAGAAATGGGCAGCTTTATCTCTCTGATCAAATGATTGGCCAAAAAAAATATCTCTCTGATCAAATCAAACATTGGCCAAAAAAAAAAATCAAATCAAACATGAAGACCCATCATCGTTGATTATTATCTGCATGCACTTTTCTCCCAAAGGGCCGATTTTTCACGACACTCGATTGATCAGTCAAGCAACCCATAGCGGGTCCGAGTCGCACCATCTGGTTGGCTCTGTCCTCGTTCTATTTGTGTCTTCTGCATCTGGGTTTCTTATTCTTTCTGTTCTAGTAGTCGTGGCGCTTTCTGATTCTTGCTGAGATTTAGCTGAGCTGGGTGGACTTATGGGTTCGAAGCCATGGCTGCAACCTGCTCCCACCTATCGGCCCTTGGAGACCTACTGGGACTCCGAAGAGGACGCCCCTGGCACTCGTTGCAGCCACACCCTCACCTCTGTCGCCGCTACTAAGGACCACGGCCCTCGCTTGATCCTCTTCGGTGGCGCTACCGCCATTGAGGGGGGGCCTTCTTCCGGCATCAGTAACTTCTTTCTCTCTCTCTCTCTCTAGCTCTCGCACTAACGTAGCAGTGTTGGCTTCTTGTTGCGCCTCTGTTTTGATTTCTGTTCTCTGATCAATATAGCTTTTCTAATATTGTACAGTAGACTAATATTAGCTTAATTCACCTCTGGTTGCAATTGCAATCTATCTAGTTCAAATCTTCACTTTTCCACTCTTACGAAATGACTTGGGATAGGGTTTTTTATGTTTGCTTATTTTGCTCAGGAATTGCCGGAGTTACGAATTTGGTGCATTCCTATGATGTTCTAACTAGGAAATGGACAAGGTATCTGCTCTTTCTTTTTTTCCTTTTTAAATTACGTGTGTTTCAATTAATGTTATCTTGAATGGTCTTGATATTGATGGTATCTGCTAATGCAGAATGAAGCCCCTGGGTGAGCCTCCTTCCCCGAGAGCTGCACATGCTGCAGCTGCTGTTGGCACTATGGTTGTTTTTCAGGTAACTGCATTAACACCACCTTATGGAAAGATAACACAGCAACCGTTGTTGCACATAGTTTCTGATTGAATCCTTCGTCATGCTGATTATAGACCAATTTCAGTCGGACAGCTAAATCTATGTGAATAGCTGCTTCAGCCAATTGTTAGTATTATGTTAGGAAAATATTTGGATTTCAGATACATGTACGCAATGAATTTATCCTAAAATTCATATGCATTTCGTTATTGTTCTCTCATATATTTTTGTGCAATTTATTTTTAAATTTTTGTGTACTCAATAATGTCTGCATAAGTAATAGTTGTATGACGATTGATACATAGGGAGGCATAGGTCCTGCTGGGCATTCCACTGATGATCTTTATGTGCTCGACTTGACAAACAATAAGTTCAAATGGCACAGGTTAGCATACTATTTTAGAAAAAAAACGTTGAAATAGGTTGCCTTTCTAGTTTCACAGCACAGGCACCTAATTAATTTCCCCTCCAACTTTGGTGCAGAGTGGTAGTACAAGGACCGGGTCCTGGGCCACGCTATGGTCATGCAATGGACTTAGTCGGTCAAAGATATATTGTTATGGTCAGTGGCAATGATGGTAAGGTTCCAAGTTCCTTCTAATTCAAAACTATCATGCTTCTTCATTGGAGAATTTCTGTATCTTATATTGTGGACTTATGAAGCTCTCTTTTTGATGTAGCAGACAAAGTTTTAGCCTTTTTATAGTCAGTTTATACTTCAGTTTGTTTGTGAAAAAACTTGAAACCATTTGGGATACGTTCTGAATAGTGTACCTAGGATGATCCCGCATGGTCATACTATGATGTAGCCTAGATGGTCATCCATCAGATTCTTGGATAGTAGAATGCAAGAAATATATATGTATATAGTCATAAAAAAAGTGTTTGTCTGGTTTCTTTTATTTTGTTATTGCACTTTATCTGAAAATGCGGTAGCAATAAATTTACTGATGACAAATTTGTTTTATAGGGAAAAGAGTTCTATCTGATGCTTGGGCATTAGATACTGCTCAGAAACCATATGTATGGACTAAACTCAATCCAGAAGGTGACAAACCATCTGCTAGAATGTGAGTATCAGTAGAACACCGCTATATAAATCTTGGTTATTCAAATTTTCGGTACATTTAGAAAGGCTATTATGAGTAAATTTGGATTCTAATCTGGTGGCACTAGATTTTTGTTGTTTTGTTTGGAAACTGAAAGGTACCTTTTTAGGGTGCTGTTGTGTGTCCTAAACACAAATTTATGCACAATTTTCAGGTATGCTACTGCCATTACCCGCTCAGACGGCATGTTTTTGCTTTGTGGCGGGAGGGACTCTTCAGGCGTGGTATGAAATAATCTTCTTGCAACTAAGATTTTGGACAATTGTCACTATTTTGAGGAAACAAAATCACTAGCAGTTATGTTCAAGATAAATATATCTTTTTGAATTGGTCGTCCTTTGGATGGAATTGCAGCCACTAGGAGATGCTTATGGCCTTCTTATGCACAAGAATGGTCAATGGGAGTGGACTCGTGCTCCTGGAGTATCTCCTTCACCTAGGTACCAACATGCTGCGGTAAAATTCTGCATTCCTGTTCAGATTTCTACGAAGTTATTTTTTATCAGCTCAAGAACGCTTAAAAATGCTCTATGATTTTGTATTGAGTAAGATTTTATGATGTTAGGTCTTTGTTGGTGCTCGATTGCATGTGACTGGAGGAGTTCTTAAGGGAGGGCGTTCAGTAGAAGCCGAAGCAGCTGTTGCAGGTTATCTTCTGTTTCACCGTTTCTGATAACAAAGGAGTAGTAACATCTTTAGAACCGTAATAAAGTTGAAATCCTGATTGTATATACCTGTTGGTTCGATTTGGTCTTGGAACCCTACTACTGCTTGTTTTGTTAAAGCAATATTTTTTTTACTGCTTATGATGTATATACCAAACTGGGTTATTTTTGATAGTTTTGGACACATCTGCTGGAGTTTGGTTGGATGTACATGGACTAGTTACCTTCTCAAGCAAAAGCAAAGGAAGCAACAGAGAGCACAATCCATCTTCGGAGCTTATGCGTCGTTGTCGCCATGCAGCTGCATCTGTTGGGGATCGTATTTACATTCATGGCGGTCTTCGAGGAGGTAACTCTTTAGGTTCCAAATCGATCTTCTTCTAAAGGGTGCCACATTGGAAATTCATGACATATTTTGCTGATGTTATTTCTTGATGGCTTATTTGGTGTAGATGTGCTGCTGGGTGATTTACTAGTTGCAGAAAATTCTCCATTCCAATCTGATCCCAATTCCACGCTCACAAGGGTGAGGACGTCCAATTCAGGGGAAGATGGTGGAACTGAGTCATCCTCATCGGGTGGAGTGGGGTATCATTGATTGATTTCTTCTCTCCCTTATATCGATTTTCATCAAATGATTTAGTTTTTGAAATTTATGTTATGAAATTGAGTATGTAAGTTTGGATGTGCCAGTATGGACCCCAATTCTATGGAGAAACTGCGGTTGGCTTCAGAGGCTGAAGCCGAGGCTGCATCTGCTCTCTGGAAAGCAATACAGCCTTCATCCTCTGGAGAAGAAGCATTGATATCAGATGATAATTCTCAAGTGGCAGTGACTGCTTCCAATGCCAGTGGGAATGAAGGTGATGTTCACCTTCATCCAAGAGCTGTAAGTTGTTCGAACATACCCCCCCATATATGTATTAAATCTACAAAATTATGCCTAACGTTTGTTCCTCGTAAATTCTAAACTTGTCTAAATGTTCTAACCGAGACTCAGTTTGATACAGGCTCAATTGGGCCACAAACAAGGGGGGCCTAGTCTCGGTTTGGAGGTTCTCATTTTTTCCCTTCATATAAACCGTTCTGCTATTTTCTGCAACAGGTAGTAGTGGCTAAAGAAGCTATAGGGAACTTGGGAGGCATGATAAGACAGCTCTCATTGGACCAATTTGAAAACGAAAGTAGAAGAATGATTCCGCCAAATGACCTTTCTCAATCTACAAAGAAGTTCATGAGGCAGAGGTCTCCTCAAGGATTGCATAAAAAGGTTACAAGTTAATGCAGCTTGTAACGTTATTATTATTATATGGTGTGCACGCACGTATGAAACTCTTTTTTTTGGTGCAGATTATATCCACATTACTTAAACCTCGGAACTGGAAGGCCCCAGAAAACCGGAAATTTTTCCTAGATACTTATGAAGTAGGAGAGCTCTGTTATGCTGCTGAACAGATATTTATGAACGAGCCTACTGTTCTTCAGCTAAAAGCTCCTGTCAAAGTGTTTGGTGATCTGCACGGACAATTTGGTGATCTTATGAGACTGTTTGATGAATATGGATTTCCGTCCACTGCAGGAGATATAACGTATTCTTTACTAATTAACTTGTTCCTTTTTCAAGTGTCATTCCTTTATAGTCATTAACTAATAAATGTCTGCAAAGGGTTAATTAGTCTTGTTTTGGTGCAGTTATATTGACTACTTGTTCTTGGGAGATTATGTTGATCGCGGGCAACACAGTTTAGAGACCATAACGTTGCTTCTTGCTCTTAAGGTTAGTCCCTAGCAATGAACATTCTTGATTTCTAATTATTTCGTTTGTTGCATTTGCTAAATTCTTGCCTTGAACATATTATTATTACTATTAGATTAAATATCCGGAGAATGTGCACTTGATACGAGGAAACCATGAGGCAGCTGACATAAATGCCCTGTTTGGTTTTCGCATAGAATGCATCGAACGAATGGTAAAGATATGCTTTGTTCCCGGACCTCTGTTTTCTACTAATGGAAGAAAGGATTTGCTAATACAACGTTGTCTAATTTTAGGGAGAAAATGATGGTATATGGGCATGGACACGGTTCAATCAACTTTTCAATTGCCTTCCGCTTGCTGCCCTTATAGAGAAGAAAATAATTTGCATGCATGGTGGTATAGGCCGGTGTATAAACTCGATAGAACAGATAGATAAGCTTGAAAGGCCTATAACAATGGATGCAGGGTCCATAATTCTAATGGACCTTTTATGGTACATACCGTTCTTTACAACATTTTTTTTATTCATACACCAAACACGTTATTGACTATCATACATGGTATTGTGCTTAATTTTTTTGTGTAGGTCGGACCCCACAGAGAACGACAGTGTAGAGGGATTGAGGCCAAATGCTAGAGGACCAGGGCTTGTCACCTTCGGGGTATTTTAAAAAAGAAAAAATATGTACTTTTCATCAAATTTGCTTATCATGATTGTTGAATAAACTCCTTCAATTTCTCGTAGCCCGACAGAGTTACTGATTTCTGCAAAAGGAACAAATTGCAGCTTATTATAAGAGCTCATGAGTGTGTGATGGATGGGTTTGAGCGGTTTGCTCAGGGGCAACTCATCACTCTCTTCTCTGCAACCAACTACTGCGGTTAGAAAAATGCCAACTTTGAACAAAACATGTTCTTTCAAAACAATTTGCATGAAAAAATGTGTTTTTTTTATAACAGGTACGGCGAATAATGCCGGAGCAATACTGGTTGTGGGAAGAGGTTTGGTGGTGGTGCCCAAGTTGATCCATCCCTTGCCACCTCCTCTTCATTCACCGGAGACATCACCTGAGCGGTACAGAGGAGGCAACTGGATGCAGGTATTTATTTTCTTTTACATAAACATGGTCTAATTTACTGCTATATAAAGCATAGTGTAAGTATATATGTATGTGAAATTGTCCTTACATGGGGGGGTGTTTGTTGGCTTTGCAGGAGCTGAATGTTCAGAGACCTCAGACTCCTACGAGAGGCCGTCCTCAGCCCGACCACGACCGAAATTCCCTTGCCTATATTTGATGTTTTTTTTCCTGAGACCAACATCATTCATCAGGATTGGGACAGGGATTAAGGTCAAAGTAAGATTCTGTAATGATTGATGGGACACAACATCTCAAGAGTTGTATTGTATTTATTACTGCAGAGCAAATAAAACCGTCGTAATTTATAGAAAGAATGGTTAAATACCAAGTAACTACCTGAACTTTGGACATTTTGTAACGAGCTACTCGAACTTTGAAAATTCAAAATGGACTATTCAACTTTGAAGAATGTGAAAATAGCTACCTCCGTCCAATTTTCGACGACTTTCTAATGATGAAAAATTGGACGGAAGTAGCTATTTACACATTCTTCAAAGTTGAGGTAGCTCATTTTGAATTTTCAAAGTTCGGGTAGCTCGTTACAAAATGTTCAAAGTTTAGGTAGATATTTAACTCTAGAAAGAAAGATAACAAGTTTGAGTTGTTTTGTGTATATGTACTGTAAGTGATACTCTCTTTCTTTATCTGCAGAATCCCATGCATCTTCATATTGTTCCTCCATTGTAGTTATTACCTCACGACAATCAGCCACCTCGTACCCTTCATCTTCTACTACACGTTCAGCAATAAAGAAACATAGTATCTCTCTATACCAAGTAGGTTTCGCAATAAAGACTACTACCTCCGCTACGAACTGCAATTTTGTAGAAAAATCAATAAATCTTCGCCCCAATCCAATGCTAGCCAAATAAAACTAATACAAGTATTGAGGGTTGAAGTACCCATCCCATTCAGAATCATTCCTACAAATGCTGTACTCATATTTCAGAATCATTCCTACAAATGCTGTACTCATATTATTACAGAGACTGACTGATTCTTCCTTGCATCAATAAGGTCTACTTTGCCTCATGTTGTCTCTCTTAAGCTGAACTTTCAATTTGTTACCCCCTAATTGGTGTCCGTTCATCTTGTTGATTGCCGATTGAGCGGCCTCGGGCAAGTCATAACTCACAAACCCTGCATAAACTCCGACACTAAATCAGAAATGCTGCTACATACAACATATGATACTCAGAACCAAAAATATCAGCTTTAACTATTTTAGGACCACTACGCTTACCAAAACATTTACTGGCACCAGTTGCTTTATCCACAAAAACTTTGGCACTTAGGACCTGACCGAAAGGACTAAATGCATTTGCGAGCTCTTGGTCGCCATACTCTTGGGGTATATGATATATAAACAAGTTTGCACCCGGGGGGCCTAAACAGATGAAGAATAACATAAATCATGTAATTCAAAAACAAAAGAAAGTGAAAGAGAAAATAGTAGGACGCAACCTTCAATTTGCCCTCCAGAGTTGGGACTAGCAACTGAAGGCAATGAAGAGTTGCCATCTCCAGCTGTGGAAGCCCTGGAACCACTGAAGAGTCGTTGACTCAACATTCCTCCATTATACGCCCCCATGGGGGGATACTGAACATTGGGAATGTAACTTGCTGGGGATATACTGTAGTTTCTTGGTCTGAACTCAGGAGAAGTTCCACGCAGTGTGTTCCCTTGGTGGTTTAAAGGAGGAATCATGTTCTGGAAGTGATTTTGCATGGGCGGTACTCGATATTGCATAAGTCCGTAGCTTCCTGGTGCCTAAAAGGGAACCCCAAATCGCATTTTTAACACCCCATCACTAAACAACTGGATCCAGTCTATTTCAAGGTCATGATTTAATTCTGGCTTAAAACAATGGATAAGCTTCTGCAACCTCATCCAACAGTTCAATAAATAGACATACCCTTCCTCAGCAAAGAAAGTGATGACGTGGCGGAATTTCATCCCGTGATCATATGTCAATTAAGTCATGGCAATGATGTAGAAATTAAATAAAAAGGAGAGACTTCTAAGATACAAGTCCATCAACAAAAATACAACCATACACGAACCTGATAACCATATCCACTGTAAGAAGGGATGTAACCCATCGGTGGTAAGGCTCCGAATAAAGATGGATTTTGTGGATCAGTGTTTGGAATATTAACAACTTGAGAGAGTGACTTCTGAGCCCTTCGGGCTTGCCTTTCCTTCTCCGTGTCTGCCCATTTGACAACCAAAGGTACACTTGAACCCTTAAAAGACAGTTAAAAACCCAATTAAGATCGGATTGTAAAACACCATATGAGTACAGTTCTTCTATAAGCACACTTTTAGCAAATTCAGCTAAGAGCCTGCCAATGATGTGAATCATTAATCAATAAGATAAAACCTATAGGCTAGCCATGTCGTGAGGAATTTTCTTTAGGTTTAGGCAGCATTAACAGATCAAGTGAAGTGAAGTTCAACAGGAATTTTGTATTTCCATAAATGGTGAAGAAAGAGCAAACCTCCATCTTATGTTTCCCGTTGAGAGCATTTAAAGCTTCAACTGCCTGTTCCTTGGTCTCGTACTTCACGAAAGCGCAGCCTGCTATAAACATATAGACAGATAAAGTAGTAAAGGATAGGAACTGGAATGACTCTCAAGGTTTTAAGTAGTACCAAGGATCAAGGTCCATCAAAAGTACCTTTGCTTGTTTGTTGAGAACCTCTAAGAATATGCATGTCTTTTATAGTCCCATACGTTGAGAATAGATCAGAAACCTCTTCTTCGGAGACATTCTTTGGTAGCATCCCAACAAAGAGTTTGTGTTCTGGTTTGTCAAAGAAAACCAATTACAATTTATTTGAGTAAGAAACAAGAAGCATTAATTTTAGCATAGTGAGATCAAAGTTTCAAGAAAATATTCACCTAGCCGTTCCAGCTCGCCATTTGCATATTTCACTTGCAAAGGACTAGATGCCTACGTTGAATAGGAAAAAACAGAACTGGTTAATCCCAGTGAGGGAAAGAAGAAGAAAAATGTATCAGTTATAGTATCTACAACTACAAGGGTATTAGAGTTTCGAGGCTGAAAGCCTTAGATCATGGAAGATTGATGAAATTCTAAAATAGATATACAATAACAAGAGAACATGCCGAGAATTTAGTGGAGACCATGCCGATGGAAGTAACCCGATGGTTAAATCCAGGCTAGTTTCGGTTTATTACTTCTAAATCATTTATATTAATCAACACTGCTAACTATTCGTAGTATACAATATATTTTCAGCAGTACAGTTTTGGCTTTAATATTGGCATTGAAAAGGAAACTGCTATTATCTTTCATCCCATCTGTAGATTGTGTAGGACACTACCACAGTCGTCATTTACAATTGAAAGAAAGCAAAAGAAACTTTTGGAGCTTTTTCATTTTGTACCAATCTAATTTGTGATGTATGTATCCATCAGTAAACCAAGAAATATAGTCCCGCTACCAAACACGCTTCCCTATACAAGCCAAAGGTCGGACTATTGTGTTCCAACCATGTTGTTACTGTTTGGACTGCTTTTGATAGAGAAACAGTTTCTGCCAGATTGAACAAACCACATAACAAAAAATGTTTTGCAACTATCAAGAACCACAGCTTCATATTCCACAAGAATTACCATGCTAGGGCGTCACTTCCAATAAATTGACTTAAGTATTTTGTTAGTTTACCAAGTGAAGCAAATGATACCGACTAGTAAAAGGGAAATAAGAAAAACTGCAATATTGAGACTGCATCATAAGAAATTTACAACTATATACAAAAAAAAAAAAAAATTGAAAAGTGACAGCTTTTGTAAGGTCCTCAAAAAATACATTGCACTGAGAAAGAAACTTCCTTCAAAGGTACCGGTACTGATCTCTGAGCAATTATAAGCCCATTGGTAGGTTAAACGAGCAACTGAGTCCACTAAAGCATGCCATACAGAATGAATTAGGGTCCATATGTCATCTACGTACATACGTAAGTAAATAAAGTTTATAATCGCCTTTAAGGAATTAAAGTAGTGAAAATAGAAAAAAATTGAGATAGCATCCCAAACAAATCTGTCTGTGTTTCATGCCCAGAAATTATTGTTGTTTAGGTAAATCATAAATGTTATTCCACCACCTTTATCACTATTCCAGACAGTACGTTAAATGCTAACCCCTTCCCGATCAGACATTTACTTTGTATCGAACACCACATATTTTCTCATATTCTGCAGCTGTCAAAAGCGATAGATTTGCATCTGAATAGCAAGCCATTTGCAGAAACGAAAACTCCACAGCATATGGAAATGGCAAAGATCTAAGCAAAAAAAATATATATGGAAATGGCAAAGAGGGAAAACGATCGAAGTTGGTCGAGACTTTATTAACAAATGCACCAGATTATTCTCAGATTTCTAGCACTGTCACATCTACATTGTGCTCTCAAGATTCATAATTTCGGAGTTTGAAGCCAAGTTCTCCCTCTTAAAAAAAAACATTGCGCTATGAAGAATAATATTAATGCAGAAAATCGTAGCAAAATCAATTGGCAAATTAAACAGATCAAATGTTGAGGATTCCTGGTAAGCTACTTCTCAGGTTCGACACCAAATATTTCCGTTTACTTAGAGAAACAAAAATGATCAAAATCGGGAAGAGAGAGGCGTCATTTACTAACCCCAGGAAGCGTGAGTTTGTTGTGGTATGCAGTAATCGCCCTATCCGCCTCCTCTCTGGACGGACATATCACGAAGCAGCAACCTGCAGAACGAAGAGAACCCACAAATTAGGGCTCGACACAGTGGCATTTTCCCCGGAAAATGTCGAATCTCAGCTTCGGAATCGGAGAATGAGGGGGAGGAGGGAGAATACGAAGTAAACTAACCGCGGGAGGCGCGAGCTGCCTTGTCCCTGATGACGTTAACCTCGTCCACGCGCGCAAACTCCTGGAAGAGGTCCAGGAGTTGAGGTTCCTCCATGTGCTTGGGGACTTGACCTACAAACAGCTTGACGCTTTCCTCTGTCTCCGGATCCTTCTTCCCCTCCTCCGCCATTACCGACTCAGTGCCTCCCCCTACAAACTACAAACTCACTCGCCTTCTTCTCCTTCGCTCTCCAGTCACCGGAGCAACCCTCCCTTCCCAAACAGAATTCAGCAACCTCTCTCTCTCTCTCTCTCTCTGCGCGAAGAGAATGCGTTGCTGCGTTGGATTTGGATTTTCTTCTTCTTCGTGGAGTCGTCGGTGTGGGTGGCAAAGTTGGATCTTCGATGGATCTTATTATTAATAAACACGAGGGATCAGCTGATGCTCCCAAGAGGGGCATGCTTTAAAAATTAATTACGGCTCTACCCTTTTACAGCTATGGGGTCCCTAATACAAATTAATTAAAGACAATCCGTTATCCGGTATTCCGGTTGAGAATAGGACCGGAAATCCATATTGGAGGATAAGAGGGGTACAACCGTTATTTACCGTTGAATCTGAGGTCAAAAGTCTACTGTGCCAGACTGTCCCGACAAGCCTAGGCAATTCCTCTCCATGACCCACGCTCTCTTGTGTTTTGGTGCTGAACACGCGCTTCCTTGTCGAATGAATCCACTCCTCAACTGAATATAACTAATCTGTGCATGTATAATATAATATAATATAATATAATAATTACTTTAATATTTTTTCTGTAACAGGAATATTTCTTCCAAATGAAGTTGGATTCAAACTTTGTGAGGACACACATACGCTAGTCGCTACAGCCTCGGCTTTCCTACCAGAACTACAAAACTTAATACATGAAAGGGAAAATTCGTGAATGAATGCTCGGTCCGAGCCTGCAATCCCGTCCTCACAACTTGATTCAATCGCCTTCTCTTAGCCACTAGACTCGTGATTTTTGCCTCGGAACCACAATCTATCTTCATTTGGAAGCCTGGATAGATTGTAAAAGGTGCTCGATTCTATACTTCATAACAGGCTGCCCTGACCGTGTCTTCCTGAACATCTTCTGTCTCTCAGTCTTCCTCCGAGCTTCGGCTTTCTCCATCTCTTCTTTCTTGGCTTTGAGAGTTGCTTCCCTCTCTGCTCTCACCCTCTCTTCCTCCTCCCGCTTCTTTTCGTACAAAATTTGGAGATGATTTCTTTTGTCACTCTTGCCGCTGATACCTTCACCATTTTTCTCCTGTTAAATGCCAATAAAATCATCCACATTGTTTACTACAACTTTTGCATTAGCAAAACAATACCTCAGAATTTATTGTGGAGGATTCATTTTGCATCTGGGGAGTTGTCCTCCTCAGTGATTTTTTGTACTTGTTAACGTACTTAGCGTTCTTATAGAACTCCCTTTGCTTCTCTGTAAAACGAGGAGAATGTGTCAGACATAGATAATCTATATTACTACAAATGGAGTTCATATGATACCATAGATAGAGCGCTACAGAATGATTGATGTACAATGTCGGTACTTGGATTGTAATTTCACTGTAAATCTACAGAACAATCAAATACAAGTTCTATGGAAAGGAAAATCCATTCAGTTTGGAATTTTACCAATAAAATTATCACATTTGCACGTAACTGGGACCTAATTCTGTTGACCAAGGAAAGAAATCATATAGTTCTTCTACATGAAAAGCTAACTATCATCCAGTATTTGAGTTCTATATATCTCAAATGCACAATTATGAACCTTGTCATTTTAAAACCTGAAAATTATCAACCAACTCCTTAAAGATTTTTAGCTATAAATCAATCAGGTAGCAAAGGGGCTAAAAAATTCTCCATTATAAGGAGACAGATGAAAGTTTGCAGGTACTAGTGTCACTGATCTGAACCTTTACCCCATTATAGTGAATTGCAGGAATCATTGGAGATGAATTTCCTTAAAGACTGAAAATTTCTCCATAATGTTTCTCATCTTATTCTCCATTGCTTCAAATATGTCCTAAAAGCATGAACGTAAGGGTTCGACTCACTAAGTGACAAATCCTCAATAAAGCAACACAAAAAAAAAAAAATATTAGTAGAAAATAAATCAACCAACATCTAGGAAAAAGATTAATTGAGAGAAACTGCAATTAGAAGCTCCCGACCAAGAACACGTACAAAGCAGACGGAGCAAAGGAGACGAAATTGTGAGGGAGAGAAGTTACGTACTGATCAGGCCAGGATTGTAGTTATTGTTTGACTTCATATTAGCAAAGGCTGCAAGAGAGAGGCCGCCGGCGCCACGACCGCCGCCTAAACGCTTCATATTCTTCTTCTTCCCGCTAAATGCGGAGGTTTCGAAGCCCTTTCCTTGGGGTTCTTCATTGCTAGGCCTTCGATTCTTCATGATCTCGGGAAGTTGCAGAAATTTGGTCGGTTAATCGAGAGAGGGAAAGGAATTTCAAGGTAGGGCAAATTGCAAAACTGTTATGATAATGAAGAGTCGAAGTCAATAAGCTGGGAAAGCTGTTTAGGCCTTTATTCTAAGTAGGGGTGAGCTTGGCCGGGCCGGTCTGGTCTTTTGGCAAAACCGAGTCCGATCCGAAATTTCGGTCATCACAAGTGGAGGACTGAGACCGACTTGGGTCTAAAAAGTTCGCACGAGTCCGTCTTGCTTGACTCGAACTGGTCTCGTTTTTGGACCGAAATTTTCATACAAACAAAATTGTCTGAAATTTGCTGTAAAAATAAATTGTCTGAATCACTACACCACTACAGTCATCGATTCAAGTCCAAACATCAGTACAAACCGAATATTAAACAGTCAAATATTCAAAGTGAAAGCCACTTCCCACATACACTGAATATTTAACAAGTAATGTTAGGTTTTAATACAACTCGGTTTGGGCTGGTCCTAATCGGGGGTTTCGGGAAAAAGCCCGAAACCTAGGCCGACCCCGCTCGTAGAGGAAAAAAAACACATGCCCGGTCTCGGTCTTAGTCAGATCGATCTCAGTCCGATTTTGTCGATATTTTAGTTCAATCGGTCTTTTTTGCTCACCCCTATCTAAGGCCATTTTTATTATTTTATTTTAAATATAAATAAACAAAGACTGCTTTTAAATATCATAAACTCAAAAGGAACAGACAGAATACAAACGTAGCATACTCATGAATTGGTGTATAGTTTATTTTAAATATATAAAAAAAACTAATATATAAGAAAATAATGTATGTCAATATATTTATTATAATTTAGAATGTATATAATATCTATAAATATGTTAAAATGATCTACAAAAATAATATAACAATAATGTAGAGTCAGAGATCACATGGTAGTAGTAAGTAGGGAAAAGAGATTTAAATTTATAATTTGAGAGATTTGTTCAACAAAGAGAAAGTTAGGGAGAGAAGTGTTAGAGAATAGTGAAAATTATCTAAATATTCGATTTTCCTCATTTATTAGGATGTAGGTGTTTCTTGTTTTTCAAGAGAATGTGATAAAAGTAAGTTTTGAATTGTGTCGAAAACAAGTAGTGTTAATATATGGTCAACCTAAATATGTTTCGGGATTTTTAATGAATTAATTTCCATAATTCAAACCCGATTCACATGTCAACATATATGAACTGTGAATCTGTGCTCGATTCGATTTTTGTGATATGAATCTTGTGAATCAACTATTTGAATCGCAAAACCTATAGATACACGCGATTTATGAACTCATGCGACTCAGGACCTACGTGACTCATATAGTTGGTTTGACATATGAATATCCGCGAGTCGAGAATTACGACCTAAACATAACCAATTTTTTGGGAACAAAATAACCTATGAATAAAAAATATTAATTCAATTCAAATACAACAGTCACCCTCATATTCATACAAAACTTGACCTAACTAAATAAAAAGTGTTATAATCTGTTTATTATTGCGGTCTTTTTAATAATTATTGCTACTTTTGTTATATTCCTAGATTAATCAACCAAATTTTTTTAGTTGTAAATACATAGCAAAACAATCTCGTACAGCATTTCAAAATCGGTTTACGCTTTGTAGTATATATGTAGTAGCTTGCAGTTTGCTCATCATGGACCATATTTTAAGTACCTTTTGTAATAAAAATATAAAGAAAAAACTCAATAATAATTTAGATTCTTACACATTTTTGTATTTGGTTTTGTTATCTTTAGGGCTCATGAAGTGATCATATATAACATACTTACTTTATACCTAGAATAATTCTCATTTACACTAAAGTCCTACCTTATTAAGTAGTATAAGTGATGACTATAAATATATTTTGTTCACTCTCATGTCTCGAAACCCAGGATTTTTTACTAAAGTATGTGTTTGATCAGCTACGTAATCTTTTAAATAATTTTAAATTTTTACATATAATATGGAGTTTCTCACTTAATATATACTTTATTTAAATGTTTAAACCGTATCAGTTTTAGATGTTGAGTGAACATTGAACAATAAAGGTGAGGCGTACGTAGGGTAAAACGAATGCAATACCATGCCTTTCTTATATATATATATAGAGAGAGATATAAAGTAGAAGAATATGAATATATATATATATAACTATTTGCCCTGTTAGGCTTGATTCCACACAACACGAAATAAAATAGATCACTTTAACTACTATAAATGCATAATAGAAATTCATTATAAAAAAAAAGAACATTTTACACATAGCATAAACTGATATAAGTATATAACCCAAACGACTAGCCAGCTACATTCTGAATACTTCATCAACTTCTAGAATTATTTTCTTACAATACTTAAATATAAACTTCTTGATTATTTCAAATTCCAACTCTACCCTTCATCTTCCCCATAATTACTGATGTAGGTAACACACATATGCTTCAAGCCTGTGCTTGCTGATAGTGCCTCAGCATAGGGAGCAGTGACCCACTGAGATGAAGGGACATAACCTCGTTAGTGGACCCTACGAGCTTGCCTCCAATGAACACCGCAGGCACGGGTGCAGCGCACCCGAGCCTGACCAGGGCTCGCTCCATTTCCCGACACTCTGGATCTTGGTCGATCTCATACACCGTGGGGCGGAACCCGAGCTCCTGAAAAAGGATATTGACGGTGTAGGAGAGGCAACAAGAGCTTTTGCTGAATATCACCACCCCCTTCTCTGAAGCATACCTCATCACCTTATCCATATCAGGGAGCTGAAAAAAATCCTAGATATAGGCAATTTATAACCACAGACCGGATCAAGCAGATGATCACTGAATTAACTCGACCGATCTGTGGTTGATTGATGGAGAGTTGAAGATATGAAATGAAAGAGTGCAGGGTTAGGGTATTTATAAGGACGGCTATGTGTATCTTTTCTTCGTTTAAAGAAGTTTGGAAAAAGGGGATGCTCTTTTTACACACAGAAGATGCCCAAACTCATTTTTGCAGAGTAAAATATCAAGTATTCTATATACACATGGAGATACACAATTATTTATTACAAAGAATATTTAGAGAAAGTCCATGGATAGAAATGCAATAAGGCGATATATGGATGGTCAATTTATTCGAAGTTCGTAAAATCTCAGCTGAGATTCTCCCAACCACCATCTTTAAACGTCCCTGTAAGTGATGGCAAAGAAAGATGATGAATGACAGCCATATAGAGCACAGATTCTTCTCTTTAGCTGCCCACCAACTTGCATGCCCTGCGCCCTTGTAGGTCCCATCTTTCACCTCCCTCAGAAACTAATATCCATTCTTTTCTGCATATAGCAGAGTTTGTGGGTCTTGCTTAGCTCTTGATTCTCGACAATCCCTGTGACTGGACTTGACTTGATATCAACTGTAGAGAGAGAGAGAGACTGTGTTCATAAAACAAGCATCTTGGTTCTGTCGAGACAAAGACGGCAAGAGAGAATCAAATACCATGGATATGTCGCTGAGACCGTCCTGGCGTAGTTTAACCGTGTTTTCATAGCATGTTTAATTGTCTTTCATTTCCTAATTATATAGCCCAATTCAATAATAGTTAATAAAAGCCCCCTAGCTGGTTTTTCATGTTTTGTCAGCACCTAACTATACAGTACTATAATATGTGCATATGTATGTGTATATATATACCGTACACATACGTATTATTTATGCATATAAAGTAGGGTTAATATATTTAATAATCACACCCAAATGTGACTATTTAGTTATACATTTTTTTAGTGTAACTAAATAGTTATGCATCAGACTATTTGGGTACAATTTGTGTTATTTAGTTAACCATGTTTTACAAATGTGATTAAATAGTAACTAAAATGGCGATTTTGTATTTCCTCTTATCTTCATCATGCTTAATATTCATCTTCATGTACATCTTAATGTTTATTTTCAAGTTCATCTTATATATTCTTTGCAAATCGAACCAAAAAATTCAGTATGGGTTCGTTTGAAGAAGAAGTAGAAGATTTAACATAACATTTTTGGATTTCGAAGAAAGAACAAGATTTCAAAGAAAGAACAAAAAAAAATAAGAATTTGAAGAAAAATAAGAAGATTTTGAAAAAGTTACCATGGATGAACAAATGAAGAAGATGAAGATAAATGAGAAGAATATATTTTTGTCTTTTCATTTCATAAAAAATTATTATAACCAAATAGTCACATATTCAAATATACATAATCATTATGCACGGATAATAACCAATTAGTGACCTGTGAAAAGTTATATAACCATAAGTATTGTGATAATATGTGACCATGAAAGAGATAGATTTTTACATTTTCAAATAATGAATGCTTTAGAACATAACACTTTAAATTGTCGTTTTCAGTGTAACTTTAAATGTTACTGTCGAATTCTCCCTTCACTCTCTAGCTATATATATCTTTAAACATGCATATATATATATATATATATATATATATATATATATTATGTCATATCTTCACGCAGGAAGGAATTTTGAAACCGATCTACAATACATACATATTTGCTCACCTTACAGAAGGAATAAATGCAAGGTGAGACACTGAGACTGGTGCCTGGTGGTGTTGGTGGATGTAAACTCTGAGCAAATTATAGAAATACTTATGGAGGAAGATGTGTATGTATATAGGTATTCAATAACAAGATATACTAGATTGGTGAAATTTTACATATTTATATATCGCCTTAACCTAGTTAGCCCATGTATCAGAAAAATATGTTTCTAAAGAATCGTACGTTTAAGAAAATAACTTGAAAGATTCGTTATGTTCAAGAGAAGTTTCATGAACGACGGATCTTAATTATTAGCTCGTGGTCCATATCATTCAGGGGAATATGAGCTCCATGGTCCATAGATATATGTATGTATGTATGTATATGTATATGCAGTGCAAAAAACAGCAACTTGGTTCACTCAACCGTCAACATCTCTCTAGATATGAGTGCTTTAACTAATTGGTGTCAAACCAAGGAAATATCACTTTAAATTAATCTTTGCATTGATATCGTTTTTAAATTCGGATTTAAATTGTAGAATTAGCGTACAAATTTCACCCATGATTTCGATATATATATAGTTGTGTCGTGCATTATTATGGTCAAAGTTAAGATCGTCCCTCATTATTCCGGTGAAAGCTAAGATCCTTTTTCATAACAATATAATACACCATAAGATACAATAATTACAGACTACTCTGGAAAACCCTAATCATTATTAGAACCCTAGAGAGAAGGTTTACAAAAGAGCTACATTATGAAGGCTTTACCAACTTCTAGCATTATTTTCTTACAAGCGAAATAACTCCTTTCGTAATCCAACCCTAGATAGTAGATACTAGATCCCTCCTCCTCCTTCTTCTCCTGATGCTTCAAGTCTGTCCCTGCTGATAGGGCCTCAACATAGGAAGCAGTGACCCACAGAGGTGAAGGGACATGACTTCATTGGTGGAGCCCACGAGCTTGCCACCAATGAACACGGCAGGCACGGGTGCAGCGCACCCAAGCCTAACAAGGGCTCGCTCTATTTCCCGACACTCTGGGTCGTGGTCGATCTCATACACCATGGGTCGGACCCCGAGATCATGAAAAAGGATATTGACAGTGTAGGAAAGGCAACAGGAGCTCTTGCTGAATATCACCACACCCTTCTCTGATGTAAATTTCATCACCTTATCCATATCTGGGAACTGAAAACCCTAGCTAGCTAGTGTTTTCCTTATGGGGAAGATATATAACTTGAGTGTTTTGCTATATAGAATGAGAGAGTGAATGGTTAGGGTATTTATAAGGACGGCTATGGGTGTCTTTTGTTTGTTTGAAGAAGAAGAAGAATATAATTTTGGAAAAAGTGCGAGGATGCTCTTTTTTTGTATTCAGAAGATGCACAAATTCAGTGGTAAATAGGTTTCCCAGATAATGAAGACGAGATACATGATATAAGTTTGGGTCATAAATTCTGAAGTTATTTATATTTTAATAAAGCGAAACTATCAACCCAGAAAATATTAATCAGCGAGCATTCGGCCACTATACCTTCCAAATGGTCGATGTGTATATGGTCAATTTATTCGAAATTCTGAAAATCTTTGAGATTCTCGAAACCAACCACCGTATATATCTTTGAATCCTGTGTCTGTGTCATGGCAAAGGCAAAGGAGGATCATGAATGACAGCCATGGACTC
Organism: Chamaenerion angustifolium; assembly: GCA_946814005.1. Taxonomy (NCBI): domain Eukaryota; kingdom Viridiplantae; phylum Streptophyta; class Magnoliopsida; order Myrtales; family Onagraceae; genus Chamaenerion; species Chamaenerion angustifolium. Next base: position 32,498,629 of record OX328275.1, read on the forward strand.
AGAGATTCTTCTCAGTTCTGCATGCCCACACCATGCCATGCAACCTGGCATGTATGATCAGTTACTAATTAATATAGATTTACAGACAAACCCTAGATAGCTAGACTATATATATAGGGTTTAATTTCATGATTTCCCAGAGTCTACTATAATAATGTATGTATATGTATTTTGACAGGATAGAATAACATAAAGGAAGATAATAAACAAAAAAAAAGTTTTGATTTTGTTCTTCATTTTTCCTGGAAGATTGGAAAGCACCATACAAAAGCAAAAATGGAGTGGAGAATCTAAGGAAACTCTGTCAGGTAACTGTTCATCTCTTCTCCAGTACAGAAATTAGTCAGTTACGACAAAACAATTAAAAGACGTTAAGTATTTTAAGTTTTGTGTCTTCGATCCGGTTTAACTATGTTTTTTTCTACACCTAAAATTATTATAATTGTATATTCTATCAGCTTATAAGTTATAAGGGGTAATTTCCGAGCAATTATGATTTATGAATGTGATTTTCGAGCAGTTACAGCTCGAGACGATTAATTCTCTAAAACGTTTATTTATTGTAAATAAATTTATACATCATCGTACCCCTAATGATCTTCCTGTTGTCAAAATATTATTTTTTACGAATATTTTGTATTAATAAGAAAAAATATCTTCAAAGAATAGGTGATGGTCCATGCATATATTCATGAGCACCGCACTCTATATAGAGTTGTCAAAATTTGATCTAATCCGTGGGTGACTCGCCCATGAGTCGTGTTTGAGTCAGAGTTTTTGACTCATGAGTCATTTTGACACGACCTATGGATGACCCGTAAAAACAGGGGTCAGGTTTGGGTTAGAAGTCTTGACCCACGGGTCAACCCATGACTCATTTCATTTATATATTTCAGTATGTTTTGTGTTTTTATTGAAATAGTGGGTCGAACGAATCAGACTGACCCGCGGGTCATGGAGGTCGAACGAGTCGGCCTGACTCAACTCTTGTCATTCTGACCCGCGGATCAGGTTTGAATTTCAAAAACTGACTCATACTATTACATGAGTCGTGTTTGGATGAGAGAGCCCCTGACATGACTTATGCGTCGACTGATGACCTGACCGCTAACTCTATGCATAGGTCAAAAGTCGGACACTCAACAGTCAACATCAGTTATCAAGACGAGCCGGACCGGGCCGAAGCTGCCTCAGTTACTATTTTTTGCGGGCCTATATAAAAAACAATGGGCCTATATTCTAGATTTTCTATTGGTTGGGTTATTGATGTTTCTGATTAAATGGGTTCGGGCTATATACTAGATGCTGTAGATAGCTAGCTCATTCCGTCATTCGTGTGTGCTTTTTAAAAATACATATCCATAATAAAAATAATAAATAAATAATAGAAGTGAAAGTGAATCTTTTTTGATACCGCATTATTATTATTTTTGTGCACAAAAACTGATTTTTCAATATAATAAATATATTTATTTATATAGCTGTAGTATATATACGTATGGAATGGAGTAAAGAATTTTAAGAAAACTAGATATGCAGATGATATATCAAGAAATGAGACAAGTGCAGAGAATAATTCTCTGAGAGCATGCAGACGATCTATTTCAGACAGATTCCAGATGTTCGATCGGTGGAATGAATAAATACATCCAACGCTAGAAAAAAATTAATTACAGGAAGGAAGGAAAAATATATAAATAAATAAATTTTGAGTTGGCTTTATTGTTTTAAGATAAAATGATATGATATTATTTCAATATTCATTTTTTTATAATAATTCGAAGTATATATATATTGGCCACATACATCATTGATGTGAGTCATGTGACTATAGTTTTAGAAGTAGAAATAAGAAATATAATTGATTACTCCACTCAGTAAAGGGTTAGTTAGTACGTATGCAGTATCTATTTTGTTTCCACTGTTATCATTAAAAATAATAGGGAAAATTTAGTCACTTATACACGTGTGATTGAACAGTTGAAATTTGTGTTAAAAACAGTTACTTATGTTTCAAAATGTGACTTAACAATTAATATATATATATATGTATATATGTGTGTGTAACGTGACAAAAATACTCTTCCACAGTTCTTCATGGTCATCTTCATTTTCAATATTCTCTTTCTCAATTCAAACCTGAAATTTAATTTTAAACTCAGATTTGCGTTCTTGACTTCGATTCGAACTCAGATTCACGTAAATATGAGTTCAAAATCAGATTTCAGACATAAAGAACATGAAGAATAAGATAAAAGAAAAATGTAAATTTGTCATTTTTGTTATCATTAAATCACATTTGACAAACATATATGACTGAATATAACACGTTTAACCATAAAGTCACATTTTTGAAACATGCATGATCGTTTAGCTACACACAAAAATATAAATGTCTATTTAATCACATAGTGTCAAACATAAGTGACGTTATTTACCCTAAAAAATATTCAACTCAAGTAAAAAATTATAAAACTTAAGATTCGAGCTGGTGTACCAGCTGAAAAAATAAGTGACTAATCACAGACTAATTTTGACTTAATTTCAATAATACATATTATTATTATCATTATATATGTATTAATGGCGCCTTTTGTTAAACGTGCAAATTAATTGACCAACTGGCGCTGCATACCCACTTTGATTGGATAGATGCCCCATTGATCAAGTAGCATTTGGTGGCATATAGGTTCTGCCATGACTGATGACCTCACCGTTCAATAGCTTGTCAATTTATATAGCAATACACCAATATATAAAGAAAATAATAATATATGTCTACATAATAATATGAAATAATTTTTATATCTTATTCATATTTAAATATTACATTATACATAGTAAAATAATGAAATTGTATGGATGGATGGATGAAATTGATTAGTGACATGACACTTTTATACACGTCGAAATATCATCACCCCTAGTTAGTTATCATAATGTATCGTATCGTGTGTAAATATATAGATCTTAAACGTTTTTCAAAATTCAAAACACATGAATATGGTGCGATAATTAAATAGATTACGCGTGTCACACAATTAACGTATTGAATAACAAGAAAAAAATTTCATATACAGAAAACACAATTCATGTTACACAGTACAAAATAACATGACACAAAATCCACAATATTAATAATTTAATTTCACAATTAAATTTTAAAATATACAAGTGATACAAAAACTTGTATGCCCAAGAACAAATTCAAATATTAGATACATATATTTAATCGTGTTTACGAGAGTATTTGTATATTAGAAGTTATTTAGACACAAGTTGTGTCTACACGTATAAAAAATTATTTAAATACGAGATGTGTTAATGTCAAATTCATATACATGAATATAAATCATTTAATTATATCCTATCATAAATTGTAGCCCCTAAAGATCACCATTTCAACATCATGTCATCATCACATATATTGGTATTCATAAGAACCACTTGCTATATTAATATGTGAATGTATATATTATAATTCAACACTATAGATGACAACACTTATCGACCAACCGTACTATATATAACCTTGATCGAATGACTTGTTTGTTTAATTAACAATTATATTTCAACACTTTTCATATGGATAAATAAGAGTTTTATCATCAAATTTATAAAAGAGTTGGTTAAATTAATATTCCATGTACAGTTTTCAAATATATATATTTATAATTCAAGATCATCAAAATAACACAAACTCATTGCATTATTATTATATATAAACAACTCCATCTCCTAGCAGTGGGATCATAATTCATAAGAAAGAAACATTATATATAGCAGGTACGTACTCATTGACTCTCATGCATGCATATTTTAAAACAAACCCTAATTAATTAATAACCCGCCAACCATTGCTTATTCCTCGTCTCTCTGGCTATCTCCTTACATTACGTTGCTGCTGCATCTGCATCTTGTTCAAAGTTAGACCCAAATGGCCTTTGCCTGTCGGAGTAATGGAACGAGCTTCCCCCTGACTTGAAGAGCCATGATCTCACTTGCTCCTCCGACAAGCTGCTGTCCGATGAAGACAGAGGGCACATTCTCCTTCCGACCATAGATCTGAGCAAGAGCTTTCTCAATGTCCTTCCCATTAGACATCTCATCAAGCTCGTATACCGTCACACGAGCACCATAGCTCGATATAAGAGACTTCACAGTGTAGGACATGCCACACGAGGTTTTGCTGAAGATCACAACTGGAACGTCCCTCACCAGATCCATTATCAGATTCATATCATCCATTGGTGGATTAATGAAAGTTCTGAGGAAGGTAAATGCCTAAATGGACATTGGGAAGCTTTTATAGTCGAAATCACAGACAGTGTAATATAGATATAGATATCACTGTTGGATCGGTTTATTTGTTGAATATATGCCTTCACATTTATATTCTTTCCACTTTTAAAAAATATTATTGTTTTAAATGTTTTTCATGGATTAAACCTCATTGAAGATTCTATATGATATTAGTCTGCAGCTTTATGATTGCCTGAAAAGGTCACTGAAATTCCCTTAATTGCCTTGCCTTGCCTTGTCCATCTCTTTCTTTTTCACTTATTATTCTTGTGTTTGATCTGGTGATGAGTGATAACCAGGGAAGGACCTATACAGAGGCACTCCCCCTTTTCATATAGATAGCTTAGATAATACACCTTTCAATATATATTATAAATTAGATGATTTACTTTTGTTTTCTCATAATATAATTTATAAATACTTGAGAAAGGAATATTTCCTGAGTATAAATATAATAGACTACAAAAATTAAATGAAGTTGTATTATTCAAAACGAGTAGTTTAGTTAATTTATTTAGTTTTGGTTAGGTACGTATGTAAAATGAGTAAAACAGAAAAAAAAAAAAAAAGATTGTTAATTTGGAAAACCCAAACCTAAACTCAAGAGTCAAGACATAGACTTATTGAACGTTTTCTTTTTATATTTTGTTGGAATGTGCACGAAACATGCAATCGATTAGGGCACAACATAATACATAGTTAAGTTACATCCTTAAATGATTGTCTTAGCGGAAACAGATCTGTCTGAGGTTGGGATCACGGTCTGCTGAACAGGAGGACACGCCATGGTTTGACGAACAATGACCTATAATACCACAACTATTGACCTATGTCTAAACTGTAGGTAAGGTGACTATATATCATCATGTTTTTTCTAACCATGAACACTCATATATATACACATTTATAGATGGATAAGTTTTAATATCATACATACAACTGAGCTGATGTGAACGAGCTCCATGTTATGGGCGACCCATTATCCTAAAACCAACATATTTAGTCTTAGACTTTTCGACTCAATACCAATTAGACAGAACTAGGTTCGATTTTATAAAATTTAGTTAGAATATATATATATATATATATATATATATATATTATATTTAATTGATATATTTGATTGCATAGATTCAATTACCATGTAATGTATCATACTTCAGTTGTTTAGTTGAAAAATTCTATCATGCATATAATTTAATTTAGTTAGATTTTTTTCTTAAAAAAATGTATATATTTTGTGTTATTGATCCAATAATATAAAAATTTGGATCTAACCTCCAGACCATCACAAATTAAACAAACTTGTCTCAATTATTTTATTTTTATTTTTAAAGTTTGTCTCGATCTCTAAGATACTAAATCTATTATTATTATTATTTTAAAAGAAAAAGTCCGACAAGACCGCCCCAAAGGCCCAAACTCACTGCTAAACATAAAACGTGTCGATACTAATTAAATATTGCTCATTTAGAGACTGTTATTCGCCATACAGTCATTTTATATACCTAACTAAAAATTCCATATAACGATGCTCATATATATATATATATAATATTTACTGTTCCTTGAACTGAAGTGAAGAAAAAGAAATGAGCTGAAATTTGATTCTTCATATCGTGTTTCTGTAAAGAATAAATAAAAGGTGTACGTACTAACAATTTGGATAAATGCTTGAGGAGATTCTTCCAAACATACAGAGATGCAATGTTTGTAACACGTGTCATATAAACAATAATTATAAGTTAATTGTGGTTATAGATGTCGGGCAGAGTTAATAAAATATATGTAATTATTTTTCCAGGTTTTAATTAATTTTATAATAGAGCAACAGGCTCAAAAATCATTATTTGTAGTTTTTTTTAGTATATATTAGAGCAACAATCTCAAAACTAATTTATGTATTTTCTTTATTGTATTTATTATCAAATTATTGAATTAATATATTACTTGAATTTATATACTAGTACGTATCTTTTTAAAAACAAAATATATGATATTCATATACTTCCCGTCCATGTATACTCATTATTGAGCTTACCCAGGACCAGGAGGAACTTAATTATAGAAGATCGATGATGAATCCTGTTACTGAAGCAAAGCTCATCCAGTGACCTCTCAACCCAGTACCAAAGTATCAAGAGTGATTCTAATTACAATTGAGCATATAGGATCTAATTACTCAAATTACTATAGATATAAATCCAGTGGTTGGGGTGATTTATTGCTCCATTCAAGACGACATATGCAAGCTTCTTGTTCTTGGGTACCTCAGCTGCTACTTAAAAGGAAGAACTTGGCCCAGAGATTTGAACATCAGAAAGGGCAGGCATGGTGTGGGAGAACAAGGATCCAACTGGGTAAGGAGCAACTGGGATATCAATAAGAGATGATGCAGAAGGGTTGCTGTATCTCATAGTTGTTGTCACTGGGTGGTCAAATTTGCAGGTTGATCCAAATTTACACTGCCCGTGTTGCATGTAAAAGCTGCATGGTTGCATACCCTGTGGAAATTTTACATCCTAGTTAGGGTTGATAAATCCGAAAAACTGATCATCATTTGTTCAGTGAAAATCCTAATTACGTTATCAACTTTCTTACATATTTTTGCACAAAAGGAACATAATTTTTGCATACTTTATTTGGAAAAGTAGATAAGATAAGATGATGTGTACTGGGCGCAGAGGAAGACCGAGTGGACTGAGCATGAAATTTGCACCTTGCATCATGCGCTCTCGAGGATGGTGAAATCGACAGGATGATCCAAACTTACAATCACCGTTCCTCATATAGTACTGACATTCAGGTTCTCCTGGCCTCTCTGGAAATACTTGCTCCTTTTGGATGTTCCTAGCAAGAGAGGGACCATGAGGATATGCTAGTGTAAATGGAGAGCTTGAGGGAGACAGTGGTGTCACTTCGTATACTGAAGTTAATCGAGGCTGAGCACTAGGAGATAGTGCGGGGCTTACAGCAGCCTGCACCAAGTAGTAATACGCCACAACAGTCAGGGAAATATCAAAACTAAGTGGAAGTTATGGTGATAGAGCTACAGTGCAACCACATTAAAAAATGTTGGGGGAAGCCGTATATACAGCAGTGCCACTGCCATGTCTCATGCAGTTTTATTACTGAAACTCTAGAAAATGAGTGAATGGAACAATGGGTGTGATCTAGTAGGCTTAGGGTGAACCAGACCTACACCTACGAATTTTGATAGATAATTCAACAATAAATAAACACCATAAACATGTAATTGGATGCGTACTTGTCAGGGAGCATGGGAGTTCCAAAATGAATCTGAGTTAACGTAACATACCGAATAAGGACTCCAACCAGTCATTGAAACAACTCCAGGAGAAATTAGGACAGGGCCATATGCTCCTGGGATATATGAACCAGGCAATAAGGGAGGTCTACTTGCTCTGCCTTCATATTGTTCAGGTACAGGAACTGTAGGCGACTGCACCGGTGGATAAAAATGAGGTGCAGATGCTGGTGATCCAGCGAGTTGAGGATGGTGGAATTTACAAGCTATACCAAATTTGCACTGCCCCGTTTTCAAATAGTAGGAGCATTCTTTCTCACCCTGATCAAACAAAAGATTATCAAGACCAAAAATGCTTAAGGACATATAGCATCACCACAAAGGTAGAAGGAAATCGAACAATACGAGAAGAAAGAATACCGGTCTTAAAGGGTAACCGTAACTATTTAATGGGACTTGAATCATGGATCCAGCAGCATGCTTTGGATGGTGAAACTTGCAGGAGGCACCAAATTTACAAATCCCTGTCTTTAAGTAAAACTGCCAAAAGGATTACCAAGTGCAGGCAATTAACATTTGAAATGATACGAATGAATCCAAAAAGTTCTCCGCATCTTTCCGAAGCAATTAGCTACCTGACATGCTGCCTCCCCTGGTCGCTCTGGATAGTCCCCTGTAGCTCTCACAGATGCTACTACCTGAGAAGCAGGTGGCCCAATATGATCATAAAGGCAATTAATTAGTCATTATGGTGAACACTTCAATGGTGAACGAGCTATGATTTGCAACTGATGGTGGTAGACAGAAAAATCCCACAAATGAGTGAACAAAGACAGAGCACCAACAACCTCCTTTTATATATATGGCAGCATTATCATCTCATCTCATACACTGGATTTGCACCACTGTCGGACTTAAGATCAAACATACATCTGAATAAGAAAATCAATATCATTGACATCTACTCATCAAAAACTTCCTTTATCAGTCTCAAAAAATAATCATCACGACCTACTGATTCACACTAAGTTCTCAGGGTGGCAGAATATCAGAGGATAAACAGAAACCTAGAGAGAAATCTTGAAAGAAAAAAATGTGAAGCGTTTGTTACTCCCTTTATGAGCAATCATGTCATGCGGATTCATGCAAAATTGCATTCACTTGCCAAGCAAGAACGAACCCAGGATTTTACATCAGGAGAAAGAATTAAAACTACGGCAAACAATATAAAAAGAAAAAGGGTCAAATATAAGAATTTAAAGTAGTAAACAAATATACCATTAATTTAAAGAAAATTAATGGCTTGGTGCCTGCAAGAACATCCAGAAATCCAGAACTGTTTGATATCACATTATAATAATACCAGGCGATCTTTTGGTAACAAGCACCATGCTGATTATCAGCATGCTACTTATATTCAGCAGCTGATATAAGTATAAGTGTATAACAATACTCTAGAAGTTAGATACGGTCTTTCACACGACAATCTATTAACAGACCACACATATAGTAATGGATCTATAATGATGAATAATCTCTGAAACTACTGACGTCGCATAATAAGTACAGCTCACTCTAGACCTGATAGAATGAAAAATGCTGAATACAGGAATCAAACTGCAACTAAACGAGCTCTGACATATTGAGATTCCCTTAAATTAGCAAAGGCAACCTTTAACTGTAATCAAGTGCTTACCGAAACGCGATCACGGGGATGGTTGTATCGGCACCTTTGGCCATAGCCGCAAAACCCTGTACGAATATAGTACGCACAGTCAGGCACGCCGTGTCGCTCTGGGTAGGATTCACTGCTTCCCAGACCCAACTGCCACATCGACTCTACCATTTCGTCCAAAATCAGAGAAAGAACTAATTAGCCTCCACATTAGAAGCAAAATGCAAAAAAAAAAAAAGTGTAACTCCAACACGCTCTATAGAGACGCAAAAGCTGAGACTGAAGTGCGAAGGAAGACCTTCGAGCCCTGTTTCTCCGGCGGGAGGTGCCCACTGCGTTGCTTGGAAGCCCGAGTGGGAGTAGTTCCTTGCTGTGTTGAGTCCGTACAGCTCCATCAAATCGATTCAGTTATTCCCTCTAAAAATCTGTACAGCAAACGAAACTGACTATTCAAAGTGGGAGGCGAATGAATAGACACGCAGAGGAGGCGAAACTTGTCGCTCGCTGAAGAATGATTGGAGTAGAAAATGGAGGAAGAGATGTAAATGATAGAGTTCGTGTCCGCCGAGAGGACAGAGATGCAGAAGAGATTTTAAGTTTTCTCTCTCTAAAGCTCTCTCTCTCTCTGTTCACTCCCGCACTAAAGTGTGTCTGTGAGACTATGTCCGTACGGTCTGGTTTTCCAAACTTTTATTTTAGAATTAAATACAAACTAGTTACCTGAACTTGATACGTTTTGCAACGAGTTATCCGAATTTTAAAAATTCAAAATGGGCTACGTCAACTTTGAATAATGTGCAAATAATTACCTTCGTCCAATTTCTGACGAATTTCCGACGACTTTTCGACGACATTTGACTGAAAATTAGATGGAGGTATCTATTTGCACCTTCTTCAAAGTTTATGTAGTCCGTTTTGAATTTTCAAAGTTCGCGTAGCTCGTTGCAAAACGTTCAAAAATTCATGTAGCTAATTAGTATTTAACCATTTATTTTATTAAACAGTTGTAGAGGGCACCCTGAATTTTCACCATCAAACACATTGCACCCTTTTCTTTTCAATTGTCTAGACTAGAGAGTAGAGAGTGAACTCAGAGTGTATCTCAATTCTCAGTTGTTACCTTTTGCTTGTTTTTAAGACTAGAGTGAAAAATGAAAATATCCAAAGCTGTTTAAGTACCGTAGAATCGTAGATGCAACTGACGAAAAGAAGGAAGTGACTGATTACGTCAAAGAGTGAAAGTTGAGGTGCGTCAGTGCAATTTTGTCCTTTTTCCAACAATAATTTTCTTTTTTTGGAGGGATCTATTTTATATATTCCCGAGTACCCGCCAAGTGCAGCATCTGACAAAATGACTACAGTATTTGGGCTTTTTAATGATAATCAAATGTTCAAGTAAGGTACCGACACTTGTTACTACGAAAGGCCGACTTTGCCCCTTATATTTCTACATTTTACTAGATGAAGACACTACACTCTACAGCTGAAGTTGTAGGAGGGGCCCTCATGGCCGGCCACGTGACCCAAATTAGGATCTAATCCCTAAAGTAAATATATTATTTGATTCGGTTAATACCATAATAGTTACCGAACAATTTATAAATTTATATGAACTTTACTTTTTAAAATTTTGCTACCAGAATTTTCGTATTTTGGGCAAATTGCTACATGGACCGTTAAATATGAACGGAAAATGACGTGATAACAAATGATTGATTCATAATTTAAAAAATAAATAATTTTTAAAAAAGACCAAAAAATTAGAAAATTTATGAAAAATAAGAGTTTTTAATATAATATTTTTATTAACAAATATTAAATACCTAAAAATAATACTAATCATTTATTTTTATTTCATATTTTTAATAAAAAAATATATTTAAAACTCTTAATTTTCTATTTTTTAGAATTTTTCTAGTATTTTTAATCAAGAACCCTTATATTATATAGTTTTTAAAATTATGGATAAATCATGTGTTGTCACGTCATTTTCCATCTATATTTAACGGAAAACTTAACGGATATAGCAATTTGCCCCATATGTCAAAGTTTAGGTAGCATTTTTGAAAAATTAAAATTAAGATAATACTTTGTAAAATATACAAAGTTAAAGATAGTAATTCGGTTATTAACCCATATTGATTTCCATGGATACAATCTCCATCTCCATCCAGGCCACCAGTCGGTAATTACAATTGGGTAAAGGCCCATGGGCCTCTTCTACTGGCCCAATTTCACGGGCTAGTCATATAGTTAATTAGAAATATGGATGTGGAATTATAAAATGCATCCTAGAAGGTGAGCATTTAATTTATTAGAAATAATAAATTGATTTAGTATATACATAGAAAAATTCTAAACTCGCTAGCTGAGAATGTTATTAGTAAATTAGGATCGATAACGATAACAGTTAGGTGAAAATTCAAAAAATTATTTTCAATATCTTCTTAGAACGCAACAAAATTGGAATCTTAACAAAGGTAGGAACTGAAGAGGAGTGGGTTGTATTTAAAAGATCCCTTGTTTTGTCTCCGGCTCTTCGCTACTTTTCATTACATTAAAAAAGGAAAAATGAATAATTTATACTTTTTGCCTACATACCACTTAACCTGTCTTTCTCACTGACGACATTTTTTAAATATGGAAATGCGAAAATAATGTAAATTTGTAGGTGTGCCAATTCGGGTTAGAATTGGCCAAAAAAAAAATCGGGTTAGTGGGTTAATTTGGTTTATATCAGAAATTATTTGATTAGAATACAGTCCATCTATTTGTATGAGTCAATTCTTGTAACACAAACACGACCCACGGGTCGATGAGTCAACCAGCGTAATCCGCTGATCCGTGACAAAATATTACTTACAAAAGATATGTGTCAAACTGACTTGTTTGATCCGTTTACATGTTTGACTCGCGTAACCAGTAACTCCTCACATCATAGAAAATAAAATGGGATTGCAACTTTTAGATATATTTGTATATAATATAAATTAATTAATGGATCAGCGGGTTGATCCATGACTCAAAAATTCTCACCCAAACATAACTATTTTATTAGATGGGTCATACAGGTCGTGTCAAAATGATTTGTGGTTCAAAAATTTCCGACTCAAATACGATTAGATCACCCCCTAATCATTCACGGGTTAGGTAAGTTGACACCCCCTATAAATTTGTTTATTTTGACGATATAGAGTCGACTATTTTTGGTTGATCTCTAAATATTTAAATACAATAAAGGGAAATGGATTCTTATTTTCATGAATTTTGATACGCAAGGTGGATGACCACTATCAGTATGACACGGAGACGGAGCTATGTTAGACTTAGGACGATATGGTGGGACCCAAATCCATTTAGACTGAAAAGGCATTACCGTAGTGTAGTGGTCGAGGACTCAGAAATCAGAATCCTTGCTTGGGACCTTCTTGCAGTGAAATTAAACAATAGGGAGACATTTAACTTGATATAGTTAATAGGGTTCTTGATAAAGTGATATTAAATGGAACTTCAGGGACCGAAATATAAATATTATCTTTTTGGAAACCATAATTGGAGTAGTGTTCTAGAAGGTTATAATTTGTTTTTATGAGTCCAATAGTATATTCCATATATAAGCAAAATATATATATATATTCAGTGAGTGTGTTTAGGGAAGGGCCCCATGAAATTTATTAAATTCTGCCTCAACTTTCCTCTTCGAGGGACCTAAAGCTAATTCCCTCAAAGTACGGAATCCAATCTTCCTAATTTAGTGATTTTGAATATTTTAAATTTGATTTATTTAATTACTCACAACTATTTATTATATATGATGGTACGTATAATATATATATATATATTAATTTGATTAGGTTACGTAAAATTATTACAATTAACTTGTTTAAGACATTTTATCATTCATAATGTTAATTTCATAACTTGTAATTTGTTCATGTCAAATATATAATTCTCCCTATTATGTGGTATGTCATGTAAATTAGTTTAATTTTTTTCAAAGTCATTCATTATCTTACTAAGTTACAAAATTTCATATATTATATTATAGAAACTGACCTACTTCGTTGGCTTTGTGGTTGTAGGAGAGGCTATGGGGTCATTTGGCCCCTAATTGAGTTTCACATATACTAGCTAGGTTTTTTCTTCTCTCTATGTCTCTCATTTGTAAAATATTAATATTTAAAAAAAATATCATACTTGTATTGTAATTTGTATAGTATCGTCGTATAATTGTAACCCCTGTATGGGTTAATTCGCCATCAGTTTTTTCTAATATCAATGTTGCAATTATTGGTGGGTAGTTAATTGATTCTTCTTGGTCGTTTACCCTACACGACCGCGAAAAGGTTGACCTAATTTGTCCCAACATATATGTATGCATCGATCAAAAGTGAAAAAATTGATAGGTGGTAAATAATTACATATTGGAATCTTCATAATAGATAAGGTCAGAATATCTAATGAACTCAATCAATCAATAATATAATAGGTTAAACACGTAAATCTCAAATTGTGACAAGCCAATCTATAATAGTACTATTATATCAATCTTCATTTAAAACAGCACACAAATTATCAACTTTGATACACAATATATATACATATATACATAATAAATTCCTAAGACAATCAATCCAGAGGTAACTTAATTATATGTAATTATGTTTTACCATATCGATTGCATGTATATTACATAATCCAACACTACATATATTGAAAATTATGATAAGTGATTTTTTTAGTTTACAAACCATCTAAGAATTAGTTAGTCAGTCAACATAAAGTTCTTTTATGATATATGTATATATGTAGAGAATTTTAATTAATGAAATGTACAGTTTAAGATCATGCAACTAAACTATGAACTTCTTCTCCTATATATGTAATATGTATAGAAGTCTGAATAGCAGGTAGCAAGTAGCAACTTGTCTTCCATTCCTTCTACGAAAGATACTCATTACTCTCTCTCTCTCTCTCTCTCTCTCTAACATAAACATCAGATCGGTTAATATGGTAGACAACATTAACTTCGGTTCCTGTAACCCAGACAAGTACAACGACATCAGTTTGTTCTCCTCGTCGGCATCCGGCCGTCTCAGTCCCGATGATCTGCATCTCTATTCCTCATTAATGAGGGATCAGCACCACGACGGTCTGCTCCCAATAGCCAATGTTGGAAGGATCATGAAGCAGATTCTCCCTCCCAACGCCAAGATCTCGAAAGAAGGCAAGGAAACCATGCAAGAGTGCGTGTCGGAGTTCATCAGCTTTGTCACTGGCGAGGCCTCCGACCGCTGCCACAAAGAGAAGAGGAAGACAGTCAACGGAGATGACATCTGCTGGGCACTTAATTGCCTAGGGTTTGACAACTATGCTGACCCTCTGCGTGGATACTTGAATAGGTAACATTGTATGTAAATTAAAAACTCAAGCTTTACATATATATATGTGTGCATGTGTGTGTGTGTTGAATGGTTCTTCAATAGATATAGAGACATTGAAGGTGAGAGAGCTGCTCACAGCGGTAGCAGCATCGCCAACAAGGCTTCGTCTTCGAGCTATGTTCCCAATAACAGTAGTAGCTATGGAGTTGGAGGGGAAGGGGGAGAGACTGATCATCAGTCTCCTTCCCCAACGTTGTTGAATTTCAATGTAGGAAATCAGATTAGACGACAATCTCACTAGAAGCTAAGTGACGAAATTGCGCAAAACCATGTACCTATTTTAATTACTTTCTTGGTGATTTTAGTGTTGGTCAAATTGTAAGAGTAATAAAAGAAACTTCGTAGATCAATTGTGTGACATAATGTAACTTAATCATGTTTGTAACATTAGGGTTGTAAGTTTAAGTTATAAGCAAGAATTGACCTAATAATACCCATATATAATTCATATTTATAGTTTATAAACAATGTGGACCATGCATACATTATTAAACTAATTAGGAGTGATTAAGTAATTGAATGTTGCTATCCAAATGACGAGATTGATTTGATATTATGCTATCACCACATTTGGCATAACCTAAGATATTTTGTTTCCTCCGAAAATTAAGTATAAATAAAAGAATATTTTATAAAATAAAGAGTGATTTTAAAAAAAAATAATAAGTAGAGATAAGTGCACCCATCCTATTCCTCGTGCACGTATAGCTAACCTTTTTTTTTTTTTTTGCCAATACACGTATAGCTAACTCATTACCTAACTGTTGGCAAATTGAGTCAACTTGCACGATTTTTATAGTGAAAGAAGCGTTATGTATAGAGTGGACTAAATATTCAACAAATGTTGCACTTGTGTAATGAGATATTCGTCTTTCACAACTGAATCTCACACATTTTTTTGAACCTTTAAATTTTCACGGCTCGTCGTAGGAAGTATCAGAAAAATTATCGCGGCTCAAATTTAGTAAAGCAGTGAAAATTAACGGTTCAAATAAATGAACAATTAAAAATATTTTTAATATTTTTTATTGTTTATTTTTTACGACTCATTAAATTGAGCCGCACAAAATATGTATATTGTAGACACTCGATTTTGACCTAGATGTGACGCACTCAGGATCGCGACACGTGGCGCGCCATTATGAAGATTCTAGATATGGCGAGTTACGAAGTTTCCAAAAACAGGTTTCATGCAGATTTAGTAGATTAATATATAGGGTATATTGTGAAATATTTAGATAATATTTTATATTGTATTGCATATACACTTCCTAGTTTAGAAAACTTCAGAAACTTTTATAAATAGGAGTGTTATGCATTGTGTAATGGGGGGAACATAAATAAAGTAAAAAATAAAAAGGAGAAGCTCTCTAGATCGATTCTATTACACCATTGCTCCAAGAAGATCCCCATATATATGATTCTTGTTTATTTATGCATAAAATATATATCTCTCTCTAATTTTTTAATATATACATCTATATATGTTATTATAATACATTAACGATCTCCCTGTTAGGTTAAGTTTATATATATATATCAATGTTTAGTTATTTATTTACATTGTTTAACTTTTTGTCTTATATTTTCTTTAACATTTAATAAATATTTTTATTATTAAGATACTAAATTGTGAAATTATTAATTTTTGTACTTCACCCTTTATATATATACATATTTAATGATTGTGTATTTGTTTTAGTTTGATCCTAAATCATAAAGAATTTAAATTTCTTATAATCAATATATTGTTATTCTTGTAAATATCTTTTAAAAAAATGATAAATTAAGCGAATAGAGTACTGAAATGGCGGAATTTCAAATACATTTTTATTCCGTAACAGAATCCCCGAACTCTAATATCTGAACGTAGACCGTTTTGAAATCCTAGGTTTTTAATTTAATTATTTTCCTAAGTAATCAAGGTTTCTAGTTAGCCTTAATTAACTAGTGGCGACTCTATTTTTTTATATTCAAATATCACATTTAAGTCGGATTTTAGGTCTGACATATATTTTTAATATATATATGTATATATATATATATTTCAGTTTATCCTTCAGCCCCATCCAGTGTTGTCTTCTTCAGCCCCAACCGCACCAGAGGGACGATGAGTCTTCTTCAACATGTGGGAAGGCTCTGCTCCGGCAGGGAGGTCATGGGTGGAGAAGTTAGAGGTCCCAGTCGAGGTTCTGGTCGGTGGTCAGTCCTAGTCGAGGTTCTCCTGCGTCCACTTGATCTCAATGGCCGTGAAAAAAGAGCTCTAAAAAATAATTTATTTATTTTTTATTTCGCGACTCTGACATTTGGGCCACAAAAAATAATTATTTTTTAATAAAATGGAGGCTAAATAGTATTTGAGCCGTGAATAATCAGATAAATAAATTATTCACTACTTAATAGTATTTGAGTCGTCTCGTTAAGTCGTTATCTCACATTTACCCCGTAGTGGAAATAACATAGTTAATGTCTTGAATCATCCTTCAAATTACATTAATTATTCTACTCATAACATATATATATAAAGAGTCTTGTTAATCACTTCTTTATCGGGACAAGTTGAGATAATTACAGCTCATAGATCATCCCAACTTTGAGCATCCTCTTGCGAGGTACATTGAACATCTCGAAATCCTGCCTTATATTCCTCTTCAACAAGTTGTAAGCGTAGTCGATCAAGACCCTCTTCATAATCCCGGTCCCTTTACCCGCCACGACCTCACTTTCTCCGATCAAGTGAACGATCCCCGCTTGTGTTGCTCTCGTGATCACATCGATGTCCCTCTCAACTTCCTCCCGGACACGTAACTTATCGTCTTCCTTGATCCTTTTCAGGTCACGATCCCGATCATCTTCACCGCCATTGTTGTTTTGTGCGATCTCGAATGTATACAACTCTTCTCTAATAAAATGTATCAGCTTATCGAGTAGTATTCTCTCGAATGACTCGTTCTCGTCCCTCGCGTCGGTATAGCCGTACCTGAAGGAGGAACCAAATTTTGCATTGAAAATGCATGACTTGTTCAAAAAAAACGGTTCGCCCGAACTAGTTCCAAAACTAAACCAATATTTTAAGGTTAAATCAAGCCAGTTCAAAATAGTGGATTTAATTTAGTTCGAAACGACTCGCTTTTTGTACTAGTTCATAGTAAAAATTCAAATCAAACCGAATTAAACATTTACAATTTTTGAACCGGTTAAAACAAACAAACAAAACTAGTCTAACCTAATTGATTAAATAGTGCATAGAAGTATTTTGTTTGTTTATTATGCATAGTTCAATGTTCAAGGGGATCTCTCTTTAGTGGGTTGGTTTTGTTTTTAGATCGAACTGAATCTATTTTTGATTGAACCGGAACTGAATCTTGTTTTTTTTAAACAGGAACAAACCATTTCGAGCCGAGTTTGAACCGGTTCTAATCAGATCAATTTTTTATGTGTTAAATAGACCAGTTCTTTTAGTGAGCCAAAAAAATATTAATTTGCTTTAAACAGTTCTAGTTCAGTTCGGAACCGGATTAGAGCCGAACCGGTTAATACACAAGCAGCGTGGTATAGTCTATCTTGCTTATATAAATTTACTCGAGGATATACTTACCTCACAACACATCGGAAAACATTCAGTTCCTTCGGTTCCACCCGACCGAAAACGAACCGATCCTCATATGGGACTTTGCCTATTGACAGTGACACGATAGACACGAACACGATAACCGAATGCAAGGCAGGAATGTTCACCGAATAATGCTCGAATATCAAAGGTATAGATTCGACGTGCTCTGAGTAGAAAATGACGAGACCTGGGAGCCGACAGAAGCTTGGACGGGAAACAATCTCCTTCACCCTCTCTAGAGACACCTTGTGGTCGAGTTCATAGTAATATTTCCTCCGGTGGACGTCGTTCCAGACGTACATCATCGTCATAAGGATAGCGGCAAAGGCGAGGGGAAGGTAGCCTCCTTGGTAAAACTTGTAAAGGACTGAGCTCAAGTATAGGAGCTCGACGGTTCCGACCAGTAAGATGTATGAAATGACGAGGAGTATGTGGGTTTTCCATATCATGATCATGATAATCACGAGGAACGACGAAGTTAGGATCATAACAAACACCACCGCAATTCCTGGCAATAAGACGACGGCGTTGATGTGAGAAATTAAATAGTTCATTTACCAACAAAGCACATTTAGCGACATTTATGTAACGTTAGCAAAGACTCTGCATGGTTATAAACGTACGTACTTACGTACCATAAGCATTGGCGATCCTCTCAGTGGTTCTGAACCCGACCGTAACAGATATGCAGGCGACCATAAGAAGGTAGTTAATTTCCGGTATATAGACCTGACCAGCGTACTTGGTCGATGTATGGATGATTTTGACACGAGGGAAGCACCCTAGAGACAGCGATTGCTGAATAATGGAGAAAGCACCCGATATCAGTGCTTGACTCGCGATTATAGACGCCAAAACCGCTAACACAAACACGGGCCAATATAATGAATCTGCAACGTCGTTGTCTCAATTTTGTTAGACGCAAACAGATGAAAATCAATCATATAATGTGTTTGTCGGGTTTGTTTTCTCGTACATGGTATGGACTTGAAGAAAGTGTTCCTGACAAGATGGTTGTGTTTTCGGAGGAACGAAGCCTGTCCAGGGTACGTGACGAAGCACATACTTATTTGTATGGATCGGACCGTAAAATGCCCGACATCTGCGAATAATGCCTCGGCTCCTACAAACAGCCGGTCGATTTTGTTATAACCTTATAGGTGGTATATGACTATGGTCGTGATGGACAGTGCGTAAATATGGTACTAGACCTGTTATTGAAAGGACAACGCCGCCTAGAGAAATCCATGCTTCTTTCTTGTTCCTTTTAAAGTATTGGACAATGTAGATAGGGTTTATAATAGCCCTAATGACTCCTGGGTCGTATTTAATGAAGTTATAGATGCCGATGCCGCCGATAGATGCAAACCAGATGCAGATGATTGGGGCGAAGGTACATCCAACTTTGTCTGTTCCGAATCTTTGAACGGAGAAGAGGCAGACCAATATGGCGATGGAGGTCCAGACAACCCCATCTGACAAACAAAACATTTATTAAGTGACAAAAATCAATCTCACTACTATCTAAAAACTTCAAGGAAAAAAATATGAAATGAGAGATAAATATGATTTTATTATTTTTTAAGGGAAAATTATTTGTTAAAAAAATAAATGAAAAAAAAATCTCATTAAGGTGGTCATAATCATATTACTCGCAGTGTTTCAAACTAGAGGTGATAAAAAAAGATTGGTTGGACTGAATTCCCGACAAGACCAGCCCGACTAGGACTGAGATCGAGCAGTTTTTTTTCAAGGTCGGTCTCGGTTTGTTTTCCCAAAAATTCGACTAGGACCAGACCGACCCGACATTGAAGAAAACATAGAAATTCATGGTGTAACTCTTGAAACACTAATAATTCATGACCTTGAAGCATTCAACAATCCTTGGATCGATTCCATAAAGGAAGTGCGATGGAAGACGAGAAACGAGCGTGTTCAAGACCAAAACTTCAGTGATTTTTTTGGCCAATTTAGTTGATTTTTTTGTTTTTACAAAAAATTTGGTCAAAGACCGAGACCGGCCTGAGTCAAACAAGACCGACTCATACATAATTTTTTTGCCAAAGTCGGTCTCGGTCCTTCAAATGTCAAGACCAAATTTTCGGTATTGGTCTCAGTCTTGCCTCCAAGACCAGACCGGACCGCCCTGCCCATGATCAACCCTATTTCAAAG
The DNA here is from genome assembly GCA_946814005.1 of Chamaenerion angustifolium. Classification (NCBI taxonomy): domain Eukaryota; kingdom Viridiplantae; phylum Streptophyta; class Magnoliopsida; order Myrtales; family Onagraceae; genus Chamaenerion; species Chamaenerion angustifolium. The sequence continues at coordinate 32,519,104 of OX328275.1, forward strand.
TGTTTTAACAAAGTGGTCTACTAAAAAACCATTTTGAACTGTTACGAACCGTGTCGAACTGTCCAAACTACGGTGGGACCAATAAGTTGGATCCGGTTTTTGAAAACCAAAATTTAAAGAAATTCTTGAAAAATTTCCATTCGATCATAATTGATGTGTGGTGGGTTTGAAGTTTGAACTTCTCACCTTTTACACAAAATGAAAAGGTATACTTATTGTTATTATGATATGGTTCAATAACGATTGGATTCCAACGAACCGATCGCTCGTCTTTGCGGTTCGATAAACGGTCTGACTCGGAAAACATTGATTACACGTGCATGAATTACCTTCTGTCATAGCGGACGTGGCTTCCTTGATCCCTCCAACAGCCGACAGAACTGCCACAATCCATCATCATCATAATTTTAAAAAGAATATATTTTCTAAATTTGATGATTTACTCTATCATATATATATATATATATCAAAAGACAACCTGAGATAGACGGCGTGAGTATGCCGTCACCGATGACCATGGAGGTGCCTAGCATGGTGGCAAAGAGAAGAAAAACCTTAGCGAAGTGGCTCTTCTCGAGCTTGGACTTGAGCCGTGAAGCCAGTTGAAGCCGCTTACTCGGCAGCTGTAGATGGAAATCGCGGACATTCTGGCCATCGGCTTGGTGGCTCAGAATAAGCCCCACGTTCGCGTATCGACATATTAGTGAATATAACGCAAATGTTCCACCTGCGGGACAAGACAATGATATTTTTATAACATATTTATTTTGCTAAAATTTCGTAATTTTATATATATGGTGTTCAATCATGTTAATCACAATATACTGACAGAGAGAATGAATGAGTATAAATCATTACGTACCGTCGCCATTGTCGTTAGCTCGCAGGACAATGAAGACATACTTTAACAGAGGAATCAACGTGATGGTGTAGATGATGAGCGAAAGCACTCCCAAAATGTCATCGTTGTGCTTTATTCCGTCGCTGAAAGTATTTGGAAACACGTAGAGCGGTGACGTCCCAATGTCGCCGTACACTATCCCAATACTCTGGAACGCCAAGTGCAGAATCACCCACCACTTTACCCCCTAATATAAACCTCCATATTATAACATGGCAATGGACAACACAAATATACGTACGTCGCTATATATATAATGCATAAATATATAGATATGCCTGTTGGGTCGGAAACTTGGCAGATTCGACGTGTAGGGAGTCATAAGCGTCTTGCGGCAACATTTCTGTAGTGGTATGAGGAAGGAGGCAGAAGATCCCTTTCCTTAGTCTCTGCTGATCAACGTATATAGAGAGAAAGAGAAGGTTAAAAAAAAGAGACTTTGAGATTTCTCAATCGTGCCAATTTTTTAAATTTCTTTTTAAATATGGTTTTATTTTTTTAAAATATAACTCGTGAAAACTAAATTGATCCAAAAAATTAAGTATTTTTTTATTAATAAATAATTGTTCAAAAAACAATTTTCTACCACAATTAATTGTATTTATATAGAATAATATATACAATTTATATACCTACACTGCATATTGTATAACCCCTAACACCCTATATTAGAGGTCTAATTACTACTTGTCCACTATACCATTAGCTAGCTAGACACCCATCGACACATCTCACTGTGCTATTTAATATGTTTGGTTGAATTTGAGAATTGCTCAAATTATGAGATCCTTACCGAAATTAAGCAAACATGGTTGGTATATTGAAAGATTTGCATGGCTCTCTTTGTCTCTCCATAATTATTTAGTTTATATATATATATATTCTCGATCGAAAGTCCTAATATTTATTTAGTATATAGGGTGTTGATTTTTTTTTTTTGGCCAAGAAACATTCGACATATATTAATGCGAAATCGGTAACGAGTTCGGGTACAAATGATCATCTAATAAAAGTAAAGAAAGCAGAGAGGTCGGGGGTGATAACACCCAGCCCGAAGGGCAAGACCCCGCTAAAGTGTTCTTAGCTACCCAGTCCGCACAAGCATTTGCGGACCGGGGTATGTGAATCCAATCGGCGACCTCCATCCCGGACGCCTTCCGAGCCGCGTTGGACCAAATAGTATCAAGTCTCCAAGAGAAGTCCGTGCCTCGAAGGTGGTTTATAACGCAAAGGGCGTCCGACTCGAACACGACCCTCGTCCACCCCATGCGTTCCGATAAGTCGACTGCCGCTGTGTTGATAAGATTGCGTGTAATGTATATGATATAATAATTATGCATATATAACTTTCACATGAAAATTAATCAAATAAAAAAAACACTCAAATGAATCACCTTATGAGTTTAGTTTACAAACCCCGTATATTTGTCCACGTAATTCATTTTTCTTTTATTTATTGTTTCGGTCAAGCCCAGATGTTATTCATCCATGGGCCTTTACCTTTACTTCTGTCCAAGTGTTTGTCCTTGGAGGAAAAAAAACAAATTTAATCACGGATGGATGGGATTTCTGTTGCAAATTTTTATTTTTTTGACATTTTGTATCGTCGGTGGGTGGGAACGTGAGGTGGGGTTGGGAGAGGGGGAGGGGTAAGAGGTAAGACTTAAGAGTTAAGAGTAAGAGCTTCGTGGTGTCGTTTTGTTCAATGGCCAAAAGTTGGAGAAGAACTACTTTGATGTTTCGGCCAAAAGTCGTCTTTTTGAAGAATCTGCAGGTCGAAGCGAGCGAGACGAACCTGCAAGTCGTAGAGAGCGAGATGCAGCCCTCTACTGACGTCATCCCACCGCCACCTCCGCTCTCCTCCAGCCGCCCACCTCCGCCCTCCTTCCAACAGACAAACACCTTCTCTTCTTCGTCCTTTGGGTCAGGGGCAATTGCCATTAAATTGAGAATATAGACTACTGCCATGAAATTTCAGGGACAATTGCCCCTTAACCCTCAACAACTTCGTCCTTATGTATGGAAGTTATTTAATTCAAGATTGTGATATCATTTATCCACCACGACTAGGAACCCAAATAGATATGTTCGAAAGTCAACAAATTTAAAAAGGTTACAGTTAAATGATTATGAAATGACTAATGCCCTTTGAAAATAGTATAATGAAAACGTAGCATTATTCAAAGAAAACCGGGAGTATAACTATTCTATGTTATTGAATGTGTTTTTATACTATTTTTTCTATTAAAATTGAATGAAAAATATTATAATTTATATCTCTCAGAATGGATCATTTTAATTTAAAAAAAAAATTTACTAACGGGGAAATGGATCGTGACAATACATTACGTGTTAACAATTATAACGGAAATATAAAGTATTGAAGCTTTTGATATGCATTCAACTTAACATTCATTCAATACTATTACATCTATTTGTACTACTAGTATGATACATGATTAATACAAAAAACAGCTCTACCTATCACTTACTAGACAAAGACATAATGAATCAAGGAAAGATAATCATTATTACATAAAACTATCTTTATCTAATGTTATTGTTGAGCATGTGTAGGTGATGAATATTACTCAAGGTGGAGTTCCATGTTCTCATTCCAACATTACGAAATACTAAGAAAATTATAAAATGAAACATCCAAATATAAGCGCAATTCTTTAACTGGTGATATTTTCTTTAAAATAAGAACAGGAAATATTTCGACTGTTTTCTCTTACCATCAGCATATCTTCCGATTGGCCAAAAAAAAAAAGCATATCTTCCGATCGGTGATCGTCTGTCATGTAATAATTTATTTATTTATGTTCAAAAATAAGTGATTAAGTTCAACTCCCTACCAACTCCCAAGGCACCAACAGACCACTAACACGTATTTTTTTAGTAAATTATAAAGAAAAGCATGTATTTGTGGGATTTAACCACTTTTAAACCTTAATTGCATAAAAGGATACATACTTTCATATTTTTATAAAATCTCATCCCCATTAATTTTCATCTAAATAACTATTAAATAATAACTAAACATTTTTTTTTTTGGAGGTAGCTGACAACCTCTTCAAAAGGCCAGAGAGTTAATACTCAAAAGACCGAGGGTCTCAAAAGAAAATAATAAGTATTCAAGATGCTTTTATACAATTCATTAAAAAATGATTCGGATTTCTTTATTGGCATAACCAAACACGTCCTTATTTTTTTTTTCTTAAAGCTTACCTAATGGCTAATACCTAATACAGTATACATATCTTATTTATTTACTCATCAATAATAATAATAAGAAAACCAAAGGAAGCGTTTTCGGAGCTTCTAGAAGCACTTTGACCGCTTTTAAATATCCTCCTGTCTGCTCCCCTACTTTCATTCTTGACTTGCAGAGCTCTCTCTTCTTCTTCAAGCTTCAGAGTCGTTTTTGCTTTCAGAAAGAAAGAGTCAATCGATCATGGCCGCTATCAAGGTCCACGGAAACGCCTTCTCCACAGCCTCAGGGAAGGTCTTCGCTACCCTCTACGAGAAGGACTTGGAGTTTGAGCTCGTCCCAGTCGATCTAAGAACTGGTGAACACAAGAAGGAACCTTTCCTTTCCCTCAACGTAAGTCAAATCAAAACCCCTCCTTCCAATTGATTGAGTTCACTGCATGCTAGAATTTAATGCACATCGACATCGATTGATCCGCCATGATTAACACTGATGTGGATGGAAAGGGAATCACGGGTCAAATAAATCTACATGATTGTGGTGTGGAATGTGGGTAGTTATTTGTACTTTTCCAGGATCCCCAAATCACGTATTATACAAAAATTGCTGAACTGGTATAAACTGGCCCACGGACCAAAATGTTAATCAATATCGTGATAGTAGGTGAAAATAAATAAGTGCAACTACTACTCTTAGAGTTTGGGGCACATGCATATAGTTGATTAGCCGACAAATACTTTAATAATTAGGGAAAAAATACAATTTTTGGGATTGTTTCGAATTAGTTATCATTTATCTTAGCAAAATGACATGTATGTAATGGGATGATGTCTTAATTTTCATGCATGAATTCAGCCGTTTGGTCAAGTTCCAGCCTTTGAGGATGGAGATTTGAAGCTTATTGGTAAGGATCCAGATCCAAGTTTACTGCTTAATTACTCATGTGTATATGTCTTTAATCGACATTATATATGTTCATAATATATAGTGAAAATATCTTTTCTGATTCTATATATGCAGAATCTCGTGCTATCACCCAGTACATAGCCCACGAGTACGCTGACAAGGGCACCAACCTGTTGTGCCCAGGCAAGGGGATGGCGGTCATGTCTATGTGGATCGAGGTGGAGGCCCACCAGTACGACCCGATCGCGTCGAAGCTGCTGTGGGAGCTGGCCCTGAAGCCAGCCTTCGGGATGGCCACAGATACTGCAGTGGTGGAGGAGAACGAGGCTAAGCTCGGGAAAGTCCTCGATGTGTACGAGACCCGTCTCAGTCAATCCAAGTACCTCGCCGGAGACCACTTCACCTTGGCTGATCTGTACCACCTCCCTACCATAAGTTACTTGATGGACACTCAGGCGAAGAAGCATTACGAGTCGAGGCCCCATGTCAGTGCCTGGGTGAGTGACATCACCTCTAGGCCAGCATGGTGCAAGGTTGTCCAGATGAGGAACCTGAAGTGAGGAAAGGAAACACAACGTTGTGAGGTTGTGTTGTTGTGTCAGAGATGTTCGTTGTGTTGTTGTGTCAGAGATGATGTTTCTGCTGTGTTGTGAGGCATGCTTTCGCTAAAAATAAGGAAAACTTGTATTTGGTCGAATTTGGTGTTTTTCATTTGGTTATTTTTGATCCAAATTAACCCTCAGTTAATTGGAGTTAAGATTCAGAGCATAATCTTTTCTATTGAACCAAATGAGACTAATCTATCACATACATAGATTTTTGTATGAACCATAAATTTGGTGAGGTGGTTTTCCTTTAGACCCAAAAAATATATAAACCCTAAAAGCAAAGGGAAGATCTCGGTTGATCTAACATTAATATAGCCTTTTGCATTTGCAGGACCATTTTTTTTAGGGAAAAGTACCAAACTGGTACCCAAACTTGTGGGTGATTAGCAAGTAGGTATTTAAACTTTTTTTTGTAGCAAATAGGTAGCCGAACTTTCTTAAATAAACAAATAGGTACCTACCGTTAATTTCCGTTAAAACTAAACGGAAAATGTCACGTGATGAGCAACCAGGTACCTGAACTTACACGAATGAGCAACCAAGTACCTGAACTTACACAAATGAGCAAGTAGGTACCTGAACAGGTTCAAGAACCGATTCGGTCGAACCACTTTATTTTATTTTTAAAAAAAGTAGGGTTTATATACCAAACACATGCATGGCTCAACTCCAGACGTTTTCGGAGTGTTCCTTGATGCACCGAGAACGTCTGGAGTTGAGTCATAATGTGTTTAGTATATAAACCCTACTTTTTTTATAAAAAAATAAAGTGCTTCGACCGAACCGAACGAGTTTATATACCAAACATATACATGGCTCGACTCCAGATGTTATCGGTGCATTAAGGAACACTCCGAGAACGTCTGGAGTCGAGTCATGCATGTGTTTGGTATATAAACCCTACTTTTTTTAAAAAAAGTGGTTCGATCGAACCGGTTTTTGAACCGGTTTAGGTACCTACTTGCTCATTTGTGTAAGTTCAGGTACCTGGTTGCTCCTCACGTGACATTTTCCGTTTATTTTTAACGAAAATTAACGGTAGGTACCTATTTGCTAATTTTCAAAAGTTCGGCTACCTATTTGCTACAAAAAAAAAATTTAGGTACCTACTTGCTAATCACCTACAAGTTCGGGTATCAATTTGGTACTTTTCCATTTTTTTTATCTTCCATTTGAAAGCAATGACTTAATGTTATCGAGATGTAACTAGTTATACAATATTTACCTTATAAAGTAGTGTAACTGTTTTCGTGTATGCAATTTTAACCATCAAAATATATATATTTACACAAATGATACAAATTAGTTAGCGTCTAATAAAATTAGTTAGTTGAGTACGTAGACTAGTAAAACATGGATTCTACTACAACCTCAACCACCTTTGTATTTTATTGTCTATAAATAATAACTTATCATATATATTACTGTCTCCTAAGATTCGCAGAACAATGAAGAACACTACTCTTCTTTTCCTTTTGTCTTGTTGTTGTAAGGAAGGCGGTGACGAATAAGGCTCCGGACCCTTACTGTGGGCCGATTCCGGCCAACGATATAAAGACAGGGTTCACTTTGCAATGAACCTGGAGTATTTAAAAGCAGAGTACTTCCTCCACGGTGCCTTCGGCCACGGCCTCGATTACTTTGCTTCAAATCTAACGAAGGGAGGACCACCTCCGGCCACGGCCACGTCGGTCTCAACAGTTATACAGGCAGCATCCCTTATCTTGTCAACTACACCAGCAAAGAAGTAAGAAAGGGGAAGGACAACATATTTATAAGTATCATTACGAACTTGAGAGCTAGAGTAGGTTGAAGATGAAACCTTGTTTCCTTCATTTCTGTATATGTGCTGTGCATGCAGTTGGTGGCTGAACTGTTAGGAACGGAGACAGGCCAGGACGCGGTACTTATAAGGACGTACCTCTTTGAGCGGAGGTTCGAGAAGGTGGTGACTTGCGACATCACTGTCTGGGAGGTCACCGACAAGCTTTCGGACTTAAGGAACCGTCTGGGTATGTGCGGAATCAAGGACGAAGGCCTTATCTCGGGGCACAGGGACAGCTCGAGGACAATGTTCTGTCGGAAGTGTTCCGGGAGGGTTCTATCCTCACGGCGCCGCACAAAATTTTACTTAAATAAAAAAAATATGTTATAATATAATAAGTTATCAATTCATACTTTGGCATCAAAAGTTTATTTGAATTGAAAGAACATTGTATCTTAATTTAAATTAATTTATGAAAATAATGTATGCAGATTAGAAATATATGATGTCATACAAATGTGGTAAATAATGTGTATGTGTACTATTGGTTATGTTAATAAGGTTATCATGTCATGCTTACATAACTTTTGTGAGTGTTTATATGGTGTTATATAAAAAATAGATTATAAATCAAGTATTGTATAAACGGTTACGATTTCTTTTATTATAATATATTAAATAAATATGTTTATAAGTATTTAATATATTATTTATTGACATAAAACTAATAGGAATTTGAACTATGATGTATATTATTTTTTGAACCTTAAAACTAAATGAGTCGTCAAAAATAAAAATAAATAAATAATTGATATATAATTAATTTTGACGGCTCATTTAATTGAGCCGCGAAAAATACAGAATATTAAATATATTTATATTTTTGCCGACACTTTCTTATTAATCCGTCATTTTGACGGCTCATTCTTATTGAGACGTCATAGATAGGACGACAATTATTATGATGACTCATTTTTAAATGAGCCGTCTTTAATTAACGGCTCAAAAAATGAGCCGTTAATGAACATACTTTCAGCCGTTAACATAATCATCTCCCTTAGTGAAATTATTATTGGCAAAAAAAACACTTTAAATTATTAAATTTTTCGAGTGTCAGTTATATTATATAGCTTAATTAAATATAATTATACTTTTAATTTAGATTTGAAAGTAATATTTCCGAGACTAAACAAGAGTATTGTTCATATACATGATTGTTGATTTCATTATCAATTCGTGTTTTATCTTATTTTTTTGGCCAAATTATTCGTGTTTTATCAAAACTGACTTTTTTGCCAATAGCCAAAAAAATTAGCTTATTTGTAGTGTGGATATTTAATTCAATATATTACATTTACAGTAAATAATAATAAATATATGCTTACTTAGCTAAAAATAATATATATATATATATTAATTTGACTAAATTGTATGAATTGTGACAAGTAAATTTTTTTATGCATTTTCTTACTTCTAATGTCAAATTAATTAATTATAATTGGTCCATGTCAAACGTGCAGTTCTCATTCCTAAGTGGCATGTCATGTAAATCAGTTTAAAAACTTTAAAGCTTTATTATTCATTCTCAAGATAAGTTACAAAACTTTAATTAATTATTTTTATTTCACATGTATATTTATAATTTTGTGCAGAATATATTTTATGTAATGGAATTTATACAATACCAAAATACATAATATTATATTTTATGAATATAAATTATGCACATAATATATTGTTTACATTACAAATTAATTAAAAAAAATATGATACCTTATTATAATTTCATTTTTAATATAAAATGGAAATGAATCTTAAGTTCTTAACAATCTTATAAAAATATATGTTATATATTTATACATACTCTAATATATTTTTTCAACTAACAAAGCATTAAAATAAATAAATAAATACTATTTTTCTATACATTTTTTTATAAGTATGTGACTAATAGAAATCATAAAATTTAAGTTAAAAGTATTATATGAATATTAAGATATTGTTTTGCAACTTTATGACAATTACCTCTTAATATATTTTGTGAGTTAAGAAAATACAATAGTGTTTGCATGATTAAAATTACTTAAATGAGTAATTACTAATGATTCTAACATTTTTATAAGCATATAACACTAATAAAAGTCACAAAAATATTTTTAAATAAAAGTTAATTAGCATTGTATCAATAATTGTTATTATTTATTCATGTATTTTCAATTAATTTTAAATAATTATACTTAATCTTTTTATTCTATAATATACTTTGTAATATGGAAGCATATGGAGTAGATCATATTACAAAAAATACTAATAGTTTTAACATTTTTTTAAAAATATGCATAATTTTATTATATAATCTTAAATTAAATTTAATTATTTGAAAAAAAAGGAAAATTTAATATATATTAAATAAATTATATAAATTTGATTTAATATATATAATTATGTACGCGTATTAGTTTTTCTAGTATTTAATAATCCGAATGTTAAGGATTTTTCAATTCCTCCTTTATTTAGATTTTCCCGTAATGTTTTTTAAACATTTCTTATAAAATCTTATATTATATAGGAATTAGGAAGTGACAATTCCTACACCCATCAAAAGAAAAGAGGATGGAATTGCTGAATTAGCAACTGTCTTCCTCCAATGGCTGTGGCCACTCTAGCTCTGAACCACCACGCTCTGTGCTTCTCAGCCTCTGATTCAAGAGCGACAACCAGTACATGGCTTCGCAAAAGATTCAAGAGGAGCCCTGTACAGTCCCGGAGACGTTCTCCTTTCTCTGTTACAATCCATTGTTCTTCTTCTGCTCCTCCGACTCCTCCGACATCAGAGGCCCAGGTAGCCACTCAAGACACTGCGGAGTCATGCGTCAACACTGGACTACAGCTGTTCTCCAAGGGGCGGGTACGTGTATACTGTATTCGGTACTCATTTGCTGATTGTGAACTTCGTTAGTTTCTTAAATTGATGGAAGAGAATTCCGACTCCGAGCACGCGTCTCTTGTGCAATTGCAATGCGTAATGTGTATCTTGTTGATGCAAACTCTGTATTGATAATGGTAGTTTTCAATAAGACTCGGCGGACCAGATATTCCTTTTTGTACCGATGAAGATTGCTTATTTAATTTGATAAGTATTAGTTCTGTTAAAACCTCTTCTGTTCGCATGAACAGACCTTTTTGGATAATATCCTGTTAAACAAGCAAGTTAAAGTTCATGTTTTGTTGAGGTTGTTACTTTCTGATAGGATATTCCTATCTTATTGGTAATAGATCATAAAGTTGCTTAAATTGATAAATGGTAGTGTCGGGAAAATCTCAGCTGCAGATAAAAACATTAACTGTTAACCAGCAAGATGATTTATTGAAGTTGTTAGTTTCTAGGTTTAGACACCAGATACAGCCTTTTCCAATTAAGTGGTGCAAAGATAAAAGTAGGTGCTTTCCTGGGAAATTTGATGACGATGGAACATCTATTCTCCCCCTAATTCTTGCAGTAATTATGGAATATTGCGTGCAAGTTCTATTACCAACTCTTATGATTTGTACTTTGTTTCAAGGCTGTTGAAGTTAGCAAATTTCCCAATCTTATGAACTTGCCATATAAAGAGATATCACTTAGCTTACTCAATGAAATGAAATAACATTGGGAGCTCATCCCGTCTTTATGTGGATTAAGCTCTTTTTAAATTTTGGAATACATATCACGTTTACTCATCAACATTTTACTTTCTGAATATTCTCTCAACCGTATGAAATTTCATAGATGAAAGACATTCTTATTCAAATTCATTGACTGATCGTCTCAAATAGTTCAGTTGATCTCGTCCATCATTTTTCTTCTTTTTATTGTTGTTGCATTTTCAGCTTCTTAATGTGTTAATCTAATTATGCTACCCCTTTCAACGGTTCCAGGTTAAAGAAGCACTAAACCTCTTTGAAACCGCTATAACTTTAAATCCCAACCCAACAGAGGCCCAGGCTGCATTCTACAATAAGGCTTGCTGTCATGCCTACAGGTAGAGACAGAGAGTGTTTGCTCTTCTTACCTTCCATCTTGATCTGCACTATAGCAGTGTAACCAAGCTGAAGCATCTGATTTATGATGTATCTCCTATTAAGCAGAAGTTTTCTTGCAATATTTGTTCTATCTTTTTTTTTTGGTCTCAATATAATTTGTCTGGTTCTATGGTATTTCTGAATTACCAAACTTTTCCTTTGAAAAAGAGGGGAAGGAAAGAAAGCTGCAGATTGTTTACGTATTGCTCTGAAGGAGTACAATCTCAAGTTTGGCACAATTCTCAATGATCCCGACTTGGCATCTTTCCGAGCATTGCCTGAATTCAAGGAACTGCAGGAAGAGGTTTGCCACTATTTCTGGACATATACTTGTAGCTGCGATAGCTTGCCACCCAAACAATAGACACTGAACAATTCAGTTTGATTTCTTTGTTATCTTGAAAGAAAATGGGAAATAAAATTCAAAATTTGATTCTAAAATGAAATTAATTGTTGCCTTCATGGATCATAGTTACTCATTACCATACAGGCCAGACTAGGTGGAGAAGACGTAGGCTCCAGTTTCCGAAGAGATCTGAAATTGATTAGTGAAGTCCAAGCACCTTTTCGTGGGATAAGGAGATTCTTCTCCATCGCATTCTCTGCAGCTGCAGGAATTTCATTGTTGTTTACGGTGCCCAGGCTGATTAGTGCAGTTAAGGGTGGAGATGGTGCTCCTGATCTCTTGGAAACAGTTCAGAATGTCGCCATCAACATTGGAGGTGATTATTAAGTCTTTATCTTGGTTTGGTATGTAGAAAGACAGACTCAACACCTCTTGTTGAAATGACTAAGTCTTTGAATCAGCTATCTACAGGTATAATTGTTTTTGTGGCCATATATCTCTGGGACAACAAGAAGGAGGAGGAACAACTTGCACAAATAGCTCGTGATGAAACCCTATCAAGGCTGCCACTGCGCCTCTCTACTAGTCGAGTGGTTGAGCTTGTCCAGCTGCGAGATACATATAGACCGGTCAGTATTAAAATATCCATGTTCTTGTGTTTCTGCAAAATATAATTTGATGGTTTCACATGTTAGGAATTGTGCTAGGGCCTTTGTAAAACTGTTATTTTACATTCATTTTACAGAAGAAGAAAAAAGACACAAACCAGTACAAGTCTCATCACATCATTCTTTGATGGTAGTTCTATTCTTGTTAAATTCTCAAAATGGCTTGTGAATGATAGCTATGTACTTTTTCTGGCTTTTCTACTGCTAGACATATAAAAGGGGTTATCATAAACATGTAAAGAAGTGTTTTTGCTTTATACCAGGAGACCTTACCTCAAATGGTAAGACACAATTATCATTGCAGATTACCGTTTACATTTACTAAGGGTACTTTACTTGTATTTGTTTGGTATCCTGTTTTTTACCAAAACTTGCATGGATCAGGTTATTTTGGCAGGGAAAAAAGAGACGGTTTCTTTGGCTATTAAGAATGCAGAGAGATTTCGAACCGACCTTCTTACACGAGGAGTTCTTCTAGTTCCTGTCGTGTTTGGTGAAGCAAAACAACCGAAAGTGGAGAAAAAAGGGTTCGGCTCATCTCCAAGAGCAGCTGTTGCTCTTCCCTCCATCGGGGTAAGCAGTGTCATCCGATTTTTTATAAATTCATTTGGCATAAAATTCCTATAACCATATATTGTCAATACGATTTCATATTTCGTGCATTATCATCCTTGACGCCATGCAGGAAGATTTTGAGAAACGAGCTCAGTCGGTTACTGCAAAATCGAAGCTGAAATCTGAAATTCGATTTAAGGCTGAAGCTGTCTCCCCCGGTGAATGGGAAAGGTATCCTTTAGCCAGATATTCAGTAAAAGCAATACAAACTGAGTGGCAACTTCCTACTGGTTAGTGGTTACCACATTCTATGGTTTAATTGTTTAACAGTTTTGGTTTGTCACTTAGGTGGATAAAAGATCAGCAAATTTGTGAAGGAGTGACTCCTGGTGAAGATGTGTACATAATACTCCGACTGGACGGCCGTGTGAGACGATCGGGAAAAGTGTGTAAATTGAATATCACATTGTGTTTTTACGTCCCTGTAATGATTCTATATGCAACTAATCCATGTTTCTTTGTCATCTCAGGGCATGCCTGATTGGCAACAAATCTTGAAGGAACTGCCTCCTACAGAAGATTTGCTCAGTAAATTAGAGAGATAGAAGCCTCATACTTCCAGATTGAACGTAGTATTTTTATATTGTTGTCATTATGAAATCATCATGAAATCCGAAATTTGATCTCATATCATGAAAAAAAAAAAAACAGTTTACTGCCAAGAAAAAGATACAATCAGTGATCTAAGAATTGTTTCGAAAAATATACATGTCAGATATTTTTTTTTTTTTAAATATTTAAAAATTTGAGCATAATGTGAAAAACTCACAAGTGGCACCTGGCACCCTAGGGTGCGACTTGCTACCCAATGGCATGTTGTGCCAAAATGGGGCACACACCTAGGGTAAGTTTTTTTTTTTCTTGGATGACTTAATGTTTAATTAAAAATTAAATTATATATTTATTTAAAAAAATAATAAAAAATTATAGTAAGTAAATATTTTAATTGCAATTAAAATGATGCAAAAAAATATTAAAGTTGAATTTACGGATTGACTTAAGATATGAAAATTTAGCTAAATAAAGTATAACTCAGATCCTGTAAATTCAAATTTAATATGGTTAAGAACATTTATGGCGAAATTTAATTATCTACTTACTCTAATTTTTTGGATTATATATATTTATTTTTTTAACCTAACATCGTTTGCCCTATAATTTAAACTGAATGATTAAATATGTGAAAAATTTAATTATATACTTACTCAAAAAAATAAAAAATAAAAATTACGACATAAATGACGTTAATTAAATGTTGATTTTTGACTTTTGAACTAACCATTGCCCTTAAGTGTTGTGTCATTTTAGGAACAACACGCTACGCTACCCCAGTAGCGAGTCGCACGCTAGAGTGCGATTTGTGATTTTTTCGCACCCGATAAGATTTATACCAAAATGTTTGAATATTTTTTTAAAAAATCGTGATCTTGTTCTTCGTAAGAGTAATGGATGGTGGCGACACTGTCACCGTCCATAGAGTCTTCACGGAGTATCGGATTGAAGGGGGGCGGGTCTTGTCTGAATTGAAAGCCTTCAGATGATAGATGGGCTTGGATCTTCGTACAATAGAAAGTGTGAGGTGAGGACAAATAAAAGTAATAATAATAAATTAATTTCGTGTGGCGGTGGAGGGAGATCTAATAATAATAGATTTTAGATTCACTTTTTCAGACATCGCAGACGCAGCAGCCTTTGACTTAACCCAACATTACGACATTACACTTTCTAATTTTGATCTATACGGCACCTTGATCGGACGATGGACGTCCACCACTCCTCCGCCTTCCTCCTCCCTTCCATCCCTGCCGACAGCTGCCCCTCCCTCTCTTACGCCCTCGTCGTCCTCAACCAGTGTCTCCCGAAGTTTACTCCTTGTCTCTGGAAGCACGGTAATTACTTTCACTTCTGCTCTCCTCGTCTGATCCTCTCCTTTTGCTGTTCATAAATAATCCTTTTCGAACGGTTTGCTCGTCGTTCTCTGATCAGACCACCTTGTCGTCGTTTTCTTATCCTGTGTCTAAAGCAGCACACCTGCGGCTCTGTGCCGATGGAGGCGCCAACCGCGTCTACGATGAGATGCCGGATTTGTTTCCGGATGAAGATGCTTCGACCGTCCGCAGCAGGTGTGCGGCGCAATCTTTGATTGCTTCGTTTAATTTTAGTAAAATATAAGTAGATTGAGGAAATTTATCGTATGCACTTGAAGTCTCTTGACCAATCTCGGCGTCAAAACTGCGTTCAACGATCTCTTCAAGATTGAGTTTCCTTTCCTGTTTTCTTGGAAGCATGGAGTTGGGTAGTTTGTGAAGCTATAGAATCTCACTGGAAGGGAAAAGAAAAAAAGGAATCTCTAACATCAACAACGAATGTTTTTTCTTTTAGGTTCCGACCAGATGTGATCAAAGGAGACATGGATTCTATAAGGAAGGAAGTTCTGGATTTTTATATCAATCTGGTATCAAAATCTTTTCGTTTACAAAAATTCATCTGCTTGGTTTATATATACATAACTTTGTGTATGTAAAGCTTGCAAATTACAAGATCTTATGGATAATGCCATCTGATCTGCCAATGTACAGGGAACGAAAGCTGTTGATGAATCTCATGATCAGGACACCACTGATCTACACAAATGCATCTCGTTCATTCGAGATTGCACACCTGACCTGGAAAAACCAAACGTAAGCTTCGTTTTTGTGCAGTTTCTTTTTTGAGATGATTTACCATCAGGGATTCATCTGGGTTACAATTATCAACTTTTTGCAGCTATCTATCCTTGTTGCTGGAGCACTTGGTGGCCGATTTGATCATGAAGTTGGAAACATCAATGTTCTTTGTCGTTTCAAGGACATGAAGATCATCCTACTATCCGATGATTGCCTCATTTATCTACTTCCGTCCGATCAAAATCATCACATCCACGTTTTGCCGTCTATTGAGGGTCCGCATTGCGGTCTTGTCCCGATTGGCGGGGCATCAAAAAGTACTACAACAACAGGGTTGCAGTGGGATCTTGGTAAGTGTTTTGCTGCAATTTACTATGGGGTTAAATACCAACTAGCTATTTGAATTTTTGACGTTTTGTAACGAGCTACTCGAACTTTGAAAATTCAAAACGGACAATCTCAACTTTGAAATAGCTACCTCCGTCCAATTTTCCATCAATTGTTGTTGGAAATTCGTCGGAAAGTCGTTGGAAATTGGACGGAGGTAGCTATTTGCACGTTATTCAAAGTTGAGGTATCCCGTTTTGAATTTTTAAAGTTCGGGTAGTTCGTAACAAAACGTCCAAAGTTCAGGTAGGTATTTGGTATTAACTCATGTACTATGCATACTAAATTTGCTTCAATCAATCACATGCTGCAATGTTTTCATCTGCAGATAACACGGAGATGAAGTTCGGGGGGTTAGTTAGCACTTCGAACATTGCTAAAGAAAACACGATCACCGTGCATTCAGATTCCGATCTTCTCTGGACAATATCTTTGAAAAAGCCGTAGAGACGCAGTTCTCTGGGCACATTATTGTTCAATCAGCAGTTTGTGATCAAATGTATGTTTAAATACCAAACTATTAGTTAAACAACTAGATATCTAGTATACTCAAAACGCAGGAAGTAGTAAGTTTTAATAAGAGTATTATTTTAATAAAACTATTAGTTAATAGATGAAATGTACTCTTAATTAATTAATATTTTAATTTGTAAGAGAAATTTTAATAGATGAAATGTACTCTTAAAGTGATTTATAATAGCATGCCGCCTAGGAATGAGAAATTTATAATTGACATGAACCAATTAAAATAGGTTAATTAAACATTAGTAGTGAAAAAATACAACAAAATGTTTATTTCTCAACATTTTATATGAGTTAGTCAAATTAATAGATAGATTCTCTCATGTATAAGTTGCTAGCTATTTGAATCGAACACCATCGTGACCCACACAATTTGTTCACTCAAATAATAGTTTGAAATATATAAACATATTAAGTTTTAATAAAAAAAATTTACAAAAGAGAGATCATATATATATTTTTTTCCCGCAATGCTAACTCTTAATTCTGGATAAAGTAGAAGTGAGTGAATAATCAATCCAAATTAAATTTTGCCAATACAATATATGTGCAGTTATTAGTCTCCTAATTATGATAGGAAAATATATTTTTAAAAAAAGGGACTAAGTTAATGAATAACTTGCTATCCAAGTCTCTAATGAAAATAGAAATACCACGAAATTCAATAGGGAGAATTATGATCTTCAACTATGGATACAATCAAAGTGGTGCCAACAAACAAGGTTAAATACCAAAAAGTTACCTAAACTTTCAACGTTTTGCAACGAGCTATCCGAAATTTAAAAAATTAAAACGGGTTACCTCAACTTTGAACAATGGTGCAACAAGCTATTTCCATCCAATTTCTGACGAATTTCTATCACCAATTGATGGTAATTTGGACAGAAGTCCGGTTTTAATTTTTTAAAGTTCAGTTAGTTCGTTGCAAAACGTCCAAAGTTCAAGTAGCTCTTTGGTATTTAACCCAACAAACAAACACGAACCACCCTAATCTTGTACTTTGAAATGTTGTCCAATACGAATAGTAGCAAAATGATAACAAAACCTACAAACAAGACAACAAAGATTTACCTGACAAAACACACTCTACACATATTTCATACAATGCTATCTCATGTTTCCATAATCCGATCCAAACATATCAACCTACCTTGCATTGAGATCAAATTCACCAATTTCACGCCAATCGTCTTGCCCGGCAGTGTCATCTCCATTATCGTTCTCTTCATCATCATTCAAGAAGTCCTCAGATGGCTCCTTCTCATCTCTCTGCGCACTGCTTCCCCAACCATTCATCATCTCATCTGGATTCATGCCTTTGTCCTGATCTGACATCCCATGATTCATCTGCTGCATGTCGCTGACTCCCTGGTGGGACCCCACACGAGCATTTGCCCTAATTGGTCCCCGAGACATCAGCTCAGCATGGCTCTGAGACTCGACTCGGCTGTGCTCAGCTTGAGCCATGGCAGACATTCGGAGCTGAGCCTCGTGAGCTTCCCTCCCTGCTTTCTCTCTCAATTCAATTTCTTGCCTCAGTTCCAAAAGGGCACGTTTTTCCTCCTGTAATAAGGCTTGCTCAATCATCAGTCTTTCCTCGTTTCGGAACTCTCCTGTGGCTCGCTTCCGGGTGATTAAATTGAAGGCAAAGGCTTGTTTCTCGAAGGTGGTCGTGAATTCCGCCACTTTGGCAGCAATGTTGTGGTCCCACTGCTGTGATCTGGAAGGCAACTGCCCTGTCGTGTCAGAATCAAGAATCCTGTCATCCTCCTCCGCTTCATAGTCTGCTACCACATGGTATGGAAGTAATCTGTGCAATTATGTAGACGTGATCGGTAGAGAAAGTCTGAATATAAGTCCCAACTGCTAATTATGCTTCCTAAAAACATCTTTTTGAGTGAAGAACCAAGTAAATACTCATAAATGCAACAGGACTATGGATCTGCAGACTGTAAAACTACAACAGGTCTGCAGATTGAAAGCTGATCTGCCAGGTCATTGTTGCTTATATGATAACTAAATTTTGCAACACTTTTTGGAACATATAATGGTGCAAATCAAAGGAGGAGGATAAATCAAGCAAGTGAAATACGCAATGGTTCCTAGAAAACATCCATTGATTTGAAAGCAGGATGAAACTGAGAAATGCCCTAATCTGGAGTATTGTTTCTCTATTCTCCTTCCAGATCACCCATTTGTTGACAGGAATGCACAAGGGCAAATATGTAGACACAATTTTGGATCTTTTGTTAAAACAATGGACTTCTGGAAATTCTAACCGCGGTGCTACATATTCTCCAACAGCAAATGTCAATTTTCTCTATCTATTTAGACATTGTACAAGGGCGAAGAAGCACTCCTATAGGCTATAGCACGCAACACAGCAAACGTAACAACAATTACAAGAAGAAAACAGTACCTCTCACAAGCGTCTTCCAGGGAAGAGAATGGGCGCTTGAAATCCGGGTGACAGACGCGCCAGGCGTCCTGGTAGGCCATTTGGAGCTCCACTTGGTTACCAGGTCGGATCATCTTCTGCTGTTGCATCTGCTGCTGCTGTTGCTGTGACTGAGTCTGCTGTTGTTGCATTTGCTGCGGCTGCTGTTGCTGAGGTAGTTGTTGCTGCTGCTTAAGCTGTTGTTGCATTTGCTGCTGCAGCTGGAGTTGTTGTAAATTAGGCATGGTAGCACCACTAGGGTTTTGCTGAATCGGACGCTGGGACAGGCCAGGAGGCCGGAGGTGAGCGTCGATGTTCGATGGGAAGCGAGACATGGCAGCTGCCTGTTGCTGCTGCTTTTGCAACTGCTGCTGCAGCATAAGCATTTGCTGCTGATGTTGTTGATGCTGCCTCTGCTGCATCATTAGCTGGTGTTGATGGTGCTGCTGTTGCCCCGCCGAAGTTTTCGCCTCTTCCATGGCTCCAAATTTCCCCCGCTTGATCTCCCTAGAAATTAGGAAAAATGAGCGGTTTCTCAGGAAAAACCATTTCGATCAATGAATGCTTCACGCGTGGAACATTTTCGGAGAAATTTGTGACAACCCGATGGATCAATTGGACGATTTTGACTCAAATTTTTTCACAATCTAGGGTTTCACCGAAAAAGGAGCAGAGAGAGAGAGAGAGAATAGAAAAGGAGAACCGACTGCTCGGGCAGGAAATTTCAGTAACTGGGCTTGATTTAGGAATTGGAGTCTGAATTTATACATTGTGGGCTTTAAGGGCCCAACGAGTTTCGCGTAGAGAAAGGAAAACAGAAAACCATATGGAACCATAAACTTGGTTAATTAATTCGTCGAAAATGATGAGCATTCCGATTGAATCATTCCGACAAAATGTAATATAGAAAGGCCTTAAAATTTGGTTATAAAGTTGATAATATTTAACCAATATTCTCAAATTCATTTGGATTCTTCTCAATAGAGAGTTATTTATGTGCATAACCTTTCTTTAATAAAAATGTAAAAATTAAAATACTAAATAAAGTCATTCAAATTGCAACTTAGGATTGTTCATTTAAACCGGATCGGTCGAACTGGTATGGTTTGAACCGGTTCGTACGAACTGGTATGGTGTGAACCGGTTCGTACGAACTATTTTCAAAACCAAACAAATTCTTTAGGCTTCAAGTACACTAGTTTAAAATAGTAGTTTCAATTCAGTTCGAATCGACTCGTTTTTTTATACTGGTTTATACTTAAATTTAAATCAAACCACTTTAAACTTATATAATTTTAGAATCGGTTTTAAGCAAAATAAACCAAACCGGTCTGAAATTAAACCAAACCTAGAGATGTCTTCAATAAACCAAACCTAGAGATGTATTGGGTTCTCGTATGTTGATGTTGGACAAGATTTCAATTGGTTGTGGAACATATTTTAAGTCGGCTCAGTGTGTTATTCAGTCGGTTCAGTATGTTGGACATGATTTTTAGTCGGCTCAGTTTCAGTTTGAACCATATTATTTCCTAACCAAAATTGTTATTTAATAATTCAGACCATTTCGAAACGGTTTTGAATTGATTCGAACCAAACCAGTATTTTTATACCTAAACCATATCAGTTTTTTTAGAACAAACAAAATACCGATTTTTGACAAACCAAACCAATTCAGTTCTGAAACGGTTCGGGATCAAACCGATTCATGAACAAGTCTATTGTTGAGTATCGATAGTGACAACCCAATAAGGATAAGGCCTAGAAGGTTCAATTAATTTATAAGGGATATAACCCACATCATTCAGATCTGGGTCGGCTCACATTAAGGGTAAGCTGACACCCATAAAGCGGTCCAGTACCAAACCCGAAACTAAAGTAGACGTCAAAGTTCTATTTCAGGTCGCTCTCGGCCAAGGCCAAAGCCACCAACTGCTCGCCATAGGAGCGCTCGCCAAGATAGTTAAATCTCTCAAACTCTGGTTCCACAAACCGACACCAAATATATAGCCACGATATCCCGCGTATATCTGACACATATTCTATAAAGATTACATAAGATAATTGCAATATTACGCCATAATCGTAATATATACTATTCTAATCTTTACAAGCATAATATCACAAAGATATTCAGCTGACTACAACGATTTGATCTTTCAACTCTATAAATACTTTTACTTTACATACGTTTTGAGTTAATACACACAGTATACTCATTTAAGTATCGGAGTGGGACCCGAAGGTACCCATCTGTTGCGATCCCCTTCTTGCAGGTTCATCGAAGCTCATGCGAAAGTGTGCGATCATCAATACTTTGACATTTAATTCACTGTCAAGTCAGCAACTCAAAAATTCAGACTCATAATCTATTGCAACTTAAGTTGATGCAAATGGGTACACATAGTTTTTTAGCACAAAAAGATGATTATTCTAAATCATGTAAACTTATAAATATTTCAGTTGCAATGAAGGAATTTCAATAAGTATATAAAGATCAATCATTTAATTCCCTTCTCTTTATTAAAATCAAGATTCATAATCTAGGTCAGCTACGCTCAGCAGGATCATAGATTGTAGAAAGGAACATACAAACACAAATACTACAACCATACATCAATTGCAAACAAACTCGAAATTCAAATCAAATAAAAGGTTGTCGATTCTGCAGACACCAACCAGACATCAAATGTACAATGGCAGATCAGTCCACGCCCCAGAGACATGTCCATTCTCACAAACATAAGCTCGAACAGCCGGATCTCCATCTTCATGGTACCCGAAAACCCTTCTCAGGCAGAACGAAGAGTGCAGGTCCCACGTCTCCTTGCACGAACAGTAGGCGCAGTTCATATCGATCTTGTCTCGATTCATATCGTTGATCGTTCTCCAGACGTTCGATTTCTTAAAGTTCTTGAACACTCCCCTGAACAGCATGTAATTCCTCTTCTCCTCGATGTGGACGCAACCAGGCCAATCGCAGAGGTACAGACAGTCGCCTCTGAAGCGACTTGCCAGGAGCTTATTGCCTTGCTCGCGGCTCAGATTCCAGACTCCCGAGGCCAAATGCGACCTCGTGGATCGACAAAGTCTCCTCCTTTTGCAAACTGATGAGGAATCATGACCAGACGTGACGAACTCCGCGTCAGCGATGGCGCCGTCTCGGGACTCCGAGGCGTTGTAGATGGTGTTGGCTGGATTCTCGTCGGAGGTGACCTCGCGCTCGAGTCCGAAATCGGAGTTCTCGTGGAGGACGCCGGTGTGGAGGGTCCCGGGGCAGCAGACGCAAAGCTTAAAGAGTGAGGCCCATCCTCCAGGGGGAACGCCGGAATATGGGTCGACGAGATCTGCGATGACGGAGGGGATGGTGGTGGTGCACTTGGTCTTGAAGCAGAGGGTGCGGATCAGGGAGGAGAATTTGGGGGAGACGCAGCAGAGACGGGCCCAATTGCGTGGGTCTTCCTCGAGCTTGGAGAAGATGGTGAGGATTACGTCGTCGGAGAGCTTCGAGAAGACGTTTTCCGCCATTTTCGCTGCTCGGCGGAAACGATGGTGTCTCGGCTTTACGAATCCTTTATTTGGGGTGAGAACTCGCCATAATTGGATCTTGAATTCGAAGGCTCACGACAGTTACTGTTTGGTTTGATTTGGTTCCTGACAGGACCGGACAACAAGCCGTAGATTTAATCGGACCGGAAAATGGAGACATCATGCATCAATCATCGTAGTTTTTTAAGTGTAAAACATTAACGGAGTTTTCTTTTACCGAATACGGAATATGAATAGATAATAAAAATATAAATTATAACGACATTAATTACCCTATTTGAACTATAATATTCACTACAGCATATACAATATAAACCAGAATTCATTTCCATATTTCCTAAACATATACTTCACGATCAAAACATATTTCTATTGTTGAAGGCTCCAATACAGTCCACAAGGTGCTGTACAATAAACAAGTAAATCCAAAACAGCTAATATACTCTTCTCAAAATTCAGCATACCAAATCAACACCAAAATTCATCCAAATCAACAGCAAAAATTCATCCTAAACCGCAAATTCATCATAAACTGCAAAATCATCCTAAATCAAAGCAGCATGCATGAACCCAGAAATTCAAATTTGGTGATGAACCCAGAATCGTTTTGGGTTCGGTAAAGATGAGGGGAGGTTCATGAAGATGAGGAGAAAGAGCTTTGTTTCGGTCCGAATGAAGGAGCTCTGCTTCAGTCCAAATAAGGGTAGTTTCGCCTTTAATAAAAGCTTATGAGGGCAAAATAGTCTTTTACTCCTCTATTCCGGATTTATTGCCATCTATGCTTAGGAATTCTTAGGTTTTCACATGGAATGTCTAAGTCTACCCCGCTCGTAATCCGTAAGCTAATTTTTTACAATTCCATGAAAAGAACAACTTCTTACAGATTACGTAAGCCGAACTCTTTACGCATTCCGCAAAAAGAACGACTTTGTGAAGAAAAAAAATGATCAAATCACGAATCTTATTTATTAACTAGATCTTTAGTCATATATGAAAATCATGTGAATGTGAGAATTGCTTTGTTGGCATATATCCTCCACGTGAAACTTGGATTAAACCCTCTCCTAGACGTAACCATCTAGTTATCCATCGCTATCCTTGAACGCCCAAATCTTCCACAGTTGTATACTTGCCACACCATCACTTCCTCCCTCCAATCCATATCATAATACACTTAGGGCATCAGCTTTGCACGCAATATCCAGTAAAAAGATCCATCAACTCCATCACTCCATCCACCTACGGGTCTAATACCAGACTCTACTTACAATACCAGACTCGTTAAAGTATAGCGCATTTGGGTTTTTAAGGTAAAGGGTTTAAACATTTACGCTTTAATACTATCATTAAAAATTCAAACCGACATTTTAACCGGTTCGAACTTGTAAAATAAACAATGGTGTCTCATGTATTTTGATATTAATGCGTCAATATCTGCCAATAAGATCACGTGTATGTCGTCTAGATCTCTTCTCTTTTCTTTTAATGCACTCACAACTATCTTGCTTCCAAAACCCTAGAAAAGTTTCCGACCTTTCACTTTTCCAGCTTCTTTATAAGGCCACTATCTCTGTGATTCAATAATATCGTGTCTAGGGTTTTCTGCTATTGTCTATAGTCCAGGTGGTTCTATGGAGTTTCCAACACTTTCAGGAACATATATTTTCCATGTTTTTATTCTTTTCATGTTCTTGGCTCCCTCTCTTGGTAGCCAACAGGTCTCACGACCCGAAAACTACGTTCAAGAAGCATGCGGCGTGACCCGATACCACGACTTGTGCGTCCAATCACTCTCGCCATTCTCACGTGGAGCTAAGAGGAGCCCTAGCAAGTGGGCCCGAGCGGGTGTGTCGGTGGCCCTGAGTGAGGCTAAGGGCGTGGCCAAGTTCCTGGAGAGTCTCAAGAGGGAGAAACAGATGAAGGGTAGGAAACAGAGAGCCGCCCTGTCGGACTGTGTGGAGAACTTCCAGGACACGGTGGATAATCTTCACAAAGCACTGTTCATTCTCAGGGATCTGACCAGGGAAGGGTTCAGCTCGGAGATGGAGGATCTGCTTACGTGGGAGAGCGCCGCTCTCACAGATGAGGACACGTGTTTGGATGGGTTTGGTGGGCAGAAGGCAAGACAGCAAGTGAAGCTGCTCCGACAAAGGGTGACGAAGGCCACTTACCTGACCAGCAATGCCCTTGCTCTCACCAACAAGCTCGCCAACACGGGGAATCCTAAATGATATATATATGATGCCGTGGCTTGTATCGGGACAATTATAAGTTATAACAGATCAAAATAATCGCGGTACGATTACATTTTTATTTTATTTTTGACGATTCAATCGTGGGGTGGATAAGGAAATGAATAACTGTTAAGAAGTGATTAATTAAAGCCGTTGGAGACCTATATAGGGTATTAGGCTTTGGGTGTATCCTTTTGTATGTTCTTTTACAAAAAGTGCTCTTCAATCTTAAATTATAGTGAAAAATACAGTATGTCGGAAAACTTATATCCCAAAAGCCGATTAGGATGAATGTGATACATAGTGTGCTTGATCAAGCTTGGATAAGATTTAGCACTGTTAAAATATCTGAAATTGCCCCGGGAACTCTGGAGTTTGTATTTGGAAAGGAGGAGGACAGGTTAAGAATTATGGATATGTCGCCTTGGGCGATCAATGGGCACGTCCTGAGTATCAAAAGATGGGACCCGTATGTTGGCTTGGGAGAGGTTGATTTTACTAAGGTTACGTTTTGGGTCCAAATCCACGATCTGGGATATGAAAAATTCAACATTACCAATGCCCGGAAAGTGGGGGAGAAAATAGGGAGGTGCATCGAGGTGGAACCAAACCACGTTTTGGTGAAACGAAGTTATCTCAGAATTAAGGTGGAAGTCGAGGTCACAAAACCTCTCCTAGCGGGGTTTTGGTGGACAAATTCAAAGGGAGTGGAGAAATGGGCGACGATCAAATATGAGCGTTTATCGGACTTTTGCTACGGGTGTGGGATATTGGGACACACCACACCAACATGTAAGGCCGAGGTCAAGCGATCCGAGACAAACCCGGTTGCCCCGGCCTATGGACCTTGGCTAGTAGGCACCCGGCCAAAATCCAGGATTTCGAAGGAGACCCAAATGGAGGATGACGGCCACAGAACGCCAGGCTCAAACTTTGCAGCTCGGAAAACCTGGTATGACGTTATGGAAGAGGCACGGGCGGAAGCAAAACAGAAGGAACAGACGTCGCCTACTGATGAACCAGGAAATAACAGAAGGGAGGGGAAAGGCAAGTGCGGGCATGACAGCCCAACGAAGGAGACGAGTGGAGGGGAGATGGAAGTGGAGATGGCGCTGGTGACAACCGAAGCCAGACCAATGCAGACAGCAGACCAGCATGACATGCTGGACCTAAACCAGCCCCCAACAGATGCCATGATAATCGCCCACAACCCGTACCAAACTACTGCCAACCTGACCAGTCCAAACCGCCCAAACATATCCATGCACCTGATACATCCATGGCCGAAACCTCACAGCCCGAACCTGCCAACCACCCACACCTCGACCATACACACCATCCATCACATCCTAGCCCATAACCCAATACCGACTACACAGCCCAGAATAACCCACCTACCAGACACAAACGAACCTCCATCAACCCCAACCAAACCATACCTACCCAAACCCTACACTGTTGAAAACCCTCCCGATACCCCTCCGAACACACCCAAAACCGACCACCAACCTATGATGACAGGCCTAAGTCCGTTCTTGAACCGAATGACGTTAAAACGGGCTCATAACGATGAAGAGGAGGAGGAGTGCACCACGAAAAGGAGAAGAACCGAACCCACAAAAACTGCGGTGAATAGTGGGGGAGGCAAGCTACGGGGCAGAAAGACAAGCCCAAAGAAGAAGGGAATCCAGAATAGAGGGGGCCGTAAGAAAAAGGAGACACAGAGCAACAAGGGTACTGAGACAACAGAACAAGATGACATGGAAACAATGGGTTGTGGTGGCTGTCCCGAAACAGCCACACGGCCCCAATGAGCCTACTCGTATGGAATTGTCAAGGTTTGAGGTCTACCTTGACAATCCAAAACCTGAAAGACCTCAAGAAAAGGTATCGCCCGAACATAATTTTTCTAATGGAGACGAAGAACGGGGATACCTTTTGTGAGACGATCAGAAAGCAAGTGGGAATGGCAAATGCAAGATACGTATCACCAAGAGGAGCATCTGGCGGTTTAGCATTGTGGTGGGATGATGAAACTAAGATCGACATAAACTACGAGAGCCCCAATACCATTGATAGCGAGGTCACGTTTAAGAATCATGATGGGCCGAACCTAATCACTTGGGTTTATGCCGATACGGATGAACAACGGAGGATGGACAATTGGAACACGATTAGGAGCATTGGGAACGGCCGGACTGATAGATGGATCATGGTGGGGGATTTCAACACCATTAGTAAGCCACACGAGAAAGAGGGGGGCCGAACAAAACCACAAAGGCAAATGGACACTTTTAATAAATTCATGGAGGACATTCGAGTTGAAGACATGGGATCAAAAGGCCAACCTTTCACATGGTGTAACAATAGAAGCGGGGCCGACCGCATATGCCAACGTTTGGATCGTGCCCTTATTAACGCGAAGTGGGGGAGTGCCTACCCCAAATGTCTATGCATCAACGAACTCGCCCTAGGATCGGATCACACGCCTATCATTGTCCGGACGACCGATACAAGGAAGAGAACCCCGAAAAGGTTCAAATTCGAGGAGATGTGGTTGGAGGAGCCGAGGTGCAAAGAGGTCATCATCGAGACATGGCAACCCACAGCCCCTACCATCGATGGGAAATGCCTTACCAAGAAGATTAGGAGGTGCCGGAAGGGTCTACAAGTGTGGAGTAAAAGGCAATATGGCAATAATGCGAGAAAAGTGGCCGAACTAAAAGAAGAACTAAGGCGCCTATCCGGTCCAAACAGATCCCAAGCCGAAGTTGAGAATGAAAAGGCCATCAAAAACCGAATAAAACAAGTGGGCCATCAAGAGGAGCTTTATTGGAGGCAAAGATCACGTGTTAAGTGGCTAGCGGATGGGGACCGTAACACGACTTTTTTCCACCTAACCACGACATCAAGGAGAAGGAGGAACACCATATGTCGGATACAAGATAACCGGGGTCAATGGCTAACTAAAGAAGCTGAAATTGCAAGTGAAATGAGAAGGTATTTCGGCACTATTTTCACCTCCGATGGGCACCAACCGAGTGGGGGAATATTGGATTGTATCCCACACCAAGTGACAAATAGAATGAACCATGAGCTGACAAAACCGATTGAGGACAAGGAGATAAAGGGGGCTACTTTCCAAATGGGGGGGTCTAGGGCTCCAGGTCCGGATGGCTTTCCGGGCATGTTTTATCAAAGGAATTGGCAAACTGTAGGACCAAGCGTCATCACCGCTGTCAAGGCCTTCTTCAGATCAGGTACCCTACATACTCCTCTAAATCAAACGGATGTTGTTCTTATCCCAAAAATCCAAAACCCTATTGCACCAACTGATTTTCGCCCTATAAGTTGTTGCAATTTTGTGTATAAGATTATATCGAAAGTGATGGTGAATAGGCTAAAAACCTATCTACCAGATCTTATCACCCCCTATCAGAGTGCATTTGTGGCAGGACGAGCAATTCAGGACAATATCTTGGTGGCCCACGAAGCATTCCACTACCTCAAGTCCCGGAAACAAACGAACAAGGTGGAATGCGCACTCAAGGTAGATATGCAAAAAGCGTATGATCGAGTCGAATGGGGATTCCTAATAGAGAGCCTAAGAAAGAGGGGTTTTGCGGAACAATGGCTCAAATGGATCAAGGAATGCATAGAAACAACGACCTACCAAGTACTTGTCAATGGGGAGCGAACGTCAACAATTCGGCCTACAAGGGGTATTAGACAGGGGGACCCACTATCACCTTATCTATTTATACTCCTAGCGGACGTACTATCAAGGAACATCGAGAGGGAGACAACCAACGGGGGTCTAGTCGGGATCAAGCTTGGGAGAGCATGTCCCGAGCTTCATCATATGCTCTTTGCGGATGACTCAATCTTTTTCCTCCAAGGGACGACAACGAATGCAAGGCGCTTAAAGGAGATAATAGAAGCATATTGTCAAGCATCGGGGCAAAGGATCAATGAGGCGAAGTCGACCCTCTACTTCAATAAGGGGGCCGATCGATCAAAAACACGGGAGATAGAAGAGGTGTTGAATATCAAAAGCACAATGGACCCGGGGAAATATTTGGGATTACCGACAACGTGGGGAAGGTCAAGGAAAGAAGCTATGGGGTACCTAAAGAATAGAATCCGGGACAAACTTGCGGGGTGGCGACCTAAGACCCTTAACCAAGCCGGAAAGGAGGTACTCATTAAAGCGGTAATAACTGCGATACCCACATATGTCATGAGCATATTTAGCCTTCCTAAAACGTGGTGCGCAGAGGTTAACTCGATGATAGCGGACTTTTGGTGGGGGACGACCACAGAGAGAAAGAGGACTCATTGGAAGAGATGGGAGATCCTAACAAAGTCAAAAAGTACGGGAGGCCTTGGATTCCGGGAGTTACAAACCTTTAACAAAGCCCTCCTTACAAGGATGGCAGCGAGAGTCTTGGAGGATCCCTCGGCCTTATGGGTACGTATTCTCAAAGGAGTCTATTTCCCGAATGTAAATTTCTTTGATGCCATTAAGGGGGGCCGTGCGTCATGGGGTTGGAGCAGTATCGTTGAGGGTCGGGATGTCCTAAAAAGGGAAGGGCTATGGAGTGTTGGAACGGGGGAGAGTATACGGATTTTCTCGGATCCGTGGCTCGCCCAAAAGCCGGGGTACAGGACCACAGCCCAGACCGAACCATCAACAGAACCAGGGGCTGCTCAGGCCGAACCTACTGTGGCAAACCTTATCACGGAGGCTGGTACCTGGGATACGCAGAGAGTACGGGAGCTGGTGGGAGATGAAGATGCTGAGCTAATTATCAACATTCCTCTTCACCGAAACCACGCAGCTGACAGGTTCATCTGGCCACACACACGGAGTGGCGACGCAGAGGCCCGATCCATCTACCATAGGCTGCGTCAAGTCCAGCAAGAGCAGAACAACCAAGGGATCCCGAACAGCGACGAAACAGGGCTGTGGAAGGCTGTATGGGGAGCAAATGTCTTGCCAAGAGTCCGAAACTTTGCATGGCGATGGATTACCAATGCTCTGCCTGTCAAGGTGAACCTGATAAGGAGGGGGGCGTCAATCACACCAGCTTGCACGTTATGTGGAGAAGACGAAACCCGTGATCACATGACATCGGGATGCAGCTGGACAACAACGATTTGGGAGGCTGTACTGGAGAGCAGGGATCGGCCGACGCCAGGGCAAGACATGAACAGATGGCTCAATGCTGTTAGGGAGACACAGGCTGGGCGAGCAACAGACAGATCCGATGTGTGGGAGAGCTGCCTCCTGACAACCTGGATAATATGGAAAGCCCGTTGCAGAGCAGAGTTCGAGGGTGAGCTACCAAATGCAACGACTGCTGTGGAAGAGATCAGACGGGCCAAAACCGAGCAGCCCAGGCGACCACGTCGTGAGCAGGGGTCGGGAACCAGAACGAACATCAGATGGGAGAAACCGGTCAATGGAGTTACCAAGATAAACTGCGATGCCTCGTGGTGCCCCCGAACGAACATGGCGGGTTTCGGCATTGTAGCACGGGATTGGGCCGGTACTGTTAGAGGTGGTGCGAAC
Source organism: Chamaenerion angustifolium (assembly GCA_946814005.1). Classification (NCBI taxonomy): domain Eukaryota; kingdom Viridiplantae; phylum Streptophyta; class Magnoliopsida; order Myrtales; family Onagraceae; genus Chamaenerion; species Chamaenerion angustifolium. Next base: position 32,549,556 of record OX328275.1, read on the forward strand.
AGGAAACTTCGGTGCGATAACATTGTGATGATGGAGGCTTTGGCCTTACACGAGGGTCTACGTCTAGCTAGGGAAAGAGGTTGGCACAACATCATCATGGAATCGGATGCACAAGTAGTGATAAACCAAATCAGAGGGGGAAACCCCGATTGGAGAATTGAGACTATTGTCTCCAACATACGAGCACTAGCGATCGAGATTGATCAGGTGCAATGGCGAGCTATCCCGAGGTTGGCGAATGAATGCGCAAACTGGATCGCGAAGCAAGCTAGGATGGGAGTGTGTCTTAACGATTGGGTCTCACGACCACCACCCCCACTTACGTATTTACTTGTTAAGGATTGTAATGACGAACTCACGTGACCTTTGTCACGCCGTTTTATTTTTATCAAATGAAACGAGTAATTTGGCCAAAAAAAAATTTCTTACCCTTACCGACACCCCATTAAAAAAACAAAAAAAACTAGGGCCGATTTTGTAATGTGCTTTAAAAAAACAACATAAACTACAACAAATCAAAACTAAATACTAACTATTTTTAACTATTTTAGTCATTGTTATCATAACTGGACATGCCCTCGAACCGGCGAGGGGCCGGTCCCGGTTTAGTCGGTTCAACTTGGTTGGACACAAATCGACGCGTGATTCGCTGTTCACAAGCAAAAAAAATTGAAAACACAATTCTAAACTACATAGTCTCAAACACACACGTAATTACTCAAACACACACAAACTACATAGTCTAAAACATACATATTACTCTCAAACACAATATAACACAACGTAATTACCTCAAACTTTGAACATACATAACACAGTAGTCTCAAAATCAAACACAATAGGTCTAAACTTTAAACATAATTTCTAAACCGATGAAGTTGCTCGGTCGAACTGAAGAGAACCACCGCAAAAAAACTTAAATCGAAATCGGACGGTTTTAGTAAAACTGATCGGTCTAACCCAGTTCAAACACTGTTCATATGCATTTCGGTCTTTTAACTGAACCAACCGAACAGGGGTCCAATTCCCGATCGAACCACCGGTTCGGTCTGGTTTTGATAACACTAATTATAGTAGTGGATTAATGTGCTTTTGATCGTCTCAGAGGATTTTGGGGAGAGAATTTTTTGTTTTAATCCAAGAATTAATATTGGGACATGCCAAAAATCGATCTCGGGACATCTTGTGTCCAAGTAATGACGATACCGTTAGATCAAGTATCCGTTGGTTTCGGGAGGGAGTTGAATAAAAAAAAATGATAACTTTTTTATTTTATTTTGTCAACGTAGCCCCACCAGCAACATGTTATTGAGAGGTAACATGTGAGAATTCGAACTCGATATACCGAAAGCAAATCACTTGGGAGTCTGCGCTCTCAACCACAAAACACTAATGCGGGTGGTTTATTTTATTAAATATTCTTAATTTTACATTATATGAGTACACAATTAATTTCACTTGCTCCGGTCAACAATTTTCAATGATGCAGCTAAAGCTGGCAAAGTCATGCAGAAACGTGGTAAATGGTAAAACGCCACGTGTGTGGAGCAGAGTCACTCTCGCTTCCTTTCTTCAATCCAAGTTCCTTCCCCTTTATTTTTAGAAATTATACAATGCACCCCCAATCTTTATACTAGGGGTGTCAAAATTTGACCCAACCCGTGGGTGACCCATGGTTGACCCGCCCACGGGTCGTGTTTGGGTCAGAGTTTTTGACCCATGTGTCATTTTGACACGACCCATGGATGACCCGTGAAAACACGGGTCAGGTTTGGGTCAGAAGCCTTGACCCACGGGTCAACCCATGACCCGTTCCATTTATACATTTTAGTCTATTTTTTGTTTTTATTGAAATGGTGGGTCGAACGGGTCAGATTGACCCGCGGGTCATGGAGGTCGAACAAATCAGTCTGACCCAACCCTTACCATTACTGATGGGTCAGGTTTGGGTTTAAAAACTGACCCATACTATTACACGGGTCGTGTTTGGGTCAGAGGGTCCCTAACACGACCCAAGGTTGACACGACCCATGGGTCAACCCATGACCCGTTTTGACACCCCTACTTTATACTATGCAATTTTCGATCTTATAAACTTTGCTGTAAAGGTTAGGGCACTCTAAATATTTTCACGAAAGCTCAGGGTGCATTGGCTTTAACTAGGGATGATCATGGTCGGGTTGGATCGGTCTTGGAGGTAAGACCGAAACCAAAATTTCAGTTTTGACATTTGGAGGACCGGGACCGACTTTGGCCAAAAAAGTCTGCCCAAGTCGGTCTTGCTTGACATGGACCGGTCTCGGTTTTGAACCGAAATTTTGGTAAAAAAAACTCACTTGGATTGGCAAAAAAAATTACTGAAGTTTTGGTCTTGAACTCGCTCCTCGTCTTCCGTCGCATTTTTCTTATGGAATCGATCCTAGGGAATACTTCATGGTCATAAATTACTATTGTATCAAGAGTTAAACCATGAATTTTTACGATTTTCTTCAACATGTTGGGTCGATCCGGTCCTAATCGAATTTTTGGGAAAACCCGAGAACGACATTGATGAAAAAAAACGTTTGTTCGGTCTTGGTCCTAGTTGAGCTCGATCTTAGTCAAGCCGATCTTGTCGGAAATTCAGTTCAACCAATTTTTTTTATCGCCCCTAGATTGAACTGATGTGTCTAAATATCTCATCAACCTAACGACTAGTGGTTGGATCGATCGATCTAATCTTAGTTACGTGACAATTACTGATCCAACAAACAAAAATAATTAAATATGGCCAAGTGAGGTCTTATGCGTGTACAATACTGTACATAACTATATATTTGGCTTAGAAAAAACATTTAAGTTACTATAAATAGTGGAAAATATATACATTAAGGTAGTTTAATACTATTTTATTTGGAAATGTACAGATTACGAATTTTTCATGATTTTAAATTTAGCATTTCATAGAGGCAAAATTATAAATAAAAGCCGTTTAAAAAAATTAACCTACTGTACTAATTATTAATAAATAATAATGTAGTTATATCCAAATAAATAAATAAATAATAAAAGATGCAACCATTTCAAGCAATTATATCCTCCCGGCTTAAATAAATACCGTAACGACTAGCATCTCAGAGTCCTCAAGTGTGCATTCCTAGTCCCTCCCCGCACGAGGCGAATACGTACTTCACATCCAGTTACCGCCTTCTCCGTCACTTTCAACTCGAAGCTCGTTTCTTTGGTATCAAACTCTTCTGGGTTTCCTCTTGAAGGATCGAAGAGCGTGGAATCATGGCGTCGGAGCTCATTTACAGAGGGCACGATTCGCCGTCAGTTCCGGATTCGAAGTACTCGAAATCCGACAAGCCGTGGCCGTCGATGATCTCCCCGATCCAGTACATGCTCAGGGAGCAGCGACTTGTGTTCGTGCTCGTCGGCATTGCGATCGCCTCAGTTGTGTTCGCTCTCATCCCAGCCCCTACCTCCACCGTCGTGCGGGAGCATGAACTTGACCTGATCCATAAAGAGTTCTCGCGGAGGAGCATTGAGGAGGAAGAGCTCCACGTGGATCGGCAGATGTCCGGGATCGCGGCTGTGAGCGTCGGCGGTAAGGTGCCGCTGGGGCTGAAGCGGAAGGGCCTCCGGATCGTGGTCACAGGCGGTGCTGGATTCGTCGGGTCGCATCTGGTGGACCGACTCATAGCAAGGGGAGACAGCGTCATCGTCGTTGACAACTTCTTCACCGGGAGGAAGGAGAACGTGATGCACCACTTCGGCAACCCGAGGTTCGAGCTGATCCGCCACGACGTCGTTGAGCCGCTCTTGCTCGAGGTTGACCAGATCTACCACCTTGCCTGCCCAGCTTCTCCGGTCCACTACAAGTTCAACCCCGTCAAGACGATCATATCCTTCTACTTCTTCATTCATCTATCAGTCTGGACTTTTCAATTTAAATTTTCAGTTATTTTCTTGAAAGTCCTTAATTTGATTCATACAAGACCAATGTGGTCGGAACCCTGAACATGCTCGGATTGGCCAAGAGGGTCGGAGCTCGTTTCTTGCTGACTAGCACCAGCGAAGTGTACGGAGATCCTCTGCAACACCCACAAGTGGAGACATACTGGGGCAATGTCAATCCAATTGGTAAACGTCTCTTTCTGTGGGACGGCTAATGAATAATTAAATCCTTGAATTTGACATTTCCTTGTGCCTAATTTCGAAACAAACTCATCTGATTGTCGTATTGGGTTCTGTTGAACCAATCTGAAGAATGCAACTTCAAATTTGGGGGTTCTGAATCTGATTGAAAGTCTGGACTGGTGGCAGGTGTCAGGAGCTGCTACGACGAGGGAAAGCGTACGGCTGAGACATTGACCATGGATTACCACAGAGGTGCCGGAGTTGAGGTCTGTTCTTCATTATCTTCCGATCAAAAAATTAAATAGCAAGGCTTGCTCACTATATTATGTGGTGGTGCAGGTTAGGATTGCCAGAATCTTCAACACGTACGGCCCTCGGATGTGCATTGATGACGGTCGTGTCGTGAGTAACTTCGTTGCTCAGGTACAGTTTTCAAGCTGATTTTGCTGTTGAGTATGATAAAAATTGCATCTTCTGCATATGTGCTTGTAATTTTAATGAAAACAATCTCTAGTTAATGTGACTCCATTATCGGAACTATTTGATAATGATCTGTACTGATGTGTAGGCAATGAGAAAGGAACCTATGACCGTATACGGGGATGGAAAGCAGACAAGGAGTTTCCAATTCGTTTCAGACTTGGTAAGATTCAGCAGTTCTGTAGCTCATCTTGTACTCACCACACTACAATAGTTTCTTGATTTGACATTGTAAATTTCCCGAAACAGGAATTTCTTGAAAATTACTGTGCGATCAATGTTGTTCTTCAGAGTCGCGCGCCATTAAACAAATCATTGAAGTTTCCTAAATTATTATTACTGGGCTCCATAAATGTTCTTGCTAGGGTATTTACAGCACAGGGTATCCCTAAGAAACATCGAAAGCGTCTCCAGAATTTCATAAATCTCTGGGACCTGCTATTCCTTTCATCTGTCAGAATTTCAAATCATCTTCTTCACATCTTGTCTTTTCAACTGTAAAGTGACGAAACTCTTCTAGGGCCATCCATCCATCTACATAGAGGCACATTAAATGTTTTTTGCTACTTTGCACAGGCCATATAATGATAGACAGACCTTTGCTCATTTTGCTATCCCCATTCAGTTTCAGGAATCTTGTAGCAAAGATTAATGATGGTTATGCTCGTGATAAGATAATCAGCTGAAACTTTTATGGCTTTTGATTGACAGGTTGAAGGTTTGATGTGTCTGATGGAAGGTGATCATGTCGGACCTTTCAATCTTGGAAACCCTGGTGAATTCACCATGCTTGAACTTGCTGAGGTACAAAAAGTCGTAACATTGTTCTGACGTTCTTCAAATTTTCAGCATGAATTGAAACAAACATATACGATGAAATGAACAAAGACGTTGTCTCTAATTTTTTATTTTCTATGTAGGTGGTCAAGGACACAATCGACCCAAATGCAAAAATAGAGTTCAGGCCAAACACAGAGGATGACCCACACAAGAGGAAACCCGACATCACAAGGGCAAAGGATCTACTTGGTTGGGAACCTAAGGTGTCTCTGCGGAAAGGTCTACCTCTAATGGTTTCCGACTTTAGACAACGCATCTTTGGTGACCAGAAGGAAGGAAGCTCCACCAAAAATTCATCTTTTTAGATTGATAAATACATACGAGGCCCCAAATAGTACATTAGCAGCTACAGACGACTCGGTTCATTTGGCTTCTAAGCTGCATCATCTTTTCCAGTTTCTGTGTTGTTACGGTCAAGATCAAGTAGAGACACATTTAAGGTTGGAGGATATGTTCTAGTCTTTTGAGTATGCAACCTCTGTTTGCATCTGCATCCATCTAAGGCTTTTGTTGTAAATTTATGATAAAATCATTCAATTGTATAATCTTCTAAAGATGTCCTTAAATGGGGTTTCAGCAATATTTGGACATCTGGTAGGTTAAAGAGAAACAGAAAGTAATTCTCAGGCAATGTGAAGAACACACAATCTAATTAAGATAGATATGCATTTCATGATACAGTGGCCACTACAGTAAGATAAAATTGTTAAGGATAACAATTGTCATATCATGGATTCTAATGGCAATACAAGTAAATAGATCTCGTGCTTACAAAAGAGTTTCCTCCCTCATTAGAAGCAGCTAAAAGGATGACTTCTCGCTAAAAGGATAATTTTGATATGCATCTCACTTTGGATTCCTAAGAACAATGATGACAGAATCACCTCGGAGGAACATCTTGCTGATGAATCTGTCTTTGTTCACTGGAAGAGCTTTCTTTTTGCCTTTTCCAGTTTTTGGTACCTGAAGCAGAGATAAACACGGAAATGAAGTGTGAAACATGGTAAAGGAGAGCATCCCACCATGTTCATAACTAGAATTTGAAAGGTTTGGAGGTTAAATAAACCCACCTCAGTCCACATTTCCCTAACATTTTCAAGAACCATGTTGCAGTGACGATCAAAAGCTCTCACACGACCTAGAAGCTTCCTATTGTTCCGACAGTTGATGAGTACCTGCACAAAGTGGGAGCAACGAGACATAAATAATGTTTACAAACTTCATTGTCTTAACAATTTTTTTACAAGAAAGACAATCAAAGTATCTAAATTACCTGTGTGTTGTTCTTTACGCTCATCATCAGAACAGAAAGTGGTCCTGTGTTGAACTCTTCTTCCTCGTTCTTAGCAGTCTGCAAAAAAAACACGTAACAGGGGTAATGAGTATATTTTACTTGTATATCCATGCATGAAAATGAGGACATGCATGAGTGATCCTGGCCTTTTTACTAATTCCAAGGGTACTCCAGAGTAGCGATGATGTTTTGCCTCTTCAAGTTGTAGTTTATATTTTGGTAAGTTGCACATATGTACAAGTATATTGAGTAATACTGTAAAGTATAGATATGTAGCAATTCCTTATCTAATTAAGAGTCTAAGACTTCGAATTGAAGGATGCAATTAAATAATAGATGATGCAGATATGCATTATTGGAAGTTAACATTGCGACAGGAAAAGGCTAATCACTTGTAATAAGAAACCAATATTAGAGTTAAACTTCTGGATAAAAATGTAAAGTTGTCCATTTGATGCAGCAAAATACAAAACCCATTAGGTTCTTGTCATAAAATCCTCAAAGATGTCGAGAATGACGTTAATTGTGTAAGTCAACTATAGGCCTGGATAAGGAAGTGAAGCAACTTACATTTGTATCTTCTTCCATCGCCCGACTACAAACAAGCAAAGAACAACGTGAGTGCATTTATCAGTATGTCGTGAATGAGAACTGATTCATAAATTCAGTAAACTTCCTAAAAGCTAATGTATCAAATATCAATCAGTGAAATCCATCCTCTCCATTCTCTCTACTTCAATTTCTCTCACTATGCAATAGAGGGATTTTCCCCCCTTCCCTTTCATTTTCCTAAATTCTCTCCACTTAATCTGGACACTGGAGGTACAAGCCAGCCATTTATCCCAAAGAGAGACGCGTTGGAAGTACTAAAAAACTGATCCTGGCTTTAACCTTCCTAAGTTTGAAAAATTGTTTTTTTTAGCTCTAGTAAGACAACGAATATAGCCTCATCGTCGTCTATCACTATACGGAAGGTGGAATTCTTCACTTCAGCATACGAATCAAATGCCTATTTTCCTAATATTCACCCAATTAAAATAATTTTCCCTGATACTTATTCGAATATCAATGCCTAACACGTAAACCCTAGAAATTAGGTTTTAACCACCAAATAACTGAAGCGTCGCATTTGAAAGCAACCAAAGAATAAAGAAATCATCATACCTCATTGTTACTCCAGAACTTGCTGTACAAAGTGAACTTGAAATTCAATGCAAACCCAATTTACGGTTCCTGATTTCGTCTGGAAAATAGGAAGAGAATGAGAATACTTAAGCCGCGAAAATGTAATAGAGATAAATGCTACAGGCTACAGCAGTTGAGAGGTCGCCTGGGTCTGGGATTAGGGCTCCTCTTTAAATTAGGGCTTCATCAGCGGTCTTTTTTTTTTTTTTTTTGCATCCAATAATTAATTTCATAATTTGGGCCATTCCGAAAATTGATACCTTGTCCTTGCATACAAGGGGCGATACCGTTGGATTAGTTGGACTAAGTGTTAATGGTTTCATACACAATTTGAGTTTTTGTATAACATACTTAAAATATTCAGTATCCACAAGTTGATTTGGAGGTTTATAAAACTTAAGGGACCCACTGATTAAAAAAAAATGAAATTTAGCAAATAAAAAATTATAATAAAATAAACCTGAGATGTATAATATAATTATATGAGAGTTGTTTTAATAACTATATTTGAAGTATATAAAAAAATAATTGGAATTAGTAGTGTAGTGGTAAAAAATTTAGCTAGTATGTACGAGATTTAAAGTTTAAAACTTGCTAGAAATATGAGTTTTTCACACTTTTGGATTGTAGTTTGATAAGTACGAAAATATAAGGTTGATTTGATAATTAATTTTTTTTAAATGAGTAAAGGTAAATATGTAAAAAGATAAGCATTATACTAATATAGTTTAGATATCTCCCCTAAAATTTTGAAATAGCAATAATGCATAAATCAAAATCAGGCATAACAATTTTGTCATTAGCATATGCTGCCTCAACAATCAATACTAAGACAACATTACAACCATTTCTTCTTCCCTCCTTCAAACCATAGATTTTGTTCTTCATCTTCTTCTCGTAAATTCACTTGATCGGCAAACGTCTATCTAGTCGGCAACCGACGGTACCAACACTCTGCGGCAAACGTCTATCTACAGTGCAGAGTGATGGTACCGTCGGTTGTTCATCGGAGCAACCGGATCAGCCACCTGAACCTCACTGTCGCTATGCTTTTCAAGCCAATCGATAATGTCAGCAAAGACAATCTCGATGTTGTCGTCGGGCTCGCCGTATGTCAGTGCGTGCCACATTCCTGGGTACAGTTTGAGGGTCTTGTCTTTGCTGCTTGCTTGTTCGTAGAGCGCCTTGCTCACCTCTGGATCCGTCACAACATCTGCTTCTCCATGTAATACGAAGAATGACATTGTTATCTGCAAAACCAAATCAGTTTCTTAGAATCGAAAACAAGCTCCACAGATCCGTTGAATACGCGACCAGACTCGAGACCAACTGTGCGTCTCGAAGGGCACGAGTTTCGACACACCCTTAAGTTAGTATTATAGTATACCTCATGTAAAGTCTCTTCAAGCCTCATGCTAGCTCTGAGCATCTCCAGTGCTGTTTTCAACCTGGGTTTGTCTTGGTATATCAACTTGTTGTTCCTTAACTGCGCCATAATTTTGCAGATAATTTGCAGTTGTTCATTGCCAGTTAACCAAAAGAAGTATCTTTTGAAACTCACCTGCTCTCTTTTAGTTGGATCTTTGAAACCCGATTCGATAACATCCTTTGTCGGCACAATCTTCCACTTGGGTATGATCTCCTCTACCTTGGTTAGCAAGTTAACTACAACTGGATGGGGCTTCAGTTTCTCCGATATCTAAACCATTTCAACATATCATCACAATTCCAACTGCAATTATGCGTATCAAATGCGACATTGTTGCAGCAATACGGTATTACCTTACACATGGGGGCAACAAGAACAGCACCTGTCCAAAATGTGGGATCTTTTTTGTGGAGAAGAAGAGCAACAGCTCCTCCCATTGACTCCCCATACAAGAACCTGCTTTTACTTCTGTACTCTTCTCGACCTTTGCAGAAACAAGCATCGACAAGTTTAAAACCATGGCCAACTTTTCTTTAGCAGTTGAAGTTATAAAGGTGCATTGTGAGGAGCTTACTAGAGACAGATTTGAAGAAGTTGTAGCAGTCGTCTACAATGTACTCAAACTTCTTGATGTAACATCGAGCACCCATAGACCGTCCATGGCCTTCATAATCGATACCAAACACGGCGAATCCTGCTCTAGCCAACCTTGTCCCACAATCTGCAGTAACAAGCAATACACCACAGTGATTCCATTTTTTTATTCTAATTGGAACATATCAAGCAAGAATGATAACTCAGTTTGTAACATTTTTCTAGATTTGGCACTTTCTTTTCACTGAACATATGTGGATTCAGAGTCTCGGACCTCGCACAGGATAGTGATTCACTAACAGATGCAGCTGCTGGTTTACCAAAAAATACTAACAGATGCAGCTGATGGACCAGCTTAACCAAGTAAACCTAAAATTCTAAGGTCGAAGTTTTGATTTGACAACTCAACTTGATCTGGGTTGGACTTGAAGTTCTAGTTTCGTGTCGTTCTGCCCCTCTGTGACTTAATACACCTGTCTGCTTAATGATTGGACAGGAGCCAAGAATGAAGGTTTCAATGAATCAAGAACCAATACGGGACCGTGGGGACTAAGGAGAGGTTGGTTTCGCCAAGTAAAGCTCGGTTCATGAAGTACCAACTAAGTATTAACTCAATGAACTGGTTAGGCACATGCTTTATCTGATTAAGGTATCACAAACACAATTTTGTTTACATTATTTAATATTTCCTGCGCGAAGACTTTTTTTTTTTGCTTTCTTTAAACCAAAACATAAAAAAGTTGAAATAAGTAAATGATATAGATAAAATAGACACAACACAGGGTCAGCTGAAAGTGGGTGAAAGTGTCTAGTTAAACGTTTATAACTTCACCAAATAATGAACGAGCATTTATTACCTCCCATAAAGCCACTGCACTCCATGCCATAACCTGAAGGGGAAAAAATGAATTCAGCAATCAAATCTACCCACCTAACCAAATTTGTGTCACAGGGAAACAAAGACTGAGACCATGGCAGATGAACACCAGCGCCCTTGGAGATGAACATGGTAGCCATCTGCAAGTGAAGAGCTTCACCCCTCTCGAATTCTCTATGTAATCCTATAATATAATCCCACATTGGTGTTTGCACATTGAAACATCGAATCAACAAGAAGAAGGAGATGGGTAATTCATTGATTCCGAATCTTACCTCTTGATACACAGCTTCCATCTTCCACAACGACGAAAAATCTCAACTTTGACTCTCGGACCGATCAACAAGCTCGGAAAGTAGTCTCTTTTACGCCGAGAGATCGAGGGAGTGGAGACTTGCAGAGGCAAAGATGAAGATTATTAAGATAAGAATAAGAAACAGGGAATGGTCAAGTTTTGTCTGAATATAGAAAGACCGATGCATTGAAATGTGTTGGTGCTAAACTGTTAACTATTATTAAATTATATAACTCCAATAAAGAATGAAGAAAGATGAATGGAGGGAGGAGAGGTGGCGTGGGAAGCATGCAGAACAGGGAAGCTTTGATTTGCGGGTGAGGATGACGAGTCGGATTATTCGGATCCCCCATCCTTATCGCAGATCCCCATAAGAAAAGTAATGAAATTTGGACGAATGCGAATCTCTCTTGAGTCTTTGACTAGAAAAACGAAACCGAAAATGATAATAGAATATGAAGTAAAATTTTCGAAAAAACACGGGTAAAAAAGTTTCTTTTTTTGCCCAAACGGAAAAGAAAGTTGAAAAACTACTTAGCAGTTCAATAAGTTATATGGTCTAGCAATTTAGTAAAAACCGGGCGGTGTAGATATCAATCGGTTTGTCGTGTTTCCGGTTCAACCTGAAGATAAAAAGAGTAAACCTAGCAAGCGTGACTCACCGTCTCCGTCTGAAAGAACTGCAAACCAGGAACAGAAAGGCGACTTAGGGTTCTTCAGTACCCTCTCTTCTCCCGGCGACCATTCCCACGTAAGCCCTTCATCCATCGGTCCTTCCCTTCTTGGGCGGTATATTCTCCGGGCGGTAGCCCTTTTTTTTGCAGGTTAAGTTCTGAAAATACTGTACGGAGCGAAAAAGAGATTTTTCATTTTCCCCTAAAATTCTTTCTTGGATTGTTGCAGTTGTAGGTTGGTTAGAGGGAGACAGAATTGAGTGATGGCCGAGAGACAGGTATCTGATCCGCAAAATCAGTTGGATTCACAGTTGCAATCTCCACCACCGTCCAAGGAAGATATGCTATCTCGTGTGGCGGCGCTGGAGTCTGCTCTGCTGCCGTGCTTGCCCGCTCGTGAGCTTCAGGCAATTGATCGCTCTCCACATCCTTCCCATCAAAGTCAGTGATTTTCTCTTTCCCTTGCAGTTTCATTCAATTTGAACAGCATTGGTATGATCCTATGAAAAAGGTGTGGCCTTGGCATTTTGGTATCCAGAAATCTAGTTACCTGTGCATCTGTTCGTCGTGCTCATCTTCATTTGCATTCTGTCATTTCGAACTGCTTGTTCATGTTGCTCTAAATCTTCAGTAATGAGCTTTGGATTGATGCTTGGTTCTTCTGCCATCCTAGTAGCTCTTTGGATTGTGTTTCTTCTTGGATAAAATTATTTAGAAGTAGACATAAGATAATGCATTATTACCTTGCTCTTGCTTAGACCGAGTGTTATAATTTAATCTAGACAGTTCATCAGACTGGAAGGCCATTGTCATAATAATAATACCAATTCCAACTGCACCAATGGTGAAATCTACATTGGCTTTGCTGCTTAGTGCTTTCATGTTTTGTACTGAAAAATTTCTTTGCCTTTTAGGGTAGTGTGGATTGAACCAGCAGATTACCTCCGTTATCGATTTCTCTCATATCAGTCTTGCTTATAAATTCTAGACATGTTATCTCTGTGTTTCTTGATGTCACTAAAACTAAAGTCTTTCTTCTGTAGTTGATGTGGAGAGGCATGCAAGAGACTTCATGGAGGCTGCAAAAGAGCTTCAACTTTATTTTGTCGGGCTTCAACGCGAGGACCAGCCGAGCAAAGTGGAGACTCTTAAAAAGGTACTATTTTCATTGAAAAAACTTTCTTATTTCATTTCCTTTGTTTCTTGTTATATGAACTTTGCCTCACTCTAAATAGGAAATTGCGATGATGGAAGAAGAGTTGAAGACGAAAAACGAGCTCATCAAGAAGCAGGAGAGGTTGATTCAAGGGTGGAGGATGGAGCTGAAGAACCAGCTTGGCAAAGTTAATACTGAGCTAGAAAGAGTGTGAAAGGACTAAGACCCTAGAGAAGATGCAACTTTTGATACATTCAGATTCATCTTTTTCTAAACGGAGAATGTATCTCATGAGCTTATTCGTACTTAAGCCTTATCTACGTTTTTTGTACACTCTATCTCATGTACATAAAGCTGATAATTTACTATAATTACAATTACATGTTAACATACATATAGGTTTTCTAATTTGAAGATAATATTGTTAGAATCTGTGTAATATTTCTTAATTGAAATTTGAAATCAGCGTATTTTAAATCTTTTTTTAAGTACTGCTTGACTACTTGGCATCCCCCACCATTGACCTGCCTGGGCAGCCATTCCATATGACAAGCAATAACTATGGATGGGGTCACTTTCACAAGCACGAAAAACACAATTAGTTACAACAGCACATATCAAACAGGTATTATTACTGTTAGCGTACAACAGAACAATAATGGTAGCATAAAGTCTTTGAAATAGGAAACAATATACGAAGTACGCTCTTGATGTAGTAGAGTCTGGACATTCCATAGCCAAAACTTGACAGAACGTGAACTAGAGAAGGTCCAAACTGTCAACATGTTTTCTCAAGCACGATACACCAGTTCGATTTGTCAAAAAAACGATCAACAACAGATACATTGTCCATCCCAGATACTAACCTGCAATTACCATCAAGATCAACTTGGTATTTTAACACAATGTAGATTTGCAGCAATGACAAATTAATAAACAAGTTATATTACCTTTCGAGCTCGCCCTCATTGAAGACATGGTAATACCGGTTGTAGACCACAGCACCCTTTTTATCATCTTTCTTGGCCAGACCACTTTCAAGGGCAGAGGCAGAAGATCCACCAACTTCGGCTCGATGATACGGCAAATGCCAAGGGACGAAATATTCTTGTTGATCACTATCTTTATCCTCAGAATCCATTGAATCAAATGCCAAATCAACAATTTCATTAGATTTCTCAGCAAAATCGAATTTAGAACCCTTTACAGGATTACCATCTGCCTCTGAAATGCTTTCTAATGTTTGAGATGGAGAGCTTCTAACTCGAGGACTACTCGGTCCCACCCATTCATCAACATACTCAGCAAAATCGAATTTAGAACCCTTTACAGTATTACCATCTGCCTCTGAAATGCTTTCTAATGTTTGAGATGGAGAGATTCTAACTCGAGGACTACCCGGTCCCACCCATTCATCAACATACTTGTCCACAAGAGGAGTCCATTTTGTGAGCAAGTTCTTGTCTTCTTGCTCCATTGCCCATACGGTGATTAGAACTAGGCCACCCTTTTTCACAACACGGACCAATTCTTCAATAGCTTTCTTCCTCCGCTGCTCAGTGCTCAAGTGATGAAGCACGGCTATTGAAATTGCAGCATCACCAAACCCAGTTCTGTATGGAAGGTTAACTGCATCTGCAACTAATACTTCGTGGTCCTTATCGGAACAGATTTTAATGAGAGAAGCACTGATATCACATCCTATGAAGTAACATTCGGGGTGTAATCCAAGATACTTTCCATTTCCACAACCAGCATCCAGTACAACTGACCCAGAGGGCAAGGATTTCAGAAAAGTGGCTACTTTTGGCCACTTGGCGAATCTGGTGGAGCTGAAATGTGGAGCTATGGCATCATAGACACGATGAACGTACTTCTTTTCAATTTCTGGAGTGAAATGGACTTTGATTGGTGGGAGACGGATATTCTCCTCAGTTCCTGATGCGGTGGAAATAACATTCCCCTCTCTCATTGAACTGAATATTCTGAATTGACAAGCACTAATTATTGCAGGAACGGGCAACAATGCTTTTGAGGTTCGGAGTTTGCACTTTTTAACTCTCAGGAGACCGATTACCATCAACAAATACTGTCAACAGAAGCTTCAAGATGATAGACTGGGAAGGGAAATTAAAAATAAAATTAGATCTAAGAAAGAAAACATTTTTAATGACTAGTATATAGCATGACATAATAGCATTCAGTAAGGAACTACATGGTGTAGTTCGATCAATAAATATACTGCATTTTGAATATGGTGCAACAAGTTGGCAAATACAAATTAGCAGATCTGATTCAACAAGCAGTGTTACAAATCACACATATAAGCAGTATGATAGATTGACAAATAGTTCTGAGGAGGGAATTCGGCTTCAAACAAGATCTTCTGATCTTATACTCTTACTACTGCCAGTTTATTATCAACTAAAATTTAAATGATCATGAGAGTCAAACTAATTACTAGTAAAGCAAAACTTACTATTTCACCCAAAAGCAAAAGACGGTGAAGAGTTATTCAATCACCCATTCGATTTGATTCAGTAGTCGACTGCACCGACCGACAGTATTTCGGGAAGGGGGAGTGAATCAATACGTAACCCATATAGAAAGTCTAAGCAGCAGCAACAATAAAAGGAAGGACAGCACGTTTTCTCTACAATATAGATTATCAACTCTAACCAAATAGATTCATAAACTTGGAACATAAAGCAACTTACTTCCGGTCTCCATTGAATAATTGAGCTTATGGCCGATGAAGTAGATCTATTATTGGGGATTAGGATCTAGGGTTCTTGCTTCTGGAGGAGAGAAGAAGATGAATGAGGTTCCATTTTTCCACGTTGAAGGGAGGTTGCACGAAATGTCAAAATCTGCGGCCCACGCCCAACCAAATCGAATCAGTTCAGAGTCTCAGACAGGCTTCTTTTTCTATATTTCGTTTTAAGACCTCTATTTTTCAAGCAGAGGCATTTTGGGACATTAAGTTTCGCCGAGTTTTTTAAACAAATTCTGGTGAGCTTGGAGTTCATCTAGTATTGATATTTTTGTTTCTCGTGAAACATATTTGAGATACTTATTCCACACTTAAATAATTCTCACTTGCATTGTAATTAACTCGAACATCTAACAAAATGTTGAACCACTATGTTATATTAATATTCGAACGTGATTATTACTTCTTCCATTGGTTTTTAAAAAAGCAATCAGTTTTAGTTCGAAGACAACTCTTGGTTTAGGATTCCACCCCCAGTTTGGGATTTTTTAACCAACATATACCTGAAAAAATAAATAAATACAAAAATATACTCATTTTTTTAAATACAACCTACCCACGAATGAGATTCGCGGCTAAATATAAAAAGCATCACCCGCGACTCGCGATCAGATTGTTTGAAAAGCCATAACGATCTCTCTCTAATCTGATTGCTTTTTTGCTACATATTCTCTCTCTCCAATCTGACAATTCTTTTTTATCGTTGCTCATTGTTTTTTCGGTGCACCTCCTCTCTCTCCAATCTGTCAATTGTTTTTTCTTGTTGCACCTCCTCCACCCATAAATTCCATTCGCAAGTACGACTTATATGTGCACCCGGGAATTGGATTCGCAGGTAGCTATACTTTCGTATTGTTTTAATAAAAATGAGAATATTTTCGTATTTATTTTTTTTTTCAGGTATATGTTGGTAAAAAAATTCCAGTTTTGAGAGTACGAGACTATTAGTGGGGATACTCAATCCTGGGTTGGTAGCGTCTTGAACTCCCTTGATTAGGGGTCCTTGATCCATACCCAGACTCCTCGATCTAAACCAGGAACCCCCTTTTCCAAGGCCAAACCCAACCCTAACCCTACTTTTAATTTCTCAAAAGAATACATTTTCTTTACAAAATTTTAATTATATATATATATATATATATACATCATGTTGCAATGATTCAATCCGAACCATCTTTTAATATCTATCCGCTTAACTTTTCATCGATATAATTCATAATAATAAGCCATATAATGTCTTATATGTGGATTTAGAACTCCAAACATAGAGAGAAAATATACCCTTAATTACCAAATGTTAAGGTATAAATATGTACAGCACAACTGTAACTGTCTAACATGTTTTCTCCAGTATAATACACCAGTTTGATTTCTCATACCATCGTTCAACCACCGTCACATTGTCCAAACAAGACACTAACCTGCAATTATATCATTAAGAACAACAAAATATCAATAATTTTCACGTCTAACATGATACTAACACAATGGATATATAACACTCTTATATAATTACTATAATTCTTAGCCATTTTTAAAGTTTTTTTTTTATATTTCTATCATTCTATTTGTTGTTATAGTAAGCAATCTTCACTTAAATTAAGAACCCTAATCTGGCAACAAACCACAGAAGAGATCTTACCTTTCAAGCTCGCCCTCACTGAAGATATGGCAATATCGATCGTAAACTAGAACACCCTCCTCCTCATCTTTCTTAGCCACACCACTTTCAATGGCAGATTCCGAGACTCCACTGTTTCCTGCCTTCTGATACGGTAAACACCACGGTATGAAATACTCCTGTTGACTTTTCTCATCATCACTATCCTTAGAAGCCATTGATGAGCTTCCCTTACTCTGAAACCCTAACTCAGTATCACTTACATTAAGATCCTTTACAGGAGTCCATTTTCTGACTCTAGACCTGTTGTATTGCTCCATTGCCCAAACAGCAATCAAAACCAGCCCTCCTTTTTTTACGACACGGACTAATTCCTCGATAGCTCGCTTCCTCCGAGCCTCCGTACTCAAATGGTGCAGCACCGTGATTGAAATGGAGGCATCTCCGAACCCACTTCTGTAAGGAAGATTAACACCATCTGCAACCAAAACCTCGTGCGATTTTTGGGAGCAGATTTCGATGAGGGGAGGGCTGATGTCAGATCCTATGAAGTAACAGTTAGGGTTTCGTCCGAGAGAGTTCCCGAATCCGCAGCCGATGTCGAGGACAAGAGATCCGGAAGGCAAGGATTGTAGGAAGGTGGAGAGCTTGGGCCATTCCACGAATTGAATGGAGCTGAAATGGGGTGCGATGGTGTCGTAGAAACGATGAACGTACTTCTTCTCGATTTCGGGGGTGGAATTCATGTTGATGCGTGTTCTTCGTTGCCTTCCTCTCCTTTCTCACTCGCTACAACCTATTTAAATTAATATTAATATAATTTTTTTATAAAATATATTATCTAATTATTCATTATTTTTATTGTAGAGTAATTAAGATAGAAATATATGATTTCATTAAAAAACTGTATAATATAATATACAACAAACAGTACACTTGCCTTTTGTGTGATGTGAATGTGAATTTATATATATTTTTTCAAAATCATCAGTTTTTTGTTTTGACTTGATTAATTGTAATTATATTTCTTTAGAATTGGTAAGTGTTCTTTTTCTTCTAAATGTATTAATGAGTTTGACTTGTTAGTATTTGCATGCAAACACTTTATAAAGCAATACATTGAACGAAGACTCCGGGGTCAGAAGGTCAACTTAATTAGGTCACAGATTCTGTTAATTAAGTTTGCCTTCCCGTATGTTCTTCCGCAGAGTAACTTCCATTTGGCATTTACCGTTAACCGACCAATAGCATTGGAAAAAAATAAGAACGCATGAAAAAATGTGCGGACCACGTGGCAATACGTGAGAAGCACACTGGCTACGTTGGCGGTGCCCCTCTGTATTTGCCTCTCTTGTTCCTGTCTATAAACTATGAAGTATAAACGCTCTCCCAGTCTCCCTGGGCTCCTCCCTCAATTCATCCTCTGCAACGCAACTCCTTGCCATCCACAGAGAGACTAAGAGAAGAATAGGAAGAATTCTCTTTCGTTTCTGCGGAAGAAATTTTTTTTTTTTTTTCTTTTCTGCAGAATCGTTCGAAATTCTTTTCCGATTCGTGAATTCATCTTATCTATCTTTCTCGATGACCCGATCACTCTCCAATGCTAAGATTTTCTCGTCTTCCGTCGTGGAAGGAGTCTCTGCGGCGATCACGAGGCGCGGTCTCTCAGCAACGGCTGCGCCACAAGGAGTGGCAAAGACAGGGGCGACAAGAAGTGCGATGGCGGTGGCCAAAAAAGCAGGGGAGGAGACCGGGGAGGAGACCGGGGAGAGCAGGGTGTCGTGGATACCCGACCCTAAAACCGGATTCTACAGACCCGAGAGTCACGCGGAAGACATCGACGTGGCTGAGCTCAGGGCCATGCAGTTGAAGCACAAGAACTAAATCGACAATCAATAAACAAAAGGTTCTTCATTTTGCTCTTTTAAGGATTGGCGCGACCAGACCGGTCCAGACACAGAAGGAGGCACAGGAGTCAGTGCTAGAGGCTATTTGGTTCCACAAACAGAAATCTTCTGTTGTCTGTTTAGTAGTGCTTGGTATCTTCCTCGAAGTAGCTCTTCTGAGGAAGCAGAATGTAACATGAATACTTTTTAATGGCTGAATGATGAATAGAAAATGATTCCTTCTTTATATATATATATATATATATTCCACGTTACATGAGATTTTTCTAAATAATAATACATGAACAGTTATGCAAAAAATGTTTTCATAACTTCATACCCGAAGTTTATATATAACTTGATTGAAGGATGGATAATTAGAGATCTTCTTACAAACCTAGTGTTTCTTGGTTTGACGAAGTAAGACATATAGGGGACGATATCAACATATACTCTGCCTACCAAGTACCATGCCAGTTGATAACACGTATCCCTTAAATTACATAGATTAAGGAAGCTTCAGATTATTGATGTGATACCCCGTCCCACATCAAATAGAAAGAAATTATTTGGAACTCATATAAACATAAATACATTACTCCATTCCAACAAGAATTCCTTATTTTATGAGCCTAGTTGAGGACAACGGACTCAGTCAGACTGTGTTGGGATAGTGAGAACAGTCGCCAGAAATACATTACTCAAGTCCAACAAGAATTCCTTATTTTCTTAGCCTAAGTGAGGACAACGGGCTCAGTCAGATTGTGTTGGGCTAGTGAGAACAGTCACTCGATTGGGGTGTTACAATTGAAAGTAACTACGACTTCAAATCCCTGCTACTTGACGTCTCATCGTATTGAACCAACTAACTAGAATTCAAATTTATTCATCAGTGGACCTAAAGTAACTCTGGTTCATTGTTTTAGCTTCTCTTTTTTCTACCCAAAAAGTCACCAAGGCGTCATTCGGTCGTATGGATCATTGTCCACCTCTTAACTATCTGTTCATCAGCTTCCTAAGTTATGGTCTGCTGTAAGTTACTCTCATGAAGCTCTAATGTATCTATCACTTCTGCAAACAATCTTATAGAGGTTTGACAGAACAGATTTGAGGTTGTTCCCTAAATAGCACTATTCTCCTCCTATATCATATATAATCTTAGAGTTCTGTGAGATACTGCTATAGTTTGTCTTTGCCTACTGGTAAGAGAGATGCACTGCAATCTTGAAGAAGAAGCTTGTTCCTTCCTTGTCCGATTCGAAATTATTGACATTTTCTATCGGGAGAGAGTTGAATCTTTGACCCAACTATATATAACTACTCTTTCTGGAGTAAGGAAATGTTATCTTGAAGCTTGAAGGACAATGACAACTTGATCAATCATTATCTACTAAACCAATCAAGCCTTTCTTAAGACATCAATCATTCGATACGGTTTCAGTCCGCCACATTTCAAAGTATCTTATATATAATGTTTCATGTGATACCATAATCTTGTCTCTGCCTCAAATGTTTTGCAAGAAGAAGCTTCCTTGTTTGTCTGATTCGAAATATGGATCAACATTTGATTGAAACAATTACAACACAAGTTCTAAACCCTTCAATTGAGTTGAAAAAGGGCAAGCATTTCGGACTATGGGAATGCTTTATGCAGAAAGCTACGATTTTCCAGATAGCATATCAATGTCAGGTCCATCTAAATTGAAGCAGCACGAGGGTTCTGTAGCCTGACCTTTCTAGTTCCAGCGCTGACGCAATCAAATCCGCAGCCGCACTGAGGACACTCATAGAAGTTATCGATTGGGAAATTGGCCGACGCGATCCCGACAGAAAACCCTAGCTCATCACCGTCTCGGACGACCTCCACGATGTTCAGCCACAGAAAGACGATCTTGACGCTGACGCCGGTGAGATCCGTCAGTCTGTTCTGCGATATATAGCCGCCGATGGTCGGCTTATACTTGAGCTGATAAGAAGAACCCTCGACCGCGAAGCTGCAGGATCCGTTCAGAAAAGCACGGAATTTTCCGGTAGCCTCGTCCAGTTCGTATCCGGTGATACCCTTAGGAAGGATCCCCTCCGGAAAGTTGAAGCCTTTGATTAAGTCGTACGCCGTCTGAGACGCCACCGCAGGCGGCGAGAGGGAGACGAACGTGATTAGGAGGGAGAGAGTGATGGCGATGGGTAGAGACTGGGGCCCCATTTTTTGTTATGGGTTTGTAGTTGGCTTCTCGGTTCTCCGTCTATTAATCGGATAGAAAAGGGAGAGGCAAGATGTAAAAAATACATGGAAGATGGCTTGTTCGGTCATGCGTCACCATCATCCTTCAGTGGCTGCATAATTTGGTTTTTGATTAGAAGGCTACTTATAACGTACCTATATATATATATATATAAATTAATATATATATATATTAATTTGACTATAACCTATAATTAAGACATATAAGTTTTTATCGTTGTCAAAAATAAACATTTTGATTGATTGGTGAATTAATTTTGTAACGGTCGATGATGTATATTCGCCATATATATCTTCAGAAACTCTAGAATTCTTCAAAAATTTCTATTTCAGTATCACGACAAGCTATATTTTTTTTTCAACTTTTTTATTTATTTTGTATCAAAATGTTACTATTTATTATCATACAAAATTATTTTGTTTTTGTATATTATTTTTTAATATTGTATAATTTTATAACTGAATCAAACTTTAGTTAAATAATTTTTTATTAATTAAAAAATAGTATATATTAAATAAGTATTTCATTCTCATATATTAATATGTCAGTATAAAAATTGAAAAGTATGTATAATTATAATAAAAATAATTGAGAAATATTTTATAGTTAAATACCTATAAATATCCATCTATATTTTTTAAAATCATTACCAATTTAACTATAAAATTATAGTAAACTTTTTTTAAAAAAATATTTGTATGTTGACTTCAAAAATAATTTGAATGATTTTTACACAATGTAACATGCAACATGAATAATAACTTAAAATTTAAAATAAATACTAAAATAACATGGAACAACCTAGAATCATGGACAATTATGTTGAAGTGCGACAAGTTTATCGAGAATCAACTATCTACATAATCGAGCCAGGAGGAATTGGTCTTCTCGACATTCAATCCGAATATTCAATTATACAATCTCTAGCAGTTCGATTGGCGATGATTTATTCTCTACTTACCAGCAAATCAGACAAGTCTCATAACTCAAAACGATACTCCTTCCAAGTTCAATTCGGGAACTTACGATTGTTCGTTGTATTAGTCGATCAACGGAAGTTGTCCCAACCACGATCTCATCATCTTCAACTTTCTGTCGCCGACACAGTCGAATCCACACCCACAAGTCGGGCTCTCCTCGAAATTCGTGACATTGAAATCAGCAGAAGCAACACCCACAGAGAACTCAATCTCATCACCATCTCTAATCACCTCTGCAATGCTGAGCCAAAAAAGTAGAACTTTGACTTTGATTCCGCTCAGACTAGAGAGTTTGTCAGTGGCGATCTTCCCTGTAATGGTAGACCCGTACTTGAGCTCATAAGAGTCGATAGAGAAGGTGCAGCTGCCGTTCAAATAGACCGAGAACTCGCCCGTGGAGTTGTTGAGCTCGTAGCTGAGGACGCTTGTGGGTAAAAGCCCGATAGGAAAGTCGTACTCCTCGAGGGCCTCGTATGCGGTGAGGGTACTCTCGTCATTTCCTGAGGAAACCTGCAATGATGATGAGAGGATGAAGAAGATTAGAGTTGTGCAGAGGAATGGTTCTGGAGATATTCTTCTCGCCATGTTGTGCTGGGTAGAAGAATAAGCAGCTTTTTTCAGGGTTATAAAGAAGGCATGGTTGACTCTTGACTAGTTGGTTTTGCCACATCAAAGTTTGACAGACAAGTACAGAGTTGGTAAATCAATGGAAGCATATTCGTCAGTTTGGATTCAGAACAAGACACAATGTTGAGCCTTGGAGCTAAGGAAACACTGAAAAATAAAAAAATGGGAGAAACACAGCACCCATGGGTTGCTGCAATGTCCTTGTTCTTTTTCGCTTCCACAAACATGAAGTTAGCTTCATAAATGGATCTAGCTTCAACTGTCTGGGTTGGCAAATTTAAAGGACATCTGACAGTACCAAGTTGTGTTATATGTCTTCCCTTTCTGCGTTTTCAGAAACATGAAACTAGCTCCACATAGCACTACAATAAATTTGTTTTTTTTTTGTGTGGGTCAAATTTATAAGGGAATTTCAAAAATTCCTTAGAAATTTATAAGAAATTTTCTAAGAGGTATGCACTTAACAAATAAGTTTGCCAGAAAAATAGCACTTTAAAATGAAAATCCCTTGCAAAAAATTTCAAAATTTTTTTCTTATAAAATTCATAGCAAACTTTTAAAAATCAATTCTCTCGCAAACTTATTTAAGTCCGTTTGTGAGTATTTTCTCAAGTAAATTATAAAGGATTTTTTCAAGTGTTTTTGTTTCAAGAATTTTGAGGAAAATAGTGAGAGTTTTTATTTAGTAAATTAACAAATGAATTATTAAGAAGTATATTCAGTTAAATTTGTGAGAAATTTTATGCACAATCGAGCACTATAAATAATTTTATAAATATATATATATTATGAAACAAAACATTCAACATAAGTAATAAGTAGAGATATGTCTCAAAGCACAAAGGTGCTATAAATTCAACATTTTGCAGCAACAAAAACGTGGAGATTATTGGCTCTATCGGCAATTAACTGGACAAAATTAGGGCATGAAGCGCAAAGAAATTTCAACTTACCAGTTATAAGGTTTTTGCATGGCCGAAGTTACAAAGGAACTCAAGTTTCTCTGAACCAGCCAATTGCCGAACTCTTTGCTCACCTTTCTCTCGATATAAGATCGAATTTCTGGAATCTTGCTCTCGAGCATCTTTCTCAGTGTAATCGACGGTGCTGTATCGAGGAATTCACCTTCTATGGAATCGGGACACTTCAGGGCCATGTAGAAGTTGCTACTCGACAGATGCAGATTCGCCCTGGAGCAAAGTTCCATCAGCTTGATGCAGGTGCTGACGGACTCCAAGGCAAGGTTGATGTTGACGAAGATGTTGCGAGCTTCAATGGAGGAGTCTAGGGAATCCAGGAGAGCTGCAGCGACGGACTGGGCTTGGATCTGGATGACGTCACGTTTCGTAGTGGAGTCGAGAGAGAGCTGACTTTCTACGCCACGCGCTTATTGGCTGCGTGTACTCTCTGCTGAAAATTTATCTAGTTTAGTTTGGGACCTGAGTTTGAAGAAAGATAACTTAGGGGACTATTTTGGCATTTGATTGCTTTCCGTGTCGGTTCATGACTTCGTGCAGTCTAGATAAATAGATATAGATATTGATTACACCTTTGGGTAGTGCAGATTGGGCCGATGATAGAATTAGGGCTCCAACTAATTGAATTGCTGCCTCTTTGAGCTCCATTTCCAAGTGACTACTTCCTTTACGGCCAGAGAGAGGAGCAACTACACCGATCATGAAGACAAGCAGAGAAGAAATAGTGGAGCGAGATTCCTTAGATCCAAAGCGCCGAAGAGGGGCTGAGGAGTCATCGGCGTTAGCTTTTGACAGTCCATTGCAAGTATTAGCTAACTATGATGATGATGACGACGGCGATGTAGTTTACGCGAGGAGAGGAGCAACGAATGGTTCTGGAGGAGAAGGCGAAACGGGAGGGAAGTCGGAGCATAATGTTAGCGGAGAACGGAGTGACGGTGACAGTGAGGAGGAAGAAGAAGCGGGTAACTGGGGGAGGACGGGCCTCATGATTGAGGTCCGTAGGGATTGTCCGTATCTTGATACTGTAAATCGCCAGGTACATAGCTTCTATCATCATGTTCTTATGATTATGAGCATTTTAGCTAAATTCTGCATAGTTTGATAGGAAGAACGAGTGAGTTCTCACGTGGTTGAGTTTAAGGATGTTTACTATCTGTGGATGCTGCATCTCTGGCTTGTGTTATGATCCAATACCCATTTGTAACAGACTGCTTATCGTCGAGGTTTAAGTGGAGACATGATTTAGACCCTGTTTTTAAGTATATTATGGCATGATGGTTATTAGAATAACAGTTTTAATGAATCTATGAGTGTCGAGCTCAAACGCCTGATTGTTATTTATGTCAAGATAGCTCAATGGGGGTGGGGGGATGGGGGTGTCTTTATGGATTTTTTAGTCGATTCTGACTGACGTCTTTATCTCTCTCCAGGTCTTGGATTTTGACTTTGAGAAGTTTTGCTCGGTGTCTCTCTCCAACCTGAATGTATATGCATGCTTAGTATGCGGAAAATACTTTCAGGGCAGGGGGAAGAATTCACATGCCTATACCCACAGCCTCGAGGCCGGGCATCATGTCTATATTAATCTGCAGACCGAGAAAGTTTACTGCCTTCCTGATGGATACGAGATTAATGACCCGTCGTTGGATGGTATTAGGCACGTGCTAAATCCTAGGTATTGTTTCTGCCTCATACTTTTTTCTTGAAGCTTTACTCTTCAGTTATGCATGAGTCTGCATCGGGTTTCTTCTTTCATTTGCTGATAGATAATGTTGATACGGATGGCTATTGGTAGTACTTAGTAGGTGAAGTTGTCTGCAGCCTGTAGAAATCTTAGGATTATTTCTTGCATGTCTTGATTCCAATCTGTTAATTTTTATTGATATAATTAATTGCATGTTCAGATTTGATGAAGAAGAGGTTAAGCAGCTTGATAGAAACAAAAAATGGTCTAGGGCTCTTGATGGTTCTGATTACCTTCCAGGAATGGTGAGTGTGATTATGATATTATGTTAACTCTTTCTTTTGGTCAAAATCATATTATGTTAACTCACCTGATGTTTCCTTATCATTCAGTTCATCTTTGTTTTGACGGTTTTCAGGTAGGGCTTAATAACATTAAGGAGACCGATTTTGTCAATGTAACAATTCAATGCTTGATGAGGGTTACACCTTTGAGGAACTTTTTCCTTATACCTGAGAAATATAAGCATTGCAAGTCCCCCCTTGTTCATCGTTTCGGAGAGCTTACAAGGAAAATTTGGCATGCCCATAACTTTAAAGGACAGGTTTGATCCTACAATATGCTCACATAATTATACATATATATTTTTGGAAATAAAAAGTTCTTGACTGCAGGAGCTTTCATGTTTCTAGGTAAGTCCACATGAGTTCTTACAAGCAGTTATGAAAGCCAGTAAAAAGCGATTCCGGATAGGTCAGCAGTCTGATCCAGTTGAATTTATGTCATGGCTTCTGAATACGTTGCATACGGATCTTAGAGCCTCAAAGAAGGACAGCAGCATTATTTACCAGTGCTTTCAGGTAACCATGAAGGTGTCCAATGTGACTTATGTTATTTTTCTTTTTTTGAATGTTAAAGATTAAACTATGTAAGTGTACCTAGATAGTCCTCACCCTTTACAAAATGGGGGAATTAAATTCCTAAAAGTGTACAGGAGAAGTTTAACGGACATGTTGAGTTATCCATAGTGAGTTATGATGATCTCTGCATGCCTTGGCTCTAGTTTCCTGAACTGGGTATGTGAGTTTTCTTGATAGGGTGAGCTGGAAGTCATCAAATATGTTTCCAACAAAACTATTGCTGAGAAGAAGGAAAATGGCAATGAACAGAGTAGTGTTGCAACTGCTGGTGGGAGTGGACATAATGATGTAATGACTGAAACTTCAAGAATGCCATTCTTAATGCTTGGTCTGGACTTGCCACCACCACCACTTTTTAAAGATGTCATGGAAAAAAATATTATACCTCAGGTAATTGAATGAGCAATATTGCATTCTATCTTTCCTTGGTTGTTGATTGAATTTCCTTTACATAGTTTGATAGTAAAACTTAAGTTGATAAATTAAATAAAGATGACTTTCCTTTTCAGAATTGGTGAAGAACTAAGTCTTAGAAGAAGATTGTTAAAAGCTATAGACTTTCTTGATCCAATTATATTTTTCTGTAGAAAAAAGTTATGGTATGCTGGAATAAGATTTATGGGGCCAATTCTCTTTTGGGTTTATTTGAACATGTCTCTGCTGACAGGTTCCTCTTTTCAACATACTCAAAAAATTTGATGGTGAGACCGTCACAGAAGTGGTCCGCCCTCGGATAGCAAGGATGAGGTACCGTGTTACTAGACTGCCACAGTATATGATACTCCACATGCGACGGTTCACAAAAAACAACTTTTTCGTGGAGAAGAATCCCACTTTAGGTAAGGCTTTCTTTTATGTGAAAGTATTTGACAAAGGCTTTGTTGGGGTCTGAGTATCTGAAGGGAAAGAGAATAAGTGGAAGGGGATCATGCTTCTCTTCCTTGTTTGGATAGGCCCTACTCAAAAGGGTAAGAGCAAGGGCAAGGAAATGGAAGGATTCATTGATCCCTCCAAATCTCTCCTACAGAGGATTTTCTCCATGCAACGTGGGAAGAGGATTTGGAGGGAAATAGAGCGATTATAAACTTATAGTGGCAATACTACTTTATTGACTTTTTCATGTTATTGCATAACTATAGGAAAGTACAATTTTGTAAAATTACAGTCTCCCATTTCCTTTTCTTTAATTAACACTACCCTCTTCTTGACTTCCCTTTGATGAAATCGATCCAAACAAAGTCTAAATTGTATCTGTTAAGATCGTTAGACTTTGCTGCTTAGTTAATTTCAATTGTTGAATTTCCAACTGCAGTTAATTTTCCTGTGAAAAATTTGGAGCTGAAGGACTACATTCCCTTACCCACCCCAAAGGAGACGGACAAGTTTAGGACAAAGTATGACCTCATTGCCAATATTGTTCATGATGGCAAGCCTGGTGAAGGGTCCTATAGAGCATTTGTGCAGCGGAAGTCCGAAGAACTATGGTAACCTTTATCTTTCTGTAAATTTGTAGATTTTTTTAGTAGAAAGTTTTATATAGATATTTTAATGAGTATTATGAATTTCGATTGGTCAGGTATGAAATGCAGGATCTCCATGTCTCTGAAACCCTTCCTCAAATGGTTGCCTTGTCTGAGGCGTACATGCAGATATATGAGCAGCAACAGTGAAATGATCTTTGACCACACCCTTCAGTTGATGGGGACGTTAGTAGCAACCACATATGGTTTCAGCAGCAGGAAATATACATATGGTTGGTGCGTTTGATTTTGTCCATTCATCACACTGGTAGGTTTCGTGCATTTCATTTGCCAACGAGAACTCGAGTCTTTCTATGTTTGCTACTGCTTAAGTACTCTCGATCGTAAATATCAATGTTGTGTAATCTTGAGCTGACTCATTTTTGGTAGAGGAATGTGTAGCCTATCTAAAAGAGACTGTCCAGGGACATCCTATGCTTAGCTATCTCCTTATCTTGGCCTCAACTTGAACCTCTGGACTGGTTATTTACAGGTTGTCTTAAATGAACAGGTTCAGACTTCGATAAATATGCTTTCATAGTCGGATTTTATTGATTTGCCTTTCAATGTCAGTACTACAAGGTATCCAGCAGTTATTGACAATGTAATGTACATAACCGATTCGGTTATATGATTTATAACGAGAGGAGATGAAGAAAATGCTTTTCTGCATCTTATGTTACTGGAAATGGTAAGAGAATTTGGCGAATAAGCATTATTCTCATGAATCAACTACATTAACTGTAACAAAAAGAAAGTCCCTGCCCTCTGTGACCGATCCTGTGACCAATCATTGCTTAGCCGCTTCGAGACACTTTGCGATAGTCATAGCATTGTCGCAGAGCTGTTTGAACATCTTGTTCCGTTGAGACAGGATTGCCTTCTGTGGTGCGTTATCCTTGAAGCAACCCTCGCACCAGTCGGCATCATCACCGGCCGTGCCAATCCACTTTTCCAGGTCACTGTAGTTACGCACCGTCAGTGCTGCAAGAGAGTCGTCGAGCTGGTCAACAGCATCGAGGTAGTTCTCGGAGCAGTCGTTGAGGCACTGCTCTACTTCAGGGTCAAGGTCTTCTTTCCTCAACATATCTTGGATATAGGCTGATGTGTTGGTGCCATTCGACGTGGCTAGCCTAATGGAGATCAAGGTGAGCCCACTCAGGTCTGCTGTCTTGGTGTTGGGGTCCGCCGTGAGGCTCGAAAGGCAAAGGTCCTTGTGTTTGGATTTCTCACAGACCTCCGTGATTAGTGCAGGGCCCTTGGCCGATCCAGAAACGGAGACAGGGGCTGGGACTGGGCCTGGAGACGGTGCGGCAGCATGACCTGCAACGAGACCTAGAGCCAGAGACGACAGGATGGAGAAGAGAGTAGGTCTCATCTTGGGGTTATTCAGATTAGCAAGTAAAAACTCAAAATGGCAATGTAATTAATAGAAATTGGGAGCTAATTATAGGAATGTCAATGGTTAATTTTGGTTTAGGGATATCCTTAAAATTGGTTTAACGTTTAATGGAGTGTAGTATTTTCTATTAATGGAAATCAAACTGCCAATCAAAAAACATTTACTCTATTCGCTTGCTATTCAACCGATTCCGTTGTTCCCATCAACTTCGGATACTTGTTTGCATCATCCCTAAACAAATTCGCGCCGGAAACGGCACCTTCAAGATCATGCCGGAGAAGAATGGCGATGATGTTCAGACCATACCCAGCTCCATCCTGACGAACCTTGACACCTGATCCGACAACGGGTTATCACCGCAGCTGAAAAACGACAGCAAACTGTAGAGTCTTCTCTCCTCGGCGCTTTTCACGAAAGAGTTGGTTCCCTGAGAAAAAGAAGAAGAACGTGGGCGGTTGGAACCCTAGACGGTGCACGTTCAGCCGCAGCGGCGTTTCCGTCAGCATGTCCCAGAAAGCCCGACACCTGTACGAGAAGGCATGCAACTCTGCGGACGTTGCTTCAACAGGGTGTTTACTCAGTCATGGTTAACGAGATATTGTGTTAGAAAAATATAGTTTTGTAATTAACATTGAATCTAATCTTGAGATCTCTCCTTAATTAGAGACCATTATTACATACAGAGAGAAACCACTCCAATTAGAATGAAAAGATCAAAGGGCTTCACCCTTCTCCTCTATCTATATCTTATCTTATCTTCAGTGGAATCAGAAACTCAGATGTTACGCTATGTGTTCTTCTCATATTAAACCACCGGTGTACGGAATTCCCGTCTGCGGCAGCCAGTCTTCTCCGAGCAAGAAGTTCGACACCGTGAAATTGAGTGCATCCGTGGCATTGATCAAGTGGTACCCGGGCCAAGTCACCCGTGCTGACGTGTTCGATCCGGGTCCCGTGTTGTTGTACTCAGCATAGTACAATGTAGCCAACGCGAATGTCTCGTTCCACTCTCGCCACCCTGCAGAGTTTATCAGGCTGTCCATGAAGGATTGCATATACACCGTCCTCGAATACTCCTTCCACGGCCTCCCGAGATACGTCTTCACAGTTGCGTTACTCGAAGCCAAGTCGGAAGCCGCACTGATGGTACAGTTGTGGATGGACGTGCCTGTATTCTGGTTTGGATCAGTCCGGCCTTGTGCCGTAATGGCATTGAATTGTCCGCTCATCGGGAGACGTGGGTATAGGTTGCAATTTTGAAAGAGGGCAGCAGCGTTTCCGAAGATGAAGTCGACTGTACCGTACACGTCGCATTCTCGGTAGAATTGCCGTAGTGAATGGGTATACAATGTGTCTTGGTAGCCCTCGAAGCTGCAGCTGTAGAATGTGGATAAATCCGCTCCGTTACGGACAGCAACCGCCTGGTGCTTCACGGCTCCGGCAGTGTTCCGAACCGTTATATTGGCCGCGACAAAATTTGGTGCAACGACAGCTGCAAAAATTTTGTTCAGTTAATTAATACGACAAAATCTATAGATCACTAGTTCTATTCTATAGTTGGTGGACTTTAGTTTCAACAGCAATTCTTGTCATTATTATTAGACTGAACTGCTAAAACAGTGTGATATGGGAATAACATAGTGATGATTCTCCAAAAATTAGGCATCATATATATAACAAGAAGGCTAGCTCCTATTACCAACTGATTTTATGATGGAACCCGATTTATATAATGTGGTTGCTATTTTGGTGTGACTCGGTCCCGATATTAAAATTTAACGTGGTGTCAGAGCTCGGTTCCATTTGACGGTGTTGGGTTGTTTTCCGTTGTGGGTGCCCGATGTGAGTTTGTTATGTCTGGTTTACTCCACGGTACCAGAGTTCGGGTCAGGACTGATAGGGAATTTATTGAGTCCCAACTCGTCTGTATTAAAATGTGGTTGCTATTTGGATGTGAGTCGGTCCGATATTAAAATTTAACATGAACTACTTCACTCACCCAATGTAGCTGAATTGAACGTAGTCCAGCCATCGACCACGCTCCGGTTGCCGGTAATGATGGTCTGGTTGATCCCATCTCCGATAATCATCAGATACGTCTTCTTTTTGTCGATCAAGATGTATTCCTCGTACACCCCAGCCGTCACGTATATCAAGAAGTACCCGTCGGAGCTCAGACTGTTGTTCGGAGCAGTAGAGATGGCGTCGTTAATGGTGGTAAAGTTTCCGGTGCCGTCCTGGCTGACCACTACAATGTCGTTGACCATGACAGAGTCCTCGGCCTCTTGCAGCAGCGTCCGCATCCTTGCTTTCTCGTACACGTGTCGGGCCCGCTGCGACATGCTGAGGGACATGTGGCCTCGGCTGAACGTGAACTGTCGGGAGTTCCAGACGCCGCCACTGTGTTTCTTCTTCTTCGGGGTCCACCCTTTCATGAAAAGCGCCAAGGAGACACTGTACAGCTTGCTGTCGGTCTTCAGCGGGGATGACAACCCGTTCTTGAGGCTCCACGCAGAGGAGGTGGCCTTGAGGCCGTCGAAGCACGTCTGAAGGTTTGTCAGGACGGCGCTGAGCAAGGTCTGGATGTCGTCGGAGGTCATCTCCGGCAGGATCTTGGAAGTACGGTTGACAGTGCGGAAGGAGGTGGACAGGAAGTCTTGGTTCGTGGCGGCGAGAAAGCGGCAGTCCTCGAGAGCCCGGACGGCGGTGGTTGTCAGTGTATCTCGCTTGGCCAAGTACTTGTCGACCAGGGAAACGAACTTTCTCGCCTGAGACAGAGATTTCCGTACGGAGTACTTACCGTAGTAGTATACGTCGGCGGTGCTGTTATCGGATGGCAACACCGATTTGCAGTACGAGGGGTCCGGTGTGGTCTTGCATATATTCCCGACGGAGGATGTGGCATTATTATCGGCGGCGGAGAAGACAGGAAGAAGAAGAACGAAGATGAAGCATATGGAGAGAGACGCCATTGAAGAGGATGAACAAGAAGACGTCATTGCTAGCTTGCTTAAGAAATAGTGAGGCAGATGATTGGTGATTGGTGGATTAGGTTTACTGCATGGAGATGCGTCTATATATATATATATATATATATAGACATAGAGAGGAAGAGAGAGAGAGAGGAAGAGAGAGAGAGAGGAAGGTGGAATGATGAAGAAAGCAATTGTTTTTGAAGCTTCAACCGGCGGTGGTGAGACTTGAGAGTTGAGATTGATCGATCTCAAAGGAAATGAACAGTCTATACAACCGTGGCATGCCCCCCTTTTCTCAGTCGGTGATAGAGAATGCGCATACCAACCGAGGGTTACAACCAGAGTTCTATTCCTTAGAATAGCTGGAGTTCTTTTTTAGTATTTTGAGGTTTAAATAAATAAGTCAACAGGTCTGAGTTGGGATACCACTTTGTATACGCGTCCATGGATGATCTCCAGCTTCTTGCTATTAATTATTAGAGATTTTTTTTTTTTTTTACATATAGTGAAGAGACCAATTTAGAAGCAGTCTTATCATAATTGGACTGGATCGCTGATCCGATCGGATTCGACTGGAAACCGAATCTCTGTCCGGTTTGGTACAGATAAAATACTGAAATGCATATAAACAATATTTAAACTGGATTGGACCAACCGGTTTCCAATTTTAGTTTTTTCGGGGGTGGTTCTCATCGGTTTAACCTGACTTCTTCGATTCGACCGAGCAACTTTTTTGGTTTATAAACTATGTTTAAAATTTAGACCTATTGTGTTTGATTTTGAGAATATTGTGCTATGTATGTTCAAAGTTTGAGGTAATTATGTTGTGTTATATTGTGTTTGAGAGTAATGTGTATGTTTTAAACTATGTAATTTGTGTGTGTTTGAGACTATGTAGTTTGAGCTAATTATGTGTGTGTTTGAGACTATTTAGTTTGTAATTGTATTTTCAGGGTTTTTTTGCTTGTGAACAAATTGCACGTCGAACTGAATCCAGACGGATTGGATTGGCCTAACTGGGAACCGGTCCCTCGCCGGTTCGAGAGTAGGTCCGTTTTGATAACAGTGTTTAGAGGTGTCAAGTGTCAACTTGTACGAGTACGACCTGACTCAATCAGATCGAGTCGGCGACGTGATAAGAGGTGCGGGGTAAAGGTCGAGTTGTACCATCTCACTTGTGATTCGTGAAATTGTGAGTTGAATCGGGTCATGTGTTTTAGAGTAAGTTCAACACTCCACTAAATTTTGAGCAAAAAAAAAAAAAAAAACCACTAAAATGTTTTTATTATATTTACTAATTAAATATGTTATATTATTAAAAATAATTATATAAAATGATAATCGTATTTGATTGAGTTATATAGTTTGTAATTTTTCTATCTAGATAATAATTTTAGAGATATTTTGTTAAAAAAAATTCTTAAAGTTTTATTTTGAATGTCATTTTTAATATTAAGATAATTTTGAAATAGTTAAATTTATATTGTAAGAAGTTTTGATATATATATATATATATATATATATATTTATTTATTTATTTAAATTGTTGCGGGTCACATTAGTAGAGTCGGATTAGATTAAGTTAAGATTAGCAATCAATTTTAAAACCTAACGATCTAAAAATAGTTTTCTATGCTTTTGAATCATTGGTTTGTCAACGGCTTGGGTTGGAGTGCCAAAGTTATTCTATTACTATTAGTTTAAGAGGGAGGCAATTTGTATTATATTTCAGGGAACATAAAATTAATTTCTGAACCAATATTTGATATAATAAAATATTTGGAAATTGAATAAAAAATTAAGGTTCCAATATGACAAAATAATCTAATTAATTATATTCAATATGAAACTAGGTGCACGCCACGTGGCGTGTCATTTATGGTCCTAAATTTCAAGAGTTTATCATATATACATTACTGAGAAATCTTTAACAGATTATAATGTTTTGTTCGTTGATTTACTAATTTATCTAATTAATTTTAATTTATTCTATATCTACAATAATTCTCACTCACAACTCACACTATGAGTAAAGTATTAATTAGGAATATTTTTTTATTTTTAAAACTCAAATTCAAAAATCAAAATATTTAGTGAAGGAATAAAATGTTGAACTCATATATATATGTTATATGTTAGAATGATTAAAATTGAAATGATAACATTGTGAACGCACGATACACGGTGTTGACATGACGCTGAACCCTAGGGTACGTTTATATTAAAAATAATTTTTAATAATATAACCAACTGGGGCATCTGATCGATCAAGTCTAAAGTCAGGACAAGTCAATGTATCATTTTTAATATTTTCAAATATTAATTTTGTTTTGTATCATATATGGAAATGTAATTTAATTGTATGGATGGATTAATTGCACTCTTTAATTACCTCTAATGATTAAATCATAATGATCATCATTCATTTAGCCGATATAATTATGAAACATATGTAAAGACAAATTTTCTAAATATCAATTTTATATCGAATATATGGACTTATTAAGTATATTAATAAAACAACCGACACTGATACATAAAATCCCCCAAGAAACTAAAATAATAATGACTTAGACAATTATATCTTATTACAATAAAAATGACGTTTACAAGATACGTACATATATTATGGATACATTTACATGCTTTTGTGCTTGTATTTATTTACCTAATCGAAGAATAAAAAATATTCGTGACAATCCATACATAGAATTAAATTTAAGTATATTTAATTTAAATATTTAAAATATTTATATATTAAAATATGTTGTAACTTTCATATTCAAATTTTAAATACCAAAATGTTTTGACTTTTATTCTTCTTCTTCCCAAATGGAATTAAGTTAAGTGCGGAAACATGTGCAAATGCAGACCGCAACGAAGCTTCCCTTCATTTACTTTTGTTTGGGACGACGTAACGTACTATAAAAATAAGTCCATTTGGTTGAAATTATAAACCGTTGACTTGAGCCGCATAGAAGAAAAAAGAATTTGACCGAAAATAAGTTGATGCAATGTAGACTTAGAGATAGGATATTTAAGGTGTGAGTTGTTCTTCAATATGGTTCTCAGCTGAAATTTTAGAAATTTGAATAATTTGCTGATTGATTTTATATAAATTTATAATTGCATGACACCGTGTCAACTATTAAATTGCAAATTGTTTCAAAGTTTAGTACGGTAATAAATTTAGTACGACTAATAAAGGTTACTTTCCTAGTTATGGCTATGAAAAAATTATTAGAACCAAAATTAAATGTTAGCATTATATTAAAATATCTACGTGTTTTGTTGAGCGTGAATGTAAAAAAATTGTGGTTAAATTAAGATATTTTTTTAAAAAAATCTATTATTTTTATAATTTTAATAATTTATTATGTTAAATTTGGATAAAAATGTTGATGGAGGAGACAGATTTGAACTTTGGTCAAGCATAAAATAATGAAATTTACGATTTCAATTTTAAGAAACAAATCTTAAAATGTAGTCAAATATTAAAATGCAATGTCTTATTTTACTCATGTAAAAACGTATTTATATTATTATTGGGTGAAATGGGTAAATATATGGAGTAAACCGAAGTAAAATGTGGAATTAGATGGGCCCAAATCAAATTTCTGGACAGACTTTGAGGATGACTTTAATTAGTGTACTGAAATACTGAATGAGTCTGTTGCACATAGTAAGCGATGCCTTCAAGGCCCATTGGTCAGTCCGAATCCACAAAATACGAATTTGTCAGTCTGAAATGCTACATGAAGAATGTAAATCAAAATCTATATTTTTCTTTAAAATTTATTTATAAAAAAATTATTCATCTAAATTTAATATAATGTATTTTAAAAAATAATAAATACTTTTAAAAATATCACAATTTAATCCTAAAACTGTTCGTTATGTTATAATTGAATCATGATTTGTTCAGAACTCGATTGAGTCCCATTGAGGGGTTAGGATCCAAGTCTTGTTCTGACCATCTTCCCATGTGTGAGGGTTGGTTTGGATCTAGACCCAACCCCTAGCCCTTTCAAATTTAACATATAGTAAAGTTTTAAATGATTTATTTTTGACATTCTTTAAATTATTTTGATTTTTTACAATTTTCAAAATATATTATGTTAAGTTTAGATGAAAAATCTATCGGAATTGATAGATTCGATTAATAAAAAAAATGAAGGAATGAAATTTTAAAAAAGAAATTTTAAGAAAGAAAAATCGATTTTGATTCAAATATTATAAAATTAAGTCGTATTTTATTCTTTTTAAAATATAAAATAATTATTGGAAAATTTGTACATAAAAATTAAATAAATAATAAATGCTAGTTTTTTTATTTAAAAAAGAAATGGGAACTCAAATGCAAAACAAAACAAGAACTACTACTCTAGAGGCCTTCTAAGTACATTATTTTCACGTATATATATATATATATCGTATTAAATGTATGTATATATATATCGTATTAAATGTATGTAACTTGCCTCGAGGACAGATAAACATAAGAAACTAGAAAGTGTCCATATTTTCCTACTGAGAGAAGATCATGAAGCCGATACACAACAGCCATGGCCACCCCCTCCCCCGCCTTCCTCCCTTTTGGACTTTGCTTAAAGCAAATTCACATTGGATTCGTACGTTTCATCTTTATATTTATGGAAGAGGAGGACTATATGTATATATTACAATAATGTATGTATATATACTTATATTTATATACTCGAAAAAAATGGGATAAATGAAGCGCAAATCACGGTCACGAGATATATTCATGACATGCATAGAAGATGAAGAAAGTTAAAGGCATGATAGTGAAAGCGAAAATAATTATAAAAAAAAAAAGTGAAGTGACAAAACCCAGCATCCAGCAAGGCAACCAGCAATTCAGCTAATCATATTGTGATCTACATTACCATTATCGTGATATGTGCACGTTTTTAATACATGGACGTTGAAGATATAAATTTAGACAGAGATAGTACAAAAGTAGTTTAACATTTAAATCTTTTAAGTAATCCAAATCATGGTGTTACATAATTAAATGTGACAATTTCTGACACGACACGATTAAAAGATCTGTAATTTACATGTTTAGATACGACACGATTACTAAGCGTGTCTAATCAACTCTTATACGTTTAGACATGATTAATAATCGTATTTAAACACATCTAACATGTAAATACACGACAAACACATGTTTAGACACGATTAATTAATCGTGTCGTGTCTAAACGTGTCTGATCGTGTCGTGTATAATCGTGTACTAAGTGTGTATAATTGTGTCGTGTCTAATCATGTACACTGTTACTTCTATGACTTGAGTTAGACTTAAATTTCTAATAATAAAGTAAATGACACATTAGTCAGACTTATGCGTTCTAATTATAATTGATTATTAAAATAATTCTCAAATTTTAGTATACTTTGAACTTTTTAATTTATTATTATTTATAATTTTAGGTTCAATATTCAATAAAATAACCAAAATGTGAGTACTACTTTTTTGTAATTAATCATTTTCTAAATAAGTTAATTTATATAAATTCTTAACGAATTTTGTGTCTAAACAACTTTGTACGTTTATACACGATTAACGACTTATACGTTTAGACACGATAAATGTCTAGACATGTTTAAGATTTATCCGTTTAGACACGACACGATTGTCGGCATGTACATAATAAGTACGTGTCAAGTAATTAGTAGAAATGAAGAGTTACCTATAAGAAAACACAGATAGACTCCACAGAAAATTGAATTAGAAGAGTGGAGAAGACGATTATCACTTATCAGTATCATGTTTTTTCGCATGTGGGATGCTGTCAGAAAACCACATGATTTTGTTCCGACGTCAAAGAAAAAACTAGTAATGGGGGCCCTTTTAAGTCAATTCAACTTTTAAAGGGACTAAATTTTCCATCGAAATGCAGAACCTAGCTAGTTAGACTTAGAGGGTCGATTGAGTCATGACAAAACAAAATGAATGGGTTACGTCCAACTCAGTCCTCAGTCCTCAGAATTACATCAGATCACATGTACCAATGACAAATTTTATATATATATATATATATATATATATATGAATGATATTATGAGTTATCTATTAAGCGCAACATAAATTCTCACGTGATAGTATCATGGTCTGTAATTAATTCTTTGGGAATGTCCCTATCTGAGGCCAACGTCTGCCCGTTTTGTATTCATTTGTTCAGAACACAAAATGTTGTCACTAAATATCGCCAATTTACCTGAAAAAAAAAGTATTTGGTATTGTTATATAGAGGAAAATAAGAAAATCTGTATCATTAAATATAGTATTGACTATTGATACGAAGTGTATGTATTCTAGTTTATATAACACACAAAAGTAACTGCTAATATCAAAACTACTGTTGGGAGTTGTGGACTTTAATTATTGTTGTTGCGGTTATGAAGTAGCAGAAGTTGTATATTTATATGGTGGTGGTCGCTTTTGCTTTATATATACTGGAAGAAAGGGGAGGGAACACTGTGTTTAAGGGTTCTGTTTGGAGGAAGATCAAGAAATGACTTTTGTCTTTCGCTCCTCTCCTCTCCTCCTCCTCCTCCTCCTCTGTTTCTTCAGTGCTCTGAGTCTCTGCAATGGATACTTTCACACCATCAACAGAGGCCACCGACACCACACCCGGATCGCCAGCCACAATTACAGGGAAGCACTCACCAAGTCCATACTCTACTACGAGGGCCAGAGGTCAGGGAAGCTACCACCGAACCAGAGGATTACTTGGAGAAAAAACTCCGGACTTTCCGACGGCGCTGCTGCCAATGTAACTCATTTCTCATTACACACTATGTAAAGTTTGTATTTTTGTGGTGAATGGGAGGTGGGGTTTTGATTTCTGAAACTCAGGTGGATTTGGTCGGAGGGTACTATGATGCCGGAGACAATGTGAAGTTTGGGTTTCCTATGGCGTTCACCACCACAATGCTATCGTGGAGCGTGATTGAGTTTGGAGGGCTGATGAAAGGGGAGCTCCTCAACGCGAAAGGAGCCATTAAGTGGGCCACTGACTATCTCCTCAAAGCCACTGTCCATCCAGGCGTCATCTATGTTCAGGTCTGGTTCCTCATCACTAGTGCTCTGCTTCTTTATTTTGGTCTTAAAATAATGTAGGCGAAATGTGTGATCTGGTATAGTGTTAATCGAACGAATAGCGAAAAGAAGAGATTTTTGCCTCATTATGCAAGATATGTTCTGGTCTGCAGTTTCAACTACTCTGTTTGTTGGTTACACTATGCTCTTTTTCTTGATTTTGATTAGAACCTAATAAACATGGCTTTGAATGATGCCGAAAGGAAATCTGCAACCTCGTATCGTGTTAATTGATCGATTAGCGA
The DNA here is from genome assembly GCA_946814005.1 of Chamaenerion angustifolium. Taxonomy (NCBI): domain Eukaryota; kingdom Viridiplantae; phylum Streptophyta; class Magnoliopsida; order Myrtales; family Onagraceae; genus Chamaenerion; species Chamaenerion angustifolium. The sequence goes on from OX328275.1 coordinate 32,589,490, forward strand.
AATGGTTAGCTGTCTGGGACAATATTAAAGGTATATTCTTTGCTGTGAAGGTTGGAGAAGCCAACAAGGACCATTCTTGCTGGGAGAGACCAGAGGACATGGACACACCCAGAAATGTGTACAAGATTGACAAGAACACCCCTGGTTCCGACGTTGCAGCTGAAACAGCTGCAGCTCTTGCTGCTGCCTCTTTGGTCTTTCGAAGAAGCGACCCGATTTACTCTAAGATCTTGGCCAGGAGAGCTATCAGTGTAAAAACAGAACTCCGTCCTCTCTGAAACATTTGTAGAAGCTTTTCCAGATTAGATTAGACTGTTGAAATTGAATGTTTTTGTTTGGTGCTTTAGGTCTTCCAGTTTGCTGATATGTACAGAGGACCCTACAGCAATGGATTGAGGCGCATTGTGTGCCCCTTCTATTGCTCTTATTCTGGCTATCAGGTAAAGCAAAATTGTCCTTTTACTTTACCTTTGCTTTTATAAAGGGCAGTGGATTGATTGGGAATTTTTTTACAATTCTAAACCCACATGTATCTTCTTTCTAAATCAAACTGTAAATGATTATTGGTATTGGTTGGTTTTAAATCATAAATGATGTTATGATTCAACCCAATGAGTTCATTCTGTGATTGGTTAATATTTTGATGAAATGGCAGGATGAACTGCTCTGGGGAGCTGCTTGGCTATTTAAGGCCACAAGGAACCCAATGTATCTCAAGTACATTCAAGTAAATGGCCAAACACTCGGTGCTGGGGAGTTGGACAACACATTCGGTTGGGACAACAAGCACGGCGGGGCTAGGATTCTTCTCTCCAAGGTTTCTGGAATCACTGACAGTTGATACTCTTGTTATTAAAAAAAACACTGTCCTTTAATGTTGTTTTGTATATTGCAGACATTTTTAGTGCATGGACTGCAGTCATTGCATGACTACAAGGACCATGCAGACAACTTCATCTGCTCCGTAATCCCAGGAGCTTCCTTTGCTTCAACCACATTCACTCCCGGTTCGTGCGAACATCGATGTTCATCGTATCTGACTCTGTTTTCTTGATCTCTTAACATTTTGTCATGTTTCTTTTGGATAGGCGGTCTTTTGTACAAGATGAGCGACACCAATATGCAATATGTAACATCCACATCGTTCCTGCTATTGGCATATGCCAAGTACCTGACTTCTGCCGGGAAGTATGTGAACTGTGGAGGAGCCACTGTAACCCCAAGTCGCCTCCGTGCCATTGCCAAGAGACAAGTGGACTACTTGCTGGGAGACAACCCGTTGAGGATGTCCTACATGGTGGGGTATGGTCCACGATACCCTTTGCGGATCCACCACAGGGGCTCCTCCCTCCCTTCCATAGCGGTCCACCCTGCCAAGATCCAATGCCACAAGGGGTTTGACTACATGCACTCCCAATCTCCAAACCCTAACATCCTAGTTGGCGCTGTGGTCGGTGGACCCGACCAGCACGATCGGTTCCCTGATCAACGGCCGGATTACGAGCAGTCGGAGCCTTCCACTTACATCAACGCCCCACTCGTTGGGGCGCTAGCATATCTATCTCACTCCTTCGGTCAACTGTAAGTGTTTGAGCGGGTATGACTTGAGGGCAAAAGAGTAATTCTCTCCTACAGGTCGTTTTTTAAGGTTTGAATTAGGAGTGTGCAATTCACAGGGATAAAGCAAAAAATAGCTCAAGCCCTGAAAATTTGAAGCACAATAGTCTAAGTGTAGATATAGCTGTGTGTGGGATTGTGTCTTTACATATAAAATATTGCGTGCAAGGAACGGCAATGCTTATGTTTATTAGTACTTTAAATGGGGCAATAGACAAGGTTTAGGGTGTGTTTTCATGGCTTCTATTTATGATCTTGAGCCACGATCTGGGTTTGTTTTTTTAACTGTCTTTACAACTTGAAATGTGTTCTCAACAATGACGATGCATCTGTGAGGTGTTGGTTTTGTTAATGACAAATATATATATTTGACCCCCCAAAAAAAAAGACAAATATATATATATTTATATAAGAGAAACAGTTACAAACTAAACCGGTTCGACAAATTAGATTATGTTCGGATCTGGTTCTAAATTCTAATAAATAAGTGAATTTTTGTTTTTTGGGGTAACGAGTTATTGACCGTTGAAAGTTCATAGATGGTATTGATTTGTTGGGGAGTCGAAAAAGCTGGAAATTCTGCAGGGATTGGATTGGCTCGTAGAGTTTGGACTGGTGGTTAGTGCCAAAAGATTATTTTTCTGCTCGAGAATATTTGCTTAATAAATAATTTCGTCCATACAATAATTTTTCAACATATATAATAGTATTAGTAATAAAGTAACTGTTCCAATTTTGTGCATTTTACAAATTGTTAGTTGAATTTTACTTTTTTAAATATTGCTATTTGTACTTTCAGCAAATCGCTAGCTCCGTTAAGTTTTTTGTTAAATATAGACGAAAAATGATGTAATAATACATGATTGGTTCATATTTTAAAAAATTAAATACATTTTTAAAAATACCAAAAAAAACTGAAAAATTAATAGGCAAAATAAGAGTTTTGAATATAATTTTTTTAGTAAACTTTTTTTATTTTATTTCATATTTTTTAGTAAAAATATTATATTCAAAACTCTTATTTTCCCTATTAATTTTTCAATTTTTTAAAATAATTTTTCTATTATTTTTAAAAATAATATATTTTTTTTAAAATTATAAACTAATCATGTGCTGTCAGATCATTTTCCGTCCCTATTTAACATAAATGTTAAAAGAGGTAGCAATTTGACCCAAGTGTCAAAGTTTAGATACTACTTTTTGAAAAATTAAAGTTGAGACAGGGTAGCAATTTAGTTATTAATCCTATATAATAATATAATATTGTGATATATAAACGAATCCTAAATATATTAAACAGTAATTGAAATGCCTTTTTCATTTTATCAAAGTTAACATTGTGACATGTCCTTATGATTCATTAATTTTCTAGGATATAATCAAAGTTTGTGATTATTCACTAATACTATGTAAGTTTGGGTGATTTCAGTTTTTTGAATATCATGTACATAAGTTATTTTTACAATTATATAATAAATTGAAATTTCAATATAAAAAATTTATGATTACATTGATTATAAAAATATATATAATCACTAAATTTATGATTACACTCGCTCTCCATTTGCTCCCTACAAACCCTAACCCTAGAATATCAATCGTCTGTGTACTTAATGACTTTCATCTTCTAAACTCCTCGAATTAGCATCCCTCGAATTATTCCCTCCTCCCCAACTAGCCGTGAGCCTGGTTCGAGCCTCCAGACTCAGTTGATGACTGCCGATTTTACCATGATTATTGTCTGTAATGATTCACCATGGTCCGAACTTGACTCGATAGTGAATATCAGGTCTGGCTCGCGTACGTCCTGGTTGGAACTCCGCTATCCACTCATTCTTCTCTCTTTCCTGACACTCATTTCATCACCGTCTCCTTCCATTTCATCTTCTTCAAGTCATCTTAACATCCTCCCTTAAACTGATGTTTATGAACATCGGTTTACCCATGGACTTTTAATGGGATTGTATCAATATTTTGAACGTCGCCGGGATTTGAACCTGCGCGCTCTGATAACATGTGAGATTTAAGACGTACGCCTTAACCAATTGTCTCAACAGTCCGAACTTGTAAGTGAAGGCGACCGGTATACTCTTAAGTCGCCTTAACAAACTGTTCCTCGACACTCGGAATCTCATGCAGAACAGGCCTTACCAGAAAAAATCAGAACCACCTTTGCAGCTCAGAAAGATGGAATGATTCAAAAGCTTGTCAGTTGTGGGACTCTTGATAGAATCTTGATCGAGGCACGACGCCACCGTGTCCTTGAAAGACTTGGAGAATTTGTACTTATGGTCCTTGCTAATCGGAACCGTTTCGTGATCGAGTCTCAACAAAGTCTTGGAGGGATGGAGGGAGGGATCTGCGATAATGGAGGAAGGTTCAGGTTGATAATAGAGTGGACTTTTCATTTTTTATATGGGTTAATTACCAAAAAACAAACTCAACTTTGGACCAAAACCAAAAAACAAACCGAACTTTTTTTTTCTCCCAAAAGCCAAACCGAAGATTATGAAATGAGCAATTAGGAAACCCGACCCAAACAGCCGTTAATTTCGACGAAAATTGTAACAGTTTTGAATATTTGACGGTTCTGCCCTTCTAGGGTTCTTCAATTAAGATTCTGCAACATGTATGCAAGACATCGGAGTCGTGGAAATGGGTTCAGGTCCAATTCGATGGGGTCGGGGATGGCTCGGATCTCCCCGGATGGTGGTTCTGTAAGAGGCCATGGGTTTTACAACTTCAAATGAAGAACCCTAGAAGGGCAGAACTGTCAAATCTTCAAAACTGTTACAATTTCCGTCAAAATTAACGGTTGTTTGGGTCGGGTTTCCTAATTGCTCATTTCATAATCTTCGGTTTGGCTTTTGGAAAAAAAAAAGTTCGGTTTATTTTTTGGTTTTGGTCCAAAGTTAGGTTTGCTTTTTGGTAATTAATCCTTTTTTATATATATGTATATCTATTGATTGATTAATGTATTTGTAAATGAAAAAGGTAATTAAAATGGGGAATGACTGGTTAAAGGATCAAATAAACGGATAATATATAAAGAAAGTTCATCTTCAATATATGTTAGTTTTAGAGCCGCCTCTTCAAGTCGTCTTTTTCATTCGCTCAGTGTAGCATCACTCTGTACGGATTGACTTAGTCAAATTTCCATAATTTTGTTAACCTCTTCATGCAACAATTCAGTTTCAACAATTCAGTGGTTGACCTTGATCATTGCCTTGCTAATTATAGGTATACTCAGTTATCGGCCAGGAAAGGTGTCGATTTTCGAGGGCCGAAAAAAGCCAGAGCTAAAGGGTATTATAGACGATATCAACTTATATATTACACTATAACAAAAAGATATATGACCAAACGGTCTCCCGAATAAGCTCCGTTATTCCTTTTCTTTATGAGTCTCTTTCGTCTCTGTTTCTTTGTTTAGCGTAGGAGGCAAAGTTGCAGAGCAACGAGGCTTAAAAAGAATAATGGCAGAGCCAAGGAGAGATTTCCTTGAAGGTCCTATATCCTATATTCAATTAATAATTTTATTAGGTTTAACTCTGATCTCGTACGAGGTGGAAGCTACCACCCGTGAAATTATCCGCCTCGGTGGGACTCTTGATGCAGCTGCCGGTGCAGTTTCCGGTGCGGTTACTGCCGCTGCTGGAGCAGGTGGTGCTGCCACTCCTGGGGTACCAGGCACTGCTGGCGCACCTCAGGCGCCAAATGCTGCTGCTCAGGGTGCAGGTGGTGGTGCTGCTCCAAGTGCGGGTGGCAGTTCTCCCGCGACTACTGCTGGTGGACATCAAGTTTTTAATGTTATAGATCATGGCGCGAAACCAAATGATGATAGCACTGACAATTCAATGGTTAGTTATTAGCACCTTTCAAATTTGATCTTGTATTGGATCTATTTTTTAATAAATTTATACACTTTCTGTTTGGTAGCCTTTTATACAAGCATGGAATGCAGCATGCAAATCTGGTTGCCCTGCGAAGCTGCTGATTCCCGAAGGGACGTACACGGTAGGACAGGTGGTGTTTCAAGGTCCATGCAATGGCTCCAACCCATTGGTGGTCGAAGCCAAAGGAACCATGAAAGCCATGACAGACATAAGTCTCTACCCTGATGGTGACTGGTTCCTCTTCGAAAACATTAACGGACTAGAAGTTCACGGCGGCGTCTGGGACGGTCAGGGACAGACACTTTGGGAAATGAACGACTGTAAGACCAACAAAGATTGTCAGCATCTTCCTGTCGTAAGTTTCATGGCAAGATTTCCTTTTCTGCATGCAAACCCTAAGTGTTTTGAAACCCTAGCTCATGTTTCTTCTGCGTTTGCGTTTGTCGATCGGGATTTTCAGTCGGTCCATTTCAACCACGTGAGTAACGCGAAGATTGAAGGTCTAACTTCGATCAATAGCATGGGTTTCCACTTGTCCACGACATTCTGCTCTCACATTAAATTACACAAACTCAACATTACTGCTCCTGATTTAAGCCCCAACACGGACGGCATCCACGTCAGCACCACGGATAACCTTGAAGTCACCGAGAGCGTTATCGGCACCGGCGATGACTGCCTCGGCATAATCCAAGGCGCCACTAACATCTCAGTCCACCAAGTCGTCTGCGGCCCTGGACATGGTATCAGGTAAAATATTCAGCAACCAATCATTTTTCGAATCATAGCATCAAATCATCTACCTCATATGGGGTACGATGATGATGCCGTTCGAAACAGAATTTTCTTTCATGCTACACCTGAAACAGTATAGGAAGCCTGGGGAAGTACGAGGACGAGAAGGACGTGAGAGGAGTTCATGTCTGGAACTGTACCCTCAAGAACACCACCAATGGCGTGAGGATCAAGACTTACGCTGGTGACCTTAAGCTCCAAGCATCCGACATCATCTTCGAAGACATTATCATGGAAAGCGTCAAAAACCCTGTTTTGATCGATCAGAACTACGGAAACAAAAAGAAGAGTAGTGGCAAAGTACGTAAGATCATATATATATATATATACCAGCTTTAATTGAAGCTTCTAGTATTGGCCGATGTCTATCTCTAGCTAACGTTTTCCCTGTGCCTTTTATCAGGCATCCAACGTGGCAATTAGTAACGTGCACTACAAGAAAATTCGGGGAACAACTGTGTCTGTGAATCCTGTCTCATTAACGTGTAGTTCTATAGTGCCATGCAAGGGCATCGAATTGGTAGATGTTGAACTGGCTTATGACGGAAAAAAAGCGTTGCCTGCGTCGTCGGTGTGTGTAAATGCCGAGACTGTGTTCTCCGGTAAACACAACCCACAAGCTTGCAAACCGCAGTAGCTAAAGACGATGCATGGAAGTGTCATGTAATTAACCAACATATAATTAAACTCCTGTCGTCGTATATTTCACTTATGTATGAGAAAAATTGGATGTTTACTTTGTGGTAAGGGAAAATCATTTGGGGCTTAAAAACGAAATGCCAATGAATTAAGCTTGAATCTCCTCTTCACTTTTTTTTTGCCTTTTTAAAAATGGCATGATGCAAGATTTAAAGCATATGAATCATTTATAAATTTGAAAATGTTTAAATTCAATAAAAATGTATATACCATACTAAGAAACAAAAATAAATAGATAAAATGCATTACATTTATACATTTGGGTCTAGTAATGAAGAGCTTCCATTGGGTGCAATACCACCGCTTTCTTTGGGCCCAATACCACGGCTTGCTTTGGTCCTTGTAATGAAGACTTCTTTGGGGCCCAATACCACTGCTTTCTTTGGGCCTAGCAATGAAAATTTATGTTGAGACCATAACAGGACTTATATTGGGCCTCACAAAGAAAACTTCCGCTAAGCCCAATACCATAGCAAATGAGATATTTTCCCGGGCATGTAACAGAACTAATCTTGGGCCTGGGAAAGAAGATTTTAGCTAAGCCCAATACAAATATTTCTGGGCCTAGCAATGAAGACTTCCGTTGGGCCCAATCCCAATCCCACCCCTTTCTTCGGGCCTAGCGATGAAAACTTCCGTTGGGCCCATAACATGACTTGTTTATATGATTAAAATATATTTAACGTTCAGTTTATAAAGAAATCCATATAGTAAAAATAAATAGGTAGTGTATTACTCAACTGCATACTGAAGTTTCAACGAATTATAAAACAAAAAATAAATAAATGAAGTTTCAACTGTATGGACCGGGTACACACTTAGGTTCTTTCAAAAATCGAAAGATAATTTTAGTCATTTTGTTGGGAATATGTGAGCTCCCAGTGCACCTAGAATGTTGTTTTCTGGTTCTAGTGCGCACCAACACGGACATGATTTAGGGCCTTAGGGCACACAATGAAGACACGCTGGGCGCAATACCACCGATTAAACTGGGCTTAATAATGAAGACTTCTGTTGGGCCCAATATCAGCATTTTCTTTGGGCCTAGCAATGAAAACTTTCATTAGGCCCAGAACAGGACTTGCTTTGGGCCTAGCAGTGAAAACTTCCACTAAGCCCTATACCACCATTTGATTTGGGCCTAGCAAATAAAACATATTCCCTAGCCCATGATATGACATTTTTTGGGCCTAGGAAAGAAGACTTCCACTAAGCGCAATACCACCATATTTGGGACTAGAAATGTAGACTTTTGTTGGGCCTAATAGCACCGATTGGTTTGGGACTAGTGATGAAGATTTTGGCTACGCCCAATACGATCGCTTTCTTAGGCCATAGCAATGATAACTTTCATTGGGCTCATAATAGGACTTGCTTTGGGCCTATCATTGAAAAGTTCCACTAAGCCCAATACCACCATTTGCTTCGGCCTAGCAAATAGTCATTTTCACGGGCCCATTACAGACCTTTTGGCACTTGCAAAGAAAATTTCTGCTAAGCATAATACCAATTTTCTGGGCCTAGCAATGTATACTTTAGTTGGGCCCAATATCACCAATTGCTTGGGGCCTAGTAATTTTCATTACTAGGCCCCAATACAACCGCTTTCTTCGGCCGTAGCAATGAAAATTTTCGTTGGACCCATAACAGGACTTGCTTGGGGCCTAGCAAAGAAACCTTCAACTAAGCCCAATACTACCAATTATTTTGGGCCTAGTAATGAAGCCTTCCGTTTTCCCCACTACCACCGCTTTCTTGGGCCTAGCAGTGAAAGCATCTGTTGGACCTATAAAAGGATTTGCTTTGGAACTAGCAAAGAAAACAACCGCTAAGTCCAATACCACCATTTGCTTTGGGCCTAGCAATGGAAACTTCCGTTGAGCCCATAACAGGACTTGCTTTGGGTCTAGCAAAGAAAACTTTCACTTAGGCCAATACCACTGATTACTTTAGGCCTAGTCAAGAAGAATTATGTTGGGCCCAGCAGCACCGCTTACTCTCGGCCTAGCCCTATAACAGGATTTGCTTTGGGCTTAGCAAAAAAACTTCCGCTAAGCCCAATACCACCATTCATTTTGGGCCTAGCAAATAAGACATTTTCCCTGGCCCATAACAGGACTTGTTTCGCCCTCGCAAAAAAGACTTCCGCAATGGCCAAGACCAATTTTCATTGGGCCCAATAGCACCTCTATCTTTGTGCATAGCAATGGAAACTTATGTTAAGCATAATATCAATATTTGTTTGGGCCTAGCTATGAAGATTTTCGGCAATGGAAGATGCGTCGCTGGATGATTCTTGAAGGTAGTATGCTGAATCCTCTAGGACTCTGATCCTGATCCTCCTGAAGAGCAATGCCACCCACACTCTTGCTAATTTCTAATGAATCTTCCTGGCAGGAATTGTCAGACGAGGAACTACTCATGACTCTTTCCTTTCTCTTTGTTGCTACGGATTCTCAAAACCTTAAACATTTCAGAGACAGCTAATTTCTAATGAATCTCGATGTATTTGCTTGAGCTGTTTTTTTGGGCATGGGTAATGGGCTAAACTCATGGTATGGTCGTCTGTCAAACTGGGCTGCTGTTTAAGCCCATTAGTCCCAAAAGTGTATCGCGAGAAGAGAGTGCCCAGCCCAAACACTATCCATCTCTATACACTCTGGAAACCCTAGGACAAGCAATTCGCTCTCTGTATATAATCAGCCATTACTGTTTTTTCTGCTTCTTTGAAACGGCAGCGGCTGATAGGAGGGAGGAAAGAGCGACAGGAAAATGGTATCGCTGAAACTGCAGAAGAGACTTGCCGCAAGCGTCCTCAAGTGCGGGAAGGGAAAGGTGTGGCTTGATCCCAATGAAGTCAATGAAATCTCCATGGCCAACTCTCGTACGGACTCTACACCCGGAATTCTTCCTCCTCGAACTCTTTTTCATTTAACCTGTTCTGAAGATTCAGTATGTTATTAGTAATATTTGGTACCGGAAATGAAGTAGGAACTAGTGATGCACTGATATGAGCTATTCTACATCGTCTATATCAAATTCTACTCCTTGAGCGCGATTGCTGTTCTGTTGAACTAATTAAGCTTATTATTTGCTTGTGCTTTCTCTTTGATTTACTTTTTGTGATATGTGTTTGTTCAATGGTGCAGGCCAGAACATTAGGAAGCTAGTGAATGATGGTTTCGTCATTAGAAAGCCAACCAAGATCCACTCCCGTTCTCGTGCGCGCCGCATGAAGGAGGCCAAGAGGAAGGGACGACACTCTGGATACGGTATAGTATTATTCATTTATTCGATTAAGCGATTGAAACTCTGAATTTTCCTTGTCAAAATTGATCTAGACAGGAAACTCAAGCACTTGCCGTAAAAATTGTCATTTTCCTCTTTATCACGGCGCTTTGGCTGATCGGTTGATATCAAAATAAATCGTTATATGTCGCTGTTATTCAGCTCAGTTAATCATTTTTAGGCAAGAAGAGTGCAGGGATGATGCCATATGTTATGGATTAAAGTTTCTGATCTGTCTATTCCAGGTTGAAGACTTAAAGAACTGGGTATTAGTAACCCCAAACAATTGACACAATAGATTTGTTGCTATTCATTATCCTCCTTCAGTTTCCCTTGTCTTAGCTCCATCATAAGTTTAGCTTTTCTTTCATGTTAAAATCTAATGGTCATAATTCTCTTTTATTGAGATGCTAAGTTGTATGTTTAGGAAGCTTGTGTCTGGTGGTGATTTTTTATTTTATGGACGGAAGTTTCTGATCTGGGTACTCCAGGTTGAAGCCTAACCCAAAAGTTTAGTATCACATTCGTTGACTCCAGTAGCAAGTGCTTGATGCTTCTGAACTTTGTTAATGTTTGTTGTGTTCTGTCAAGTATAGGCTCTTAAAGCTACATGATACAGTAGTTGAACACTTGGTTTTCATAGTTTGAGTATGACAGAAAAAGCTTACCTCTTCCAGGTAAACGTAAGGGTACCAGGGAGGCAAGGTTGCCCACAAAAGTACTGTGGATGAGGAGGCTGCGTGTGCTTAGGCGTTTACTGCGAAAGTACAGGGAGTCCAAGAAGATTGACAAGCACATGTACCATGACATGTACATGAAGGTAAAGGGTAATGTCTTCAAGAACAAGCGTGTCCTCATGGAGAGCATCCACAAGTCCAAGGCTGAGAAGGCTAGAGAGAAGACCCTCTCTGACCAATTCGAGGCCAAGAGGGCTAAGAACAAGGCTAGTAGGGAAAGGAAGCATGCTAGGAGGGAGGAACGTTTTGCTCAGGTGAAATTGTGATCTTAACTCTATCTGAGCATCAGTTATGCCAATTATCTTGATATCATACTCAGTTACTCTCTTTTCTGAATATGAGCAGGGACCTATGGAGAAAGTAGTAACTGCTCCACCCGCAGCTGCACCAACTTCTGAGTAAGCATTAATCTTAATGAAAAACAGTTTTGGCTTTACATTGTAGATAAAGTTTAAGCATTTTTGTATTGGGGTTGCAGGGCATCAAAGAAGTCTAAGAAATGAGTTCAGTGGATATGAGTAGGTACTTAATTTTAATTAGTTGTGGTACATCTGTTTGGCTGAATGACCTTATCATCTTGTGGAAGTTATTGTGTTTTCCGTTTAATCAAAGGAGTACTGTGAACCTATCTATGTTCAAACTATTTTTACAGTTTTGGTTGGTTATATGTTACTTGTTTTGCTGTTTCTTGTCCACGCCACAGTGGGCAATATCCATATAGGGTCCATATTCCACTTAAAATCGGACTAGATAACATGTTCACAGTTCATTCATATAGTAAGGCACCATCAGGTCTATTTGGCATATATTGTAATCATTTCTCAACAAATATGTTGATGGCAAAAAAATCTATATTTGATAATATACCTTCATTTGTCTAGACTGCTGCCGATTTCAGTGCCGCAGCATCCTGCCATAATCACCAAATTATGTATTTAGTAAAAGAACCAACTCGCATAAATTTATAAGAGAAATAAAATGCAATCACATAATCCCATATTTTTAGTGTCCGACAATCTTCAAAATTCCTCAGCTGTTTTACAAAAAAATAATAATCAAAGAACTTTCAAATCAATACAATGGCAATGTACATAATTACAAGCAAACCCTAAACCCCAAACCTCTCACACTGTGGGCTCAGAAAATAATGAAAAAAATTGAAATCCATACACGTGGCAAGATCTTATCCAGTCCTATTTCCTATAACTGGTATGTTTCCGTTTCGGGTCAGGTAGTTGGACCCTTGCACTTCGGTGAAGCGGAAGTCCACCGCCATTCAGTGCCTTTCTTGACGGTGAAGGACCTTGAACAGAGTTCAAATGCCTGAACCAAATAACAAAAAATCAAACCATTGTTTCTAAATAAAACACCTGCATTAACTAACTCAAAGAATAAACTTGTAGAATATATATATATAATTACCTCGACAAATTTGTCGCTTTAACGGTCCTCGATACAGATTTTTTAACCCCTGATCCGATCCCAGTCGAACTGCCATTCAGTTTAGTATGATTTAACTGATAAAGCAAATCAGTCTCTGAATCACTGGTTGAAGCATCGAGGTTGATTTCTGTGGTCGGGATGTTAAATCCGTTTGTTCCCAGGAACATGTTATTATATGTCTGTTCTGGGTAAAACTTGGGTGAGTCCTTCAAATACGTGCTGTAAAACGCATCTGTCAAGTTGTCATTTTCGGGCTCCCATGCATCGCCTTGCTTGTTATTCACCATAACTTTGTCCTCCCAATCTCTAGTTCCAACCCCTTTGTCTTCGTCGCCGTAATTTTGGCAAGGGGTTGGAGGCCAGGGAGGAGAATTACCTGATGGTTCATCGATGTCAATGCTTTGTTTCTTTTGCATTGGCAATGAAGCACATGAAATCTGCAGAAGATTAGAGTTTACAGAGTAACATCAGCAATGAATAGAAGAGAAACCAAAAGGCTTAATGTGTGAATGTTAAAAATTATATTAATATACCCTCCCGGTCGGTGGATCTGCATTTTTAGTTAGCTGATTGATTGATGTAGAAGATTTACTTTACCTCTATGTTACCCACATCGCCCATGGGCTGCCGGATACTATCTTGACCACTCAATGCATCAAAATTTAGCGGAATAGAACTAAAAGAAGGCAAATCCGTTGCTTTTCGTCTACGTCGTTCTGAATTGATCGGGACTGTACTTGGAGTGGGTTTGGGTTGTTCTTCCTTCATGGCTAACGCTGCTTTGAGGCTCGCTATCTGGTGCATATATATGTTTGATTAAGAAATCAGTATCTGAAGTTTTGAGACATGATAGAGAGTGAATATGATCTGACCTGTTCTTTGAGCTCTTTTACATCAGCACCGTCTTTATTCACCTGGGCTGCTCCGAGCTCAACAGTGGCAACTCTTTCAGCAAACTTTAGTGTGCTTATTGTTTCCCCTACGGCACTGGGTTCGGGGCTAATATGTACAAACATCAATGTTTTTGCTTGCCCGCCTAAAAGTTATATCATCAATTAAAAAGAAAGTAACTTATATTGAAAAACCCATGAAAATCAGAACAAGAAATGTAGTCTGTTGCTTAAAGCTTACCGAGTGAATCTTGAAGAAGTTGTGTGAGTTTGCTGTTTCGATAAGGGACATGTGGATTTCTCTGAGCAAGTGCATAAATCACATCCCCAAGAGCTGAAAGAGATCTGTTGATGTGTTGAGCCTCTTTTAGGCGATCTCCTACCGCCTCTGATTTGTCCACCCTTTCACTCCCAGCTAAATCAACAAGATGCATACATCCACGAAGAACGGCTCCAGATGTTAAATCTTTACCTTGCACATGCACAGTCAAGCAACTGCAGAACAGAAAACATGTTTTACAAATGCAACTAGTTTTGGACATTTACCAGAATGCGTAACTGACGAAAAAAAAATTATCACCTATGAGAACGACTACTACGGTCGTTTAGGGCAGTTGCACCAACTGCACGATTTCTTTGTCCAAGGTTCATCAAGTCCAGTACATCAGGTGTTGATGATACAGGGACAAGGCTTGCACCAGGAACATTGAGTCCACTCTGAGAACTATTTCGAATTTCTAATGTTTTCAGAAGTTAAGGTACCACATGGGAAAATCGAAAGAAGATTAGGTCTGATATGTTTGATGCCCTCTTAATGGTGGTGATTGGTGGACCAAGTAAAAGTTTTTTTCTTTTTCTTTTGGCCAATCAAGTAAAAGTTTAAAACCAGTTTCTTCAGCAAATATGTATATATATATATATAACATAACTAACAAAAAGTTGGGAAGGATATCTTTTATTAGTCCCATCTGACACAAGAAGGTCCCTCACTTGCTCATTGTAGATCTCGATCATCTGCACAGCAATATCATAGCGAAAGGTGTCCTTTCTTTGCTCTACCAAGATGAACAAGTCGCTCAAGGCACGGTAGTTTACACCGTGACTGTCCTCTGTGAGTTGCTTAGGACCAGTCTGAAGAAAATAAACAACTGAATAAGCCTGCTCCAACTATTGGTAGTAGGCATTTTATTTGCTAAGATAACTAGTTTATATATGAATGGATTTCTTACCATTGTATAGGTTTTTCCTGATCCAGTTTGGCCGTATGCAAATATGCAAACATTGTAGCCATCAAGAACAGATCGGATTAACGGCCGTGTGTCAGAAAAAACCTCCGCTGCAATTATAGGATGAATCAGTAAAACTGTGTGATTAGCATAGGAAAACAAATTAAGAAGATGAAGAATTACACACACCTTGAGATGATGATGGCCCAAAAACCTTGTTGAAGATAAATGACCTATGCCCTTTTCCGTATTTTGAAGGTGTGCTGATGGTAATACTTCCCTCCTCAATATTTTCAACTGTGGTTGTATCATTAATCTGCCCAGGCAAGAAGGGTCTCACTCGACAATACACACGGATGCTTCCTGAATAAGTTGAAAAACAGAAATTATTTAGCACAAAATAATTTCAAAAAGATATATTATTTAGCAAAAACAAGTTTGAAAACATGATTACCATAATGTGCTCGTTTAAGAGTAACTATTGTTGTAAATTTAAGTATTTACCTTTAAGATCTTGCACTTGGTTGTATAATTTGCGGTTTTCCTCAAGAACTCTATGATATGCGGAAGCAGCCATTGATAAGCCTTGAATATGATTACCTACGAGAAGCAAGAATACGATAAGAATACGACCCTCTCTATTTTTGTGAAAATAAGCAGGAAAAATAAAGTACCAAGTTCTTACCAAGATTGTTGAACTCTTTATCAAACTTCATTTGCATGAATTGCATCCCAGATTTTGTATTGTAGAGAGTGCTCTTTATTTCCTATGATTATATAGAACATTATAAGATTTGGTATATTGGATTATTCAGAAAATAGTATTTATTCAGTATATAAAACAAAGTATTCATACTTGAATGCCTCTCTGTTGCTCATCAAAAAGCATTCGTTGCTTCAACAAGAAGCCTTTTGATTCCTCGTCTGAGATTTTGCTCTTGGTAATGCTCGTCCCTTTCATGAGTGGTGACTTTGTAGTTTTCTCTTCGTTCTAAAACAAAAACACAAGTGGAGAAAATTATTAGCAACAAAATTACATTTTATCGATTTGTTTTCGGACTGTGGTCGTTCAAAAACCTTTCTGTCAGTCGAAGTAGGTTCCAGTAGAGCATTGCTGCCAGGACAAGGTGCCACCTCATTTGCACTGCTTTTCGTCTAGCAAATTTTCAATTAAAAGAAAGTCTTATATAACATAACCAATCAGGAAAGAAACTTAAATAACACACTGGGAAAGCTAATATGTGCCATAGATGCATTTTCTTCAATGTAGTTTGATATAGAAAGAAATTAGCAGGAACATACCAGCTCCAATTGGTTTACCATCCGATTTTCAAACTCCTCCACGAGCTTATTTAGAAGAGATTCAACCAACTGTACCCAAAAGAGAAGATAATATTACGTCAATCAAGTGTCTGCAATCTTCACCAGTACGCTTTATTCAAATTGAGTTCAAGATAAAAAGGAACTGCAGAGTATTTACTGCAGGAACTTCTTCAGGCTTTCTATCCAAAAGAATTGTTTGAACAAGCATGCTCAAGGAATTCGGCTGTCAATGAAAATTCAGGGAGCGATTATAAGTAAATACCCTGATGAGTAGTACTAGATCAAAAGAACATGAACTTAGGTTATATGGTTAAGATTACCGACCACTTTAGTAGAGTCTAAGTCAGAGGTCGATGGTCTTAGAGGTTTGTCATTCGTCGATGAATTTCTTGACAATGAATTCATGAATGGATTGAAATTTTTCCTCACAAATGATTTCGCAGATAAGGTAGGCTTTACATTCCCACCAAATTTCCAGACGCCTGTTCCACCCGCTTGTTTCCATTCATCAAATGATTTAAGCGCCAAAACACAGTTAACAACTCGTGCTATGTTCCCTCCCTACACGATTAGTAGCAGATAAGATGTTCTGTAAAAGATTAAGTTAACATTTGAAAAAAAAATGCATATAAAGATACCTGTTCTAGATCAGATGCTTCAAAAGTGGGAATGCCCATCCCTTGGATTGCTACAAGGAAATTTCTTGCATTTTCAAAGTACTGATATGCTGACAGAGCAGCTCCATCTTGAGTAAGTGCTGAATCACTTGGGCCTTCAACAACCTAGAATAAAGTTCCAACATCATTATCAAAACTTTACCAACAGAGGGGCCTCATGGAGTTCAAAGGATCATTATCAAGACGCACCTTTGGCACCGCCCCAGGTTGAACCTTGTTGAGAGCATTGCACAGGATTATCCCACTTCTTAATCCAAGCCTGAATTCTTCGTCTGATGGTTCTCCGGGCAAATCTCTGGCTGGAACAACTCCAACCATGTGTCTTAGCCATCCAGCTGCTTCATTCCTTCGTAGAGCTGCATAAAGAAATCATTTGCAGTTTTTGTACTGGAAGACAGTGCATTATTCTGTCGGGAATTCTGAATTTATGGAGTATACGGGTTGAAAGTTTCGGCAGCTAATTTTGATAAATGAACCAAAGATAACTTATGCAAAAACAAAGAAACCTGCCAGCATTCAAATTATCCTTATACACTAAGCGCAAGAAGAATGTTGTGCATTGTTAAGATAAATGCTAATATGATTAGAAACTTAAGCAAAACCTTCATAAGACGATGCAAGAGAAAGAAAAAACACGTATCCATGATTAAAGTATATATCATTATAACTGCATTTGAACTTTGTATTCATAGACAATGAGCTTAAACTACACAAGAACAAGAGGAGATCCCCCTCAATTGCATATTGAGTTTCTTTCCAATTGCGTTGATGGGGTTTCGAGTATAGAGTTTATCAATTGCAAAGTGAGTTTTGTAGTTGAGATTTTCATTTTCCTAAGGTAGTGGATCTATTTCATAAAGGATCTATTTTCTCCAATTCCGTTATTTCAAAAGCTTTCATTAAGGTTTTCATCAAATTCCACCTAGTATATTAAAATTATAGAACACAACGACCAGTCTCTTTGTTCTTCCGCTAAAATCATAAAACAAAATGATCCTCCACAGTTTTCGTCTGCAAGATAACCGCAAATCAGGAAACGTTTCCCATGAAAGATCCACAAAGCCCGAAGCATTATACCACAAATCAAAACATTCTCAAATTTGATGATCCAAAAGAAGAAAGTACCAGCTTCTTCCGCTCTTCGGCAATCTAAATCGATGTGCCGTCGCATCCCCTGCTGTTGAAGCAGAACGTCCTCCACCACTAATGCTACTGAATGCGAGAGCGCCGCACCATCTGACGCCATAATCAAATTCCACCTCACAATTCACCTTCCGAAATCCCTAAACTCTAGCCTTAAGAGTAGTTGAGCACTCAATTCAGCACTATTCACGAATCCATCATTGCCAACTTGACGATCAAGTATCTCCAGTTGAATTTAGCTTTGTAGAGAGGGCGAGAGGTGGTTGCTTCGCTGGAACTACACCACATTACCGAGTTGAGTCACAATCTCTGCATAGCTTTTGCTTTCTCTTCTCTTCTTCTTCAGCTTCCTGGATCATCTACTCTTCTCTCTCCTCTTTATACACTCACACTATACTGAGTCTCTCTCTCTCTCTCTCTCTCTCTCTCTCTCTCTTTATCCGAACCTAATTCCGTACCTGATTTAATTGTTCCGAACCTCTGGCTTCAGCGCCTTCTGCTCTCCTTTTTTTGTTTTTAACCAGCATAACAACATTTAGTCCGAATTGGGCGACAGTGTGGCGCGTGGGCGAAACGGGTTTCCCTGAAAACCACTTGAAATAGAAATCGGGCACCCAATATTTGACAGCGGTTACAGCTTAAAATTTTATTATTTAAAAAAAATAAAAAATTCAATAAATCATGAAAGTATATATAAACATTATATATTATGTTATATTATATAACCATCAGCATTACAACTTTAATCAACCGTTTCCATTTCCGGTAAACCATTTGATTTATTATCGCGTCGTATATATCTTTATAATAAAAAATTTAATAATATATATAATCACTTATATTTCTCTCATATTAATTATTTTACATTTTTTTTTTATGTTAGTTAATAGTCACTTAAAAATCCCACAATCACAAAAGGGAGGTTCGTAGTGGCGTTGGTTACAATGTCAAATTGAATTTTTGAATAGGGTAGGTCACGGTGGGTGAAACAAAAGATACTAATTAATCATATAGAGGAGAGGAGGATGGTCCATTATTATTTATAACCAATTAAATTAAAAACATGGTTGGAAATAAAATTTTGTTGAACTTACTAATTATAGCATATGGCAGGTTAAAGTTGTAATTACTTAGATAGTATATATAATTCTTCATTTTATTAATGAGATTATTCTTTAGTATTCGAAATAATTATACATCATAATGTTGGAAAATAATATATAATCATTAGTTTTAAAAATTATGAAAATTCTTCAATTTTTTCCTTAATATTCTTTTCTATATTATTATTAAATTGTTATTGGTAAAAAGTATTTTTTCTTCTCCACCATCACTAATTATGAAAGAAACAAGTTTCCACTTCTTAATTAGAAAGTAGAAGGAAATCATGACGGTTAGTCGTGGATATCAAAACTAGTTAATTAAAGAATCCAATGAGCTTCATCATCACGACTAGGATCCTTTCAAAATATTTTAATTGTAAAATCTATATTTTGTGAAAAATAAAATAAAATTTGAATATAATAGATTTATTAATTTTAAAGTTGTTTATACATTGTGAAAGAAAAATTCGTTGTGAATCAAAATAAAATAATTGTAACAGCTTACTACTTGTGTTTTTTTTAATTAGTAGGTTTTGGATTTGGGTAAATTGTCTCAATGCACTCGGATATTTGGAGATGTTAAATGTACTTAACCAGTTGGCCAAAAAAAAATGTACTTCACCTTTTGTTTTGTGCACTTGTATGTCTGGAATTGTTGTTAAATGCAGGCACTTGTTTTTAAGTGTTATTTTGTGCACAGTGATGTTTGAAGATGTTGTTAAATGCACTCACTGTTATCTTTCTGTCTCGATTTTCCGTTAAAGGATATGTGATTGTCTCGTGTGACCACAGAGACACCTCCTCGTTTTACAGACTTCGTCATTACCATAATTCAAATAAATTGAATTTCAAAACCATATGACTATCACGTGACGAGATAACGAACGAAAGTAACGGTGAAGATGATGCAAATAACAACAATTCCAAACATACAGTTGCACAAAACAACAGATGGAATGCATTTAACAACATTTTCAAACATCACGGTGCACAAAACAACACTTTAAAATAAGTGTGCATTTAACAATATCACTCAAATATCCAGGTGCAATGGGGCAATTTACCCTTTAAGCTTTGGTAATGATAAATATTAATATTTAACAATTTATTCACTCTCGGTGAGAGTGGAAATTACTCTAGGTGTGAAGCAAACATGTTAAGGGTAATGTTCTCTTTATGGATTTAATTGAGCTCTAATTGAATTTATACTTAATTGTAACATATATTAAAGTTTTTTTGTTTTTTTTGCCAACAACATATATTAAAGTTTGGAAAAGATAAATTGTGATATTCTTATAAATATTATATTATTTTTGCAAATTATAAAATATAGTATGTTAAATTTGAATAAAAAATTTAATGAAAAAGAAAAACTCATTGATAATTAAATATTATTTTTTTAAAAAAATAATCTTTAAGAAAAAGACAAATTTGGATCCGATATAAAGGACATAATTGTAATTTACCAATTTCACATACTGAGTGAGCTCGGGGCGGGGAGACAATTTTTTCCCAAAAAAGTTAAGAGTTCAAAATTTTAGAACTCCTGAAAGACTGAACCCGAGTCCGAGTTCATAAAATCCGAGCCCGAACCCGAAAGTTATCTAAGTTTCTGACATCTGATACTTCATCTATGGACTCATAAAGCCCTTCCACCAACACGCCTTTTGCCCGTGAAATTAATAATGTCAAAGGGGCAAAATTGTCATAATATACCAACGTTCGAATATTTCAAACATCTGGTCCGGTACCGAACCAAAAATACGAGGCACCTCTTTGTGGGACCCAGCTCACGGGAGTTTCGCTAGAAGCATTATCTCCGCGACCCCCTATTCTTTGGCCAACAAGATATAATTAAGACAGGAGTCCAATCAAAAGTAACCACGTGTTTGACAATGCATCTCCGCTTCGCAGGTCGCAGAGCGTGCTTTGCACCGTATATAGTATATACATTTATTAATAATAATTGGCCTGGTAAAAGAAATATTTCCAAAATATTTTTTTAAAAAAAATACGTGTATAAACATTCGACTGAACTAGTAAGGGAATATTGGCCCCCCCCCCCAAAAAAACTAGTAAGGGAATAAATTCAAATTCGATGTATACTTTATTTGAAAGATTCTATAAATTGTGGAATTTAGTTAGAACATATATTTTTATACATTGTAGAGATTATTTTTCTAAAATAATTTTTTTAGTCATTTTGATATATTTATATATATTAAATGTCTGATTGTGGTTATCCTAGTAGAAATATTTCAAAAGTTTGAAATCAATAATTGAAGGGAGTGATATGGTCCTCAATTTCAACTAATCCTTTCCATAATAAGAAGATATATATTAAAGGGTTCCTATAGCCCTACACCCACCCACCTGTCACCACCACCTCTATATCCACGTTATAGCTTAGTTGGGGAAAATAATAATTGTCATTATTTTTGGATGAGTATTGGAAGCTTTAACTCTTAATTAGATTATCGTTCTTGGCCAAAAAAAAAAAAAAATTAGATTATCGTGTATACGAACAAATGATCGTGACAAAAGTGGTCATGACGCATAATGAATTACCATGTCATACTATATACTAAATCATACACAATAGTTGAATTGGATTTAGAAAATCGAATCGCCTGCTTGGCCAGTTCATGACTCAACCAGGTCTGATAGATTATATTTGTTTCAATTCTAATAGCACTAGTAAGTATTATTGTGTTCATAAAAAATTGACACGAAAGTCTCCATATAGAAGAAAAATAAAATTGAACCACCTTTGAGGAAGACCCTTGGTCCTACTAGCTTAGTGTCTTTGCTCTTAATGTTGAGACATTATTAGCCGACAGTCGCGGACCGACATGTTTCAATGGAATGGTTTAAACATAGAATAGATTCAAAATCCAAAATAAAAATGAAGTATCCGATAATCACTGCAACAATGACAACAACATCCCAGGGCTCTATCATGTTCACGTAAAGCAACAGAATTCAATAGGAGAGTCGATGACCCAAGAAATACTTAGAATTCAATTGTACGGATTAGATTGAATTCGCTCAAATACCATATTCTCACATTGCGAAACATATTTTTTTCTACCAAACTCGCACCATGTTCAACAATTACAACGATGATATTTACTATAATATTTATTTTTTATTAATGAACATATTAGGTATTTATATTCAATACATACAAACTCATGATAAAGTATGAATTAATAAATATGCATATTAAACTTTTAATATTTTTTATTAAGGCAAAATAAATTTTATATTTTTATAAATTACATAAAATCTTAAACGATGTATATTGATACACATGTTGATCCTCCATACCATAACGCAACTAGGGGCGGCAAAACCTGACTCAACCGTGGGTGACCCACCCACGAGTTGTGTTTGAGTCAGGATTTTTAACTCATGGGTCATTTTGAGTCAACCCGTAGATGACCCGTGATACCACGAGTCATGTTTGGGTACAAAGGCACAGGTCAATCCGTGACCCGTGACTTTTTTATATTATATTAAAATAACACGTGTCATTCTATTTTTTTTGTATGACGGGATCCTATGACCCGCGGGTCATAGGGGTCCAACGAGTCGGTCCAACCCAACCTTTTCATTCCTGAGTCCTGACGGGGCAGTTTTAAGTTTGAAAAATTGACTCATACTATTACACGGTTCGTGTTTGGGTCAGGAGTTCCTAACACAACCCAAGGCCGACACGACCCATGACCCGTTTTCTCACCCATGAACGCAACCCACACTACTGTAATGGTAATCACTTACTCCTCCTACCAAATCTGAATCATAACCTGCGTGTCGCAACTGCAGACCAAATTTCGACAGTGCGAATTTGCAATGCACCATGACCCATTTACACTTGTAGAAATACTAGTGGTGGATCAGTGGCGTTGGATTTCTCATGTTTTGTAATACGAGTGACTCTTTTTTGTAATAGAAAAAGATTTGAGGGTAATATGTATTTTGATGTAAAGACGAGGGCTGATTACCTACCTGGGAACATTTCTCAGTTTTCCTTCAGAAAATGACTCCATATATTGGGCAGAAACTTAACCAAGCCTGCTACCCAAACCAGAATCAATCGGGGACAAGTATATCCTTAAATCCATTTAATCACTTACCAGGGTTAGGGTCTTGTACTCAATCGAGATTACTCTATCCAGATTCGGAATTCCTTCCGTCCTCCAGTGGAGCTCACGGGATTTCTTCAAAGCAGGCCATCAACGGGAAAAAGCTCGACGATAACTTGTTCTGCAAGCGAGCATGAAAGCACATGTTACTATTGCTCAATGCGAGCTCCTGTACGAAAAAAGACATTCTCAAGAACCGACATAAGTCGCTGCGAAATCTAAACAGGGCTATCAAGAATCTCCTTGGTCAGGCTGAATTTTACTGGGAAGAAACCAGGCAAATTGATCAGCCGGGGACGTTAATATTCAGGTCCAATGCTATGTATCACCAATCTACACTGTAATTGATGCTTCCTTGCGTATGGTAGTTCATATTTTTCGTAACGATTCGGTGATTCAGGTGATCCAAATTTCTTCCACCATGAACACGGCTTCAGTTATGGAATAATGAACCATACGCACCAGAAACAAGAATACCACGAGAACTCATAAAGCAGCATCCTCATCGAACAGGACAGACAACATCAAACCCTGTGCAAAATCGCATCTTGATCTAGCTTCCTTGTCTTCTGCTGCTCTCTTCTCCTCCGATACAGGAGAGGATGCAACTGCCCTGCAATCATACAGATGCAACCAACAGCTAAGTATTCAGTGGCACAAACCGAACATCATTGAGATCCAGAAACAAAAGAGACATCAGAGTCAAATAAATACCGTTCGGCCTTTTTATGACCAGACAATTCTTCTGCGTCAATACCAAGGACTGATGAAGTAGACAACTGTTGTTCATTGTGAATCGCTACGGTTGGAGGCATCTCACTAATGAATGATAGCAACTCATCTACTACTACTCCATTGGTGGAAGCACTTTCAAGAACTGAATCTCCACGATGGGTTCTTGAAGAACCGTAGGAAAACTTCTTTTCAACTTCTTTCAGTTTGAGCACCTGTTCTACGTAAGCCCAAGTTAAGGAACATTGATAAAGCATAATGAACATGTCACTGAAATATATAAAAAAAATCCAATGCAAAAGATATCAAAGCTGAAGAAGGATTAAAAATAGGAAGAGTCAAATTCAGAAGTTGTAAAGAACGGTATTTTCCAAGGATATACTAAGACTGTCGCTGTGGTTCAATATGAGGTGATCAACAATGTCATTCCCTGCTCTCACAGGACAAAACGGACATGACTGCAGACAGAGCATTTCATTTCGTTAATGACTTATCCATTAAGAAAAATTAACATGGAACTTTCAAACAGTAATAGCAACTTAGCAAAATCAACTTGAATAAGTCAATTAATCCATCCATCATAAGGAGCTAAAGCTTAAACTTCATAAAAGTGATGAAAATCTTATTTAGATTACATAGGATCGTAAGAAATCCTCCAAGGTAATTAACCAGATGATTTAGTCTTGTTAGCCTATAGAAGTTATGGACAAAGCAATAGAGCTAAGCTGCTAAAACATCACCAGTGAACAGAATTAGAACGATTCTTGAGCAGTGACAAAATGATATCAACAAATAAGGCTTGGTATGTCGAGACATGAAGCTCCTTCGTCATGTGGATAACTAGAAGAATCAGCTAAAAGGTTACATTGCAAAGGGTTACTTTACAAGAACGTGTGAAATGATGTCAGCAGCATTGCAGATTGAGCATAACAAAAAATAACCAAAATCCAGCAATCTCAAGATTAAACCATTGTTGTTTTCCAATGCTAAAATTTCACATTGTGCAACCCTAAGTCTTCTCTAAAACCTCTATGGGGCAAGTTCTAAAGAAGGCAAGAGATATTCATATGATGTCTGCTAAAGTTCAAAGGAATGAAAACTCAGCCTCAAAATCTGCTTCCGCAGGATGAGCCTCTCTCATATGATAGTCCAAGGATTCCTCATCGCCGCAATCTTCCCAACAGTAAAGGCAGTTATACATCGACTCCTCTTCATCGTCATAATCATCAATCTCCATCCGGAAACCAGGATTTCCTTCATCATACAACAGAACGTAGTCAAAAGTTTAATCAACTATTCATTAAAATCAAAATTTCATCCGAGATGAAGGCGAGGATGCTTACCCCGGTCGGACTTGATGAACTTGAGATTAATCGAATAAGTGGAGGGAGTATCTTCCTAATTCCATGAATCAGAATCCATATATTTGTTCTAAATTTTGCTCCGCCAGGATGACAATACAGATTCAATAACAGTTCCGACACCGATTTTGTTCAATTCAACCGCAACCGGGGTAGAGAAATTGAATTTCACGTCAGAGATGGTGACATGACAGGAGCGGAGAGCTCTTCTTCATGGGGCGTGTATTGGATTGGTTGCCTTCGCGACGAAGGATGAAGCGTATACCAGGAAATTGGTACTGTGCGACTTCTTTCGTAGCAAGATTCTCTCCTTCAGGGTAGTTATATTGACCATGTTCACCCTCCTTTTTACTGCTAAATTAGCGCGACTAAAATTGAGTTTTTATCTAAATATTTTATTTTGAATATTTCCATTTCGATTGTTAATATTTAATAATTTGTTAAATTTTTCTTTTTATAATTTTCAATCTAAACTTAACAAATAAATTTCTAAATTATAAAAATAATATAGTAATTTTAAAAATAATATATTTAACATTTTCAAACTTTTTAAAATATTTCAATTGAGATTCGATTGAGCTCAAATTGAAGGGGATAGAGTTTGGATCTTAACCCAAACATATTCACCTATGGGTTGTGGGTTGGTTTGGGTCAAGACCCATTTCTGAGTTCCAATCGAATTGGGGTTAATTCAGTCTCAATCACGAGGGTTTGAGTCTAGGTCTTGACCCAGACAAACTCCATGTGGGTGCCCGACTAAGTATGGGTAAAACTTAGACCTGATCCCTTTGATTTGGTCTAGGTCTTTACCCAGACCACCTCCGTAGGTACGACCAGGTATGGATCAAAACTTATATTTGATCCTCTTTGATTGTGGTTTAATCGAATCAAGACTAAATTGAAACATTTAAAAAAGTTTAAAATGTTAAATTGTGATAGTTTGGAGTTGTTGCTTATATTTACATAAATAACATTTTTTCCTAATTAGAGAATTTAATGTGAACGAATAACATTTTTAAAAACGAAATACATTGTAGAAAGAAAAAAAAAAATCTTAATTAGAGGGTATGAATTCGGTCTCAACAACTCTAGACATGATCCTTTCATTTGATGGGCCTTTAGAGTTGGCCTAATTGGCCCATTCTAGCAAACCGATCAGACTTGCTTTTTGTTATTGATGAATAACCAAGACATACTTGAACTAGAGGAGGAAGAGGAGTTGAAATTGATCTCGTCCACAATTTGATATAGAAGAAGAGGCTGTAGATGGAAATATACATTCTACACAAGAGGTCGTTCAAGTACAGCGATGCGAGGGAGGAGAGCCTTAAGAGAGATATTGTGGGAAGGGACCATAAACCAATCAAACAATGGTCTCACATGGAAATAAGATATAAGGGCTGGGATGCTCCTGTAAATAAAGAAAGTTGGGTTGCAGTTGGATTAGACTCCACAGTCCACTACCACTACACAGTCATCCATTTATCTTAAACTGATATTTAGGTCTAGAATTTGAACTTATTATATACAATATCCCACCTTGTGACTGAAATATTGCATCTTTTTATTTGACTCACAATCCACATGCTCGAATACACAGTTTTGTCTCTTGCTCTCAGAAGGGATCAATTTCCATTTCGACCACTAGTATAGAGATCTAGCATCCTCATATTTTTGGACACGCTCTTCATGATTTGAACAACAAGACAAACGGTATAAACTATAAAGAATACGACATCCACCGACACTGCTATTTTTGTTTCAACTATTTTGTGGTGCCGACAAAGTACTATTTGGTAAGGAATAATACCAACGTCGGTTTTAAATGGATGGCGGAGAAGATATGGACCAAATCAGTTGAGATGTGAGCTGATAGTTTAATGCTGTGTTTGAACTTCTTTACCTCAGTAAAATGAAGGGGTACTACCAATACCATTCACAACGTTGTTTACGACCACGCGTCCACACCGATTCGGTTTGTTCTTTAGTGGTATGAACTAGCAATGGACGGACTCACAGAGGGCATCAAATGTCTATAGTTGCTCTTCTTATTTCCAGGTGCATCATCATCAACAATGGATGGAAAGTAAAGTACACGAGAATTAACAAGGGAGTGTACCAAGAAATCTAACAAACTAAGCAAAGTGATATGAAGAAGCAAGAATAATGAAACACCATGTAATGTAAGGTAACAAATCGAAATTCAAGAATGAAGAAGAAAGTGGGTGACGAATAAACAGTAGTGTTCTTCAAGGGAATGAATTTTACCGGGTGTAGAGATTTGATTTATTGGATTGACTCCAGTCCGATCCAATCAGTGTGATTGTTCGTACAAATCGTACGGTGCCCAGAGTGAGTCCAGTGGACATGGTCTTTTGGTGTCTAGCCTGAGCCATGGCTTGCCGCTGCCGGACCAGTGGAGGAGGCTCACCGGACCAGGGTGCAGGTCCCTGCAGCTGCCTCTCACATTATCGCCGCCTAATCCATGCTGGTTCCACCTATGCTCAATGGGTGCCACGCGGCCAGCGAACACCAGCAAGAACGGCGGCAATGATCCGAGCTCGTAGATGCGGTCACTCTTCTGGATCTCCATCCACTTCTCTATCTGCCTTCCGTACCCCATGCGTCGCCACCGCAACAGATCTATCACCAGCACCCCGGTGTTGAAGTAGCAGGGATATCGAGCGGAGAACGTCCGTGAGAGACGTTCGTCGGACCAGAAGCGAGCGGTGAAGTACTTCGTGAAGTTCGCGTGGCAGTATTCCGGTGCGCCAATGGTTCTGGAACCCAAGCTGATGGACCAGAGCTTGGAGATGTCGTCCACCACCACGAGATCTGAATCGAGATAAATCACGCGGCGGACGCACGGCTCTAGCAGATCCGCCAAGTAATTTCTCGCGTAGTTAAGCGGCTGCTCCAACGCTTGCCTCACGGAGGAGGAGATTAGGTCGCGCACAATCTCGGGATCGAAGAAATACACCTTGAACTTCAAATTGGGAAATGTGGACCGCACCAGAGTTTCCAGATAAGTCTCCGAAACAACAAAATGGAAGAATACATAATCCGGACAAGACGCATGTTGCAGAATCGAATGCACGGCGGCGACTGAGCCCCGCAGGTAATCCAAATCGAGAGTAATCGCCACGTGAACAAGGCTGGGATCGCAAACGCTGAATTTGGCGGCGTTGCCAGAGCCACATTTTCCGACATTGCTGAATGCTGAGGCGTTTCTGAACGCGAACTGATTATTGTTCATCGATTTGGAAGGGGAGTAGTCCAGCGGTGGATTCCGGAGGTACCTGCCGACGTGAGAGGAACGGATGGCGTGTGCTGGGGGAGACGATTGGAAAGATGGAGAAAGAACGATGATCGTTACCAGGAAAGAGAAGATTCCAGATAAACGGAATGTCCATAGCATCTTGGCGCTGTGAATTCCTCTTTCCCTTCTCCCTCTTGGCCTTGAAATCCAAACAATCGGCGAGAATCGACGACACGAACGACGGCAAGAACGCTAGGGTTCCATTTAAGTTCGCCACGATTGGAGGCTCCCTCACCGCTCCGAAACACCAGAATACAATAATCAGATGCTGCCGTAGGTGGCGCAATCAGAGCAGAGCTCACAACGTTCCTCAACGTGTAGACCGGAGAGAAGCGAAGGAACATTCCATGGAATTTCAATCCAACCGGCGCTGCACGAAGAGTCCCACACCGCGAGTCGATAACCAAATCTGCGTCCTCCTCCACCTCCTCCCTCGCCCAAACCTTCCTTCCCTCTGTTACGCACCTTGGAAGGGAGAGAGAGAGAGAGAGGCCCAAGAATCTAGAGAGAGACGTATTGTGGGAGGAGAAATCGAAGGTTCTCTTCTTGGTGATCACTTTTTCCGGCTCCGCTCTGCGTTTACCACCCTAGAGATCCACGGAACTAACTTACTCATTATATACGAATCTACAATGATTAGTCATTAACTCGATTAATACTCGTTTACATTAGCATTTCAATAAAAACAACAAATAAAAAAAATACTTAACACATAATTAAATTAATTAAAATTAACTGAATCTATAAAATAAGAAAATTTAGACAACTTAATATATTTAAATAATACTTTCGTGTATTTTCTTTTCTTCTTTTTCATCTGTTCAAATTATTACATGTTCTAAAAACACTTAACTATACATCTGTAAAGTTTATTGTGATTTTTAAAAATAAAAAGGGTTTTGATAGCTTTATGTGCACTAATCCTTATAGTTCTACAATGCTAACTTGCTAAGACATCTCTCAAAAGAAGAGTATGCTTTGATACTTTATGTAAAGTTTATTCTATCTTAAAATGTATGTCATTGAGTATCATGTAGTAACGACTTCCAAAATAAAAGGAGAATATAAAATAAAGGAAAAAGTAATACCAAATAACTTCAAGTCAATATCATTGTTTAACCTTGTTGTATTATATTATCTTGAGACGGGTTGTTGTATTATATTATCATGAGACGGAGACCACTAATTAGTTTATCTCCGTTGATATTAGTTGGAATCCCCTTAAAATGATTGGTTTAAAATTAATACAAATAGAGTTGCTAAGGGAAATCAAGAAAGTGCAGGAGCAAGTGGGGTCATCTGAAACTATAAGGGATAATGGATTGCAAGATTTTCAAGGAACTTGGGATGTTCAAGCTATTTTGCTGCGGAATGCTGGGTCATCTGAGATGGACTCTTACTGACAAAGTCAATTGGATTAAAATCAATTCACCTTGAAACAGACGACATCTCAGCTCATAAGGTAATCTCTGAGGAAAATATGTCAAATCTAAAACTAACGCCCATTATTGCGGATTGCAGGAAGCTCTTGATGCAGTTCGAAATAATGAAGTTCAAACATATATATTGAGAAGCAAATGCGGTTGCAGATATCATGGCAGGCATGGCGATTAACCATCGTCAAGTGTTCGAAATTCATACAGTACCTCCGAAGGAAACTACTAACGCGCTCCGTAAAGACGCTGTCAGTTTTTTTTTTTAGAATTGTTAAAACTAGCTAGTTTTTTGTTTGATGTGTGTTGAACTTGGGTGCAAAGTTTTGTCACCTATATGATTTTAGTCCATATTTACAAAAATAAAAATTATTGTATTATATATTACGTATCTAGTATAATGGATAATATTTTTAAGACGTGTTTTAAAGTTACTAAATTAGTAAATTTTGTTGTGTATTAAAATATTAATAATTATTGATTTCGTTAGGTATTATTGTAGTAGTATTTAAGTTACGTGAATGAATGAGAAGTCAAAATCAGATTCTATATATACTGTTGTTATAAATACTATTTTTCAACCACCTTGATGAGAAGAAATTCCACCACTGTACTTCATTTTATGTTTATTTCAGTTTCTTAGTTCTGCAGATTAAGACCTGACTAGGACATAACACTTAATTAAACAAAAAATAAAATTGATAATTGCCTTGATTGCTCTCTCTCTCTATATATATATTATTCCGTTGAATTTTTACTATTTGTTATATTCATAGAGAAATGGAGCTTCCTTCGGTCAGCTTCTCCAAACCTCGTAAGTGTCCGTTACTACAGCAGGACGCCACATATGGACAGCAACAACTTCATATGTGTCATGTCTAATCCTATAGTGTCATTAATTGTGTTTTATATAAATAGATAAATCGTATGTGTTGTGTTGTATGTAAACATGTAAATGTTAAACGTTTATAAATATGTGTCGTGTTTAAACAAATAGAATTTTAAATAGATCACACGCGAAATACATGTTAAGACACGATAAATTTTTTGAACAAATAAAAAATTCATATATATACGACACAAATCATGTCACTGACAGGAAGTGACGAAATAAATAACACAATATGAAATTAATAAATTCTATAATTTAATTTCATAATCAGGGTTTAAAATGCATAAGTGATTATAAAATAAGTACTAAAAAATAAATCTAAATATTAGATAAATATATTTAATCATGTATTTGCAGGTCAGGTGTGTTTTACACGGTTATTAACCGTGTCTAAACGAATAAAAGTTGTTTAAACGCAGAATGTGTTTAATGCAAATCATTATCGTGTAAAATGCAGAGCGTTACAAATATCGGTTTAATCGTATCGTGTCAGAAATTGTGACTAAGAAAAAAATTAAATTAATAATATAAGTTTGGATTAAAAGTATAAATTTTAAATTTGTAGTTGAATTTAATCTTGATTCTTTTTTTTTTAATTGTAATTAATTTAATAATAACTAAATTTAAGCATTAAATTCTTTATATAATAAAGGGAAAAATATGAAAAAGATGTAACATGTTTGCCCAAAATGGTAATCGATGTAATTTGTTTTGGGCAAACATGTTACATCTTTTTCATACTTTTGGGCAATTGCAGAACTGGCTCCGCGTGTTTTTGATGTACGATGTTGCATTATGTTGGTTTTTGAAGAAACATTAATTTTTCCGTCCATTTATCCGTTAAAATTTGACACGTGCAGATCACGTGGTAGATCATTTGAACGTTAAAATAAGAAAAAATTAAAATGTCAAAAGTACCCTCTAGTTGTTTTCCCTCCAATAGCCACATTCGAACTGGTTCTCTCCTTTAAACCGAACTGGTCTCTATTCCCAAAAAACCCATGAGGTTCTCTCCACCTCACATCCATGAGGTAACTATCCCTAAGGAGCCAGTTCTGCAATTTGCATCTGCGCTTAGACTTGAGGTCAACCGGGCAATTTCCACATTGAGGGATATTGCATCTGGAAGAGAATTGAAGAAGTTCCTATCCGTATGTTTCTTGTCATTTCTCTCTGTCTCACTTGATCTTTATCGATAATAGAAGCAAATTCATTGACAAGCTATTGCTCTGCACGGTTAATGATTTGCTTCAAGTCCTGACTGTGGTTGCAATACAATTGATACAAGATGATCGTTGGCTTGTGGGTTTTGTCCATCATCGGGAGCTGGTGCAACTTCATGACCTTGTTCTACATAGGTAAGTCCAATTTCTCTACTTTATTCACAACGACTATGGTCTGTATTTCCCAGCTTCAAATCTAATTCTAATGTCATGCAACAGTTTTTGTCTTGCTCCACACCGTGCCTGTTCTGTACGAGAAGTACGAGGACAAGATTGATCCGTTAGCTGAGAAGGCCCTGTTTGAGATCAAGAAGCAATACACAGTATTCGATGTAAAGGTTTTGAGCAAGATTCCCAGGGGACCCTTCAAGGACAAGAAGCACTGAATCTACTTAATCGTTTTATTGCCCATCTTTGGGTAAGGGTCTTCATCGCTGTTTAAAGTTCTAGACATACATTTGGCAGGTTTGGTTGTATTAACTTGCATAATATAATGTCAATTTGGAGACGATGATTATGAATCTCTTTATATGGAACAAGGAATATGTTCATCATATAGTTACACAACTAACTGTGGAATTTGTCATCCCTTTTCTAGGAGCTTTCTCTTTACAGAAATTCGCCCGTTATTTGATATACTTATACTTACTATTGACATTCACTAAATTCAGTGTAGTAGAATTCATCCTTCTCACAGAAAATAAGAAAGTTGCTCTTTCTTCCTCGAACCACCTTATCCATATAGTTCATTCCATTGTTTCAACTCACCCATATTTGCACCTTCTGCTGCAAAACTAGCAGCAACCTGCAAGACATTCACGCCATTTATATGACGGACAGACAGATTATCGGATAACCGAACTCAGACAAAGACTACTAGACAGAACCTGATTCTTAGTTTGCCGGAAATCTTCCATGTTTAATGGCCTCAGGTTAATTGTTCTTCCTTCTTTATTTTCTTCTTTAGTATCCTCAACATCTGCTTTTTGCCCTTTAACTGTCTTTTTCTTCTTCTCCTACATGTCAAGAGCAGGATACTTGTTTTTTAAAGACAGATAATACACTTAGATTGTATCAAGACCATGGGAGCAGAATTATGGGAATAGCACCTATGGAGGTGACTGCAGGCATAAAGCCTATATTTACATAAACTTCCTAGATTGGTGTACTTTCCTAGAAGGATATTGAATATGATTTATAAATGGTGAAGACAATTGAAAGTATAACTTTCCAGGAACGTGTTTCATGAAATACCAACAATTACAAAACATATGTCATCTGGGATTAAGATAACACAAACATACTTACCTAAAAACACTCTGATCCGCAAACATAAGTACTTAAAATACAAATCCTAAAACACGTTCACCCAATCACCAATTTTAGGATTATAGCAAACAGCAGTACCGCAAGAACACCAACAACAGTAATCAACATATTTTCCCTCCTTCGTACAAGAACCACTTCGATTTCAATCTTGCCATGCATATCTCGAAATTTGTTTTCGGCCCTCCTTCCGTATATACACATTTGCGGGTCACACCACTCAAAATAACTACAACCGTGGTTCTACAAACTGAAAAACACATAATTAGGGCTTCGAAGATTGGACATTGATTTTCAAGACTAGGGCTTCAAAACCAAACAAATCGGCAAACAAAACTTGTAATTGGGACACCCATAAAACATTCAACAATGACGGGTCGAGAAGACTTCGAGAATCGACGACGAACACCTTGGAGAAGACTCGTGGAGAAGACTCGTGGAGAACACCTTGGAGAAGACTCAATGGAGGAGAAAGATTACAAATTTAATAGGTGAAGAAGTCAGGGGCATTCAGGGAATTTCACACACACAAAAAGTCACGTGTAAGGCATGAATGCTGTTAACGGAATTTTTTAACGGACACAAACAGAATTCATCAAAAACCTACAGCACCAAATATACTACATCAAAAACAAACAATGAGCCGCATTTACCAATATGGGCAAACATGTTACATCTTTTTCATATTTTTTCATATAATAAACGGTTCTTTCTCTCTCTTGTTGCTCTGCAATCATCCCATTTTTTTAATAATATAGTGATGGTCTAATTTGTAAATACGGTGAAAGTTCATGTGCTTATATAGTTATGAGAGATTCTATTTGCAGATCATCGACTACTTTATACAGACAACTTTTGTTGAAAGACTAAAATGCCATAATAGCATTTTACATATTTGTCCTTACCAATTTTAAGGAAATTAATTATCAAATCGACCTCATATTTTCGTAGTTACTAAATCAACCCCATATTATCAAAATGATGAAAAATTATGCTTCTAGCAAGTTTTGAACCCTAGACCTCTTACATAGTTGCTAAAAGTTTTAGCTCTATACTAGTAATTCCAATTGTTTTCTCATATACTTCAAATATAGTTATTGAAGTAACTCTCGTATTATTGTATTAAATATCTCATGTTTATTTATTGATGCTCTTTAGTAATTAACATTTATTCAACGTTATTTGTTTAATTATAGTTTGAATTTTATTATGTATCTACTGATTTATTTTTTTAAATGATTGAAAAATAATTAATTTTCTAAATTTAGTATTTATACACTACTAGAAAATGCATTTTGAAAATAATTTTTTCAACCATCTTTAAAAAAAAAATATTATAGTATTTAGATAATTAAATTAGAACTCTAACGACATATATGGTGTTAAGTTTCAATTTTCTTATCGATTATAAAATTTGGTCAAAGTAGTGTTGGTAATTTTTGATAATTTTTATAAATTTGACCAAATTTTATGGTTGATGGGAAAATTGAAACTTAGCATCATATGTGTTAGAGTTCTAGTTTAATTATCTACATATTATAGTCTTTCTGATTTTTTTAGAGATGATTGAAATAATATTTTCAAAATGAGTATTTTGGTAGTCTATAAATATTAAATTTAGAAAATTACTTATTTTTCAATCATTTAAAAAAAATTGATTAGTAGATACATAATTAAATTAAAACTACAATTAAACAAACAACGTTGAACAAATGTTAATTACTAAAGAGCATCAATAAATAAACATGAGATGTTTAATACAATAATATGAGAGTTGCTTCAATAATTATATTTGAAGTAAATAAGAAAACAATTGGAATTACTAGTATAGTGGTAAAACTTTTAGCTAGTATGTAAAAGGTCTAGGGTTCAAAACTTGCTAGAATGATAATTTTTCAATTTTTTGATAATTTGGGGTCGATTTAGTAATATCAAAAATATGAGGTCGATTTAATAATTAATTTCCTTAAAATTGGTAAGGACAAATATGTAAAATGCTATTAGGGCATTTTAATTTTTCATCAAAAATGGTATGTATAAAGTAGTCGATGGTGTGCAAATAGAATCTCCCTATAGTTATATGTGTGTCGGCCCAAAGGAGGAGCCATAATATCCATACCGGTAACTATAACTTCTCTGGTAACCAACAATCAACATTCAAATTCCCTAAAGCCCACTGACTTTTTGGATCAAGGTATTAAAGATTTAAAGTTCATTGAAAAATGGTTAATTATGAATGGGTCCTCAAACGAACTCATTTTTTTTTCCCTTAACTCATTTGGATTGGTTTGGGTGTCCCATGGAAGTCTTAGCCTATCCTTGGAAGTAGTTGACAATTTCTGACACGGCATGATTAAATCACACGACACGATCTGTTTTGAAGTGTATACGAGTTTAACCTTAACACATTTTGTGTTTAAACAACTCTTATACGTTTATACACGATTATTAATTGTGCCTAAACACAATTAACTAATTGCGTCTAATCATATCGTGTATACATGTGACACGTTTAGACACCCGATTAACTAATCATGTCTAATCGTGTCGTGTATACATGTGACACGTGTAGACACATTTAATTATAATAATAATAATAATAAATATTGAAATGTCCATTTACTTTTTAATATTGAACTTTGAATTACTTACTTTGTATACATAGATTTGTGTTCTTAAAAATATGTGAAATTAGTGAATTATGTGTCTAATCATGTTGTGTTTAATTGTGTCGTATCATGTCTAACAGTTCTGTATCTACTTGTGCCGTGTCGTATCGTGTCTAACAGTTCCGTATCTACTTGTGTCGTGTCGTATGACCCGACATGTTTTCAGTTTTTTTTCCATAAAAGTTAATTGTGTGACGTGTGATCTGCTAATTAATCGTGCCGTGTTTATGGATGAGATTTTGAAACACGTTTAAACTTATCTATTTAGACATAGTACGATTGTTACCCAGTTTAGAAGTTAGGGGTGTTGAACTAATTTATGTAAGTAAATACAAGAGAAGTAATTAATTACATTAATTAAGAAAATATTAAAAAACGAAATTATTCATTCAACGTGATTAAATTTGGATTAAGACCCATCAGCAGTTGGATCAACCGCCGTTACCGGATTTAAATTGAGTTCCGACACCGGACGGTGAACATCAAGCTGTCCCACTCGGGGAGCAATCTAGCTGTTCTTGGATACGACACAATGTTCGGTTGTTTTCTGCAGCTTCTTTGGCCGCCTGAGACAACAACACAGACTTGTAGATCTCCACGATCAGCTTCTGGTCGTACTCTTTCAGCGGGCGGATCCCGAAGGTTCCGACTCCGGTGCCGCCGTAACTGGCGGCGCTGCATACCCGGGAGTTGGCAAACCTCATCATCATCTTCACGTAGGCGTCGCGGAGCCAAATGAGGAAACTCTTGGGTGCTCGGATCAGCTTCTGGAGCTTCACTCGGGGCTTGATCTTGATCCGCCACGAGAACCGACGTCTTCTCCGGCTGGAAGTAGATGCTTCCTCCACCGCATCGCTGCTCCGGCGATCTGAAACGCCTAACCTCTCGTAGCCCCGCTTCTTCCAGTAACTCTTCAGCCCTCGAAAGGCTTTTACGGATATTCCTTCCATTGCTGAGCGTCGTCAAGCTCTGTGAGCTTCTCTCTAATCAACCTCTAGTTGGACTGTCTAGTTAGATTGTAAAGAGAAAGGAAATGGTAGAGAAAGAGAGAGAAATTTAAGTTAATAAATTGTAACCTACCTTTATATTATATTATATATATATTCCTATTAATAAATTTACGTATAATGCTTGTGGTTACTACTTACTAAAAAAATATAACCAAGTGTAACAATTATCGTCGTGTATTAGGCAAAAGTATGAAACGCAACTCAATGTTTGACGTTTACTGTCAATGAGTGGTGTTTACTGTAATTTTACTAATATGTTTAGAGTATAATTTTTCACCATAATATTTTAATTTTTAATGTATTGGTTACAAATTACATATGTTAAAATAGTTTTTCTAAATAAAAAATGATAAAATAATGAGTATACCGTCTAAATGGAAAAAATTGCAGATTAACGTTATAGAAAGAACTCATTATTTTACTTTTTTTAAAACAATTTTGTCATAACCATTTAACAATCAAAATTAATAGTTAATAAATGGAAAATAACATAAAAAATTCATGTAAATTTCATTTTCCCTCGTAAGTATTACTATTATTCTTATCAAATTGAATAATCTTGGAAAAAAATAATGGACTTTGTTTCGTGGTGGGCGGTTGGATTGGGGGGTGGGTTATTAATGAGAGACGTTAGAACGCGTGACATTTATTATTGTTTACACAAAAAAGGACGCAATCCGATGTATTTTGTTAACTGCAGAATCAAATTAATCACAGTACAATACCAAATTACATGTTTACTTAAATATATATATTTTTAATTTTATTTGAAATATAAGTATATGTTTAATTACATAAATTTGTCCTTTATAGATAATTAATCATAATTAAACGAAGCAAATTATTATTATCATTATGTTATATTATATGGGTGAAAAAGTGGGTCATATTATTATTATATATACTCTCCAAAACTCATCCTAGATGGAAGAAACAGTGAAACACGCATAATTAGGAGGGGAATATGGGATGAGATTGTATATCACTGTATGGATAAGATAAGGAAATTATTTTGTTGGTCCCCTAATTGGCTAATTCACTGACTCAGCACTGTTTAGCATTTAAGTTTAGTACCCCGTAACTTTTACAGGTACAATTCTTGGTCTCATATTTGATATTTTCCGTAAAAGCAACCCGATTTGGCTAAGCTACAATGTTGAAGTATTATTGTACACATTTATAAAACAATGAGGACCAAATCAATACAGTATAATAATCTGTGCGACAAGAATAATTAGGTTACAGATTCTGCATCATTATATATTATATATAGAAAATAATTAGACGATTTAATGATAGAAGAAGCCCAGAAAATCTGGCGGTAAATCTTCAACGTTGAACCCAAACAAATCCGTTTATTAATAATTAAATTATCAGATAGTTTGTATAATATTCATGTTCGTTGAATCTGTACTTATCTTTCTGGAGATCCGCCACCGTCCTGAATAAAGTAAAGGTCATCCGCTTTTTATTCCATGTGAAGTTCGATTGGAGACTACACAATCTGAGTAGTTGAAAACGTTGACACCTAAATTTTAGTTCTCCTTTCGTCCCTGCCCTGATCGGACAAGATCTGATGAACATATTTGGTGGAAAATTGCTTGATTCTGCATAAACTCAGAAAGCTGAAGAATAAATTTCTTACCAGTAATAAGTCCTAAAGCATATAGATGAATCACGAGAAATATGACTCCAATTAAGCAATCGGACTTGCTAATGATCAATGAATCAATTGAAAGAACTCGTGAGATGAATTCGGTTCTTCTCCATTTGTTCTAGTTAGACTTCCCAAAAATATATGTAATAAAATTATCATTCCTCCAGACTACTAGTCCATGTAAAGAAGAAACACAGTTAAAAGCATATCAAAGAATCAGCTGAACAATGAATACGCAGTTCATACCTGACGAGCAAAGCGGCCGACGATTTGAGCGAAGCAGCATCGAACCGGCCTAACCAGTGGAGTACGACTGTGGTAGAGACGCTACGAAATTTCAATCTCCTCAGCTCAGTGAAACCAGCTGAAGAATCACAACAAGATAGGGTTGAAAGAAAACTCTTATGGAGGTGAGGAATGGAATAAACGAATCTATGATTCTAGACTCCATCATCACGACTCTGCCACTAGACTAGACGACGTCCTAGCCAGCGGCGAAGCTCACCACTTCACCAGTGTCGAAGGAGAAGAAACGACTACCGCTTCTGCATCAGCCTTTCTTTTCTGTTCTTCTTTTTCCTTTTAATTGGGTTGTAACCTGACAATGTTACTCAGGCCTAAGCCATTTAAGCCTTTTCTGTAAGCTTCAGAGCTCTGGCCCAAGCTACAGATGGTAGTAATACTATCTTGGGCTTATAATTCCTAACATTAAAGTTTAAGGACTTTATAAGTAGTCTGTGCAACATGTGGGGAACTTGTGAAAAGTTTCGTGCAATTTGTCCTTATCAACTACTTTAATTTTTAGTATTTGGTATTTATACATCGCTCCGGTCCAATTTGAAAAATAAAATATATAAAAAATCAGCTAATCCTAATTGGTCATTTTGTTTCTAACGTGTAATACTAAATTACTAATATCTCGTCAAATGATAGGCATCACATGGTCTCACTGACATCATCATATCTGTCCACGACTTCTCCTCTTTCCGATGTCTCCAACATTCAAACATCACGTGCTTTTCCATTTTATATATATAAATGTATTTTTCTTCATGCATTATTCTTTTTCCAACTTCACGTGTAATGACTTTATTGCCCTTTCTTCCTTTCACCAATTTTTTAAGTTTTCAAACTTTATATTTTCCATTTTCCAATATACAAGATTTTTAGATTAAAAATAAATGCAATCTATTTTTTTGCAGCAACAATTAACAAACTAATCCAAACCATGTAGGTGTTAGTTGTGACAAAAGTTAAACATTGGGTTCATTTACAGAATTTCTCCTTCTAAATATCCATTCCTTGAGATAAATTTATGGAAGTGGATGGCATCAGTAATTACCAACCACCACCTTCATTGCCATTTTATGGATCTTGCTGAATGTTCATTAATCACTGCCTTCTCTTTTGAATGCTGTACGGTTGGTTGATTTTGATATCAATAAATATGAATAAGAA
Source organism: Chamaenerion angustifolium (assembly GCA_946814005.1). Lineage (NCBI taxonomy): Eukaryota > Viridiplantae > Streptophyta > Magnoliopsida > Myrtales > Onagraceae > Chamaenerion > Chamaenerion angustifolium. The sequence goes on from OX328275.1 coordinate 32,629,555, forward strand.
AAAAATGTCCGAGAATATTTAAATAAATTACATGGATTATTGTCTGTTATCTTTTCCGATAGTGACTTTCAACTATTGTACTACTATACCTCTTCTTCTTCTTTTTTGCAAATAAGTCACCCAAGTTCTTCTTGGTTAAACATTTTTCTCTCCCAATAAAATAAGAAGATTTCAAGCTTGTTGGAAGCAGACGAATAGACCAAGGGGGATGGATGGATGGACCTGAGCTAAGTTAATTTCACCAATTACGTGGGAAGATGCGAGTAAACTGGCAGGGAGTGTCGTGAAAATTTAGTGAAATGTCGCATATTTTGTCAGTTGTTGCCAGTTAAAAGCCGTTCTTCACCAACTAATATTGATCACTCGTACATAAGTTTCAGAATTTTAAAATTTGAATTTGGTCGGTCAACACGACAAAATTATACGTATAAAATATATATTTTCCCACATGCAAATAACAGCATAATCGTGCAGATCATTTGTGTGGTAGGGTAATTACGATTCGACAAACATAATAATTTATTAGGGTAGTTATCGTCAGATTATGAGTATAAACTGAACTTTGAATAAGTTATAACTGTATTCAACTACTATCACATGTCAATATATTTGAGTTAAGTTTTTCGTAGTCAATTCACGCGTGATCTGTAACTGAACTGAATTTATATTAGAGATAATAGTAACTTTATCTACGTAGTAAAAGTAGAAAGCGTTTATAGAGGAAAATTTGTACAGATGAAAATATCAAAAGGGGTAGCAAAATTTGACGGAGAAATTATAGAGAGCTTTTCTAGTGAATCTCCGATCAGCAGCTAAGGGCCTCATATTTCATGGGCAGCGGACGACTGAACCCTACTTGAGAAAGAAGGTCGCTGACGACGGCAAGGTCCCGACAGAACACTCCCTGAAACACTGATCCGTTTGTAGTTAATGTTGGTACATTAATACTCGGACATGTGGCGATTGATTCCGGCTCTAGGATCTGTTGCTGTGATTGGATCACTGCCCGGAGGGAGGCGACCTTCTTTCTATGGTTCTCCGCCGCCGCCTCGTCCATGATATTTGACATCACGCTAGTGTAGCCCTTCTGGAGCAGCCTGTACAGCAGAAGAGACGACATCTTGGCCCTATCACGGATGGAATCGAGGTCCCGTTCGTCTGAGAAATCGCATCTCTCGAGGAAAGAGACGGTCTTGTCGGGCTTGTGTTTGAGGCTCAGGAGCAGGTGGGCCCGATCCAGCTCTGACCTGGAGCAGCCCCTTCTTAACCCGATGAGCGCATAGTAATCGACGTTGTCTGTCTCGCCGGAGGCGATCCGCCTTTTAAGCTCCTGGATTTTCACGGTGAGGGCGCACAGCTTTCCGGGGATTTCACGATAGTAGACGCTATGGCGCTTCCACGCCGGACCGGGGAGCTTCCGTTCTCGAAGTATTGAGTTGTATAGAAGCTTTAAATGCTCAAGGTCGTGGAGGCAATCGGGGAGGCGCCGAATTGTCTCAAACAGGGCGGCACGTGTTTCCAGAGCCTGGATACATGTCGGATCAAGAGCCAAAGTCCGGTTGCAGTCAGCGATCGACTCTGCCACCCGACCCGCCGCGCGGCAGGCCAAGGCACGGCCCATGTAACACTCAGCTAGGAAGCCCTGCGGGCATCCACGGCGGCCGTCCAGAATTTTACTGAAGATGCGGATGGCTTCGGAGTAGAGACCCGCATCAAGGGAAGCCTGGGCCGCCGTGCGTCGGCGGATCAGAAGCTTGATCTGAGCCAGGAGGTGGTTGATGGATTCTGATTCAGAAACCGGTCTCGAAGGGGGAGAGCCTGGGGCAGCACTCGAGACTGCGCTAACCTCGCCGAAGAAGAGATCTGTGGATAAGGAGAAGCTATCGTCGGACCAACAGATGCTTTCACGACGGAATGCGGCGGAGACGAGTCTTTTCCCGTTCTGTAACAGAACCATGGCGTCCTCCATTAGACCGAGGTGGAAACATGCTTGACCAAGAATACTGTACCTGAGTCAATGATTCACCACAGTTTAAGTTAAATTCTTCATAGTTTTAACTGCGGTAAATTTTGTGGCCAACAAATAAAAAACGGTCCACACTCCACAGTTGTTAGTTTTTTTTTATTTAAGTTAAATTTAACTATTGGCAAAAAAAAAAGTTAAATTTAACTGTAGAAACTATCCATCCTTTGAATTGCCAGAGACTATGCATGTAACTCGGATGCATAGACCCCTACCACGAAACGTGATGAAAATATAATTCTTTTTCTCTATAAGTCTGATCATCTAAGGTAAAATAAATATAAATAAAAAATTACCCATCAATCATCAATCAATAATAAAAAATAAAAAATTGGGTAAATTCAATCAATAAAAAGTTAAAACATAGATTCAGTCATGCAAAATAATTTTCGAGAAACATAAATAAATTTAACTATAATACCAAAACTAGAGATAAATTAAATGAGTACCTCCATTGTCCTTCCTTGTCGTACTTCTTTGAGAGGCCATCCATGACCTTCTTCTTCAAGTCGGAGACGGAGAAGCACTTGAAGCTCGGCTCCCGATCCGGTGAGTTGGACAGAAGCTTGACTCGCTCCCTGGACATCTGCTGCGATGAGTTATCAGAAGAAACGGAGCCGGAGTCGTCACTGCCGGCCCCAGCCGCCATCTTAAGACTCGGAATGTATTCCTGAAGCATCCCGGCGACGTCCTTGAACCGCCGGAGCTGGAGCAAACACCTCGCTTTAAGCTCGAGTGCGAGTTCCAGGCGCGGCGACAGTGCCAGAGCCGAATCAATGTGGCTCAGCGCTGATGTCACGTCGCGGCGATCCTGCGTCGCCATTAGAGTCCTGGCTTCTCGAATGTACCGCCCTACCAGCTGAAACTCAGCCGACTCAATCAGATCCTATGAATCAACAATGAAATGGAAGAGTTAAGAGTGAGATGGCGAGAATGGTGACCTTTCGATTGGTGAGCCACCAGTGTTTCCGTTCGCCGCTGCCGGTGAGACAAAGTGAAGCAGCCATTGTCGTTGCTGCTCTGTTCTTCTTCTTCACCTCTGATAAGCAGAGATGCAGTGAATGTGAGCAGAGGGTTTAAATATGATAGCAGAAGAAAATGAGGTAGTAATAATACGACTCGGGCCACGATAGCCTAATATTATTCTAGCAATACCACCTAGGTACCGTTTATCAGACATCTATCGTGAAATTGCCGAATCGGGTTACTTTCAATTATGATATCGTGGTTCAACTCATGATATAATATATTTTTCTACTAATAATTTTTTTTGGTAATAAATATATTAAAAATTAATTTAATATACATATTTATTAAGACAAACTAAATTTTACTTTTATAAACTTACATTTTTATGTCACGTAAACCTAAAGAAATAGGATAGTAGTGGCGAACTCTGGGAGCTACAACACATTATGACAAATACTCTAGACACAATATGTGAACTAATAGATGTGCTAACTGGATTGCTAGGAAATCTATAGACACATTATGTGAATTAATAGATGTGTTAACTGGATTGCTAGGAAATCTAGACAGGGGATGTGTCATCGTTTTACACTGAACTCGTCAACGTAACCTCACCAACAGGTTGCGATTCAGAGGTCGGAATGTTAGGGTCATCCAAAGTTTCTTATTTGACTTAGGGAGATTCGATTCATGACTCCATAGTAAAACCACATGGGAGTCAGCGCTCTCAACAAGTATACCATCACTATCGATGATATAAAATTACATAAATTTATAATGGTGTAGGTTGATTTACGAATTAATCCTCAATATCATAACTCTTTTCACTATCTTATGGTCTTTAATGGTAATGACTTTCCTTTATCAAATCTGCATCATAATTCACCAATCGGCAATCGCAATATCACAAATCAAAATTTAATGAAACGCTGCAGATTCGCAGTCATTAACAATTTGGAAACAAAATACTAAATCGAAAAATAAAATTCATTTTCTTACAAAATGATAATAATACAGTAAAATGCCAGCCTTGACCTCAAAGAATAGAAAGTTTTAAATTTTAATCCTCGAATTTCATAGCTGTCACCACACCAGAGATTCTCTGTTTCCTTATCTAGACTCTAGAGTGTGGCCTATCATCGGTACGGCCTATTGCCTAGGCCTAAATTCTTTTGATTAGAAGTTTGCATAATTAGTAGATAATAGGGGTGTACTGCAGCTATCGCATATTTGCTTCCTATTTAAAGTAATTTTAACTCATACAATAGTTAGATGGTAAAGAGTAAAATATTAATTATGAATATTTGTAGGGTTTAAATATGACAGATTTGATTAAGTTATAAAATACTGAACCGTTAATTACAATGGTTGTAAATATTACACTTTTAGTATAAACATTTTGTTCTTTTGATTATGTCACGGTAGAAAATTTTAATACTATTTTTTAGAAAAATCCACAAAAAGCAAGCTTAACAACAACACAAAAAAAAGTTACATTTTACATTCGTACTTTTACTTCATTTTTTTACTCAAGAGTTGTGTGGAATAATAAAGAATTATATATTAAGTTTATATCATACATTTGACTCTTTTTATCTTTTTCTTTTCTCCATCACATGTAACATGAGTCATGTTTTTCCTTTAGGGCTTGGGAGTATGCTTTTTCCACTCTTTAAGTATTTTTTTAATATTAAAAATATATTATTTATAATTTCATTCTGTATAAAATTTCTGGAAAGTTGGCCCAAAATTAATGATTTTTTCAGTATTTAATTCACCATAGAAATTGCAATATTTTTCTTATTGGTATCAATTTTATTTTATTTTAATCAATATTTTTCTTAGTAATTGAAGACTTTCAATACACTTTCCAATATTTTATCCGATTTTTGGATATATTTTTTTTTTTTATCGTGATATTCATATGATTTTTTTATTATTATTTCAGACCAACAAATATACTCATTTTTATAAGTAGCAATTGTGATAAATTGTACAATGATTTCATCCTATAGTTTGGTGGTTGATGATTGAATGGGATATACAATGGGCCTATTGGATTGTCTAATCAAATAAATTCACACATTCTATTTTGGTCTATATTGACCTACATTACACATACTCCCCCCTAATTATTTGTGTATTCCTTAGTAATAATTGATGGGGGGAGGTACATTGCTAATCAGAAATCATTGGGGAACCCCTACATTTTCGATTATTTGCTGTTCCTCTCCCCTATTTTCAAAAGTTTCAAAATGAGCACCACTCAATATTATTTAGCTTCTGAACTTTCAATTTTATTCAAAAAACAAATAATCAAAATTGAATCCAACTCTGTACAGTAATCAAGACATCTAATCCATAAACACATGTTACTTTGGTAGTTCCTTTTTGAAGTTAAATTTAATTAATAGAAACTTTTAATTGTAAATGATGGATAAATAAATAAATGTATCATGAAATTGGGAAAATGTCAGATACAATAGAATACCGCCAAGAGGTTACGTACTTAAGAGGGAATCAAAACGATGGGATCTGAGGTCCTCCTAATCTTCATATTGATTATTACATTTTAATAAATAATTTATTACAATTCAATAATCAATTTTTGGGGAAAATTTAATGTAGTGAAGAATATTTATTATTATTGTTGTTTTGATAATATCATAATAAATCATCTGTTTAATTAACTTATTATTTAAATGATAATAGAGTAGATAAAACCTTACTAATACTTAAGGTACTTAAACTGTGTATAGTAACTTTTGAGTCGTCCGTCAAGTTGTGAATTCGTGTAATTAAATATATATTATAATAATTTACATAAAAGTTTATGAATAACACAGGTCATATGAATTGTATAAATCATGTGTCGCATATATCACATGGATTGAATATATGTACGAGTCACGTAGGTTAATCTGAAAATTCATACTGTACAAATTAAAGCAATACGATTCCATGAATCATACAAATTGATCCGTAAAACATATTTAAAATCTAAAAATTCATCTATTATTAATAACTAAATATATTTTTGACATAATTCTATATTTAATATAATCAAAATGATCCATCCATATTTCTATCCAACTCTCCTATTCTCTAGACATGGTCGCATCAAAGGGGGCATATGGGTGACGTCAGTTTCAACCCCTAAATATTCTCTCTCGTTTGACGGCATAGCCATGTCGTTTTATGTATCTCCGTTTTTAGGTTTTCTAACCAACTGTGTCGTTTTAGTAACCCATCTCCTTGAAGTTGCAAAATTCCCCTGCTTACGCAGAGATGTTCGCTTCGGGGTCTGTCACTCCTATCCTCTGAGAGGGGTCGCACGTGTCTCGGGATGGCATGTCACGTGGGTGAGCCACAATGACGTTCAGCTTTTGCCAACAAAATATGAGTGATAAAAAAAATTTAATTGAACCAAATTTCAAAAAGATCGGCATGAGACAGAATAATGAGTTTTTTTTTCCTTTAAGATCGGCCTCATACCTATTTTCAATACTTTATGACTATGATTGTTACTGTTTGAAGATAAATGAAAAGCAAGAGAACAAGCGGCAGCATACTCCTCCTAGCCCTCCCCCAACTGCGACGCTGCTTGGTGCCCCGCGATGAGGAAAGGCGGGATCGGGATTATCGCACGTGACTGCGAGGGGGCGATTTGCGGAGGTTACCACCGCGAGGTGGATGGTGGATCGTGTGAGGAGCTGAAAGCCTTGGCGATTTTGGAGGGTATTACCTTAGACAAGGCTTGCGCTTGGGATCAGATAGTTATAGAGTCGGATGCCGAGGTGGTGATCAACCACATTTTGGGGCGGGTCTTTCTTTGGAACCTTGAAACAATTTTGGATAATGTTTGTGTTCTAGCTATGTATTTTGATAGCGTGTCTTGGATTGCCATTCCAAGATCCGCGAACATGTGTGCGGATTGGGTGGCAAAACAAGCTAAGCAACGGGTGTGTCCTATGGATTGGGTTGTTAGACCCCCACCCGATTTAGTGAGTATACTTAGGGTGGATGTCCCTTGTAACCGGTTCTATTCTTAATGAAATAGAAGTTTTGATGGCCAAAAAAAAAAAAGCCCTCCCCCCAGCTAGCCACTTCCGTTTGTTCGTCACCGTCTTCCTCCCAGCTTGCCACCCACCACACCCGACCATCTCCCATCCTCCGTTATCTTCCTCCTCCCACCTAGCTAGCTCTTGTCCTCTTGCTTCCAGTCAGCTAGCCTGCTATCTCCTCATTCTCTTAGTCCACCCCTCCACCTCCAGTTTTCGCACACCTCCGGCTTCGCCCTTCCAGCACGCCCCCAACCCAGTAGCCCAAAAATTTGGTCCAAGACCGAAACCGGTCTGAATCCAGCAAGACCGACTCAAGTGTTTTATTGTTGTTGTCGAAGTCGGTCTCAGTTCTCCAAAAATCATGACCAAAATTTCGATCTCAATGTTGACTCAAAGACCGGTCCGGGTCCGACCCCATTACCCCTACATCAAAAATAAAATCCTATTATACTTTTAAATATGAATCCGTTATTTGGTATTATGAATCAAAATTAATGCAAATATAATTTTATTTTTCTAATCAGAGTAAATCAAACCTAGTCATAATTATATAATACGAATTAGTTGAGAATTTATATAATATTGTATTTAATAAATAATAATTATTTCTGCATGATATAGGTATGTGGTGTGTGTGAGCACTAAGGGCCCGTTCGTTTGATGGATTAGGCCCGGATTTGGGCTTACGGAATCCATCTCCCCATGTTCGTTTCACAGAATTGACAATTCTGAGGGTTATGGAATCTGGGCGGTCCGGGCTTAGGGAATCCGGGTAAAAACCTCGGATTCCCTAAGCCCACACGGGTCGGAATCCGGATTCCGACCCCAAATGACTGAATTGCCCTCGACTGTTTGGCAAAATCCCGAGCATACCCCTCTGCCCTACCCCGTTCCTGAACTGCGATTCTTCTGCGATTCGATTCTCCGACCACTTCGCAGCACCTCCTCGATCATCCCCGCCGCAATTGATCCCCCATACAACCACCTCCAAGAAGCTAGCCCTCCTTCCTAAGGAAGACTTCCAACTCTGAAACGGAACGCAAGCAGATTTGAGGTTGTTGTTCACTCGCCCACCCCCGTCGCGTAGCTTTTCTTCTGCGCTCTCAGATCCACGCTCCTTCCGCAGAGATTGAAGATGCCTCCTCCTCCTCCTTGCCTCCCTTCATCTCTTCTTCAAATAGTAAGACCCTTTCTGCTACTTCTCTTTCTCGCTCTTTTCTTCTACATAGCTTGGTTCTTGTAGAAGACGCGATTGATTTTCTTGTTTGATTTATAGTTGTTGCTATTATTTTTTTCTTCTTTTGAGTCTTGTTGCTCATTCAGCTCTATCGGTTGATTCATGGTGATTTTGCTCTTAGCTCACATAGAAATCTTTATCTGGGAGGTTCTGCGGTTTAGGAGCTTGTTTGCTAGTAATTTTTTTGGATGACATTTAACTGAGTGATTGCTGCTTCATTCCTTATGCTAACACTCCTTCAGCTCATAATTGCTACTGTAAGACGATTATGAACACCAGGTGATGTTGATGATGATACCATGAAGTTCTCTTTGACACTATCATCTGCTAGTAATTGGATAAACCAACATTACTGGGGAGGAATTACTAGTTTCTTTAGAAACTGATGATTAGTTCAATCTGAAGTGCATCAGAGTACAATTGGATGTTAAAGATTAATCCATGTTTCTGCAATCTTCAAGTATGTGCTGTCTCAACCAGAACAAATATCATTAATCAATACTTTTGTAAATCTTGCATTTTCCTGGTGTCTATTAATGATATGTAAATCTTATTATAAAAAAAATATCGTGAAAGCAATACAGAGACTAGACGATTTGGCTGATTATCAGGTTCTGCATTTAATAAGTCTTTAAGAACAAGAAGTACTCTCTATTCGGTGTTCTTATAGTTGCTTGACGCATGTGTTTAGTTTGTGTATGGCTTGTCAAGATATGACCTCTGAACTGATACTGGTACACTAATCAATCATTGAAGCTTGAATATTAAAGAGTGCTTATCAATTCGATGATCTTGTTTCTAGTAGTTGCTTCTTCTAAATAGTTGCTAAAAATGTCTGAGCTTTTATGAAGTTCGTTCCTGTTGTTACTTGTTCCCTCTCTTACTGAAGTTGTCATGCCACTTGGTATATGCTCACTATTTTCTAATTTCTAGAAATCTTGATGTCCTTTTCCCATCCTATGCGTATGGTATCCTCTGTTGCTTCGTAAGGAGGAAACTGTTGTTTTATTTGCTGTTTTATTTTCTCCAGTGTTGGTGCTAAGCAAGAACAAGACTTGACTCCTCCCCATTAGAAATCCTGAGAATGGTTCAAATCTTTGGTCGGTTCGTTCGAGCAGTATCTGGAATTCAAAGAGTATATATATATGTATCCACTTTTTCATAGAACATCTGTACAGCGTTGTTGCTTCTTACCCACGTTTTTCTTCTGCAAATAGTAAATACCTCAGTACTTTGTTGTTGATTGTGTAAAATAGAATCTGTCTTGTTGTTGTTGTACGTAGTGAGATTCTACTCTGCAAGATGTATATTATGTTGGATGATGTACTGAGGTTTCTTGAATTGAATAAGATATGGTTATAATTAATAAATTGGTCTTTTTAAAAAAATTAAATAAATAAAAATTTCGTTTTTAAATATATTTTTTTAAATAAACGTTTTTAATATTTTTAAGCTTTATAATTAATTAATACAAATTATTTTTATTATATACTATACATATACAAAGAGGGGCAAATATGTCATTTTACCACATTCCATTCCTATTCCGTACACAATTCCACCAAAGAAACAACAGAATTCCTTATTCCGTTCTATTCAATTCCACCAAAAAAACAACTTCATATTCTTAACTCCTATTCCGTATTCCCAATTCCTATTCCGTATTCCGAATTCCGAATTCCGTCAAACAAACGCACCGTAAAGACTCCAGCAGACTGAAGCACAGATCTGTTGCCATTTTGCAGGCATCCGAGGCAACTAATTCGTCTGAATAGGATAAGCCGATAAGGTCCATATTTATCATTAATTTATTCAAAATAATTACTTAAACTAAGCACTGTGTCATGGATAATGGATTAGTTAAATAGTGCAAATGGACATTTAATTAGCACAAATTAATACATAAATTATTAACATAATAATACGTATATATCTTGGAACTGGCAACTCATAAATTAAGGCACGTAGCTGTTGACTCGAAATCTTAATTATATGTCTTATATATGACTAACATTAATAGAAAATTGAGTGAGGCCCACTTTATATGGGCCCTTCTTTCTGTTGTTGGGCATTTTTATTTGCCCATTTTATGTGGGTCACTTTACTTTACGATAGTCTACGTGACATGGTTAATGGTGACACATTAGTCTAATTGGATAACTTATTTTAACTCGAAATCGAATTATATTAGGAGTGAATGTCGTATTTTACTATTGTTTCAATATTTCATAGAAAGAATCAAATTCAAATAACTATAATATTAAGTTTGATTTCACGTGCTATCATAACATTACGATGATTATATAAATATAATTTTTTAAATATATATTTGTTAACAAATGTCTCTTTTTTTTTTTCCTTTTCTTTTTGCTTATGTGACACTTTAACGTTAGTATTCTGCGGAATAATATATTGTTTTTACGTACACATAATAATATTGTATTATCGTCTTTCACCCAAACATGACAAAGGAACTTAAATCGGGGTCTTCATTTAAGCTTTTAGTAAAGAACTTAATCGACCACACTAAGTACAATTCAAACCCTAAGCACCGTTAGTATCAGAACAACCAATGAGACACCACCACCTTCTTCTCCATCTTCTTCTCAACTATAGTATCCAAACTAGGTTTCCATGTCCCCTTGCCGGATAACTGACGGGTTAGAAACTCCGGCCTCCACTCCGATGAATCCTCCGGCAAGTCAAACTTCGGGACCCGCCTTCCTGCAGTTGTCTTCATTTCACCAGCTTCTAAACCTCCCACATCATCACTGTCCTCCTTCATCAACATGTGACTGTTTCTTACAGTCGCGGCAGCCAACCCAGGTCCTGCACAAACCTTAAGGAACAATGGCAGAAACCTCGATGAGGACAATGCCGAGGTTGCGCGGGAGTCAAGGGCGGAGTTGGCGATCTGAAGAAGGCGTTTAGCGTCTGCGCCTGATAAATGAGTAGCCTTGGGTCCACGTTTATGCTTAGGGAGCATAAGGTAGAGCTTGTTGGGGTCAAGGTTCTGGTCGGCGGGGAGTGGTCGCGGCTTGATTTTTCCGTTTGTGGAGTCTGACTGGAGCTCCACCACCACTTGCATAGGGTGGTCTAGCATCAGCTCCGCCGCTGTAATCGGCTCCTCAAATTCCTCCACCGTGCCGTCCCAGAGTATGACCTTTCTGGATCCTCGTGAGGATGAATTTGCCAGTCTGTCTCTCGACGAAAGGTTACCCATTGAGAGAGAAAGAGTTGTAGGTTGAGAGGGTGATGGACGTTAGTTAAGTATTATATGGGAAGTGGGGGAATGAAACGGGAAGGAGTTAGTTAAACGGTTCCATCTTGTGATAGATTTAATGGTGGAATTGGTAACATTATCACTCATTTCTGACCTAAATAAACAAATATATATATATATATATATATATATTCACGATATGTGTATTGGTGAAGGTCATACAAGTGTAAATGTGTAATGCATACAAATAACTCACTTTTCTTCCACCACCTTACTTTCAAATGTTGACACTTTCCTTCCAAGTGTTGGAACATGTAAGGAATGTAAGGATGAGCATCCCACATTTATTCTCTTTAAATGATAGAGTTATGAAACATTGAAAAAAAACAAAAGTGGTAGAATGGAGAAAAAATGTTAGACATGGAGAGAATTTGTAAATTTCGAAAATTTTATAATAAATTCTATCAAAGAGACTACCGTGGATAGAGACAATTTGATGAACCACTTTAAAATTGTTTATGTGATTTTCGGAGGGGTGAGTGAAAAATCAATATATATATATATATATATTGATTATTATTATCAACAACATAATATTATTAATTGTCGGTGAGGTTCGATTTGTCGGGGTGGGTCGAATTGAATACGCCTTCTCTCCTCGTGGTGTCGTAAAGATTCAATAGGATATGAAAGAAGAGAAAAAATTAATATGGAACGGTTCAACTGTAACTGTATTAACTAAATTTATTTATATTATAACAATTTAATATTAATATTTATAAATTCTTTAATTAGTAGAGACACGTCACGTGAGAAATAAAAGCCAAAAGAGACGCTCAACCCTAAAGGAAAAGGATAGTATTTCTTCAATTAAACCTTTTATATATATATATATATTTTTTTTAAATTAAAGAAAGGACATCTATTATTCAATACAAATTTAAAGCTTTAAGGAGTTATATATAATAGACTTAAGCAAAATATATAATATTTAAATTAAAAACATTCATTAACATTATAGTAATATTCATTTTTTTTATTTTATCTTCTCACCACATATATACTTTCATATTTATGTTGTATAATTGTATTTATATTATTAATTAATACATAAGTAACAATTACTACTAATCTACTATATTTTTTTTTATGTAGTGTAATTTTGTAATTAAGTTTACTTTTATTTCTAATCAAATACATTGAATAAATTATAAAACTGACATATGTTTTCAATAGTCACTTTTAATAAACTCTCTTATAAAATAGAGATTTAAAGTAAAATTCTCCACTATACTTTTACACATATCTCAACCAATTTTTCATTAATATAAATAATGATTCATTTATTTTCAATACCTTTCTGCTTTCCTTGAGAGTGACACAAACTTGAAGAACAATAGATCTTTTTATCTTCTTTTTTTTTCTCCATACAGTATTATAACAGATATGGTCTTTCTTAAGATATAATATCGACCACATATACCACTGATCTTTATTTATATCTGGACATTTATACGATGTGACACATTACTAGCTATGTCTTCACAATCACAACTGGACATTTGACATGCTTAGCACAATGATCACTTACACTTCCCAGAAGAACCCTGCAACATCATGAAAAAAACAACTGGGTTCATTACTTGAACGGTGGGTATGCCACGTAAGCAGTATCTACCTTAATTACCTACCTCTTCAGCAAGCCATAGCCATGGCTTCCCATCACCAAAGTGTCTGCCTTGAGCTTCTCCACTGCACTACAGATCACATCCTTTGCGTCTCCTTTCCCGACGACTTTCTCCACATGGATCTGTCGTGTCGTCAATGAAAGAAGAAGAAGAAAACGAGAGTTCAGTCATTATTCTTCATCATCTCCAAGGAAACGAGATTGGAATAATATATATTGAAGTAGGTAGTTAAGTACCGAGGAATCGCCATAGCTACCGTACACAGCTTCAGCTCGATCCATCACAGAGGTTACGAGATCGCAGCTATACTTCTCCATGGTTGCAACGACATCATCCTTAGAAAACAAAAACCCTGCAACCAAAATTCATATATATAGTAAGGAAATAGGAGAGATCTACGAATTAACTACTGTTATAAGTAAGTACGTACCTGCAGCATCAAAGAAAGAATGGATAGGAGGAGGAGGCTTGACGTAGAGAAGAATGAGGGTACTGCTACTGTAATTAGGACCATGGGAATCGACGATGTTTTGAAGACACCATGAGAGGGCGTGCATGCTCTCCTCGCTCTCGTCCACCGCCACCACTATTCTCTTCTCATCTCTCTTCATCGTCGTCGACATATTCTCCTTCTCCATTTCCAGTAATAATTTTGAGTGCTCTTTCATCAGAAACGATTCATCAATATATATGTAATAGAGGGCAGACAAGTTTGTTTTTAGGAACTATCGGTCCTCGATCGTCTTTGTGGTTGTCGGGAAAGTGTCTGTCGGGATCAATTATAGGGTTTGAGAATTGCAGGTCGGAGACTGACACTTGAATCAAAGAAGAAAAAGTGGGTTGCTGTTCAAAAAATGATTTTGATAAGTTTTTAAACTGGTTAGGAGATTGCAAAAGGACCCTTCATTCCATCTCAGAATGGTAGTTGTGTAATTAATATATCTGATGTTGAGAGTTAGAAAATAAATTAGGTATATGTGTATAATATTCATTTTTTCCATATCAATTGGATTTTCACTTGGTTTTTTATTATCTTTCTATATCAAAATGTCTTTGTAGCTTTAAATGAGAGTATGAACAAAGCAATGTGACATGACAAAAAAAATGAAGCCAAACCAATCATGTTACTATCACAATCTTATCTGTTTTGATCCACTGATATAAACATACACACAATTTTTTTGAAAAATCTAGATATTTTCTTGAAAGTTCACAATCCAAATCAATCTTTCTCTTTCTCCAACATTTGACGAATCCCAGGTTATCGTTTTCCCGGCAGCAGAGTAAAATCTTCAACATGCATGGTCGCGGTTTGAGGCACGCAATCCTTGTCTGAACAGAGAGAGTGGTGAAGACACTATAGGCGAGCAAACCTGGTACCAGCAGAAACGCTCTACGAATTGGGAAGCAGAGCACCTGAACACCGAGTATACCAACATTACTCGGATGAAAGGATACTGGTGACTCGTGAAGGGCAGCAGTTGAACATGGGATTTATTAATCAACAATCCTATAATCAACTGCGACAGGCAAACATGGAGCATATACACTTAGGACTTATCATGATAAGGGTGTATGCCTTGCATCGACGAGGAGCTGGTACTAATGTCTTGGTGGTATTACGAGACACCAGATGGCTGGATGACAGGTCAATTATCGGAACAATGGAAGTTGACATGACAAGAGGAACGCAACTGGTGTACATCACACCAGACATGATGATGAGCATACATGATTTCTACCGTCATGTGGAAATGTCAATACAAGTTCGTGGATACGAAGGCTATCAAGGAGAGTCAAATCTCCTAATAACAAGGTCCATGGTAGGGAGGCTAACGAATACAAGCTTCACAGGATTCAGATACAATGTTAATAATGTAGCTGAATACCTAGCCTCTAATGGAATTCAAGCGGTAGCAGGGCAAGAAAGAACTGCAGAACACCTACAAGGACAAAGGTGGATCGTGCAACAGCCTGCACGAAGGAGCCAAACCCATATACCAGAAAGGGCAGATGTACAAACCAGAGTTGATGGATCGGTATCCATCAGATTTGCAGCATATAACGCAGCATCTGAGGAAGTACGGGCCGCAGCAGTTGATGGAAATGATGATGAAACATGGCCAGAAGAGGAAGAATTAGTACACGCTATATGGGGACATAATCTCCACTGGGAAGACGAAGTCCAATGGAATGGAGAAGAAGTAGCATACCCGCAACTTGCCAGTTTCTTGAAGTCATTCAGGTACTGGAAAATGTACTTCACATCATCACATCGGAGCCTTTCCAGATCATTGTACGCCCTGTTTTGTTCTTCCGTACTTCCTTGATATGGATCTTCCAGTATGAAAATTCTTCTTATCTGGGAGAGCACATTCTGGGTATCCTCAGCAATCTCTTCAACAGCCGCATAATCATTTGGGTATGCTCCCTTCCATTGCAAGTATATTTTCTTTTCGTCTTCTCCCAACAGGTTCTCGATGTATTGCATTTTTATCCTGTTCGAGGGCCATGTCTTGCTGGGGTCATCTATTAGGTTTGTTGTTATAGATTCCCAGCGAGAGATGACATCGGTGTATAATCCAATGTCATCAGGTAATACCAGTAATACCCCTTGCGTCTGTCCTGCTGTTGGTAGATTCCACATATTAGGTTGCAATGCTGCAGCCCTTGTTCTGAGTTGCTGACCATCAAACATCTGACTCCTGCTTGTCCCAATCGCTATCCTGGGATTGGCAGGAGGGTACGTTACTTCTCCCATGAGTGGTTCAGTTGGTGGCCTATAAGGTGAGCTAGCAGTAGTCGTACCGCTGTATACTCCTTCCTCCTTAGGTTCCCTTGCCTTGGCTTTTCCTTTTGCTTGTCTTGATGTGGATATACACACCATTGGTATAATTTGAGCACCATATATACAATAAGTTGACACCTCCTATCACCAATTGATTTTAGGAGGGAACTTAAGTTGTATAGTGTGATTACTATATGGGTATAACTCAACCATATTTTATTAAAATTTAACATGGTATCAGAGTCCGGTTTCGTTTGACGGTGTTCAGTTATTTACCGTTATGAGTGTCAGATGTCAGTTTGTTGTGTCTCATTTACTCTGGTACGCACCTGATAGGGAATTTGTTGTGATTTGAATATACATTAATACTTCTCCTATTATCAATTGTATAATGTGGTTATTAAATTTTAACACCAGATCCAACATCATTTTTTTAATATATATTAATGATAATTTCGTCAACTTATATTGTATTTCTTATCTGATCATAAATGCACTATATAAATGTATATAGTTGACTGTAAAGATGTTAAATGAATTTATGTTTAAAGAAGGGTATGAAATAATTATTCCATATATATTTTGCGAAATTAAAATGGATCTAATTTTTCTTAACAACCACGAACTTCAAATTGCTAAAAATAGCGATTCTATGAACATTACTTGTGGAAACAGTTATGAAATCAAATCTAAAACCCTTAAAATAAACAAAAACAGTTAATACAACCCGACTATATATACACTGCATTCTGTACCATCTTTTCCCAAGCCTTTTCAGCTCTAATAACCTGCGGATTTGCAGGAAAACGTATAAAATATTATAAAAATGGAGTTCAAGAACACCAACTTGTTCTTCATTGTCTTCTTCATCTCTGCACTGTTATTCAAGGAGACGACCTGCGCCACTCGGAAGCTCGTCGGAGTGAAGAAGGCACACAGTCCCATCCACGTCAGCAAGAAAACTGGCATCTTTAGTATAAATGGTAAGCCCCTTTTTCATTAGAATAGATTTTGATTCGAACCAGATTGGTAATATTCGAGCTGCATTGCTTAACAGAGCCACAGCCGGTGACGACGGTCTGTCAAAAGACCGACTACTCCAGTCTGTGCGTCCAGACCGTTACCCCGGTCCTGCACGGCCCAGCAGACCCCATTCACCTACTCACGGCCGAGATCGACGCCACAACACTCAAAATTCAGAAGGTTATCGAGAAGCTCAAAAGCCTCTCCTCCAACCCGGCGACTCCCAAGAACACACTCTCGGCCTACGATGTCTGCAAATCCCAGTACGACTCGGCCATCGACAGCCTCAATATCGCCAAGGGGGCCATGAACATTCACGACTTTGGCACCCTCACCAGTGAACTTAGTGCTGTCATCACCGACGCCGGCACCTGTGACGACACCTTCGCGGAAGATCCTGACGCTGTGTCCCCATTTACAGATACCGACACGGAGCTGAGCCACCTCGGTAGCAACTGTCTGGCGATAGCTGAAATGATTAAATGGTAATTCAGTGTCGTATGGGAGTGTTGGTGAGGAACATATAATATGGTATATATTCAACACTCTGAAGGGAAAGATCGAGTTGCAGTAGTGGGTTTGATTTGGTTTGGTTCGTGAGAAATATACAGTCATTTTATCTTGTGTTTTATTTATACTATTGAGTGACTGATAATTTATATATAGTTTCAATAGTGCAGCTATATAAAATATTATAATTGCATTTTAACTAATTAATAACTTATATATATAGTTTAAGTGATGATAATTAAATCATAACTTTTATCCATAAAAATACAATAAATTTTTATTTTAACTTATATTCAATCGATTTATTCGGTCTTTTGATAAAAAAAGAGGTCCGTTTTGATGGTTCGGACTTTTTTTCCGGATTTTTTACATTTTTTTTTCAACACTAGTTACCTTATGATGAAATTGGAACTGGAACCCGCGGAATTACAATCTTGACTCTTGTGTCAATTGCTTCGGGAAATCTCTGATCTGAGGTGATCGGTTTCGCGTGCAAGCTATGGACGCTTATGGTACTGCCCCAAAAGGAAGAAAGCAGCCTGAGCATGTGCTAGAGAGAATTCGACGCGTGTTCGGCATCGGGGAAGAAGCCGACGTCTATAGGGTCCGGTGAAGCCTGAATGGATGGAGAGCGGCGAGGAGGAAGACGTCGACACCTCCATCATCACGCGGACCAGATCGGACAGCAGAAACTCAATACCTTGAAGAGGATTGCAGGAATTGAATTCTCAGCAGAAACGTCTATAAGGGTATTTGTGTCTTTTTTTTCTTAAGAAAATGCATGTGCAAGACACGTGTCGAGTTTACCGTTTCAAATAAACGGCCTTAAGACGGAATGAGAAGATTTTTAATTTCGTCCAAGACTAAAATTTTAAATTTTAAGGAAAATCTTAAATTCGATCGAAACATAGGGTAAATTGACAGTCTGGACTCTTGTCAATTGCTTCCTAAAGGGAAATCTCTGATCTGAGGTGATCGACTGAGTCGTTCCGCAACTCCCATCGTAGATCCAGAGAGAGCGCAATGGCGGCGGACGGTGTTCCATTAGACGACAAGGCGAAGAGAATGAGAGATCTGCTGTCCAGCTTCTACTCTCCCGATCCTTCCCTCTCCTTTAGCGCCTCTTCGAAATTCGGCTCCCTTGTCGCCATCAATTCCTCTTCCTTCGACGCAGATCAGTACATGGACCTTCTGGTATGAATTATTTCTTGCTTGCTCTGTAATTCAAACCCTGTAAGTCTGTAATGATCAGCTAAATAATGATTTTCCTCCATTTTTATCTTTCAATGTCCATTTCCACGAAAAGTAGGGTAAAGTCGTTTTAATGTCATTTGCAGGAAGCTTAAGAAGCTGAGTAGTAATAGAAATTGTATTCAGTATGTATCGGCAAAAGCAATACATTCTAGCAAGTATGGCGCTTCAAGTTCTCATAAGGGCATTTGGTCCATTAGGTATTTGAAAAACTTTTAGTGCAGTGTCCTGCTAGATTCATCATTTAGTTTTACTTGATGAGTGCTTAAATCTTGTAGAGATGATTTGCTAATTCCAACTTCACCATACCTTCCAATATATGATGGACAAGGCCAAGGCGGTCCTCAAATGGGGCAAGGCGGTCCTCCACAAGAGCGTTTCCAGAGTATTATAAGTCAGCTCTTTCAACATGTAAGTCACATCTCATTTGAAACTTCTATGCCCGGATTTCTGTAGTATTGCGATGTTAGCTAGTCTAGTCCCTTCTGATGATTATATAATATGGGATTTGATTTAAATGACAGAATAATACGTTGTGGTTGAGCTGTTGATGATGAGATGGCCAACCTTATCGTTGCTAAGCTTCTTCAACTTGACGCTATCAATTCTAAGCTGGTTACTTTGTGAACACTGATACTTTTATTTGCCATTACATATACACACACACGTTGGAATGTTTCATTCTTAGCCAAATTATATTACGCTTTATAGCATTGTTGTTTGCACTTGTTGATACATTGTAAGTTCGTCCGGTTCTGTCTATTTCTGAACACATTGCTGAGATATATTTCATACTCCTTAATGTCTGCATTTTAACTTTTGATGAAGGATATTGTGATGGATCTGTTACTGCTGGTATGCCTAACCTAAGACACTGTATGAACTGTTTCTTTTGGAGGGTCAAATGCCTAAATAAACTTACCTTTTGTCAATCAGGTATGGCTATATATGACACAATGAGGCACATCCGTCCTGATTTGTCGACTGTATGTGTTGGACTCGCAGCAAGGTACCTTCTTCAATTACATTATATCGTTTTCTATACATTCTTGTGAAAACAACATCCTCTTTAGTATTCCAATCCAGATATTGTAAAGTTTATTTTTTTTTTATTTTCAAACAGTATGGGTGCCTTTCTGCTCAGTGCCGGGCATAAAGGTAATAATCTCTCTCTCTGATGTTTTTTTTTCCTACAAAAAACGTTGCCTAGATTACATTGTAAGTGATTCCTGTGATTAAATCATATCTGATATAACCAAAGGTAAAAGGTATAGCTTACCAAACTCGAGGATTATGATCCATCAGCCACTTGCTGGTGCTCAAGGTTCACAAACTGATATAGAAGTTCAGTTTTGTTGATACATGCCTTCATTTCCAAGTACTTGACCTTATTAATTCGGTGTTAGCTGTTTCTCAGATCAAATTGAGTGATGTTTGTTTAAATATGAATGGCAGGCAGATGAAATGATGCATCACCCCTTGGCAACTGCTGTAGAACAGGGTGCTGCTTAAAAGTTAAAACACATTCCCACCCCTGATTCACCACTCTTAGGTGTCACTAGGTTGATCAAAAAAGACTGTTGGACCGAATTCCCGACAAGACCGGTCTGAGACCGACTAGGACCGAGACCGAGCGGATGAGTTTTTTCTTCAAGGTCGGACTTAGTCTTTTTCCCGAAATCCTGATTAGGACCGGTTCGGACCGAATTTACTATGCAAACGCTAAAAACCAATGATGGATGTTTTGGAACTATGGGAGAAAATGAACTTTGTTTAGAACTTTGTATGTTTGTTAATTGGTTAATTTGTACTTTGTATGTTTATATTTGGACAAATTCAGATTTTTTTTTGGGTCAGATTCGGTCCAGGACCGAGACCGGTCTGAGTCAAGAAAGACCGACTCTGGCGGGCTTTTTTGGCCGAGGTCGATCTCGGTCTTCCAGAAGGCAAGACCGAAATCTCGGTCTCGGTCTTGCCTTCAGGACCGGACCGCCCATGATCAGCCCTAGGTGTCACCCATAATTTTGTGTTGGGTAGTAGTAACTAAATGCAGCTTGCTTCAATACTTCTTCAAATTGTGAAGCTGCAGCATCGGCCATGATAGAAGCAAAGGATTAGCTATTAGCCTATTACTGATTGTATTCGGTTGTTGTGTTAGTTTGTGATTTTTTTGGCTTCTAATATTTATTTGTTATTGCAATATTTAGATGTTTGAATTAAATATATTTTTTATTGATATAGTTTAGTGATTCATTTTTATTACTAAAGGTAAAAACAGTGCAATAATAAAAAAAGTAGTTTAGATTGCAATTAAATAAACAAATTTGGGATATCTAATATAAATATTTAAAAAATAATGCAATAATAAGTAAGTAAACGTTATGTATTTAAAATTAAATTAAAATCATTTATGTACCTCAAAGAAATGTAGTTAATGGAATAATTTTTTTAAGAAAGATTATGATACTATACAAATATTTTTATGTCAACTCAACATGTTTGAATTTTACCTTCATTTGCAGTCCAAATGTGTTGAGTATTTTGTAATTTACTTAATTGATTGAATATTTGTTAAAATATTACTTTTGAGTCCCTCAAAGATGTTACTAATTGCAAACTTAATAACTATCTACTAAGACATTTAAACAAGTGGATAAAATGTGTAATTTCTAACTTATGGAATCATGGCAATATGATTAATGTCATAAAATATAGAAATAATTAATACTTTTGCAAACGTAGTGTTGCAACATTACAAATTTTCCAATCCTCGTGTAATTCCCATTTTCTTAGTACTATGTCTAGTCGTGTTGTATAACATGTTTCTGTACGATAGCAAGGCTAACATAATCATGACATGGCATAATAGGTGCATTGCACGCATTTTGCCACCTAAAAAACGATGATATTTACTTAAAATAAAGATTTAACGTACGTGCATGAATTTTAAGTAGGGGTGAAAAAAAACCCTGACTGAACCGAATTCCCGACAAGACCGGTTCGAGATCGGACCGACTACGACCGAGACCGACTAGGACCAAGACCGAGCGAACGTTTTTTCCCTTCAAAGTCGGTCTCGGGTTTCCCCCCCCCCCCCCCCCCCAAAAAAAAAAAATCAGACTAAGGCCGAACCGGTCTGACCTTGAATAAAACTATAAATTCATGGTGTAACTCTTGAAATACTAGTAATTCATGACCTTGAAGCATTTAACAACCCTTGTATCGGTTGTTCCATAAGGAAAGTGCGACGGAAGACGAGAAGCGAGCGGGTTCAAGACCCAAACTTCAGTGATTTTTTTTTACAATCCAATTGATTTTATTTTTTATCAAAAAATTCGGTCCAAAACCGAGATAGGCCCGAGTGAAGAAAGACCAATTCAGTCGAGCTTTTTTGGCCAAACTCGATCTCGGTCTCAATATGGCCTCCAAGACCGGACCGATACTCCAATGATCGGTCCTAATTTTAAGTGTGTAATTGGTTATAACTTATAGTATTAGTTTAAGTTGCCAAAAGGCCCAAAACAATGTCTCTTTTGTCCCGTCTATAGAAAAAATCACCTATTTTTATAATCAATAAATGATGTCCCACGATAGCAACATCGTTGAACTCTTGCTCTTGTCGCTGAGATCAAAACAACACCCAATTCGGTGAGCTAATCAACGACTGTCTACTTGTGAAAAGCCACTATCAAGAACTCGCCATGGATTACTCTGATTATCATCATCAACTGCAATTTTATTTTACTTGACAAAATCAGTATCAGGACCGAATCATCGTTGGGTTGTGATGCCATTACAGTTGCAGAGAAAAGCTCCCATGGCGCCTGACACCGATTTTCCCACGACTCTTCATTACGGCGGAGATTACGCTGGCTCTCCGATTTTCTCCGATTTCGGGGTTTCCTCTCAAAGGTCGAAACCATTGACGTCTCTGGAATTGCTTACCAGCTACTGGAGCTCCACGAATGGACAACGGAGCAGCAAAAGCCATCGTGTCGCAACGACAGCTGTCAATATCGGAGGCAGGAAATTGAAGCTGTCGACGGTGGAGATCATGCGTGTGGCGGGAATACGGTACGTACGTTTCCCGGACCAAAGCGAGATCGGCTTCTCCATCCTCACGCATCCATTCGGGTCGCACTTCTCGGGTCTGAGCGAGGAGGACAAGAGGGAGGTGGAGATGGCGCAGTTTCTCCTGGCAGCGGCGGAGAAGGTGGGCGATCGTCAGTTTAATAGGGCGGAGCTGCTGCTGTCGTACTGCAAGATACTGGCGGCAAAGCGAGCTACCGCGGCTCAGAGAGTGGTGCTGTGCTTCGCGAAGGCTCTTCAGGAGAGAGTTGACAGAGAAACAAGGAGAGTGGATGTCGGATTGCCGTCAGAGGCGGCGAGGTTGAAGAAGACAGAGGAATCGGAGATTATCAATGGCCTCAGCACCAATCGGACGTCACTTGCTTGCCACCGGCAATTGCCCTTTACCCAAGTTACTCAATTTACAGGTATAGTGAATCAAGACATAGATTCATATTATCTCTATCGTTCTAGGCTTCTAGCCGTAATGAAAGATTTGGTATGACACCTTCGGGCTTGATAGACTCAAATCAGGGTTTACACCTAGCCTTGATCAATCGGACCATATTCAGACAAGGTCCACCAATGTAGTCGACCTGGTTGGGTCCAAGCCAAGGTATCGGGCCCAAAGGCTGACTGACTCGTATTTTTAAGGGTTAATTACTTGGTTATATATGTTTGACTATTGTGCAGAATGGTTACACATATTCAAAATGCGATTAATTGGTTTTGTTGTGTGACATAATGATACATATGTTTTTTAAAGTGTGACTAATTGCTTCAAAATTCTATTCACTTGTAATAAAGGAGTAAATGACATTTTTGTAACTTCGTATGGATTTAGGGTTACGTGCTAGGCACATGACTGATTTAACGGTGATTTCTGACAATAAACGGTAGAGGACGTAACAAAACCGATTAGTTACATTTTAAAATACAATTAATTAACATATTTTTAATCATTGTCGTATCCATCTCTATATATAGGCATTCAAACGATCATTGAGAACACAGTATCTGCAAAGAGGATCCACTTAATTGACCTTGAGATCAGGTGCGGTGTCCAATGGATAGTCCTAATGCAAGCCCTAACCGACAGAAACACCACCACCTCCGATCCAATCACCAATCTTCGGATCTCCGCTGTCGGGTTGGACATCAAATCAGTGGAGAAGATCAAAGAAACTGGAAAGAGGTTAACTGCAGTCGCTGAGTCAATGAACCTTTCATTTGAATTCAACCTAGTGTTCATCCCCGACACGGAACAGATCCGACCAGAATATTTCTGTCCGAGACACGACGAGACAGTGATTGTCTACGCGCCGCTAGTGCTCAGAACGATGCTTTCGAGGCCCAACCGTCTGGAGATACTGATGTCGGTGGTGAGGAAGTTGGATCCAACAATCATGGTAGTTGCCGAGGTGGAGGCGAATCATAACTCGTCGTCCTTTGTCGTCAGATTCATCGAATCGCTCTTCTTCTATAGCGCGTATTTCGATTGCCTTGAGGCTTGCATGGATGGTAAAGAGGAGGCAATGTCAATTGAGGATGTGCTGAGGGAGGGGATCAGGAACATCGTGGCGGCGGAGGGGGAGGAAAGGGTGGTTAGGAATGTTAAGTTGGAGGTCTGGAAGGAGTTCTTCCGGAGGTTTGGGATGGTGGAGGTTGGGTTCAGTGAGAGCTCGATTTATCAGGCGAATTTGGTAGCGAATGAATTTGACGGCTGTACCGTTGATTATAGCAACACGTGTTTGTTTATCGGGTGGAAGGACACGCCGATTCTTTCCCTGTCGGCGTGGAAGTTCAGATGAGAGAGTGGCAACTGTAATAATACGAAGCTATGTAAATATATTGCTGTGGAATATTTTAGTTAATAAGTTATTGTTACGATATTTTGTAACGAGCTACCCGAATTTTAAAAATTCAAAACGAGCTATATCAACTGAACGAAAGTCCAAATAGCTACCTCCGTCCAATTTCTGACGTCCAATTGGACGGAGCTAGCTATTTGCATTTTCATCCAAGTTGAGTTAGGCCGTTTTGAATTTTTAAAACGTACAAAGTTCAGATAACTCATTGGTATTTAATCTTTGTTTTAATAAATCCTAACGGATTGACAAAAGAATACAGAGTTCATCTCATTCAACTAAAACGGTTAACACCACTAACACACAGATTATCTGAATCTCATTAGACAAACAACAACAAAAAGAAACAGCATCCTTGCCATGAATGATTCTCAGCACTGGAACATATCAGCAGAGGTTAACACACCCTGGATTGGACAAGGGTTCTGCCATGGTTGTCTTATAAAGATGTCCGGTATCTCGGGAATATCAAGTGCGAGTCCACTGACTTCTTCCACGACTTGAAGAACTGAATTGAGCGATCGGAGCCGATCGGTAAGCTCTATGAACTGAGCCCTCAGGACATTGTTTCTAGACTCGACCTCGATGTAATTCTGTGTGTTCGAGTTGATTCTTGCCACAAGCTCACTGTTTTCGTTCTTCAATTGGGTCACCTGACCGACTGATTCTACCATCTGTTTCTGCTTCTTCATTCTAGAACGCCTTGCTGATTCCCGATTTGATTCCATTCTCTTCCTCTTCCTTTCATCTATTACAATGCAGTCGGAGCCTGATGAGCTCCCTGTTCTCTGAGGCGATGCTGATGCCATTTTCGGATCCGTAACGTGAAATTGACTCGAAAAGGAAAAAAAATTGAATTGCCTACTCAATCGAGTATTGGAAAATAAACATAAACTTTAAACTGAGATTTGAGGGTTTAATTAGGGTAGGAAAGGCAAAAATCAGATATAAAATATGAAGAAAGACGAGATGGCTACCTCATGAGAATACGTAGAACCAGTACAAGAACACAACGGAGAAAGAGTGAAGGATTCGGATCCGGTGCATCAAGACTGCAATATTCATATATGCTACAACTTCATCATCTAAAACCCTAGATTCTCATAAACCCTAGCAATTGAATTTCATCAAGACACTGACTTTTAGGGGATGGACGGTAACCGGAACAGATCAGAGCTGAGCTGAGGAGGGTAAATTGAACGACGGAAGCTAAAATCGAAATACAAAATTCGAATCTGGAAAGAAGAAAGACAACATGAAAAGACGAAGAAAAAGAGACTTAGCTGAAGAACCGAACCGCAGCACCTTGAAGACGAAGCGACCAATAGCGAGGCGAAAGAAGGTTGTTAAGAAGGCCGAAGTGGGGTATTTATAGTGGAGTTAGAGGAATCTGATTGGTTCTCGGGAAAGTAAGATTGGGTATCTTTTGGAATATTTAATAGATAAAAGCCTGAAAAGTTGTTGAGGCGCTTTACTGAGTTAGCAATCTGAAAAAAAAAATATAAAAAAAATGAGGAACTTGCCGGCAATAATAATTTTCAACCCTATCAACTTATTTTAAAAATATTTTAATTATTAATAACCTGAATTTTATTTTAAATGTCAGTATTAATAATAATTATTGAATTAGTTAATTATAATATATATATATATATATTTATCTTATTCACATTTTACTTTTTTATTTGAAATTTTTTTCACAAGTCATGCTTGGTTGATCTGACAACTCATCAGAGTTGGATTAATGATGACAACCCACCCGTGAGTTGGGTTCTGCCCGGATTCGCTAGCTCCAATTGACCGTATTGATAACTCTCTCTTATACACAGTTAGGACTTAGGTCTCGTTGTTATAATAAATTTCGTAAAATTCATAAATTATAAAATAGTTTAGATATGTAAAATAACTCATTATCTATCTCAATATAAGGACAATTTTCGAAAAGTATTTATTTTCGATTTTTTTTTAAAAAGTATATATATAAAAAAATATTTAGCAAAATGTGCATCTGCGCAGGTAGGCCAGTAACGATTTTCATTTTTTTTTTTTACGTTTTTTTTTTTAGAAGACACATCAGAGTGTAAATGGATTTTGAAAATCGCTACTTTGAGAAGACACATCAGAGAAGACACAACCAAAAAGGCAATATCAAACAAGGAAAAAAAAATTTAAATTTTTTTTTCTAAAGTAAATACTTTTTGAAAAAATTCAAGGAAAATGGAAGGTTTGATCAAGAGAAATGAGTCAATTTTGATTACTTTGAGAAAACACATTAGAGTGTAAATGGATTTTCAGTGGATGGAGGAGCAGGATACGGAATTGTAACCTCATTCACAACCAAAAATGAAGTATCAATCAAGAAAAATAGAATTTATTAGGTGGGGATCGAGTAATCTCATCGAGTTTCTCAAATCGGTTGGTGTAGAGACGCATGGTTAGATCTCTCAGCAAGATGTTGGAGCAATTATAGCGCGGTATATCAATGACAACAAACTGAATCACCATACGAAGAAGAGAGTAGTTTGTGATGAAAGACTTCAATTTCTATATAGGAGAAAAACCATGAGCAGACTTAAAATCAACGAGTACACTATGCACAAAATCAAGAGTCTTCAGATGCCGAAGAAAAAGGCAGTGGAAACCCCAAAGAGCTATTTTGCAGCAGTAATTCCTAAAAATGTCAAACTAGCTAGTGTATTTGAAGAAAAGTCTCATTCAGAAACTTGTTAATAAACAGCTTTGTTTCAATGTTTTACCTAAGGGATGTTGTTCAGAACAAGTTGGAAATTTTAGGACAGGTAATATTTGCCTAGGGAAAGATTATTTAACTTCTTCTAACTTCCTTCCTTTCTCTAGGTGAGACTAGCCTAGAGAATGAACAAGCATTAGTTCGCTTGAAATTGAAATTGATGTTGTTCAGAACAAGTTGGAAAATTTAGGACATGTAATATTTGCCTAGGGAAAAAATATTTAACTTCTTCTAACTTCCTTCATTTCTCTAGGTGAGACTAGCCTAGATAATGAACAAGCATCAGTTCGCTTGAAATTGAAATTGTAGCACTGCCACATTCTTTGTCTCACAGACTTTCTTTAATAATTCATGTGATTTTTCTTGGACATATGAATACTGAGATGGAGCAACGCAAAGTCTCTGTTTATCGAAAAACGCCACGTAGTGGTGAATGAGCGATTTTTTTCAAAAAGTGTATATTTTAGGAAAAAAATTCTGAAAATCGCTACTACCATACACATTTTGCTAAATATGTTTTTTACATATATATACTTTTTCAAAAAAAAATTCTAAAACAAATACTATTTGAAAAAAGTCCAATATATTATAGCACAAATTTTCCATGTCCTTACACAATAGTTCTAAGTATAAGGACGATTTAAGAAAATTAAACACTTTAGGGAAAATTTCACCATTATAAAATCTGGCGGACTTCTCGTTGTTCGAATATGTTACATGTAGGTATGAGTGAGCAAAAAAGACTGACTGAACCAAATTTCTGAAAAATATGATTTAAGACCGATCCAAATAGCCAAACCCGAACTTAAGACCTAGATTGTACGAACGTTTGGGTTTTTAGACTTAATTTTTCTAGACCTAAATCTTCTTCTCCCGAAGGATTCTTAGACTTGATTTTCCCCCCAAATCCATAATGGACCGATCCGTCCCGAAATCATTATCAAACATATTAAAATTCCACCCTGCCATTTGATTGAAGAAAGTATACGAAGTGGAAGGATCTGTCCAGTTACGACGTGTTAATGACCATTTCCTTTATCACCAATCACGTTCTCTTCTCTCTGTCCATCTCTTCTCCCTTATCCCCGATGTACCGTTCTTCTTTTGTTTTTATTTTAATGCAATGCACCAATGACGTTATTTTAATATTTGCATCTCTGTATTTTTTTTTCTTCAAAAAATTGGCCCAAGACCGAGACCGCCCCGAGTCAAGCAAGATCGACTCAGTCTAATTTTTTTTTGTTGACTAAATCAATTTTGGTCTCGATCCTCCAAAAATAAGGCTAGAAATTCCAGGCTATTTTTTCCAAAAAAAACAGCCAGTCCCGCCCGAGCTCACCCCTACCTGTAAGGGTGAGCTCAGAACAGGCGAAATGAGTTTTCTTCCCAAAAAAAGTCTGACCCGAAACTTTGAGATTCATGCCTGGAGGCGGCCTTTCTTGACTCGGGTCGATCTTGGTCCTGAACCAACTTTTTCTCTAAAAAAAATATCTAATACTTTTAAATACAAAACACAATGCAAATATTATACCAATTATCAAATACAATAAAAAATATAACTGTTATACCAAATATCCAATATAAGAAAGTTCAAATTTTAAATACAACCCTAAATTCATAATAAACTAATTAAAAAATATAATAAATGTTAATTCCAACCTATATTTGAATCGAATCAGTTTATTCGGTCTTTTGGATAACAAAAATTCCGACCTGACCCGAGGATAAAAATACCTCCGATTTGACTCAGTCTTAATTTCGACTACGTACTATTCAACACGGTCTGGGTCTTTTTTCCATTTTTTCTCAACACTAGTTTTTTTTGGGTTAATTACTTAATTGATTACACATGTTTCACCATTGTGCAGAATGGTTACACATGTTTCAAAATGTGATTAATTGGTTTTGATATGTGTCTAATTGTTTTTTTTACTGTTCACCATTAAAAATAACAGTTAAGTCACTATTTAGATACGTAAAATGACGTAATTGTCCTTTTCATCAATCAAGTTGTGTTCTTCATCAACCAAGTTGTTCTTCATCAACAAATTGAAGAACCCAGAAATGCTGTTTCTGGGTTCTTCAAGAACATCGAATCGAATTTGATTCGATTCTGATTTTTCAAAATGATTATGTGTTCTTCAATACAACTAAGGGCATAATAGTCATTTCACAACTCAATAATATGTAAAAAAAAAATAATTAACGGTTTACTAACGGAATAACCAATTAATCACATTTTGAAACATGTGTAACCATTCTGCACAACGGTGAAACATGTATATCCAATTAATTAATTTTTTTTTTCTCAAACACTCAACACTAGTTACCTTACGATGTGGAACTGGAAAGTGGAACCCGCGGAATTACAGTCTTGTGTCAATTGCTTCCTGACGGGAAATCTCTGATCTGAGGAGATCGACTGAGTCGTTCCGCAACTCCCATCGTGAGATCCAGAGAGAGCGCAATGGCGGCGGACGGTGTTCCATTAGACGACAAGGCGAAGAGAATGAGAGATCTGCTTTCCAGCTTCTACTCTCCCGATCCTTCCCTCTCCTCTAGCGCCTCTTCGAAATTCGGCTCCCTTGACGCCATCAACTCCTCTTCCTTCGACGCAGATCAGTACATGGACCTTCTGGTATGAATTTTTTCTTGCTCGCTCTGTAATTCCTCGGGCTTGATTTGATCAAGTGATAATGAGAGTATGGTAGCTGGAACATTCACTTCATGGGAATCTCTATTTGTATTGAATTTGTATTTGTCCTCAAAGAAAGCTAAGTTAACTTGCGAGATTAGTTTCTTTCATTTGTTTCCGATTGAGATCAAAGTAGAGGCTTAAAAGTTTACTTGCTTAAGCTAATCTGACGAGCAGATGACTGAAATGTGTAATTCCTTTCCCAAGTTGCAGAAATAATTTTTCTAGCTGTATTAGAGGTTAAATCAGAATTTCAGATCCCTTTTTATTTTTTTGTCAAGCTGGTTCAAGACAATTATAATAATAACTGAACACAAAGATCTTCATTGAAATGCAATCTCCAGTTAGTATTACAGTTTTTAGAATCATGGAACGGTGATGGGCCTTTATTTCAGTTACAGGGTTGAGTTCCGAGAGTGATAGTGTTAGTGGGACATCATTACCATGATCCAGCTGACTGAAGGGTCTGAAGAAAATTCTTGACAAAGAAAGATTAAAATATAAGTACGTACTGTTGATAAGTAACAGACTCTTAATTGAATCCTGTAGGTGCAAAAGTCCAATTTGGAAGGGCTACTGAAGAGGCATGTCGAAATGGCAGCAGAGATTAAGAATCTAGACACTGACCTACAAATGCTAGTGTATGAGAACTATAACAAATTTATCAGTGCAACAGATACAATCAAAAGGTATTAATTCCATTAATGTTAAACTAAGTTGATTATGTTGCATAATTTCCCTTAGAAATTTAGAGAGTTCTGCTAAACTTCTTCTAGATTCTGATTAGATTATTTCATCAGCAGTCATATCAATGTGTAATCTGGTTTACCAGCAAGTTTATCAAATCATATCAGTTTTACGATGGAGATTTAATTTAAGCTAAAGAAAAGTAAATTTCTCTATGCTTTCTATCAGAATGAAGAGTAATATTGTTGGTATGGAAGCTAACATGGAGCAGCTTCTCAACAAGGTACATGCACAATATACTTGAATTTATTGGAATGGTACTTTAGAGAAGCTCATTCACCATGCTTTGTAATTTCAGATAACATCTGTACAATCTAGAAGTGATGGAGTGAATACTTCTCTTTTTGAGAAGAGGGAGCACATAGAGAAACTACACCGTACTCGTAATCTTCTTAGGAAAGTTCAGGTAAGCAGTGGTAGTCTACATCATGTTCATAATCGCTTGTACTGCTATTGCAAGTTTGAATGACTTTTTGGTCCTATTTGAAAATGATCACTGTGATGGTTAACCATTCCCATTCCATACCTCCAGCCTGAGTTCACACTTTGGACTAGGGCTGATCATGGGCGGGCCGGTCCGGTCTCGGTCTTGCCTTCTGGAGGACCGAGACCGACCTCGGCCAAAAAAGCCCGCCCGAGTCGGTCTTGCTTTTATAGAGATAGAAAACCTCCAAAATCCACATTCCTTTCGGTGTGGTATTATGAAAATCTCAAATCCACATACATTCGGTCCGGGCCGGTCCTAAACGGGCGTTCGGGAAAAAAGCCCGAGACCGAACCGACCTTGAAGAAAAAAACCCGCCCGCTCGGTCTCAGTCTTAGTCGGGCCGGTCTTGTCGGGAATTCGGTCCTACAGACCTTTTTGATCACCCCTACTTTGGACCATAAACTATACTTCACTAATTTTTCATCTTTTTGCAGTGGAAACTTTATTCCGCTAGTGGTATATATGTATTGTGTGAGCTATCCTGTTAGGTGAGGTTGAAAGTTGAAACCATAAGAGTTATTTTAAGAGAAATAGAAAAATTTAATTGATAAGATAAATTTGGTCTATTTCTCAAAAGTTATTTCCTTAAGCTAGAATCATTTTGATATCTTGGTAAGTATGTATTAGTTGTTACATATGTACTGAATATGTATATATGTGTGTGTGTGTGTTATTACTTATCTATTATCTCCTGTGAGTAGTATTCAGCAATATATGAGTTAGACAGATTTCATCTTTTGTGGAAAAGAGCAGTTCATATATGATCTACCCGCTAGACTTGGAAAATGTATCAAATCAGAAGCATATGCTGATGCAGTCAAGTTCTATCTTGGAGCTATGCCAATTTTAAAGGTTGTCTGTTGGTCTAAGCCCCTCTGGTACATTCCTTTCAGCTAAATTATAAAATTTCTTTGGGAAATTTGTGAGTTATAAGTTTTACTGTTCTAGTATGATGGGGAGTTTCTGTTATTTTCAATTTTGCTAGGCATATGGAGATTCATCATTCCAAGATTGTAAGCGGGCATCTGAAGAAGCAGTGTCAACAATAATAAAAAATCTGCAGGTATTGCTGTCTCTCATTTTTGGAATATTAGAATGTCATTCATAACATACGAACCAAAATATGCCACCATAAATTCATGGACATGCCATAAATGGACGAATACAGTACCATCACATTCCCCAACATATTTTATTGAAAGTCTGTTTGATGATTGAAGAAACTCCAATGTTATCTAATAATGGGTTGCTGTTTTCAGTGATAGAAAATGTCTTACTTTTATCTTTTTGAAATATTTGCTTTCAGCGAAAGCTATTCTCTGAAACTGAATCCATACAATCACGTGCAGAGGCAGCAGTACTTCTCAAGCAATTAAATTTTCCGGTTTGTGCTGCAATTTCTCTCTAAGGGTTTATCTTGTATGCAAAATTATTTATTGAAGTAAAACAAATCTATTTTGTATCTGTTATTTTCTTTAGTTATCAGTAAGAAGATATACCATAGTGTTTGTATGCCTTCAGTGCCATTCTTTCATAACAATCTACTGTACTAGTTGGAGCTTTCATAAGTAGACAACCAAATCATCTTCATATTTAATTAGTCACTATATAAATCTAGCTAGCTTAAACATCACTGATTAACCAAGTATGGGCAGGTAGACAATTTGAAATTCAGGTTACTGGAAAAGTTAGAGCAATCTGCAGCAGACCTTAGGCTTGATTTTGGAGCATTTGACTTTTCCAACAATCATTATCAGGAAGGCGGCTTTGCTAATGCTCATGAGGTAAACATGATTATATGACGTACACTTCCATCCCCTAGTATGCTTCCTCTCATCATATGCCATGTTGGGCCTTATTATACTCATTTACTTAGGATTGGTCTAGCATGGTTTGATTTCTCCAACATGGGTCTTGGCACCACATATGATAAATGCACCAATGACACCAATATTCACCTTGAATTTTGTTAGGCTTCTGTTCGAGAATTTGCGGAGGCTGTTCGTGTTTATCGGATGATATTTCCCGATTCTGAGAAGCAGCTGATTTCACTATCTTGTGATTTGGTTACCAAGTGAGAAATAGATACCATCAGATTACCAAAGCCACTCTGCTTGTAACGCTGATGATATTTGCATTTTCACACGTTCAATGTTGGGCTTTTGGTCGTGTAGTAACTTTGAAGCTTTGGAGCAATACATGGAGAATCGTATTTCTTCTGCTGATCTTCTAAAATTTTTAGGTAGGTAATGATATATAATGCTACAAATCTCCTGTGTTTTATAGTTTAAGGCTTTAAGTTCTTTTACTCTTAATATGCTTCAACTATTCTAAATGCCTTAACATTATGTAGAATAGCGTTCTTTTGAGTAAAGTCATCTGCTCATGTTGACTGTATTTCATTGGAATGATTTGGTTGTACGTATCAAAATAGTGCAAGAAAATGATTTGCTAAAATCCGTAACTATGTAAATGTAGGAATCATCTGGACAGATGTTCTTCTCATGGATGATGTGTTGCAGGAAGCTACTCTCCCTGATTACACTTTAGAGGTGCCCAACCTTTAGTTTGGAAACTTGCAGTAAAACCTTGCTCAGTGTGTAACTTTAACTTTTAAGTGAGGCACATCTTAATGTTTTTGCTTGCCTGGGGTTTCAGGTTGCTCGGACTGCTGTAAAGAAGTATGTTGCAAGAAAATTTGTGCACCTCAGACAAGATATCTCAGGTTATTTTTGTAGTTCGATTTGATGAGTATATTGCATTTAAGATTCGGCAGCATATAAAATTACATTCTAACACTTAAAATTCACTTGTGAAAAAACTTTCTCGGCGTTCTAGAAGCACTATAATTACAGGCATCTGCTGGTAAACTCACATCGCGTTTAACATGAAACAGAGAAAGTTGAAGTTACTAATTGAGTACCAAGTTTAACTTAACTAACTTAGACTTTGAATTAGCAGACTCTCTGACTGGGGAAAATGAAGGAAAAGAAGAGCAATCCTTGCTGGCTGCTCTGGAAGCTGGGAAGAAAACTGTTCTTCAAGGCAGCATGGATGTCTTGCTGGTAATATGACATCCCTTGTCTATTTCTTGGTGATTTTGAATATGATATACATGGATTTGTTTGTCGTTAGTCGGATAGAAGGTATTCCTTTAATGATCAGAAGATTAAGAAGTAAACAGTTCATTGTTACTTCTCTTGACACTTTTCATACTCCATCTTCACGTCACTGTCCCATTGGCATAAATTGTTAAATTTTGGATTTACTAGTCAAGAACTGTTGTCAAATTATGGATTTACTAGTCATTGACCCGCACATTATGCAAAATTTTACTTAAATGAAAACGTATGTTATGGTAAGTCATTAATCCATATTTCTACGCACAAATTTTATTTAAATTAATAGACGAAAATAATATGTGTCATATTCTTGAATAATTTGTTGCATTAATGTAGGTACATTAGAAATATATGATATCATAGGACATTAGAAAATTCTTCACATATATTTTCACATGAAAAAATAATTCGTAAATCAGAGTAGTGTAAAAAAAGTTACTCTTTGAGTATGATATTCCAAATTAGATAATATAATAGTAAATTAAATATGTTTATAAATATTAAAATATTATTTAATGACATGAAATTTTCTGATGCATTTTAAAAATTCAGAATTGTTTGTTGTGTCACGTGGTGAAATATTAAGTACTCAGGCTTAAAAACTTTAGAATTGATTTTAAATCTTAAAATCACTGATTTTGACATGTGTAATTATCTGATTTAATCAAGCAGAATTAGAATTCTTTAGATTAACTAAACATTATTGTCTACCTTATATGCCTGAAGTTATCTTGATTCTCATCTGTCAATTTATTCATGCCAGGACTTTCGTCTACTAATGGACGACAAGTCAGACCTACTTGTCCGGTTGAAAAACCTCATTATTGATTGGGTCCAAGAAGGTTTTCAGGACTTCCTTAGACAGCTAGACAATGACTTTTTGCTGCTTTCTTCGAGAAAAAGCTTAGCCAATCTGGATCAGAGTCCAAGGGAGGGAATTCATAATGATAAAGTTTTAATGAGCCTGATCTTGGTGCTGTCTCAAATTTCTGTTTTCATTGAACAGAATGCTGTTCCAAGTATTACAGAGGCAAGGAACCTTTGATTGATGCTCCTTATATTTCCAACAACTATCGTCTTCATCTGACCATTTGGCTAGATTGAAATGACTGAATCATGTAGTTCTTTGTTTCCTCGCTTTTCTGTTTCTCAGGAAATTGCTGCTTCTTTTTCTGGTGGAGGTGTGCGAGGATATGAATATGGACCCGCTTTTGTTCCTGGAGAGATCTGCCGCAGATTCCGATCAGCTGCTGAAAAATTTGTGAACCTTGTAAGAATATGTCCTTATCATATCTGCAGATTGCAAACAACATTAAGTATACTCAATAACAAGCTAGATTAATGAGCCTACAGCCGATATGTTGTTATTCTTGAGTTGCAGATCAGACTTACGGTAGGCATAACTTTTTCTGACTAATTTTAGAGACGATAATGATTTGATAGTTTACATCTTATTAGGACAATAAGCTTCAACGGTTGAGAATGGGGATTAGTACACGAGTGATTGAATTAGACCTTCTGTTAAATTCGTACAACTTATCCTTTCTCGAGCAATGTTATATATGTTTTTTTTTTCCAGTACATAAAAATGAGAACACAGAGGATCTCCATTATCCTGAGGAAGAGATTAACGACACCAAATTGGGTCAAGGTCAGTTCTGGTTTGATTTACGTGGACAGTCATTATGATCATCGTAAGTTATGTGATAAAATACTAACACTGGTTCGTGCTACCCTTTTGACAGCATAAAGAGCCTAGAGATGTCCATATGTTTGTTGATTTGTTACTTCAAGAGGTCAGTCCCCCCTATTTGAATAGAGTTTTTCACAAAAAATAATCCATGTAATTTTTTATCATTGTATTTTATTTATCATTCTTTTTCTTGCATATTGCTGTTAAAAATTGGAAGCAGTAATATCTGTAATTGCCATTTCAATGGATCCTTCTGTTGTAAACAGTTAGCAGCAATTGGTTCTGAAGTGAAGCAAGTTTTACCACAAGGGATGCGAAAGCACCGTCGCTCGGAGAGCAACGGTAGCACCAACTCCTCACGCAGTAACCAACTCAGAGATGATAAGTTGACTCGGTCAAACACCCACAGAGGCAGGAGTCAGCTTCTTGAAACACATCTTGCGAAACTGTTCAAGCAGAAAGTTGAAATCTTCACAAAAATCGAATTTACACAGGAATCAGTGGTATCAACAGTCGTGAAGTTCTCTCTTAAAAGCCTACAAGAGTTTGTGCGGCTTCAAACATTCAACAGAAGTGGTTTCCAGCAAATTCAGCTAGACATTCAGTTCTTAAGGGCACCATTGAAAGATGTTGCTGAGGATGAAGCGACTCTAGACTTTTTGCTCGATGAGGTAAAATATTACCAAATTTTCCCTTGATTTTCTTGCATTAGACTAGTTGCTCGATGATACGAAAAATTCGTTGGGTTGTTGTTGAGCAGGTGATTGTGGCAGCATCAGAGCGATGCCTTGATCCGATCCCACTGGAGCCGCCTATCTTGGACAAATTAATACAAGCAAAGCTGGCAAAAGGCTAGAAATAAACTACAGTCAGTCTCACTCACGATTCTTCTTCTTAATCAGGACAGGGTAACATATATTGGAGCAATCTTCTGCTTCGTTTTATCGAGTAGATGTTGAGAACCGAGTTCTATTGAGGTTTCTAATTGCTATTGTAATATCTGTGTCTTCTCTATTGATCTTGAGCAATTAAACTGTTGAACTTCGTTCGGCTTTACTATAATCCTTTTTACCATGTGCACAAATCTCGTGTCATTTCAGAGTCGTTTGGTTGGTAAGAGTAAGACGGTTATTTGAGTACGGGATGTTTCGAATCCTGTTGAATAGTAGTAAAATAGTCTCTTATTAACTGATGAAGGACAGTAATATCGTATTGTTTTAAGATAACTTCTGTTGCCTAATAAAGAGTGATTCCCATGAATAAGCAGTAAGTGAAGGGTGACAATCGTTTCGTGTCAATAAACGTGTCGTGTCTAAATGAATAAGTTTTAAAACGTGTCTCTAAATGTCAGACACGTACACGACACATTTATTAAACGTTACACGACACAATAACACGACAAGACATGATAACACGGCAGACAAGAAACAACATGTTAAAACATGACACGATAGACACGACACGATAAAACACGTTTACTTGGTTAGTGAAAATTATACACGATTATACACGGTTAGACACGACACGATTAGACACGTTTAGACACGATTAATTAATCATGTTTAAACGTGTGCTTGTAGTGTTTTAGCAGGTTAGATGTGTTTAGACACAATTATTAATCGTGTCTAAACATATAACAGTTGTTTAGACACGCTTAGTAATCATATCGTGTTATTATCGTGTAAATTGCAGATAGTTACATATCGTTTTATCGTGTCGTATCTGAAATTGTCACTCCTATTTAAATTAACAAGGGTGAGCTCCGGTCTGGTTGACTAACCAAGTCTTTGTCATGGCGAGCCGTTTTCCATAGGTGGGTAGATGGGCCGAAACCTTTTTTATTTTAAAAAAATATATATACAAATGGATACCCCTTCTGTCTGAATGAACTACAGAGCCGACTGCCGAGGTCCCACTCAACCCGCTTACCTCTCTTTATCGGGTCAGTGCATCATTCTTTTTAGCAAACCCCACGGAACGGATCAACCCGGGAAGTATATAAACCCTAGAGCAGAGCAATACTACCTACCCGCCTACCGTTTCTTAACTGTCTTTCTACCTCAAGTTCCAGGAGAACCCTAAAACCACGGCTTCTCTCGACGTGTTTGCTCCAGTCGTCGACGATGGCCGGAGGTAAGATAAAGAAGGAGAAGGCGAAGAAGCCGTCGGCAGTTCCCTACCAGGGTGGTATATCCTTCCATAAATCAAAGGGTCAGCACATACTGAAAAATCCTCTACTTGTCGACACAATCGTCCAGAAATCTGGTATCAAAAGCACAGATGTCATCCTGGAAATCGGTCCAGGTACCGGTAATCTTACCAAGAAGCTTCTTGATGCCGGGAAGTCTGTTATTGCGGTGGAATTGGATCCTCGGATGGTTCTTGAGCTCCAGCGTCGATTTCAGGGATCTCCTTACTCGAATCGCTTGAAGGTACGTTTAATCAGTAACTTTCCTTGACAAATTTGCTTATTTCCTTTCATTTTCTGCAAGTCCAACTGTTGGATGCTCAATTGGATTTGGAGCTGATAAGCCGAAATTTTCAAGAATTTAGTAATGTTGAGGATTGAGAATGTTGATTACACTTGGATAAGTTTACGCAGTTGTGTAATTTCCAGCATGTAGCTAGCAATTGAAAAGGAGTGATCTTGTCTCCACAAGACGATACAGTTCATTCGTGGATGTGTTGCAGCATTCATTTATACAGTAGAGCTTCCTTCACTTGCTTTGATCGTTGCTTGTTAAATATGCAGCACTATATGTTACTACCAAACAATTAAAGCAAATTGACTGAAGAGATGTAGACAAAATTCTTCAAAAGTTCAATATACCGAAGCACCAGAAGGGGAGTAGAATCCAAGCCTTACTGTTGGTTTTCATCTTCAGTGATAATGGAATTATGTATTTCACAGAAGATGATGCTTTTTGAAATGCAATTATCTCCATTAATTGACAAGCTATTTGATGTTTGGATATTCTTCGAAACCCATTAGCATCTTTTTGTTATTTTTTCTATTCTTCTGATCCGATGATTCTCGTTAACTAATTTTTCTAACTGATGCGAATTTTGAAATATTTTATAGGTCATCCAAGGCGATGTGCTAAAGACTGAACTTCCCTACTTCGACATATGCGTGGCAAATATCCCATACCAAATTTCCTCTCCCCTTACATTTAAGTTATTGAATCACCAGCCTACCTTCAGATGTGCAGTGATTATGTTCCAAAGGGAATTTGCAATGAGACTTGTTGCTCAGCCCGGAGACACTCTGTACTGCCGCCTCTCAGCAAACACACAACTCCGTTCCCGAGTCTCACACCTTCTCAAGGTTGGCAAGAACAACTTCCGCCCTCCTCCAAAGGTGGATTCCTCTGTGGTCAGGATTGAGCCCAGAAAACCTGCACCAGATCCAAATCTTGTCCGACAATTTGATGGGTTGATGCGTGTCTGCTTCAACCGTAAGAACAAAACTCTAGGTTCGATTTTCAGACAAAAGTCAGTTCTTTCCATGATTGAGAAGAACTACAAGACCCTGCAAGCATTGCAAGAAGGTGGTTCCATGGAGAACCCGGCAACAATGATTGAAAGTTTAGATTTTGGGGATGCAGAAGAGGAGAAGATGGAAGTGGATGACGTCGGCGAAGATGAGATGGAGCTTGAAGACAGTAATGGCGCTGAGAGGTCAGAGTTCAAAGTGAAGATTGTGAATGTGTTGAAGGAGGGTGATTTCGAAGATAAGAGATCCTCCAAGCTCACGCAACAGGAGTTCTTGTATTTGTTATCTTTGTTCAACAAGGCTGGTATTTACTTCTCCTAATTCTCTCTAACATGCAGTTGAAGGTTGGATTTTTGACAGTTTGTAGTGTGTTCTTTATCCAAACTATGAAGAGGAAATTTTGAATCAATTACATGTGTCAACGTGCGTCCTCCCCACTAAACCCGAAAATGCACTATTTATAATTGTTTAACTACATACATAATTACATTGATGCTCTAAAAGACTAAAACCAATTAATGATATATCTCAGTTTCGGCATCCGTTTGCTGCTTTCCTGACATAACTCTCAAATAAAATTTGCAGAAAAAACTCAACTAACACTATTATCTTAACAATAAAAGTCTCGTTCTATACAAAAAAAATACACGGATGCAACGTCTTATAGATTTTTGTATAGAATTTTGTTCGGCTACTGGGCCCAATGGATCCACTGGGCCTAAAATAGATTGTCTTGTTCGTCCACTACGCCCTTTGCAAGGGATCCAGTGGGCCTAAAACAGATTGTATTGTTCGTCTTCTAGGCCCATTACAGTGGATACAATGGGCCTAAAACATATTATCGTGTTCGTCCACTAGGCCCATTGCAATGGATCCAATGGGCCTAAAACAGATTATCTTGTTCGTCCACTAGGCCCATTGCAATGAATCCCGTGGGCCTGAAACAGATTGTATTGTTTCACTAGGCCCATTACAATTGATCCAATGGTCCTAAAACAGATTGATTTATGTCACCAACTGCAGTACAGTTTAGCTGAAAGAGGCATATTCTATTTTCTACGCAGGATATATTCAATGGTTAATTAATTGAAACGTTACACATGTTTGATCAATGTGATTAATTGGTTACACATGCTTTTTTGCGTGACTGAAACGATACACATGTTCCAGCATGTGACTGATTGGTTACTCCGTCACTCAACCGTTAAAATTTTCTGTCTAATGCTCATGTGCAGGTCACGTGACCCTTCTGAAATGACGGTGCTGCCATTTCGTCTCTTCCACTTTCTTATCATCTTCAAGCTCGGATACTCCCACGTCTACCTCCCATTGAGGATCCATGCTCACTTCCTCAAACAAGGCATCTCAGGGCCAGGATTCCACCCCGTGTTCGGAAACATCCTCGAGATTGGGCGTCTGTACACCGAAGCTCAGGCGAAGCCGATGCCATCGAAGGCCTTGAAGGCGAAAAGTGGGAGGGGCATCGAATGATAGCAAACCAGACTTTTAAGTTGGAGAGGATCAAGGTCTTATCTTCTTTCTCCTTCAAACTATGTCGTTCGTTTTGAAATAAATTACTAATTTT
This sequence comes from Chamaenerion angustifolium, assembly GCA_946814005.1. Lineage (NCBI taxonomy): Eukaryota > Viridiplantae > Streptophyta > Magnoliopsida > Myrtales > Onagraceae > Chamaenerion > Chamaenerion angustifolium. Next base: position 32,670,841 of record OX328275.1, read on the forward strand.
TCAATCACAATAGAACTGGGTGCTAGAGATATTCTCGATTACCACAAAGATGCTCGATAAATGCTCGATTACCATACTTATAACAACTTATGGCTTTGTGGATGTTCAATTGGATTCTGAGTTGTCCTCGATGAAAAAAGTGTCAGGTTCATATCATTTTTTCATCCCTCATGTATTTTTCTTTCCTTGTTACCATTTAATCACATTTTAAGAAAACATATGTAACCATTTAATCATATTACAAGAAAACATACGTAACTATTTAATCACATTCTAGGATAACATATGTAACCATTTAATCACATTACAAGGAACATACGTAACAATTTAATCACATTCTAGGATTACAGCTTAGTTTCTTGTGTTTTTACTGTCAGGTTGTGAAACCCAGAATCTGAAGAACTGAAACACATGATCTGAAAAATATCAGAACTGAAACTCATTTCAACAAAATATTCAACAACAAATTCAGTTAACACAAATCGAAGTTCCAACAAATTCAGTTAACACAAAATGTAGTTAGCGTAGCAATGACATCAGCTTGTTTCTCTTCTAATTGCTTTGCCCAAGTTCGGTTGCCTACTCAGTATAGTTCCACCAGTTCTCTGCTCAGATTTGGTTTTGATTGGGTGGCGGTGTCTGGCCGTGAACAGAGCTTGTTCATGAGGATTGGGAAGCCTGCTCTATTTACACGAAGAAGTTCCTGAAAGGATTATTCATAGAGACATCAGAGCAAGCAACATACTGCTTGATGAACATTTAAATGCAAAAAACATACTGAGTGTGTAGACGATTTTTTTTAACAAAATCAGCCCATAATTTCATTATGCAATTTGGTAACCATCCCCTCTTCAGATTTTCCATAGTTTCACACAAATACCACCTAATTTATCCATTAATTTTGTTCTTCTCATACATGGAAGCTTTATCAAGAAGGCAATGCATTAGAAATAGTATATCATTTGCATTCAACTAGGACTCCTTTGTTGCAAGAAGAGAAAGAAGAAACCCATACCAGATTCTGGCGGTGTTTTAGTTTTTCAGGAATCAACACTACTCTTTTTTAACCTCAGTAATAATGCTCAATTTTAACGTATTAATCACATTTTAAGAAAACATACGTAATCATTTAATCACATTACAAGGAACATACGTAACCATTTAATCACATTATAAGGAACATACATAACCATTTAATCACATTCTAGGATAACATATGTAACCATTTAATCAAATTTTACGTTAAAATGAATTCTTTAATTTAGATACTATGTAATGAAACCAAGGATATGCATAACTAAAATTCAGAATCTGAAGAACTTAAACTCATTTCAACAAAATATCCAACAACAAATCCAAATTCAAGAACAAATACATCAAAACATCTTCTTCTCATCGAAATCCCTGATTCAGTGCATCTCTTCCACTCCCACCTCAGTCTGTTTTCCAATTTTGAGATCTCCCTTATTAGGGTTCTTACTAAAATTAGAGTTTTTCACAATCGAAGGAAAAATTGGGACGAAATACTACAAATGCTTGTAATTACCTCAAAATTGAAGCAACCATGGAATCATGGAACCTCCATACTCACGACCCAATGTCTCTGAATGACCAAATTAAAGTCACGGGGCCGATCGGTTCATGAAGGAAGGATCTAAGGAACTTTGTTCATCTAGAGGATGAAGAAGGGTCTTCATCGTCTTCTTCCTTTTGTCTGTACTTAATTAATGAAGGTAAGAGTAATTTGGTCATTTGATGTATCCAAATAGTGATTTAACGGTAATTTTTAACGATGAACAGTAAAAACGACTAATTAATCACATGATGAAACATGTGTAACCTTCCTGCACAAGTTATAACCTATTAGTCACTTGCGCAACACATGTATAACGTTTCAGTTAATTAACCCTATAGTTAATTAACCCTATATTCAACTGTGATTCAGCTAAGAAAAATCGCTAGTTATGTAATATAAAATATATAATTGTAAAAAAAAAAAAATCAAGTATGATTCTTCTGAGAACTCTGAATGAGCACTGCTTCTCAGTTAGGTAACAGTTGGTGTTATGTCAACTTTAATTGTGTTGTTTCCATAGTTATCAGAACCGGACCGGACATCGAACCGGCGAGGGGGCCGGTTCACGGTTCGACCGGTCCAACCCGGTCCAACCCGGTTCGGTGTGCGGTTCACTGTTCACAATGGGTAAAAAATTTGAAAACTTAAAATACATACATAGTCTCAAACACAAACATAATTACCTCAAACTAAATGATCTCACACACACACAAACTACCTAGTTTCAATATCAAACACACATTACTCTCAATTCTCAAACACAATACACAATAGTAGTGAACCGGTCTAACCAATTGGGTTAAACCGATTGGTTTGTGCATAACCAAAAACCGGAAACCCAAAAAAAAAAACAGCCGAAAAAAAAAAGAAAACCGGGGAAAAAATCAACTAAAAAGTGAACCGGAAACCGGCCGGTTTTTGGAAAACCGGACGGTTATCTAAAAATCGCCCGGTTCGATCCGGTTCAAATACTGTTCATTTGCAGAACGGTCTTTTAACTGAACCAAACCGGAGAGGGATCCGGTTCCCGGTCGGACCCGGTCCGACCGCCGGTCCGGTCCGATTCTGATAACTATGGTTGTTTCACTCTCTTATGTTTTAGCATATAAATAAATAAGTTTTAAAACATATTTAAAACACAAAATACAAATACGATACGATTAATAAATAGAATATATGTAATACGCATGATAGCATAATTAATTTGTTGAATAGTTTTTTACATATGTATATAACACAATAACAAATTTACAAAATTCATAATTTAATGTTACAATGAAGTTTTAAAACCCATAAGTAAATAACAAATTTAAATATTAGACATATATAATAAATATTGCTTAATTGTGTGTATATTTGTATATTATACTGATCAAATTTAATTAATTTAAATAACTCGAATGAAATGATAGTGAATATACTGTAATATAACAATTGATTTAAAATACTATCAATTTAGTTAATCTATTATATAAATCGACTTCTAATCATATAAATTAACTTTTAATCAAGCTTTATATTTATTCATTGTCTTATAGAATATTTTATTGATATTTATACTACTTTTAATTTTGGTTGAAAAAAGAATTTTATATTGGTTAAGATGATATTTTTCAATATTATTTTTGAAGAGCTCTTTAAGGAATGCACTTGGCTTGGCTGAAGTTAATTATTTTTTCAAATAGTATTTTTATATATTAAATGGTTTAAAGTTAAACTTTGAAGAAAATAAAATGTCTTCCGCACCTCTTCCAATTCTCTTTCCCCTCTAGTCAGTAGTCACCACTAGGGTTTCTAAAACTCCAGCAGGAACAATCAATTGCATGCGCCAAAGGATCACCTACAATTCCGATCGTTAGGTTCCGGAGGTTTTCTCCTGTTAGGTTTCCTAGAATTTATGGGATCTGAGAGGAAGAGAAAGGTGAGTCTTTTTGACGTGGTGGACGAGGCCTCTGTCGCGGCCAAGTTGGGCAAAACGAACGGAGCCATGAGTGCAGGAAACGGAAAGGCTGTTACCAGTGGAATTAATAGATGGAACGGGAAGCCGTACTCGCAGAGATACTATGACATATTCGAGAAGCGTAAGACTTTACCGGTCTGGCTGCAGAAAGAAGAATTCTTGCATGCCTTGAGGGAGAACCAGACTCTGATCCTGGTCGGAGAGACTGGAAGTGGTAAAACTACACAGGTTGGTGACTGCTTTTGCTGTTGAAAATTTGAAATTTCTATGACTGGCCACATATTTGGTTTATTTCAATGAATTGTTTGGCGGTTGCGTTCCGATGAAGGGAGTTTGATTCAAATACAAGCTCAGGGTGCCTCGAATTAGAGGGCTGCCCAACTTTCATAGTCATGTCTTCTCGTTTTTGCAGCTAGTTATTATTGCTGCCTTCAGTATTTAATCTGATAATGTTACTACTTACTATCCCCAAGCTTTGATGATGATAGGTTTGCGTGCCTAGAATGAGGCAATGATCCTGAGTGAATTGCGATGGATTACTTAACCGCATGTGTTATTCAATGCACAGATTCCACAGTTTGTTTTAGAAGCTGTTGAGTTAGAAACACCAGATAAGCGGAGAAAGATGATGGTGGCATGCACACAGCCTCGTAGAGTGGCTGCAATGTCTGTTTCTCGTCGTGTTGCAGAGGAGATGGATGTGACTATTGGGGAGGAAGTTGGTTACAGCATTCGTTTTGAGGACTGTTCTAGTGCACGGACAGTTTTGAAGTAATAGAATAATACCATGGCGGTGCTCCTTCCTTATGTCTTCTGCTTTCCATGTGTTCACAACCACTATATCACTAATTCTGTTGCTTTCTGCGTTCAGGTATCTGACAGATGGTATGCTTTTACGAGAGGCCATGACAGATCCCCTCCTGGAACGGTATAAAGTAATAATTCTTGATGAGGCTCATGAAAGAACACTGGCTACAGATGTTTTATTTGGACTCCTGAAAGAGGTTCTGGTGAACCGAAAGGATCTGAAGCTTGTTGTCATGAGTGCCACTCTTGAAGCAGAGAAGTTCCAAGGTTACTTCAGCAGTGCACCACTCATGAAAGTTCCTGGTAGGCTTCACCCAGTGGAGGTTTTCTACACTCAGGAACCTGAGAGGGACTATCTTGAAGCATCAATTCGTACAATTGTGCAGATACATATGTGTGAGCCTCAAGGCGATATACTTGTTTTCCTTACTGGCGAGGAGGAAATAGAAGATGCTTGTCGGAAATTGACAAAAGAAATTGGAAACATGGGAGATCAAGTGGGCCCAGTTAAGATTGTACCTTTGTACTCAACTCTACCTCCAGCACAACAGCAGAAAATATTTGATCCTGCACCACCTCCATTGACTGAAGGTGGTCCCGCTGGACGAAAAATTGTTGTGGCAACAAATATTGCTGAAACATCTCTTACAATAGATGGCATTGTATACGTTATTGATCCTGGATTTTCAAAGCAAAAGGTTTACAATCCTCGAGTGCGTGTCGAGTCTTTGTTGGTATCTCCTATTTCAAAGGCAAGTGCACACCAAAGAGCGGGTCGTGCTGGAAGAACTCAGCCAGGGAAGTGTTTTAGGCTTTACACTGAAAGGAGTTTCAACAATGACCTTCAGCCTCAAACTTATCCAGAGATATTGCGATCAAACCTTGCTAATACAGTTCTTACCTTAAAGAAGCTTGGTATTGACGACCTTGTGCATTTTGATTTCATGGACCCTCCTGCCCCTGAAACGCTGATGCGTGCATTGGAAGTTTTAAATTACTTGGGAGCATTAGATGAAGAAGGGAATATGACCAAGCTAGGAGAGATGATGAGTGAATTTCCTTTGGACCCTCAGATGTCGAAGATGCTGGTGGTTAGTCCAGAGTTCAACTGCTCTAATGAGATCTTGTCAATATCAGCAATGCTTTCAGGTAACTCTTGATATATTAATCATAAGCAGTGTCTTTGTGCCAAAATGAGTATCCATGCATCATATTGTTAGTTTGATTTCACTTTCCTTTGAGATATAAATACTGAATTTTAACGTAATCCCTATTTGAAATTGAAACCAAAATATTGAACATTCAAGCACTGCATGTGGATGGAGGGACTCACCTTCTTTTCCATATAAATTATATAAAATAAAGGGTATAATTTTCATTGGTCCATGCATTTAGATTAAAATTTGTACGATAGGTTTGTCATCAGCAACTGTTAATGTCATTGTACAATAATATGCCCTCATGTGGCATTCACCATAAGGGTTCTAAGTAAGTGCCTGATGCTGATAGTTGCAGTTTTCTCAGTATTATCTCATTAAGCAAATGGTATCGTCTTCCTCTTCCCCTATGCATCGCTGACCAACCGTGGGCCTGTCCTGTGATACCCAAATTGTTTCTCTTTAGTACCAAATTGCTTTGTCCGGCCTAGGGAGGCCCAAAAGGCTGCAGATGAAGCTAAAGCTAGGTTTGGACATGTTGATGGGGATCATCTCACACTCTTGAATGTGTATCATGCCTACAAACAGAACGGTAAGGCTTTTTAACCTCTTTCTTTTTCTTGAACCATATTCTTGGTGCTTCTGGAATTCTGATGTATTCAAACTTTTAATAATTGGGTTTTAGATGAAGATCCTTCATGGTGCTACGAGAATTTTGTAAACCACAGGGCAATGAAGTCGGCTGATAATGTGAGGCAACAGCTGGTCCGCATCATGGCCAGATTTAGTCTCAAGATGTGCAGTACGGATTTCAACAGCCGAGATTACTATGTCAACATTCGGAAGGCTATGCTCTCAGGGTACTTCATGCAGGTTGCTCATCTTGAAAAGACGGGACAGTACCTGACAGTGAAAGACAATCAGGTATGCTAATCAGCATTGTTTCTTGTATAATCGTACATATGTGTAATCTCATCCACCCTATGTTAAGTTACAACAATTAGGGCTGATCATGGGCGGGCCGGTCCTGAAGACAAGATCGAGTTTTCGGTCTTGCCTTCAGGAGGACCGAGACTGAGACCGACCTCGGCCAAAAAAGTCCGTCCGAGTCGGTATTTTTGACTCGGGCCGGTCTCGGTCCTGGACCGAATCTGCAATAAAAAAAAAACTATGAGCTCACGGTATTCTTTAATTAAAGGCGAAAGAATAGTTCGCTCTGAGCTCACCGCATGACTGCATGGTTTGTAAATTTATCAGGATGCAACTTTTATAGAGATAGCAAACTTCCCAAATTCACATTCTTTCGTTGTGGTATTATGAAAATCTCAAATCCACATTTCTTCGGTCCGGGCCGATCCTAAACGGGCTTTCGGGAATAAAGCCCGAGATCGACCTTGAAGAAGAAAAAAACGCCCGCTCAATCTCGGTTCTAGTCGGACCGGTCTTGTCGGGAATTCGGTCCAACATCACCACTAACAACATTTGACCTTAGATTACGTTCATTGTTTCATGTGTTTGTGGTTTGATAAAGACGGTCGTCAGTTCTGATTCATTATAACTAACAAAACACTTGATTTTCTCTCCTAGGCTGTGCACTTGCATCCTTCAACATGCATGGATCACAAGCCTGAATGGGTCATTTACAATGAGTACGTTTTAACAACCCGAAATTTCATCAGGACAGTTACTGATGTCCGTGGTGAATGGTAATCTCCCCCTCAAGTCAGATTTTCAACTTTGTGTAAGCGTATTGTATGGTCCTGATTCATGATATAACTGTCTTGTGTCAATATTTGGCAGGTTGATTGATATAGCGCCACACTATTACGAGTTATCGAACTTCCCCAACTGTGAGGCGAAGCACGTTCTTGCAAGGCTTTACAAGAAGCGTGAAAGAGAAAAGGAGGATAGCAAGAACCGAAGATAAAGGTTCACTCCCTTGGCCAGAATCACTACATTCTCTTTTCGGGGCAGATCACATGTGGAGGAGGATGAAAAAGATGTCTCAAACTCAATCCAGAGAAAGAAGAGTCTGATCCGACCTCAGATGAAGAAAAAGCTTGAATAAGTTTGCCCCATGTTATCTACTGAGGAAGCAGCTGCTGTTCAGGCAAAAGTAATTTTCAAAGTTTTTTTTACTGCTAGTTGCATGAAGTAGTGGGAGATTAGACAGCAACTTGTTTGCCAAATCAGCTCAGCTTTCTGATGTTTTTTCTTCTTCTCATTTTAGAAATCTCTGTGAATGAATTGTTGTTATGTAACACAGATTTCTAATACAATATAAAGTCATGTTCTGTGCAAAAGGACCGACCTATTGATGAATAATGTTGCACAATCCTAGTACGTTTCTAAGATCTTTGTCATGTCAAAGGTTGTTCTCAACCCAACTACCTGCCTTCTGCTTCCTAACACGCCTCTCTTGAATCCTTCTCTTCAACTTAATAACCTCACTCCATGACCCCGTCTCAGTATATACTTTCATAAACATGGAACACACAGCAACGTGATCTTTCCTCACCCGTCTGATCCCTTCCACGGCAAACTCAACCATCTCCAGGTTCGAATGCATCGCACAAGCACCAAGAAACGCCCCCCACACAACCTCATCAGGTTCGATCTTCATCTCCTTGATAACCTTCTCAGCCTTCTCAAGCTGCCCAGCCTTCCCGTAAAGATCAACCATGCATGCGAAATGCTCCAACTCCGCATTGATCCCATACTTAGTGTTCATCTCCTTGAAGATCTCTTCACCCCGTTCGACCAATCCACCTTGTCCACATGCGTATAGAACATTCACAAATGTTACTTCGTCGGGACGAACATGTTCCTTAATCATGTCATTGAACATCTCAAGCGCTCTTGTCCCCAACCCGTGCCGGGCAACTCCCCCGATGATGGAATTCCACGATACCGTGTTCTTATCCTTCATGTTTTGGAAAATAGACAGGGCTGCGTTGATGTTGCCAGATTTCGCATACATGTCCATAAGGGCGGTCAACATTACGACGCTGTCGGGGGAACCGAATTTCACAACCCGAGTGTGGACTTGCATCCCTAGAAGAAGAGATGAAGTCGAAGAACACGCACTCAAGATGCAAGAATAGGTGAAGTGGTTGGGTTTTGCACCTGAATTTACCATCTTGATGAAGAGAAGCAATGCAGCATCGTACTTTTCGTTCTTCATGTACCCGTTGATCATCGCCGTCCATGAATACACGTTTCGGACAGTGTGACTCATTGTGTCGAACATCAATCGAGCTTTGTCAACCATGTTCATGTTCATGTAGCCATGAAGGAGAGCAGTCCATGAAATGCTGTTCTTCAATGGCATTAGTAAGAAAATCCTCTCAGCTTCCTCCACGTACCCGAGTTCGATATACCCCGAAAGCAGCGAATTCCAGGACGAGATATCTTTGAAGGGGAGATCATCGAACGATCTTTGAAGTGCCTCAAGATCTCTAATATTTGCATAACCCTTCACCAACGCTGATCCGACAAACACACTTGTTCCTAATCCCAATCGCAACAAACAAGCATGAATTTGGGGTATCAACAATTTAAACTTTGAATCGAGGAACGCTCCGATCGTGGTTGACATTGTGTACTCGTTGGGTACGAGACCCACCCTTCCAATTTCTAGGAAAGATCGAAATACCTGAAGAGGATCATTAGCCTTGTAATAACCCGACAACAGAGTGTTCCAGGAGGTGATGTCTCTAAGTGGCATTTCGTCGAACAGATGTCGTGCTTGACGAATCTGGAGGCTCTGGACGTAACCGTCCACCATCATGTTCCATGAAATGATGTCACGAAACGATGGGTTCTGATCGAAGAGCTTGCGGGCTTCCGACAAGCGGTGGTTTTGGAGGCATTCTCTTATCAAGGAGTTGAGGTTGGCGGATTCGAGAGAGCGAAAGAGGTGCGAAACGTTATAACTGGAAAAGATTTGTCTACTACTGAGCATCTGCGAGCCAACAACATGGAAAAAGGAAATTATCCAGTAACCGATAAATGCTGCTTCTGTAATGACAAACTTGGCAATGGCGACTTTCTCTTCTTCGCATCAAAGCGATGAAGAAGAACAAGTGAACAATGTATTATGTTAGATATAATTTTCATTTCTCCAGCTTGTCTATTGAGCGTTTGTAGTCCAACGGTTAGGATAATTGCCTTCCAAGCAATAGACCCGGGTTCGACTCCCGGCAAACGCAGTATACTTTTTTTTCTTATTTTTATCTTTAAGAAAGTTTCTTGTGAGATTCTTCTGCCCAAGTTTAAGAAGAAGAGAACAAAATACAGAGACCTATCTACTTAATTATAAGACTTGATCGTTTACCAGAGAAATGGAAATGATTAGACCTTAATTAATAATTAGCAACTTGATTAACATGATAAGTTAAGATATATGTAAACTTCTGGAGTCATGCATTAGCAGCATTATTGCTACTTTATGTCAGAACGTTCTATTCCATTTCGTCTCTATGTATATGTCCATGTATACATTACACGCATATCTTTATAGTATTATCTTTTAGCATATATATATATGTATGTATATGATATGGTCAGCCATACCCAGAAGTCATTTTTTGCCTGCTATATATATATATATGTCTTGGTCAGCTGCATTTTCAACGTGGTTTTCTTCTCCACTTCAAGAACTATCTGTTAGGATCAAACAACACTCAATAATGAAGAACACACCTAGGATTGAGGAAGAACACTTAGGATTTTTAGAGAGGAAAGGAAGGGGAAGCCAAAACAGATTTCTTGTGGTAACACTCAAGTGAGCAACCTCCACACGGTTTATCAAGATATTATTGATGACGGTTACTGTTACAAAATACGTATACATGGAGAAATACAGTACAATACAGTATAGTCTATTGGTTGAACCGCAAGAAGCGTACATTAATACATAATCGACCATTACATATCAATCAGACTACAATACCTAACACTATCCATGTATCTGTTGTTTGCAATTCTATCTGTAGTAGTGTCGTGTACTGGTATGTGGGACATACAGGTGATTGGGTTTTATTGCAATATAGAAGTTGATATAGCAGACACTCTTCTAGAGCATACACAAGATGGAGAGACTACCATCACATGATATAATTGTGTTCATCTATGTTATATATATATATATATATTGATCATTAATGCATATAATATTGCTCCATGACTTTGTAGCTGATGAAGTAACTATAATTGTTATGAGGAATTGTTGGTTCTGAAACTCCCAGGTGATGACTTGACAGTGAATTGAATGCGAAAGGATTGGTGAACACGCGCTTTCGCCTGAGCTCCGGTGAACCTGCAAGAAGGGGTGCCTCCGGGTCCCACTCCGATGCTTAAATGAGTATAATGTGTGTATGAACTCAAAACGTCATGAACGTATTGAAAAACAAAAGTATTTATAGAGTGAGGATATCAAACTGTTATATGCAACTCAATATCTTGGTGAATATTGTGTCGGTAAATTTAAAGATTAGGACATCATATATTACGGTTATGACGTAATATTGCAGTTACCTTATGTAATCTTTATAGAATATGTGCCCGATATATGTGGGATAGCGTGGCCATATATTTGATGTCGGTTTGTGGGACCAGAGTTGAGAGGTTTGACTCTCTTGGCGAGCAGTAGAAGGCTTTGGCATTGGTCGATGACGACCTGAGATAGAGCTTTGGCGTCCACTTTAGTTTGAGTTTGATACTTGACCGTTCTATGAGAGTCACATTACTCTTACTGTGGGTCAACCCGGTTCTGAATGATATGAATTTTCCCCCTGCAAAGTTATTGGGTCTCTGAGGCATTTCCCTTATTAGACCGTCACTATCAATACCCAACAGATATTATTGGTTGGCCATATAATAATTTTTACATGGTGTCAATGGTTTCGGCTATGCAGTGTTTGCTTCCACTGAAGAAACTCAAAAAAAAATCTATTTTTACATGGTGTATATGGTGACTTAATATACCACATGATCTTAATTTGTATACCACGCCATGCATATAATCTTATTCAACAAACATGGTATATATATAGCTAAAACTTTGCATCAATTCAACACCCATTTGTTCTACGTACAAAGAATAGCTAGAGGAATGTGACCAAGTTGGCTGACACATAATCTCTTAAAATCTACATTGATATTTCAGAAAATCGATTCTTTCTATTAGGGTTTTATGATTTTCAAAGCATGCATGGACATGCAATAACGCCTCACAAACCGTCATCAGAAAGCTGTTCCTGCAAGAATCTCATGTTATCTTCACTCCACCAATCATCCATGGTCATCAACAAGTTATCTCGACCAGCACCAACACCTCTTAGCCATGTATTACAGTCTTCATATTCTGGAAACCACTGGTTATATCCTTCAGATATGTCAGAAACTAGGGTTACATGGCTGAGGGAAGAGTTATCAGATGTAGAGGAAGACATCTCCGGTATGAAGCTGGAGGAATCAGAAGCATCGAACAAAGGTTGACTCATCCGAACCCCTTGCTTATATGTTGGGTTAGCCACCAAGTTAGGGTTCGGTGATGAGCTCTGGACATATACCTCAAATAGGTCGGAAATGAGACTCAGAGAGGAGTTGTCAGAGTTTGAAACCGACATATCTGGCAAGAATAAGCTCGAGGAGTTAGCAACATCGAACCCATGATGTTGGCTCATCTGAACAACTGTTGGAACAGCCATGGTTATAGGTTCATGGTAGATAGTTGACAGAGGTCTTGTTTGGACCGACCTTATCTGCTCCCTAAGCCGAGGCATCCACACGTATTTCATTGCATCTTGGAATTTCTTGCTGTTCACGTCACATTTGAGGAGCTTTGCGTTCTTCTGAACTCTTGTTCTCCAGTAGTTCTTTATCTCGTTATCAGTCCTTCCAGACAAGTACAGCGCGATTTTTGACCACTTGTTTCCCCAACGCGAATGGAGTTCGAGAATGAGGAGCTGTTCTTGAGGGGTCATGTCTCCTCGCCGAAGGTCAGGTCTCAGGTAGTTCAACCATCTCAGTCTGCAGCTTTTTCCAGTTCGCTTCAGTCCTGCATTAGTAAACAAGAAAACATTCAGAAAATCATTATTTTTTTTAAAAAACAATATTTTTGTAAGGTTAATGCATGATAGGGAGGGTTTCCTAGCTAAGAAAGAAATATATACCTGCTTGTCGAGCTACGGAGTTCCAACGGCGTCCGCCATGAATGTTGACGTAGTTCATGAGCAAGGAGTCTTCCTCCACAGTCCATGGACCTCTCTTGACATCTGCAGTAATGTCCTCTTGTTGTTGTTGCGTGTAATCTGCGGAGCTGAAGCATGTCTGGTACAAATCCATGGATGGTGGGTGGTGTTGATTCAGCTCTAGGTTTTTAGTGTACTGTGTTGAAGAAACAAGAACAGAAGAAGAAGAAGAGATAGGATTGAGGGAGAAGAGATTGGAAAGGTGTGTACGTATATATATATATATATATAGGTGAACACTGGTGTTGAGTTGAATTGACCACAAAATTTGTCAATACAGTAACAAAATTTGAAACACGCGTGGCACTATTACTACTTATTTATTTATAATTGATAGGAACAATACAAAAAATAAAAAATACAAAGACATTAGCATTTGTATATGCTCGAATTTTGTACAAAGCTAGCTAATTTAATTTATCAAAACTTATGAATTTCATTGTTTGAAAATTATCCCTTTAATTAATAATGTTTTAGAACATGTGAAAATGATGGAAACGTCTAGACTCAAACAACAAACAACTGCGAATAGAGTAATATATATATATATATATGACCGGCCACTATGTTTAAATTAATCTTTGATTTCCCACTAAATTATAAGTATTTTACTATATATATATTCTAAGCCAAGCACATCATCATATTCTTCATGATAAAGATAACAGTTAGGCTGTAGATTACTAAAACAACTTACTCTGGTGAGTGTATGACTTCTGAAATGTGATTTTATATGCAACCAACTACACGATCTGACCAATCTCGAGGCCATATTGCTCCACTGAAAGGATTGAATATTTACGGTAAAAAAAAAAGGATTGAATATTTTATTTTTTGTTCAGTTAGACACATATACAAGTTTAATATTTATAGTCCTCAAGGATATATATATATATATATCAACTGTAATTATAATTTTAAGATAGATAAACATGGGGTTAACCAATAGATTAATTTGATAAGCTCAAGTTTTACAAGTCATGCCAAGATTGCTCGTTATAAAATACATAATATCGATAAATGTAATATTTGTGGGGACGAAAATGTCAACCGATAAAAGGGCCAAATTACAAACCAGTTTATATTAGCATCGCTACACTTAACCGGATACATTGTTCTTCTACATTGGACATCTAGAATTGTCAATCTTTACCTAATTTGAAGTGTGTCTGTGTATATTTTTTATTACACAAATTATATTTTCCATAATAATATAAAAAAATCGAATCAATGAGAGCGTGGATCGTTCTTTTGGGAAGTAGGCACACTGTGTTGACTTGCTAATTTACCAAATACACTGTCCTTTTTGGCTTAATTATCGCTCGAGTCGGGCAATGTTTGTAAGTAACAAATATAATAAACCACCAAACAAAGAAATGTTTCAAATAGCAAAAGAATACCCACAGTAACATACAATAAACCCTAAAACAGGTCAATAAACAAGAGGATAACAAGTAAAATCGTCCTCTCGAGACATATAATCCTAAAACAGGAGGGGAGATAACAAGTAATGGTGTGGCCTCTCACTTCCAAACAAGGAACAGCAAGCAACCAACAAGAATTGCAGATCTGCCAATTATGCCTGCAGGAGAAATTTAAGTATTTTGATTTAAACTCATTTAATTTTACATGGAAGACTATTAGTCGGACCATTTGTGAGGGAAATGTTTTCAGTTTGGAGATTTAAGATAACAAAATCATCAAATCGTAATGTGTACCTTGTTTGCAATGTTGTTTGAGAGCCAGTCAAGACCCTCATACAATCCTTCACCAGAAGTGGCACATGTGCTCTGGATATACCTGAATGGAACCCAAGCACGAATCTCGTGAGATTTGATGCATATATGTTAGCTAAGTATTACATAGAGCAAATAAGTATCTAAGACTAAGTTACCAGTGGCGTTGTCGAAGGGAATGGAGACCCAGTTTATCAGTAATTTCAGCAGCATTCATTGCATTTGGAAGATCTTGCTTGTTTGCAAACACAAGCAGCACAGCATCTCTCAGTTCATCCTGCAAAAGCAATTCATTACATAAGGATCATATGCAAGTATATATATACATATACATATATGTTGAGAATTACCATGATAAGTACAAATGCTGGGAAACAGCAATAATACCTCATTCAGCATCCTGTGCAACTCATCTCTGGCTTCAACAACACGGTCTCTGTCATTGCTATCCACCACAAAGATGAGTCCTTGAGTGTTCTGGAAGTAATGCCTCCACAAAGGACGGATCTAAAACGAGAGAATTACAAACGTTCACTTTCTCAATATGAGTACAGAATTACAGACATGCTCACTTACTTTTTTATAAAGCATCTTAGATTGGAATTTCTAAAAACCGAAAAGAGGCATATTACGAAAAATCTTTGGAACCGTTCCAGACTTAAACACCATAGAAAATAGAATATTTAATCTATACTAGTGTACTATAAAGCTCAATCTCCTCCTCGACAACACCTAGAATTCATTTAGAAGAAAATTAATACCTTTTCATATATAGATTAAGGACATCATCTAGTTAAGCTTTGAGAATATAAAAGGTATAGGAACGAGTGGCCTAATTGGCATACACTAGCATCCTAACATTTTCAAAGAGACTACTAGCAATTACACGAATCAGCATATTAGCACAGAACTCCACGCCTTGTCACATTTTTTTTATAAAATGAATATGTAAGCAGAACAAGCTTTTGTACCTTGTCCTGACCCCCGACATCCCATACAGTAAAGCTGATATTCTTATACTCAACAGTTTCCACATTGAATCCTGTGAATATGATCAGACGTCACACAAATACAGAATAACCATTGTTCACAAAGACACTATAAACTCAGAATTGTGAGATGTATACTCAAAAGAACTCAAACTGTATGGCCGAACTTACCAATGGTTGGAATGGTGGTAACAATCTCTCCCAGCTTGAGCTTGTACAGGATAGTGGTCTTACCCGCAGCATCGAGACCCACCATGAGAATGCGCATCTCTTTCTTGGCAAAGAGCCGACTGAAGAGCTTAGTGAAAGACAACCCCATCTTCAACTCTACCAAACCAAGCATCCAAAAAATTAAATAAAAAAAAGCAGGATATATCCCCTATTATTCAATTCTTAAGAAGCTGAAAAGTGTAGATAATTAATCCTAATTCAAGCAACCAAATGTAAAGATCAGATCTATCAAGAATCATAAGTACACAGATCTGGAGCATTATAGAAATTTGGCAGATCAACCATCAGTTTCAGCAAAAAGAAGCACAATGAGATCGATTTGCGGTGAAAACAAAAGAAAATAAAAACCACCACAAATTTAGCAGGATTTGCTAAAAAAGATTGCCTATCAATGGGATCGAGACCTTTATTTTTTATGACGGGTCCAGAATTGAAATGCATTTTTTACTATAAAGGTGAACCTCATGCACGAGAACATGATCCATTGGAATCCAACGACGAAGAACAATAATTAGGACAGAAATACACATAAATCTGGCCTCTGACAACGCATCCGACTAATTTGATGAACAAATGTATAAGGCAACTGAAACCTACAGTTACAGAGATAGATCTCGATTCCATGATAGATCGATCAAGAGAAAGACTGGATCTAAAGATTCAGCTTATTCTTTATTAAGAGTACCTCCGTGCAGGTTTCTTACCTGGTAGGATCGATGCTTCAGTTTGAAGATCGGTGAGGAGAGAGCGAGAGAGGAGAGGGAGAGGCACAGAACGAGGACAACACAGATATTAAAATTTGGAATAGAAATAGAATCAAAGATCGAGCCTCCTTTACAACCCACGACGACGTTTTCTCAAATTTTCCACGTTTTCAGTATTTAAGGGGGAAAAGCGAAATGCACTCTCAACCTTTATTTAAAAGATTCACACCTCAAACTTACTATTAGAGCAACTTGCATCCCAAACTTTCCATTCATCACTCAAAACCCAACTTTATTTTAGCAAAGTTTTTTTTTTTTTTTGCCAAATAGCAAAGAACTTAGCTTATGTATGCAAATAAAGGGTAAATTCGACAAATATAGTGTAATGGCGGATCATGGGCGGGCCAAATATAGTGTAAGGTCCGGTCTTTGAGGCAGGACCGAGACGAAATTTCAGTCTTGACATCTGGAGGACCGAGACCGACTTTGGCAAAAAAAGTCCGCCCGAGTCGGTCTTCCTTGACTTGGGTCGGTCTCGGTCTTGGACCGAATTTTTTTGGTAAAAAAAAAATCAACAAGATTAGCCAAAAAAAAATCACCGAAGTTTTAGTTTTGAACCCGCTCGCTTCTCGTCTTCCGTCACACTTCCCTTATGGAACCGATACAAGGTTTGTTGAGTGCTTCAATGTCATGAATTGATAATGTTTCAAGGGTTATGCCATGAATTTTTAGGGTTTTCTTCAATGTCGGTTCGGTCCGGTCCTAGTCGGACTTTTAGGGAAAAAGACCGAGACCGACCTTGAGGGAAAAAAAATCCACTCGCTCGTCTCGGCCCCAGTCGGGCCGGTCTTGTCGGGAATTCGGTGAACCAATTTTTTTTATCACCCCTACTTCACATGGAGTAAAGTGGTTAATTTTAGTTTGCCTGAATGCAATAAAATTGTATACTGATAGACGATACATTAGATTACTTAAGCTATGAAATATGCGAAATAATTAAACTTTCTTCTGCTGCAGCAATATAGTGCAGAAGAAGATCATGCATTATTTGTGCTCGAAACAGTGACGTTGAATCGGTATGGTTGCTGCAGTTCGAACTTGCAAATGTCACCAACTTTGATTTGATTGTCGAGCACGAAAACCCGCCATCCTGTAGTAATGCAGCCTTTGTTTTCTTTGAGAAGCATCGTTACTAACCACTCCTTCCCTTGACAGCAAAGAACAAACATTGTCTTGTTCTTGTAGTTCTCCATATACCCTCTAGCAAATGGCACTGGAATATCCTGAAAAGTATAGAATTGCAGTTGCATGCACAGATATAGGATATGACAGATATATTGTAAACTTGAAAAGGCATCAAATTTCATACCAGAAACCACCCAGTCGAGATGTTGTATTGCTTCATTCTTGTGATAAAAGATGGAAAAGCAGATGAAGCGCCAGCTGACTGAGGATCAACGGCCTCTGAAACACATCATAAATTTGACCAAACTATTCTAGGCGTACGTGCTTACACACTTTAAAAGCTCATTCGAAGTGCCAATTGCTAGTATGGACATGCACGCTTTAATACCTTGATTTATTTAAACCGGAAAGTTCGACCATATATAGGAAATTTACCTAGCAAAAGAAAAGATTGTGCTTGTGGAAGCAACGGCTTTGTCTAAATTCAAACTAAGTTGTGTGTTCACCTGACTGAGTTTCCATACCGTGGAACTGTTCTTGAAGTTGCAGCAGTTTGGAGTGTTTCTCACAACCAGTCGGATCAAATATGGTTACCTTGAAGGTTTCTTCTCCATCAAACTTGAATATCAAGAAATCTGCAGAGCCGATTGAGTGATCAGTCACGAACTTCGTCCATCCTCCCCCACCAAAGTAGAGACCACCCGATTCACCTTTGATTAAGCCGACTTTCCAAGTCTCATCCTCTCCACGACCCGATAAGTGAACAGATGAAGCTTTCTTCCCCTTCATGTTCTTCGTGAAAGCTGAGGGAATTCTCTGCAGAAACGTTAACTAGCACAGATGAAAACCGATCTCTCTGCAGTAAGAGGAAAGGGAATATATAGAGTAAACGTTAGGAAGAATGCTTTTAGGGCATTACCATTGTTTTGGCGCGACAGTCCTTATCGAGGAAGATCTTGAAGAAGGAAGGACCTTTCGCTTCAGCATCAGACATGGTATGTAGTTACCTTGCTGCTCAAGGTGCTACTGCTATCTTGACTCCAAACTGCAGAGAGAGGTGTGGTAGTTTGTGTATGAACGTTCAACATAGAAGACAGATATATATGTGCATATTTAAAAAAACTACACTTAGTAGGAAGTATTAAGGGAATATTTGACACACTGTAATTGACAGTGTAGGGCAAACAATGTAATCTTGAGCTCATTTATCTTCAAATTGAATTATCTACTCACTATGGAGTGTTGCAGTCCGAGTAAATATTATTTCTTCAAGATTACACTATAAAATGTTTGTAATCCTAGATTTTTACACAAACTTTTTTGCATATACCAAATACTGTAATTTATCATTATCCGATCTTAAACAATATATCTTGCATAGTAATAGTGTACGGTGTACCCTAAGTCTTTCCTCAATGGACAGAAGTCATGATCTCTTTGAAGTTTAATCAATAAAGCTGTCTAGACCGGTCAATAAAGCTGTCTAGCCTGCATTATTTGCCTAAAATAGTTTATATTTTATTGCATATGTACGTTAAAGACAGGAAAGGACATGCCCGCTGGACCCATGCATTTTCTATGAAAGAGTGGTTTCTTCTGTATGTCTAATGGTACTGCATTTTCTATGTGTGCTGGTCGGTTTGGAAAGCAAGGTGTAAGTTGGTTTTCGAGAATAGGCAACCGCATGTTCTGACAATTTTGCAGGACATATCCCGGACCGAGCTCGAGATGTCGTCCACCTCGGCAGCGGCCCGAGCTTCCCTCGCCGTGGGATCAGACACATATTCAGCATGGACAAGACCTCCGATGGGAACAATCAAGGTGAATTGCGACGCGGCGTGGACATCGTCGACTAATGCGGGAGCAATAGGAGTCATTGCTAGAGACTCATCGGGGACGGTGGTTGAGGGCTTCCATGGCACCAAGCCCTCGGCTACTGCGGACGAAGCTGAGGCGGAAGCGGCTCTTGCTGCGGTCAGACTAGCTATGCATCACCAATGGTCTTCGGTCATTTTCGAGTCGGACTCCTCTCATGTAATTGATCACTTATTAGATGTTAACTTCGTTTGGAGAATTGCACCAATTTTGTCAAACGTTACCGCCTTGTCATCTATGATTCAGGCGGCAACGTGGGTGCACATTCCCCGATCCGCTAACTGTTGTGCGGATTGGATAGCGAAAGCTGCTTTGCACGGGTTGTGCCCTCAGGATTGGGTGCTTGCACCCCCCAACGCCGCTTCTTAGATGTATTTGCTTGGACAATATTTTGTTTGCGAACGCTTGACCGGTATTGCAATGTTATGAATCTTGTTATCGACCAAAAAAAAAAATGGTACTCAAATAGATACTTTCCAATTAAAAGAATTAACTATACCAGAGCTTATATATATATATATTTTTGGTCATAATATTATATATATTCGACTAAGAGATAGCTATAAAAAAAAAAAAAAAGTATGCAAATTTTACATACTTTGGATTAGCCACGCAGCTCAGGTGAAAGCTATAAACTAATTGTAGGTTTCCGAATTATTGATAATTATTCATGGAAATGGGGTTCTGTACTTCAATTACTCAAGAGAAAGATATTGCTCAATATGTCAAAAAGTGCTGTTATTCGGTAAATCAGGTGAAATTACAGCTCCAAAGACAACCCGTAGAGCGTTACTGAACAATCAAAGATAAGTTGGGATAAAAAAAAAAAGAAACACATCAAGTTATAACAATTGATCAGTTATTAGCTTTAGTTCACGATGCTGCACTTCTTCCTGATCTCGCCTTTGTTCCCAGTGAGGACGTCGATGGAGCCCATATGCACCATTGCCTTAGCAAACTTTGCAGCCCAGACATTCCCATAGTTATTCGCGTTGTTCCAGACCATTCCCGAAGTTTGAGGACTCAAGTACAGTGTTTCGTCCGTCACTAGTAGACCCCGCTTCTTGGTCAGTTCCTTGTAGTAGATGTTGTCTAGACGGGTCGGTGTCACGACTTCCAGAGGCACTGTTGGGTCTATTCTAGCACCACTATTGCTTGGTGGAGGACACTTGGTTTTCAAGAAAGATGCATAAACTTTGTCGAGAGAAGGGTCTTGAGGGTGAGTACTGTTGAAATTGTAGAGTCGGGCTGAGAACGAAGAGCAGTGCGAAACCCCAATGGAGTGTGCTCCGGATAGGGTCACCATTTCATCAGCCGACAAACCCTTTTTGGCAAAGTTCGCGATGAGTTGTTGGGCACTGAAGTTTGGTGGTGGCAAATTTTGAGTAACTTCGGGGAGCCGAGAGATGCGTCCGTCACGGCGGCCACCAAAAACGTTGTAGTAAATACCACCAGCTATGTTTGCACTGTCACGAGCAGCAAAAGCAAGGATGTCGGCGCATGAAACTGTATTAGGGCAAATGGCCTCGATCAGTGTCTTGGCTTCATCGATCACCTCAAACCCTCTCAAGCTCGGGAAGTTAGCCGGGTGGTCTCTTTCAGCCTGGTTTCCATTTGTCGATTTCAACAGTACAGATCCATCGCAACCCTGCAATCATCGTTTAAGTGTAATTATTTTTACTATAAAATAATTAAAAGTGTAAACTTAGATTTCAACTAATAAACACCTTAACTAAACATCTAGTATAGAAGTAACGTGTTGGTGACAAAATGCAGTATATAATGTGATTAGTATATGTATATATATATATATACTAACCCTAACGAAGCAGTCGTGGAAATGCATCCTGATGAGACCTGCAGCAATCCCTGGATTTCTGGCTACAGCCTTGGCCACAGCATTGGTGACGATGTGCTCGGCCATGGGGCAAGTGGGGTAGTAAAAACCGAGTTTTAGAGTACTGCTGTAGGTAGGAGCATAAGCTTCCGTGGCAATGGTAGCAGATAAGATGACTGTCAAGCATAAGAGAACCGATAGGGTTTTGGAACTCATCTTCTCTGCAGCCATTTTAGAGTTTGAACTAAGATATGGTTGTAGAAGAAGGTATGCAAAGTTAGTTGTGGTGAGAAGTGTTTTGATAATGGTGCAAGTATTTATACAAGACATATATATTAAAGCAACAAAAAAGATTTGGTCAATATAAGGAAGTAGGAGATGGCCAAAAAACAATATAAGGAAGTAGGTGAATTTTGGTCGAATAGTGTGCTAGTGTATGGTGATCAAGCGTGGCAAGCACATAGGAGTAGGCTGAAGAACAATTCAACCTCTGTGAATGCGAAAGAGATTTTTGGGACATGACTATTATAAGGATCAGAATGTTGTCTCTTCGAATGAATTGGTGTTGAGACAGAATTAACGAGAAGAGGCAACTGAGTTTTTTTTTTATATTGAAAATAAGAACTTGGTTGACAAACAGAAGTTTGTGCTTTGCCACGCTTGATTACCATCTCTATGGTCTAAATGTATTTAATTGAGGTACGACTTTCAAAATATTAAAAACAATAACTAAGTCAAGAAAAATTTGAATTGTTCTTCAGCCTTGTAAAGCAACTCCTTTGTCCTGAGAACAATAACATGTCGATACACTAACACACGATTCGATCAAAACTCACCTACTTTCCTATATTGACCAAACCCCTTTTGTTTCTTTAATCCATTTCTCTTGTATAAATACTTGCACCATTATCAAACACTTCTCACCACAACCAACTTTGCATACCTTCTTCTACAACCGTAACCATATCTGAGTTCAAACTCTAAGATGGCTGCAGAGAATATGAGTTCCAAAACCCTATCCGTTCTCTTATGCATGTCTGTCATCTTATCTGCTACCATTGCAACGGAAGCTTATGCTCCTACCTGCAGCAGTGGCCTAAAACTCGGTTTTTACTACCGCACTTGCCCAATGGCCGAGCACATCGTCACCAATGCTGTGGTCAAGGCTGTAGCCAGAAATCCAGGGATTGCCGCAGGTCTCATCAGGATGCATTTCCACGACTGCTTCGTTAGGGTTAGTGTATATACTAATCACATTATATACTGCATGTTGTCACCAACACATTACTTCTATACTAGATGTTTAGTTGAAATCTAAGTTTACACTTTTAGTAAAAATAATCACACTTCAACGAATGATTGCAGGGTTGCGATGGATCTATACTGTTGAAATCGACAAATGGAAACCAGGCTGAAAGAGACCACCCGGCTAACTTCCCGAGCTTGAGAGGGTTTGAGGTGATCGATGAAGCCAAGACACTGATCGAGGCCATTTGCCCTAATACAGTTTCATGCGCCGACATCCTTGCTTTTGCTGCTCGTGACAGCGCAACCGTAGCTGGTGGTATTTACTACAACGTTTTTGGTGGACGCCGTGACGGACGCATCTCTCGGCTCTCCGAAGTTGCTCAAAATTTGCCACCACCAAACTTCAGTGCCCAACAACTCATCGCGAACTTTGCCAAAAAGGGTTTGTCGACTGATGAAATGGTGACCCTCTCCGGAGCACACTCCATTGGGGTTTCGCACTGCTCTTCGTTCTCAGCCCGACTCTACAATTTCAACAGTACTCACCCTCAAGACCCTTCTCTCGACAAAGTTTATGCATCTTTCTTGAAAACCAAGTGTCCTCCACCAAGCAATAGTGGTGCTAGAATAGACCCAACAGTGCCTCTGGAAGTCGTGACACCGACCCGTCTAGACAACATCTACTACAAGGAACTGACCAAGAAGCGGGGTCTACTAGTGACGGACGAAACACTGTACTTGAGTCCTCAAACTTCGGGAATGGTCTGGAACAACGCGAATAACTATGGCAATGTCTGGGCTGCAAAGTTTGCTAAGGCAATGGTGCATATGGGCTCCATCGACGTCCTCACTGGGAACAAAGGCGAGATCAGGAAGAAGTGCAGCATCGTGAACTAAAATGTGATGATGATTATAGTAACTGAGGTTTGTCTCTTCCTTTTCCACGAATCTTAAAGGTTTAACATAATTACTTGTTGTCGTGATTCCTTTATGAAGTTGTTTGACATTGTGTAATAATAAGCTGATCACAGTGGTTTGATAAGAAAACTCAATCATTTGTTGATGCTATTGTCGTATTGCTTGCTGATCTCATATATATATATCATTAAAAATGAATCGACCACAGTGGGAGTCGAACCCACGACCTTCTGATCCGAAGTCAGACGCGCTAATCCACTGCGCTATGCGGTCATTGATGTGTATTCTTCTTTACAATAAGAATCAAACATTATCGTTGTTTATCAAAGTAATGAAGAATCCTACTAGGCTTGGAAGCTCATAAGTATGGGTAAAAATTTCTAACACGACATGATCTACTTTAAAACGTATATGAGTTTGACTTTAACGGATTCCGTGTCTAAACAACTCTTATACGAATGTTTTTCGTGTTAATCGTGTCGTGTAAATTCGTATCAATCATGGCGTTCTTAATCGTGTCGTGTAAATTCGTATCAATCATGGCGTTCTTAATCGTGTCGTGTCTATCTGTTATGTTTTTCGATTTTTAATTTCCAAGAAAGTTAATCGTGTCACGTGTGATCTGCTACTTAATCGTGTCGTGTTCGTGTCAATGTTTTGAGACACGTTTAGAAATTATCTGTTTAGACACGAAACATGTTAAGACACGACACGATTAATAACACGATACGATTAGACACAACACGATTGCCATCCCTACTCATACGTTTGACCTCGACTCGGTCTTCTCAAAAGCCTAGTGCCCACGGCATACACCCATTCTACTTTCCAAACTTTTAAAAGCTTAAACCTCAAAGAGTAGTGTAATTATATAAACAGTAGCATATTTATATAAACAGGAAAATGTGCAGAATACATACTCAAGGAACAATAGGTATGCGTTGAATATAGTAGTGTAATTGTCTGCTATAGATAAGCATATAAACCTTCGAAAACAAGAACAAACTACCAATAATCCTGACACGAACATTCACCATCCTCAAAATGATGAAATGATATACCACTACGTTTGCACGTCAGGAGCAGCAAAAGCAAGGATGTCGGCGCATGAAACTGTATTAGGGCAAATGGCCTCGATCAGTGCCTTGGCTTTATCGATCACCTCAAACCCTCTCAAGCTCGGGAAGTTAGCCGGGTGGTCTCTTTCAGCCTGGTTTCTTTCCATTTGTCGATTTCAACAGTACAGATCCATCGCAACCCTGCAATCATCGTTGAAGTGTAATTATTTTCCTCTATACATTGGAAAATGATCACACTCTATGGACTAGAATCAGTATTATGGTGATGAAAATTTATATAGTTGCGCTCTCCAAACTTGCTTCGGGTAGAAGACAATAACGCATCTGATCCGATGAAGTTAACAAATTCTGCTTATTACCTGAAGCCAACTGCAGAAAGAACCCCCCATATATCTTTCTCCCGAACCTTGAATACACTCATCCATTATTGCCAAGGAGAAGCTTCCGACGCTCACTGCCACCAAGCCACCACCTACGACGACTTGGACCCGCGTTATTTGAATCTCTTCTATCAGTTACAGCAACATGGCACACCACCTAGTACTTATATCTTCAACAAAATCATCTCTTCTTGTGCAAAATCAGCATCTTTACGTACAGGCACTCTGATTCATGCAGTTGCAATCAGGTTGGGTCTCAGTTCAAATGTTTATGTTTCATGTCCTCTTATCAACATGTACGGTAAGTGGGGTAGAGTGGTAGACGCACATAAGATGTTCGACGAAATGTGCAACAGAAATGTAGTATGTTGGAACTCCTTGATTTCGGGATATTTAACTGCTGGGTGCCCAGAAACATCCATTCATGTATTCACAGAGATGCTTGAAAAGGGTCCCATGCCAACACCCGTTACTGTTTCCTGCGTCTTGGTTGGGTGTTCACAGCTACAAGCAGAAGATCTCGGGAAACAACTGCACGGCTTCATTCTAAAAACAGGTTTTGGCTGCAATGTTGTGGTCGGGACAGGGTTGATTGACATGTATTCAAAATGTCTGAAAATCTTTGACGCAAGGAAAATTTTCGATGAAATGGTTGAAAAAAACTCCTTTACCTGGACTTGCATGGTGACTGGGCATGTACATAGCGAACAACCCAATAAGGCGATACTATTAGTGAGGGAAATGCTGCAGACGGGTCTGAAACCAAATTCAGTAACATACTCCAGTTTGCTGAGTTCATTTCATGATTCTGGTTATTCCAATTGCTGCAAACAAGTTCATTGTCGGTTAATCCAAGAGGGTTTTGAATCCAACCAGTATGTAGTGATTTCACTCGTCTCTGCTTACTCACAATGCAACAATAACTTGAGTGATTTTGAAGAGGTCTGTCTGGGCATAAGATGGTGGGACCAAATCGCTTGGAACGCGGTCATTGTCGGGTTTGCAAATTTGGGTGAAGGAAAAGAATCTTTACGCTATTTTCACGAAATGAGAGGGATCAAGTTTGGGGTCTGGATGGACTCTTTTACATTTGTGGCTGCTCTTAAAGCAGCGCGTATAGATTGTGCAGTCAAGGAAGGGAAGAAGATCCATTGCTTGGTGTCCAAGGCAGGTCATGATGTTTCAGATATCCAAATTCAAAACGGACTTGTGGCGATGTACTCGGGTTGTGGGATCATTGAAGATGCGAATCGCGTTTTTAATTCAATGTCCCACCACGATATAATCTCGTGGAATTCAATAATCACAGGTTGTGCTCATCAAGGTTTTGCAGAAGAAGCTGTAGAGTTTTTCAATTCGATGAACCGAACCTCCATTAAACCGAACGAGACTACCTTCCTTTCTGTTCTTACTGCTTGCAGCCATGCCGGGTTGGTGGAGAAGGGGTTTAAGTATTTCAACATGATGTTGAAAGACGATGCTGTTGGCCCACCCAAAACAGAGCATTACGCGACAATTGTGAATCTTCTAGGTCGTGCAGGGAATCTGCAGGAAGCAGAAGCGTTTGTCCGTTCTTTACCTGTTGGGTTGGCAGGACCGTCAGTGTATAAGGCATTGCTTAGCTCTTGCCGGTTACATCGAGACAAAGAGATGTCAATTCGGACTGCTAAGAGACTTCTGGAGGTGTATCCGAATGATCCAGCAACTTATGTTTTGTTGTCAAATGTTTTGCAGACCGATGAGGATTGGGTTGGTGCAGCTGAGTTGTGGGAACTTATGACTGCCAAAGGACTTAGAAAACAACCGGGTTGTAGTTGGATTTAGACTTACAACAAAGAGTGAAAGAGGTTATTGTATGTATTTAGAGTATTCTTTCAAATGAATTCACTCTCAAAAATAAATGGAAAAAGAAAAAATTCAAAATAGGGTTAATTGTCAATTTGCCCCTTAATGTTTGGACCGAATTTAAGAATCCCCTTAAAGTTTAAAATTTTAAATTTTAGTCATAATGTTTGGACGAAATCAAAAATCACCCCATTCCGTCTTAAGGCCGTCTAATTGAAACGGAAAACCCGACACGTGCCTTGCACATGCGTTTTCGTAAGAAACAAAGACAAAAATGCCCTTATTTCAGTTCATCCGTCTTCTTCGTCTTATTTCAGAGCGTGAGTAAGGCGCTTTGCTTCATTCGTCTTCTTTCGTAGTTGTTCTTCACTTGGTAAGTAGGACAATGGAGCTCAGCAAGGTCACGCTGGAAATTTTCACTAAGCTTGAACAAAAATGGCTCTCTCACTACGAATCGACGCACAAGGTGTGCATCCTCATCATCGACAGCAGCGGAACCTCCGGCATTGTTGCTGGTCCTGCATTGGCCCATCTCGAGGACCAGATCCGACTCAAAACACGCGATCTGCATGCCAGTGTTGTGGATTTCTTCGACATTGTGACAGGCACTGGAATAGACGGCATCCTAGCCGCCATGCTCTGTGCGGCCGACGACGCAGGGAAGCCTCTCTACAGCGCTAGAACAGCCGTGAATCTCATTTCCGAGAGAAATTCCGAGTTCTTTAAGGCCAGGTCATCCGACTTCATCCGACGCAAATATCGGTTCTCCAGCAAGAGCATGGATAAGGTGTTGAAGGAATTTTCACGCGAGAAGACGGACGAAGCTGCTTGACTCTCAAGGACACGTGTAAGCCTCTGCTGGTTCCCTGTTTCGATCTCCAAAGGTCGGCGCCATTCGTGTTCTCACACGCCGACGCTTCCGAGTCGTCGAGCTTCAACTTCGACCTATTAAAGGGCGGAAGAAGACGAAGAAGACGGATGAACTGAAATAAGGGCATTTTTGTCTTTGTTTCTTAAGAAAACGCATGTGCAAGGCACGTGTCGGGTTTTCTGTTTCAATTAGACGGCTTTAAGACGGAATAGGGTGATTTTTGATTTCGTCCAAACATTAGGACTAAAATTTAAAATTTTAAACTTTAAGAGGAATTCTTAAATTCGGTCCGCAAATTGACAATTAACCCTTCAAAATAAATCTGCATGAAAAAATATTTATTAAAATAGAAAAACTTTTTTCTTATACATCAATATACACCAATTGAATGAGATTTGCAGTTTTGTCTTTTCTAAAAAATCAATTTGTGAATACTATTCACAGGTAACAGGTTGGGTCATACCCGTGAATTTATGAGTAAGATTCACGATGTAAATTTTTGGAGTTTTTTCAAAAAGTAGAAATTGTGCTGAAAAAATTTGAAAAAGTAAGTGTACTGAAAAAATATTTAGCAAAATATATATAAGCGCTACTTGGAGGTAGCATTTTTTACAACGTGCGCTACTTTGAATAGCGTTCTTTTTTTTGAAAATATTAAATTTGGACTTACAAATTGACTGTACGCTCTGCCGTAAGTTGAGATATGAAAATTTGACTTACAAAAATATATCTCAAACTCTGTAAGTCCAAACTGACCACGGTGAACGTCATTTATGTCGTAATTCAATTATCTACCTAGTATAAAAAATATATTAGAAATATAGTGATTAATAATAATTTATTAAAATTGAATTATAATTGAATGATGTTTAATTAATATATATATATACAAATTAAATAAAGGTGTTGCTTTCAAATTTCAATAGTGGGTGAAGTTTCGTGTGATTATATTCCCCCAATTTTTTTTTAAACATATTCTAGAAGAGAAGATGGGTGAGCGTAGTCAATAATAATATTCCTTGTTTTGTGAGACTCAAGTTCGTTGTCTTTAATATTATAATAGATAAATATTATTAATCACATACTAAATTATATTTTAATAAATTATTTTTAATCATTGTATTTCTAGTCAAAAAAATTACCTTAGCTAGATAATTAAATTACGACATAAATGACGTTCACCGTGGTCAGTTTGGACTTACAGAGTCTGAGTTATATTTTTTTAAGTCAAATTTTCATATATCAACTTAATGCAGAGCGTACAGTCAATCCGTAAGTCCAAATTTAATATTTTTTTCATCATTTGAATTGCAATTAAAATATATACTTATTACAATTTTTTTAATAGATACATAATTTTAGTTTTAATTAAACATCGAGTCGTCAAAAAAATGTAAAAAAAAAAAACTACTCAAAGTAACGCACGTTGTAAAAAACGCTACCCCTAGTAGCGGTTATATACATTTTGCTAAATATTTTTTTGTATAGTTATTTTTTAAAATATTTTTTACACAGTGATTACTTTTTGAAAATCATCAAATTTTTGCTCTATCTCCAAAATAAATTGAAAAAAAATATTTAATAGATAGAAAAATTTAAAGAGTAGCATATTTATGTAAACAGAAAAATGTGCAGAATATATACTCAAGGAACAAATGGTCTGCGTTGAATATCGGAGTGTAATTGTCTGCTATAGATAAGCATATAAACCTTGGAAAACAAGAACAAACTACCAATAATCCTGACACGAACATTCACCATCCTCAAAATGATGAAACCTGTTTGAATCACGTAACACGATCCTCCGACGAACTATCGTTGATATATACTTAAACGCAACGTGACAATCTCCACAGACACGAAGATTCTTCATTATTCGTATAGGCATCTCCCATTCCCGAGTTAGCACGAAAGCAACTGCAATTTTCTCACTGTGGTAGCTCAGCAGTTGCTCTTTGCTCTCTTGATCAAGATCATATAATGCAAATTTCGTCTGAGGCACATAACCCAAATCTTTCATTTTCGCATTGAGTTCCTTAAGCTTTTGATAAATCAGATCTCGATCCGGATGTGATTTATCTCCAGCCACAAATACATGAACTCCATCTTTCGTGGTGACCCAACTACACCCAGCTTCTTTCTTCACATTTGCCTTCCTCATTGCTTTCCTAGCGTTCTCCATTTCTTCCCATTTCTCTCCAGAAGCATACATATTGGATAAAAGCACGTAATTTACTGCATTTTGTGGCTCCAATTCAAACAACATATTAGCAGCCTTTTGACCCAGTTCAGTGTTTTTACCATTAGCTCTGCAGCAAGCTCCTAACACAGTTCTCCATAGAAGTATGTTGGGTTCCATTGGCATGTTTTTAACGAAATCCTCAATTTTGCCAATCTTACCTGCCCGGCCTAGTAAATCCACCATACAAGAATAATGCTCCATTTTCGGGACCAAATTGTGTTTTTCGGTCATAGAGTTGAAATGCTTAAATCCTTCATCAACCAATCCAACATGGCTACATGCAGATAAGACTCCAACAAAAGTAACATGATCTGGGTCATGTCCCTTTATCTTCATTTGTGTAAAGAGGTTTAGAGCTTTTTTGCCTTGTCCATGGCGTGCATACCCCGATATCATTGAGTTCCACGAATAAACATTTTTAACGGGCATAAGGTCGAAAAACCTGGAAGCATAATCTATTCTTCCACATTTGGTGTACATATCAACCAATGCACTACCCACTACAACATCGGATTCAAGATAAGCTCGAGTCCCACAAGCATGGACTTCCATTCCTCTCTCTAGGGTTGCCACAGAGGCACAAGCACTGAGGACGGTAGCAAATGTGAAGGAATCCAGTCTTTGACCTTTCTGCAGCATAAACCAAACCAAATCCATAGCCTTGATTAACTGTTCGTTATGGATGTATCCCGATATCATAGCGTTCCAGCTTACTTCATCTCTTCTATCAGAAATCCGTGAGAAGATTTTTTCACATTCATCCATTTTTCCACACTTTCCATAACAAGATATCAGGGCATTGTCAATAGCTGTATTTTCTTCAATGTGGTGTTTAAAAACTAAGGAGTGAAGTTGGTGGACGAGTTCAAGACGACACATGGATGACGCAGCAGTGAAAATGTTCATGAAGGTTACTGCATTCGGGTCCCATCCTCCTCGCATCATGTTTTTGAAAAAACTAACTGCTTCGGAACCTTTCAATTCTGCAGCCGACAATAATCCAATCATGGAGTTCCACGAAACTTGATCATGTTCTTGCATAAAGTTAAAAACTTTATGGCATTGAGAAAGATACCCAGATTCAGCGTATAATGTAAGAAGAGCATTTGAAACTGACACATCAGAATCAAGTCCTAACTTAATCCCCTCTCCATGAATCTGCTGACCAAGCACAATCCAGCATAGCCTAGCACATGAACTCAATGTACTAATCAAAGTGAAATTCGAAGGCATCAATCCATTTCTTCTCATTTCACAATAACTTGTTGCTGAATCAACAAACCACTCATTTTGATCGAACCCCGAGATCAGGGAATTCCATGAGACCAAATCTCTGTCAACCATTAGTGAGAAAACAGAGCTGGCATCAGCGACAGCACCACATTTTGCATACATGTTCACTAATGCATTCCCAACAACAACCTTAGTAATTATTAGACCAGTCCGGATCATGCGGGCGTGGACTTCTCTTCCCTTTCTTCTCCCACTTTCTGGAACACCAAACTCAGCAATTGCAGAAAGCAGAACAATGTATGAATCAACATTTTTATCAACCAACGTCTTATTTTCAATAAAAAAATCAGTTGCCTCTTCTCCTTGCTTCTGTCTCACTAATCCAACCATCAATCCATTCACAGAGACAGCATTCCTCATAGTCATGCCCCAGAAAATCTCTTTTGCATGATCAGTCAACCCTAGCCGTGCAAGAACACTGACGAGTGCACTTCCTACATAAAGATCGGATAGAAAGCCAGATTTAGTAACTCTAGTAAGCATCTGTTCAAGTAGATTCAGACCTGAAACCCCCAAAGAAGACGTAGCAGTCAGCAAGCTACCAAAGGTGTACTCATTAGGTTTTAAACTATGGCCTCCACAATCACCATCTTTCTGCATAAGTGAAAACATTTCAAAAGCAGACTCCGCATTGCCTCTTTGAGAATAAGCCGATATGATTGAATTCCAAGATACCGAGTTTTTCCAGTTTATCTCACTAAATACACGAATAGCATCATCAGTTGAGTCCAAACTGCCGTACATGGATATCAGCACATTTGAAACCTTGTCACCAGCATATGGAGTCTTATAAGTAAGTCCCTGGACTTGCTTTCCAAGTTTAATACCATGCTGACCAGACTTCTGGCATGCTCTTAGAACACTACCAAAAACATAATGATTTGGCACAAACCCCTCACGGATCATGTCTCTAAATAGACTGCAAGCCTCCTCGGGAGCACCATTCAATGTATAACCCGAAATCAAGCACGCCCATGTAACAGAGTTTCTGCTACACATTTCACCGAACACCTTAATGGCACAGTCCAGTTCAGCACATTTAACGTATACATTGATAAGGGTATTGCACAAGAAAAGATCATCTGAAAATCCATTCTTGCACATCCGTAAGTGAAGCTCCCTGGCCTCAGTTGAGCAACTAGAACCTTGGTAACGAGCAACCAGCTGCTCGAACACATCGGGAATGTCGAAAGTAGAGGCGACGACATGAGATTGAGATGTTTTACAGTGTTCGACGAAGTTGCTCAGTGGAAACGGGATCGTGAACTGAACTGGGTTAGGGGAGTTGAAGACGAAAGGTGTTTCCTTTGAAGAAGCAGAGACTGAGCTGAAAGCACTGGATGGACTGCGAAGTAACGTTCCGGTTCTACGACTGGTTGGAGTTGATGTCAGTAAGAAACGAAACATGGCACGGCGAACCACCACTTACTAGGAAGGTCCCATCTAAACGAGCATCTATTCATGGCTGTTGTGTGAAACGGCGGGAGACTAGCGGGTTCGTTTGAGCTTGTGATTTTGTCGGCGATGGTGTATCAGAAACATGGACGGTTTTTTCATTCATTTTGTTATTATATTTTAATATTTCATCTCATATATATATATATATATCAAATTTAATATTTTATGATCTACGTATGTTGATGAAAAAGAAAAACTATATCACTGTATTTGTATGGTTGAGTTATATTTTTCTATGCATTAAACATTAATATCTCTATTACATCATCACATATTAAAATGTCGTCAAATTCAACTTTTATCAAAATTTCAATCATTTCATCCCTTTTTTTGTTCCAATTTAACGTAGTCAAAAAAGCCACATAATGTCAAGTACCACATAAATATTTAAAATTATTAATATACATGAAACAGAAAGAAAAAAATGGTATTTACAAAAGTAATTGTTCATAAAATATGAAAATATTTTGAAAAAATGATTTATTTGAAACAGAAAAGTATCCATAATATTTAAATGAAGCAAGTATGTGTACATTTTAAAATTTATTATTATAAATTAGTTCTTAAAACAAAATAAGTATGTATATTATGTATGAGTTTGATTGTATTCATCTAAAGTCACACAAGAAGATCAAGAATCAACAATCTATATTGAACTTACTTCTTTATTATCCAATCCAACCCTCTAAACAAACGCAGTGGTGATTCAAAAATGTACATGTGCTACTACCCTACTACTACAGAAAAAGGAAGCTGTACGTTCAAAATTCAATCTACTTACAAAAAAAGAATCAGTCTCTTACTTGTTTGAGTTTCCCACACACGAGCCCCATATCCGAACTGTCTGGTCGTCGCTTGCAGATGCAAGCATCTTAGGCCTCCTAGGGTTCCAACTTACACAGCTTACAGTCTTTGTATGGCCACACAGAACCTCAATAAGCTTCGTACTCCGGCGATTCCATATATAAATCTGCCATTACAAAGTTGGACATTAACTCAGACTCAGAGTTCCAATAGGTAACATGTTCTCTTTTACATCATTATGCAATATTATATGCCGAAAGAAGCTTAAGTCATGCTCACTGGATAACCTTATCTAAAACATGATGTTAGTTAGAGGATGAATAAATGTTTATCATACCCGTGAATCCTCACTGCCACTGGCAATAAAACCATTGTTCAATCCACCAAAACAGGACCGAAGCACATTGTTCAATCCACCAAAACAAGACCGAAGCACATAATTCCCCTGTCTTTGGCCAAAGAACCTCAATGGCTTCTTCATATTACCTGCCACATCCCACATGTGGATATCTTGGGTATTTAGATTGACAATAAAGAAACTTCCATCTGCAGAGAGCGATAAGGTAGATATCGGGTTCTCTTCTGAAATAACTCTCTCAGTTTTCGTTACCAAGTTCACAACCCGAATATCTCTTTCTGAGAGGACACAGATGAGATTTTCTCCATCAGGTGTAAGAGCAAGATCGAGAATCTTAGGCAGCCGCATCCCTGTCCATGCATGGATATTGTTCCCATCACAATCCCAAATGCAGATGCCTCTCTCGGAGTGGGAGCTGCCACCAACAAGGTGCTTTGAGTCGGGAAACCATGCACATGAGCTCACTATGAAGCTACTGTCTCCATATGTTTGGCAGCATGTACCTGTCTCCATGTCCCATAACCTCAGAACCTCAGCAATTCCACAGGTAAGCAGTTTTTTGTCATCAGGACTCCATGCAATGAAAGATACGGGATTTTGATGGCCCTGTAAGGTGCGGAGCATCACCAAGTTTCTGCTTTCTTGCACCTATTGATGAGTAAGACAGAAAAAGGTGGTCTTTTTTTAACAGTAAAAGATAATTGAAGAGAATGCCTATCTCCTACTCTTTGATTATATACATATGAGATTGAATTCATACAAATTTTCTCTTATTAGAATTGGTAGATTTATTCTATTCTCTTCCCTGAGCAATGCTACAAAATGCAATTGAGAAAATAAATTAAAAAAAAAAAAAAAAGTTTTAGGAAACTGTTGACAATCCAACTCGACCATTTTTTCCTCAAAATGGTTAACCAGTTCATTTCATCACTAAGTTTCACTTGGACTTCCGCACTTTGTAGAAATTCCTTTTCTTCTTCTGCTACAAAACTGATGCAGAGAAATCCATGCATATTCAGGAATTACAGTTCTTAACCTAATAAACTTTCAGGGGAAATAACCAAAAATTTAACAGTATATATCTCACCCACAGATAAAGTAATTAGGGTTGCTGATTGCAGTATCATGTCACTATCTTTATATGCAACATTTAGTAGCTACCTTCCATATGATAGTTGTTCCGTCTCTTGATGAAGAGGCCAAGTATTCACCGTCGTGAGAAAATTGTACAAACCAGACTTCATTTTTGTGGTCAGTCAAGATCTACAAAACAACATTAAAATACAAATGCAGAAAATATAAAGGTGTCATGCGAAATTTAAGAAAGCACATCGATCCTTTGGCATGTCTCTTGCATTCCTATCCATCTTTTGTTTATTGTTTATCTATTCCCCCTTCTTTTGCAAATGAGTGCACCATCATGGTGCATGACTAACAAAATATGTACTTTTCATAACATTCGAAAAAGAAAACTGATGGTGTGCTTGTACAAAGAGCATTACAACTAAAGTTCTTCAAAAATTAAATTCAAAATTTATAAATTTTGTGATGTGGAAAAGAAAAAGTTTCGCAAGACAGTGATTACTCAAATACAATTAGAATGTAAAATAAATGAGATACGAAATAAAATGCAGAGAAGCTATACTTGCTCATGAAGATCAATTGTTTTTTTTTTCAAATAGAACATATCAAAACCTTGGAGAATTCTGCTTTACTTAGTATAAACCAAAAAATAAAATTGCAAAAAATAATCGTTGGCAGCCTAAGTTTTTTTACCCCCACAAGAACATGTGAATGAATTTACAATTATGTGTTAGTACACCTTTGGATTTTGCACGGTCAAGCATTCTGCAAAATACTATTAGTTGGAAAAAGAACGATACAGAAAGATCTTTTTTACTATTAACTTCCTCAAATAGTTACATCAGAAGAGAAATAACAATCCTAAAGTGAAATCCTCTTACATTGACTTAATATACTATGAAAAGAGAAAACTAATCAAATGACTCAGGTTCAAGCACTTTTACCTTAAAATAGAAAGCATGATTTGTTTTTTAGGCCAAGGCTCTACCTGAATAGTTTCTGTAGGAATCTGATATCTATCACAGCAGTGATCCCTGTAAAGAGAAACAGAAGCAGGTTCATTATGATATACGCAACGATCAATCTGTGAAGTAGCAATAGTCTCCACCAAATACTCCAATCTTCTTTCGGGGATTGCAATTGGTGGAGGAAGTAACTTTTCCAACTCACTTAACAACTGCCTCCTCAAATCATGAATACTGATCTCCTCTGCACCATCCAATTCAATTTCATTCAGAGATAGGAAAACACCAGCAAGATCCTGAATCTTCTCTTTACTGACCCCTAATTTCAAGACTCGTTTCCTTAAAATGGTCAATGCCGATATAAGATCTCCCTGATGCAAATACTCCAACAGCCACTGCTTGAACACCAAAAACAAGGATGAATTCCGTGCATCCTCCATCAAGAATTTACACGAACTTAAGGTGTTAATACACTCGTCCCATTTTCCATTGAGTATCTGCAATTCCAGCAGTTCGAGCTCTGCAGATTTTTGTCGAATATTTGATTCTATTTCCAGAATTGAAGCGGAATTAGTGTATCCTAACGAGTACAAGCACTGTATAATGAGTCTAACCAACTCATGCTTGGGTACAAGCACTTTTGGCCTCGAAGTAGAACTTTTCTCCTCCATTCCTTCTTCAAAAACTGACCTAATTATCATATATGATCATGAACACGTAAGAACCAATCCCAATCTGAATACGAAATCAAACAGATTTGAATCTTCCAGCAATCGTAACTTCCCAAATTAAAATCCAAATTTACAACGAAGAACAGATACACCTTGAACACTAAGAATAACCACGCGATCACGAGAAACAGCAAACGAGAACACTTTATGCATAAGGGACACACAGTTCGTTGAACTCATGTAGAAAGATACTCTACACTATCGGAACAAGCTGAAACTGGCCTTGAAAAAGATTTGGAGGGAGGAATTGGACAACTAGATCAGTGAAGAAGCTTCCTCTGGTTTACCGCTGCAGCGTCGAAAGATCTCGGTTGGTGACCAGTGGATCGAAGACACGAAAGAATGGAAGATCACCCGCGGAAACTGATTCTTGATTTCAGGCACTGGTAACACTCAAACCATCATTTCATGCTCTAACGGTTTCGTTTAGGCTGAAAGGTTTCCATTTAATATTTATATAGTCAAATATATAGAGTTTAACAATTTAATTAACAATATTTAGAAGGAAAAAATCAACATTATTTAGAAGAAGAAAAATAAAATACATTTTCCCTTATCAGTTATATAAATAAAAATAGGTTTTGTTACAAAAATTAGTTTTATAATTTTGAGTATTTAAATATTACTAAGATAAAAAAAAATAGTATCTCCAATAAAATTTGAACTTAAATTATTAGTAAAATTAATTACCAATTACTTCAGTTATTCGGTAGATTTGCACCTTAATGGAAAACTACAACTAGACTTAATAAGTTTAATTAATACGATAAATTTATTATTGATACATAATAATCTACGCAGGAAGGGAACACGTGTTTATATAAATGTTGGGTAAAATATGAGTTTTTCATCTAAAGTTTGGGTTGAATTTAAAATTCTCATTTAATGTTTAAAATTTTTAATTTTAATTCTAATGTTTGGCTCGGATGAAAAACCCTTCATTTCTGACTTTCTGTTCACTTAGCCGTTTGTTTTTAACGGAACATGATCATGTGCGTGGCACATGCTATTTTAGTAATCAAATTGTTCTTTTTTAAGCCGTCAATCAGTCCAACCCAAAATACAATAACATACATTGAAGCAGAACTGGTTTCTTCTTCTTCTGCAAAACCTGTTTCTTCTTCTTCTAGGGTTGGGTGACTTGGTTTGGGTTCGGACCCTGGCTAGGGGACCCCCGATGTGACTTGAATCGAGTCGGGATTTGCTTGAAACATTAGTGTAAGTTTATAGAGTTTAATTATAACATTTAGAAAAATATAAAAAATATTTAACGAAATTGTTTTGTAAATATAAAAAATATTTAACGAAATTGTTTAAAGAGAAGTAACGGAAGTATCATTACTATAATTTTCAAACGAAAAAAATAATAATAATCGGGCTTGGAAAATCAATTGTCAAACATGTTAATACCAATTTCAGAATTTTCAGTATCTATAAATAACATATAGAAAGAGATAACAGATATGTCATATATCATAAATGTGTGGAGGAGAGGAGGGAGGACTCTCGTCTTCTTCCCTATCAACTGTATCCATCTCCAGAAAATCTCTGACTCCATTTCCCTCATCAGATTGTCATTGGAACCTCTGCTTGCTCAAAGAGTTCGCTCATTTCAAGGTAATTAAGTGTCCAATGATCACTCTTTTTACTTACCCGTATTCGAATCACATTAGAATTACATAGTATAGCTGCAATTATGGGTTGTTTGGTTGGAGGTATCGGAACGTCGGATTGTGTATGGTAGTCATGGCGTGTTCTTCAAAAAT
This sequence comes from Chamaenerion angustifolium, assembly GCA_946814005.1. Taxonomy (NCBI): domain Eukaryota; kingdom Viridiplantae; phylum Streptophyta; class Magnoliopsida; order Myrtales; family Onagraceae; genus Chamaenerion; species Chamaenerion angustifolium. The sequence goes on from OX328275.1 coordinate 32,709,195, forward strand.
TCCTTTTTTCGTTATGCAGTAGATCCTTTGTTCGACAGTTTGAAATTAATACCGATTTTCGTGCATGGAATCAAACCAATGGACTAGGGAATGAGGACATGAGACGAGGTTTTTGAGACAAAAACAAGTCGAGTATAATCATGTCCTTGCAGAGATTACATACTATCAATTGCAAGACATGTTTGAGCTGCCGCCAATGGGGTAGGGGCTTTAGTCGCAGTGCTTCTAGATGCATAACCTTATCTCCTGTGAGATACGAATTGAGACTGCGACTTGCGATAGAGATGAAGGGGAACTCGAGGGAACTATTGCCTGTAAAACTGCATTCTGCCATAGAAGAAACTCAAGGGGGGTTTCTGGATGAGGATGAAGGAGAAGAAGATGATGATCTATGTCCAGTTGAGTGTGTCAAAGAGTTCAAGACTGATGAAGAATTCCTCAAGATCCTCAACAAGGCCAAAGATACCCTCGTGGTGGTCGATTTCTATCGAACTTCTTGTGGTAGCTGCAAGTACATAGAGCAAGGATTCTCCAAACTATGCAAGAGGGCGGGCAATGACGATGCTGGAGTTATATTTCTGAAGCATAACGTGAGCAATTCAGTAGTAGTTGATGCTTCCTTGATTACTGCAGGTGATCGATAGTAGTTGATGCTTCCTTGATTACTGCAGGTGATTGATGAGTACGACGAAGAATCTGAGGTTGCAGATAGGCTAAGAATAAGGGTAAATATCTCATCTTGTCATGGAATGAAATTGCAGGATTAATTTTCAAGTTTACCAATTTACATTTTTTTTTTTTAAATTTCAAATATACAGTCAGTTCCTCTATTCCACTTCTACAAGAATGGAGTCCTGTTGGAAGCATTTCCGACCAGAGATAAGGAGAGGATTACCGAAGCCATACTCAAGTACTCAACTCCTTTATCACCACTGAGGCCTTGAATTCTTTATATAATAGATTAATAGCTTCAATGTAGTTTATTTATGCTACTGTAAGTATCAACATCTTATTTTTCTGTGGGTTGTTGTCTAGCTAACTATTTGGTATCAAAAACTAAAATAAAAATCTCTCATTGACTTGGACCACCCTATGAAGGATTGTTGCAACAACTGTAATTGGTACTCTTTTGCAAATGAACTTTTCTGAATAATTTATATACTATAATGTCTTTATGTGTCAAAGATCTGAACTTTAAGATCCTCAGCAGGGAGTGAAGTAACCTCCATTAATACGCGCTACGAGTATCTGTAATGCATTATCAGCAGAATGTACGATATTACTGTTGCCAGTGATGCTTTTGTTGAAGCATGTTACTCAGTTATTTCCTGTTACATATTTTAGTGTAATTGGATTAACTATTTGACCATCATGATCATAATATTTCATTAAACAAATCAGGAGTGTGCGGAATGCACACTTGTTTGAGTATATTATGATTCACTGTATCGGAACCTCATCGTTTGATTAGGGGCGAGCAATGGGGGGTCAAAGGAGGCAACAACCCCTTTGTAGGGGTCCGGGCAGCACCCCTGGGCAAGGTCCTAGGGGCAGAGCATCTGCAAGGATTTAGCTGGAAATTTTTATTTTTGATAAAGTTACTATTCTAATAAATTATTATAAATTTAAATTTTGGGAATTAAAAACTTAATTTGTTACTTAAAAAATTCAGATTTTGGACACTTGCTTTGGCGCCAAGTTTCGACTGAAGTGGTGCAAGTAACTTCGGCGCCAAAATTTGATCTGAAGTGGTTCTTCTGTTTTGACACCAAGTTTCGACTGAAGAGGTGCAGTTTCTTTGGCGCTAAGTCTCATCCAAAGGAGTGACAAACTCTATAAATTGGTAAATGTTCAGGTTCGAAGAGATCATCACAGAAAACATACATTCGTTCTCAAGTTCTTGTTCAGACATATTCTGATTTTATCTTATTGAAATTTTGGGTGAATCACCAAATAGTTTTAATCTGAAAGTGTTGTCACGTCTTCGTATCAATCCAATAAGTCATCTCGAAGTTCAACATTTCCTTCTACTGGTAGCTTTAGCCTTTATGTACTTAAATGCTCCCCGAGAAAATGCTGCCATTTGCTGCAAAGGCAAATGTAGTAAGTAACACTCAAATTTGCTCAGTCTCAGTTATATCCTAATCTTGAACAGCCTGGATAAGTACTTGGAAACGAAGCACTGTGCTTTTAACAAAAGTTGATTGCTTTTGGGAATAGAAAGTGGCTTTTGCATAAGGTGTTGGGTCAAGAAATTAATGCAGTTCAAACCTTTTGTGTCCTATTGGTGCCATTTTACAGGCAGCATCTGGGTGTCAAGCTCTGTGAGCTAGAACTAATCTTCCGCTCATCTCCAATCCATGTCTATCTCCATTCCCATCAGATGCATGAAAAATGACGTAGCCATGGCCGCAATTGCAGAGGTCATGTTCTTCATACTAGCTAGGGAAGCTGTAGCGTTCTCCATCAACCATGTCTTGAGAAAGAAGCTAGGTTTTGAGTGATTATCATTTGTTAAACCTTCTAGTCGACCAAAAGATGCACTAATGCAATAAAGAAACACCCTTTTCAGCTGTCATTTTACCTGATCCGGGCTGTAATTGGACACAATGTTTAAACTTTAAACACCTCCAACCATATCTTTTTGTATGATTTTTGAACAGTTTTCAAGATTAAGTTCCAACAAAAATTGTTTCAGTTAGTTTTTAAATTTAAAAAACATAGTGATTTATGTATTTGAAATATAAAAGATGTCAAGTTAATTAATTATTGTTGGTTTTAAGATAATTGGTCGTCCATAATTGGGAGCTCATTTACATAAGTACAGTTGTGTGTCTGATCTTAAAATATATCATATAAGTATATATAGGTAAGGGTGGCAAAAACTGACCCAACCCGTGGATAACCCGCTCACGGGTCGTGTATGGGTCAGAGTTTTTGACCCATGGGTCATTTTGACCCAACCCGTACATGACCTGTGATACCACGGGTCAGGTTTGGGTATGAAGGTTTGACCCACGGGTCAACCCGTGACCCGTGATATTTGTATATTATATTAAAATAATAGGGTTTTTGGTATGTATGGGTCGAACGGGTCAGACTGACCCACGGGTCATAGGGGTCCAATGGGTCAGTCTGACCCAACCCTTTCATTTCTGACGGGTCATTCTGACCCGCGGGTTGACCCACCAACCCGCGGGTCAGGTTTGGGTTTGAAAAATTGACCCATACTATTACACGGGTCAGGTTTGGGTCAGGGATCTCTGACACGACCCAAGGCCGACACGACCCATGGGTCGACCCATGACCCGTTTTCCCACCCCTATATATAGGGGTGCTCAGGATTAGGAAAAACCTGATGATGATAGCTAGTCACTCTACAGTTTAGACAGAGGTCAGTAGCTGTGGGATTATATGTCATTGTCCGTCAACTTGTGGTGTGTCCTTTCGTCTGGCAGACTGTGATCTCAACCTCAGGCAGCTCTACTTCTGCTAAGACAATCGTTCAAGAAGTAACTTAAATATGTGATATGTTGTGCCTTAATCACTGACATGTTTCATACATATTCCAACAATTATAAATTATGGAATATCTAATAAATAAAATAGATTTTCAGGTATGCAGATCTATTTAACTGGAATGCGTGGCACGTTTGGATTATTCTAATTTCTACAGCTATGCATTTAAGAAATTTTCCCTCCTTTTTTTTATAATAATTCAAGAAAGTAATGCAATTGAAAGAGAGAGAGAGATTACCGTTAAAATTCAAATGAAATGTCTTATGTCCCTGTCTTTTTATGCTCCGCGATCATATGCTAATGCTATACGTGGTGGGTCCTCCCAAAGCAACTGGTTGTCGTTTCCCGACATGTGAACTATCTAGACTCCGTGAGTTACGGCGGTGATCGTTGACCCCCGCCATTCCCCAAGCAGTTGGCCAAAAAAAAAGACAATTCCCCAAGCAACATCAATCCATCTGACGGCTGCTATTTCACTGTACAATGACTCCTACTTATCTCAATCGTCCATTTTGACTGCCCCCATGGCCAAGCAACATCAATCCATCTGACAGCTCCTATTTCACTGTACAATGACTCCTACTTATCTCAATCGTCCATTTTGACTGCCCCCATGGACAGTTTCATGTCATGTCCATATGAGAAAATTATGTTGGCCAAAAAAAATTAAGAATAATAAAATCCGAAAACTTAGTCATTAATAATTTAAAAAATATTTGAGTGAATTATTAATTTGCGCAAGTTTTCAACAAATATTTTGAAAGGAATTTTAAAGAAGATTCTATTTTTTATAAATATATTATAATTTCAGATAATTTTCAGGTGTTAACTGAATGATGATCTTCCAATAATCTGAATGTCAATTGGTTGATAACTGCACGCTTTCGTCGGAGCTCCGATTGACCTGCAAGAAGGGGAGCGCAATAGAGTGGGTTCATTTGAGTCTCACTCCTATGCTTAAATGAGTATAGTTTGTGTATGAACTAAAAACGTAATGTAACGTATGTAAAACAACAGTATTTATAGAGATGGAAGACCAAACCGTTTTAGGTAACCGAATGTATCTATAAGTAGTGTGTTGTTGCATATAAGTATAACAAATATTACGGTTATCACGTAATATTACGGTTATCACGTAATATTGCAGTTGACTAATGTAATTTTTGTAGAATATGTGTCTGATATACGCGGGACATCGTGACTGTATATTCAATATCAATTGTAGGACTAAAGTTGAGAGATTTTACTTTATTGGTGAGCGCTCTCATGACGAGCAGTAAGAGATTTTGACATTGGTCGATGATGCCCTATAGAAACTTTAACGTTCACTTTAGTTTTGAGTTCGGTACTGGACCGCTTTGTGAGTGTAAACTTACTATTAATGTGAATCGGTTCAGTTCTGAATTATTTGAATTTTACTCATATGAAAAATTATTGGGTATTTGAGATTTTACCCGTATTTTGCTGTAATATCAATACCCAACATAATACAAATTAATTTGTAATGCAACGTAACATATAAGAAAGAAAGAAAGAAAGAAAAGGACTTGGGACAACGAAGAGGAAGAGGATGAAGTAGAAAGCGTCAAAGACTCAAAGGTGCTAACGTGGGAAAACGCGCTTAAACGTGCGTCGGTGAATTTGCTTAGGCAACCTTTGCAAATTGCACCGCCGTTACCACGCGCCAGTGGTATGCACTCGCCTCGCTGCAGCGTAAATTCTAATTAGAATCAGTGGACGTCAATGCTAATTCCCGCGAGTGCGCCGAACTTCATTTTTTGGAGCAGCCACGTATCTTATGTTACACTTTTCCCACGTGGCAATTAACTATTTACATTATCAGATATCTAAAATCTAAATAATCGAATAATTATAAATAAATAAACTTTAAGTTTTCACAGAGCACGAAACCAGACCATAATAATAATTACCGCAAGTTCGTGTAAAATTTGGGACAGCTCTTTATTCATTGCACTCGTGATTTTTCTTAACTACGAAATCAATTTGGAAACACTTTCCACTAAATATATAGATTCTATTATTATAATTTAGAAATAAAAAATTCTATATAAAAATCACTCATTATTTTCTAAATATATTAAAATTTTGATAATTGTACCCTTTAAATTATATTACTTTTTTATACATAAAAATAATTTAAAATAGACAAATTTATAAGAAAAAAAAATTACAAAAATATTTTATACGAAAATAATAATTTACACTTGTTTAAGAAATAACAAAAAAAAAATAGAGAGATAATCATCGTAGATCTAGATCGACAATTTGATGTAATATATGTGTGTTTAGGACCTTTAATGGAGATATCGCAGGTTACATTTTGTTTCCTTGAAATCTAAGTTACCATGTTGTGCTATTTAAAATTTAATTCTCTTTTTATTTTCTCTACTATTATAGCACGTTCAATAATTGTTGCGTACTTCTTTTTCTTTAGCTACAACTATCGTATACTTTCATAACCATAAGGGATATGACTACTTCATGACATAAATACAAGTATCAAATCAACTAACTCGTTTATTAAGGAAAAAAAACAATTATTGTAAGAAAAATTGTATTATATAAATTTTATTTGCAAACTAATCATCACTTTTTATAAAACACTTTTAATAATAAAAACACACACACACACTGTATTTTACATATTTATACTTATTTTTCTCCATTTCATTCTATTGTATCCTACTACTCTGGATACGAATGCAAACAATTTTCACCAAAATTGGGAAAAAATGAAGCTTAAAAAAAGTATATTTGATATAAAAAAAATACACTTCATTTCAGGGCTGACGATTGTTAGAGTATAGTACACATATAATAAATATCATATCATAGCCATTATGATTATAATTTTTAATACCATAACTATATCAGTAACCGTATACTCATATTTATTATCACATTAATAGAATATCATGAATGTTATCTTAATAAATATAGAAAATTATGTCACAAACAACAAAAATAAGTAACACTAATATCATTCAACATTAGCAACATTTAAAATTAACACTACTGTCGTTTAAGATTAATATAATTCAATTACATTTCACCATAAAATTATGAATTCGTAAAATCTAAAAATGAAAAATCTATTTATGTTATTAGTATTTACTAATATATTAATATTAAATCATTAGTATATTTATAGAATAACTATAGTTATAATTATAGGCATGACTAAAATATCATAATCATATTCATAACTGTTACGAGTAAAAATTTCATCAGTATAACAGCAACACATTATAATGATACGATTAACCATATAGAAAAACAATTATAACCCTATTTAAAAAATAAATAAAATTACCGCAGAGGTTAATTTTAGGCCAATGTGACGATTTGTCCATTCACCATTGTACAAATTACAAAAACTTACGGCTTTCTCTTTTGGATTATTTTTTCTGAAATTTTGGCATTTATTTTTACCAAAAGTGAAAATTATGAAGACGGCATGATGACATTGTTCCGACCGCGTCTGAGTTGTCAAACTCTGTCCAATAATATCCCTAAATGGAGGGTAATTCAGGAATTTCAAAAGAAACTTCAGTTTTAAGATGGCTGCGTTCTCTGTTCTTGTCTCAGTCTAAACGCTTAATTAATTAACTAACGATTAATGTTAAATCAGAATAAAACTTGGTCTTCTTGATTAGAGAGACAGGCAACAAGAGACCCAAGAGGTTGGAAGAGCAGAGAAGAAACAGCAACAGTAACAACAAACTCTGAGGAATCATCTCCCAAACAGAGACGAATCGAAGAACCCTTCTTTGCCTTTTCATCACTGAATTCGGTTGCCTGTGAAGCGGTCTAAGCTTCTATCGTTTTCGATCAGTGTTGCTGCTTCCATTGCATAATCTCCATATATTGGCGCGCATCGTTGGAGGAAGCTTGAGCTCTGTTGTTTGGGCAGTTTGATTGATGGTCTTTCTTCAAGGGATCGGAAGCAGATCGGGCATTGACTGGAGTTTCTGATTTGATCAAGTTGGGTCAAGATGGTAAGTTTCAAATTTGTCTCTCCCTTTCTGGACTGGTTCTTAGTTTTTTCGATGAATACGTTTTCTGGGTAATTCGTCTTTATTCCATTGGTGGAATGATCTATGCTGGTGCTGAGGTTCGGGTCAAACATACTGGTGATAATATGGTGCCTCTCTCATTAGCTCGACAATGCAAGTGCTGCTTTTCGGTAGAGCTTCGATTCGGATAATGAGACGAAAATTTGTGTAGGAGGACTGTTTTTGACTTTTATCTGAACTGACGATTTTAATGGAATCAGTTCTTATCTAAGCATTTTCGAGTTTGAATGGGTGTCAATGTAGAAATATAGATTTGGTTAGCGTAGCTTACTGGTTTTCTGTCTTTATTTTAAGAAGAAGACTACTGTTGGCTAATGATCATCGAGGCAGAAATTTTGACTTTGGGTCACCCCAAAGGGAATTGTAGCTGAGAGAGCTGAATGATTTTCAGCTGAAGTGAATGTAACGCGGCATAGTTTGCTTACCTTTGATTTTAGCAGAGGAATGCATGGAGAATTGGCTTTGTTCTTTTTATCAGTAACTTAGCAGATGACAGGGGCACCAATGCAGAAGCATAACTTTACTTATGGTATAACTACGGTAAAATATTAGCTCAGAGGACTGATTTGACCTTGGTTTCACTCTCTCAAATCTAACCTGCTATCTCGGGGTGACATTTTCTTAGCTTCTGTTAAGAGTCTTAGGACTAGCATTAATCATATTTTATTTAATTGTAGCAGATGATAATGATTGCTTATCGAATGGCACACTTCTAAATGTGCTGCATTAACTCAAATGTAGACTCCAAGGTAGGAACACAAATTCACTTTTGTTAGAGAGCATAAAGAAATTTTAGCACATTGGACTGATTTTGACCTTAGTTTAAAGTGATCTTTCCATTAATTAGTTGTTTAACAGGACTAATTTACTACTTTAATGCTAGAATTTGTGGTGTTACTCCATTCTTTAGTTTTAGTGATGAAAGATGGTTGCAAATTGCAACGATACATTGGGTACATCATTAGAACCATTTCATGCTTCAAATCCTGTCTTTTATTTTCTTGATCTCTTACATATAACTCGTTTCAAAGATATTCTTGTTACTCCCTGGCCAAGTATCTCTGAAAAATGATGCATTCTTCATTTCTTTTGCAGACTACTGTCGGTTGTGTCGTTTGGGTGGAAGATCCAGAAGAAGCTTGGATAGATGGTGAGGTTCTAGAAGTCAAAGGGGATGAGATCAAGGTCCTTTGTACATCTGGCAAGACGGTGAGCACTTCTCATGTCCATGTCTCCAACATTAGTTTGTCTTGTTCAACTGCTCCCGGTTAATTGATTCGTTCCTCTTTGTGGTCGGGTACAGGTTCTTGTAAAGGCGTCAAATGTCTATGCCAAAGATACTGAAGCTCCACCATGTGGAGTCGATGACATGACAAAACTTGCTTATTTGCACGAACCTGGAGTCCTCCAAAATTTGAAGTCAAGATATGATATGGACGAAATATACGTAAGTTTCAAGAGAAAAGAATCATCCTTAGATTTCTCTGTCTTTTCTTTGTACAAATAGGCTAATGCTCTACACCTTGACTTTAGACATATACAGGAGAAATATTGATTGCTGTAAATCCATTTAGAAGATTACCGCACCTGTACGATAGTGATATGATGGCTCAATATAAAGGTGCTGGTTTTGGTGAGCTGAGCCCGCACCCTTTTGCTGTAGCTGATGCCGCGTATAGGTAAATTTAATTAGATTGTCATTTAATTTTTTCTTGACCCACATACAATTAAATAATTTAAAAATGCTACTTTGTGCAGGTTAATGATAAATGATGGAGTGAGTCAATCCATATTGGTTAGTGGTGAAAGTGGAGCTGGAAAAACTGAGAGTACCAAATTGCTCATGCGTTATCTTGCATACATGGGAGGAAGACCTGCTACAGAAGGCAGCTCTGTTGAGCAGCAAGTTTTGCAGGTATCAAATATGTGATGCAAATATTGTTTTTTATTTTATTTTATTGTGTTTTCTTATACTAATAAAAATAAAATATATTTTGTTCTTCCTTTGCAGTCTAATCCAGTTCTGGAAGCATTTGGTAATGCAAAGACGGTCAGAAACAATAACTCAAGGTTCGGGGGGGTTACCACTTGACAAATTCAATTTAAGTGATATCATAAAAAAGTTATCCCTGTTTCTTGAAGTACTCCTGACTTTCTACTTAAAAAAATTTCAGTCGGTTCGGTAAGTTCGTGGAGATCCAATTTGATCAAAATGGAAAGATATCTGGAGCTGCTATAAGGACTTATTTACTGGAAAGGTCACGTGTTTGTCAGGTGTCTGACCCAGAGAGAAATTACCATTGTTTCTACATGCTTTGTGCTGGTCCACAAGAGGTAAGGTTTGAATTTGATTTTGGGTTGATGGGCGATGGTGGAATATATATTTGGGTCTAGTTTTAGACAATGTGGGGATTTTTTTCCTTCTAACACATGGAAGTTGTCTTGCAGGATGTTCAGCGTTATAAATTAGGAAATCCTAAGGCATTTCATTATCTTAATCAATCAAATTGCTTCGAAATAGAGGGGCTTGACGAGGCTAAAGAGTACGCAGAGACACGAAGGGCAATGGAAGTGGTTGGAATAAGTTCTGAGGAGCAGGTACACTATTGAGGAAGTTTTGAGTACACATATAGATATGTGGTACTCCCTTTTCATTGACACGCTTTTATGCAGGATGGAATTTTCAGAGTTGTGGCAGCTATTCTCCATCTCGGAAACATCGAATTTGCAAAGGGAGAAGAGATGGATTCATCAATGCCCAAGGATGAGAAGTCTTGGTTTCATCTGAGAACTGCAGCAGAACTTTTTATGTAATGACTGAATACTCTCAGGTGCATGCTGAAAATAATTTGAAATATATTCATGTTCCTAACGTTTAGGTTTGATTGCTCAGGTGTGATGTGAAAGCACTGGAAGATTCTCTCTGCAAGCGTGTAATTGTTACTCGTGATGAAACTATAACGAAATGGTTGGATCCACAGAATGCTGTTCTAAGCAGAGACGCTTTGGCAAAAATTGTCTACTCGAGGTTGTTTGACTGGTAAGTGTGGGAAAAAAAAATCTTACTGGAAACCATTGTCTCTTTCATTTGGCAAGTAAATTAGATTTCTTGCTTTACAGGCTTGTTGATAAGATTAATACCTCGATCGGTCAAGATCCTGACTCAAAGTCTTTGATCGGCGTGCTGGATATATATGGTTTCGAGAGTTTTAAAACAAACAGGTGCTTCACTGTGATATTTCTCTGGATTTAGATATTGACGGGGTTACTTCTCTGAGTCTAAATCATATTCTGCCTTATCCATTTTGCAGCTTTGAACAGTTCTGCATCAATTTGACCAACGAGAAACTCCAGCAACATTTTAATCAGGTACTTTCCTGGAATGGAAGTTTTTGCTGTGTTATATCTCATTATTGTTGGTGTTTCTTCATCACTCTATTTTTACTTTCTTTATGATGCTCTGCTTCTCTTATCCACCAGCACGTTTTCAAGATGGAGCAAGAAGAGTACACTAAAGAAGAAATTGATTGGAGCTACATCGATTTTGTTGACAACAAAGATATTCTGGAACTAATTGAAAAGGTCAGTGGAAGCAATACTATTGCATTTGCTTTGTGCAAATATTGATTAAGTGTGACCATGTCTAGGATTTTGAGGGAATATGAATATCTAAGCAATCTTTTTCCACCCGATATATTAGTTTCCATGTTCTCATTCCTTATAATTTATATTTTTGGTCCAGAAACCTGGTGGGATTATTGCTCTTCTGGATGAAGCTTGGTGAGTATTTATAAGCCGGAATGTGATTTGATGTTTTTTAACTATTATTATGTGATATGCTATGTTGTTAAGCTTAAATTTATTTTTTTATTTTTTAAATTCTAGCATGTTTCCAAGATCAACACATGAAACATTTGCGCAGAAGCTTTACCAGACATTTAAAAACCATAAGCGGTTCGTCAAGCCCAAATTGTCACGAACTGACTTTACAATTTGCCACTATGCTGGTGATGTAGGTCCCTCATCTGTTTACTATCTTATATTTTATTTTATCCATTAAAAGCACTCCAGTTATTGACTGTGAACTTAAAAAATATATGCAGGTTACCTATCAGACTGAACAGTTCTTGGATAAGAACAAGGACTATGTCGTTGCAGAACATCAATCACTCTTGAGTGCTTCTAAATGTGTTTTTGTGGCGGGTTTGTTTCCGCTTTTAGCTGATGAGTCGTCCAAATCAAAATTCTCTTCAATAGGATCTCGGTTCAAAGTACGATATTATTCTCCTGTATGAAAATTAACAGCATCTATTTCTCATCTTGTGTCACATTCTGACGGTCTATGCTTGATCATGTAGCTACAATTACAATCACTGCTAGAAACTCTGAGTACTACCGAGCCGCACTATATCCGTTGTGTTAAACCAAATAATCTTCTTAAACCAGCTATCTTTGAGAACAAAAATGTCCTGCAGCAGCTACGGTGCGGGGTAAGATCCTTCTGGCATGCTACGTTAAATTTTGTTTATCTATTTTTTTTATATATAAGTTATTAATGTCGAATTTGGGCATATCAGGGTGTGATGGAGGCAATTAGGATTAGTTGTGCTGGATATCCTACTAGGAGACCCTTTTTCGAATTTGTAGACAGATTCGGAATCCTTGCTCCTGAAGCTATTGACAGAAGGTTGTTACTATTTTTATGTTTTTTAAATTTCCAAATTATCATACACTCATTGTCCACATATCTACTTCTGCTAGTTCCGATGAGGTCACAATTTGTAAAAGGATTCTAGAGAAGGTGGGACTGCAAGGATATCAGGTACGCTGTCTAGTTAATTATGCTACTCATGCCTTATATCTCTTGAATGTTTTGCCTTAGATAACCTTGTTGAGAAAAGCCTTTCAAGTAGCGTAAGAACCGTTGCGTGTTTTTTAAAACAATCAACAAGGGATTACTTATTAGATGGATCTATATCACATACATTTAAATTCTCTCATTTCTATTTTAACTGATGTGAGACTTCAACCATAACAAAAAGGTTAAATGGACACATCTCCAACCCAAAAGGTTAGAGTTTTGTGATGGGACACGTCAATCTTATATACCATGTTTACATTTACAGATTGGTAAAACAAAGATATTTCTTAGAGCTGGTCAAATGGCAGATTTGGATGCACGTAGAACTGAGGTCCTCGGGAGATCAGCAAGTATAATACAGAGGAAAGTTCGTTCTTATTTGGCAAAGAGAAGTTTCATTGTAGTCCGAAAGACTGCTATTCAGCTTCAAGCTATATGTAGAGGTATTATGAGTATTTGCCTGAACTTATATAACTGAACCTGTTTATCTATGTGTATATATATAGTGGACCCTTCCTTTATCCTTCCTTTCTTCTGAGTGTAGGACATCTCGCTCGTCAAACTTATGAGAGCAAGCGACGTAAAGCAGCTTCATTGAGGATTCAAAGAGTTCAGCGGATGCATCTTCATAGAAAAGCATACAAAGATTTGTACTCTGCTTCAATTACTATTCAAACTGGAATGCGAGGAATGGCTGCTAGAAATGAGCTCCGCTTGAGAAAGCGGATTAAAGCTGCTATTGTTATTCAGGTTAGTAATTCATCTTGTATCACAGGCATTTCATTTTGATGTGTTCATAACTGGACTTATAATTCTGCACTACAGAGTCAATGCCGTAGATTGTTGGCTCGTGCACGGTACTTGGATTTGAAGAAGGCAACACTCACTACACAATGTGCTTGGAGAGGAAAGGTTGCTCGTATGGAACTGAAGAAGCTTAAGATGGTAACTCATTTTGTGCATTTATAGTTTTCTTTTTCTCCATTATCGACTATTATTTGAGGTCTAATCGATATTATGAAATTAGTAGATTTATCTTTCCCCCCTTCAAAATACAGGCTGCCCGAGAAACTGGAGCACTTCAAGCTGCCAAAAACAAATTAGAAAAGCAAGTGGAAGAATTGACATGGAGATTACAACTTGAGAAACGCATGAGAGTAAGTTAATTTATCGGTTTGTTTCCCTACAATCAATAATTAACAAACAGGACTCACAATATATGTTTGTACTATTTTGTAGGCTGATTTGGAAGAAGCTAAAAATCAAGAGAATGCGAAATTGCAGTTTGCTTTGCAAGAAATGCAGAGCGAGTTCAAAGAAACCAAAGCTTCGTTTCACAAGCAACTTGAAATTGCAAAACAGACAGCAGAGGTTGTCCCTCTCATTCAAGAGGTTCCTGTCATCGACAATGAACTGACGGAGAAGCTTCAAAATGAAAACACTGCCCTTAAGGTAAGGAGCTTGTACTGGAAGTTTCTGGAAGATTTAATTGTGAATGATTCAGCATGACATTATTTTGTTGCTCTCAGACTTTGGTAAGCTCCCTGGAACTGAAAATTGACGAAACAGAAAAAAAGTACGAGGAGACAAAAAAGATTAGTGAGGAGAGGTTGAAGCAAGCTTTGGATGCAGAATCAAAGGTGGTGAAGTTGAAAACTGACATGCAAAGGTATTCCCTTCCACCTCCCACAAGAAATCTTTTTGAATTTGTAGATTTCATAGCATCTCCTTTCTGCATTTCAGTATATATTTTTTTTTCCTTCTATTTTTCATGCATGGATACTTTTCTACTGCAGGCTTGTGGATAAAATCTCTAACATGGAATCCGAGAACCAAGTACTTCGGCATCAAAGTTTGGAGAAATCACCTAGAAAAATTCGTACAAACAATCCATCAGCTACACTAACTAAAGTAATCGCCTTCTACGAATATCTTATGCATCCTAAATCACAGTTTCTGTCCTCCTATGGCTGCTCACGTTTCCTTCTCTAATGCTGTCTCCTCACAGGCTCAGGAAAATGGAGAAATCGCAATTGAAGAGAACAAGACAATTGTAATGCTTCTTTGCTCTTTACTACTATCTCTAGTAATACTTCCTAAGGCATAATAAAACTCCATAGAGTCATATTGACGAGCTATATATATTTACAGGAACAGACTCCGTCACCTGTTAAAAAATATGGCACAGAAGCTGATAGCAAGTTTAGGCGATCCCATATTGAACGGCAGCAGGTTTGCTTGTGCATAAATATTGTTTTTTTTTGTAAACGTGATACCAGTCACGTTACATATTGTGTCATTCTAATGGCATTACTGTATCTGCAGGAGAGCATTGATGCACTCATTGATTGTGTGAAAAAGAACATTGGTTTCAGCCATGGGAAACCTGTTGCTGCGTTTACTATTTACAAATGCCTTCTCAATTGGAAATCTTTTGAAGCTGAAAGGACTAGCGTCTTTGATAGACTGATCCAGATGATAGGGACTGCAATTGAGGTAATTCAAGCTGAAGAGCTGCATCTTTCTGCATCAAAGAGTCATTGTTTTCCTTGAAATTCTTCATCTCAGCCCCCAAAGTAGAAGATTCCTGCATATATATATTGTTAATATGCAAGGCTGCATATATAGTATTTAGGATAAGGCTTTAATTTATTTGAACTGTGGAACATTTGTGCAGAGCGAAGATAACAATGATCATATGGCTTATTGGTTGTCAAATACATCCGCACTCTTGTTCTTGCTCCAAAAAAGTTTGAAGGCACCAGGATCAACAGCAGCTAAAAAACCTCCTGCTCCAACTTCATTATTTGGGCGTATGACAATGGTACTAGGAATTTTCCTGCACGGTTTCTTGCGTATTTCTTTTTTTGCAGGAAAGTTTGTAACTTTATTAAATGCAGATTCTTATAAAGTAATATTTTTTCCGTAAATGTTTGTTAGGGATTCCGTTCATCTCCATCTTCTGCTCACCTTGCCGCTGCTGCAGCAGCAGTAGTACGCCAGGTCGAAGCAAAGTACCCAGCTTTGCTTTTTAAGCAGCAGCTCACTGCTTATGTGGAGAAAATATATGGAATCATTAGAGATAATCTAAAGAAAGAGCTTTCTTCATTGCTTGCTCTATGCATTCAGGTATTTTATCTTCTTGAGAATTTTGTTCAGGGAAACTTCTATTTTTTTATATAAAGAAAATCTTGCAGTTCTTTCCGCATTGAAATGTTTTTAGAATCCAATTCCGTATTTTTCATTCACGCCTTATTATTGTAGGCACCAAGAACATCTAAAGGTAGTGTTCTGAGATCGGGAAGATCCTTTGGAAAAGACTCTCCTTCAAGTCATTGGCTGAACATCATCGAAACACTCAACATTCTTCTCTGTACGCTCAAGGAAAATTTTGTATGGCACTTTTCTCTCTTATTTTCCTTCAATTCGATATTAATACACAACAAAAATATCAATATGGTTGTTGATTTGGACTGTAGGTGCCCCCGATTTTGGTACAGAAGATCTATACACAGACTTTCTCATACATCAATGTACAGTTATTCAATAGGTAATATACTTTTCTTCTTGCCTCTACTCTGATTTATTCTAAGCAACACAGCATACTGTATTTCTTGAATGGGAAACTTAGTTGGGAAAGTAGAAAAAGCTACCATTTTGGTAAATTATTTATTGCCACAGCCAAACACGTTTTTCCTAAAAAAGATCTTCACTTTCACACTAAGTTTTGCTCTATAATCTTTCTGTTGTACACTAAACTTGTCGAGTTTGTTCAGTCTTCTTCTACGTCGGGAATGTTGTACTTTTAGCAACGGGGAATATGTAAAATCCGGATTGGCTGAGTTAGAGTTATGGTGCGCTCAAGCAAAAGAAGAGGTAATTTATAAGATTCATATATTATATATTAAACATAAGAGCTTATGAGGACGAATTTCTGATTGCATTACCTTCATCTACAATGCAGTATGCCGGTTCTTCATGGGATGAGCTCAAACACATCAGACAAGCTGTCGGGTTCTTGGTAAGTCAGCGTAGTAGAAGAGTGCTTTGTAGTATTTATTGGGTTAATTCTCTGTATTGAATATATGATAAATTATCGAATTTGTTGAATTACAGGTTATACATCAGAAGTACCGAATTTCATACGACGAAATCACAAGCGATTTGTGCCCAGTAACTCCCTTTCTATATCTACTAGCTTTCAACTTGCAGCATTTTAAAAAAGATCAAGACAAAGGTTTTCTTCTTCTCTTATTTTCCCATTCTTGTTTGTGCAGATCTTGAGTGTTCAGCAACTATATAGAATATGTACCCTTTACTGGGACGACAGCTACAATACTAAAAGTGTCTCTCCTGGGGTAAGTAAAATAAAAATGCCTCCCATCCCATTTTTTTTTAAATAATAATCAAAACTTACTATTATTTCCAGTTTCTACTGATTTTGTGATGTAATTAATGGTGTTATAGGTGATTTCAAGCATGAGGGTCCTCATGACCGAGGACTCAAACAGCGCGGTCAGCAACTCCTTTTTGCTGGATGACAATTCCAGGTTCGATATATTCTCTACTAGGGGTGATAAAAAAAGACTGTTGGACCAAATTCCGACAAGACCAGACCGAGACCGAGCGAACGGTTTTTTTTCTTCAACGTCGGTCTCGGTCTCGGGTTTTTTTTCCCGAAAGCCCATTTAGGACCGGCCCAGACCGAAGTAATGTGGATTTGAAATTTTCATAATACCACACCGAATTGAATGTGGATTTGGGAGGTTTTCTATCTCTATAAAAGCTGCATCCTGATAAATTTACAAACCACGCAGCCATGCGGTGAGCTCATAGCGAACTATTCTTTCGTCTGTTACTAAAGAATACCGTGAGCTCATAGTTTATTTTTTGGGTGCAGATTCGGTCCAGGACCGAGACCGGTCCGAGTCAAGAAAGACCGACTCGAGCGGTTTTTTTTGGCCGAGGTCGGTCTCGGTCCTCCAGAATGCAAGACCGAAATTTCGGTCTCGGTCTTGCCTTCATGACCGGACCGGCCCACCCATGATCAACCCTATTCTCTACTACTCACTTATACAACTACTCATACCAAAACCAAATACTAAAAAGAAAAACTATTGTCTTCCCTTAGCTTATGGTAAGTTTACTGGGTATGTCTGTGTGTCTCTGATACATTGTTGTGGTTTATCTATGCACAGCATTCCATTCTCAGTCGATGAACTCTCCAATGCATTGCTGGAGAAAGATTTCCAAGACGTCAAACCTGCAGATGAACTTATTGACCTCCCAGCCTTCCATTTTTTGAACGACTAAGGCTGGGACACCACACAAAAGTTCATGTCTTTGGCAATTAAGTTTATTTTTTTCATTGATTATTTATATGTATCATTATTAAGTGTAAAAATATGCACAGTAGCAGCACAAGGGGAGGATGTAGTTCTTAAGACATTTTGCACAAATTTTGTATTCATTTCGGGTGTGTTTTTGATTCCTCCCGGGGGGGGTTCTGTGAAAGTAATGATAGAAAGGGAAACTACAGGGAATGTATGTATATATGTATGTATTGTACTTGTACTATTATTTTGTGGCTTGGGAAATTGCTCTCTCCAGTCTCCACCACCCAAAAAGAAACAAATGATTTGTATTTCTGTATGCTTGTGTTTTTTATTTTTTTATGTACCCCTCGTTGATTGAAAATGGGCTGCTGGAGAACCGATATCAATTTTAAATTGGCCCAAATAAAGTTGGCCCAAAGCCCATCATTTGATTTTTTTTTTGGCCAACACCATCATTTGATTCATAACGTACACTTTCGTGGTAATTAATAATTTAAGGGAAAAGTATGGAATTGCACCCGGATGTTTGCCTTTTTTTGTCGTTGGACCTATATGTTTTTTGCCGCAATTACTTACACCCGTATGTTTCATTTTGTTGGTCATTGCACCCAACGTTAAAAAATCCCGTTAAGTCTCACGTGCTTGGCACGTGTTGTCGTTAAATTCGAACCGAGGCCATGTAAAATGACCGAATTACCCCTTAGGGTACAAATTCAGAGAACAAATCGTTTTCTTCAATGAACAAACCCTAGATTGATCCAAATTCCTCAGCTACCGATTCAGCACTGCAGCATGAGGAAATCACCTTCAACGGACGAGAAAATCCTGAGCTACAACGACGTCGTGCTCCGGCGATCGGACCTCGACATCCTCAGCGGCCCACACTTCCTCAACGACCGAATCATCGACTTACTACCTCTGGGAGAATTTGTTATTGTTCAATATTTTTTTGTAGACACCAACCCTGCTCTCGGACACCCAATCGAGTTCATCTGCCTCGACTTGGAGGAGCCTGCAGTCTGCAAGTATTGTGGCCTGCGCTTTGTTCAAGACCATCATCACTGATTAGCTCAACAACTAAGCATTGTATTCGTTGGGTATCTTTACATTCTTTTTTTGTCTCCTGTATGGTGCCCATCTTTCCATGTGGAGAACTTTCCATTCTGAATAACAGTAATAAAGGATAAACAACAGATGTTCCGCATTTAAGTTTATACTGAAAAATCCGGTTACTCTACTGCCAATACATTGATTCTTCATTTTGCATTGCTACTTCTGTTATGTTGTTGTTTGATTATTTTCAGCAGACTAGCTTCTTACTATTTGACACTTGAGACATCATCAAAGAGGAGATCAATTTATTTTACACTAAATCGTAGAACACTAAATTATGCCTTAACTGTTGTCCTCAGAGGACACACCAAGCTGAGAGTATGACATTCAGTGTAAAATTCTCTCAAGAGCACAGCTTTCAATGAATCGCTTATGCAATTTTTATGGCAAGCCCATTTGGCACAATTATGAACACGACGAATCATGTGTTCAATTAAATCACACAAGCAGATAAATACTTGTATATACACCAGATAAATGGTATTGCTTCATCCTTTTATACCGAAGTTGTTCAACATTACAGATTTAGAGTAGTTAAATCTGGAACTTACTCGCATAAAAATGCATCTGCCTCATCAATAAAAAGTAGTAGTCCCCTCCTCGATTTCTTGGCCCAATCAAACAGCTCGTGTATTTTTGTAACTGCCTGTGGTCCTAATGGAGCAACATCTCCTCCAGTCATCAGTGCGTAATCCAAACCCTGATACATAGTGAAATTTAGATAAGAATATGAAATTAGGAAGTATAGCGCTGCTATAAATCTATTGTTTCAACACGCCTATTTCCAGAATTGAAGCGGACTTAGTGTATCCTAACGAGTACAAGCACTGTATAATGAGTCTAACCAACTCATGCTTGGGTACAAGCACTTTTGGCCTCGAAGTAGAACTTTTCTCCTCCATTCCTTCTTCAAAAACTGACCTAATTATCATATATGATCATGAACACGTAAGAACCAATCCCAATCTGAATACGAAATCAAACAGATTTGAATCTTCCAGCAATCGTAACTTCCCAAATTAAAATCCAAATTTACAACGAAGAACAGATACACCTTGAACACTAAGAATAACCACGCGATCACGAGAAACAGCAAACGAGAACACTTTATGCATAAGGGACACACAGTTCGTTGAACTCATGTAGAAAGATACTCTACACTATCGGAACAAGCTGAAACTGGCCTTGAAATAGATTTGGAGGGAGGAATTGGACAACTAGATCAGTGAAGAAGCTTCCTCTGGTTTACCGCTGCAGCGTCGAAAGATCTCGGTTGGTGACCAGTGGATCGAAGACACGAAAGAATGGGAGCTTCAAAGACGCGTGTGTGAGAAGTGAAATGGGAAGAGTTGGCTGGTATGAAAGGAGAACTGGCTGTGCAAATTCAATAATAAGGCTGGGGGTATTTTCGGTATACCAGGTCAGGTATAACGGTTACTGTGAGAAATAGACGGAAAGGCTCAATTACAAACAAGTGCAAAGATATGGGTGCAAGAACAAACATCATGGGTGCAGTTACCAATTCTAGCAAACATCCGAGTGCAATTCCATACTTTTCCCATAATTTAATATAGGGTTCATTGTCAAATAAGTAGCTGAACTTGACATGTTTTGACAAGTAGGTATTCAAACTTTTTTGCCGCAAATAGGTTGCTGAATTTTTGAAAATTAGCAAATAGGTTCCTGACTTTAATTTTTCGTTGAGTTTTAACGGAAAGCTGCACGTGAGGAGCAACCAAGTACTTGAACTTACACAAATTAACAAGTAGATACCTGAATCGGTTTTTGAACCGATTCAGAAATGATTTAGTCAAACCACTTTATTTAAAAACAAAAAAGAGTAGGGTTTATATATCAAACACTTGCATGACTTAGGGTTTAGGCTTGAGTCATGCATGTGTTTTGTATATAAATCCTACTTTTTTTGTTTTAAATAAAGTGGTTCGATCGAACCTGTTCAGATCTCTACTTGCTAATTCGTGTAAGTTCATGTACATATTTGCAAAATCATGTCAAGTTCAGGTACCTGGTTGCTCCTCACATGCTGCTCACGTGCAGTTTTCGGTCAAAACTCAACGGAAAATTAACGTCAGAAACGTATTTGCTAATTTTCAAAAGTTCGACAACCTATTTGCGACAAAAATAAAATTTAGATACATACTTGTCAAACCATGTCAAAGTTCGACTACCTATTTAATAATTAACTCATTAATCTAAGTCAATACTCAATAGGTCAAAAACATAAAACACAATCAATCATTATTTCTGTGATGCACATGCTATTAATTAACTCTCTTGGTGTATATGCAAATTAAAATTATAGTCAAATTATAAATTTGACCAATTTTATTCCCTAAAATCTACTTATCTAATATGTTCCTAAGTGAAATAACCCAAGTTGTGCATCATTAAATTTAATAAATCGTAATTAGGTCACCATAACTCCATGTGGTCATGTGTCGCCGTTTGGTCAAAGTTGTTCCATACCATGTGTTTTAAGGATAAGGAACACCACCAAATATAAATACATAGTATTAGATTTGACGAAAATAGACACGTACTTAACATGTAAATTACATTTTATTTTATCTCAAAATTAATTAATAAATTACAAGTAGGTTTGTATTAGAATTCGCAGTTCGTACCCATGTGTTTTAGTCTTTAGAAACACCTAAGTAGCCGCGTCATCAAACTTAATATTTTAATTAATTTTGGGGAGTTCTTTTTATTTTGCCAATAAGAAGTTTAATTATTAGTATAATATAAAACTAATATTTTTTTTTGGCCAATTTTATAAAACTAATATTGAGTAGGTTAATTAATTAATTAAAAGTAAAATAATTTGGGATGCCTTGGATAAATGCGTGGAGAATGCATGCATGAATCATCATACGGCTAAAACCGGCCACGTCCTTATTTTTGAACTTCTCGATATCTTAAAACTACGTAACGATAAAAACAAAAAATAAATAAATATCAAGTATCTATCTGAACTTTGAACGTTTTGTAAGGAGATGCCCGATCTTTGAAAATTCAAAACGGACTACCTCAACTTTGAATAATGTGCAAATAGTTACCTCCGCCCAATTTCTGACGAATTTTCGACGACTTTCCAACGAATTTCCGACGACAATTGACGAAAAATTGGATGGAGGTAACTGTTTGCATATTCTTCAAAGTTGAGGTAGTCCGTTTTGAATTTTCAAAGTTAGGATAGCTCATTGCAAAACATTCAAATTTCAGGTAGATACTTGATATTCAACCCAAAAAATATATATGAAAATCTTTATATATTACTATGTATATAAATTGATATAAATATCGAAATAAACAATTTAAAAAATACGAAAGCACTTACGGTAATCCATTCAATTCCAATTCTATCATTTTATTTTTGCAATATAAACACTGTTATATAATTCATATAACACTACTTTTTCAGAGCCCTTATAAACAAAATGCATTTGCTGCTTTTATATAATTCATATAACACTGTTTTTACCCTTTTTATATATTTTATTGTAATTTATTTCAAAGTGTTGCACTGATATTAATTATTTTGTTATTAATTAAATGCAGAACACGTCCGCAAGGTGCTCTAAGTGTTTTAATAGTCTTGATTAATTATATTATACTAGAAAATTGATTTGCACAATATAAAAATTATTTTAGTTTATAAATGAATAATATTTTTTAAATAAATATATATTTATAACATGATTATTTATACTTTATTAAAGTACATTTAATTAATATTAATTCAATTACACAACATAAAAAGTAATTATATTTATGAAAAAATGTTAAACTTATTTTTATTTTTATAATATTATACACTATAACAATTATTTATATTTTATACAAATATTTGAAAATAAATGAGTAGATAATAAAAACAAATGTAACTAATTATGAATATGATGCTAACTAATAATTTCAAAATTTATTTTATGACATTTATTATTTGCATATATTTTTAAATAAATACAAACTATTAGAATATGTATATGTATATATAATTATATATGCATAATAGTTATAGTAATTATAAATTATTTTTAAATTTTGTAATATATGTTGATTATAATAGAATATAAAAATGATAGATTTATAAAAATAGTTCTAAGAAAAGTATGAAGAAATTATATTAAAAATATTATTATAATTTTTTAATACCCTAAATTTTATATCATGATTATAAATATCTGCATAAAATTATTATTATCTTCATAAAATTGATATATAATGTACATAATAATCCTTAATTTCATCTTAAATTATCTTGATAAAAAGATTTAATTTATATATTTCTTACTTTTCATAAAGTATAAAATTTAGTAAATAAAATAAACTTAAGAAAAATCATAAATGCACTTAGAAAATAAGAAGATATTAATGAAATTTTATAACTTATTAGGAGAATGAATGAGAGACTTAGGAAGATTTTAAACTATGTTACATGACATGCCACATATGAGTGAGAATTATACGTTTGACAGGGACCAATTAGAAGTTATGAAATTGATATAAGAAATGAGAAAATGTCTTAAAAAGATTACTTGTCACAATTCTACATAACTTAGCCAAATTAATATATATAGGATAAATACCAAGTAGCTACATGAACTTTGGACATTTTGCAACGAGCTACCCGAACTTTGAAAATTCAAAACGGTCTACCTCAACTTTGAAAAAGGTGCAAATAGCTACCTCCGTCCAATTTTCCGTCGGAAAGTCGTCGGAAAATCGTTGGAAATTGGACGGAGGTAGCTATTTGCACATTTTTCAAAGTTGAGTTAGCTCGTTTTGAATTTTCAAAGTTTGGGTAGCTCCAGGTAGCTACTTGCTATTTAACCATATATATATATATATATTATTTTTTTTGGTAGAAAATATATATATATATATAGATAGATAGATAGAGATGTTACCAAAACTGTATATATATATATATATCAAATTAAATAATATAAAAATAAAAAGGTAGGTGACGTATTACTAAGATTTGAGACGCCACATTCCTCGACCGACCATCAACGAAATTATGGAGATTTTTTTCGAAAACTATACATTTTAGTTTTTTTTTTTAAAGTAAGTATAAAAAAAAATATTTCAAAAAATAGGTATACGCGCACCCCAGGACGCGCCTTTTGGCAATACGCGCACCCCCGGGACGCGCCTATGCAATTGGCGCAGGTTGGGTATGTCTCTTTTTAAAAAAAAAAAAATTATTCCATAATGACGACTCAATGTTTAATTAAAAATAAAATTATGTATCTATTAAAAAAATTTAAAAAATTATAGTAAGTAGATATTTTAATTGCGATTCAAATGATACAAAAAAATATTAAATTTGGATTTACGGATTGCCTGTACGGCATGCCGTAAGTTGAGATATAAAAATTTGACTTAAAAAATTATAACTTGGACCATGTAAGTCCAAACTCAACACGGTTAACGTCATTTAGGTCGTAAATCAATTATCTACGTAAGATAATTTTTTACACAGTGCTATTTACTCGTAAATCAGTTATTGTTTACATAGTGATATTTACTATTTAAACAGTAACTTTACTGTTTAGTAAAGTTGCATAGTAAAGTTTTTACTATTTAAACTTGCATAGTAAAGTTACTGTTTAAATAGTAAATAATACTGTGTAAACAGTAATTTTACTGTTCAAAACACTATTTGGAAGTTTTTGTATCGTATGTAGAGTTTTTTATGTACCGTATTATACAGTCAGTCTAAAAGTCAAAAATTAACACATAGTTAGCGTCATTTAATTCGTAATTAAATTATCTACGCACCGTAATTGTTTTGATTTTTTTGAGTAAGTATATAATTAAATTTCTCACCTAATGCATTTACTTATTTCGGTCAAATTTGGGTGTAAACTATGTTATGTTACAAAATCACTGTATTTTTAATCAAACAAATTATCCTACGTAGATAATTGATTTACGACCTAAATGACGTTAACCGTGTTGAGTTTGGACTTACATGGTCCGAGTTATAATATTTTAAGTCAAGTTTTCATATCTTAACTTACGGCATGCCGTACAGGTAATCCGTAAATCCAAATTTAATATTTTTTGCATCATTTGAATCGTAATTAAAATATCTACGTACTATAATTTTTTAAATTTTTTTTAGTATATACATAATTTTATTTTTAATTAAACATCGAGTCGTCATTATGGAACATTTAAAAAAAAAAAGAGAGACATACCCAACATGCGCCTATGTAATAGGCGCGTCCCAGGGTGCGTGTATTGCCAAAAGGCGTGTCCTGGGTGCGCGTATACCTATTTTTCGAAATATTTTTTTCTATACTTACTTTTCTTTAAAAAAAAAAAAAACTAAAATGTATAGTTTTCGAAAAAAATCAATTATGGAGCGTCAAAAATAATGTTCTGACTTGTTAACCCATAAATGAAGATAATTAATGTATTATTATGTCATTAATCACCAAAGGATTTATTCCATATTTATTAATTAATGTATGTATTTGACTATTATTGATCTTTAAAATTAGATTAGGCATAAAATCTCCCCATACATCTATCTATGTATCTTTCTCTCTCTCTATATATATTAATTTGGCTAAATTACATAAAATATTGACAAATAATTTTTTTGTTATATTTTCTAATTCCTAATATTAAATTAACATCTCCTAATTGACTTAAGTAAATCATAATTTTTTCATTCCTAATTGGCATGCCATGTAAATCACTTTAAATCATTTAGTCTTTCATTTATTCTCAAGATAAATTACAAAACTCATGTCATTTATCTTTATTTCACATCATAATTATAACGTTTTCTTAAATATTTTATGAAGTGAAATATATATAATAATAAAATACATAATATTATATTTTATAAATATCACGTATGCACATATTAAAATTTACTTTCATAATCTTTTGTGAACATATGCACTAATATAAGTCATAAAAATATTTAACTTAAAAGTATGAATTATTATTTTATTATTAATTATTAATATTAATTTTTATTATTGATTCATGTATTTTTAATTAATTTTATAAACAAATACACTTAATATAATTTTTGTTTTTCATAATATAATTTATAATAACTTATCTATATCATTAATTATTTCATGCATTTTTTAATTTTAATATATTTTATTGTAAATAATTAAACTTATAAGAATGAACTTTTTGAAAAATTATTATAGTCTATATTCACTTAAAAATAAATTTTTAAACCTTCACATCAAACTTATTATTTTCTTTGTAAATCATTTAGTCTATATTTACGTAAAAATAATTTAAATAAGTTTTATACGTATAAAAAATAACTTATATTAAATATATTAAAAAAAAATATACTAGTTAATGCGCAAATCACATATGAGATATTTAGTATACATATTATCTAGCATGTGATTAACTCAGCAGATATTTCAAGGATCGCGGTCCATACTAAGTGATCTTTGACTATATTCCCTTTCAAATGTTCTTGTTTTTTTTCCTAGCAAGATTATTGTCTGAACTGTTAAGCTAGTTACTACGAATGTTTAATAATAATAATAAAGACTAACAACCTCTTTCTTGTACGAAATAGAAACGACATAGGTGATACAAATTCTGTATGAATTGTTTTTTTCGTGAAATTGGAAAACTTCGAAATACGAAATCCTAGAGGAGTGATAATACGAATTCCGTCAAAAAAATCTTGGTTTGAGTAGGGAGGGCGCGCTAAGAATACTGCATAGGAGGTAAGAAGACGAAACTACCCTAACCTATTTTATTATTAAAATAGTAATTAAATATTAAATAAATTGTTTTAAAAGTGTTTTCAATTAATTAAAATAATTATTTAAAAAAAATCCAATTATTAATTAAATATATTATAAGTTTTATTATTCTTAATTTTTATAATTAATTAATTCAAGTTATTTGTATTATATACTATACATATGAAAGTAATGACATATATGTAATTTTATCATATTCCATTTCATTTTCATATGCAATTCGACTAAACAAATATATTCAAATCCACTAACCAAACAACTTCATATTATTATCTCTTATTTCTTATTCTCTATTCTTTATTGTTATTTCATATTCCGTATTCTCTATCTTTATTCTCTATTGTTATTTCATATTTCGTATTCTCTATTCGAATGATAAAAGAGTGAACTTTATCTCTATATAAATTTTAATATGTCCATTTTATGAAAGTATTTTCATCACGATCTATTAATAATACCACTCTATTTTGATATGTTACTATTGTATTTTACGATTTGTTAACATTTTAATAAATTAATTAACCTACGTCGGGTGAGCCTAATAAGGGTAGGGTGTGAAGATATTCATGGATGACAAAATTAGATACAATCGCATGCCAGAAACAACAAAATTTGAATATAATATAGGGAAGTAATCATTTTTTAGTATTCGTAACAAAATTGAGTTCATCTCAAAGTTTATTTTCAAAAATTATATTTTTTAATGTTTAGTAATATGTCGAATTTTCTTATTCTATAAAAAAAATTATTCAAACTGAATATATTTTGAAAAATATAAAAATAATAGAATATTTTTTAAAATGACAAAATTAAACCCTTTACTTTTTTTATATATGTTAAAAAATTAATCATAGTTCGATTCAAACTTGATTAAAACTTAATCGTGATAAAGTTTTGACCCAAACCAACTTGATCATTAGTGAGGGTATGATCCGAGTCAAGATTCAAATCTTAGTTCATTTGGATTGGGCTAAATCGACCCTTAATCCAATTAAAACTAAATTGAACCTCAATTTAATTAGGTCTCGATTGAGCGCTAACTGAAGAGATTAAAGATTGTATCTTGATCTAAATCAACTTGTTTATGGGTGAGAGTTGATTTGACTCAATATCTAAACTAACCCTTTCAATTAAGACTTAATTGAGTTTCGATCAAATTAAAAGTCAAACTTAATGTAATTTTTTGAAGACTATGTAAATAAGGGTGTCAATTCGTGTCAACGGGTCAACCGTGAATCGTGTCAAGTACGGTTCGTGTCAAAATATGCTCAACCCAAACACAATTTGTGGTTCATGATGAATCAATTCTCAAGATCCAAACACGACTCACGGGTCAACCTGTATGACAAGTGGACCCGTGTCATTTTAATTTGTACAATATGAAATTTGTGGGGCCACCCGTCGATCCACTTGACTTGTTGATCCATATGACCTACTGATTCATGCAAACTATGTGACTTATGCGACTCATATGACCCATACGACCCGTGAGACCCATGAACCTTTATATAATTTATTATAATATATATTTAATTATACGGATTTATGGATTAACCCACGAGACGATAGAGACAACTCAAACCCAAGCTCATTTTTCATACGGGTTGGACGAGTCGTATCAAAATGACTCGCACATCCAAAATTTTCAATCCAAACACAATACATGGATGGGTAGTTTCAAAAATGGACACTCCTACCTGTAAATAACCCTAATTGCATTTCTTGGGATTAACTCTGCTAAGCTCAGTTCAATGAATACTGATCACATCTCAAAGTGCATTATGGAGAATATAACTTCTTTTTCAAATAACAATAAATTATTTATTTAATAAATTAGGACACAATAATTACTCTGTTAATGATATTTTTGCTACTATAACAAAAAAAATATATATTAAAGATTAAATATTTTTTTGGCCAAGATGACTAATCATATTAATTAGGTTGGTGGGGAACAGTTAATTAACAGTTAACCCATGTCTCGGTCAGGTAGCCTCCCTCCCCTAGTTGGCTAGTTCCATTCGCAGATTCTTATAACAATTTCTCAAAACTTGTAAACAACCAACTGTTTCTAATTAATGAAACACTTACCAAGTAAGGAGGGAGATTAACCATAATTATTTAAATAATTGTGCATTTTTTTAAGGGTTTCATTATATATATTCAATGGGTAAAATAATAGTTTGTCTTTAAAGTTTAAAATTTTAAATTTTAATCCTAATGTTTGTACTAAATGAAAAATCTCTCATTTCCGTCAATTGACCTTTATTCTGTCAGTTGATCATTTTGAAAGGATAAAAATTCTCTCTAAACAGTGTCGTTTTCCCAATCTCTGCAATCGGAGCTTCTAAACAGTGTCGTCTTCCCCCACTGAAATGGAGCTTCTATTTGGTGTGTCGAAGAAACCTACCACCAACGACATCTGAACCATCCCACTGGCATGAGCACCAGACCAAACCCACCATATGGAGCATCCATGCTCAGGAAACCTTCGGAAATGTTCTGTAACCTGTCGGGAAATCCATACACACTCCTCCACACCAATGTCTTCTCCCAAGGAAAATGAAATAGAGAACAATAATTCTATCTCTGGTTCGATCCCACCAAGGCCTTCCATACCTACTCCATTGTCCGGAATGCTCGAAGAATCATGCGTATATAATATATATATATATATATATATAGTCCATCATTACACTCTTCTTTCTTCTCCGATTTTGCTTATCTTTGCTGTACATTTGAGAGATTCTTGGTGGATAACATTCCGATTAGAGTCTTCGACAACTTGGAAGTTGGAATCGATTGGGATTCCCTTCCCCAAAGATCAACCCATGAGATTGAGTTGTTCGGAGGTGGTTTGTCCATCAGAGACGGTGCACATTTAAAACCTCTCCAGATCGACACGGGTTGTAATGGGGGTAGTTTTGTTCATTTAAAAATAAAAAACTCACATGTCAAGCACATGATTAAGCTTTCGTATGGAATAAACAGTTTTTGAACGGAATGAGAGTATATTTTATTCGATCCAAACATTAAAACTAAAATTTAAAATTTAAAAAAAATAAATAAATTTTAAGGGGAAACTCAAAATCATCTCAAAATTTAGGGTGGAAACTCGTAATTTACCCATGTTTTAAAAAAATTGTTGAAAACATTCAATAAATATATTAGATTTCAACTCAAGGAGTCAAGGACCATATGATTCTAGCTAAGGGTGGGTGAGCCCACAAACTTAGGGCATTTACACCTCACATGTTGCAACTATCATGGTTCAACTATGTGCAAAAAAACGTAACGGTTCAGTAAAATAACATAGTGGTTTAATAATTTGTGTCTTAATTAGAAATTTTGGATTGATTCGAATCTGTAAATGAAAAAAATCTCACTAAGACCTGTTACAGACTAATTATGATGCGATGCAAAATCTAACACAACCCGTCCGTTGGTGACCCACCCACGGGTTGTGTTTATGTTAGAATTTTTGATTCATGAATCATTTTGACACGGCCCATGGATGACCCGTGAAAATACGGGTTAGGTTTGAGTCAGAAGTCTTGACCCACAGGTCAACCCATGACCCGTTCCATTTATATATTTCAGTATGTTTTTTTGTTTTTATTGAAATGATGGGTCGAACGTGTCAGACTGACCCGCATGTCGTGGAGGTCGAATGAGTCAGTCTGACCCAACCCTTACCATTCCCGACGGATCATTATGACCGCGGGTTGACCCACCAACCCGCGAGTCAGGTTTGAATTTCAAAAATTGACTAATACTATTACATGAATAGTATTTAGGTCAGAGGGTCTCTGACACGACCCAATGTCGACCCTTGACCCGTTTTGAGACCTAGATGCGAGTGAGAAAACCAGCTATGGGAAAAACAATTGATGGTTCATCTCCCTTCTCTATTTAAGGCCTCCTAATTCCCTCCCTCAAATCCACTTCTTCAACGACTATTACTACTCACAGAGATACCGACCGTTCTTGCAGTAAACCCTTCTACAATGGAGAATTTCTTCCGTCTATCCGATCATGAGAACAATGGAAGGACTCCTCGGTGTGTTTGGGTCAATGGACCTGTCATCATCGGAGCAGGTCCGTCTGGGTTAGCAACCGCCGCCTGCCTGAGGGATCAAGGTGTGCCGTTTGTGGTGGTGGAGCGAGCGGATTGCATTGCCTCCCTATGGCAGAAACGAACGTATGATCGCCTAAAACTCCACCTCCCTAAGCAGTTCTGCCAACTCCCCAACCTCCCGTTCCCCCAAGACTACCCCGACTACCCCACAAAGAGGCAGTTCATCGACTACCTCGATAACTACGCAAAACGCTTTGGGATCAACCCGCATTTCAATTCTTGCGTCCAGTCAGCACGGTACAACGAGACAAGTGGACTCTGGAGGGTCAGAACCTCCGCAACCGGGTCCGCCACGGTCTCTGCCGAGGTCGACTACATCTGCAAGTGGCTCGTGGTGGCAACTGGCGAGAACGCCGAAGGCGTGATGCCTGAGATCGACGGCCTTGCAGAGTTCTCCGGCGAAATCTTGCATGCTTGCGATTACAAATCCGGTCAGAAGTTCACAGGAAAGAACGTCCTTGTCGTCGGATGTGGAAACTCCGGCATGGAGGTCTCCCTCGACCTATGCAACCACAACGCCTACCCCACAATGGTCGTTCGCAGCTCGGTAATTAAGTACAAAAATCATTATTTTTAGTACATAAATTAAGTTATGTATTTATATCTAGGGAAAACTAAATAGTTTTTTTTAGCAACTAAGTAGTCGGACTTATTAAAATTAGCAAATAGGTATCTACTGTTAATTTCCGTTAAGAATAAACGGAAAATATCACGTGAGGAGCAAACAGGTACCTGAACTTACACGAATGAGTAAGTAGGTACCTGAGCCGAATCAAAAACCGGTTTCAAAGTCGGTTCGGTTGAACCACTTAATTTTTAAAAAATATATATATATATCAAACACATGCATGACTCAACTTCAGACGTTCTCGGAGTGTTCCTTGATGCACCGAGAACGTCTGGTGTTGAGACATGCATGCGTTTGGTATATAAACCCTACTTTTTTATAAATAAAAAAGTGGTTTGACTGAACCGGTTATGAATCGATTTTTGAACCGGTTCAGGTACCTAATTGCTCATTCGTGTAAGTTCAGATACCTGTTTGCTCCTCATGTGATATTTTCCGTTTATTCTTAACATAAATTAACGGTAGATACCTATTTGCTTATTTAAGAAAGTTCATCAACCTATTTACTGCAAAAAAAAAAATGTAGGTGCCTACTTGCAAATCATCCACAAATTTGGGTACTAGTGCGGTAGTTTCCCTTATATTTAACATGGTTACGTTACATCTCTTGACAAACTATAGGTCCACGTCATGCCGAGGGAAATCATGGGTAAGTCGACGTTCGAGCTGATCGTTTTCCTGATGAAATGGCTGCCTCTATGGATGGTGGATCGAGTGATGTTGATCCTAGCATGGATGGTGCTAGGTAACATTGAGAAATTAGGTCTAAAGAGACCATCTGTGGGTCCAATGGCGCTCAAGAACACCAAAGGCAAAACCCCTGTCCTAGACATCGGTGCCCTCGAGAAGATCCGGTCGGGAGACATTAAGGTTGTTCCTGGAATCAAGAGGTTCTCCAAGGCTCAAGTTGAGCTCGTCGATGGTCGCACCCTTAACATCGATGCAGTGATCCTCGCCACGGGCTACCGTAGCAACGTTCCTTCTTGGCTCGACGTAAGAAAGGATTACTATTTTTCAAACGTATATATAAAACAAATAAATTTGGATGATATATATCTAAATGTTATGTTATATTTTTTATACAGGAAAGTGATTTTTTCTGCAAGAACGGGCTTCCGAAATCTTCGAACCCCAACGGGTGGAAAGGACCCGCCGGACTTTACGCAGTGGGGTTCGCGAAGAGAGGGCTATCGGGTGCGTCCTCGGATGCGCTGATGGTTGCTAAGGACATCGGCAAGGTGTGGAAGGAAGAGACGAAGCAGAAGAAGAGACCTGTTTCTCTGCACAGAAGATGCATTTCTCATTTTTAAGTAGTTAGTTTGTGCCTTCATTAATTGTGTCTCTTCTGTGTAAAAAAAGGGAGTAGTTTGTGAAAAGGGAAGATACGGCACATGGAAGAGAGCCCTCTCCCAAAGGCCCAGAGCTCTTCGTTTTAGACTGAGTTCGGCGTTTCCAATATTGGAGGATGATGAGGCGTTTTCGGTTTTCCTTGTTATTTTTCTCGGATTATTATATATATTTATTATTTACTATCTACACATTTTTTTTTTGTATGTATAATTAGCAGTTATTATTATTATTATTATTTTATATAAAATCAAATTACTTTGTTTAATTTGGTTAATCTATTACGAATTACTCTATTATATTAATGATGACAATTTAATCTGGTCCATGGGGAATCTCTTGAACCCTACCCTCACGGGACTCGATTGAGCACTCAAATGAGTTAAATGTTGAGTTTTGATCCAGTTCTGCTCGCCCATGGGTTGGCGGCTGGTTTGGGTCTTGACTCAAACCTTATCCTCTCGACTGGGACTCAATTAAAATATATAGAAAAATCTTGAAGTATTTTGTTATGACAATCTAAAAAGTTTTCTATTATTTTGGTAATTTTCAAAAGCTATTCGAGAAAGTTTAGAGAAAGTTTTTGACAAAGACTGGGGTTTAATGGGTAATTTTTGGATTGTTTGTTTTTCATGAATCTTGCATATAGCAAAGGCTTGAATACAAGAAGTCCACATGCTTCTCCATACCAGAAGTTTAATGTCCAAGTAAAGGAGAAAGCTGGAACTCCAAATCTCAAAGTTATGGCTACAACTACAACAGAAGCCCACATGCTTCTCCATACTCCTCTTCTGACAATAGTACTCCACCAATTCTCTATCTGCAGAACAGTACACTCATCAGATGGATGAACATGAATCTACAGTCTTATCATCAGGTGTTCTTTAGAACCGAATCAGTGTCCAATGCAATGTCATTCATGCCTAGTTGGATCCTACTAGGACACAAGACTCAATGATAACGTCTCAAATACATAAAAACACATGGGGATGAACGTCTACCATTAATACTGCACTGACTGCCACAGTCAAACATCCATGACTACACTATTCAACTGATATACACTTGGGATTAAATTATACCACACCGTATCTGAGCCAAGTGTATGTGTCGTTGTTTCCAGAACCAGAACCATGCACTAGCAAACAACAGGCACTTATTATATAATGAGTGGCAGAAACAAGTTGCCAACTAAACTAAAGAGCACGTTGCAACAATATCTAACAGGACGGACAAGCCATGTTGATGAAACATCAAGACCTGCATTTTCTTGCAGCATCGACAGTGCTGTGTAATGCTGTCGGGCAAAAGGAAGGAAGGAATAAAGCAGCTAAATTGATGAGAGTAAAGGAAAAATTGGGACTAAAGTAAAGAGAAAACAATTAACATTCAGTTTGATAATACTACTTCCTTCTCTTCAGTTTGATGGAGCAGTAACTTCTAAGGAAATAGATATATGGACGAATGTAAACTTCATTATGCAGAAAGCTAGTTCTGTTGAGCTTTGGCACTAGCTTCGGAAATCAACGGCTATAGTTCCCCGTTTTTGTGTAACTTCATAGTATCTGACACCCCCCAAAAAAAAAACAGGGGCCAGGTTTTCAAAACTTAAGAGGCAAAAGTGCATGCTGCATCAGTAAAACTCAGTATCTGATATATAAAGTTTCTCCTCAATATATGATACTTGAAGCACTTTGAGAGGAGATTCAAGAAAACAAAGTTCCATCCCATCAACTTATTAAAGTGAAAAGGCAGAGTTTCAAATAAGAATACAAGAAATTAACTGAGAAGCACTACAATCAACTAGAGAAGCAGAAGCAGATTATAAAACAAAAGTTTTGGTCAGCTCCTTACCTGTACAATCTTCGATGTGTTTACCCCTGAACATAGAAAGAAGTCTAAGCATTATCTTCTCGACAGAGTAGCAATTAATCACATTTTGAAACGTGTGTAACCATTCTGCACAATGTTAAAACATGTGTAACCAATTAAGTAATTAACTCAAAAATGTATTAGAATCCATTTGGAAACATTTGCAAAGAATAGAATGTAAATTACAGTATATATAAACATTGGGATGCAATTTCCTAAAACGCCAACCGTTAGAGCTGAAACTCGAAGCGTGGCAATCTGTTGATCCACGGACGTCTCCCTCCAAATCTGGAGGAGAATTGACGGTTAGCGAAAGAAGAGAAGTGATGAGGAAATAGCCATGTCTGCGATGCCTCAGATCTCCTCCGTCATTGCACCCTCGAGCCGCCACTACTTCCACTGTACGGGCAACGGCATCTTCGGAGAATATGGCCTGTTTTTCGATCAAGCAAGGAACTTCGCTAGGAATCAGTTGCTGAAATCCAGTGAAAAAGTTCAGCTTCAGAAATTCGCAATCAGACGATGCTTCATCACCTGCTCCGCCGCAAACAAGCCTTCGCCTCCTTCCTCCTCCGAAATCAGGTTTCTCTTCCTTCCTCTGTCGTTATTCGCTTCTTTCATCGAGTATATGGTAGTCGTGTTTGATGATATTCTAGTTGAAAATGGTAATAGGTAGTCTGACTATTTTCTGGGTTCAGATTGGTCTGTGTTCCGGCTATTCCCGTGCACAAATTGACCTCTTTTATGAATGTTTAAGCTGAAACCCTCGTTAAATTTCACGAATAGTTATCAGTCACAGTCTGTGTATTCAGGGTTTCGTTTGTACATTATAAATTGTAACTACGTTTTCTTTTTTGCTCAAACATTACTGTTTCTGGCTTTGGTAAACCACCACTGCCGTGTAGTCAATTGACTTATTATCAACTTCATGCAAATCCTGTGACAAATTTGAAATGCTCCGAATTGTTTAAATTTTAGGTAAAAGAATTGTCCAGTTATCCGAGTTCGATAAGTTTTTCCAAGTGTGATAATTAATGAAGAATATATAGAGTATCATCGGCTATTGTGGATTTAGGTGCAGATAGTTCTCTGTCAAGATACTTCTTCAACGTTCTAAATCCACTCACATAACTCTTTAAATTAATTAAACTAAGAAAATGAAAGATGACAGAAGAAGAGTGTCCGCTCAACCGAAAGGAATACCTCTGGTTATGATTATATGATATGTGTAGAACTCAGTTGAGTTGAAAAACAATGCCTCAAAGGTCAAAACTATGAGAATCAAAGTCAACATACAATATCCTGAATTTGTTTATTTGCAATATTGTTCTAAAAAGATGTCTCATTTTTTCTATAAATATACAACCTTATTGTGTGCCATTACTGAAAGTTTGATACAGTAAATTATTGACGTATGATGATGTTACATTATTACTTTTCTTTTCCTGACCCATGTTTCTTTTTTATCCAGCTCTACTGCAAAGATTCGTAGTGAAGTTCTTGCTCCATTTCGCTCTGTGCGTATGTTCTTTTACCTTGCTTTCATTGCTAGTGGATCTATTGGAGGACTAATTGCCACAACACGACTCATTGGTGCCTTAGCAAACCCTGCAAGAGCTGATGAGGTCCCCGAAATTCTGAAAGGTCTTGCCATAGACATCGGTGCTGTGTCCATCTTTGCATTTCTATACTCCAGAGACAACAATGCTAAGAATGCTCAGATTGCAAGACTCTCAAGAGAGGAAAACCTTTCAAATCTCAAACTTCGGGTTGATGAGAAGCGAATCATTCCTCTCAATTCTTTTAGAGGAATCGCTCGGCTTGTGATATGCGCGGGTCCAGAATCCTATATTCAAGAGTCTTTTAAGCTCAGTGAACCTTACACTCAGGGCCTTTTGGATCGAGGGGTGCTTGTTGTGCCATTTGCTACGTCTGGGATCAAACCCACGTTCGATTTTGATGAAAGTGAAGAGATGAAGGATATTACAACCAAAAGGAAGAGGCTTTGGCAGTTGGCTCCTGCTTATGCGCCAGAATGGTCAAAGTAAGTCTTAACATTTGAAGAGTAGATTCAAATGTGTATAAATTGTGTGCTGTGTTTAACCTTAATCAATTCAAGAACACCATCTCTAAATCTTATTTTGATTGATTAACAGGTGGTTGGATGAACAAAAGAAGCTCGCAGGTGTGGCAGGTGATTCTCCAGTGTAAGATATCTTTCTTTACATACTACAGTTTGGCCTGTCTTGTTCTATGCTTTTTAAGTTTCAAATCTTATTTAAGATGAAGACATCTGATCAGGTGGTAAATTTGCAGGTACTTATCTCTAAGATTGGATGGTCGTGTTCGTGGAAGTGGTGTTGGTTACCCTCCTTGGAATGCCTTTGTTGCGCAACTGCCACCGGCTAATGGTTTGTGGTCTGGGTTGCTTGATGGGATGGATGGGAGAGTTTAAATGATCAATGTATCCTTCTCGTTTGAGGTCATTCCTGACCTAAATCAAGCTTTTGAGATTCTACCTCCGAATTTAGAAGCATGAGATCATGAACCACCTAGGAGATGGAGATGGAGATGGAGTCATGGAAACTTCAAGCCTTACTTTCATCTCGAAGGTTGTTTAGTAATTAGTATGACAGTTGATATGTCTTTCCTTCAGGCACATATGACTGTTTGCAACATTTTTCTATAGTGATAACCTGATCTAAGGCATGGGAATTGAGACCCAAGTTGATTCTATAAAGTATAGGGTTAAATACAAGAACTACATGAACTTTGAACGTTTTGCAACAAGCTACCTGAACTTTAAAAATTCAAAACGGGCTACTCAACTTGGACGAATGAGCAAATAGCTACCTCCGTCGAATTTCTAACTAATTTCTGTCAACAGTTGACGGAATGACGGTAAATTGGACGGAGGTAACTATTCGCACATTCGTTCAAGTTGAGGTAGCCCGTTTTAATTTTTTAAAGTTAGTTATCTCGTTGCAAAACGTCTAAAGTTCAGTTAGGTATTTAATCTATATAATATCAATAGGGTTAATGGTCAATGTGCCCCTAAAGTTTGGCCGAAATTTAAGAATCCTTCTTAATGTTTAAAATGTTAAATTTTAGTCCAATTTCTGTTTAGTTCAGACGGAAACCCATCATGTATTTGGCATGTGCTTTTTTTTTTTTGAAATTACAAATTTACCCTCCATTACCCACACTATTTCTTCCTCATCTTCTTCTTGTTGGACTTGACAATGCAGTTAGAACGAACAGTGAATGGATCAATCAAACCTGTAAATGTAGTGACAAAGGCACA
Source organism: Chamaenerion angustifolium (assembly GCA_946814005.1). Classification (NCBI taxonomy): domain Eukaryota; kingdom Viridiplantae; phylum Streptophyta; class Magnoliopsida; order Myrtales; family Onagraceae; genus Chamaenerion; species Chamaenerion angustifolium. Next base: position 32,747,200 of record OX328275.1, read on the forward strand.
TCAATTTCATTCACTTTAGCTGCCAAGCTATGCCCTTCTACAAGAAGAGAGATACAATTTATATGAATTCGGAACAGAAAACATAAAAGCAACCAAATTTTAGTGGGTAACTTGATTTAGTTTGATCTGTTTATTTACTGGGAGGTCATATGCATAAAGGAACCTATCCAGATAGTGTACTAAGAGGTCCAAAGCCGAAGTGGGAATGCACCTGTTCACTGATTAGTTACATTAGGTTAACTATAAATCCAAAATGTGCTTGAAGTGAAGATCGAAATGGTATAACGATTTTAACCATCACAAATCATTATATCAAAAGAAATATCTCTTAATTGAGGCTGAAATTAATCAATCCAATGTTGGATATTAATTTCACCTGTGATGGATAAATCTCAAATGGTGATGATTCGGTCTACAATGTCTATAAAATTGCCCCACCATGTTTGGATAAAATGATTGCAAAAAACAGAACACAAACAGATAAGAAGAGAAGCAACTGATCTTTACTCCTAAGGACTCACATTACAAAACAGTTCACCGACCAAAAAACCTTAAGAAGAATCACCATTCTTTTAGACAAATAGATCAATGGAGAAACCAAGAGCTCGAAGATTAGTGATGGTCCAACAAAATCATTGTGTAGAGAGGGTGAAAATCACAACTTTTGATGACCAAATAAAGAAAATCAAATCTTGAGATGCTAAAACAAGTACATGCTAAACCAAAGTCAACATTTTGAAACCAACCCACCGTTTTAATCCAATCGATAGCTTCATTTCTACCACAATAGGCCAAATCTCCATTTCTAAGTCTATTCACATAATCAACATTAGGCATCTGTTGCTACTCCTTCTCCAGCAACTTAACCAAACAATCCTTTCTTAGTGGTGGCGCTAAAATCCCATCTTGGACAACCCCGGAGTCCTCGTTTTCATCGAAGAAAACACTAGTGTTTTCTTCTACACAGAGGAGGCCTGAGAATCCACCATCAAGTGTCATACCCAGTTTCACTTCAGTGCCTTAATTAATGGTTTTAACTTTAGAATGCGAAAGAGAGGAAATTGTTTGACATAAGAAGCATCAATGGAAGACAACCCATGTTTTCATTATTGTAGAAATGCATAATAGAAATTAGGAAGAAGAAGTGTGGTTAATGGAGGGTAAATTCACTACATTTACAGGTTTGATTGATCCATTCACCGTTCGTTCTAACTGCATTGTCAAGTCCAAAAAGAAGAAGAAGAGGAAGAAGAAGTGTGAGTAATGGAGAGTAAATTTGTAATTTCAAAATTAAAAAATAAGCACAAGCCAAACACATGATGGTTTCCGTCCGAACTAAACATAAATTAGACGGAAATGAGGAATTTTTGAGTTCGTTCAAACATTAGGACTAAATTTTAAAATTTTAAACATTAAGAAAAAATTTAAAATTTTGGCCAAACTTGAGATAGATGGAATATTAACCCAATATCAATAATACAAACTAAAATTATATCAATAATATCTATCAGATTAAGTCAATTTGCAGGCACACATGCTCAACAGCTCAAGCTTCTCTCCTTCGGGAACAATGATCAACTGCACTCTTCGTCCTCCAGCGACAGCATCTCCGCCACCGACTCATCCGTCTTCTCTCTTCCCACAAATCACCAAATGCCGGACTCTGGCTGACCTCAAGCAAGTCCACGCCCTCATGATCAAGACCGGGCAAATCCACGACCCTCTTGCCGCCGCGGAGCTCCTCCGACACTGCGCACTCTCCGATCGCCGGAGAATCCCTTACGCTCTCTCCATCTTCCGCCAAATGAAGCAGCCCAATTGCTTTTCTTGGAACACTATCATTAGAGCTCTCGCCGAGAGCACGGACGACCCTTACGGAGATTCGTTGGAAGCCATTGCTCTGTTCTGCGAAATGCTCTCCGACAACTCGGTTGAACCTAACATGTTCACTTACCCTTCAGTGCTCAAGGCGTATAGCAGAGCTGGGAGGCTAGAGGAAGGGAAGCAGGTCCATGGGTTATTGGTGAAGAATAGCTTGGATGCTGATGAATTTGTCGTCAGCAATCTTGTCAGAATGTATGTTCTTTGTGGAACCATGGACGACGCTCATCGAATCTTCAATCTGAGACACATTCAACCGCAAGGTGGAGCCACGGAGAGGCGGCAACACGGTGATATTGTCATGTGCAACGTCATGGTTGATGGTTATATCAGGTCTGGGGACATTACTGCAGCCCGGAAATTGTTCGACGAAATGCCAAGTAGAACCATAGTCTCCTGGAATGTTATGATTTCAGGGTACTCGCAGAACGGGTTCTTCAAGGAGGCAATAGACATGTTTCATGTGATGCAGTCTGAGAATTTCCGCCCTAATTACATAACCTTAGTCAGTGTTCTTCCCGCAATTTCTCGACTCGGGGCACTTGAATTAGGTAAATGGATCCATTTATATGCTGAAAAACATAAGATTGTGATCGATGAAGTTCTTGGCTCAGCAATAGTTGACATGTACACCAAGTGTGGGAGCATCGAGAAGGCGCTTCAGGTCTTCGAGAGTCTCCCTAGAAGAAATTCCATAACTTGGAATGCAATCATTGGAGGTCTTGCTATGCATGGCAGAGCTAAGGAGGCTCTTGATTACTTCACGAGGATGGAAGAATCAGGAGTCCTACCAACTGATGTTGCATATATTTCAGTACTAAATGCCTGCAGCCATGGTGGCTTGGTAACCGAGGGTAGATCAATTTTCAACCGCATGATGAGTGTTGTTGGTTTTCAACCAAGGATCGAACATTATGGTTGTATGGTTGACCTCCTTAGTCGTGCTGGATTCTTAGAAGAGGCTGAAGAACTTATCTTGAACATGCCACTTGAACCTGATGACATCATATGGAAAGCCCTGCTTGGCGCTTGCAAGATACATAAAAACATTGAATTGGGGAAAAGAACCGCAGAACGTCTGATGAAGTTGGCCCCGAGTGACAGCGGGTCCTATGTTGCCCTCTCCAACATGCTTGCATCGCAAGGAAATTGGGAGGCTGTCTCAGAGATTAGGTTAATGATGAAGGAGATGGACATCAGGAAAGATCCTGGGTGCAGTTGGATTGATATTGATGGGATCATCCACGAGTTCTTAGTGGAAGACAGATCTCACCCTCAAGCTCAGCAAATCCACTTGATGTTGGAGGAAATATCAACCAAGTTGAGATCTTTAGGGTATGTTTACAACACTAGTCAAGTGTTGCTCAATGTTGATGAGGAAGCGAAGGAATGTACATTGCATCATCACAGTGAGAAGATCGCCATTGCCTTCGGGCTTATTAGCACAGCTCAAAGAGCTCCACTTCGGGTAGTCAAGAACCTCAGGATTTGTGATGACTGCCATGCTTCAATAAAGTTGATCTCCCAAGTTTATGGGCGACAGATTGTGGTGCGAGATCGTAAAAGGTTTCACCATTTTGAGGACGGGTCTTGTTCATGTGGTGATTACTGGTGATTCTTTTGGAGATGCACATACTTTGTGAAGTATAAATCGTGATATTATACCAATAATCCTAGTACAGTTCCAAATATGGAAGATTTAGCAACAAAGAATCCGACAATTGAGTCTTTCGGATTCTTTCGGAATTTCCTTCTTGTTTTGTTGTTGTGTTGGAGGTTGATGCGTCTGTTGTTGTCACCTTCCATGTTTTGTGGTAATCACTGCCGTGGCCAGTATGGTTGATGATAACCTTGAAATGGTAAAAGAAGTGTTGGGAAGGCTACTACGAGTTGGAGTGGGTTAAATAGAGGCAACGAGGAATGACTGACTGACTAGAGAGGTGTGAATGAGCTTCCATTTAGTGATGGAAAATTAAATGTGTGAAAAGAGAAAGAAGTAGTAGTTATTCTCTCACTGTGCACAGAGATTTGCTTTGGAGTGAGAGTAGAGATTTTGTTTTGTATATGTAATGAGTATGATAAATGATATATACAATAATCCATTCACATCAATTCCAATAAGGTTTTTGAATGACTAACTCAAATCCAAATCCGAGTTCCCTTGATTAGGGCTCAATTGAATTTAAATCGAATCAGAATTTAATTGTAACATTTGTAAAAATTTGAAAGAGTTAAATTGTGATCTTTTTAAAGTTTCTGTTATTTTTGTAATTTTTAAAATTTATTTTATTAAAATTGAATAAAAAATTAACGGTTGAGATAAACATACATTTTGGTCAAATACAAAAGAATGAATTTTTACAATTTAAACTTGGAAAGAAAATACTCAAAATCTTCAAAAAAAAAAAATAGAAGACGATATGACCCTTTATTTTATAATTAGAGTTATCATTTGTCATACTAAAATACATAATTATATCATACCTAATATATACATATATATAATAACTATAAGCCACTATCCAAAACAAATATTAATTTATACATATAATTAATCATAGTAGATAGTTAATATTTCAACCAAATCTACTCACGGTCTGGTAAAAAACAAAATCTACTCACGATATTAAATATAGGAAAAAGTACGAAAAATATGTAATATGTTTAACCAAATTATTATTGAATGCACCTTGTTTTGGACTTCTGGTTTATGATAAATTATGTTTCATCGTGTTGGTTTTAGATGAAACGTTAACTTCCCGTCCAACTATTCTATTAACTTTGATGACTGTATAAACTTTGTACATGTGGCGACATATGATTGAACCACATTGTAAAATAACAATATATTATATAAAACATGCATAAATACATAAAAATAATAAAAATAATAAAATAATATTAAATATTATTTTTATATATTTCCTATTTTATTTATAAAAAAACGTAAAATAAAATAAATAATATGAAGAAAAATACATAATGTTTTTTATATTATTAATACAAATAATTTAAAATTATTCTAAAAAATTGGGAACATTTTTTTTCAGATCTTAGATTTTATTAAAATTTGAAATAGAATATACAATAATTAAAAGTATAATTTTGTTTAATTTATATTCTTCTAATATATGCTATAAATAAAAATATTTTTTAAAATGGTTTTCAATTTTTTTTTTAATTTTAATAAAAATTATTTATAAGAATAAAACAGATTTGTTTAATTTTTTCCTATATTTAGAGTTTATATTTTATTAAAAATATGAAGTATATTATCCAAAAAATTTTTTTTTTTAATATATTTTTGAATTTTAAGTGTACTTTAATTTATTTCATACTTTTTATTATTTATGAAATAAATAAAATTTAGATTTTTATATTTTTAAAGTACTTTTCTATTTTCTATTTATATAATTATTTTTTAAAAATATTTCATTTTATAAAAAAATATTTAGAATCTTTCTTAATTTTAGGTATTTTTTTGAATTTCTTATTTTTTTCTTCATAAAAATAAATTATTTATCAACCACATTATCATTCAACCCTGTCACAGTCATCATCCGTTAGTTATATTTTACGAAGGTAATCTAAAACCAACAAAACAAAATCAATTACAACCTATTACATCTAAAATAAATAAGGTATATGTTTTTATCACTTTGGTTAATCCTATTACATTTTTTTTCATATTTTTTCTTTAAATATATAATACTTGTATTTCATACTTCGAATTATTATCGCACGAAATTGTTGTCGACAGACTCGACGCATCTTATTCCACGTGCAGACTCTCATCTTTCTTTCCAACTAGAATATACATTTCTGGCTTCATATTCTTCCGTTCATTATCCCTTACACTTTCTTTCTTCTGATTCTCGCAAATCTAAGTCGAATCCTCCACGGCATCGACGACCGTACGTAATTGCTCAAGATCGACCAGATTCCCTGTAAACCCACAAATTTTCTTTGTGAAATTGTAGTAATTCTTGATTAGTTGCCGTGCCTTTTGTGCTATGCTGATGATGATCCCGATCTCTTCCGATCTCCGCTAGAATCGACTAACTCAATCGGAAATTATGTAATTTAGGATTTTTTGGGTTAGAATTAGGGTTGGGTTTAATTGATTCAATTTTGTGACAGTGCTTCAAGGGTTTTAAGAGTGGTTACACCTGTGATGAGTCATTTATTCGTATAGGATAAGGAGCATTGGCCTGATTTATTAGAAATCGATCTGTGTTTGTTTAATTTGTCAACGATTTCTATGTGCCTTCTTATCTTCTTTTCAACGTTTAGTCATGCAACGGTATACTATGATATAGAAACTGCACTTTTGTGAATCGAACCTTGCATCGTTATTGCCATTTATATTCTTATTTAGAATTGTAAGTTTGCAGAACGATCGAACTTTGTATATATTGGTTGGTTTCTGCTCAAAGTCGTTAAGCCAACTAATTCTCAGTAAGCTGGATTTTTTTTTTAGATTAAGTGGATTCCGGTATGATCCTTTAAAGTGTCTACTTATCCATCTCATAGCATTATATAGTTTTACCAAACTTGACCCTAAGTGTGGAGTAAATTCATGAATATATTGGATTGTGTTAACGTTTTTATAGTGGTTGATACTCCACAATTCTCTGTGTACTGATCTTGTAGGCCTTGTATTCTTAGCTGCAGTTTCTGCTTCCTATAACTGCAGGTTTGTAGAACTCATTGGTGCTTTTTTTGCTCGTGTATGACTTCTTCAAGATATTCTTTAAGGTTGTGTTCCTTCCTGCAGTTTGCTGGAATAAACCTTGCTTCTTTAGTATCCCGTGATCTCAGAGTTGCTTGATTGCTTTATAATTTGCCTTTTAAGCTCAAGAAAGGATTTCGTTGATACAATAGCTAAAGCAGAGCAGCCTAGACCTTTCAAAGGATTCACTGCTTACTGTTTATTATTGGTAAGTGACTGTATAGTACTAAGCTTTTACCTTTTTGTGATTCTAAATTGCTTAAATGGTGCTCTTCAAACTAACTGATACATAGTGGCTTCTATGCATAGCATTTTGTACATTCCTTCTCATTCATGGACAGAAGTACTTATTTACACATAAACATATCATTCATTTATACAGTTAGGAAGCAATGTAGTTTCTGTAAAGAATTTCATGCTAGTTAGTGATCTATGCGTGGGCTTAGTTTTTAAATTCATTTTTTGCCTGAGCATTCTGATAAGTTCCCATTTTTCGAGTACATACTACAGTTCATTCAAGATGGCTGGTGTAAAAAGAAGATTACATACTACTGATTCAGATATTCATGTTCTTCACAAAGAGTTGGATGAGGTTTCCTGTTCAATCTGCATGGATTATCCGCATAATGCTGTTTTACTCATGTGTAGTTCCCATGAGAAAGGTTGCAGATCTTATATATGTGATACAAGCTACAGACACTCTAACTGCCTAGACAGGTTTAAGAAACTACGGTCCACTTCTAGCATCATACTCAGCTCCTCCTTACCTAGTACCCATGAAAGTAGAAGTTCTTCCACAACTGCCATTGTCAATGGATCACTTGAAGCATCAGAGGAGAATTTCAACAGGGAAAACAACAATGAAATAGATTTGGAGACTCGAGGGGAAAATCTTGTTGATCCAGAGCCCCTGAGAGAAAACACAGAAGAGACTGATGCAGATCATAAATCAGAATCAAAGACGACCCTGAAATGTCCATTGTGTAGAGGATCTGTGCTTGGTTGGGAAGTTGTGGAGGAGGCGAGAAAATATCTCAACTTGAAAAAGCGAAGCTGCTCAAGAGACTCATGCTCTTATTCTGGAAACTACCAAGAACTGAGGAGACATGCTAGAAGAATCCATCCAACAACAAGACCCTCTGACATTGACCCGTCAAGAGAAAGAGCATGGCGGCGCCTTGAGCACCAAAGAGACTACAATGATATTGTCAGTGCCATTCAGTCTGCCATTCCTGGCTCCATTGTTGTGGGAGATTACGTGATTGAGAATCGGGACAGATTTTCTTCAGAGAGAAGGGAGGATAGCTCTGGGGAGGTGGGTGGGCCATGGTGGACTACTTTCTTTCTGTTCCAAATGATTGGCTCCATGGATTCTCATTCCCGCGGCGAGTCAAGGTCGAGACCTAGGGGTTGGACAAGGCACAGACGCCATGGAGGAGGTGGGTCTGATAGAAGGTTGCTTTGGGGTGAGAATTTGTTGGGTTTGAATGGTGAAGAGGAAGAAGATGACAGTGATGGAGGGGTGCAAGTGTTTAGTGATGAGGGTGAGGATGGCTCACCAGTCCCAAGGCATAGGCGCCGATTCGTGCGGTCAAGGTCCAATGAGGATCAACCATGAAGGAAAGTCTCTTTTGCCACAAATTAAACTATCCTCAATGGTGAATTAAATTTACCTTCTTGCCACGAATCTGCCTTTTGGAATTTGTGCTTCCAAATGCTGTAAGGCTAATTCAAATTGTTGTATATATTCTTTGATGTTCCAGTGACTCAAGGGAGCTGCACTCTTGATGTGAAGGCTGCTGATGCAAAAAGCCAGTGCCAATAAGTTGCAGCTATATATCATGTATATTTGCTTTGAAGAAAACAGACGTTTCATTTCCGGTGCATTTAGGTTTATTTGTGTTGAACTGTGGTACTATTCAATAATGTGGTGATATAAGAGTGGATTGTCTGGTTGTTGTTTTTTGGCCAATTAAAAGGAATGAGCCCGTGGCAACCCTAAACCATCCCACCATGTAATGTCTGGGTTTCCTGTTCGGGGCTCGATGGAGCTTTATTCCTCTGAACAACCAATGCAAGCACGGATCCCGTCAACGTAGCCTCACTGACAACCTAGAGTTGTGAGCAATTCGAAAAAACTGTAAAAGAAGCTAGAGCTTTTGAGCTATTCAATTTGAAAATGGACCAAATGGAAATGATAAAAAAAAATTATCTTCCCATATCTAGTTGCTTGTTCGAGCACTCTCTTTGTCAGTATTGCCTGACCACACAGTTTGCAAAGAAGACTAATGAATATAGACTCATCGAAGAACAATTAAAAAGGGGGTAAAGTGTAACTAATCCTCTTTTTTTGGGGGCTATATATGCAATTATGTTTAAATATTAGGCAACCCTGCAAAACCTTAACTTCCCCACGAGGGCCAGAGGCCCGGAGAGGGTGGGGCTGAGGTTTGCAACGTTACTTCCTCCCCACTCATCTCTCATCATCTCTGCTCGCCATTATAGGGTTTTAGGGTTTTCGCTATCTTTTCTCTGCAGCAGCTACGTATATTCCACCTTCTCCCTCCTCTCTTTCTCTCCCACCTTCTATCTGTAGGGCAAACTCGAACCATGGATAGGTATCAGAAAGTGACAAGGCAGAAAGCCGAAACTCCGATCAACCACAATGAAATCCGAATCACCACCCAGGGCCTCATTCGGAACTACATCAGCTACGCCACTACTCTCCTTCAGGTACCGCCAGTTCTCTTGCTCTACAGTCTGCTTTATGTAGATGTTCATGGATTTTCGGCTCGTCATTATCGTCTATTTCAATAATCAGTGCATATTATCTTGCATGTTGGGGGTATGCCTGTGATACAGTAGTTTCATACTCGCTAGCTCCCGGTGAATTATGGAGTGTTTAATGCTAGTTGACACTATCTGGTCATGGCTTTCGGGAAGAATATCTGCTACTTTTAGTTTCGTCACTTTCGTGTTTTTTTTTTTAATTATGCATTGCAGTATTTGTAGTGGATATACGTTATTAAAACATTGATTGGGTTTTGTAAACTTTCGATAAGAATATCTGGATACTTCAATATATATGAAATCAAGTGCCCCGTTAAGTAGGACTATTTTGCTGCAAGATCCTCAGTTCCTTCTTCTCCAGTGTAGTTAATTTACTGTTATTGTATTTGTATCCATTTAAATCATGCATCTGATCTTAATAACAAACTATACGAGCGTTTTATGATATTCTGCATGCATCCAACTCTCTGCTCTAACTGGGTAACATGTTACTATGTATATGAAGGAGAGAGGTGAGAAGGAAATTGTCTTGAAAGCAATGGGACAAGCAATAAGTAAGACTGTGGCTGTTGCAGAGATCATAAAAGTTGGTATCAATTTTACATTCAGCTTAAAAGGATACACTGGATCGAAGTTTTGATGCTATATTTATTTTCCTTTGAGCAGAAGAGAAATGCTGTGTTGCATCAGGATACTGCTATCAGCTCTGTCAGCATAACTGATGTTTGGGAGCCCATTGAGGAAGGCCTTGTACCGTAAGAAGCCTCGTGCTATCTGTTTCAGTTTTCTTAGTTAATGATTATGTTTTATCTACCTCTTGTTTCATCCGATTGAATGTGGCAATATTCCCAATGCAGTGTGGAGATGACTAGGCATGTATCTATGATCTCAATCACATTATCTACGACAGGACTTGACAAAAATACACCTGGGTAATGATTTCAGTTCAATTCTGTTTTATCAATTTTGTTTTATTCACTTCCTGAATGCTCATAGTTATAACTAACTTGCATATTCATTATTCAGGTACCAAGCTCCGGTTCAAGTGGAACAGCCCAGAGGACAGTATTATCAGCAGAAGCAACAGATTCAACAAGCACGTCCTCCCAAGGCTTATAATGATGGTAACGGGGATGAGCCATTACAATTTGCAAACCCATCAATTGCTGTTTCCGTGTATATGTAGATTATATATATTCTTGAAATGTGGAAAAAGCAATTAGTGATGTCTAGTGATGATGTTTCTCTTAGATTCATATGGCCGAGGAAGGGGGCGTGGGAGAGGGCGGAGCTGGAGAGGAGGGTATGGGAGCTATCAAGGTGGAGGCAGAGGAGGATATGAGAACTATCAAGGTGGAGGCAGAGGAGGATATGAGAACTACCAAGGTGGAGGCAGAGGAGGTTATGAGAACTATCAAGGTGGAGGCAGAGGAGGATCCAAGAACTATCAAGGTGGAGGCAGAGGAGGATATGAGAACTACCAAGGTGGAGGCAGAGGAGGATATGAGAACTATCAAGGTGGAGGCAGAGGAGGATCCAAGAACTATCAAGGTGGAGGCAGAGGAGGATATGACAACTATCAGGGTGGGGGCAGAGGAGGATACGACAACTATCAGGGTGGGGGCAGAGGAAATTATCAGGGTGGGGGAAGAGGATATTATCAAGGTGGAAATGAAAACTATCAAGGTGGAGGAGGAAGATATGGGAACTATCAAGATGGAGGCAGAAATTATCAAGGCGAAGGAGGAAGCTATGAAGGTGGAGATGGAAACTACCAAGATACAAACTGTAAGTATGCTCAAGTGGATGAAACCTACTACCAATAGCACCATGCACTCATTACACTGTGCTTCACAATTTTCTCATTTATTTTATATCTATGATACAGATAATGATGGTTACTCGAACCGTGGTCGAGGAGGTGCTGGAGGCAGAGGTGGCAGGGATTACCATGGTAAGTGAAGTTTTTGGTCGAATGTGCTATTGGTATGAAGTGATTTTGGTCCTGATAATGATACAAATATTCAAAATTAGGCCTTTAATAATTTGAGATTTGACAGACATTGGATATGAAAGGGGTAGAGGCAACAATGGAGGCAGAGGAGGCTACATGAGCCGTGGCCGTGGAGGAAGGAGCGGGGGCCGCTCAAGGGGCAATGGTGGTAGTCAGTCTTAGTCAGGTGGGTGGATGTGCATATGTTTTTTTGGATGATATTGTTTGCCTTGGTAGATTGGAGTGGAGTTTATTGAAGAAGCATATGATATTATCTTTCTATGTTCAAAAATCATATGTAAAATGGTGAGATGTCCCCATGGTTTGTTTTGGTTTGTATGGCTTTTATGGTGTCTTCTTTTGCTAAAGGCATGAAGTGTCAAGGGAGAATGGTTTAGGTTCTGGTAGTGGTTGGTATTCCGTCTGTAGGTCTTTGGGCAAGCTTATCAGTTATTCAAGCTGCACTCTTTGTATCTATCTCTTCTTTTCGTCAATCTTTTATATATATTTATTTATTTTAATAGTTTTTGGATTCTCATTTATATCATTTGGATAACCGATGCCAACTAGTTCCCGTAAGCAGTCTTGCAAATCTCATTTGTACCAAATCACTGATCATAATATTTGGAACTACTACTGGAGACAGGACAGGATAGGACAGGGAGACTATTTAGGTAAAAACAACGACCATGAGCAAGAAAAGCATCTGTAGAAGCTACAATCAGTCATCTATATAGCTAAAATCACCTGTCAATTGCATACATGGCTGTTGTAGATCCAGAATAGGACGATGATGAGAATCAGGACAACAATGAAGCCGAGCACCGTCAACTTTACCTTCATGTTCTTGAGCCACCACAGCTTCATTCTCATCTGTGTTCCCTGGTGCCTGAAGTGTGCCTGAAACCCAAGTACACATGGACACTCGTGATCATCAAAATATTTCATCAGTTAACTAAACATTGACATATGCATGACAAGTATCAGAAGTAACAAGCATCAAAACCGAATTCATATAGCCTTATTGCTAGAGCCTGCTGGCCCTGCTCATAAAAGTATAGAATATGCATCTCCAAACCTGGGGGCGAACGTTGGCGGGTTTATTCACCAAGAGCTTGATTTTCTCTCCTTGATTACCAACCTGGACAAGTAATCGTTTTGTGATATGATTAGCGTACCCATTTACAGATTTCATCATCACGTGACAACTACGAGGGTGGTATAGTATTATCAGCTTACGTTTTCAATATTCTCCATCATAACTTCCTTCACCTCCAAAGCATGGAATTTCATTCTAGCGATTATGTTGACCTCTTCTCGATGGTCTACACAGAACTGCATCTGCTCCTTCATTTTCTCCCTGAGCCATTCATTCTCAACTTGTTACTGTGCACAAATATTCAAATTAAGTGAAAAGTTGATCTCTGTAATCTAGCTTTGAGAGGCATAAAAAAAATATTCACCCGAAATCCTTGCTCAGACTATTAGCAACTGCAGTTGCAGCCTTTTCTCCCTCATATCTTTTGGTAAACTCATCTTTGATGTGCTCTAGAAAAGCCATAGGGACTTGGCACCCAATGGACAGAACAGCAATAACACAGAAAACTGCAATTTTTTAGAATACATAAGCTTAACATAAATAAGGTAGATCCAACTAAAATGACTCGAACAAGTATAGACATATTTAGACTTCTCTGAACTTCTTAATCTACTATAGCATACACTATTCACTATTTATTTCCTGCCTCGTGAAGTATCTTCCTTCTTAGTAAAAAAATTGTTACGATGACAAGACATATACTGAAATTCAGTTGGAAGGAAGATCATTTGTATATATTGACGAAAAAGTATAGCAGAGCGGCGGTGATGAATGGACCAACTATCAAAGCAGACGGAGCAAGAGATATAGTGATGAATGCAGGTGCCAGTTGTTTCTAATTAATCTATCACAAGATAAAGATCTTATACATGAAAGCAATGACCAATGACTAATTCAACAACGATGCATCTACCATACATATCAATCAAGAATTTGGCGCCAATTGACAAGGCAATCTCCTAAGCATCTGCAAAGAATTTCACGTTTCGTTTATAATTCCGTGAATACATGTGCTTCGATTCTTCCAGCAAGTTATCTACGCTGAATTGCAGAGTTGTTGAAGAATTATGGTAGCAGTTTTAGAAATACAACTATAAACTATGGGTGTCATAGTTATTAGCGACGACGAGAAACTCGAGAGCACCACGCTGAATACAAGGCCCATTGATAGCTACGGTTACTGCTTCAGCACAACAACTAGCGATCTTTGCTAACATTGGACTAAACGGAGTTGAAATCAATATCGTAACCGATCAAACCAGCAGAAAAGGCGTTGAAGCTATCCACAGATTGCAAGAAGAGGAAGTAAGAAGTTCGGACGCTTACAGAAGCTTTTATAAACGAGGAAGTTGATGGTGTGGCCATCGCAGTGGAACGTATACTTGTTATTGCTGGCCGGAAATTTCTGAAGTTTCTTGAGGCACGCGAAAGCAATGGTGGTGAAATTGCCGGTGAATTCTGTGTACTCAGCCAGTATCACCGTGCCTCGAGCCACGAAGCTGTAGATCAGCGACTGCTGTCCCATCTCCGAGAAGCAACAAACCACTGAGAGTGAGAGAGCGAGAGATTTTGCAGAAGGTGGAAGAAATGGAATTTGTGACGATTTATCGAGTGTTTGTGCAAAAAGAGACGTTCTCAGCGAATCTCCTTTTCCCTCCTTTTTTCCCTTCCAAAAGCTGAATATACCCATTTTACCCCCTCCAACTTAACAGAACAGAAATAGATAATACGGCATACGGAATGAGTGAGGTCAAACATTCGTACAAAAAAGAACTTTAATGACGTCATTTATACGGAGAGTATTGTATTGTTAATGTATTAACTATTAATGATAATTGATGTTACATAATTATTAATTAATACCCATTCATTCAAATTTAATTTAAAACTATATATATATGTCAATTGCTCACTAACCTAACATTCTTTTGAAAAAATTTAAAAAAACACTAAAAATAAATAAATTATGCATGCATTGCATTTGCATTAGGGGTGACAATTCGTGCGTTCATGTGTGTGTGCTATCATGCATGTTAAGAGATGTAATAGCATACGATAGTCCAACACGACACACATGAAAATGTAATCGCGTCACAGACACACGACAATAAATTTATTGTATCAACACAACACGATAACACGAAATGATTCGTGGAAAGTCGTAGCACGATAGCGCGATAACACGATAAATATTTCGTAGTAACATGATAATAAGTTTGCACGATAGCACGACCTAAATAACATAAACACGTCCGCTCAGTTTTTTATATTTCACGTTTGATCCTTATTTCTTAAAATGATATGAATATAATATATAAATTATTAGATTGTTTTCGTGTTATCGTGTTTTGAGACATAAACACTAGCACAACACGAAAAAAAACAATTGTGTTATCGTGTTCGTGTTATCGTACCATAAAAGACAAATACAAATACGTCTTTTTTTCGTGCGTGTCCGTATCGTATTATCCATTCGTGAGTAAAATTACTAGCAATATATTGCATACATATTCATGACGCCGCTGCCCGTGGGATAATCATAATATCCTTTACGAGACGCAAACGTATGTAGTAAGCATCACGTGTGGGGCACGTGCGCATGCATCCCTGCAGTAGCAGTACTATTACTAATCATATGTGTTAAAACCCTAATAAAATCCGCCTCACCGCTCTTCATTTCCCTCCTTTTTCTTCATCAATTGCTCTGTTTCTCTCTTTCGCCCTTTCTCTGCGGCGGCGACCTTGAATGTGAGGCCTCTCTCGGAGACGACTCTGGAAATCCAAGGCTTTGAAATCACGCTAATGGGGAAGTACATGAAGAAGTCCACGGTCACGGAGGTGTCTCCGCAGCAAGCCATGGCTCACGGCGTCCGAACCAGAGCCAAAACCCTCGCTCTGCAGCAGCGTATTTCTCCGTTTTCTGCACCGGCCTCGGAGCAGTCCTCACTCTTTTATCTCGAGCTCAGAAGTCGTCGCCTCCAAAAAAAATATCCACCCCCCAAATCAGCCTCAAAACAGTCGCAGCAAGCCAATACTAGGAAATGTCGCCCTACTGTGAGCTCCAGACTCACCGTTGGTCCTGCAGAGTGGAGGAGGTCTGTGGAGGACCTGGAGAATGAAGTTGAAAATAGCGGACGAAGTGAAGCAAGGGATTGTGAAGATTTCTGTGTGGAGGCGTATTGTGGAGAGAATGCTCTAGAATCTCAGGGAACGGGCAGGTAATTTCCTTTACTCTTTTTTGTTTCAGTTCCCGCTTCCTTATGCTTTCTAGTGTCTGCTAGAGAACATTTTCCATGTAATATGTGATGAACAGATGACCAATTTGAAAAATAAACCAAAGAATTAATCTCTTACGAAATTACAAATCCATGAAAAAAAAAATTTCTTCTATAAAATGGAAAAGGAAACAAAATTGCGCTGATTGCATTCCCTTCCTTCAGTTTGATGTACTTTCTCGTTGATAATTTATTTGCCTCACCTGTTTTCAATAGGGGCTTTTGACTAAAATAAATAAAATAGCAGAGGAGTGTCGAATCGAGGGCAGAAAATTCCACCCACAAGTGGTTGTACCTAATAAAACAAAACGTTATCTTTTTCTTTGGTTGTATGCTCGATCATTTCATCTCATCTCTGTACTTGATTTTGTATCATCTTAGCTAGATGGCCTCCCTGCTTATAAACTGGAAAGGTTTGCTTCAGTTTTCTGTCCCGTGAGTTTGGTTCAAAATGGGCGAACACAGATACTGTTAAATTTGTGGGGCTAAGAGATCATCGCAAAATACTTCACTTGTTCTTATGCGGTCCCTCTTTCACCTTCAATTGATTTGATCTTTTTCACTCTCTTTGATTACTACTGCTTGTGCAAAAATGTGTTGGCACATGTGTGGTTCTCTGTGAGCCACGCAGAAACTGTTTCTGGGACCTGCGAGTCTGTGGCCCTGTAGGAAAAAGTTAACTTTTTGTTGCAGGTGGCTGTATGTTTCACAAAAAGGAAATTGATGAATGACTCAATATGGATAAGGATTCTTTTCTTAAATCATTAATTAAAGCTAAGGAAAGTAGATGATTTATACTTTCACAAGCATATATAACTATGCTTATGTCTTTTGATCTTAATAGGGTTTTGAATCTAAAATGACAATATTCTAGGCTATCTTCGAGCTTATACTTATTTGGGTATCTATGGTTTAGGGTTTACGAATTTTATTTTATTTTTCAAAAAAGAGTGACCTTGGTTTTGCCAAATAAATCCCCGTAACCACTAACCCTATGAAGAAGTCAAGGACAAGTTGGTTGGCCAAACTGCAGGGATGTTTTCACGAAATAGGATTTTTCTTGAAATGTGAATTTTGTTTTTGGTTAATGCACGAGGAGGAACCAAGTAAATGAGCTCCATATATGGCTTGGTGGTGACAGTATTCATCCAGAAAGGCATGACACTTAATGGAACCCATCTGTAGATTAGTAAGAAGATGAAAATTCAGTAATAAATAAAGAAATGCATGATGCAGAGGAAACATTTACTCTTCTGCAGTTCCCCCTTATGAATGATGGATCGTATTCAGGGGGGACTAGTTTTTACAACTTTAATAATGTAAAATGTGTGGGGTCTGCCCCCAACCCCCCAACCCCTTGGTGTTTTTCTTTACTCATTTCATAATGAAATGAAAAGTTTCTGTGTTTTTCTATGCAGGAGAACTAGGGAGAGTACACCGTGTAGCTTAATTGAGAATCCTGATATTATCAGGACACCAGGGTCAACTACAAGGCTAATGAGCCCGCAGAATACTAGCCGAATTACTGAAAATAACCTGCTAGGAGAGATCCCTGCAATGCATGAGATGGAGGAG
This sequence comes from Chamaenerion angustifolium, assembly GCA_946814005.1. Taxonomy (NCBI): domain Eukaryota; kingdom Viridiplantae; phylum Streptophyta; class Magnoliopsida; order Myrtales; family Onagraceae; genus Chamaenerion; species Chamaenerion angustifolium. The sequence continues at coordinate 32,764,545 of OX328275.1, forward strand.
TTCTTTGCCTTTGCAGAAGAACAACAGCAGAGACTATTCCGCGACAAGTAATTCCATTATACTCTATCCTTATTTCTGCAGAATGCTCTACACTGTCTATTTGGCATGGATCATCCATGACATTATTGCATTCCAACTTGCTCATATCTTGGTTTGGCATTTATAGGTACAACTTTGACATTGCAAGTGATCTGCCACTCCCAGGCCGTTTCGAATGGGTACGAGTAGTGTGAATGATGACATGTCAGTTTCTTTTCTTCAACCTCTCATCAATCGCTGGGCGGATGGAAGATGGTGTGGAATGGTGTTGTCTTTAGTTATTTACTTGAACATTTGTAACCTAGAAGTCATGATGCATTTCACCTAACCATAGAAGTTAGTTAGTTAGTTAGTTAGGTAGGTAGGTAGGTAGAGAAAAGTTGTCCTTCACTGTAATGTAATGTAAACTACTGAAGTAGTGTTGGTTTCTTTTAGTAGACATTGGTCATCCATGTTATGCTAATGCTACAAAATGGGCACAGAATCTCAGTAATTGTCATATAAGTGTAATGTTACAAAGCATTTAAACATGACTACCTCCCACTTGCAATTTCTATTATTTCAGAGAAAATGCAACTCTTTACTGTAACTTTCCCCTTGACTCCTTTTATTATGATGATGAGATGTGGCCTACTCCATTGATGATGTGATAGTGATGTGTCTTCCTCTAAGCATTTAAATCATGGCTAATATGCAGGAACCTGATACAGACAGAAACCCATGGCATGGTTCCCTTGGCCTCTGACCTCAACCAAAAGTAGAGGTAGGGGTGGTCTTGGTTTGTTACCAAAAACACAATGTGATACGTACGACAGAAAGTTACTGTTTGAAGACAAGTTCTGTGAAGTTTGTGTCCATAAATTTTTCTTAAAATCTCTAAATTAAAGATCCGCTTTTATTCATAACAATGCTGGAACTTAAAGTAGTTATATTCTATTTATATTTTATTATTAATAAACTGCAGGGTTACAATAATCTATTGTACAAGCAACTAACCACACCATAACTTCAAGACTCCCAGATTTTTTAGTGTTCAATTTCTGAATACATCAATATTATATTTCAGCTCCCAATCAACAGACTATATTGAGACCTAAGCTAAGTATTCACACAATATATACTGTTTAGAAGTCTCTTCAAGGTGAAACCTTGACCACCTCTCTCGTGCATGATTCAGACCTACAAACATTAGACATCCTCAGATCTATATACTTTAGGAGGAATATATAAAATTCTGCAAATTTTCTTATAATGAATCTTTAGTGCAAGTTCTGGAAATGATCCACCAACAAAACTTCATCAACAGTAGAGTAGACTTGCCTGAGTGATTTATGTCCTCAGAGCTAACTTGTTGAAAGCAGCAGTTATTCTCTCTTCTGTAATTGTTCTGTGGTTCTCGTAGAAATCCAATATCTCTATCGAAATATTTTTCACCTACAAAAATTTGATTAATGGGAGATGCAAAGGACGATAGAATTCAGGAGCCATTCTAATTTCCTACACATGTAACAGTACAAACAGAACACGCTCAAGTATACAAAGCAAGGACTAGGAGGTACACTAATATTTATATTTGGTAACATATGAAAGAAAGTGAGAAAATATCATGAGAACAAACCACATTCATATCAACACGTAGCTCTTCGAACCATGCCGTGGTGTCCTTATCTTTGTGGACGCTAGCAATGTAAATGCAAGCTAATGCAATCAGGTGTGGAGGATGCACAAGAATTAGATCCATCTTGTAGGTATCATTCACGAGTCCCCTGTTTCAAAGTGAGCGTAGATCAAATACCAACCTTATTATAAACAAATACATATATAAATAAACAATCTGGATGATACAAAGCAGGATGTGATTTAAAAAAAATACACCAGAGGGTTTTTATTCATAAAGTGAGACTGTAACTTCATGATGGCCTTAGACTATTAGACTTGACCTGTCGACCATTTCTAAGAAATATTGATTGTTCAATTAACGGACACCATAGGGTCTTACCAAGTAAATTGAGTCATATCATTCATGCCAGCATCTTGAAGCAGTCTGCCAAAAAAAATTGAGTTAAAGAGTAATCCTAAGATTAGTTGCTGTTTTGATAGATGCTCTGCAGTTCTGTATTTTAGGATGTGTTATATTGTTTAGGGACTTGTTTGTCCATTGTTAGAAGTTTAGTCTTATTTCGATATTTCTAGGAATGATTAACAGTTTTAACTGTTACTTCATTTAAGATTGTAGAGTATAAATAGAGTAGCTTGCAGTCTCTGTTCAATGCACAGAATACGATTTGAAGTATTCCTCTATACATTTCTATTTCTTTCCTTTTCCAGTTTTACATATGATCTGCAATTCTTAATAAAGTGCAACATAAATAGAGAGATCCTTCGAAACCCAGAAAAGTAAGGTTACATGATATTTATGATATTCAAAGATATTATATTACGAGACAAAGTTATTAGTTTGACCGCAGTCTTCAGATTTAAAGGCAAACAAGTAAGCACTTAAGCTTATTCTATTAACATGATCAACAAATATTCAGAAGACTTGTTTGTTTGTTAAGACATCTAAAAAAATGCCGTTATAGAGCAGGATTATAGCTGAATGAATGAACCCTAAACTGAAGAAACGAGCAAAATAATGATAAATGAAACAAGATGGTGAAAATTACTTACTGGGACAAAGAGCGGTAAGGGTGGTATACAACTAGATAATAATCAAGGGCTTCTAAGATCTTCATTTCCATTTCAAGTATGTCCTTGATCTCAAAGCGGTTTCTTTCATCAGAATCTGCAACTTGCAAGGTCAAGATCCTTACCACTCCCAGAGTATATGGAATTGGACAAATTAGTTATGAGTACTTACATATCTTCCTACTGTAAAACTGAAGAAGCTTGGCCTGTACTGTGCTTTCTTCTGCTTTTGATGCCAAGTATAAGCATGCTGGAGCCACTAGACGCGGATCATAATCTGAAAGACTTTTCCTGAGTAAAGATGATATAAAAAATAGATTTAGTTATCTTTAGATGGATTCTAGTCAAGGAAAAATATGCAAATGAAAACAAAATAAGAACATAAATGTTTCCAAAGGCACTTGGATTAACTCTCTCTCATCCAATTTCCTTAACTCTCTCCAGTATCAAATGACTAAAGCAAAAGAACGTCTTATGCAGTGTCTTACCTTGTGTAGACACGTCGCATATATGTAACTGCAGTGGCCACAACTCTGAAAAATTTATGTAAACTGATTAGAGCAAATTTCTGACGCTTTAAACTCGAGCACCACTTTTAAGCCAAAAAATGAAACATAGAAACCCACAAAATGAAATACATGCACTTAGAAGGGCATCTATTAGATTTTCACATATTTCTCATCTTTGTAAATTGGCCGAAAATGATCATTTCACATGCTATTGAGCATGTTAACAGTGCCTTCTGCCAATGTGAGTGAGGAAATAACTGGTATTAGCGAGATTTTCCCCCTTTTTTGTGGGGTGGGTGGCTAACAAGAGTGTGGAAGGAACACAGTTCAACTTTATCTACACCTTGGAGTATCAAAGCTTGAATTATTAGGTCATATTGAGGGGTGGGGAGGATAGTTACTTTATAATGAACTCAAGTATATATTTAAACCATCACTAGCAATCTACTACATCAAATCTAAATTCAAGTAGCTTTAATGCACAATCATCATACCTTTGCCTGACTTTGACATGTGGAGCCAATTTCCATATATCTGTATAAAAAAATAAAAAAAACTGTTCAATCAAAGTACATATGCAAAAACTATCACCTAGTAAAGGTAGGATTTAGGAGCATGAGTGACACAATTCCAAAATTAAATTTTGTACGGTCACGTGACAATAAAATAATCTGCACCGTCCTTACATCTGAAACAAGTGCAATGCTGACAAAGAATTGGAACAAAATTGAACAGCACTTTGAATAAAAGAAAATTGAGAATTTGGATGGCAAGCTTTTGAATACATCTGAAATTAAGCAATAGGCAAGACACAAGTACGGGCTGAAACTAAATTAGAGAGAACGCAGGACCATACAAGTAGCCATGTGCATTTTGATGAGCTTAAAATCCTCAACGGTGATCCCTTTCTCTTTGTCCTGTGGATGCACCGCATCAACTTCTTCCGGATCCAGAAGTTGCTTACTGTAACCAATAGACAAAGATCGATGAACGCAAGGAAAAATAAACAGTTAAATCGACTCTCTAAAGAAGACTATCCATAGCTTACAAGTGAGTAGAAGTCCAAAAATTGGCCGCCATCAATCGTTGCAGCTGTCCGCGGCTTGAAAGATACCTGCCACCAAGAACTCGTTGATCTACCCCTCTCCTTCCCCCTCAACCTTCTTCGAGAGGTTGGAAAGTGGCGGCGAATGAAATCGATCTTCACCGTCGACAGGGTCTGGATAGGAAACACCGCCTGAAATTATTGACTCCGGCTATCCCAGATCAGGAAATTATGACCAAATCGACCCCTTGTTGAAAGAGGTCAACTAGATATGCGAATTTGTATCAAAGGGTAAATTCGTAATGACATATTTAATTAGATTCAATTTTTATTTTTGGATTAATTTTCTAGATATAAATATGACTCATAAATTTATGGGTTAAATAACAAGTAGTTACCTAAATTTTAAACTTTTGTAATGAACTACCTGAACTTTAAAAATTCAAAACGGGTTACCTTACCTTTGAAGAATGTGCAAATAGCTACCTCCGTCAAATTTTCCGTCAACTGTCGTCGAAAATTCGTCGGAAATTGAACGGAGGTAGCTATTTGCACATTCTTTAAAGTTGAGGTAGCCGTTTTGAATTTTCAAAGTTCGGGTAGCTCGTTGCAAAACGTTCAAAGTTCAGGTAGCTACTTGGTATTTAATCCTAAATTTATTAATTAAATTGCACAATTAATAAATGGGTTAAATACCAATAGTTACCTGAACTTTAGACGTTTTGCTACGAGTTACCCGAATTTTGAAAATTCAAAACGGGTTAACTCAACTTTGAAAAATGTGCAAATAGCTACCTCCGTCCAATTTCTGACGATTTTCCGACGACAGTTGACGGAAAATTGGCCGGAGGTAACTATTTGCAACTTATTCAAAGTTAAGTTAGTCCGTTTTGAATTTTCAAAGTTCGAGGAACTCCTAATATTCGAACAGGTTCAGAATAAGTTTGCATAGATTATTAAGTTTTAAGTATTGAATTTCATTTTTGAAATAGAATAAGGACCAACTTAAGAATTTCATCCTTCTTAAATTTATTTTCGTCGCTCAGTTCTCATTCCTCATACGATTTTCACGCCACTGAGCTCGAGATCACACATCCATCCGAGATTGCCGTCGTTACCTCTCCAATCTCCAGGCATGGACGAGCCGTGGAAATTTGACAAATATGTAGAGATCAAGAAAATTATTCGGTTTCTCAGCGACGATATCGCGGCAAATGTACGTCTAGAAACAGCAAACGTAACAACAAAATCCCGTCTAGAAACAAGAGAGGGAGGAGATAGATGCAGATCGGAGAAACTGATCAGAGAGAGGGGCGGTAGCATCCATCAACCCCTCTACTCTGGTCTATCTCCAATCTGTCCATCTCTCCCTTTCTTTTCATTATTGGGTTGTGGAAGGACCTGGAGTTCTTCTGGTGATCTTTGATTCTTCCTGCGTAAATCATCGGATCGGGCTTCAAATGGATGTAAGTGCTTATCATCCCCTCCAGCTAATGATTGATATTTTCTGTGATTTTGTAACGTCAGTGCTGCTGAAGCCCTTTCCATATTATTGTAATTAGGGGTTTGCATTGGTGTTTGATGTTAGAATAATATGGTAAAATTTCGACCATTAATCATATGGGGATTATTATGCATTTATGCTACTTAGATTACTTCTAGTGGTGGAAGGTTGTTCATTTTCCATTGCCAACCAAATTGCTAGACCAACTACAGTCTACATCACATCGATATGCACTCAAATACCGTAAATATACCCTGATGCCATCTTTAGATGCTGTTCTAAAAGTTATCTTTCAGATTTCAATTGCTTTACACTTGTATTTTGTGTGGCCGCAGCATCCTCATGTACCGAAATTCGGCGAGTGGGCAGGTGGAACAAACAGCTACCCATACACAGTCTGCTTTGACAAAGCCCGGAAGGATCGGGCAGGTGAGAAACCAGAGACCCAAAACGATCACCAACCCCAAGGGACCCCAAATTTACCTCCCTATGGTGAATCTCGATTCCAACCGCCACAACCAAGGGCAAGACACCACCAGGAACACAAAACTAGACCCAATAACAATGGCGATCACAGTCAGTCTGGCTCCAACCATTCATCTAAAAATGGACATAAACAAAGTCGAAGGAAAAGACCTGAGAGTTTTGGAGGTGATAATTTCACCAGCAGACACGGTCAGAGCCCTTCTGCAGCTGATCATGTTCGTGTGAAGAACTCGAGCAAGGACACTGCCTTCGGAAAGGGTTCTCATGACAAAGGCCACAGTGGTGATGCTAAAGCAAACCGAGTTCGACATAGCAGTATGGGAGATGAGGTTTGCATCTTCATCTCAAAATGTGCCATCTCTGTTAGGGCAGTAACTAATTTCTCTTACAAACCCCATAAACGAATATATATTTTCAATTCATTTGGAGCTGCAAACTGCAAGTTTTCAGCATCCAAATGCAAGCCACCATGCGTTCCAGTGCCGGTACCTTATGCGGGATTTACTTTTCTGCAGTTTTGAAATGGAGCAGATAACTTCTTATGTAATTAGAACTTAAGCTTCCTGTATGAGAAGCTAATTTCTCATAATGCTGAAAATAGAGAATAGAGAGTTAAGCACTCACATTCTCACAACTTCTCTTTTGCCTAATTAATTATACAACACACAAATATATATAAACATATTTTAGTGCGGGACACAATTATATATATATTAAAAAAAAAAAAAACTTTTCTTAGGCCCGCCTTTACATCCAACAGACTCAACCCCATAAATTTATCCTATTCTACCTAACATATCTAACCATGGCTATTTTTGATGGATTCATTCAATATCATGTTACCTGCTTTTTAGTCATGTAAATAATTGGAATCTTATTGTTTTATGACATTATATCAGCAAGGTAGAGTTGGGTTTGCTCTTCCCAAGTTTGGTCAGTGGGATGTGAACCCGGCTAGTTCTGATGGTGGCTACACTCAAGTTTTCAACTTGGTGAGAGAGGAGAAGAAAAACATTGCAAATTCGCCGCTGCATATCCAAGTTGATCATCAACCTATAAATTCTAGTCGAAGGAAGTCGACTGGATGCAGTGTCCACACGGTACGCTTCTAAAACTCCTTTTAGATCTCTTTGTCCAAGTTACCTTGGATCGCAAGAAGTGAGCGGGTTAAGAAAAGAATAGACAGCACAAGCAATAATCTTAGCAGGATTGATGAATATCCAGGCCGTTGCTTTAGACTCCATTCTTACCTTGTTCAAAGAGATGCATTGTTTGGTCTTAGATCAAAGATGATGTAGCCGTTCCAACCAATTGCAGTTCATATTCACATGAGAACCAGCATATTTCGTGACTTATGATTGGTTGAATCTACTAAGCAATAGTCTCTCATTTCCTATTGAAGTTGCCTGCCTTTACAGTTCATGAATCAGTAAGATGGCTGAATGAATGTGTCTATTCCTTGCTTTTCTCAGGCTTCCTGTTGCTTCCCATGGAGCAAAAGGTGAGCTGTGATGACCTCTAACAGAACGACAATGGTGAAATTGAATTATTCATGCATGGAGAGCTTATACACGTCGAATGATCGGGTCTTTGTTTTGACAGTAATTTCACTGATGATTCGATTCGACTTCTAGACATGTCTGAATGCTACTTTCTTGTAATAAAGGTGTCATTTCAGTTCCTAACAGTTTATAAGTTTCCCTTCCAAATTCCAACGTGTAGTATATTTAATTTTATATATAAAATGATTCGTTTTTTCATTTTTCAAAACTCGAAAGAGTGTTGGTATCAGCAGTGTAATTAGATGGTGAGTGGGGTATTAACTGCATGTTTTACTTACGGAATAAAAATAAAAAATTGAATTAGGTAATAAGCAATAAAAATTGAGAATATGAAATTATTTGGATTTTACAAAAAAAAAATGGTTAATTTTTTTAAAGTAAATTAAGAATACTGAATCAATATTTGATCGATGAAATAGTTTATAAAAATAAAATGGAATTAAGTCAATACGATTAATACCTAAAAAATAAATTATAAATTAATTAATAATTTTAATAAAAAAAGTTTAAGTTATTAGATAGTTTATAATAAAATAAATTGCCAACAAAAATACTTAAAATATATAGTTTATTATAAATTTTACAATAAATAAAATAATTAAATTAATTACGAGAATATATTTACATTTTTGATAATTTTTGTAATTAAATAATTTTATCATTGTAATTATATTTTATGTTAATTACTTAAATGGTTACACATGTTTGCCCAATATTCATAATAGTTTCGTATATTTCAAAATGTGACTAATTTATTTTGTTACTGTTCATTATAAAAAATAACTGTTAATCACTATTTTGATACATAAAATGACATAATTACCCTTATTTTCATCCTTCTATAATCTATTTCGGTACCTTTTGCTGTCCAAACTTGGATTCCCAATCCAATCGTCGGCGACAGGAATTCCGACGAATTGCTCTGGTTCTGCCGTCTGGGTTTCAATACGAGACAGCCTTGTCAAACTCCAGGCGACCAGCGAGGAGAGCAAGAGTCTCCACAAGAGAAAATCACTCAAGATTCTTCGCACTCGATCCATCAAGATCTCGCTTTAGGAGATGGACCAATCGAATGAAGCCAATCGAAGTCTCTCTTTATGCAAGGAAGGAACTTCAATGTACATAACCAGAATCGCCGTCGCCAACAGATTCAGCGCAAAGCTCACGGAGCTGATGATGGATTTTCAAGATTTGAGGCAAAGTATATGGTGGAGTACAAGGAAACTGTCTTGAGGAGGTATTATAGGGTGACTGGGGAGAAAGTGATATTTGACGACGCTGAATATTTTATCCAGACATCGATTCAACAGCACGGAAGGGGCACGGTGGTGGAGGCGATGGTGGAGATTCAGGACAGGTAAGACACGACCAAGGAGCTGGAGAAGAGCCTTCTGGAGTTGCACTAGGTGTTTATGGACATGGTGAGAAACTCTTTTTTTTTTGTAGTTGGATTGGAGGAGAGAAACTCATTCTTTGCAATTCGAGTGTTGAATTCAAAGCTTTCTTTGATTTATCTGTTCTTCTTTTTGCCCTTCATTGTTTCAGTTGCTTGATCAAGGATTTTTCATCAGTTGAATCTGGGATTTTTTGGATCTTAATATTTAGATTGATCGACACCCTCCAGCTTCCTCCACGGTGAAGAACAACATGATGATTGATAAGTCAAGAAATAGGGTTAATTGTCAATTTGCCCCTTAATGTTTGGACCGAATTTAAGAATTCCCTTAAAGTTTAAAATTTTAAATTTTAGTCCTAATGTTTGGACGAAATCAAAAATCACCCCATTCTGTCTTAAGGCCGTTTATTTGAAACGGTAAACCCGACACGTGCTTTGCACATGCATTTTCTTAAGAAAAAAAAGACAAAAATACCCTTATATCAGTTCATCACATAAGTTTCCCTCACTGGCTACCTTCCGGGAAGTATTGGGAAGCTGAAGGCTGTTGTTGTTGTTGATTTGAGTGAGAATGGGATAAGTGGAAGCATTCCCTCAGAAATTGGAGGTTCCATTTCCTTGAAAGAACTCAGGCTGCAAAAGAATGAACTTTCTGGGAATATACCGACTTCAATTGAGAAATGCTCTGGTCTATCAACTCTGTAAGTCTTTATTTCCCCTCTGTTAGTTGCTAGTATTCCATGATGATTTATCTAAGTCTTTCTTTGGTTGAATGATGCAGGATCCTCTCGCATAACCAGCTAAATGGTCCAATCCCGACGTCCATGTCCAAACTTTCAGACCTCCAAATTGTTGACCTCTCATACAACAACCTGACCGGGACTCTGCCTAAGCGTGGAGGTTGAATCTGAAGAGTGGAGGTTGAATCTGTTGAATTTTTGAAGGCTTAGGTTTGGTGGTATATCTCCTTACTGTATTTATCTAAGTCGTTTTGATCCCGGCTCAAAGCATCAACGCATACGGCATCTCCGGGCGCCCGCCTTTTGATTGCTTACTTCGTCGCTAGCAAGGTATTCCCGATTGTCATCAGACAGAAGAGAAAAGGGGTTGGACCAATCGAGTAGCTTTCTGACTTCCCTTTCAGATGTGGAAGAAGGACTTGAAGCTAGGCAAGGCTGCAGTAGCTCGACCTACGGGATTGGGATCGGAACAGCTAGGTTTGGTGGGTAGCGGCATAAGGAACCCTAGAATCTCAAACTGGAAGCAGATACAACAAATTACTTAGATAACTTACGCTGCAGAGTCGATGGAACAGCGGATGAAACCGATTGCGAGGGAGTAGCGTGATCCTTCATCTCTACATCCTGAGTCATTGTCGAGAAGCTGCACCCGAAGCAGAAACAAAATCCAGGTCCGTCTGGTTAATGAGAGAATTGAAAGATAGATCAAAACATGAGATTGGGTGAAATTTAGGAGGGAAACCGATGTGATGGAGGCACACCGATGTGAATAACTTACATAAGGGTATTTTTGTCTTTTTTTTCTTAAGAAAATGCATGTGCAAGGCACGTGTCGGGTTTACCGTTCCAAATAAACGGCATTTAGACGGAATGGGGTGATTTTTGATTTCGTCCAAACATTAGGACTAAAATTTAAAATTTTAAACTTTAAAGGGAAATCTTAAATTCGGTACAAACATTAAGGAGCAAATTGACAATTAACCCCAAGAAATAAGACAAGCAGTAGAAGGGCAGAATAGTCATTTAATAATTAAAAAATATTAACGGATTAATAGAGACTAACATAATAACCAATTAATCACATTGGGAAAAACATGTGTAACCATTCAATTACGCACAAAAATCAATTAGTAACATTTTGAAATATATGTAATTATTATAAACATTGGTAAAAAAATGTGTAACCATTTAAGTAATTAACACTTATATTTTTTATTTCGAAGTCTCATTTGTGTTGGATCGTAGAATCCTGGATGCTGATCTGGCAGTGAATTAAATGCCAGACAAGGACGGAAAGACGCTTCTGCTCCAACTCCGGTGAACCTGCAGGTAGGGGAGCGCAACAGAGGGGGTGTCTCTAGGTCCCCCTCCGATACTTAAATGAGTATATGTGTGTGTAAAACTCAAAAACGTAAGAAACGTATGCAAAGCAAGGGTATTTATAGGGTAGGAGAGATCAAACCGTATAAGGCAACTGAATATCTTAGTGTATATTGTGTTGCTGAAGATTCAGATTGTGGGATATGGCAGTTACTGCGAGATATTGCAGTTACCAAATCTAATCTTTAGTGAATATGTGACCGAGATACGCGGTATATCATGGTCACTTCCTTATTAACGGTTTAGTGAGACCAGAGTAGAGAGGCAGGGCTCTCTTCGGGGCGAGCAGTGAGAGGTCACGACTTGGTGAAAAATGGCGAGCTCTCAGGGCGTCCTCAGAGACTTTGGGCTCGGTTCTGGGTCATTCTATGGAGGTCGGTCCGGTTCGAATGTCATGGGTTTACCCCCTCTATAGTTATTGGGCCTTCGAGGCTTTTTCCTTACTGGGCTGTCACTATCGATACCCAACAATTTGAAAAATCAAAGAATAATTATTCTATAACTAAACAACTAGATATAAATTTCGCATTTCAATTCTTCCTATATTTTTTGACCAAAAAAAAAAACTTCCTATATTTCAGTAATTTACGTGTTGGGAATTGGGATTACTTATTTTAAATCAAGTCTCACCGTGGGATCACCAATACTTGGTATTTGAAGTTTTTTCCCGGGAAATTCAAATTAAATAAAGCTGACGTGGCGAGTTTAGCGCCAACTATTCGCGGCATCTGAAAATATTTGAATTTTCGGAATTTCAAAACGAAGCCAGCTTCATTTCAACACTCAAGAGTCAAGACTCGTCTCTTTCTCTCTCTCAAACACGAACCTGATTAGTCTTCCATGGAGATCTGACCATAGAGCTCGGACTACGGAGGAAGCCGCATCGACGTATTACCACTTCTCCATACTAGTTGTTTCAGTTACTTCGATTCCTTGACCCTCGTCTTCTCCGCAAGGTACTTCTCATGATTTCATTTCTCCCATCGCTCGAGCTTATTTTGGACTAGCAATTTGCTGAAGATCATTATCATCAATTGCCACGCTCTAGGTCTGTATTTGAATCCGTCCCTTGCAGCTTGATATTGCCTCACAGCAGCCTAGGTTTGCTGAAATTTATCGTCCTTGAGTACCAGATGTTGAATTTAGTACAGTGCTTTCTGGATCTTGTGGCCAAGTAAGATTTTCGGGAATTACAGTAAATCTGCTGCTGAGGTAGTAAGTAATGGTAAGAGAGAATTGTTAACAAATATAGCGGAAATGTAGTATATTGAAGCTTTGTATGCATTCAACTTGATATTCATTGATGACAATTGATACTACTTATAGTACATTGAAGACTAATACAACAAGAATTATAGCTAGATAAAACACTACAAGGAATAATAGTAGGTAGCCTAAAGTATACATTTAACTAATGTAAATGTTAAGCATGTGTATGAATTTAGGGAAGAAGGTGGATGACAACAATTGGTGGTGACAAGGTATGGTGGTGACAAGCTATGGTGGTGACAAGGTGTCATTCCAACACTCCCCCTCAAGTTAAATAGTCGGATCTTCAATATTTAACTTGCATAACACGTTTCTGAAACTTGCTCCATTGACAGATTTAGTGAGTATATCTGTCAGTTGATCTTCAGAACGAACAAACGGAATCACAATAGTCTTGTTCTCTAACTTCTCATTTATAAAGTGCCGATCAATTTCAACATGTTTGGTACGATCATGTTGAACTGGATTCTCAGAAATACTTATAGTTACACGATTATCACACATTATCTTACATGGTTCCTGAATAGGAAAACCAATCTCATTTAATAACTTGTTTAGCCATAGTACTTCTGTGAGACCTCGAGTAATTCCTCTAAACTCTGCCTCAGCACTTGATAGTGCCACCACTTTCTGTTTTTTACTCTTCCAAGTTACCAAGTTTCCTTCCACCAAGTTTATTCTTCTGTTGAAATGACACCTTGTCACTACCATAGGTTGTCACCACCATACATTGTCACCACCAATTGTTGTCATCCACCTTCTTCCCTAAATTCCTACACATGCTTAACATTTACATTAGTTAAATGTATACTTTAGGCTACCTACTATTATTCCTTGTAGTGTTTTATCTAGCTATAATTCTTGTTGTATTAGTCTTCAATATACTATAAGTAGTATCAATTGTCATCAATGAATATCAAGTTGAATGCATACAAAGCTTCAATATATTACATTTCCGCTATATTTGTTAACATGGTATCATAGTCGGATTGTTCGATTAGATTGATCAATTGAACCTTTCTCGGCATTATCATTTACCGAAGCCGACCGACATACCTGAATCATGGCAGAGTCTGAAGGATCCGAAAACATCACATCTTGAGGCTGCAATGAGAATAATCAGGTATATAAAGTGCGAACCAGGTAAATGTATTTTACTATCTTCTAGTTTGGATTCAAATTTGGTTGGATTCTGTGACTCTAATTGGGCCGGATGTGTTGAAACTAGAAAGTCTGTTACAGGGTTTTGTATTTTTTTTGGGAAATTCTGCTGTATCTTGGAAAGTTAAAAAACAAAACACTGTTTCAAAATCTTCGGCTGAATCAGAGTATAGGAGTATGGGTTCTGCTTTGTCTGAGATCATTTGGCTTAGGAATTTGCTAAATGAATTGGGTTTTGAACAAAATACTCCTGCTTTGCTGTATTGTGACAATAAGGCTGCTATTCAGATTGCAAATAATCCTGTTTTCCATGAAAGGACCAAACACATTGAAATCGATTGCCATTACATTAGAGAGAAGCTTCTGGAAAAAATCATTGATTTGAGACATGTTGGTTCTAATAACCAGTTGGCTGATGTATTTACCAAAGCTTTGGGGAATCAACAACATTATTTTCTATGTAAGAAGCTTGGTATGATAAATGTATTTCAAGTGCAGGAAGAACCAGATTGAGGGGGAGAACCTGCAGACTGAGGGGGAGTGTTGAAATATCAGTCTGCTTATTGCTCTTGTCTTATTCTTGCTTATTGAACTGTGCTGAATATTTCCATGTTCCTCTGGACTGTCAAGACGTTGGGCCACCAGACATTGGGCCATCTTCTCATTCCATCAGCTGGCCCAGTTGATATCAGCAACTCATGAAGACTTCCGAGCAGCCCATCGTCTTAGACGTTTTATCTTCTGTGTCGTTTTATTCCCTTAATTGTATTTTGAACCGTTCTCATTTATTGTAGATGTAATTGACATTTATTAGGTTAGTTTTGTATTTAAGGGTGAAGGAGTTCCAAATGAAGGAACAACTCCTAGTGATCCCCAATTGCTCTCTTCTGTTATTCTCAGCCGTATTCTAGGGTTTTCCAGATATTGAGCCTCCATCATTTTCTCTTCTTTGCTCTGGTTCTCGACAAAAAGGTACATAATAAAAGGTACATTTCTCAATTGCATTGATCGATTAAAGTTTCAGTAAATGTCTTTGTTGAATACAATAGTTGACTAGTTTCGAACTTGGTTTATGGTCTGCTTAGTTTAAGTGACTTCTGAGAGAGACAGCAATTTGTGCACTATCATGATCTTTAGACATAGTTTGTAACAATGTTAACATTATTTGCTTGTAAAATTGTACTTCATACGACAAACACTGGAAGAAGAAACAAAACTTGTGTTTTTCAATGTTGTGCAAATATTAATGGTGCTTCATGTTCAGTTTTCTTCTCTTAGTTTCATTTTATGTGCATAATGGGAACACGAAATACTATATAGATTCAGTGGTTTTGTTTTGTTTCACTAACACAGTAAGAAAACAGATTTTTTTGTTTACATTATCTGTAAGTTTAATTTCAGATTTCATATCGTATCATATCATCGTTTATTTCCAGAATATGGTTATTCTATTAAAGAACAGAACATGCAAGATTTCATTGACAGCTGTTTAGTTTAGATAACAGCATAGTACAATTTGTCACGAGACAACATACTACAGAATCTAGTTTGAGATTCTTTAAGAGGACAAAAAACTTCTAACAAATTCGACAACACATACAAAGGTTAACTGACACAAGTTACTGAGATTCGATTTATCTAGCTGGTTTCTTCCTCCATATGGTTCGGCCTCGGTTAATTTCGAGACCCACATCTGACAACCTCAGTAAATGCAGGAACTGTTGATCATTTTGGTCTTCTTGTGGCAAAACTGAAGCTGAGCCATTAACAGTTCCCTTGAGTTTTGTTAGGGTTTCGGAAACCTCGGACTGGTTGTTTTCGTGGTTGGTGAGGGAGTCGACGATGTCATTGTGTTGGCACTCTCGTCGGTAATCTAAGGTTATGGTCTGCAGTTCATATGAGTCCATGATTTCCTGAGGTATGCTCTGTAATCAAAGGCACAAGCAAAGGTAAATGAATCTCTATATAGTTATTAAATAAGAAAAAGATTTCAACCAAAATACAATTTATAATTCAAACCCAGAAAAATATCAACTTTAAAAGTAGGGGTGTCAAAAATTGACCCAACCGTGGGTGACCTGCCCACGGGTTGTGTTTGGGTTAGACTTTTTGACTCACGGGTCATTTTTACACGACCCATGGATGACCCGTGAAAACACGGGTTAGGTTTGAGTCAGTAGTCTTGATCCATGGGTCAATCCATTATCCATCCCGAATTGTATATTATATTAAATATATATAGTCTTGACCCATGAGTCAGTAGTCTTGACCCATGGGTCAGTTTTTTTCTGGGTTTTTATGTACTAGTGGGTCGAACGGGTCAGACTGGCCCGCGTATCATGGAGGTCGAATGTGTCATTTTGACCCAAGCATTACTATTCATGACGGGTCAGGTTTGGGTTTCAAAAACTGACCCATACTATTACACGGGTCAGGTTTGGGTCAGATAGACCCTGACACGACCCAAGGCCGACACGACTCATGACCCGTTTTGACACCCCTAGTGAATCAGACTGAAAAATAATTGAATTTCATCCCCAAGTAGCTTTAATACTGAAGCATTTGAAGTTGATGAAGAGGAATTATATTGCTAACCTCTAAAACCCATCCAATATAGGTGACATTGTTAACGTGCTGGTTCATGTCAAGATCAGCTCTCCTAGGCTGCATCATATTTAAAAGGAGTGCATATGAAATTTGGAAATATCTAGGGTGTAGTTATATTTATTACGACAATAAATACAAAAATATGTATGATTTTGACTTTGCTTACCACAAGCCCGATCTTTGAATAATCACCGGGATCTTCAAGTTTAGGTATCTTCTTCAAACTGCTGTTGTTTTGTTCAGGAAATGATAATCTGTGAATGTGGAAGGTCGTGAGGGCAGGAATGTGGAATAATATTGTCCAACTCTTAACTAGCTAATTAATGGCAAAGACAAACAAAAAAGAAGAGAGATTATTGGTCTCACCTTAACTCCCTTGGACAAAAGACCAAATACTCCTCATGCACATCATCGCTAACCTTCTGCAGTCGTCTCGTGTTTTGGTTCATCATCACCCACTTGCTGAAATCAGATGATGTAGATGATCAGCAAAAAGGAATATAACAGCAATGCCTTCCTGTTTTCTATAATATGGAGCACCTTTTTCTCTAATATAAATACCATGCTTCTCTGAATTTACAGGAAAAATTATGCTCATGAACATTTCAAATAGTGTTTTGCCCTTTGGAAGTTTATTATTTAATATCGATAATGTAGAAACTAGAAAATGACGGGGAATCTCAGCAATGTGAATGATTTAATACATTTACAGACAACTAAAAGCTTCGGAACCAACAAACATGAAGAAAAACAAAACAGATTAAATCAAAGCATATAAAAATATACCAATTAGATTCGCTTAGAACTTTGTCATTTCATTGACTATGTAACAATGATGTACATGTAACCCTTTCTCTAAAGATGTTCTGATATCATTAATTCCTTAAATCAACGATACCCAGCATTTTATATCTTCCTGTAATTGAAAAAGGATTAAAATGGTTGATGGAGGCCAGTCTCACAAAACAATCAAATTCGTAGGTGTCAGATCTAAAATCAATTGCATGGGTTAACCTCAAGATTTAAATCAATAAGTTGAAATAAGTGAAAGCCAGAATTAGCATATAAAAATTCATAGATGGTCCTTTTTCTTGCTCTCAGTGGCAGTTGTGATGGACAAATATAGTTTACCTTGTGGCTCTTCCAATAACTTCACCAGTCGAATAATCCTTTAGTATCCAATCACGTCTAGTTCCAATTCTTCCTTCACTTTGACACCATGTTTCGATTTCAACCACATCACTCCTATACAAAATGACATTTTCTTTATTAGAAAAGAACTATGAACGCAGTAAAAAAAACACATCAAAATCTCAATATTCGGACTCACCAAGCAGGGTACTTGTACACTTCTATGTGCATCCGAGCAGTTACCCATATGAGATTCAACTTCCTCATGGTTGGTGTAGTCGCAAAACCATCAGTTGAGAATCCAACACTCTGTGCATGGTTACCTCCAACCTCCTGTAATATGTATTGCATTTTAACAATTCCAATATACTTCGGACAAGGAGAGGTTTGCAAGTTACAAATTTGCAGAACAAAGAACATAATCAATGGCAGCTTGGCAGATTATATAGTTTTAGGTTCCATCTGGAGAGAAGGGCAAATAAGTCTAGTACGCTCGACATGGTAACCGGTCTCTTCGAGCGATAATCAACATGAGCAAGCAAACAACCTGAGTTCAAGTGCTAGGCAAGCAAACTCATTTTAATTTGGAACGAGAAAATACAGAAACTTTAATCAATTTGAGTTTTTTTTTATCACATTTAAGACATGCAATAGTGTGAATGAAGCCGATGGAACCGAAGTCGACACATTCAACCAACATCATAAGAACTTCACTTATAAATACAGGAATCAAGAAATGCATGTAAGGAAATCATTACCTGGAAGTGAATCAATGTGTAAATTAACTACTCCGAGAATCGATCACCTTATCTGGATAAAGTGATTTCACAATTAGGGCATCAATTACCTGTAAGAGATTGGCGATGGTCTCCACGGTTGCGGTCTTGTTAATCCCAACCTCATAGCACCTTATAATGAACCTTTCCTTGTAGGACAGCCCATCCTCCGTCAAGCTTCCCATCCTCAGTTGATCAGCAAGGTTGCCGGAGACGGCCTCGACGCGGTCCAGCCCATCAGATACCAACGCCAGGGAGGGGGCTCCGCCACTGGCGGCGCAGCATACGGATACGCTCCGCCTCCTCCAGGCAATTGACCGGAGGGGTTTATGGGGACCGAGGTATCCGCATTGTGGCAGGGCCTGAATCTGTCCCCTGGCGTTACATGAGAGCTTCAACATCTCCCTCTCGCTCTCCTGTGATCTCTAGTATGTGGTGTGGACTGCAGTGTCACTGTAGCGTGGACACGAGGTTCGTGGAGTTGTGACTGAGGAGAGCTTTCGAGGCTTCTGGATATCGATGGGATCGAGGTTTGATCTGAATCAGTGTTCGTGTTCACCAGTGTCAAAGCCCACAAAGCATCAGAAAATATAATATATATTAATATATATATATATATATATATATATATATATATATATATGTAAAGAAAAGAAAAGGAAAGGAAATCTTTCGAAAAAATATTCGATTTTACTTCTTTTTTTGCCAATCAAAATTTTACTTTAAGATAAAAATTATTTCACTGCAATTGGATTAATTAAAAAAAAATGTAAGTAAAGCATCCAACAAATATTGTGAAACTTTAAATCAAAACAAAATATATATTTTTAATTGATTAAATTACATTTTGACGTGGGAAATTTATCTAACATTTTAAAGTTTTAAGGAAAAATAGAATTTTAAAACCAAATTTAATTTTTTTTGAGTTTAAACTGATATTACGTTGGCATATAATTTAGAACTCTAAAAACATGTGAAGATTATTAATGTGTAATCCATATTTTAAAAGCATTTGAATCAAAAATATAGTACCGAAGCCGTACAATAAATTATTTATGTGAAAAGTGGTAATTACAAGTTTTCTCATGATAAATTGCTAGTTTAATTTTTAAGTTGCATTCTTTAAAATATTGTATTATTTTTAGAATATATTCTATTTAGTTTGAATATGAATTTTAATGTAAGAGGTAAAATTGAAACATAGTCAAATGTTAATATAAATAAAAAAAAAAAAAAATTAAAAAGAATTATCGATAAGTTGTGAAACAAATCTTATTTTATCTAACAACACATATGGAAGACTGCAATTATTATATTATCACTTTTTTTTTATTCTCATAATATTCTTATGAGTGTCTTTTCAATTTTAAGTGATTGAACCCATAACTTTAAATTTATAAAAAAAAAATGAAATATTAAACAGTACACCATTATTTTTTAAGGTTGTTCCATATATTTATTGCAGTGTATGTAGTTTGAAATTTGGACGATGTTATATGTAAATTCCCATGTTAGTATTCTTTAATTTTTAATTATTTTTACAACTAACTACCACACAAAGACTATGTTGATAGGAATCATACTCATATTAATAAAGGAAACCAGATAGATAAGTGCAATGATGTATCATCATCAATAAGTTGATTAGCTTATACACAATATAGTATGCAGTATAGCCATCATTGATAAGTCCAGTAGGAAGAGAAAAAACTATGGCTGAAATTTAATACAATTATCACTTGATAACTATATTTTAAAGATTTATAAAATGTACTAATTAAACTTGCTTTTAACTTAATATATTAGTTTCGTTTAATTTAATGTTAAAATGTGATACAAAAAATACTTTTATTTATTATATTACTTGACTTTTTTTTTCAAATTCGTAATAACTTAAAAAAAAATCAATTTAGTAGTTGACCCATAATAAAATGTGCATATCTCTTTCAACATTTAACAATAAATATTATATGAAAAATATCAAATTGTAACTTCATGTAAAGTTAGTTAACAATGTATTTTGGGGAAAAAATATATAACAAAATGTTAAAACTTTCAAGTTTAACTAACATATAAGTAATTAAGCCTTAATAAAAATATATCTAAATTGGTAAGTACAAAATAAAGGATTATTTATATGTTAGTCAAATTTTGAATACAATAACTTGTTAGTTGAGTTTTTTTTTTAACAAATTGTTAATTATTTTTTTACAATTTGTTAATTTTGTATAATTTATTGTTAAACAGTGTCAGAAACATGCACGCATCAGCTAACAAATGATCAAGTTGTTAAAATTCAACAAAAAAAGTGCAATTTTTTGCAAAATTAAACACGTAAATTACAAAATTTTCAAAAGTTAATTAACAGCATCTACCCAAGGAAAATAATAAACAAACTATAAATTTTTATCATCATAATAAATTAAACATAATTATTAAATTATAACTAAATATAAAGTCAACTTATCAAATTAAGAAAAATATCTTTTAAATTATTTAACTCTGAAAGTTTTAATAATTAAATAATCAAGTTGGGTAGACAAAAGTCCAGATCAACTTTCTGCATCACAGTCCCCAATTACATAGTTTACATTCAATAAAATCTGGTGAAAATTAATCTGCAGAATGTTGACCTAATTTCTGCACTACTGCGTCGTATTGAAGTTCTCCATGGATCAAAAGGGCAACAAGAACAAGAAGCTTTCATGGTGTACGCGTGTGATGTTTCCATACATGGGAGCTCACAGAAAGTGAATAAGACTGTGATAATGAAATACTTCTGCAATGGTTTTGATGATCCAAGCTAATCAAGTATATATATAATAAGGGGTTCATTAAAAATATCGAATTTTTAGAGGTTTTGTAACTCCATTAATCAGGATTCAGGATCTAACTCTAGGGTTTGAGGGGATGGACTACTTGGGAAAAATATATGAAGAAGATGAAGGGAAAGGAAGGTTACTTTGGAATTTGCAGAGGTTCATGGGTAAAGCAAAAATCTGGTCAAAGCTAAGTGTAAGAATAATAAAGAATACAATTTAAAAGGTCTACTTCTCGTATTACTTACAGTCACTTCGACCAAAAAAAAAAATATTACTTACAGTCACAGTCCCCTATCTGAGTCTGTGTGTGTCTGTCTTCTATTAGCTAGCTACAGTAGAGGAAGACTTTGGTTTGTCCATGGTTGTAACTTGTATCTGTGCGTCTTTGGTTCCCTCTGTTCTGTTTACCTAATTCAGCTCATCTGCACCATTATTTCATAGAATTGGTATTCTCCATTTCCACAGTCTTCTTCTGTTAGAATCTTTCTTTCCTTTTTTTAACCAACCTAAATAAATTATGGTAGCATGCAAAATTTGATTTTTTTTATAAGTAATTTGGAATAGAATATATATTAGGGTTAATAGATCCAATGATACCATATGTTTGTGTTATCTGATCGGATGGTACCCCTATATTATTTATTGGTACCTTATGTTTTCATAATGTTGTTATTTAGTCCAAATTACTAGTTTAAGTAACAGAATGCTGACGTGACGCTGATGTGGCGGATGAAAAATAAAAATAAATAGAAAAATTCAAATAAATAGACAAAAAATTATAACAAAATTCAAAAAATATTTTACAACTTTATATATTAATAAAAATTATTTTTCATAAATTTATTTTTTTAAAAAAAATCAAAAATTGAAAAAAATAAACTAGGGTTCGACCCTTGGGATCCAATTGACCCAACCAAGGGTCAAACCCAGGGCTAGGTTGGACCATTGTTGGGTCAATTGGACCCCAATGATCAAACCCTAGTTTTTTTTTTTTGTTTTTGCTTTTTTTTTTTTAAATAATTTTTATTAATATATAAAGTTTAATTTTTTTTTTATAATTTTTCAGATTTTTTTTTAAAATTTTCCTATTTATTTTTATATTTAAATTACATATTATATTATATATATACGTGGCGCTGATGTGGTGCTAACATGTACCATTTAACATAAAAATTTAACGGTTTACTAACGGAATACCATAGGACAACATTCTCCAAACATAACGAACCATTTGACCACATCAAAAAACATACGGTACCATCCGATCAGATGACCCAAACATATGGTATAATTGGAGCTATTAACCCGGTATATTATGGTTTCTTTCTTTCTCCATGAGAGGCCCCTTTTGAAGGTAAGTTTGCATAAGAAACTGCAGAAGAGAGAGATGGTTTATGAGTTCTGACCCATCTCCATCATAAAGTAATAGTTCTCTGCAACTCCACCATCAACCTCTTCTCTCCAAACTTCCGCTGCCTCTTCAACACCATGACCATGTCCATGGATGTAAGCTCTCCGTTACGTCTTCTTCATCTTCCCCATGATACTTTCTCCAATTCGTAACGAAAATGTTTGATGCTTCCAGGATAACTACCGGAGATATCAAATCCCGGCATTTGGAAGCTGCAGGGACTGCTACTCCGACAGCTTCCCCTTCACCCAGTGCTTAGAGACGTCTCGTCCTGCCGGATTCCTCCGCTACAGATACCCCGACGACCCCAATCTCTACGTATCCGGTGACCTCTACGCCCACGACGTGGTCACTCCGGCCATGATCGTCATCCCTCGCCGGGAAAAGGCACCCCCTTCACTTAATCTTAAACCATTCAAAGCGATAATTTTTATTATTCCTCTTTTTCCCACGCTTCGAATTATCGCTTTGAAGCTTCTTATGGTCATCGTCGTGTTATCTACTATACATTTACTGTAAGTAGTGATTTTGTTTTTGTTTATTCTTGATTTCCATTAATGTAGTCAAAAGCAGTGTCGAACAGAGCCGATGATGTGAAAGAGAAAGATCATTGTGGTTGGGTGTTGAAGGATTCACCAAGTTTAGATTTTGTGCGAAAACCTCCCCCGAAAGCAGTGGATGATGATCTCTACAAAATTTCTCCGGATCTCCTCCTCTCTGTTACGACGAACAAGGTAGATGCTTACATATTACTACTATCCTTATTGTGCTACAGACTGTGTTCATCTCTCTCTCTATATATATATCTATATATTTATATATCTATTTATGTATTCGTGGATGCAGAAGAAGAGATCAAGATTGAGCTTCTTGGCTTGCTGCGTGCTTCCACAGTGTGCTGTGTAATGGAAAGTGGACAGTTCCATAGACTTGGGGGGAGAGAGGGAAAACTCTAGGTTGAGGACGATCAATTACTAGAAATAGGTGTATTTTAACCTTAAAACTTTGTTTAATTTTTCAATTTAAAGTTTTTTATTTTTCTTATTGAAAAATGTTTGTTATAATCATTTATTTTTATTCTAGTCATAATTTACAAACTAAAATTTAGTACCCCATTATTTTAAGGTTAATTATCAAACAAGTAGTTAAAGTACTTTAAACTAATTCACAACCACATAATACTTTTTTTTAAAAAAAATGAAATAGGTGGTTAAACTTTTATAAATAAATAAATACAAATTATTCATTTAACTATCATTGAAATTTCCGGTATTGAAACAAAAATTATAATAAAGTATGAAATGACGAAAGTGCCCTCTCATGGTGAATAAAAGATTATTTTCCAAAAAGTAGTTAATGTGCCAAAAAAAATTGAGAAAGTAAGTATACTGAAAAAATATTTAAAAATCTATACATAAGCGCTACCGTGAGTAGCGCATTATATTTGTTTTTACAAAATTCGCTACCCCGAGTAGCATTTTTTACAAAAAAAAATCAATGTATACAAAGTGATTTTACTGTATATATATACGTTTTTAACGTATCGTATTATACGATCAGTCTGAAAGTAAAAAATTAGCGTCTAGTTAGTGTTATTTAATTCATAATTAAATTATCTACGCACTGTAATTTTTTTTTTTTTTTTATAAAGTATATAATTAAATTTCGCACATAATGCATTTAATTATTTTGGTAAAATTATAGGATAAACGATGTTAGGTTAAAAAAATTAAATATATTTCTAGTTAAAAAAATTACCTTAGATAGATAATTGAATTACGAAAGACCTAAATGACGTTAACCGGGTAGCGAATTTTGGGCCTAATTTTTGAAAAAAAACTGAATAAAAGCTTTTAACCTTTTCTTCCAAATCAATTTTGGGCCTTGTGTTGAGGGCCGTAAAAGCATAATAATTTGGACTGAACAGCTTCGGTTTACGCATTAGGGCGCAAGTATTGAAATCTATTGAACGACCGTAGGAAACAGTTAATACAACGTCTCCCACGAATCCCCCGCGCCTTCAGACAATACCAAAACTCTCTCTCTCTCTCCTGTGTGCGCAAAGCTAAAGCATTCATCATATGAGAATGAGATGTTCGAAGCTGAGAGACAATCCCTTTCCTTCTCCTTCAGTCTTCATCTTCTCGACCTCACCTCCAATCCCTTCACAAAGCAAAGCATCCTCCTCTCTATCCCACTCTACAAGCTTCTATATTACCTCTTCTTCCTCACCACCATGTATCTCCCCTCCCAACTTCCAATCCATAGTCAACCGAAACCCCTCAGCAGATTCCGATCGATCTCTTGTTTCCAAAATCCTCTTTTCCACCACCAGAACCCTAAATGGACTCAATCGAAGCCTCGGACACTGCACCGCCCACCACCCATCCCTTGGCTCCATGGAAGTACTCGAAGCGCACGCTTCTGAAGACAATCCTGGAGCGAGACGATGGAGGGATGGGGTTTCTGGGGGAGAAAGTTGTGATTGGAGGGTGGGTCAAGTCCTCCAAAGAGATGAAGGTTGATTCGCCTCCTTCCCCGCCCACTCGCGTGCCTCAGGATAGACTCACGGAGCCGACGAATTTGAGCTGCACTGAGGTTCTCCAGTCAAGACTGACATTTTTCAGGCCGATTATTAACGTTTTCTGTGGAGTTTCCCAACGTTCTAGGCCGAGGCTGGAGGCTCCACCTTCCAAGCCCTTGCTCTCGATTGCTTTCTTGCTAGTTAGTGATGGCTCTTGTGTTGCTAGCCTTCAGGTACGTTACGATTTGCAGAACTCAACGTGTCGTCTTGTAGTTGTATTCTCAAAATGGTTAATTTCAACTTCAATTTGTGCAAATTGATATTTTGGTACATGTCTATTCCGACCTTTTTTACTTATCTACTTTGTGTTTCCAGGTTGTGGTTGACTCCTCCTTGGCTCCCCCAAATCAGGTTCTTGCAACTGGAACCTGCATCTTGGTTGAAGGTACACTGAGGCAGCCACTAACAAAAGGAAAACATGGTATTGAACTTAGGGCAGATAAAGTTATTCACATTGGAACAGTTGATTCAAGCAGCTACGTGTTTGCTAAGAAACGGTTGCCGCTGGATATGTTACGGAGCTGCTTGCATTTTCGAGCTCGCACAACTACGGTCGTTTGCCATTGAATATGATTATAGATTATATGTAACCATTCTGATTTCTTATGCCTTCGTCCATAACATGCAGGTTGCTTCTGTTATGAGGATTCGTAGTTCCCTTTCATTTGCAACTCACACATTCTTCAGAAACCATGGATTTCTTGACGTGCAAGTTCCGATAATCACGAGCACTGATTCTGAAGGATTCAGCGAAAAGCTTGCTCTTTCAAGAACGGAAAGTGGGGCTGATCCGAAGCTCAGCAAGGCCAGTGAGGGTGTCAGCCTTGATGTTATTAAGGCCGCTGTTAAGGAGAAGAGCGCGAGAGTTGAAGAACTTAAGAGAACTGAAAGCAACAGAGAAGCACTTGCCACTGCGATTCAGGATTTAAAGAAAACCAACGAGTTAGTGTCACAACTGGAAGCAAGAGAAAAATCAAAGGCCGATAAATCTGAGGGACCAGATTTTTCTGGGAATTTTGCTCCTGATATGTACCTTACTGTAAATGGACGCCTTCACCTTGAAAGCTATGCCTCTGCTCTTGGAAGTGTTTATTCATTCGGGCCAAGATTTAGAGCAGCAAGAACAGAAACGCTTAAACAGGTGGCCGAAATGTGGATGGTCGAGACCCAAATGGCATTTGCAGAGTTAGAGGTTAAATATATTTATTTACTTTTTAAAATGAAACTGGATCGTTATGCTGTTTATTTGATAGAAGTTCTTTGTCAGGGTGCCATGAATTGTGCTGATGACTTCTTCAAGTTCCTATGCAAGTGGGTCTTGGAGAATTGCAATGAAGATATGAAATTCGTGTGCAAGAGGATTGACAAGAATAGCATAGACCATCTTCAATCTATCATCTCAAAACCTGTTCTGAAGATCACTTATGCTGAAGCAGTGGAATCCTTAACCAAGGTTACTCATATTCACTTTATCACATCTATTCCAAAGTGTTATTGCTTTCAATCTAATATCATTGTTTGCAGGTCAAGGATCAGATGGAGGTAAAGACCGGACACGGGTTCACACTGACAACAGAACATCTTAAGTAAGCTTGTCCACTAAATATGTCAATTTCCATCTTCCTTGGAAGAACCAACATTTGCTTTGTCCTATGACAGTTATTTGTGTGATGAGATCTATAAATCACCTATACTCGTATATAACTACCCTCGAGAAGCGAAACCGTTTTATGTTCGGATTAACGATGATGGAAAGACAGTTGCAGCATTTGACATGGTTGTCCCTAAGGTGATCAGAGTTACTGCAAAACTTACTGTCCATATGCTATGATCTTTGGTTTGAAATTACTGAACTAGATTTTCGCATATTATACAGATAGGGAAATTGATTGAAGGAAGCCAGAATGAGGAAAGGTTGAATGTGCTTAGCCAAAGGTAAATTGCTGGATCATTATGGATCGATAAATGATTGTTATAAGCTAAAATATCTCTGTTCTTGAATCTTGATGATTCTTCATTCATATCATTTTTTTTGTGTTTATAGGATACAAGAACTGGGATTGCCAAGGGAACAATATGAATGGTACTTGGATCTACGAAGACACGGCACAGTAACTAATTCGGGCTTCAGTTTCGGGTTCGATCTAATGATTCTGTTCACAACCGGATTGACGGACGTGAGGGATGTGATTCCGTTCCCAAAAAGCTTTGGAAAATCAAGCTACTGATGGGATGAGAAAATGAGGATCTGTTGTTCCTAGCATTTATGCATACTCTATAGCATTGTAAAATCTAATGCTGCAAATAATAATAAAAAAAAATAGAATATTTTTCATCGAAAATATATTTAGAGATCGATTTGCAAAGAACAAGCAGCTCAAAACAAACCCAGAAAACAAGCTTGATCATATATCATATTCATACCCCACACGATATCTGTTCTTGAGAGGTGATTTGGTAGATCGAAACATCGTACTTGAAACCTCGTACAGATGCTAACATCCACGATCGTGACAGGGTAGATCCTGTAGAACAATTCTTTATAAAGATTGCATCTCTTGCCTTCTTTCTCCTCCGTTGTGTAGCTTCGTGGATCTTCGCTTCAATACAACCATCCAAGTTACGATTTCCAAAAACACCGAAATTCCCCCAAGAACGATGAGCGTGATTATGTAGGCCGATCTCCATTTGTCCCCCGGTTGAAGAATATCAAGACCCTTGCACACATTGACGATGCCAAGGGCAAGGATGCTGTAACCAATGCAATGGTGGTAGATGTTCCAGTATAAACGGTACTTGTGTTGCTTGTTCGGTCTAATCAGCATAGCAAACATCTGCAGGAACAACAGACACAAAGGTTTTGCAGAATCATGAACATAACAAACTTAGAGTTAACTTAAAATCACCATCATTTTGTTAGATATTTTAGTGTAATTGGATTGACTAATTGACCAATAAGATCATAGTATCACATTAAACAAGTCAGGAAGCTGCAGAGTGCATGCTTATTTAAGTATATTATAATTTACTGTATTGGAGATTCATCAATTGCTTATGGACGAGCAATGGAGGTCAAAGGGGGCGTCCTTTGCAGGGTTCCGGGGTAGCGATTTGATAAAGTTACTATTCTAAAAAATCATTGTAAATTTGAATTTTCGGAATTAATGACTTAACATTTTAACCTCAAAATTTTCGATTTTTGGACAATTGCTTTGGAGCCAAGTTTAGACCGAAATGTTGCAATGACTTCGGCTCCAAGTCATCATCCTAAAGTGTCCCTTTGCTTTGGAGCCAAATTTTGAATTGAATGGGTATGGTTTGGCCGAATGGTTCCTACATGGTTCCAAAGAGTTTGGTGTCCCTTCGAAAGAGTGTGGTGTCCCTTCGAAAGAGTGTGGTGTCTCTTCTAAAAGGTGTGGCTAACACTATAAATTGGTCATAGGGGAGGTCCAAAAATTTCATCTCAAATATTCACATTCCTTCTCAAGTTCTAGTTCAGAATTCTGATTTTATCCGATTGAAAGTTTGGGTGCCTCCAAATTGTTTCAATCTGAAAGTGTCGTCACGACTTCAGAACAATCCAAGTAACCCATTCGAAAGTTCAACGAGAAACACATTTCATAGACAAGATTCATTCTGTAGTGTTTAGACAAGGAGCGAGATTCTGTCACCTCATTATTCGAAATAGGGTGTAGTATTTTTACCTGGACTGTGGCAAATGCAAAAAGGGCGATTCCGAGGTTACGGTGTGTCGAGTAAACAATCCCCTTTGATTCGCTTCCGAGCTTGAGACCGGTTGCCCAACCAGCAACTCCGATAACGTAAGCAGAAAACTGACAAGCAACATGTGTGTAGAACCATGCTGGATCTGCAGATGGGAATGTTCTTAAGTACCTTGCGGTGATCACGCCGATAGGGAACATGAATCCCCAGCTCACTGCGTTCAGGATTCCATGAATCTGAGGAACAATAGAGTTCATAAGGTTGGAAATTTCGAATAAAAAACAATGTTATGCGATTTCTGATGAAAAGAGGACTGTTTTACCCAGAAAAAATGAGTAAATTCAAGAATTCCATTCAAGCAAAAGAGACTGATTACATCGCATGATCAAAATTTGGGGAACTTGTCAATTGAAGAACAGTAAAGATCCAGAAACAAGCTAAGAAGAACAAGTTATACAATGGATTCATTCCACCTCAGGGTTCAATTTTTCACCCCAAAAAATCATTTTTTTTTACATCACCAGAAAACGGTTTTTTTGGGTGTTATAAAATGAGTAAATTCAACAGCCCAGCTTAAAATATTCAAAATTAAGACCTACAGTCAAAGATGTCAACCTCTTTCACTTCAATCATAGTCTCCACCAATTTGTGCTTGGCTATTGAATTTTGGCATTTTGCCCATCAATTCAATTATGCCATGCAATATTTAAATCTAATAAAAGGGTAATTGATAATGAAACGTAGAAGGAAAAAACACACTCACATTCTTATTCTTCGATCTGGTCTCATCGCCACCTCCGGCTATAGTTCTGCTCTGTCCCGCGACCAAATTCAACGTTTCTTTTGACTTCATATTCGCGGCCTGCATGTCGTGAGCG
Source organism: Chamaenerion angustifolium (assembly GCA_946814005.1). NCBI lineage: Eukaryota > Viridiplantae > Streptophyta > Magnoliopsida > Myrtales > Onagraceae > Chamaenerion > Chamaenerion angustifolium. Next base: position 32,794,256 of record OX328275.1, read on the forward strand.
TCCGGCGTGCCGTCCGTAACCGAGTCTCCCACCTGCCACACCTGGTTTATCTTCGTCGGATCCCCAGGCACCTTCAGCTTCGCATATAGCCTCATGACCCCCCCGACATCCTCGGCAGCCATGTCCCATACCTCGAACGAGATCTTGGACTCCTCCAACGGCCCGTACGACTTGACATTGTACGTCTTCACCGTCATAGCGCCGGAGGCGTCCTTGAAGGCAATCAGGGCCTGTGAGCCGACCATGCCGGTGTCGGTCGGGTTGATGGCCCAGGAAATCCATCCACTGGATTTTGCAGGAGAGGAGATAAAGGCGATGTCGGCGGAGGAGTTTGCGGCATCGTAGGTGAAATGTAGGTAGGAATCGAGGGATGGGTGGTCGAGGCAGCTGGCGTAGAGCTTGTTGTTGTTGAATTTCTGTGTGGAGCAGGTGAGGGCCGTTGCAGATGGAAGTAGGAACAGATACAGACCGCAGAAGAGGGACAGAGCAACTAGAGACGCCATTGTTGCTGCTTGGGTGGTGTAGAGACAAGGGGCAGGAAAACGATGGTCGTCGTGATGATCGAGTTTGGTAGGGCAGAGCGGTTGGAGTTGGATGGTAACGAGGAATTACAGTGAGGTGTTGTATATATTTTACCTATTTATTATCATTTTTTATTACGACATGACATTCCAACTGTTTGGTTTTGGCCTTGCAACGGAAAGTAAAAGACAAGAAAAAGAATTATTTTCCTTTTTTTTGGAAAATATTTTTTTGTTTACCATATTTTGCTTGTGATTCACTGATTCTTAGTAATTCATCTCCAACCTGTATATTTATTGTTAGTCGAGAACGGGTAAATTCCATATTTATTTTACCTCAAATTATTTATTTTCTTGTTATATCATATTTTATGATTTTATTCCTAGAAAAGTGTGAAATGATATATGTCAGAGTTTTTTCAAAAAGTAACTACTTCATTTTTTTTTTAAATATATATATATAAAAAATATTTAGCAAAATGTGCATCTGCGCAGGTAAGGTAGTAGCGATTTTACTCGTGTTTTTTTTTTGAAAAAAAATCAAAAAAATCTTAAATTTTTTTTAAAAAATTACAGTAAGTAGATATTTGAATGTCGATTCAAATGATGCAAAAATATATTAAATTTGGATTTACGGATTGACTGTAGGCTCTGCCGTAAGTTGAGATATGAAAATTTAACTTAAAAAAAATAACTCATACCCTGTAAGTCCAAACTGACCACGGTGAACGTCATTTATGTCGTAATTCAATTATCTACCTAGAGTAATTTTTTTGATTAGAAATACAATGATTTTGTAACCTAACATCGCTTGTCTTAAAATTTGACCGAAATAATCAAATGCAGTAGGTGAGAAATTTAATTATGTACTTACTCAAAAAAAATCAAAAAAATTAATCTAGGTAGATATTTTAATTACGACATAAATGACGTTCACCGTGGTCAGTTTAGACTTACAGGGTATGATTTATATTTTTTTAAGTCAAATTTTCATATCTCAACTTACGGCAGAGCCTACAGTCAATCCGTAAGTCCAAATTTAATATTTTTGCATCATTTGAATCGAAATTCAAATATCTACTTACTGTAATTTTTTTAAAAAAATTTATGATTTTTTTTTCAAAAAAAAAACAAAAAACGAAAAGAAAAGAAAAAAACAAAAAACGCTACCTCCACCTGCGCAGATGCACATTTTGCTAAATACTTTTTTTACATATATACTTTTTCAAAAAAAAAATTCTAAAATAAATTCTTTTTAAAAAAGTTCTATATGTTACATGACAGTTATTACTGTTAATAATTCAGATGATTCTAAGAAATTACAAAGTGGTTAATGGAGTTAATTATCAATAACCTACCTAAACTTTAGACGTTTTATAAAGATATACCTCAACTTGGACGAATGTGTAAATAGTTACCTCCCTTCAATTTCTGACAATTTTTCGATGAATTTTCGGCGAAATTCTATCAACAGTGGACGGTAAATTGAACTGAGGTAGCTATTTGCACATTCGTCCAAGTTGAGGTAGCCCGTTTTGAATTTTTAAAGTTCGGTTAGCTCGTTACAAAACATATAAAGTTCATGTAACTCTTATTATTTAACCCTAACTAATATTATATAAAACTATATAATAAAAATAACCAAAAATCCTCTCCCTCTCTTCCAAAAACCAAGCTCATCAAGACCATGACAGCAATGCCGCCATTTAAGATCGCCATCGGAGACCCACGGAGAAAAAACAGTCACCGGAGATGCTGCAGAAGCGAGGCTGATACCATCGCCGCCGCTCGGACGACCCGGAGGAGCTGCAGCAGCAACCAACTTGGTGGTCCCTTTGGAATTTCTGTTATCCAGCTTCATGTCATGGATCTTGGGACTGGTTCCGTCAACAGAGCTACCCACCTGCCATACCTGGTTCACGGTGGCGCCGCCGCTCGGCACCTTCACACCGACCCAAACAGCCTCATAGTATCGGTCGACTCGTCGACGCTCAGATCCCACACGGCCTCGAACGAAAACTTGGACTTCGCGATGGAGTGGTACTAGGATATGTTCTACTAGGCTGATCATGTGCGGGCAGACCGAGACTAAAATTTCGATCATGACATTTGGAGGACCGAGACCGACTTTGACCAAAAAAGTTCGTCTGAGTCGGTCTTGCTGGACTCGGGCCGGTCTCGGTCTTGGACCGAAATTTTTGCTAAAAACAAATCAACTGAATTGACCAAAAAAATTTCCGAATTTTGGTCTTAAATCCGCTCGCTTCTCGTCTTCCATTGCACTTCCCTTATGGAACGATACAAGGGTTATTAAATGTTTACAGGTCATGAATTATTAATGTTTCAAGGGTTACATCACGAATTTCTAGGATTTTATTCAAGATCGTCTGATCCCGTCCTAGTCGGGCTTTTGAGAAAAATAACGAAACCGATACCGACCATGAAGAAAAACAAACGTATGTTCGGTCTCGGTCCTAGTCAAGTCAGTATCAGACCGGTCTTGCCAAGAATTCGGTCCAATAAGTGGATGACCCTATGGTTTACGTGTAGATATTGTAATATCTAACCAAGAAGGATCCGGAAGCTGCAAATTATACCAACGACCGTCCGTCAGTTATACCCATAGATATTGTAGGATTTTTTTTTTTATTGAATTGGATAAAATATACGAATTATCTAATTCGTACTTATTTATCTCGTACGATATTAGTTTTGTCGGTCAACTCTGGCCCGACCGACCCGACTTTTATTTCCTTGAATCGACCTCATTTCTCATCCACAAACGTTCCGCTTCTTGCTTTTGTCGCTCTGGTGGAATGTGGATAAGCAAACTGCGAGACACCAACCAAACCTCCTTAATCATTATTAGTTTTAATTAAAAAAAAAAACTGACATCCGACAAAGCTCTTCCACTTCCCTCCTCTCGGGTTCTGTTTTTTCTCTGTCGTCCATAGCTGACAGCTTACCCTTTCTCTCCTCCTCCATCCCAAACACACTCTCATGGCGCCTCGCCACCCCTTCCTCGCCGTCAAGTTCGCCTGAGAGGTGATGGACCCTACTAGAAGGGTTGCCCTCATCTGCTCCCACCTCCGCCCCGTCGCCGCCTCCGTCCCGACTTTGACTCGGTCCTCGACATCTAATTCCCCACCGCGCTCCAGTTCCGACGTTTCCAAGGACAGCAATTCAAGTACAGACTGTGTCTTCTGCCGGGTTATCAACGGAGACTCCCCTGCCTTTAAGGTGAAGAAAAAAAATGGAATTTGTCGATGCAGGATCTCAAGTTCGAGCATTAGTACGATGCGAACATGGTTGATATTGGTCTTTAGCTTGGTCACCTGAATATTATTGATTCTTAAGCACAAGATACTTTTTTTTTTTTACAGAAAGGATTGGATGTGAAGTCCATCTTTTTAATAACAACGAACTTGTATTTGACAGCTTTATGAAGATGATCAGTGCTTGTGCATCTTGGATTCAAATCCATTAGCTCCTGGGTAAGGTATTATTCATCCATATGTGCTTCTGTAATTTAGCTTGCTATACTTGTCATATCTTAGTTTCCTTGTCGGAGCATACTTAGTTCACATCTCAAGCTTTTGTTTTTAATGAGAATGCAGAAGCCATCATCTATAGTCTGCAAATCCGATTTCACAAAAGTGACAGCTGCTTAATCTGAATGAAGTTTGGTGTTTGTTTTGATGTTACCTTAGTCATGCTTTTGTTGTCCACTTACTCTTCTCGTCTTCTCCAGGCACTGCCTTATCATACCAAAATTTCACTATTCCTCTTTGGAAGCAACTCCGCCATCTGTAAGTTTACTTTCTTAACAGAGCAACTTTCGCCTCTAGCTTTCCCAGTTTTTCCATTACAGATGATGAGGAATAGAATATATAACACATGCCCAGAAACACATTCGAATATGCAGGTGGTTGCTGCAATGTGTTCAAAAGTGCCATTCATTGGTAGTGCGATTATGCGAGCAACTGCATGTGGTACTATACTTCTATTCCATTGATGAACTTTCTGTCAGAAAAATCTGGAACATACTATAAGACAGAACAAGATTTGCATTGTGCAGATTCATTCAACTTGTTGGTTAACAATGGCGCTGCTGCTGGGCAAGTTATATTCCATGTAAGCTAGTTGTTTCTCATCATCCCGAATTTCTTCTATTCATCGACTGATTCAATTTTGTGATGGTGTATGGTATTCCAGACTCATATTCACATAATTCCACGTAAAAAAAGTGATTGCTTATGGACATCCGAGGTACGTTGTTCCCTACTTGCAGATCGTTCTGTCATAGTTTGCACAACTTTATTGTTTGGAAAATCAAATTCGAGTTTTATTGTTCTTTGCAGAGTCTGTGCAGGAGACCGATGTTTGGCACAGAAGCATCGCAACTTGCAGAACGAGTTCGGGAAGAGATGACAGGCTCGAACTATGTGTCTGAAGAGGGAAAGGTGCAAGAATCATCAACTCTCTCATGAAACAACATACGTGCATATATAATAATAATCCTTCCTATTCATATCGCATCATCACAATTCACATGATAAAAGTAAATCCTCAGGTGTTGGATACTGTTGGTATATTCAATATTTAACACTTTACTGTCTTCTTCTGCCATGTTAATAGTTCTTTGGGACATCCCTATGTGGTCAAAGATGGAAACGATTCTAGGAAGGAAAGAAAAATGTTCATAATGACTATAATCCAACCGTTGCAGAAAGAACATTACTGACCAATAACTCAAGATGTCAAAAATGAAACCTTCAGCAACATCTTTTAAAAGCAAAGCTACTTTAAGAAAAGATGGAATTATGCGCCTGTTGCACCCTTTCCCTTCTTCTTCTGAAGCTTCTTCATATAGAACTCGAGCTCTTTTCCCTCCAAGATGTACCTGTAAACGGGAAACTCAGAGATTCAGTAGAGGCCAATAATACCTAAAACAATAGGGATGCAAAAATATTTGATGAGCTTACCCATCAGCTCTGCCACACTGACCAGGGCGCGATGAAATGCAGGCCAATAACCTACCAGAACTGAATTGTTCTTCAATATGAGGATCAAGAGTGCGATCCTTCTGGCGATTCTCAATCTTTCTTTGGACATGGTTACTCTTCTTTGTCTCCTCAGTGGCCGTTTCACCCTCCTGTAGAAAAAAATAAAAAATAAAATAAAAATTATTCCCATCATGTTCACTTCACAAATCACAACACCCATTTCCTAATTTCCTATCCAGAAATTTGCATTATATCCAATCTATGGAGATAATTTGGATTACCTCAGCAGACTCCTTCTTAGCAGTAGCAGTCTTCTTCTTCCTACCAATATCAACACCATAGTGTTGAAGGTACCATTGCTTAAATGGAGCAGCGTCAACTTGGACAATGGCACTCTTGACTAGCGTTTGTGTCCTGACAAGTTCATTGTTTGAGGAATTGTAAACCACATCGAGAAGACGGGTCTTGCGAGTGACAGCCTCACTCCCCCATGAATAGTTTCCTGTGTCCAAACGCAGGGCCCTCCACTTAACATTGCCTCCTCTTACACGGATTCTCCTCACAGTCTTGTTGCTGGAGAGTTTGGTATTTGCAGGCTGACGACCCAATTCATACCTTGAAAGCAAAGAATAGATATTCATTATGGATGCAATTGCAATATGGTAAACTTGTCATCTCTCCTAATAAAAAGATCCAAGGTTGAATACCTAACAAGGTAAACAAAATCCTCATCAATTTCTAAGGGCATTTCATGGCCAATGTTGGGACATATTTTATCCCACATGTTAACAGGTAAATAGCTAGGATTCGGGGGAAGGAAGTTGAAAATTGGGAAATACATGCAAAACAAACCTATGTTCTTAAGAAAAAATTCTAGAAAGATTAACTTCACTTTGGGTTTTGGAATTCTCTTGGTTTACTTGTCTGTATAGGTTAAGAAACATAATGTACGATTATAAAATGATATGATTCACTGACTAATCACTACTAACACTTGATAGCATAAGCATCAGATTTAAAACTTTCAAGCTCGGAAATAAGACTACCACATACAAATATTCAGGAGTCTTATTTATTGCAGAATCATATGATTGTTTGTTCAAAAATCAGCAGTGTTACTGTTCTACGAAACTACCACTATGATGGCAACTCATGTAAGTCATTTTACTGATACTGTAATCTTTAGTACGCTACCATACCATTCAATGACAATAGCTTAGCTCATTAGATAGAAAATTAACAAATAAGATCATGGTACAAGTCATTTCTGTATCAATCAACGCTACGATTTCTAAGCATCTGATTAACTTCAATCTGGTTCCACCAATTCAGCTACTAGACAGACGTGCTGGTTCACTAAGTTTAAGTCATTCATTTTACAGATCAAGCAAATGCAATTGGATTAAAGGCTAAAGTTCAAGAGAGTTACTTTCTCTTCTTCCTCCATGCCTTTTTCTTGCCACCAGTGGCACGCCTCTTGTGCATGGAGTCCCGAGAAATACCTGGCAAAAAATGCAGCAACCATCTATTCTGAGACCAAAGAAATAACGTACAAGGAAGACGAGCAAACGAATCAAATATACAATCGCCGGCATGGCTTACCCATCTTGACGGCGGCGGACTAGCGACTGAGCTCTGATCTCCTTCCCTGTCGTGAAAACCCTAAAATGATGAGTTTGTATATATAGGTTTCATACTGGAGCAGCTGGAGTGTCTTATTTTTTTGAAGGAATATTCATCTCTTTATTGGGCTGGGCCGAACTCAACTGTACACGTTGCTCACAAAGCTGATCTTTCTAGCTAGCATGATATTTTCACGGAATGGAAAAGGAATTCGGCTTACGAATTCCGTAAGAAGTTGTTCTTTTCGCGGAATTGCAAAAATTTGACTTACAAATTCCAGGCGGGGTAGGCTTAGACATTCCGTGTGAAAAGCTCGGAATTCCTAAGTCGGGCGCGCTAGGAATGAGGAATAGGAGGCGAAATGCCCTTACTTTAAAATTTATATTAATTCAACAATTTTATCTTAATTAATAATTAATCAAATAAGTTATTTTATTTTTTTATTATTAATTAATTATATTATAAGTTTTTATTATTCTTAATTTTAAAATTAATTAATACAAATTATATATATTATATACTATACATATACAAGGAGGAGCAAATATGTCATTTTACCACATTCCATTCCATTTCCATATACAATTCCACCAAAGAAATAACAGAATTCTTTATTCCATTCCATTTAATTCCACCAAAAAAACTTCATATTCTTATCTCCTATTCCTTATTCCCTATTCCTATTCCCTATTACGTATTCCTTATTCCGAATTCCATGAAAGAAACGCCTTGTTAACTTTAATTTTGAAGAAAATAAGTCCTCAGATTTGTAATAGGTGTAAGCAATAATATCTATATTTCGTTCAAGACTAAAACAAATAAAAACATTTTTTATATATAAAAATAATAATTTTATTATTCTATGTATAAAGATTGGATTTTTTGAAGGGAAAAAAAGAGAGTTATTACTTACTATCTCCAATTTAATTTTATAGTCGGGGTAAAGAACTTGCAGCAAATTTTGTATAAATGCATAGTAAATTGATCCATTACAATCACGCGAACAAATAATTACTCCAGAAGTTAGTTTTTTTCTAACACTATCCACCCTAGGGTATCAAAAAACTCGGTTCGGCCGAATTAAACCGGATCTAGTTATGGTTTGATTTGAACCGGTTTGGCCGCAAACTCCAAAATAAAATCAGTTTTTTAAAATTAAAGTAAGTTAGTTCAAAGATGTAAATTTAATTTGGTTCAAATCGACTCGTTTTTTGTACTAGTTTATACTAAAAATTTAAATTAAACCGGATCTAGTTATGGTTTGATTTGAACCGGTTTGACCGCAAACTCCAAAATAAAATCAGTTTTTTAAAATTAAAGTAAGTTAGTTCAAAGATGTAAATTTAATTTGGTTCAAATCGACTCGTTTTTTGTACTAGTTTATACTAAAAATTTAAATCAAACCGGATTAAACCTATACAATTTTTAAACCAATCAAAACAAAACAAACTAAACTGATATAACTTAATTGATTAAATTGTAAAGACTGAATATTTTTTGTGTATTCTGTGTAGTTGAATGTTCAAGGGCATGTATCTATTGCTCTAGTTCTGTTTTTAGATCGAACTAAATTTTTTTTTGACTGAACCGATTTTTTTTTTGAAAAAACATATCAAACTGATTTATGAACCGGTTCGAATCAAACCATATTTTTGTGTTAAATTGAGCAATTTTTTTAATGAGCCAAAAAAATATGAATTTGCTTTAAACAGTTCTAGTTCAGTTCGAAACCGGTTCATGAACAAACCTAATCCTACCTAACATTTCAATGCCATGACTATCAACGAATTAATTGTATAGCCCAATCTAATAAGACTAATAAAAGACTCCTTTAGATCGGAAGGCATGTGCCCTTGATCTACAGCTCATCAGCACCATCATCATCAATATCATCTTTCAGTTTTGAACTCGAAGATTTTGCAGCAATACCAACTACTTCCGTGTCAAATACAAGTGTAGCTCCACCTGCAGCAGTCATTTAACTCACCAATTAGTGAAGATTTGTACACTGATTCGGGTATCAATCAATAGTGACTAGGCTGAATTTATTTACCTGGGATAGTTGGAGGAAACCCGTGCTCTCCATAACCAAGCTTTGCAGGTATTTTCAACTTCCTCTGTTCACCCAGACACATCCCCAGAACTCCCTGCTCCCACCCTGTATGTATGGGGGAAGCAAAATGACAGCTTACAAGCATGATTTTGAATGTTTACGACAACTAGGACCGGTAATGGTGCGGTGAAAAACCCATAACCATGATTATAATCGTTACTGTTTAATATGGTTAACCGTACCATTATGGTGCGGTACGGTTATGGTGATGAATTTTCTACTCATAATGGTTATGGTTATGATATTTGATTTATACTCATGGTTGAAACCACGGTTATTATATAAATATAATAACTATTTATTATTAATAAGTTAATATATTCTAAATAATGGAAGTTACTGTACATACATACAATAAAGAAACATGATGTTAGTTTTATATATTTTTATTATTGGTAATATAGATTTATGTAATTTTTGTAAATAAGATTTTTGGTCTTTAATTATATTATATATGTGAAATAAATATGAGTATACGGGTAAAACCATGATTAATAACCACAGTTATTTTAATGGTTATGGTATGAAAAATTGTACCCGTAATGGTTATCTTATGTGATTTAAAAATATGGTATGGTTATGCTATTTGTCATATTCGTACCATACCCTAACCATCGACAACCCTAATGACAACAACACTCATGTTAATTTAGGTCATCGTAGGCTAGATTGATGTCGAAGGAGATACCAACCTTGAATTACCTGACCAGCTCCTAGCTCAAACTCGATAGGATCACCTCTTTCATGGCTCGAGTCAAAAACAGTTCCATCTGTGAGACTTCCCTGCCAAATACCAAAATTCAAGAATAGATATGTCACACAATCAAGATATGCATCTTTATCCTCCATTTCGCACTAAGTTCCTATTCTGCAGGACGGACACTTCTGCCACGATAACTCAATTGAACAATTGCAGATGCAGTGAACCCAAAATGTGCTTTCATGAAACAATAAAATGCCCAAGTTGGTTTCAACATGGACACTAACTACTCTCAAAAGACTCCATTTGCATTTCAACTTTATGAGGGATCATAATATAATGGAGCTCAAAGCTCACTTGAAGAAAGCTCTCAAAGGAAATTTCCAGGCAGATAGCATTCGGTCTCAAGTACTCGAGACATAGAATGTAGAAACTACAGAAACCACATTACATAGCAAATCATAAATGGCTTCATTAAATCTTTGTAACGATCAGGATAACAACAAATATCTACTTATCATTCCTAAATTACTCAGGCAAGGGAAACGTACCACAAAACAAGTAGAAAGATCCTTGAGTTATATATGTGCATACCATCACGTACACATGACCGCACAAACCCCAAAACAAACTTCATGCATGAACACGATGAACGAACCAAACTTTAGAGAAGCCTTTACTTACTTTATAGTGTACTTTGACCATGTCTCCCTTGTGAGCCTGGATAGAGCATTTCTCTGGTTTATACTGTCCCATTTCAAAACAAAATAAGTCAAGCTATTCATTTTGCTGATACCAAAACATTCATCTACATGGAACGGGAAGAAGTGCACTTATATGTAACATTTGATTAAAACAAAAATTGTAACTTCTGAAGGTTAAAGCATGCATCATGAAAACAAGGTATCTAATCCGAGTTCAGGACACCCCTGGATATCTGGAGATCACTGGTTCAACGCCCCATAGGGAGAGTACAGCCATGTTCCAACTCAACCTAGACACTGGGTCAGGCACAGAGTTACCCCTCAACTTTTGATTTTGATACAATAATTTTAGCCCTTTTAAATTATACATTTGCCCTCAATAATTTTTGTTTTTAATTCAACTCTTTGACCTTATTCTAATATTTGTTTCACTAAATAAATTTCCTGGCTTCGTCTTGCCCGGAGTTCATACTTGATATTTGACAATGAAAATTAAACAAATGTGATCGTTTTTGTAGAATGTCCAGAAAAAATGGTAAACAGCTAAAGATCACATGCGTCATAACGATGCTTCACTTTATCACGCACATTTATATAAGAGTGAAATAGAATGCTCGAGCTTTAGAAACACACAAACGAATTAGACATACATAGATGATAGGATTCACCTTCACATCGATTCGCAGTTCTGTCACATCTTCAGAATTCTTCGCATTAGCTAAAGAAAAAATTCAATAAGCATAAATTTCCAAGAGAAATACAGAAACCGAATCCGTATCGAGACGATAATCACACCATCTAGCAACGCGTCGAAACCTACTGTAAGAACTGAGTTACCTAAATCTGAAACAAGCAAGAACATCAGTACATAGAGGACTTTCATGGTTGAGCTGAAATCCATCTGCTCCCGCTCAGTTCTGTAACGTTTGGAAGAAGAAGGAAGGAGTAGACGCGAAGGCCTGGGTAGAGAGTTAAGGCCCTACGTTTTCGGAGGATAAACAGCATGTCGGCCCAATACAACCTTGTCCGTAGAATTATACGCTTCTTTGACTTTTTCATTAGGGTGTAGGCTTGTCCAAATGAACCGGTTCGGACAAACTGGTCTGGTCTGGAACTGGTTTGGTTCGAACTAGTTCCAAAACCAGACCAGTATTTTTAGCCTTTAAATAGAACCGTTCAAAATAGTACCAAAAATCCAATTCGAATCGGTACCTAATTTAGGGGGAACAAATTTGGCAAATAATCCAATTTATTTAGGAGTTTTTTTTTTTTTAAAACTTGGAAAAAATATGAAATGAATTCGAAACGTATATGGAAAAAAAAATAATAATTTGATGAATTATGCTTCTATCTGCATTTTATGTGTTACTTTTTATTTTTTTTTTCTCAATTTTATCTGGTTTTTATATATTATTATAGAAAATATTTTAAAGGATGATCCATTTTTATTTTACATATATTTTTTTAATATACACTAGATATATATAATGAACGAGATCGGATTTTCACAATTTAAACACAATTACTGATAGAGGAAAAACATTAAATAATCCCTCAACATTAGAAAATAAAATGCATAAATAAAAATATTTATTATTGAATTAACTATTTGACTTACAAGGAAATAAGAAATCTATCACTAATTATTCCATATTCATTTCCAATACTATTATTATTATTAATACTATATTAACTTTAAATAAGACTCCATTTGACATTTCAAATAACCAGTTCCATGGAAAGAGGTGCGAGATTTGGTACGTAGTGAGGATCACCTCTGCACCTGTGAGATTTGCGACAACCACGATCATACGGTGGCGGTGGAGGAGGGCTTGGGTCCCGACCACCTCGGCATCTATCAGATTTGAAACAGCCACGATCAGGCGGTGGTGGTGGTGGAGGGCTTGGGTCCCGACCACCTCGGCATCTATCAGATTTAAAACAACCACGATCAGGTGGTAGTTCGATCCTGGCTGCATGCACGTTGACTTCACGAAGTACCATCGCCATGCATAATATTAGAGTTATTGGAATCGATGCCTTCATTTTGTCGATTCTTCACCTTATTTTTATTACACAACCTCTCGATTCACATTATTGCTTTATATACTACAACCTTAGTGTAACGTCCACTTAAGGTTGAAAAATGATTGCTAATTAATTGGATAAATAAATATTGAGAATAAAACAATCATAATTATGACCTTAAACTATATGTAACGTATATATGATGAAAAAAAATATTCCCTGATTTTGGAGAATTATCCAAGCCCCTCTCAAAAGAAAGGTTTAATTTGGGGTTAATAACCAAATTGCTACCCTAACTTTGGACACTTTACAAATTACTACCCGAACTTTAATTTTTCAAAAAGTGCTACATATGTGGCAAATTGCTACGTCCGTTAAGTTTTCCGTTAAATATGGACGACAAATAACGTGACAGCACATGATTGATTCATAATTTTAAAAGCTATATTATTTGTTAAAAATGCTAAAAAAATATAAAAATTCTATACAAAAATTGAAAAATTAATAGGGAAAATAAGAGTTTTAAACAGTGTTATCAGAATCGGGTCGACGGTCCGACCGGGAACCGGCCCCTCTTCGGTTTGGTTCATCTAAAAAACCGAAATGCATATGAACAGTGTTTGAACCGGGTTGGACCGACCAAAATTTGGGAAACCATACGTTTTTTTTTAAACTGTCTGGTTTCCGGTTCTAGTTTTTTTTGGGTGGTTTAAATTTGTTGGGCGGTTCTCTTCGGTTTAAACCGACTTCTTCGGTTCGACCGAACAACTTCTTCGATTTAGAAGTTATGTTTAAAGTTTAGGCCTATTGTGTTTGATTTTGAGACTATTGTGTTATGTATGGTCAAAGATTGAGGTAATTATATTGTGTTTGAGAGTAATGTGTATGTTTGATATTATGTAGTTTGTGTATGTTTGAGACTATGTAGTTTGAGGTAATTATGTGTGTGTTTGAGACTATATAGTTTGTAATTGCATTTTCAATTTATTTTTGTTTGTGAACAGTGAACCACACATTGAACCGGGTCTGACCAGCTGAACCGGGAACCGTTCCCTCGTTGGTTCGAGTGTCAGTCCGGTTTTGATAACACTGTTTTTAAATATCATAATTTATTAAAAATATGAAATAAAAATAAATTATTAATTTTTTAAAATTTTAAAATTTTGTTTCATATTTTTCAATACAAAAATTATATTAAAAACTCTTATTTTTCCTATTTTTTTTTAGAATTTTTTGCTTTTTAAAAAAAATTATTTAGTTTCCTAAAGTATGGATCAATTATGTGTTGTCATGTCATTTTCCGTTCAAATTTAACGAATATAGCAATTTGCCCTAAGTCTGAAAGTATAAGTAGTAAACTTTTAAAAAACAAAATTTGAATAGCAATTTATAAAGTGTACAAAATTGGACTAGCGATTTGATTGTTAAGAGGAGAGTACAACTTAACATATAGATAGAATAGAGACAGAAGCCATTCATGTTTCATAGTCTAACCAAACACGACCTAATCACGGGGATTAAGGTTATTTTTTACCACCTCGGCAACGTTGCGACTTCAAACAATCACGATTGTACTCGTTAACAGGTTTTTTTTCTGTCTTTGGATCCGGTTGGCAACCCGAATTGGGTCTCTGACATTTGTCAAAAACTCCATTTTCAATGCGCGCTGCAGCAACATTCTGGAAAACTGAAACGAAACTAAGCAACAGAAAAAATAAGATTAGGGTTCTTTTAAAAAATAGTGCCATTTTATTAAATTGTTTTATTCTTGTCTATTGTATCTCAACTTCCTTGTCTTATAGTAATTTTGTTTTTCCAAATTTAGTACGTGGTGTAATTTTAGTAATAAACAAATTCATTAATCTTTTTTTAGTATATTTTAATTGAAAAACAAATGTGGTTAAAATTGTTCGGGGAAACAGCATATAGTTTGTGTATGGTTAAGCTATATTTAGAGGGTTAAATAACCATTAGTTATATGAATTTTGGACATTTTGTAACGAGCTACCCGAACTTTAAAAAATTAAAACGGGTTACCTCAACTTTGGCGAAGGTGCAACGGCCAATGAGCTAACTCCGTCCAAATTACTGTCAACTGTTGACATAAATTAGTCGGAAATTCGTCAGAAATTTGATTTTTTAAAGTTCGTGTAGTTCGTTGCAAAACGTTCAAAGTTCAGTTAACTTCTTGATATTTAACCCATATTTAGATATGGTGTGGAATGTGGAGAAGAACTCTTCTTCTTTGTCCCTTTTTAGAAATTAATTAAAAATTTAATAAGTTACTTAGGCTGTTAATTAAAACTGTCTTATAACAAGGAGTATCTTTGCAATACTTAGAATAATCAGGTACTATAACCGAGTTTTTTAAAAGTTATGGTTTGTTATGTCATTATATGTATTATTTTTGGATAGTGGGGTCCACTCTCTTTCCTATATATCTATCTATCAAGATGAGGAGTAAAATAAACGAACTTTATCCACTTCACCACTAGAGTTTCATCTTCTTCTTCCTCCTCGTCAGATCACAGTTGAGGATTCTTCTAAGGTTTCTGTTCGCTGTTAATGGACTGTTGTCTCTCCAATCACAGAATCCATACCACACAGCTTTTACCGTCCACGGTAAAGCCGTCTCTCTCCTCCAATTTTAGCTCCAACTCCTTCAAGAGCTTCGAGCTCCGACGGATTCGTTCATCTTTCTGGAGGCGTAAGTCTTTTTGCGTCGTTTCCGGTCGTAGCCACTGTGATTTCAGCAGCCTAAACACGCCGCTGGAGCCTCGATCGGCTCCGGGGAAGTACCTAAGCAGAGTGTTGCAGAACCAGCGGCAGCTGTTTCATGTGGCGGTTGCGGAGGAGCTGAAGCAGCTCGCAGACGATCGGGATACCGCCTTTGATCGCATGATCCTCAGCGCGGATTCCGTTGAATCGTCTCTTCACAGGTTCGACCTGTCAGCCTTTTGTTCTCTCTGTTAGTAACTGCGCTGAATCTGATTCATCTCAGATCTGGGTTCAGTTTAATCATGAAGAAAATAAGCTTGATTTGTAGTAGATATCCTAGATTGTGTAAAGTTTCATTCTTTGTTGTTTCTCAAAACCATAGGAGAATTGCGGAGCTGAAGGACTCTGATTCAAAAGCTGCCATTGAAGATATTATGTACATGCTCATCCTCTTCAAATTCTCCGACATCAAAGTCCATCTGGTCCCAAAACTTTCAAACTGTGTCTACAATAAAAGATTAGAGATTTGTCCTGTCAAAGATTGGGAGTTGGAGTCCATTTACAGGGACGATGATGTTCTTGAGATGGTAAAACAACATGTCTACACTGTTACGGGATTAAGACCAAATGCAAGTGTTCGAGACCTCTGGACAACAACTAAAGTCCAAAGACGCCTACTCAGCGACATATACGCCGCTTCAATCTTATACGGCTACTTCTTACAGTCTGCTTCCACCAGGCACCATCTTGAACACATTCTGCACTCCAAGATTCCACCTTTAGGACGGAAGAAGAAGAAGAACAACAAGCTTTTATTTGGTCACAAACATGAACCGACAGAGGCATTAAGTCGTGGAAAGTTGAGTTGTTATGTCATGGGTTTTGACTCGGAGACTCTGCAGAGATGCAAGAAGGTTAAGTCTAAAGAAGCCATGGATCTGATTGAGAAGCAAACTTTTGCACTGGTATGGGATGGAGATCTGGTAAGTGAGGTGATCGTGACATCTTTTTCGAGTATGAAGAGACTTGTTCTTGAGGGCGTGGGTTTTGGTTCGTTTCTTTGGGATGCAGAAGAGTACGTAGATTCTGTGTATAAACTCAGCAACAACTGAAGGAAAAGCAAGAGTGGGTCCATGGATAGAATGACAGTTCAGGGCAACCTTTCGGTTCTACATATAATATGAAATGCTGCTCTACTTGTGGTGTAAATAGTAAATACTAAATACCGAGTTAATTATAAAAAAACGTTATATGAGACGTTCTTGATACCTTTCGGTTTTACAGAAATAATTAAAATAAATGTTATAACGAAAAATGAATATATTCATAATAAAATTAATTCATTATCATGTAAAAGTTCTACAATGTGATTAAATTATAAAAATATGAATATGGAATAAACATAATATATATAATAAGGCTGACAATTCGTGCGTGCGTGTTAAGAGATGGAATAGTATACGATAGTCCAACACGACACACACGAAAATGTAATTGTGTCACAGACACACGAACACGACATGAAATTTATTGTATTAACATGACACAACACACGATAATACGAAAAAATATTTGTGGAAAGTCGTAGCACGATAACACGATAAATATTTCGTAATAACACGATAACACGTTTTCACATTCGCACAATAACACGAGACCTAAATAACATAAATACATACGTCCTCTCAGTTTTTTATATTTCACGTTTGGTTCTTATTTCTTAAAATGATATGAATATAGTATATAAATTATTATATTATTTTCGTGTTATCGTACCATCAAAGATAAACACAAACACAACTTTTTTCGTGTGTGTTTGTATCGTGTTATCGTGTCGTAAGTGAAATTGTCAGCCCTAATATATATATATATAATAATAATAATAATAATAATTTTTTTTGGCCAGAATAATAATAATAATTAGAGTGAATGAAATTGAGACGGATTCCGTCCAATTGGGAATTAATTTGAAAAGAACAAGACAAAAATTTTAAGATCAATTTACCAAACTTTTTCTCCGCCCTATTGATGCAAATGAAGTGGGAATGTAAGTTAAGAACTAAAGTTATGATAGTCAATAAGGATACAAATATATTTAGACACTAAATTTAAGAATTTAAAGGTGGTTAAAAGCAGAAACGGTATAGTTGATGTATCAATTCGACACGTCTCGAATAGTTGAGGCCCTAATCTCCCATTTATATAAACTGACCAACTACAAGTTGGACCCTTATACCAGTTCTCTACGTTTCTATTTTTTTCTTCTTTTCACATCATTATCAAGAATGGTATTTTCAACTTTGTGGGCCTTTATTCTGTCGAGTTGTTGGTTTCTAGTCATTGTCTAATTTTGGTCTACCAATTTGATTAACAGCCTAATCATGATTACCCTTAATTAAATATAATTGGAAAGGGAACTTCTCAATACGGCTAACAAAAAAAAAACAATAATCATATTCTTGCAGTTATTAGTCACCTTTTAATTAACTAATAATAACTGATAAAGAAAGAACCACTCGCCAGTCGTCCCCGTGCTTATCTATTGTCCTGACCATTCCATTTCCACCGTCGTCGTCTCCTTCATGCTCTCCTCTGTCGTTTCAGCCATCTCCTACGTCGCCTGGGCCGTGTCCCATGGCATCACGTATACCCTCATACTCGCCACAGAATCCGCCGGCAGCGGCCTCCTCTCCTTGCTTTTCATGGCGGTTGATGGCCTCAGGTCCTTGTCACAGTTCTTGCTCGACTCGGTGCTGGATGTTGTAGTCTATGCAGCCACAGCAGCAGGTACACTGTCAAACTATATACTACTGTACGTATCTATGAAACGACAGCTGATATGGGTTGACTTAGGGTTTGTATGTTTTTGTGCAGGCGAATTTTTGGTGGAGTTGGTGCCGAGTGTTGCGAACGGCGTGTTCGAGGCAGCGATGGAGTTGGTGAAGAAAGTGGTGGAGCTTCTGAAGGAGATGATACATCTGATAATATGGATAGTATGGCAGACAATCAAGGATGTGGTCTACTCCATCTGGAGCACCTGCCATGAAGCTTTTCTGTTCATCTTAGAAAGAGTCAAACGGGATTGATAAATCCAAACAGAAGGTTTTGAAAAAATAATTTATAAATTTGTTTAAAAATAATTCTCAATTACCTACTTTTCTTTATTTTATATATAGAGTTAAGTAGTCGAATTTTACATGGTTTGGCAAATACGTAGCCAATTTTAATTTTTTTTCACAAATAGGTTGCCGAACTTTTGAAAATTAACAAATAGGTTCATGACGTTAATTTTCCGTTGAGTTTTGACGGAAAACTGCACGTGAGGAGAAACCAGGTACCTGAACTTGACATGGTTTGGCAACAACACAGGTACTTGGACTTACACGATTTAGCAAGTAGAGACCTGAATCGGTTTTAAACCGGTTGGATCAAACCACTTTATTTAAAACGAAAAAAATATGATTTATATACCAAATACATGCATAACTCAATTATAAACTCTAACCCCTAAGTCATGCATGTGTTTGGTATATAAATCCTATTTTTTTTGTTTTTAAATAAAGTTGTTTGGTCGATCCTATTCCAATATCTACTTGCTAATTTGTGTAAGTTCAGGTACTTGGTTGCTCCTCACGTGCAGTTTTCCGTCAAAACTCAACGGAAAATTAACGTCATGAATCTATTTGCTAATTTTTAAAAATCCGGCAACCTATTTGCGGCAAAAAAAAATTGGGTACCTATTTGGCAAACCATGTAAAGTTCAACTACCTAGTTGATAATTAACCCTATATATATATATATGCGTTTTATTTGGGCTAGGCTATTCCTCTTCTTTTTTCTTTTTTTTCTTTCCAAAATACAAATATATATTGTTGAATTTCCTGTCTCCCTTCTCCATCTTCTTCCCTCTGAGCTCTGAAAATGAGACCCGCCATCAAGTCCTTCGTCAACATATTGGCGGCGACCTTCATTACCCTCCTCCTCTTCTACACCGCACCCTTCATCTTCTCCCTTCTCAAGTTCATCTCCTACTATCTCTTCTGCATCCCCAGAGTCATCTATAAACTCTCCTCCTACGCCGTTGACTTCGTCGGCAAGGCTGCCGCCCTTATTTTCAAGGGCTTGGGATACATACTCAGATGCATCACTGAGGTGGGGCCCTCCGTCCTTAAGGCTCTTTGGGAGGCGTTGAAAGGTCTTTGGTCGGTTCTAAAAGCTGTCGCGCGGCTTGTTATCGGTGAGAAGGGCGGTCCCGGCGACGAGGATCACGAACTGAGATGACTCTAGAAAGGCAGATCATAAAGCTATTATTACTGTGCAGTTTAAGGAAATATGTAGCTGAGAAAGATGACTGATATTATAGCATTAGGATTGCTTAAATAAATAGTTGTAGGTACAGTTGAACTTCACTGTGATAGGTATCCTATATGAATGAGGGTCTTGCATATTAGACACTATATTTACAATTTGACTACCTAATATCAAATTATTTTCGGAATGAAACTCAACTTGTATAATTGGTTGTTCTATTTTTGTCCACCGAAGCTCGGTTCCAATTGACATTATTGAGTTATATTTTTTCCCGATGTGTATTTTTCTTGTATTTCTCGATCGGGGTTTATTGTGTTTTAATCATACTCCAAGTACTAGAGTTCGGGTCGTATTAAGAGTGGAGATTTGATCGAAAATTAAATCTCAACCCGTGTGGATTAAAAAGTGTCACTAACATACCTTAAAAAATGTCTGTATCATGCCTTAAAAAGAATTTTCACATTACGAAATTGTATTGAACTCTAGTGTGACAGGTATCCCACATCGATGAGTGCCTTATAAATTAGGCATTATATATATAATTTGACTCAAGAATTGGTTTTAGAACGAAACTCTTGCGGCATATACTTACACACATTTGATGTTACCTATCAAATGATGAATGAGATTATGTTTTCTTGCCAAAATACAAGAAACAAGTCGTCTCTTTTCTCCTTTCCATCCATCAAACCTGGTTATTAACGATTCCTCCATCTATTTCTTCTCCTATGTCCGTTTTCCTCTTTCCATCCATCACAACTGTACCCAAGAAACCGGACGTTTCGCACTCTCTCAAGTATCAACCCACAAAATGTCTGCTTGCAGGGTTATGAAGGCTGTCCAGTACGATAGCTATGGCGGCAGAGCTGCAGCTCTCAAGGTCTGTTACGCACTCTATATATCCATATTGGGGTCTCTTGCATAACAAGGCAAAAGGGTGTTTTTAGAACTCATCCAAATTACACTTCCAATCTTGCTTCTGATGATCTTTCTTGTGCAGCACGTCGAAATTTCAGTTCCTGTACCGAAGAAAGATGAGATTTTGATCAAACTGGAAGCAGCAAGCTTGAATCCTGTGGACTGGAAAATACAAAAGGGTCAACTGAGGCCGATCTTCCCTCGTAGATTCCCTTACACTCCCGGTATATAAGGAATTAACCAAAGACTTATATTTTACCTGTTGGAAATTGATGTACGAAACATGTAATCGATTAAGGTACAACATAACACATAATTAAGTTACCTCCCTGAACTATTGCCTTAGCGGAAGCGGATCTGCCTAAGGTTGGGATCACGGTCTGCCAGACGGGAGGTCACGCCACGGGTTAACGGGCGGTGACCTAGGTTTCCACAGCTACTTACCTCAGTCTAAACTGTAGGGCGGCAGGGCACTGTCATCGTTGTTAGGTTTTTCAACCCTGCATCCCTATACATATAGAGGGAATGGTTTGGGCCAGTATTCAATACTGAGCTTATTAGAATGGGCTCCCGCTAATGGGCAACCCAATCTCCCAAAACCAACATTATTGAATAGTGAAACATAAAAAACAACAAACATTTCTTGTTTCTTGAAACAGCAACGGATGTAGCAGGAGAAGTTGTTGATGTCGGGAAAGCCGTCAAGAATTTCAAGCCTGGGGACAAAGTAGTGGCACTGCTTAACCACTTGGTAATCAACATACTTCTTAAAGGGATTTTGTTCTTTCTTTCTTCTAATATTCGTAATTCTGTTTCTACGTTTCTTCCTCTATTCGTCAAATCATGAACCTGCAGAGTGGTGGTGGACTTGCAGAGTTTGTAGTGGCAAAGGAAACCCTAACCGTCACAAGGCCCCCCGAAGTCTCTGCTGTTGAAGCAGCAGGCCTCCCCGTTGCCGCCCTCACCGCTCTCCAAGCCCTAACCCGATCAGGTGGACTCAACCTAGCCAAAACCGACACGGACCATGTCGTCAAAAATATCTTAGTAACAGCCGCCTCAGGCGGTGTGGGCCACTACGTTATCCAGCTAGCCAAGCTCGGGAACACCCACATAACTGCCACCTGCGGTGCCCGCAACCTCGACCTTGTCAGGAGCCTGGGAGCCGATGAGGTCATCGACTATAGAACCCCCAATGGGTTAGCCCTGAAGAGCCCGTCAGGTCGGAAGTACGATGTGGTGGTCAACTGCGCGAGAGGCATTTCCTGGTCAACCTTCGAGCCGAACTTAAGTGACCATGGAAAGGTTATTGACATCACTCCAGGTCCGACTACATTGATGACTTGTGCCCTAAGGAAACTCATGTGTTCAAAGAAGAGCATTGTGCCGTTGCTTTTACTGCCCAAATGCAAGGATTTGGAGTTTCTTGTTGGGTTGGTGAAGGAAGGGAAGATTAAGACCGTGGTCGACTCGAAGCATCGGTTGAGTATGTCTGAGGTTGCTTGGGGTCGAAGTATCGATGGACATGCAACGGGGAAGATAGTTGTAGAGGTATAGAGTTTTATGAAGAATGTGTTAGGTATTGGAGTATGTACTGTATTTTTCCATGTATACATATTTTGTAACAGTAACCATCATTAATACAAATGTCAAAC
Organism: Chamaenerion angustifolium; assembly: GCA_946814005.1. NCBI lineage: Eukaryota > Viridiplantae > Streptophyta > Magnoliopsida > Myrtales > Onagraceae > Chamaenerion > Chamaenerion angustifolium. Next base: position 32,816,550 of record OX328275.1, read on the forward strand.
CGCATGGAGGTTACCACGGAAAAAAAACAATCTCTTCCTAATCTCTCAATTTTTGTTCTTCTCCTTCATCCTAATTTAGTGTGTGTTCAAGGAATCGATCCTACAGAATGTTGTGTTTGCCAAGAACAATCGAAAAAAGCTCTCTTTGGAGAAATTGGTACATTCTTCTAGTATAGTAGGAAAAGAGAACCAAAATTACAAAAGAGAGAACGCCATGGGAAACACATAAACTAAACCCAAATTTGTTTCAGCATCATAAATTGCTACAGAATCATAATTTCCAATCACCTCCCGATTCCGTGCTTCTATTTGTGGAAGAAGGAATTCCCGAGATCTTGGGGCACCAAAATGATACAGCGTATAAGCTTAAAGCCATGGATGGACTCAAATCTGCTATTGTTCTTCGACAGCTTTGGAAATGCTCTGCAAAAATGCAGCCCTTGCAGTTGAATCAGTCGAGAACTGACCGAGCACAGCAATCGTTGCAGTGCTACTCCCTAGTTTCTCAATCCCCCTCGAGATCATACAGGTATGATCCGCCTCCACAACAACCATAACATCTCCCCACAATAATTGTGCCACCGTCTCTGCAATCTGCCTCGTCAGCCTTTCTTGCACCTGGAGTTTGAACCCGTAGAAATGGACGATGGACTGAAGAAGTGATTTTGCAAGGGGGATAAACCCAAAGTAACCGATATGAACAACCCCATGAAATGGAAGAAGATGGTGCTCGCATTGAGACCAAAACGAAAGATTCAATTCAGAATGAATCTTCATTTTCTCTCCATGGTTTTTGAGTTCTGCTCCGTTTGATTTGCAGAAACCATTGAGTTTCATGTCCAGTTTGGTGTTCTGGAAGTTCATGAGCCACTTGAGGAACCGAGATGGTGTCCCTGCAAGCTCTTTCCTAGTAGGGTCTTCACCTAGAGAGCGAATAATGGAGCTCACGGCAGAAACCATACCCGGGCTCGATGGTCCGGTGGCAGAGACTCGGGATGGGCACCAAGATTTTTCAGCTACATCCCTAGACTTCATCACCTCGATACTAACCCCCTTGAATTTGAGGAGACTGAGGAAATCCCTCCAAGAATCTGCATTCCCATCTTTGAAAAGTCCCGAGCCGGAGCTAACCACGATGTCTGACCAACTCTTGTGGTTCGAGTCGAGTAGGATCGATTCCAGAGTTGGGAAACAAATATGTGAGCAACGGAGGATCACAGCAACTCCAGATGGGTCGATCCCGTTTTGCAAAGAAGAGCATATTTCATCAGCAAGGCGGTTCGGTTCTTGAAGCCTTTTGGCGAACACATCAGCAACCCTTGAAAGTTTGCTCAACCCTACAACACGGTTTCCAGAAGGGACATAGCCCACGTAACATCTGACCTGGAAAGGGAGCAAGCAAGACTCACAGTAGGAGAAGAGGTCGAGGTCCCGAACCACCACAAGACCACCTACCCCTCCAGCATTACCAATCCCCTTGTCTAACCCCGCTTCGGGGAACAGAGCACCCTGAACAATGTCCCTTGCTTTTTGTCTGTAACCTATCATTAGGCAAACAAACAGATATGTTATGTTCAAGTTATGTCTATTTGATGTGAAAAAAGAATGAACTTTTAGATGATAAGACAGAAAGAGAACCCCATCATCAAGAAAGAATTGCAAATATTCAAACTTTGGTTAAAGAGAAGTATCATTGCCAGATCCTAAACATATACAGCTACAGCTAAGCACAATGTCGATTAAGGGCATACAAGGCTCATCAAATATAACATACCAGACAAATTTAAAGATAAAATCCAACCTAGACTGTGTTCGGTTCGAATAAACAACAAAATTTAAAATTTTCTTGTCAAATTAATGCATCCTCTCTGTGGAAGAATCTCGCACTTTATGAGCACTACTAGGTAACTAACAACAATGGAAGTAAGCAGAGATTTGTCTGCTCTGCTGAAAAAAGTATCAAAAGCTAGTAGAGGTTTTCAAAAGTTGACATCTCAGATCCGAAACCACACAAAAGTATAGAAAAATATGTCATTTCATGAGGATGAATCAAAAATGTTTTATCCTGTAGTCATTTACTCGTCATTCTTTGTCAGAGATGGTGACATTAGACTACAACCGTACCACCTAACTAACAATACTGATTTAATGCAGCAGGCACTAAAAGCAGCCATGACAGAATTTAAACAATGCTCAATAAAGTCTCGTCTCATAAGACAAAGAGAGAAAATAGAAAAGTGAGGCATGAAATAGAAACGCAACGCATACCTCTGGTTCCTTCACGGAAGGCCTTGGCGACACGAAGTGGTGTCTTTCGAATGCCCTCTCTGTTCACATCTTCACCCAAACCCTGCAGCAGAACTCTGACAGCATCTTCAATAGCTAAGGCTTCAGGTTCTTCGAGCTTTACTCCATTCTCAAGCTCCACGCAGAAATGTCCCTCCTCCAACGCGCCCATCTCCCACCGTCTCAGATCTCAGAGATCTGAAATCTCAGCAATGGGTAGAAACAGAGAAAGAAACCAGATCAGATATCTGGTTCACCGTCACCTAACCCGCCAGCAATGGATAATGAGGATGCTGGAAAAGTTGAGAGAAACGGATCACAGAACGGAGGGAGATGGCGGTTCAGATGCAGAAAATCACAGCTTGAGGATGAATTGAGGAATAATAAGGGATAAATGGTGGGGAAAACAATGTCGGAAAATGAAGATCGAAGAGAATAAAGGGGATAGGGATGATATGGGGCCTACCACCTTTGCGAAGGGGCAGGGTGAGGAGGAGGCGGCTCTGTTTCTTTCTACCTATGGCTGAAGAGGTTCAGCAGGTTCAGGGGTTGGTAGTTTCCTACCCATCTCTTTCTTCCTCAATCCGATTGCGTTTAATGCACCCTACACTTTTTTCTTCTTCTATTTCCCCCCTGACATTTTAATCAGTAAGGTAAACCGCCATGCTTCTACGCCGTGGCTTCCCCTCCAAACGAAACCCATCTTCTTTAGCTGCTCATCTACCACTACCAGGTTTTAAACTCTTCGGTCGTGTTTGGCCTTTTAGAGCTCTAGTAAAGCCTTGGATTGTTCCCACTTGGCTAGAGATTCTTAATAGCCAGCTCCCAGCATGTCCCTTGCACTGTTTGCATTTGGTATGATATCTTCAGGATGATGAAGTTGCAACTTCATGGCTGAAAAATGCAGAAGTAAGGAAAGCGATACACGCTGAACAGGTATCATTCAAACGCGTTCTGTTCTGTTCTGTCAAGCTTTGGTATATCTGCAATGTTTCTGATCATGCTAATGCCTTGTTTGAAAAAAGACGAGCTCGATCGGTTGTTGGGATCTATGTACACAAAAGATAAAGTTTTCTCATGATGCTGGAGGCATGATTCCGTTCCACAAGAACTTGATCTTAAAGTGTGATACTGTTTCATATCGGGAAATGATTTGAAACTCATATAAACAGATATGTACTACTCAAGTACAATATGAATTCCTCATTTTCTGAGCACAAGTGAGTACAACAGACTCAGCTAGACTGAGTTGGGCTAGTGAGGACAGTCGCTCGGACTTGGGGCGTTACAAATGGTATCAGAGCCGACCAGGGACCGTGATTGGGCTTGCAAGATTGAAGGCCCGTGCCAACAAGAGAAAATAATTGATCAAACTCTTTAAGAGTATATGAAAAGTATAAGACTTGCAAGACTGAGTCATCTACCAGGGACAAAGATTCTGGAGTGGGCCGCAATGATACCTTGTCCCACATCGGATAAAAAAAAAGTGATTTGAAACTTATATAAACATAGATGTACTACTCAAATACAACATGAATTCCTTATTTTCTGAGCTCAAGTGAGACAACAGACTCATTTAGGCTGAGTTGGGCAATCGAGATTGTGACGTTACATAATGGCAACGGCTACATAGCACCCATTTACAGTTTCTTCCTTGAAACTTCTCTCATGAAAAGTTTATATTTTGATGTAAATTTGTCTACAGTTGATGCAAGTTAACTTTTTACTTGCAGTGGTGATCACGAAACGTGTCTCCCGTACACGGGCAGTGAAGCATGGACAAGATCAATCAGAATTATGATAATTTAACGTGCGTTGTGATTGCATGGCGCATGCATATGGAGGGGGTATCGATCTTATGTCTTATTGATGATAAATGGCGGTGTTCATACTGCAAGAGTTGAAATTGTTCATTCAAAGCTCAAAGGGATATTTTAATTTACATGAATTTTTTTCTTTCTAAAAATGACATTTGATATGTTAAAGTTTATCATTTTTTTTGTAATAGAAATATTCAAACAAAAAGCCATTTTTTTTATCCACACTTAATAAGAAAATTAGATTTGTGCAACATTTGAGAAAGTTGTTAGATATTTTTAAAAATAAATTAGGCGTCGACATCAACCTACAAAAATGAGTGAAGATACTCTATTTAAGTTTATGCCTTACTTATTTTCTTAATTTATAATTTAAAAAAAAAACTATTTTACACGTGTCATTATTGCATTGGCTTATGATCACTAAAATTGGTCATCTTTGTTTAAGAACCGAATTTATCGGGTCACCCGAAAAAAATATCGCATCTCTTGTCCGAAACAGAGGACTGAGCAGTCTCTCTGTCTGCGCCCTTCGCTTTTGGATTCGAACTGTAAGTCCCCTTTCTTCTTACTTCCGTTGTTGTTTTTCTTTCGCCGTGTCGATTTGAAGATCTGGTCGTTTTCTTCGGTTTCAAATTTACGAGTATGACCAAAATTTGCCAGAAAATGATGCTCTAATCCCTTGTAAGTATCTGCTATTGGATTTTTCTGAGTGAGGAAGCTTCATTGTAATCGATTCAGCAGGTCTTTATATGTTTTAATCTGATGATCTCCTGTTTGTGCCCAACACGTCTTGATTGTAATCAATGTATTTCATCGGAGATTCTGTTGTTAATTTGAGAAATTAGATCAGCGTTTTCGGAAAGTTAGCTTGGGGGATCCAGAAGCAAAATACGGAGCAAAACGTCTTCTGAAATCAATCAGAAAGGCGTGAAATTTGAACCACTGAGATTATAAGCCGAAGCAGCTTGTTTCTGTCTGCATATTCTGTCTGGAATGACGAGTCAACAAGTGGCGTCTAGGTCTTGGATCCTGGAAGCAGCTCCTTATTTTGCTGTTCTCCTCATAGCAGTTCATGTCTTTGCTATGGTACTTTTCACTGTTCTAGATGATGTTTCCATAATGCTTTGAATTGGGTATTCTAAATTTTGGATCTTTTTCTTCGATTATTTTGCAGATGTTTTGGATGTACAAGTTGGCAACAGAGAAACCAAAGGACAAACGATCACAACGATGGAAGTCTCACTGAATCATTTGTTCGTTTTGAGATTATACATAAATAGTAAGTTACACAATTTGGTTCCGGTTTTCCATTTAAAGATAACCATCATGCTGCATTAGTAGAACTCTTAATTGGTTTCCTTCCTTCTGTAATTCTGTTTAATCATTTGCCACCATTTATGCCTCTCTAGTTCCATCCTCTTTTGTTTGATTTTGTAGTAGTAGAAACTAGAAAGACTGCCCATAACACCTGCATTTGATTCCATTTGCATTCACTGGGTTAATAATCTTGACACTTGAATACTGAATCTTCATTGTAAAAATACTGAGATTGATCCGCAGTGAAGAATCATGTCAATGGGCACAAGGATGATTGAAGAAAAGCTTTAACCATCCATGGACGAATAGGGAGTAAGAGGGAGGGGGAAGCTATCAAGCGATGTTAGATTGTGTCTAGGGGTGTCAAAATCTGATCAAACATGTGGGTGACCCCCACGAGTCGTGTTTGGATCAAAGTTTTTGACACATGAGTCATTTTGACATGACCTATGGATGAACTGTGAAAACACGGGTCAGGTTTGAATCAGAAGCGTTAACTCACGGATCAAACTGTGACCCGTCTCATGTATATATGATATTAAATCATATACATGTGTCAAACATCAAGAAGCTTAAGGTAACCCTACCAATTGAAGTTGATCATTTAATCTCCTCTAAGTGAGTCGAACAGGTCATACTGACACACAAGTAATGGAGGTCGAACGGGTCAGTCTGACCCAACCCTTACCATTCATGACAGGTCATTTTGACCCGCGGGTTGACCCACTAACCGCATGTCAGGTTTGAGTTTCAAAAATTGATTCATACTATTACACGAATCGTGTTTGGTTCAGAGGGACCCTGACACAACCAAAGATCGACACGATCCATGACCCGACAACCTAATTATGGCACCAATATTTATGTTCCTTCTAGGCAGCAGTCCAACAGTAGTATCTTGCATACAATTTGATCATTACTGCAGGAAGTAATAAATTATTAAAAATAGTGCATATATATATATATATATTATCTTACTATATTAAATATAATTTATGCGCAGTAAAATACAGATTAAGAATTTAATATAACAAAACTTTTTTATTAAAATAAAATTCCATGTGTGAATTAATTTATATTTATTATTTGGTCAAAAAAAATATATTTATTATATTATTTTTTCAGTGCCCGGCCAAATAAAAGTCGTAATTCCTCAGCCTGCCAAAAAAAACTCAAGACAGACCTGGAAGTTAGATCCCTAGAGGAGATTTGATTTTATTAGGGGTGTTAATTTTTAATCCGATTTGGGATTACCTTGTATATTTATCGAGCATGGGTTAAATATTTTTCGACCTGTGGTTATTTGGATATTATTTATTCAATTTGTACGAAAAATAAATTGTATTTGAATTGTAATTTTTCTTAATTTGTAGATCAATCCATTAAAAAAATATTAATAAAATACGAATCACACGATTTTTAACGTACAAAATTTGAAATAAACGTAAGTTTTAAATGACATATTTTAACACAATAAATCTCCAACATTTTCCAAAACTTAAACTAGCCTTACGGTTTATTTATTTATTATTATTATTATAAATTTCTATCGTGGGTCCTCCGATAGTTATGAAATTCTTATTCAACTTGACTTAATTGTCTATCGTGGGTCCTCCGCCGTTGACCACGGCACCATTTTCCGGTCATCTCCTCCCTTACTCTTTTTCTAAGAGAGAAAACACACAGAAATGAGAAATTCTCCCGTGGTTCACACGGCAATTCCATTACTGTCCAGTCAACTCTGAGTTTTCTCTATTTCTCTTTTTCTTCCACTTCCTTGCGCTGAATATTCTATTCAAACCATTCCACACTCCTCACCCCTTCTCAATCAAATCCTGCTGCTTCCCTTCTCAGTGAATCCTTGACGCGGCTGATCTCTCCTCTCTCAGACACGATTGCTGGCGTCGCAGGGGATTTGCGTTCCTCCTTCGAAATTGATTTCTGGGTACTGTGAACTTTTCTGTTCTTGATTTTGGTTGATAATTTCATGTGTTCATCGGAAGCTTTAAATTGAGCACGCTCTTGAAATTTTACGGACACCCATGTTACTGTATTATGATTTATGCAATTTATTCTGCAAAATTGTTGGAACAAACTCTGCTGCAGATGCTTTCTAGTATTGAAGCTATGATTTTTGTGTTGAGATATAATATTAAATCACACACTCACCCATAAGTTCATACACACTTTTTAAACAATTCGTCAAGTCATTCGTCCAAATTTGTCATATTGTGCAGCTTAGGAGTAGATCGATATATATAGCATATGCTTTAATTCCCTGTCACTAGTCTTCTACTCTATAAATTGAAGAGATCAATGCAAAAAAGAAGAATTATGAACTTCTGTCCAGTTGTTATTACTTTTGTATTTGTAAAATCAAATCTCTGTATTTTGAAACCTTTTATAGCAAATTTAGCTGAAATTCTTTGTGCAAATTTACAGGTAATGGAGCATATTAACCAATTCCTTACCCTCCTCAGTATTGCCTTCTTGTGTCTGTTCTGTGATAAAGTCGAGGGTCTTGAAAGTGATGTTAATTGCTTAAGAAGTCTCTTTAAGTCGATCCAAGACCCATATGGTTACCTGAACACCACCTGGAATTTCAACAACAAAACCGAGGGCTCGATCTGTTCATTCAATGGCATCGAGTGTTGGCACCCTAATGAGAACAAGGTCTTGAACATCAAGCTTGTCAATATGGGTCTCAAGGGTCCGTTCCCACGTGGCCTGAAGAACTGCTCAAGCCTCACAGGCTTGGATCTCTCCAACAACTATTTCTCAGGAGCCATTCCATCTGATATCTCACAAATCGTAAAATATGTGACAACTCTTGACCTATCATCAAATGAATTTACAGGAGAACTCCCTGCAGATCTTTCGAATTGCACATATTTAAATGTTCTTAAATTGGATCACAATCAGTTATCTGGTCAGATCCCACCACAGTTGAGCCTGTATAGTCGAATCAAGACTTTCAGTGTAGCCAACAATTATTTGACAGGGCCAATTCCAAATATAACTGGAGCCGTAGCAGAAGATTATGCTAATAATTCTGGACTCTGTGGTAAACCTCTATTGCCGCCTTGTGCTTCGCTTTCCAAGAGCTCCCGTGCTAACATCATAGTTGCAGCAGCTGTGGGAGGGGTGACGATTTCTGCAGTAATTATCGGTGCTGTTATGATTTTCCTTTGCCGACATAGAGCATCTATAAGGAGTAAGGTGCAGGACCCTGAAGGAAACAATTGGACTAAGAGTTTAAAGGGAAGCAAAGGAGTCCAGGCAAGTTCATTCAATGCACTGCTTCTAAAGTTTCATTCTCCTCCTCTTTTCTGTTCAAAATCAAGCTATATGAGTAAAATATGGGAATAGTTTTTGGCTGAATGCAGAGAAAAAATCTGATTTTTCATTTGGAAAAATGTCAATCTAAAAAGACACTTCAAGTTCATAATGACGAATTATCGTTTTTTTTCTTCTCTGAATTGAAAAATCTTGGAACTTGCATTTGGAAAATGAGATCTATAAAGAAATTTCAAAGTTTATAACTTCTCTGATTTTTTTCAAATGTTTTTTTTCATGATGAGCTATACTAAAGGGGTGTTGTGAATGTAGGTCTCCTTGTTCAAGAAATCGGTTTCCAAAATGAAACTGGGTGACCTAATGAAGGCCACAAACAACTTCAGCAAGAACAACTTAATTGAGTCAGGAAGAACAGGGGCAGTGTACAAGGCGGTGTTACAAGATGGATCTTTGATGATGTGCAAGAGGCTGCAAGACTCCCAACGTTCTGAAAGTGAATTCATAGCTGAAATGACCACCATAGGAGGCGTCAATCACCAGAATCTGGTCCCTCTTCTAGGGTACTGCACCGCCAAGAAAGAAAGAATCTTGCTCTACAAGTACATGGAGAATGGAACCCTTCACGATAATCTTCACCCCGGCGAAGAAAATGATGCCATGAAACCCTTGGTTTGGAATCAGAGGCTCAAAATCGCGATAGGCGCAGCCCGAGGCTTGGCTTGGCTTCATCACAACTGCATCCCTAGGATCCTTCATCGGAACATAAGCTCAAAATCCATCCTTTTAGATGGAGAATTCGAGCCAAAGATATCAGATTTTGGCCTGGCGAGGCTCATGAACCCTGTAGACACCCATTTGAGCACTTTTGTGAATGGGGAGTTTGGTGATTTGGGTTATGTTGCACCTGAATACGCACGCACATTGGTTGCCACTCCAAAGGGAGATGTATACAGCTTCGGTGTTGTGCTGCTTGAATTGGTGACAAGTGAGAGACCCACTCAAATTTCTAAAGCTCCAGAGAGCTTCAAGGGAAACTTGGTTGAGTGGATCACACAGCTATCAGATGAATCTAAACTCGAGGATGCTATTGACAAGTTCTTGACGGAAAAGGGCATTGACAATGAAATCTTCCAAGTTCTCAAAATTGCTTGTAACTGTGTCTTGCCATCTGTTGCAAAGGAAAGGCCTACGATGTTTGAGGTGTACCAGCTATTGAGGTCGATAGGTGAGCCGTACAACTTCTCAATTGAGAATGAACTTATGGTGCCGACTGATAGTGGACTTGAAGATGCTCCTTGGCAGGAGCTCATTGTTGCTCGAGATGTCAGCATGGAGTGAACAATGGTGGTGAATGGAGTGTCAAACGCTATCTTCGTTGTGTAAAATATGTAGGCCTTTCCTAAAAAATACATCACAATGGTGTTTGATTTAGATAAAATTTTGGATGGAGCTTATAAACAAGCGTGTTCTGAAGCTTATTTGTAGTGTTGTAATGTATGAAGTGATAATAATGTACATCTCTTTTGGGGCTTTGATAATGTTTTTTTCTTTTTCCAACAGTTGAAAGATCAAGGAATAATTTGAGAACATTGAGGTTTATAGATAAATATATACATTCAGCCTTATCTTATTTTCTACAAAGAAAAACTTCTCTTACCTCTTTATACACTATCTATCTATCTATCTATATCATATTCATTGGACTTTTTTTAAAGTACAATGGTACGGTAGTTGGGAGTGGAAAGACATAAAACATCATTCAAGCTTGGTTGGTAAGAAACAACATCCTCAGTTTCTTGCTTGTGTCTTAATCCATTGGGGATGAGCTTTCATCATCAGACAAACCGTACATTTTCTTGGTATTGAATGAGGGAGGCATTTGTGGGTTGACAGGAACTGGAAGTAATGGATTGACCAGAGCTGGAAATCTATGGGCAGAACCGATGACGGTTCGCTCGTTCACTGAACTGACTTCCTTGCAGACTTGATCAAGAACCGTGAGGAAATCCCTGACTATTAAGAACATTCTGAATGGGTGAGCTTCTTCCTTGGCAGAATCTCCATGGAAGTACTCTGTGATCTCCTTCACTAGAAACATTGCAATCTTTTCTTGGGCCTGAATCCTTATGATCTCGTCTTCTGCCATTTTAATGAACCTGTTCATCGAGTCTGAAAACTTTGAGCTGCAATTATTGGGTATTATTGTTGATTCAATCAATCTCATGGTTTCCTTGATGGTGTTGATGCCTCGAGAGAGCTTCTTGACGTCATTGCTTAGCACTTCGGAGTCCATGGCAGCAGCTTTCTTCACATTGGTGAGCTCTGAAATGAGTCCTGAGACGACTTGGAGCCCAAGCTTTCTGCACTTGGCATCTTCGCTCGGATTAGGATTTGTTCCCGAGAGCCGGGCACCTTCTGATCTTATCATTTCTTGGACAACAAAGTGAAGAAGAGTAGTTCTTCCATCTGCACCCTTGACATCAACAAGTTTGAGCAGGGTATCGAGCTTGAAAGCGAGAGCATCACCACGATTTGTTCCAACATTCATTCGGTTCCCGGTCTTGAGAACAGCTTCTAGAAGCTTCATGAACATTCTGCTATTTCTGAGCTCTTCACAGGCAGCCTATACATTACATTTGATTTGAGGTTCAAAAAACTAAACTTTGAATCATCCGAGGCTGTGAAATGCTGGAAATCGATTAGGGTAAGAGAGAACCGAGCAATTACCTCTAGGGTTTCAAAGGATTTCTTCAGATAATCAATGTCTGAGTCAAAATTGGCTATGTAGAGCATGGCTTCAATTCTTTTGAATGCGTAGGGCAAATCAAGCATGGCTTTCAGGAATTTCTCAGCAGGGCCGAGCTTGATTGGTGAATCCTCTCTATAGTCCTTGAGCTTTCGCTCTTCTTCTTTGGTAGGAGCCATCTTCAAGAGACTCTCGAGAAGTTCTGTTCCAAGTGTATCTGCATTGCCTGCACAGTTAGCAGAAGAAACCATCAGAAACAACTTTGAAATGATTGAGCAATTCATGGAATTAAGCAATATGAACTCAAATCAAACAAAAACACATTACTAGCAAATATGATGTTACCTTCTAGAAGGGTTTCACAAACTTCCTCAATGGTGACGTTCAAAGCTCTCAACAGAATAGCGATGTTCTGGGATTTTTTAGGGTCAAGAACTCTGTTTTCTTGATTAGAGTACGAAAGCACCGATTTTGGAGTTGTATTTTTCGTTCTTGAACTCGGTGCGACAAACAAGGTCTCAATCATTTCCTCATTTAACCTGCGAAAAAAACTAATTCTTCAGCTTCTGCAATACCAAGAGCAATCCACAATCAGTAATGAAGAAAGGTTCTTACTTGAAGGAGCTTGATCTCAACTGATCCCAAACCATCTCTCTGTCGGAGGTTGCCCTGACCTTGTCCCAATGTAAAGGTTTCAACTTTGGCTTCGGCATGGAATTTTCAAGCTTCTCAATCAATTCTGATTCAACTGGTGGAATTTTTTGAGGGTTCTGGAGCATAAATGGCCGAGATGGTGGAATCAGAGATGGAGGTCTAGAAATTGGCGCCAAAGTTGCCGGATTTTGCTGAAGCCTCTGTGGGAACAAAGGTGGCGGCGGCGGTGGGGGTGGAGGAGACGGTGCAATTGATTCAGTCTCGGAGACTCTTAGAGGAGAACCTGAAGGAAGGGAGAACTGATCGCTTTGGTCTTCTTCAACCTCCACCGCTCTCTCCAGCGACCGACCAAGAGCCGACAGCAGTAAAGATTCCTTGATTCTGTTCGAAGAGTTGGATCTTCTTCCCGGAGACGGCGAAGAGATGAGAGATGACGATAGAGACTGGCGGTTCGAATCTGGAATGTTCCAGAGCCTTAGGGACACGTCCGGGTTCCTCTCCAGAGCTCTGCCAGGTGACCATGAAAGCGGCGACAGCGACGGAGACCGGGGATTCCGGCCGTACACAGCACTCAAAGATCTCGAAAAGCTCTTGTCGGGGTGTCTGTCCGGGGACGTTAACTGACACGACAGTAGTGGAGTCTTGCTCTCGTCGACGTTGAAGGTGGCGTAGTGAGGTTCTGACTCTACCGAGTCGGAAATGTGTTCCGGAGATTTGGAGTGAGATCTTCGGGGGCTGAGGCTCACCGCTGGCGAGAGGCTAAGGGATTGAGACCGAGTTGGGGAGTCTGACGAAGAAGAAGATGAACCCGTCGAGCTCGAATGGCTTCTTCTCCGACCAGAATCGTCGAGATTCACACCAAAGCATGCGAATGCTCGCCTGGAGCCGGATTCAGCCCTCGGGGAGTAGAACTCCTCCTCCGTCTCCTCGGTGGCGGAGGAAGCCCGGACATGATTCTGGTGGTGGCTTTGTCGAGCCAGTGGCGGCAGCGGTTGGAGATCTGGCGACTCCAGCTTCCTGGGATCTATCCCGTCACCGGAGCCATCTCGGTCATCGATTCCGCGCGAGTTCACGATGGTACCCAAGTAGAGAAACTCGGAGCTGGTCGAAGAGGCAGCTGCTCTCTGCTTAACGCTGACAGTGCTATTTTCTGCATTAGGAGTTTCGCCATTGTTGGCCGAGGAGAAGGTCTTGCCTTCTGCCTCCTCAGAGAAGCCACGGCTCCGTCTACAGCGGCGGACGAAGAGGATCAAGGCTACCGCTGAGATGAAGACGGACGTGACAATGGCAGCGACGACGAGGGGAAAATATTTCTTCCGGGAAGAGGTTGAGGATGGGGAGTTAGGAACAATGAGGGAGGAGATGTTGACCGGAAAGGAGGCATAGGAAGCCGGAGATGGCGGCGGCGGCGGCGGCGGATATGTGGGAAAGAAAACCGGAGAGTTATACGGAGTAGAACCGGAAGAAAAGGAAAAAGGATAGTTTGGGGAAGACGGAGATGGAGGGGAAGGAGGAGAAACTGAAGGTGTCTGAGACGGAGGGAGGGAGTCCAAAGGGAAGAAGGGTTGGTGGAGGGAGCGGCGGTTAGTAACGGTGGAGGCGCAGGATGTGTAGCGGAAGGCACAGGTTAAGGTGGTTATGAATAAGGGGAGAGCTAAGAAGTTGGAAAATGAGGTGGGCATTGTGGGGGTTAGGGAGTTGAGGTGCTTCAACCCTTCTTCCAATGGAGAAGTGAGCTTGAGAGTCCAGTAATGGCGCCCTACTGTAATATGGAGGGAAGAAGTTGAAGAAGAAGAATGGTGAATCCAGCTAAGATTCGATTTCTGACTCTTTTTTACAGTGGTCTTTTCAGAAATGCATTAAAACGGTCCTTTTCTTTTGTCCGACAATATTGAACCATAATCTAATTAGTAATTAAAGTGTTTTTAATAGGAATAATTATAAAAAAACGATCTTGAGAAAAAATTAAACATAAAATCATTTTTTTTACAAATAATCTACTCATCTCAAATTTTTATTATGTTTGAACGAATTTTTCAGTATTTGATAAAATTATTAAGTCAGTATTAGTTGAATTATTCTAATAAAATTGTATTACGACTTAGTAACTCTCAAATATTAAAAAATTATTTCAAACATAATCAAGATTTGAGATAAGTTTGTTTATTGCTCAATTCCAAAAATTAATTTATTATTTGTCAAATAATAAATTTCGGCTTACTGTTTGATATTTTCTCATAGTTATGCTTTTTTTATAGTTAATCATTGTTAATATATTAAGTTTAACAAAATTGTCAAAATTCTAACCTTAACAAAATTGTATTAGCATCACTACTATCAATCATCAATATATCATGTTTTATGTAGCAAATGGAAAGTAGATCTGCTAAATTTGAATTATTTTCCAGGATTATTTAATTACACTTAAAAAAAGTTGATGAGGTCCACAGATATATAGGTACAAAGAATTGAGCCCACATCCCCTAAAAAGATTCATTTATTTTTCTCAATTTAGTAAGAAGAAATATAAATATTAAAAATCATATTTGCACAATTTATTTTTTATTCTGGAGGGAGCTCCATCTTAATCCTATGTACTTTACATTTAGAAAAATTCTTACCATAAAAAGTAACTTGTTAACTATAAATATTTATTCAATTAATCGTTTGGAGATACAGTCGGCTTTGGCCTATATATACAATGTTTTTTCCTTGATATAAATACTTATAAACAAAATAAATCACCAAATTATATTATATATATATGTTTTGATATGTAATATATGATAATAAATATAAGTTCCCTCCTTCTATGGTCTATATAGTATAGTTGTCTTGTATGTACATGGATTCTTTGGACGGCGTTAACGAGCCGACAAATCAGTCAAATTTAACGTTGACTGCAGGTTCCGTTTTCTTCTTTAATAATGTATTTTCGGAACATGGTCCGAAATGTCGTGCCCTCTGCCTGCCGTGTTTTCTTATGGGAAGCAGCAGTATCGATATGTTGTCTGTTGCTGTCCATGATGTTCCGATGCATTTAATTCATAGGAGATAGGGTATAGCAACGACGACGGACCAATCAAACAAATAATATAAAATAAACTTATATTAAGTAAATAAATTGGGAGACATTTTATTTCGGGTACATAATATTATTTCTAGACATTATATTTTTATTTATTATTGTACAGTTTTGTTGGGGATCATCGTGTCACTAATAAAAGCAAAAGAGAAGGAGTAATAAAGATAGTCCATGTTCATAATATATTTGCATGAAAAATAAAATAACTTATATTAATTTAATAAGGATGTAATAACTAATAAGAACAAGAAATATGGAAAAAAGCATCCTTGATTGATGAATAAATTAGAGAAAATAAAAGGTTGCCCACATTGCTTTTTTAGCAAAGGAAAACTTTTGCATACAATATTCTCTATATTCTCTTGTCTGTGGGGTCATTATATATATATATATATATATATATGATCGAGTGACTATGGTCAATGCACTGTTATCATAATAGCATTGTTATCATAATCAGACTGGTACTCCAACCGACGAGTGACTATGATAGGTTGGATCGGATTTATATGCGGTTCACTGTTCATAAGTAAAAAAAATTGAAAATACAATTATAAATTACATAGTCTCAAACACACACATAATTATCTCAAACACACATAAATTATATAGTCTAAAACATACTCATTACTCTCAAACACAACATAATTACATCAAATTTGAACATACATAACACAATAGTCTCAAAATCAAACACAATAGGTCTAAACTTTAAACATAACTTCTAAACCAAATAAGTTGCTTGGTCAAACCGAAGAGAACCACTCAAAAAATTTAAACCACCTCAAAAAATAGAACTGAAAATCGTCCAATTTTAGTAAAATCACTCGGTTTTCCAAAAAACGTCTAGTCCAACCCGGTTCAAACACTGTTTCATATGCATTTCGGTTTTTTAGCTGAACCAAACTGAACAGATGTTCAGTTCGCGATCGGACCACTGGGCCGGTTCTGCAAACACTGGGTCTAAGTCTCGGGCTAATGTTTAGGTTTATATCCAAATCATCTTGTCCATTAATCATTAATGAATAGTTAATCTGGATAAGATTAAGACTATATCCCTTGATTTGAATTATGTATAACCCTAAATCATGCCCTAATTGAGGGGTTAGAGTTTCTGTGTTGACACATACTAGCTCGTTATTGGGTGTTGGATGAACATGATCAAGATCTAAACTCTAGCTCTTTTGATTGAATTTTAAATCAATTGAATCGGGAGCCAAAGGTAACATATATTAAAGTTTAATAATTAAATTAAGATATTCGTATCAGTATTATTTTTTTTTCAATTTTTATTATATATTATTAAATTTAGATAAAAAAAAAAATATGAACGAAGGTAGTACTAAAACAAACTATTAAAGAGAGTATGTAATATGTATACATACTATCGAAATCTCAGACCTTTTGTTGTTTTCTTTTTTACCATCCCTTTATGGGAGAAAAAACAAATACTAAAGACTAAAGAGGACGACACTTTGTTGAAAATTAGTAGGCTTGGCCAAATAAACCGGTTCGGGAGAACTGGTCTGGTCTGGTCTGGAACTGGTTTGGTTCGAACCGGTTCGGCCGAACTAGTTCCAAAACCAGACCAGTGTTTTTTGCCTTCAAATAGAACAGTTCAAAATAGTACCAAAAATTCAGTTCGAACCGGTTCGACTCGACTCGTTTTTGATACTGGTTTATACTTAAATTTCAATCAAACCACTTTAAACCTATATAATTTTAGAACCGGTTTGAAGCAAAATTAACTAAACCGGTCTGAAATTAAACCAAACCTAGATATGTTTTCAATAAACCAAACCTAGAGATATATTGGACTCTCGTATGTTGATGTTGGACAAGATTTTAGTCGGTTGTGGAACAAATTTTCAATCGGTTCAATGTGTTTTTCAGTCGGTTCAATATGTTTTTCAGTCGGTTCAATTTTTTTTCAGCCGGTTCAGTGTTTTTTATCCGGTTCAGTGTTTTTTAGTTGGTTCAGTATTTTTTAAGACGGTTCAGTGTGTTGGACAGAATTTTCATCCGGTTTAGGTTCGGTTTGAACCGAAATATTTCCGAACCAAAATTGATATTTAAAAAAACAGACCAAAACAGTTCGAACCGGTTCTGAATCGGTTCGAACCAGACCAGTTCTTTTTTTCTTAAACCAGACCAGTTTTTTTAAAAACAGAAAAATGTACTGGTTTTTTTCAACCAGACCAGTTCAGTTCAGAACCGGTTCGGGGTCGAACCGGTTCATGAACAAGCCTAAAAATTAGGATAACCATGGGAAAAAAAGTAAAGAATAGATCCACTACTTTTTATAACTTTAATTACTATTTACCAACAAAATAAAATAACTTTAATTATTAAGTGAGAAAAAAGTTCGTCAAGCAAATAAATCATAAAACACTCTATTAATTTTTTTTTTGATCAACTTCATAATTCATTTCATGAAACTTCCAAGTTCTCGTCCAAAGTATCTTCATTCAAAACATTACAATCCTTACTCAAAATTAATAAAAGTGGGAGTGGGGGTTGTGACACCCAATGTTGTAACTGCACTCCCAATCTAGCTTGTTTGGCTATCCAGTTAGCACATTCGTTTGCTGACCGTCTAACTGTAGACCATTGTACTTCTTCAAACGTATTCGCCCGTGTCATGATTCTCGAGCAGATGATTTCATGCTTCCAACTTGTAGTTTTCCCCTTTACTTGATTCATAATCTTCTCCGAGTCCGATTCTATGATGATCCGTTTCCACCAATTTTCCATCGCAAGTGACACTCCTAGTAAGATCGCCTCCGCCTCTAACGTTTCGATGCACCATCCCGGATTTTTCCGGTTCGCTCCGCCAAGTACCTTCCCTTCCCTGTCTCTTGCTATGACACCAAGTCCGCCCATCTTTGTTTCCCGGCACCATGATGCGTCGCAATTTATCTTGACTCGATCCCCATCTGGTTTGTGCCACCTTTGTCTTGTTTCAAGCGAAACCGGCCTCAGCTCCGTGCGTGTCTGAACCAGCTCAGTGTGATCCCTGCGGCACTTGTTCAGAATCTCCATAGGGCATGGTCGTTTGTTTTCAAAAACAGCACTGCATCTAGCAGTCCAGACATTCCAGCACAGCATAAGACAGAAGCTCCATCACTCATCCTTTCGTCTGCTACCTGCGTTCTGTTCGTCCCGTCGTTCCTGTAGCCACACTCGAACATCTTCTCGATCGTGATGGTTCTCGCCTAAGCCCAACCCGCCGAACCAGAGAGGTTTTGTCCACTGGCACCGAAATAACATGTGTTCCACATCCGCTGTTGCTCCACATAACGGACATCCCTGCGCCACCAGCATTCCTCGCCTATGAAGGTTTGCCATTACTGGCAGTGAGTTCGTCAGCAGTTTCCAGATGAACGTTTTTATTTTTGACAGCGTCCCTGTTCTCCAGACTGCACTCCAGATGCTTGGCGATCGTCCTCCATGTGTGTATATGCTTGATGTTCTCATGTCAGCAGCTTCCCTCAGGCGATGGTAAACCGTTTTTACCGTCACGTTCCCGTGATCCGTATAGGGCCATAGAAGCTGATCCTTGCGTCCCTGCACCGGAAGAGGCATGCTCATAATGTGACTTACATATTCTGAGCTGGCGAGTTGGCGAATGATGCCTTCGTTCCACGTCCTGGTGCTGCTGTCAATCAGAGTCGAGACCTTCAGCTCAGAGTTGTCTGCCCATGTTTGGTTTTGCTCAAGTCGAAAGCCATCCTTCGTTGGTAACCACGGGTCTGATGCTGCGTTTATTGCGGTTCCATCTCCCACAACCCACAGACCCTCCCGCAGCAGCACATCCCTACCCTTCGTAATACTTGCCCAAGCCCATGAAGCCCTACTCCATCGCTTGGCTGTTCGGAATTCACCCCGTTGATAGTATAGTCCCTTTAGGACCTTTACCCATAAGGCATCGGGTTCCTTGTTTGCCCTATCCGCCATCTTCGTGAGTAGCGCAATATTAAACGTCTCTAATTCTCGAAACCCCAAACCCCCTTCCTCCTTTGTTTTTGCAAGCACCTCCCATCTTTTCCAATTAATTTTCCGGTTTTCACTTCCATCTCCCCACCAGAATCTTGCAATTATCGCATTAACTTGTGCACACCATGTCTTAGGGAGTTTAAATATGCTCATCACATAGGTTGGTATGGCCGTTATTACCGCTTTTATCAATACCTCCTTGTCCGCTTGGTTTAGGGGTTTTGCCCTCCATCCTTGTAGCTTGTCTTAAATTCTCGTTTTCAAATACCCCAAGGCCTCCCGTTTTGATCTCCCCCAAACTGCCGGCAGTCCCAAGTATTTCCCCAGGTTGGATGTGCTTGATATGTGCAACACATCCTCTATCTCTTTTATCTTTGTTCCATCCACCCCCCGGTTGAAAGTGAGGCTAGATTTCGCTTCATTGATTCTCTGACCCGAATTCCTGCAATATTTTGTGATCAGCTCCTTCAGGTGACGGGCATTCTCTCCCGTGCCCTGAAAGAAGAATAGAGAATCATCTGCAAAAAACAGGTGGTGGAGTTCCGGGCATCCTCGTTTGAGAATGAGACCTGCCAATCTCTTCTCCTGAATTTCCCGCTCTACCTGTCGAGATAGTATATCCGCCAATAGAATAAACAGATAAGGTGACAGTGGATCACCCTGTCGTAGTCCCCTGGTAGGCCTGATGTAGTTTGTTCGGTTCCCATTCACCAACACTCTATACATGGGCGTGGTTATGCATGCTCTCATCCAACCGATCCATTTCGCTCCAAAACCCCTCTTCTCTAGACTCCTCAGGAGGAATTTCCACTCCACCCGATCATACGCCTTTTGCATGTCCAGTTTTAGTGCACATTCGACTGTGTTTGTGTTCGTTCTTGTCCTCAGATGATGAAAGACTTCATGAGCCACCATGATGTTATCCTGTATAAGTCTGCCAGACACAAATGCACTCTGGAAAGGGGTGATCAAATCCGTAAGATATACCTTTAGTCTATTGACCAACACCTTTGAAATAACCTTATAAATAAAGTTACACAAACTTATTGGCCTATAGTCTGAAGCATGTATCGGGTTAGGAATTTTAGGAATAAGTGTGATATCTGTTTGGGTAAGGGATGAAGGGAATATACCTGTTTCGAGGAAGGCCTTAACCGCATTGAACACATCTGAGCCCACGACCTCCCAGTTTCTGTGATAGAACAACCCCGGAAAACCATCTGGTCCCGGTGCTTTATTCCCCCCAATTGATATGCCGCTCTCCGAACCTCGTCCACTGTGACATCTCTTACCAACTCCTCATTCATCACACTGTCAATCTGATTCGGCATACAATCTAGAGCATCTTCCTCAAATATGATCTCATCCGATTGAAACGCCTGATTAAAGTGCTCCCAGATCTCATGGCTTATGTCCTCCTCTCTGTTCAAACATTCTCCCCTTCTAGATTGGAGTCTTGTGATTTGGTTTCTCCTCCTGCGAGTTGTTGTGGTTAAGTGAAAGAATGTCGTGTTCCTATCGCCGTTTGTAAGCCATTGTACTCTTGATCTCTGTTTCCAATATGTCTCTTCCCTTTTCCACAACTCTCTTATCTGATCCTTCAAATATATCTCCTCTTGGATTGAGGCATCTGTCGTTCGACTTCGCCCTAGGACTTTCAACCTCTCCTTTGCACGTCTCATTTCCATCATATTATTCCCAAAAGTTTCTTTACTCCATGCCATGAGCCTCCTCCTACACATCCCGAGCTTTGGCCACAATTGTCTAGTACGGTTCGGTTCATCCGCCCAAGCTTGGCGAATCACTTCTTTGCATCCCGTATTCTGGAGCCACATTTCCTCAAACCTGAAATTTTTCCTCCTTCTATGCGGCAGTTTTTCCATTGTAAGTACTATTGGTGTATGATCTGATCCCACTGCAATCTCATTTAAGCATTGGACGTTCTGGCATTGTCCTGCCCATTCTCTATTGACCAGAATTCTATCTAGTCGTTCATATACCCTCTCGTCTCCCCTTCTATTGTTGCACCACGTGAATCTTTGACCCTTTGCCCCTATATCTTCCATTTCAATGTCATTGATGAACTCCATGAATTCATCCATTTGTCTTTGAGATTTTGGTCTTCCACCCTCTTTTTCGTGTTGGTACATGATTGCATTAAAATCTTCTTGACATAGCCATGCCCCCCTTCGGTTGGCCCCAATATTCCGAATGCTCTCCCAATTTTGATTCCTCCTCTCATCTGTATTCGCATGGACCCATGTGATATACATCGGTTCGGCTTTGTTCTTGAATTTCACCCATGTATCGATTATGTTTTGGTCCGCCCATAATACCCAAACTTGAGTCTCCTCCTTCCACCACATTGTCATTCCCCCCGCTGCTCCTCTAGGCTCCACATAATATGCATAGTCCATCCCGACTTGATTTCTTATTCGCTCACAATAGGTACCATTATATTTGTTTCCATAAGACAAATTATCTCCGGTTGGTACCTCCCACTGAAGTCTTTTAGGTGACGAACTGTCAAGGAAGACCCCACTCCCTGACAATTCCAACATATCGTGCTCATTAACCCCGTGTGGCTGTTATGGGACAGCCACCAGAGCCCGTGTCATGTTCATCCTTTCCTTCGCCAAGATCCACCACCCTCTCAGCATCATTCCTTTTCTCAGTTGATACTTCCACCCTTGCCTTTCCACGATGAGCCTTGCCCCTTCCCCTCGTCCTTCCTCTTCTCCCTTCTCCCACCGTCTTAATTCTCTGTTTTTCAGATTCCGTCTCCTTTAGCTTGACATTTCTACGATCCATCTCCTCTTCATCACCTTCTCTTGGTCGTTTCAGAGTCATACGGTTTAGATAAGGGCTCAGCCCCGTCTCCTTCCCCGCCATGACTTCCATTCTTCCTTTTATAGGTGACTCTGGAGGTGTTTCGACACGGCACGGGGGTACCGTATCTCCTTTCACTCGCTCCTGTTCCTTCTCTTGTTCGTCTGGTAGGTAGGTTATCCTTGGAGCATCAGTGCAGTGTGTTTGTCCTCCATTTCTATGAACACGTTTCCAGCTCGCTCCTTTTGACTGTGCCTTGTTCACACACAGTCTGAACTCCTTTCTTCCCCAACACTGCTCTTGGATCCCTTCTAGCAGCATGTCGTCTGGTATTGTGTATTGAGGAGCCTGTTGTTGTTGTACAATCTCCATGTAGGTTATCATGCTCTGGTCTGGTAGTGGAATGTTTAAATCCAGACCATCGCATTGTTCAGCATGCTTCCCATCTATCCCTTACGTCCCACTGCCTTGATCATTAGTATCCATTGTTTTCATTTCCTCGTCATCATCAGTGGGTGCCCTCGTTTTGTTCTGTCCCTCTTCCACCTTTTTACTCGGGCCAACCTCTTCCTTTGTTTTCTTGTTTTTCTCCTCCTCCTTCTTCTTGTTCTCCTCCATGATCTCGTGCCAGGATCTATGTCCCGAGTCCTGTGTTTTTGGTTCAGCACCCTTCATTCCTCCACCTATCTTCGTTGGTTTTTGGGGTCTCGGCCTCACCCCCGTGAGCCATGGCCCGTACTTCGGTTTCTCCCCGTCAACTTCCGACATAATGACTTTCTCGTTGCAAACCAGCGTTGTATGTCCAAGACACCCACACCCGTAACAAAAATCCGACAACCGTTCGTATTTCACTGTCGCCCACTTCTCTTCCCCATTCGAGTTAGTCCACCAAAAACCCGCTAGTAGCGGATTATCGACATTCACTTCCACCTTTAGTCTCATTACAATGTTATGTATATTCTCTATTCCTTCCTCGGCCTCGATGAACTTCCCGCTCTGTTCACCAATCCGTTTCGCATTGTCGGTGCTGAATTTTTCTAAGCCCAGATCATGGATTTGCACCCAAAATTGAACCCACTTGAATTCAACCTGCGTGAAGCCACAGTTTGGCCTCCATTTCTGTATACTCAAACAGTGTCATTGGATGGACCAAGGGGATAAATCGAAAATCTGTTCCCTATCAGCATCAGTTTCGAAATCAAGCATTATCATCTTCTCCCCTACATCTGAGCTTGTCACTGAATCATATCTGGCCCAGGCTAGCCTCAGCACATTTCGAATCACTGATGGCCTAATTACTTTCTGAGAAATAACTGAGGCAACATACCGTTCTTTGTCAACAAGCTGCGGGTTCGAATACAGCTCAATCTCTTCTGGGGTTGCATCTGTTCGCTGGGAGGTCCATTCTGATTGCTCGTCATGGTGCGTGGTTCAGCTGTGTTCAATGCCGTCGTGACCAACCTGCACAAACAGAAGAAAGAAACGAGAAAAAAAGAAACAGAGCTCCCGACCTAATTTACGTGGCTAGGTATTTTTTGTGCATGGTTTTTTACTGCAGGAAAAGCCAATTGGTTGCATGAAAAGGACACTCCAGCTTTGGATTGGCTTGCTTTGGCTTTTACTGCTGATGATTTGACAAACCAGACACTTCAGAAGGCTGGAGAAATAAATGCCGAGGTTTCCGGCGAACAAATCTCTCATTGAGCAACCTAGGAGAGAGAGTGACAAATTTGTTTTTGTTTATGAGCAGCATATTTCTTGAATTTTCATATAATATATTATGAAAAAACATTTATTTATTTTAACATATTAATAATTAAAAAATATAAACATTGAAAATGATCTTATTATTTACATATAAATAGTCTCACAAAAATTTATGTGTAATTTAACTTTGACTGTTTGACGATTAAAGATGCTGTAGGTCAACACTGTTGAAGTGTTGAGACTTGAGAGACATTGGAACAACTTTCTATGCCAATTTATTTAACATATCAATATGAACGATATGCATTCCAACTAATTTTTAATAGGGGAATATAATTGCTTACTTGATACCTCATTTTTAGTAATGTTCTTCAATTTTAATTTTTAAAAGGGTGAAATAACAAAGAGTTAGCTGAACTGAGCTACCCGAACTTTGAAAATTCAAAACGGGTTACCTCAACTTTGAAGAAGATGCAAATAGTTATCTCTGTCCAATTTTCCGTCAACTATTAACGGAAATTCATCGGAAATTCGACGAAAAGTCGTCGGAAATTGGATAGATGTAGCTATTTGCACCTTCTTCAAAGTTGAAGAATCTCATTTTTAATTTTCAAAGTTCAGGTAGCTCGTTGCAAAACATCAAAAGTTCACGTAGCCTACTTGGTATTTAACCATTTTTAAAATATATATTTATTTCAATTCAGTTATTTAAAGTTTTTTTTTAAAACTCTTGCATCAATTCCATACCGTACTCATACATTTCTTGCACTACAAGTCATTGATAACTGTTTATCTCCCCTCCCCTCCCCAAGCAGTGTCCCATGATGTCTCATTCGCAGAAGCCTTGTGTCCCTCGACAAAGCTCTGATTTCCATGACCCGGTAGCAGAACCGCAGCAGCCCTTCCAAACTTTCTTCTGATGCCCAGAATTCCGAATACAAATCTAGCCAATCTTCTCCGGGACTCAAGTCGAGTCAACTCACCATATAGGAAGCCTGCTCTATCCAATAGCTGCAGGAGATGACGATACATCAGATCACAGTATGCTGAAAGTTACAAGAATGAAGGGTTGTTGCTTAATCAAAACATATAGAGAATGTAAATTCAGCTCAATCAAGGATGATTAACTTATCTGGGATATTCAATTCCCTACCATAAAAAGTGCAGACATAAAAATATGGAGACACCGAGTGTTATCGTCTATCAGCATTGCAATATTGCTGCAAAATGTAACAATTCCCTGCACCTGCAATATTAGACCAAAGTATGGGAAAAAACAGAACCTCATCGATACCAATAAATATGGAGCAGAACAGCACATTTTCAGTATCAAATGCGTGTATTAAACACTATTCAAATGCGGGATTTGGTTGGTGCGATGTCATATTGTTCCTTCAAGCTGTAAAACTACCAGGAGTAGGCAACAAAACAGAAAGGTGCATATTCCAAAAGCAATCCCCTTTTTCTAATCTGAAGTGTTAAATAAATATGAAAGTTTTTGAGACTAAAAGAGCAAACAAGGGCCATTGGAAGGGAGCACTTGAAGAGTTTAATTTTCATCAAACAAGAAGATGCTAACAAACTTTTTTAAAGCTGAAGAGAATTGCTGACCTTGTTTATGAGAGAGATGAACCAGGCAATGTTATTTTTAAAACGATGCTACCTTACCTTTTGAAGAAGGGAAACCCAGAAGGCTGGTGGAGAAACTGGAGCACTGTTTGGATCATGACCACCATGTGGGACCATCGCCATGGTGTTAGCACCCATCGGACCACCAAAATCATTATTATACATCCCCCGACCGTAACCTCCTCTATACATTCCGTGATTAACATACAATCCATGATATGAAGAACCATATAGACTTGAATTGTATCCAGGATTATAACCTATAAGAACTCAATGAACATACAATATGATTAGTGCGGCATTATTCAACCATTAGATTCATTACATGATCTTGTGCCACACATTCACCCTTTAAAGCCATTTGAAATGACAGCAAAACAAAACTTGAGCATTAAGATTCACCTCTGTAAGTGCTAATGTGATTCTGTTGCTCCCAGGGGCGCGCGGGCAATGTTCTACTCAGCGTAACTGCTTTTGCGGTCACACCCCTATTCACAGTCGAAACAATCTTACCGGGATTTGCCGTTCCAGAAGCCTCCACTACATTACTGGTACTACCATTTGATGGTGATTTAAATGGCGTTGGACCAGAGGAAGGGGGCGTCCGCTCCCAAGGCTTAAAAGGTGGAACACTAGCTGAAATAACAGATATAAATTACACAAAGTGAAAAAAAAAAAGAAAAAAAAAAGGAAGAACTTTTCGAGGAATCAGTCTATGATCCTCAACCACATTGATAGACATGAATGGGATTTTACATGTGACTCCTTCAATCCGTATCATGCAGGACAACGCTATCGCTTCAAATCTTCGTAAAATTTATAGAAATCTACATTCTCAATCAATTCCGTAGAGAAGACTTAACGAGAAGCACAAAGAGATATTGCAACAGAACGCATGAGCTGACACGCAGCAACAAATCGAATCCAACTAAATGGGGGATTCATTCGAGAAGACAATTTCCGATCAATTACAACAGAAATTGCAGGTGCAAACCGGCAATTGACTACGATAATGGATAATTTGAGAGGCGCACGAACCTGATGCATGAGGATCGAAGGCCATGGCTAAACCAGAGACTCCAGGCTTGACCAAACAGAATCAATTCGCGAATTGGAAGTGACGGCCTTGAGTTTGAGCAAAACTGGCTTCTTTTCCGTTTTACTGTATTGATCGTTCTGCATGGAAATTTGAAAATATTTAATGCACACTATTGTCTAAAAACTATGAAACTGTGCCCAGACTCTTTTTGATGACCAGTTGTGCACCCCAACTTTTGCCCAAGTTGCAGATTTCACTGTTTTTCAGAAAACTTGTTCTTTTAAAATTAATTGTATTGGCAAACTTATTATCGCAATTAACACCCATAATTTTGACGGGATATAACTAAACGTTTGTGTTTTTTATACATGAGTTTGATCTTGATATAATTCGTGTCTAAACAACTCTTATATATTTAAACACAAATAATAACTGTGTTTAACAAATTTTAATTTGTAAATATACACATAAACACAACTAAATATGTATCTAACATTTAAATTTGTTTTGTACAATTTTTTTTTAATTATTTGTGGATTTTAAAGTTTAATTATGAAATTAAATTATATTTTTTAATTTCGTCTTGCTTTTGTGTCATGTGATACGACTTGTATTATGTATATATGAAGTTATTTTGTTTATTAAGTTAATCGTGCATGTTACGTGTGATATGTTTGACAATCGTATCCGTGTTTTGAATTTCGAGACATGTCCATCTATATACGAACGTTTAATGATACAATACGACACACAAATCACCACCCTAATTGCAATGGACTAGCAACAATGTAATATGAATAGTTGGTGGTGCATTATGCAATTACTTGTTGCGTCTAGAGAGACATGCAAAGAAGTTAGAATGCAATCTCTCATTATCTCTTATCCCTAATGATTAAAGGGTTAATTACTTAATTGATTACACATGTTTGACCAATGTTCATAATGGTTACACATGTTTCAAAATGTGATTAATTGGTTTTGAAATGTGACCATTTAGTTTTTTTACTGTTCACCGTTATAAATTTCAGTTAAGTCACTATTTAGATACATAAAATGACGAAATTACCCCTAGAATCATCTTCAAGAACACATCATCATCTTCAAGAACAAGAATCGAAGAACCCAGAAACAGCATTTCTGGATTATTGAAGTTTTGTATTGGAGTATATGTTATCACCAAATGTGATTAAATGGTCATACATGTTTCTCTATAATGTGATTAAAAGGTCATACATGTTTCTCTATAATGTGATTAAATGGATAGTGTTGTTTGAAATGATGTGATTAAAAAGTTCGACATGTTACCCACAATGTGAAGAAGATAACCCAGAATTGCAATTCTGGGTTCTCAAGAACATCAAATCGAATTTGATTCGATTCTGATCCTTCAATCCTTCCATGTGTTCTTCAATACAGCTAAGGGCATAATAGTCATTTTATAATTTAATAATATGTTAAAAAAATTAATTAACGGTTTACTAACGGAATAACCAATTAGTCACATAGCAAAACCAATTAATCACATTTTGAAACATGTGTAACCATTCTGAACATTGGTCAAACATGTGTAACCAATTAAGTAATTAACCTAATGATTAAAAGATTACTATTATGTTTAAATAAGATTGTAATTAATGGAATTTTACAGTAGATTTGATATCATATCTTGAAATATTATATATCTGTATATGAAACAAGAATTATAAATTATATCGCACTGCTAAATGCTAATATATATGAGGTTAAAAGCGTAAAAGTTAAGACTTTAAAAAAAAAATACGTATATATTATACACAGCATGGTACTTTTGATATATTTACACAATAACTAAAGTAATTTTCAAAGTTTTTTAATAGATTTTAAAGTTAATTAGATTAAAAAATATATATATTCTAGAACTCAAAATTAAAATTTCTAATAAAAGACGAAGCGCCATAATTTATGTGAAAATCATTGATATGCCGTCTGAGGACATAACAAAACACGAGTTACAAGTTAAAAAACTTTAAAAAATTGATATATCAGTAAGACTATTGACTATTCAACCTACGTTACTTAGGTAGTGTTTGATTAAAGTATTAACTATGTATTAGTATTAGTTAATACAAGTATTAACTAATACCATGTTTGATTAGAAATAATAGGTGGTACTAATTAATACCTATGTATTAGCTAATACACATTTCTAGTGTTAATTGTGTATTAGCTAATACATTCTATAACCATGGTATTATTTAATACATAATAAAAAATTACCTAATTACCATCAATTAACCCACACAATTCCTATCTATAACTCAATTACTTGATTATTTTTTACGATTTATTTTTGAAACCGCATAACTTATCGAATTCTATGCAACCCATTGCCGTAAGACGATTTGTCCCACTAATTTATTCTAAAAACAACGTTTTACATCTTAATTCCCCGATTTTTTTATCAACCTCCATCTCTTCAAATATTTCTCACCATTGTTCATCACTTTTTTTTAACAATTTGTCTCAATTTCTGTCATGACACTGTTACTCTTGGTCCTCACACGCCATTAAGCTAATCGATTTCGATCGGGACCCCATCGGTAACCGAATACCGCATTTTCGGGTCCCGACAAGCATGCTCACACTCGAACCCGACAGGCGTTGAAGCACGACGAGCGGCGCGCGCTGCCTACCACGATCGCAGCGACGACGTTTTTGCGAGCGTATCAAAGGCTCGGGCTTGGGCCGCCACCGCAATCTGCATCGGTCCACGCCCCAAATCGATCGGCGAACCGGCTCATCACCGTTCCACATCCGACCTGGGCGCATCGCCGACCCCCATTCGCTTCCCTCCCGACAATTTCAAGCAATTTTTGACTCTCTTTTCAAAGTTCTTTTCATCTTTCCCTCGCGGTCCTTTTCATTTGCACATATTAAATCAATTTATGTGTACACAATTTTAATATTAAAATAAATATATTTAAGGGTATTAATGTATTTTTGTCATTTTACGAATAATTTTATATTGAATCAAACACTGTATTAAGTTATACACGTATAAGTATATCTTAATACATGTTCCATTCAAACATAGTATTAACTAATACGTGTATTAATTAATACGTGTATTAACTAATACACGTATTAACTAATACGTGTATTAACTAATACATCCAATCAAACACTACCTTAATACTTAATATAAGTATTAGTGACGACTAACCACCAATAAAATATATATTTTCTTATGTCTAGAGACATGCTAAGAGAAAACTGACAACAGTTAGGTTGTCCAAATGAACCCGTTCAGACGAATTGGTCTGGTTTGATTTGGAACTGGTTTGGTTCGAACTAATTCCAAAACCAGACCAGTGTTTTTAACATTCAAATAGAACAGTTCAAAATAGTACCAAAAATACAGTTCGAATCGGTTCGACTCGACTTATTTTTTGATACTGGTTTATACTTAAATTTAAATCAAACTACTTTAAACCTATATAA
Source organism: Chamaenerion angustifolium (assembly GCA_946814005.1). Classification (NCBI taxonomy): domain Eukaryota; kingdom Viridiplantae; phylum Streptophyta; class Magnoliopsida; order Myrtales; family Onagraceae; genus Chamaenerion; species Chamaenerion angustifolium. The sequence goes on from OX328275.1 coordinate 32,846,435, forward strand.
TTTTAGAACCGGTTTGAAGAAAATAAACTAAACCGGATTGAAATTAAACCAAACCTAGAGATGTTTTCAATAAACCAAACCTAGAGATATATTGGACTCTCGTATGTTGATGTTGGACAAGATTTTAGTCGGTTGTGGAACAGATTTTCAATCGGTTCAGTGTTTTTTTTAGCCGGTTCAGTGTTTTGCAGTTGGTTCAGTATTTTTTAAGATGGTTCAGTGTGTTGGACAGAATTTTATTCCGGTTTAGGTTCGGTTTGAACCGGAATATTTCCGAACCAAAAATGATATTAAAAAAAACATACCAGAACAGTTCGAACCGGTTCTGAATCGGTTCGAACAAGACCAGTTCTTTTTTCCTTAACCAGACCAGTTTTTTTATAAACATAAAAATGTACTGTTTTTTTTCAAAACAGACCAGTTCAGTTCAGAATCGGTTCGACACCGAACCGGTTCATGAACAAGCCTATCAAGAGTGGACACAAATTTAATTTAATTTTGAGATTAACAAAATAGAATATGAATAAATAATTATATAAAATATTTGTTATCATATAAAGTTTGATGGAGTGAGTTAAGATTCTGTCTATTTTTTAAGGTTAATAACAATTTAAAATTTTGAAGGAGAATAATCACATTTTCTAATAACACTACGGATACACCATAATAAAAAAGAAATACTAAAATTATCATTATTGAATAATTAATATTACAAAAAAAAAAAATACTAAAAAAACAATAGATAAAGGGAGACTACACAAGTTGTAACTCGGCCTTCATCCTTCGTTCGTGAAAATTATTAAATACAATGTAGTAAAAATATTTGTAACTTATGCTAATTGTATACTATATGTGATGTCAAGTGCATATTTTCTATCCCAAATTAGTATTAAAATTAATTAAATGCACTTAGAAAATTAAAATTATTTATTAACTATGTAATGAAGAAACTTCCACCTAAACCACGACGCTTATGTCTTTTATAATAACATATACATAATAAATGTTCCTCCAGACATCATTAAAAAGATAAGACACATGTTAGTTACAATCATGGAGTATGGAGTCTTAAAATATTCATGCGCCTTTGTCCAATTCTCCAAACAGTCCCTTATATTTTTCCTCTCCATCGTCATCCTCCTCTTCTTCTCTCCCACTAGCCGCCTTCTGGTTCTGCAGAGCTAACCAGAGAAAGGAGAGCGAAAGAAGGAGAAGATGAAGGTTCCTACCGCCATTTTCATGATCTTCATGATCTGCAGATTCATCGCGGCCGATTCACAGACAGATTCCTGCACATCTAATCTCGATCTCTCTGCTCTTGGATTCGGCTTCGACACCTCTTCTCTCACTTGCATCTCTGCTTGGTCTGCTCACAGCTTTGTTCTCAGAGTAATCTCTCTATTTCTCTCTACGCTTTACTGTCGTTTTTTCTGTCGTCTGACTCGTCCACCCATTGTGCAGTACTCACAAAGCGGACCCACGACATGGAGCTTCATCCTGTCGGTCCCTACAGTCGACGCGTTCGTGGCCATCGGTTTCTCCAGCAACGGTCAGATGATGGGGTCCAGCGCGATGGTTGGATGGATTCCGTCCAGCGGTGGCGGGATCATAAAGCAGTACAAACTCGACGGTAAGACTTCTAGCATGGTGAAGCCTGACCAAGGGGACCTGGTCATCAACACCTCGACGATTGTGTCTCAGAGCAGCCGAACTTTCTTGGCCTTCCAGCTAAACACGGCGGCGCAGCCCAAGTCTCAGCTCATCTACGCCATTGGGCCGCCGAGCGTCTTGCCGTCGGCGCCGGGGTATGCACTCTCTGAGCACCAGGACAAGATCGCTACTTCGGTCAACTATGTCTCAGGTCAGACTCTATTTGCTGCTTTGGGGACCTTTCCTTTTCAACTTCGAAATATTTGGCCATCAACTTTACGTAATTTACACCTAATTCCACCATCTTATACTTTGTCTCATTGTAGCTGAAAGTGTACGTTTGCAAATAGATATGTTTAGGTCCATACGTGCACTAAACAAAAAGTAACCATGCGTGGACTAGATAATAAATAAAAAGTGAAAATGCGTAAAAATTAAAAATTATAAGTCACATTCAAATTACGACATCATTTGATTAGTTCATATATATATATTCTTAAAATGTATAATAATCTTCCGTAAAAAAATATCTTTAGCCTTCTAAAAAAAGCCACAGGTCAACTAGTGTTGGAAAATATAAAGTCTAAATCTGATTTAAAAAGTGGTATATTGAGTAAATTATTTACTATACTCATATTATTAAATTAAATAATATATTAATTTTTTTGCCGTAATATATAAGTTATTCAATTATTACTACAAACTTGTCACCCACGCAACAGATAAAAAATGATCTAGTGGTAAATAAAACAATAAGGTTGCTATAAAGAAAATTCATCCCCTGTTGAATTGGTCTTTCCGTAGAAAAGTCAAAGCAATTAATTTTAGCATGACGTGATAGAGTAATATGAACGTGGGATGCACAAATTACAAGTATGGGTTGTATGGCGGCAATATTTTTATAGCGTTAAAATACCTACCTGAATTTTAAATTATTTATAAAAAGCTACACGGTAAATAACTACTTTCATTCAATTTTCGACGAAATTTTATCAACAGTTTACGGTAAATTGGATGGAGGTAGCTATTTGCACTTTCGTCTAAGTTGAGCTAGCCCGTTTTGAATTTTTAAACTCCGGGTAGCTCATTACAAAACGTTCAAAATTCAGGTAGCTCCTTGGCATTTAACCATTTTTTATCAAAAAAAATATTATTGTTTTCTAAAATTATAAGAATTACAAGAAAATAAAAAATATGTTTATTATTTCCTAAAATTATAAGAATTACAAGAATATATTTTTAAAACATATTTTATTGTTTTTTTGGTATTTTGATGTCTGACTTGAATAACATGAATAACAGGACAAACCAAGACCACTAAAACCCCGCACTCGAATCTCCGGAATAGCCATGGATTCCTAAGCATACTGAGTTGGGGGTTTCTCATGATAATCGGGGCGCTGGTGGCTCGCCATTGCCGGGAGTGGGACCCACAGTGGTTCTACAGTCACACCGTTATTCAGTCTGTGGCCTTTACTATCGGTGTCATTGCGATCGTATGTGGGCTCGTCCTAGAGAACCGCATTAGTGCCAACGTCTCCACCCACAAGGGCATCGGCATCTTCGTGCTTGTGCTTGCATCCCTTCAGGTTAGCCACTACGAACCTAATGTAATAAATTTTTAAACTTAGAACCACCATGAGCACCCCGGGTGCGAATCGAACCCAAATCAGGCGAAGATCATTATGGTGTACAAACATTGGGGGTGCATTTTCTATTTTAATTAGGGAAAATAGTCTTATTCTACATATATTTTTATTCATGTTGTTATTTGCACCACTCATGTAATTATTTGCACACATATGTTTTTCATGTTGTTATTTGCACTAGTCGTGTAATTATTTACACATATGTTTGAACATGTTGTTAAATGCACCAATAGTTAACTATTTATCCATATTTTTCTGTTAAATATGTCAAAAATAATATTTTGACCCTCTTGTTCATCTTCATATCATATTTAACACTTAATCCACCTCCAAGCCACATATTTGAGTTCAAATTCATCTAAAAAATGCAGATTTGAGCTTGAATTCAACCCAATAATGCGGTTTTGAGTTGAATTTGAACCAAAATCTGCATTTTGAGGTTCAAATTCAACCCATATTTGCATTTTGGGGTTGAATTCGAACCCCAAAAATACAGATTTGAGTTTGAATTCAATCCCAAAATGCTGTTTTGGGTAGAATTTGAACCTAAATTTGTATTTTGGATTTGAATTTAGTGTTGAAAATGATATGAAAAAGAATAGAAGGGTAAAATTGTCTTTTTAACATATTTAACGACAAAATTGAATGAATAGTTAACGGTTGATACATTTAACAATTTTTTATAATTTAAGGGTGTATGAAGCAATATTTTAAAACATGTTTGGTATATTTAACAACACCCGTCAAACATCTTTTAATTATCCCAACTTCTTTTCCCGCCGAGAAGAAACGTTTCTCCCTAAACCTATTTTTCTACAGTTGACAGCATTTTTGGCGCGGCCAGACAAGGAGTCGAAGCTCCGAAAGTACTGGAACTGCTACCACCACTCTGCGGGGAGGATACTGTTCATCTTCGCGGTGGCAAACATCTTCTACGGAATTCATTTGGGGGAGAAGGGAAACGGATGGAGGGTCGGATACAGTGTGGTTCTCGCTATACTGGTCGCCACTTCAATCGGTCTAGAGATACGCCTTTTCAGGAGAAAGTGAAAATCTCCGCTTCGATTTCTGTAAACATTCCTTTTTACTCATTGCTTGTTGTTGGTTATTCACTAAGATTATACGTTTAGAGAAATACCCGACTTTGAGTCGATATTTGCAGCATAACTACATTTGCTCATATGCTGCATTGATTGAGAAGAGATGGAATTCAAAGTACAACTTACGTGATGGTAGTTCGAGGTAACATAGAAAGCTAATGAAGATTGATAGCATTGAGGATGTAGCTTCATCTTCCAATCCAATATGAGTTCAAAGTAGTGAATTGCTCAATTTTTCAAGTGAGAAATGTGCAGATTATCAACATTCCTATAACGACATTCTTCATGACTGCATTTTCTGCAAATACTCAAAGATTCCACATTTAAATGGATCAAACATTTCTAGATTACCACTCAAAGAATCATGTTTTTTTGCTTTCAAGAATCATGTTGTTGCACAAAGAATATCTTGAAACCACTGACATGACATGGATACACTTCGCAAAGGTTTCATTTCAAGGGTGGTTTATAGACACGACAGCTGAATTAGTTTGTCTGTCTGCAAATTTGTGTCTCCTTATATCATTGATTCAACAGTCTTGTCTTCTAAGAAATGTTAGATTCTGTTGTTGCTGCAAAAATGTTGGGTCTGGTTCTGTGGTTCATGATGTCGGACTAGGTAATTATCATGGTTATGAAGAAGGTTTTGGATGCCTAAAAAAATGTCAGGTATCACGTCGCACCGTGGTATGTCACCCAAAAAAGCTCAAGGAAACAAATATGGTGCTTAAACGCCAATGTTCGACTTAAATTAGTCCGAGAAAAAAGAACGATTAAGGCCGACAGCACGACAGAAAAGCTCGGTCCATAAATGAGGCCGCCAAGTTTGATCCTCTCTTGAAGCCCAAAAGCTAGTGATTTTCTTCTTCTGGCCTCTAGAGTTCAACCTCCCTGCTCTCTTCTTCAGTTCAGTTTCCTCGTTCAATCGGAGAACCGAGACTACCGTTTTGCTCTCCCTCTCTCAGTCCCTTCTTCGATCTCACATTCTCACCGGCCGGCGCCGGCAAGATCCAGGTAATCGCGCTTCTGTCTTTTTTCTATTTGGACGATCTTTCATGCCGTAGGTTCTTACGTCGCTCTGTTTGTGGAATTTTCTTTAATTATAGCTAGGAGTAGGAGGGCTTCTTGTGTAAGGACTAAAGAAACTGTTCGAAAATACAAGGAAACAGAGCTAATAAAGTGCGAGAAGTGAGAATAGAGGAAAGAACAATAAGGAGCAATGAATGGACCTTTTTTGTTCACCTCTGCTAAATTTTAATTTGAAAAATAGGGTTTTTAAGTAAACAGAAAGTGATACTTCTATCTCTTCGTGCAGTTAGGGAGACAAGTGACTAGAAGTCTGATGCTTGTCTATTTGTATTGTATATATGCTTTTTCTTGAAGCTTCCTTGTTGTTCGTTTTTGCAGAAGCTATAGCCGTTAGCCACAAGGATTGTCGTTGTATTACTGTCTGTGCAAAATGTCGGGTGGACCGGGACTGGAGGCTCTTGTAGACCGTAAGTATGCCTGAACTTATCTTTGCATGAATTTGAATGTCTAATTCTGTTTCTGTCTAATAATATACATGGAAGACAATCTACTATGATACTGTTCTAGCTTGAGAAAATGCTACTGTGCTAGCAATAGAGAAGCTTATAACTGTGAAATAATAGATGGAATCTCAATCGCAACTGCATTGCTGTGGCAGAAAAAGGTTGCTCGTACAATGGAAGTAATCATTTTGACCGGTTTCTTCTAAATTAACATTTTATGTTGATTCTCGCCTCTCTGGTCAATTCAAGATACTTAGAACAAGAACAAGTAGACATCTCTGTGGTAGCAATTAAAATCTGTTAATGGAGATGATTGATTTGCTGTGATGTGTAGAGTGAGTTCATGTTTGTTTGTGGATTTCTAGTCTAATTTTAACAAGTTCCTGATTTCATGACTTCCTGTTTCTATTTCCATTGTTTTTATAAAAACTTTACTCTCAACCAGCACTCATGATGCTACTTACCTGCTCGAAATGATAATCAACAGTTAGCAATATATTCATCCATAGTAGTAAATGTTTCTTCTAAACTTTAGTGGGCCAAATGCTCTCCTTCCTTTAATTCACAGCTCCTTTATATGTCTGATAATGTCATCTTCTTATTTGCAGAGCTAATATCGGTAATCACAAATGATGGACGTAATATAGTGGTATGTATATTGCTTCTATCATTTTAAATTTATGGTATTATTTTATGATTGATGCTTACTCAGTTCATCACTTGGGTTCGTGTAGGGATATCTGAAGGGCTTCGACCAGGCCACTAACATTATTCTTGATGAATCTCATGAACGTGTCTACTCAACAAAGGTTTGATTTCTTTACCAATACATCCTTAATTTTCATTTCTGTTTTATTAGAGCCTTAAGATATGATCATCCCATCATCTGCCATAAGTCTTATAATATCTTTAGTTTGAGCTCTATGTATTCCTATTATATATTGATTGAGAAAGAAAAAAGGAGACTGCCCTTTCACATTTGCCAGGAGAAGTAATGTACACAACATTTATTCGTCGGGTTAATAACAAACAAACCGAACTTTGAGGAAAAACCAAATAGCAAACCGAACTTGTTTTTTTGACAAACAACAAACCAAACTTTTGGAATTAAACAATCAACAAACCTACCTCAAATTTTAATTATCTTTGAACGGATTTTTCAATATTTGAGAGAGTTATTAAGTCAACATTAGTTGAAATATTCTAAGAAAATGGTATTACAACTTAATAACTCACTCAAACATTGGAAAATTCGTTCAAAGATAATGAAAATTTGAGGTAAGTTTTTTTGATTGCTCAATTCCAAAAGTTTGGTTTGTTGTTTGTCAACAAAAAGAGTTTGGTTTGCTGTTTGGTCTTTCCTCAAAGTTCCGTTTGTTTTTTGATAATTAACCCTTTATTCGTCCATTCTGATTGCTTTATGACAACATGATGATTCCTTTATTCGGTTAATCCTCATTTGCAGGAAGGAGTTCAGCAGATTGTGTTGGGTCTTTACATCATAAGGGGAGACAACATGTAATTTATCTCAACCAAGCATGACAAATTGTCATCCTCAAATCAACAAGAAACTGTTGGAATTCTGAAATGTTCTTCTGTCTTTTGCAGAAGCGTTGTTGGAGAACTAGATGAAGAACTGGATTCCCAACTTGATTTGTCCAAGCTGAGAGCTCATCCATTAAAGCCTGTCATTCACTGAGTGTCAATCTAATGTGGGTTATGCTTGACATGAGGTGAGTTTGCAATACATTTGAGAAAGGTTTTAATGAATCCTGCCGTTTGTAGAGTGAGTTAATTTCGTGGCACACAAGGCAACTGGGACGATGGTACATGTCTAATATGTTTTCTTGGAATATGACTTTATTATCTTAATGAATGGTGATACTTTATTACTTTGAAGTTCTTACTGCTCCAGTTTTATAAAAAAATCATTTGGTATTATATATTTATATTAATAGTGAATATAACAATAACATATGGCTTAACATTTATATTTTGTTATTATATTTGTATTTGTCACTCTTCTCAAAATTTTGTGAAAATAATTTATAATGATATTAATTATACCATAAAATTGTACTATTTTCAAATATATCAATATATAGATGAATTTATAGTTATAAATGAAATGTAAATAATAATTACTTCTAAGGACATGCATTAACGATCTGTACATATAGAATACTAAATATCTTTAAATAAAAAAAAAATAAAAAAAAAACTCATAAAATGAGTGTAAGAGCACTAATATTATAGTAATTGATATCTTTTTTAATATCAGATTTTTAGCTTTTAATTAATCTTTTAAAGTATTTAAAAAAAATTATATAGATATTATAAAAAAATGTAACTAGTGGTATTAATTATACACTTGCTACATATGATTAATATTTATAGATATTTGATACATATGATTTATTTATTATTATTTGATACATAATATTTTTAGTTCTATAGCAAGTCTAAGTTTTTATATGTTATAAAACTGAAGTTTTTCAAAAAGTAACTAATGTGAAAAAGAAATATACTGAAAAAATATTTAGCAAAATGTACATAAGCGCTACTGAAATATTTTACAACGTGCACTACTTTGAGTGGCGTGGGTAGCGTTTTTCAACAAACGCTACACAACGAGCTTAAGATATTATTAATCACATACTAAAATATATTTTACTAAATTATTTTAATCACTTTAAGTCGTATAAAAAAAACGCCACTGGGTTTGGGGGCATAAGTAGCACCCTAGTGGTGTCACTATATTTTACTCCACAAACGCTACTTTGAGTAGCGTTTATATATATTTTGCTAAATATTTTTTCAGTATAGTTACTTTTTCAAATATTTTTTGGACAGTAGTTGCTTTTTGAAAAACTTCTATAAAACTTGAATTAATTTTATCAATAGTATATATGTATAATAAGTTTTATTTTTATAAAATGCTTTTATTTTTTGCCAAATAGCGATGCTTGGAAATAATTTTGTACATATAAAGATTAAAAAAAACTTTAAAAAGCGTAAAAAACTTCACATATGTACAAACTTCACCGATAGGAGCAAATTGTAACTTCAGATAAAGATCAAGGCCCCCACAATTATACTACTACTACTAGCAGAAGATACAACTTCACAAGCTAAACCCTACCCCTGAGAACTGAAGCATGCGAATTGCAGATCATTCTTCAGTTTGCTCAGTCACAAACAAATTCAACTATTAATGCAAAACCTCTCCCTATTCTAACTTTCTGTAAAATCTTTCTTCATGTTATTTTTATTTACACTTTCTTTGGCCATGGAAATGGCCTTTTCAAGGTTCTGCATTGCCTTCTCATACCTCAAGAATCCCATAAACCAGAAATCGAAGCCGTCTTCTGTAACAATCTCTATATACTTCTGTACTGGTTTGTTTACATTTTCACTCTCCTTTGCAGTCTTTATCTTCCATGTTGGAATCAAAACCTGCATAGGCGTTGATGGGTAAAGTAATTATATTTGAGCCCATCATTTCTAAGCATGATTTTGAGCATTCTTTTGAAATTAATAATTACCTTGTAAGGTGCTTTAACAAGCTGACCCGAGGAAGAAGGAACATCAATGGATCTTTCACTGCAAAAGGTAATTTTCTCAGTTGAGATGAAGAGTAGACCCGCTATTGGACCCGATGTGGTCGATAAATAGCACTGTGATGCTTTCAGCAGCTTCTCTCCTTCCTTCATCCCAAAAACCTGCTTGAAAATGTTCTCCCTTCCACCTTCCTGAATGATCTTCGCTCCGAGCCTCAGCTTCCCTTTCACTGTTTCAGATAGCTTAGTCCCCATTTTCACTGTAATTCACATAAGAAAGTAGACAACAGCATCAACGAAAGATCACCAAATCTGCTTTTCAATCATGAAACGTGAAGTTATGTTCTATCTATTGTCAGTTAATGACATCAGAACCAATTGATTGATTCCTGACATTGCAAAGCGAAGATAGGAGGTAGTTACCATGGTCGCGAATCCTGTATGCAAAACTGCTGCTTTTTCTCCTCAGCTTCTTAGTTTGTTCTGTTCCTGTCTTTGAATCTCCTTTATCTTCATTATCTGTATAAACACAATTAATATTTAGAAAGTAAAAAATGAAAAACAGCAACAATAACTTGAATCTGATTGCTGTGAAGTTTTTGGGGGGTTAGGATTCATTTTGATTTAATTCAATCATCACAGTAAAATTGCCAATAACCGAAAGCGGTTTATAGCAAATATATGATGGACTTGAATTAAGGCACTTAAATCTGGAATCTAAGAACTGAAAAAAGAACAGTTATTTTTTTATTCAATTTCAGATATTTCCAAAAATGTTACTGCTCCAAATCGTATGATTTCAGTATTCTCTTGTTCAGTGTGCAGGTTTCGCACCAGAGGTCCCGAAAGTTTAACTTGAGTGAGGCATTTCGTCGAACACCAAGCAGACAAGTTTCAAGATTGAACATTTCAGACAAGTGAACGACACACAATAAGTAATAACTGCAACAGAGTGACGCACAAAAATACTTACTGGATGCAGAGGAAGGAGACCCGTATTCATCATTACCGTCGGAGGAGGAAAAAGATGGGGTCTGAGTTAAGCTGGCGAGTTCGGAGACCGAGGAAGCCCTCTCCGGCGTTGTCTCGAATGACTTCATCAATGGACTCGCGATGAATTTGTCATCCATCTTCTCCTTCATCTTCTTAATCCAATCCAACAACCAAGTTCGCCTCAAGATCTCTCTTTGGGTAACAATATTACTGTCTCTGACTCTTCACAATCACAGAAGAAGAATACTCTCCTGGCAAGAGAAGATGGAGTGGTTGGAATTTAAGAGCTGGACATGGACAGGACACTATTGGTCTCGAATCTCCATTATTTCGTTTGACGTTTATAGAATCAGAAAATAATAAATAAATAATTCAAGAAAGACAGACAGAGAATTCATAATACAAAATTAATGCTAACAATATCAGAATTAATTTATATTTTCTTTCGAAGAATCGAAGCTTCTAAAAGGAAATAAATTTATTGTCAGTAAAAGGACTGTGGGAGTCAATAAAAGGAGGCTAGTTAGAGCTTGGAACTATCTATACAATAATATAAACTACGGGTGAAACTGGCCCGGTCGGATCATTTTTTTACTATTTCGGTCGGTTACCTATATTTTTAGGTCGAATTTTCTTGGGAAAAAATGTTCAACCAAAAGACCGTATAATGAAAAATAAACCGTTCATTCGAATTTTTGATTTTAAACAAAAAAAGACATTCAAAATCAAAATAAGTATTTAAAATCATATTAAGCAATAAAATAACTCGATTTAACAATATTTACATAATTTTCTACTAAATCGATTAAACAACTAAAATAACTATTAAATAATTATTAAATAACAAAATTATTATTTATTTGTATTCATTGATTAATTAATACTAATTAATATAATATATAAAATTATATATGTCTAAACTGTCAGACCGGACTCCACAGTTTTTTAGATTTATAGACCGAACGGTCTAAAAAATCATTTCAAACAAAAAATTCGACCCTAAACCGAATAGTATATTTTCGAATCGAATCAGTTCAGTTTTCACCGAATTTTCTAGCCACGCGGTTTTTGCTTTCACCCCTACTATAAAGGCACGTCCTTTTTCATATATATATATAGAGAGAGATATTATAAATTTAGCTATTCATACCACTAATTATGTAATATTTTAGTAAGAATAAACCCCAAAATATTTTCAAACCAAAGCTATTGAAAGATCAGGGTGTGCAAGTGACAAAAAGGTGTAAACTTTGGGATACAAGTCGGTAGCTCATAGACAATTGGGGGTAGATTACACTATGTATTAAAGTTGAAGGTTCTTACGCACAGACATGAAACTTCCTTGGGCCCGACATCGTGGTTCTTCTTGTCTGGGCCGTATTAATGGATCGGCTAGGCCTATCTCATAATTCTTGCAGATTTGAATTTTGATTAGGGTTTAACTCCTCTCATTCTCGTACCTTCTTTAAGTCTCAATTTTTCGTCTCTACCTTCTCCAGAGAAGGTTTGACTCGAAGCTCCATCGGTCTCAGATAGGGCTTCCGATCCTTGTCTGGTTTATCTAATCGGACCAAGTATCTTCAAGTTCCTGGTTTCTTGTTAGTTTGTTGAAGTCGATTCCACTACGATTTCAGTAAGACTACGATATTTCTACTAGGATTCCGTGAATAAAATTGTAATCCCCGTAAAAAGGTGTAGGATTAACGCGATTTTGATAACATTGTGTGCTGGATTTCCACTTCATTGGCGCCTTAGAATTGTTTGATTAGACGCTTCGTTACAGTTCGTGTACGAAAAATTCAATTTTGAAGTCAACGTTTAACATTACTGTCCTATTTATTCTGATTTTGTGCGTAGCTTGAGATTGCCTGCGTTTAGTTGTTTAGAATTCTTATCGTATGTTTTTTTTGGTTGAAGTTTTCATTGTTCTGACATTCTGATTGAACTAAGTAGGATTGGACTGTGCAGTTGAAGAATTATGGATCCTCCACCAGAACCAGTGAGTTACGTTTGTGGAGGTTTGTGGTCTTATTAGTTCTTAATACTTCAATGGATTTAAGCAATTCTCATTACCACAGAACAAAGACGAAGCATTTTGGTGTCACCTTTTCTGCACTTTTTAGACTGTAAAATAAATAATCACAAAGGAGTTATTTTTATGTGCAGATTGTGGCTTTGAGAACACTTTAAAACCTGGGGACGTGATACAGTGCAGGGAGTGCGGCTACCGTATTTTATATAAGAAACGCACTCGCCGAAGTAAGCCAGTGAAATCCATTTGTATTGTTTTTGTGCTTGTTGATTTTATTCTCAGCCTAGCCATATGATCATAGTTTGTCCGGTTCACTTCTAATTAGAAGTAGAGTCATTTCATTTGTACCGTGAATAAGCAGTTCCTGCAAAACCAGCTCCACTGCATCAATTTCTAATGAGAGTATACACAAAGGTGGTTGGATTATCATTCAACTGAACATTCTCATTTTCTTAGTTCTATCTACATTTTTCTCATCTATTCAGTCAATTTATTCAAGTTTTTAGCTACTGGGATTTGCATAGACTATATCACATCAGCTTTGTTACTTGTTGTTGAACTACTTTGACATTGTTCATTGTTTGTCTACCTATTTGACAAGCTTGCTCTCCATATTCACCTCTTTAATTTCCTCCACCGTTCATCTTCAACCCTCTGTTTCTCTTGTTTGTTGCAGTTGTTCAGTATGAAGCCCGTTAAGACAGAGATGTGCAAGAACAAGGTTTGCAGTTGCTGTCATGGTTCGATTTTACTGGGTTATGGTTACAAGATGTTTACAATTACTAGCTAGTGTGTAATGCTACCTTAATTTGAGTATTGAATGAAGTTGAAGTGTGTACAACAATGTGGTGCATTCCTGTCTCATTCAGTCTTATGTTTGTATTATTATCATCGTCTTCTATTCTTCAAGTGTCATTAAGTTTGTTAAGACGATTTAAGTGTATACCGACCGCTTTCACTCACAAGTTCGGGCTTATGAGAAAGTTGGTTAAGGCGTACGTCTTAAGTCTTACATGGTATCAAAGACCGCAGTTTCAAATTCTGGTGACGCCGAAAATATTGATATACTTTCATTGGCCGAGATCGGGCACTAAGTCCATGTGTAAATCAATGTTCATAAATATCAGTTTAAGGGAGGATGTTAAGATGATTTAAGAGTATATTGGTCACCTTCGCTCACAAGTTCAGATTTATAAGACAGTTGGTTAAGGCGGGTTAACTTCTAAGACACGATTGGCTTAGTTCTTTCTAAGTCTCACAAAGTTGTTATCTAAACCAGACAAAGATTGGCTTAGTTCTTTCTAAACCGGGTTAACTTCTAAGACACGAAGTATACATACTCTACATATAGTGTTGAACTTAAATTTAATATTTTTAAACGAGTGCAGAGGTTTTTGAACTGATTCCAAACCTAATCCAATTAGGGCTAATAATAGTGCAGAAGCCAGAACGTTATAATTGAGACAACGCATGGGTATAATTTTTATTATTAGAAGAGTATCTAATCCCGCTTTTACTTATATGTTTATATTTAAAGTATTTTATTATTAGAAGAGTATCTAACTTTATGATTCTAAAGCATTAATTTAATTATTAAGATAGTATGATTTTAACCAGCTGAGTTTAATATACAAAAAATTCAAATTACTACAATACAAAAAAATAAATATATATATATATATATATATATATATATATATATTCTATCAACACTTATAAATTAAATATTATAACTGTAATTATAGTTATTTTAAGTACAAATTTGATAATTATAATTATACTACTATTTAATTTTTGCCAATAATTACACTACTTCATAATAATGCAATTAAAGTTAAACCTATAATAAATATTAGGGAAAATCACAGTGTAAATAATTACACCATTATTTAATCCAATATATATATATATATATGGTTAATAACCAATTGTTATCATAACTTTGGACACTTTACAAATCACTACCTGAACTTAATTTTTTTTAAAATGTTACCTAAACTTTGACACATGAGGCAAATTGCTACCTACATTCAATTTTCCATTAATATAGACGGAAAATGACGTGGCAACACATTATTAATTAGTAATTTTAAAAACTATATTATTTTTTAAAAATACTACAAAAATCTAAAAAAAAAAGAAGGAAAAATGATAGAAAAATAAGAGTTTTAAATATAATATTTTTATTATAAATATAAATACATTATTAGCTTTTTAAATTTTGTTTCATATTTTTTAATAAAAATATTATATACAAAACACTTATTCTTCCATTAATTTTTTTAATATAATTTATTTAATTTTCTAATTTATGGATCAATTATATGTGATCACGTCATTTTCCGTACATATTTAATGGAAAACTTACGTGGAAAACTTACGGATGTTGTAATTTGCCATAAGATATAAAAGTTTAGGCAACAATTTATATAGTGCTCAAATTTATAGTAGATATTTTGTTATTCCCCACGTGTGTGTGTATATATATATTATTACTCTGTAGAATCTTAGAAGATCTAAATGGATAGATAATCTTTTGCGGATTAAGATGGTATCTGTTAATACTTTTTCAGCACTATAAACCGAATAATAAACGATATTTTTAATTATCTATTTATTTATTTAGAGTTTTTTCTTGTTCGTGCATCTTAATTATTATTATTTTTTTAAAAAATATTATCTGTGCAAATTATTTTTTAAATAAATTTATATACTTTATAATTTTTTCTATAAAAATTAAGAAATAAAGCAATAGATAGATATAATATTCCACCAGATATCCACCGTAAAAAGTGCTTAACACACAGTTCAAAGGAGTATATAAACCAAGTTACCACCTGCAGTGCAGGTGCAGCATTCCGTTTAAGAATTAGCAACAAACCAAACCCTAGCTATCATAAAGCCTTTTTGATTTTCTCTCGGAGAGGCAAGATACGATGAAGAACGAGATCGAAGCCGCCGGAGAAGAAGCTGAATTGGAGTTGTCAGTGGAGAAGGCGTTTGCCAACCTGGAAATCCCTTCATGGAAGCAACAGTTGACCATCAGGGCCACTGTAGTTAGCTTCGCCCTCAGCGTCCTCTTCAGCTTCATAGTTATGAAACTCAACCTCACCACCGGAATCATTCCGTCCCTTAACGTCTCCGCTGGACTTCTCGGCTTCTTCTTCGTGAAGACCTGGACTAAGATTCTGGAGCATTCTGGATGGCTCAAGGTTCCGTTCACCCGACAGGAGAACACCGTGATTCAGACCTGTGTTGTTGCTTCTTCCGGCATCACCTTCAGTGGTACGCCCGCTGTTTTATAAATCTGAGTTGATACTGCCGTTCCATACAAAACACACATCATATATATATAATTATATCAGGTGGCTTTGGGAGTTACCTATTTGCGATGAGTGAACGCATGGCGAAGCAACCCCCAGACAGCTTAGATGCCAACGATTTTAAGTCGCCTTCGCTGCCATGGATGATAATCTTCCTGTTCCTTGTCAGCTTCCTTGGCCTCTTCTCTGTGGTGCCTCTAAGGAAGGTATATATTTCTTCAATGCTTGATATTTATTGTATAATAATAATATTTATTGATTAATTCTATCATCATCAGATTATGATTGTCGACTTCAAATTACCCTATCCGAGTGGAACCGCCACGGCTCATCTTATCAACAGTTTCCATACTCCTGAAGGAGCTAAAGTGGCTAAGTAAATATTATTGCTTATAAATGATTTCATTGCTTAGTAATGAGCTTTATCACGTTATGTATATATATATGGTATGATATAGTGACATTTTTTCTTCTTCATATCGAATATTGAAGACAAAAAGTGAAGAAATTAGGGCAGTATTTCTCCTTCAGCTTTCTCTGGGCATTCTTCAAGTGGTTTTTCAGTGGTGGAGATGGCTGTGGTTTCGACTCCTTTCCGACGTTCGGGCTGAAGGCTTACAAGTACAGGTATCCTATGTTTGATCCATTTGGTTGTGTTTTTTTATGGAGACCAGACACTTATGTTGATATCATGATCTGTGATGTT
The DNA here is from genome assembly GCA_946814005.1 of Chamaenerion angustifolium. Taxonomy (NCBI): domain Eukaryota; kingdom Viridiplantae; phylum Streptophyta; class Magnoliopsida; order Myrtales; family Onagraceae; genus Chamaenerion; species Chamaenerion angustifolium. Next base: position 32,862,980 of record OX328275.1, read on the forward strand.
CTTAATGAATCATATCTGCAGGTTTTACTTTGATTTCTCTGCAACTTATGTCGGAGTGGGGATGATCTGTCCGTACATTGTAAACTTTTCGCTTCTCGTCGGAGGTGTCCTCTCGTGGGGGATCCTGTGGCCACTCATTGAGAAAAAGCAAGGCGATTGGTATTCTGCAGATTTGAGCTCAGGTAGCATGCGTGGTCTCCAAGGTTACAAGGTAAGAACTGATCACTTGAATCATCCTACAACTCCATACATATCCGATCCTGCCAAATTTTCAATTTTATGAATAGGGTTTACCTAAACCTTCTACTGTTCGTCTAGGTCTTCATTGCGATCGCGGTGATTCTTGGAGATGGTCTCTACACCTTCGTTAAAGTCCTTGGAAAAACCCTAATTGGCCTACACCGACAGATGAAGAAGAATGTCCTTCCAGTCTCAACAGAATCCATGTCTGAGTCGTCAGAAGAGACTTATGATGACCAAAAGCGGAAACAACTCTTCCTCAAAGACCAGATCCCCACTTGGCTAGCCGTGGCGGGTTACGTGGCCATTGCCGCCATCTCCACCGCCACCCTCCCAAAAGTCTTCCCCCAACTCAAATTCTACTATATCATCGTAATTTACATTTTTGCCCCCATCCTTGCTTTCTGCAACGCATACGGCTGTGGACTCACCGATTGGTCCCTCGCCTCGAATTACGGGAAACTAGCCATCTTCTGTATTGGGGCCTGGGCTGGTGTCCACCATGGTGGAGTCCTAGCAGGGTTAGCTGCTTGTGGGGTCATGATGAACATTGTCTCCACAGCGGCGGACCTGAGCCAGGATTTCAAGACTGGGTACTTAACCCTAGCCTCCCCAAGAGCCATGTTTGTGAGTCAAGCCATTGGGACCGCCATGGGCTGCATTATCTCTCCTGTGGTTTTTTGGATCTTTTACAAGGCTTTTCCTAATCTAGGGTTTCCTGGTAGCCAGTACCCTGCACCGTTCGCTTCAGTGTATCGAGCTATGGCGAGGCTGGGAGTCGAGGGTTTCTCTTCCTTGCCAAAGAACTGTCTCACTCTCTGCTGCGTGTTCTTTGCAGCTGCAGTTTTGATCAATGGTGTCAGAGACTTGGTCGGCAAGAAATGGTCCAAGTTCATTCCTCTTCCAATGGCAATGGCGATTCCCCTCTTCAATGGATCTTACTTTGCCATTGACATGTGTCTCGGGAGCTTGATTTTGTTTGTGTGGGAGAAACTGAACAAGGTTCATGCAGATACATTTGCAGCTGCAATTGCTTCCGGTTTGATCTGTGGAGAAGGAATCTGGGCATTGCCAAGCTCGATATTGGCTCTTCTGGGTATGAATCCACCGATTTGCATGAAGTTCTTGTCGAGTAAGACAAATAGCAGAGTCGACAGCTTCTTGGAGTCGTAGAATCTTACTTCGTTTCGATATTCATTCATGGGTTGTAATGTAGTTCTGCATATGCTATTGTTTCTTTTGATTTCACAAGTAGATTAACGTTTCAAAAAAACAATATATATATGTTACTTGCAGCCCAATCTACTGAGTTTATCTTATTATTAAGATTTAGAAATTTCAAATTTTAATTTAATATTATAATAATAAATTTGTTAAAAAAATATTGGGAATGGGATATTAAAATTAAAGATCACTGAACTTTCGTAATGTTCCGTAGAAAAAAAATGATTTATCACTAAAGGATATATTTAGAATTGAAGTTCACTTAGAAAAGTTATTTTTAAAATTTTGGTGGCTTGTGGGAAGGTTTCGTAATTGCTGAGTTCTCTTGATATAAATAATTTACATATTGTAAATTTGATATACATTTTTTTAGCCAAATTTTTTTATGTACTTTAGTAATTAAAAATTTACATATGAAAAAAGTGAAACTTATCATGTTAACATGGATATATTTATGGTTTGCCTTTGCTTAACCCAACTTCTATTTATGTTTTTTCTTTGCTTAAACTGAAATCCAAGCTAGAAATAAGGAAAATGTTATGACATCTTAGTTCTATTAACATATATTAATATTCTGTGAGAAACATACAGTGGCAATGAATAAGCTATAATTTCATTAGAAAAAAATTAAAATAAATTTGGATAAGCTTATGCTTTGTCATTTATTTACTAATAATTTATGTTCGTAATCACTCGAATGGATGGTGGTTGAACTATTGAATTGTATGCTTGGATTATTCTGAAATCGTGACGACACTTTCAGATTGAAACTATTTGGAAGCACCCAAACTTTCAATCGGATAAAATCAGAATACTGAACTAGAACTTGAGAAGGATTGCGAATGTTTGAGATGAATTTTTGGATCTCACCTATGCCCAATTTATAGTGTTTGCCACACCCTTTGGAGGAGACACTTTGCCCCTTGGAAGATACACAACATCATTTGGCCAATGTATACAACATTTCGGCCACTATATGACTTTGGTTTCAAATTTTGGCTCCAAAACCAAAGGGACGCCTTAGGATGACACTAGCAATGGTTCGGCTCCTAGCCATGGTTCGGCCCTTAGCCATGGTTCGGCCCCTAGCACTTGGCTCTAAAGCAAGTGTCCAAAAAACCGGGAATTTTGAGGTTAAAATGTTAAGTCATTAATTCCAAAATTCAAATTTTCAATGAATTTTAGAATAGTGACTTTATGAATAATAAAAAATTTAGAATAGCTCGACCCCAGCCAGGGGCGCTGCCCCTTGGACCCCGGCAAAGGGGGCGTTGCCCCCTTTGACCCCTATTGCCTCATCTCTAATCAAATGATGAATCTCCGATTCAATGAATCATAATATACTTAAACAAGTGTGCACTCCGCACCCTTCTAACTTGTTTAATGAGATACTATGATCCCATTGGTCAACTAGTCAATCCAATTACACTAAAATATATAACAATTTATATACATACAATATTTATTTTTGCACTACAATGTTTACAAGTACCCCTAGAGAACTCTTTCATTACATTTGAAGTTGAGTGACAAACCCTATAAAGCCCATACACAACAAATCTGTTTAGGGTTTTATTTCGTGACATATTTGAAGTGTTTTGAGTGACAAGAATTACTGTTTTTTTGAAGTGGTAGAGAAATAGAATGTTGTCTTCCCTTAGTCTGTGTCGTCCGTCACCTTCGATAATGAACTGCATATTGGCACCAACCATGTCCGAGGATCTTCTCCATCTCATACATGGCATCCAAGTTGTTGGGAAAATCGACTGTCTTGGTAATGCTGTCGATTTTTGCTCGAGATGATTGTCTTTCCCTCTCGATCTCCCTCATGCTTTGCCTGTCGGTATTTGGTTCAGCTTTAAGCTTCTTCCTCTCGATTTTCTCCTCACTTTGCTGCATTATTTTCCTTTAAGCTTGAAGCTTCTTCCTCTGACTGCAGTAGCATTAGGGTGATTATTTGGGATGGTTTCTTGGGATGCAAGATTTGATGGAGTATAAAGCTTTGTTATTTGCTTTCTCTTCTCGTTAAGACCCGCGTAACAACTCTTAGTCGTCTACTGTTTTGTCATCAGGGATATGATATAAAACACCTAGCTGTCAACTGGGCTAACGGAACTAGGCATCAATTCCCAACTGACCAAACAAGAAATAAGAGAGGAGACTGTAATTTTGGATTGTGAACAAAAGAGATGATTATATAGAGAGATTGGTGGTAGAAGAGGGAGTCATTAACTCGTGTCATTAACTCGTGTCATTAACTCGTGTCATTAAACCTTAGCATTAATGTGATTGCAATTACAATGGATTAAAGTTTGTGGAAAGGGTTCACTGAACCTGGACAAACAAACAAAAAGATTCACACAAAATTAGGCTCGCTAGATAGGATTTTTATGTACACTTGTTGCCACCATACCCAAGTCCAAAATGGAATCTTTAATAATAAATAATATAATGATTCAACATTGGGAAATATTGACCAAAAAGATTTGAGAAATACTGTCAACAAAGTGACCTTCAATCCCTCTTTTGCTAATACAGGTGCCATGAGTAAAAAGCAGATAAAAGTACCTTAAACAGTGAAGGCGATTAGCAGTTGTGGTTAACCTCTTCTAATTGAAGACGCTAAATCTTGATTCTTGATGTTTCAAACAAGCTGAGATTGGCTACTTCTCGACTCATCCCTGAGATTACAATTGGATAATGAAACACCAAAAATAAATATGTAGCGCCATCTTCTTGTTCAGCACAGCATGCAATTGCAATAGATTTCTGGTAAAGAAGTGGGGCTGTAATTGGCAAATGGGAATCACAGCTCGGCTTGCAAGTACATGGTTGCAATCTTAAGCAGCACCAGCTTCGTCACTTCCATCATCATCCTGAATTTGGATAGGGCAGTCAGTATCTGCCCAATTTAAGTTCTAAAAATGGTATCAGTGTTCTACATAATTTACCAAGTCTAAATCTCGCTATTTTCCCTTTAGCTACTAATTATGATTGGCAATTTTAGTTATCTGCTCAAAATCGGTAAGCAGCCGTACACCTACTGAGAATATCTGATGAGAACTCTAGAATCTAGATAGTAACACTTAGCATTGCTGCATTGAAAATTATAAGGAAAGTAAGTGATGTATAGAAAATTATACCTCTGATGAGATCAAAAATGGTTCATCATCACCATTGCTGTCCTCCACCTGCAAATGTTAGGTATTTCTTATTTACTAAATGAAATATCTGAGGTAATAATATGGAAATCTCTAAAATCAGATAGCTGTGGGCTATAAATTATATCTGAGAAATATTACCAATGATTTGGAATGAATATCTCTAAAGCAGTTCTAAAACTCCAAGGATACCTTCTTTAAAAATAAAAAAATAAATGTAAAATTCACCATGGATACCTCCAACTAATCACATTTCACTCAAGTGTATTAAATGTCAGGTTAAGTAAACATAGGCGAATGACTAAGCTTTCTATATGTGAGAAACGTCAGATCGAGGGACAAACATCAGACAGCGGGAGAGATTCTAGCGTATACATTGTCTCACTGTATCTTCATAATTAAATGGCAAACCACTGCACTTGCCATCTAAAATCACTGAATTGGTCAACAGAAATGCCAAATACGAACTTTAAATTTCTAGCGGTGCCATCCCACACCATTTGTTTAGGATCCAAAAACCATCCAAAATGTTTAGTACAACTCACATCGGAACCAATTAGACTTTTAAGAGCGAGGCTTTCTCCCTAGTCATTACTGGGTTGTAGCCAAAAGCAGATATCTTAGACTGCTATGGGCTGAGAGACTATGTGATCAATAAAAGTCGGCATTTATTATTTTCATTAAGGGAAAAACTCACTTGATTAATCTTCCTCTTTGAACCAGTATATCCCCGCTTCTTCCCAGAGCCTGAAGAAGACCCAAGTTAATATTTGTGAGGATTCTATTGTTTAGAACCAAGAAAAGGAGTGATCAGGAAAGCAGAAACCTTTTTTGGCTGGGGATTTCTTCAGTTTCTTTTCCACATTCTGTAAATATGATAGCTTGTAAGAAATAGAAGAATGGGCCATTGTAGGGTTATAATATGACTAACAAACCTACTAGAATGACTTCAATCAAAATAGCATGAAGATACTTTCCAGTTACTAGAGAGGGAGAGAGGGTTATAAGCTCACCTTCCCCCCTGCTTTTTTAAATAATGCAGATATAGTTGTCTGAACAAGTGAAACATTATTGGTCTTAGAGGCTTCCTTGGACTTGGTCACATTAGTTGCTGGCTGTTTATTAGGCTTCATCAATGTATGACCATCATCAGTTCCATCTGGGCAGCTTCCGTCCTATATCCATCAATTAAGTGATTGATTCATTGAATAGAGAAGTTAGCGTACTTATGAGGTACAAATGGATAAACAATGAGATCAGGATAATTTTAGTAGAATGTCAAGATAAAGCATCAGGCTTCTGAACAAACAACCTCCGTTTCTTGTCCATCATGAGCTACATCACTTAAATTTGGATCATCATCTGAGGAAGCTTCTCTAAACCTGCGACATAAAAATAAATAAGGATGAATTGAAAGTGAACTCACAATCTAAGAGGAGCTATGCATCACGTGTACATTATAAAGATCATGTACTGTTAACCAAGTACTCAATATTATCTGTTGGATGATATACAATCTCATGATGGTGAAATGATCAGTTTGGTGAAATTTTCAATGTATTCATCACTAAAGAGCATAGATCAAAATATCTTAAGATTACCCCAAGGTCCATGTCATTTAAACTTAACATACATTAAGTCAGATGCATTATCCTATCCAAAAAAACTGTTATTCCCCTCCCAACTCTTGTTCGCAGTAGAAAATCACATCCACTTACGTACTGTAGGACAAACACCTACATGCCTTACAAGACAATGACTAAAAGTTCATAAAAACGCTTAACAGCATTTGATGCAAAAAAGCGTTATAATTTAATCATCTAGAGATATGCTATTCTAGATGGCAAACTTAGTAAACTGAGTACTTGTATCTCTTTCCAGAATTTCTCTCCGAGTGGCGGACTGGTGTCAATTCAATTGGTTCCTTCAGTTTCTCTTCAGCATCCAATGCAATAGCTTGAGATATGCTATGGCTGCCAAAAAAAAGCGTTATAACTTAATTATCTAGAGATATGCTATTCTAGATGGCAAACTTAGTAAACTGAATACCTGTGTTTCTTCCCAGAATTTCTCTCTGAGTGGCGGACTGGTGTCAGTTCCATTGGTTCCTTCAGTTTCTCTTCAGCATCCAATGTATCCTCCTCCAGCTCAGTTTCGAGTGAATCTTCCTCTGGTTCCTTTCTTTTTGTTGTATTTACAACAGGCTTATGAATAGAAATTCCACCTACACCAGCTTGAAAATCATATTCAGCATGTTGCTCCTGAAAAGAAAAACAAATATCCTATGGTTCAGCTTGCACCATTTTCTTATTTTCTACAGTAAAGGCAGGTCAGCAGGTGATATAAGTAGTTTAGTACAATCTACAAGCCTCATGATACATGTTCAAGGAAACCTGAATCATTTCTTTCGGGAAGTCAATGCGAGCTTCTTCTGGGTTATCTTCTTTTGTACCAATCCACCATGCATCAGAAAATACAATCTGCAAAGGTCAATGTGAAAGAAATGCTTTAAACTGAGAAACCTTTAGATATGCAAACCTTGAACCTTTCCTTGACATTATGAGGAATAGAATTTAGATATACATTATTGGGTAAGAAATTAGAAAGTATGAACATGATAAGGAAAATACTAACCATGTTGTCAAAATAATCTTCACACATAACATTCTTTCCACCTCTAGAGAACTGCAGTGTCAGATATCTATTCTTCGGGTATAAGATGGTACCAAACAACTTCATTTGACCCTACACAAAAAGGATAAACTTAAACATGCATTGGTATACATAAAACCTCTTAAATCTTGAGCACCTAATGGCCTTTCCCTTTGCTACTGAGCAAGCAGATAGTTGAATTCACAAATTTACCAAGTATATTCAACTAATCTAACTAACTACCATATACTTATGTGCATTTTTTAGACATACAGTAACCTGTGCCAGCAATATCAGAAACTACGTGCATACTCGATCGAAGATCTTAATGCTTGAATTAACTGTTCTACTGAAAGATCAAACATGCACCAAAAAGGAGTGAATTGTTTCTTTTACTCCACCGATTTCCAGACCAGGGTGGTCCAATTAACATCTTAGTTACTCAAGACACTTCAAATCTTACTTTTATTTTACCTCAGAGGCACCATGGTGCTTTCAGAATATGACCAGTCTAACCATAACCAGTACCAGACCAAGGGATCACATAAATAACTCAACCCTATACTCTCGTCTACAGACACTTAATTGAAATAGCTTATGCAGTATAGAAACCCGCAATTAACAACTTCTGTTAAGTAAATGCAAGGAAGAGAAATGGAGACCTGAGGGAAATCGAGGTAGAGTATAGGGTTTTTGGTACCGAGGTCCTTAAGCTCCCCGATCTTGCCGCCGGTGATAGGAGCTATGAGACCTGGAAAGGAGAAGAGGTAGCGATTCTTCCGCTGAGACTTCTTAATGATATCCTTGCCATGGTGCTTGAGCACTGTTTTGGAAGGGCCTAGTTGAGCCTGAGGCTTGGATGCCGTGTCGGAGAGTATCTTCGTTGACAAGGCAAGCTTCTTCAGCTCGCTTCGCTTCTGAACCGCCGGATCAGTTGCCGCCGCCGGAGACTTTGCGGCCTTTGGAGCTCTCCCCATCTCACTCTCAGCCTATCTCTCCTAAATGGAGGCGGGAACTCGAGAAATTGTCGAACCCCCGCCTTTATTCCGATTGGCGTTTTTAATTTATTTTTACAGATATTTTGTTTGTTTGGCAAAATTTTACAGAGAGGTTTTATAAGGTTATGGTCTGGGCTGCGGTAAACGTGAATTATGATCCGAGTTTGGTAGGACTAAGTAATTATTATAATTATAATGTGCAATCCAATTATGTTATTAGAGTTAATTCGCATATCAATTTGTAACATTGAGAATTTATGTACTTTATAAAAATATAAATTTATTTTACTTTAATAAAAATAGGGAGATTTTATTTGTAGACCATCTACTACTAAATACAGACCACTTTTGTCAAAAAACTAAAACACCCTAATAGTTTTTTACATATTTACCCTTACCTATTTTAAAAACAAAACAAAATTGCTAAACAAAGACCACTTATTTTTCACATCGTATTCAAAATTATTTTTCACCTCATTCAAAATTATTATCGTTCATACTTGTTTTTTACCACATGCGATTAAGGACGAAAAAGTCACAACCGATTCGCTTCGATCACCATTTGCTCTGATTCCTCCCTCCGATCAGGGACGAAGCCACAGTCTATTAAAGAAGTAACAATCATAGCCACATCACCAACAAAAATCTGCAAAGATCGGACACTAGTCACAGCCACAGCAGCACCAGCGCCAGGAAAGATCAGACCCTAAACCGTGTCGATTCTTCAACCAACCAGCACCAGTAAACCAGCTGCCCCATCCAAATTGGTACGTTTGCTAATTAGTATATGGTTTATAGGTATTAATCAACTTCCATGGTGGAATCGACAAAAGCGTGTCGATTGAAGAATTAATGATCTGCAATTATCTGTTGATTTTCATCCAAAAATCGATCCGACTCACTCGATTTTTTCACCCAAAATTGGTCTGACTTACCTGATTTTTCCACACACAATCGACAAGGTAATTCCGTTTTTTCGAACCAAAATCGACAAAGTAATTCCATTTTGCGAACCAAAATCGGCAAGATAATTATGATTTTTACCGAGAATCGTCAAAATCCTACCGATTTGTACACCAATAATCAGTAAATACCTGCTGAATCTTCTACCTAAAAACGTTGCTTGTTGTTGATAGTTGTAGCAAACGACAAATTATTGCCGATTAATTATGTACAAAACGGTTATCTATTGTCGGTTTTTGGAAGCTAAACTATTTTTTATTTGGACCTCTTGGTGTTTTGTTGAATTATAAACTATAAGTTCTTATGTTTAAACAGTTGTAGACGGGTAATACACAAACAAAATTAACATATTGATGATAATACATAATGAAGATCAATAGAATCTGCACGCGCAGATGCAAATAACTAGTATGCTATTCATTAAATAAACATAGAGCTGTTAAAGAAATCATATCTTCTTCTCACACTAGTCACTTTATACATCATCTCTCCATGCGTCTGCAAGAGATGACTCAACACCTATCTCCTTTCCAGGAGGTTCATTCGAGCTTAATGTTCTTCTGACATATGAAGTTGCCAATATCGGTACGCATCAAGTTTGATGTCCATTCGAGCTTGACTCAACACTAATCCTTTTACACATTGATACACAATTGCCAATATATGACTATATAATTGGTAACAACTTACCGATATATTTTAAAAACTCGATAAATACTTGTCGACTATATTCAAAAGAAACGATAGATGATTGCCAATTATATTCACATAAAACGGTAATAAGTTGCCGATTGTATGGTTCATGTCGGTTAAATCAAACCGTTTATATTTTGAATAATCAACACAAATTTGTCGATTTTATTTTGTTCAATCGGCACGTGTTTGTCGATTCCTCCATGGACGAGTTGCAACAAAACTTCGTTGATTTTTTTATAAACCCTATAATAATTAAAGCGAACGTACCGGTACGGTTGCTGATTTGCGACTTATGCTGGTTTGCTGATTTGTGGCGTCTGTACCAAAAAGAGATAATCAGAAGATGAAGTGTATGGTGATCGGAGACGTGACTTGTGGTAAAAAAGAAAATATAAAGGATGATAAGTGATATAATAATTTTGAATACGAATATAAAATAGTTAAAAAATAAGTGGTCTTTATTTAGCAATTTTGTTTTATTTTTAAAATAGATAAGATCAAATATGTAAAAAACTATTAGGAGTTTTTAGTATTTTGACAAAAATGGTTTGTATTTAGTAAATCAGTGGTCCGCAAATAAAATCTTTCATTATAATATTGTCAATATGCAATATGCACAAAATAATTCATATTTTATGAATTAACTTTGTATATATTGTACTTTTATGAATTAACTTTGTATATATTGTACTTTTAACATTGTTATTAAGAAAAATAATCATATATTTAGTAGAAAGTCACGATATATTGTAGGTCAATCCGATGTACAATAGTTTAATCACAATATCACAACTTTTTTCGAAAAGTATTTATTTTCGTATTTTATTTTTAAAAGTATATATATATAAAAAAATATTTAGCAAAATGTGCATCTGCGCAGGTAGGCCAGTAGCGATTTTCATTTTTTTTTTTACGCATCAAAGTGTACATGGATTTTGAAAATCGCTACTTTGAGAAGACACATCAGAGAAGACACAACCATTCACAACAGTATCAAACAAGGAAAATGAATTTTTTCAAATTTTTTTTCTAAAGTAAATACTTTTTGAAAAAGTTCAAGGAAAATAGAAGGTTTGATCAAGAGAAATGAGTCAATTTTGATTACTTTGAGAAGACACATCAGAGTGCAAATGGATGTTCAGTGGGTGGAGGAGCAGGATACAGAATTTTAACCTCATTCACAACAAAAAAGGAAGTATCAATCAAGGAAAATGGAAGGTTTGATCAAGAGAAATGAGTCAATTTTGATTACTTTGAGAAGACATATCAGAGTGTAAATGGATTTTCAGTGGGTGGAGGAGCAGGATACAGAATTTTAACCTCATTCACAACCAAAAAGGAAGTACCAATCAAGGAAAATGGAATTTGTTAGGTGGGGATCGAGTAATCTCATCGAATTTCTCAAATCGGTTGGTGTAGAGACGCATGATTAGATCTCTCAGCAAGATGTTGGAGCAATTATAGCGCGGTATATCAATGACAACAAACTGAATCACCCTACGAAGAAGAGAGTAGTTTGTGATGAAAGACTTCAATTTCTATTTAGGAGGAAAACCATAAGCAGACTTAAAATCAACGAGTACACTATGCAGAAAATCAAGAGTCTTCAGATGCCGAAGAAAAAGGCAGTGGAAACCCCAAAGAGCTATTTTGCAGCAGTAATTCCTGAAAATGTCAAACTAGCTAGGGTATTTGAAGAAAAGTCTCATTCAGAAACTTGTTAATAAACAACTTTGTTTCAATGTTTTACCTCAGGTGAGACTAGCCTAGAGAATGAACAAGCATCAGTTCGCTTGAAATTGATGTTGTTCAGAACAAGTTTGAAAATTTAGGACAAGTAATATTTGTTTAGGAAAAAATTATTTAACTTCTTATAACTTCCTTCATTTCTCTAGGTGAGACTAGCCTAGAGAATGAACAAGCATCAGTTCGCTTGAAATTGATGTTGTTCAGAACAAGTTTGAAAATTTAGGACATGTAATATTTGCCTAGGGTAAAATTATTTAACTTCTTCTAACTTCCTTACTTTCTCTAGGTGAGACTAGCCTAGAGAATGAACAAGCGTCAGTTCGCTTGAAATTGATGTTGTTCAGAACAAGTTTGAAAATTTAGGACAAGTAATATTTGTCTAAGAAAAAATTATTTAACTTCTTCTAACTTCCTTCATTTCTCTAGGTGAGACTAGCCTAGAGAATGAACAAGCATCAGTTCGCTTGAAAATTGATGTTGTTCAGAACAAGTTTGAAAATTTAGGACATGTAATATTTGCCTAGGCTAAAATTATTTAACTTCTTCTAACTTCCTTACTTTCTCTAGGTGAGACTAGCCTAGAGAATGAACAAGCGTCAGTTCGCTTGAAATTGATGTTGTTCAGAACAAGTTGGAAAATTTAGGACATGTAATATTTGCCTCGGGAAAAATTATTTAACTTTTTCTAACTTCCTTCCTTTCTCTAGGTGAGACTAGCCTAGAGAATGAACAAACATCAGTTCGCTTGAAATTGAAAAAATTCATTTTCCTTGTTTGATACTGTTGTGAATGGTCGTGTCTTCTTTGATTTGTCTTCTCGAAGTAGCGATTTTCAAAATCCATGTACACTCTGATGCTTCTAAAAAAAAACGTAAAAAAAAAGAAGAAGAAAATCGCCACTGGTAGTAGCGATTTTCAAAAACGCTACTACCACCTGCGCAGATACATATTTTGCTAAATATGTTTTCTACATATATACTTTTTTAATTTTTTTTTTCTTATATGGCTACTTTTTGAAAAAGATCCAATATCACACCCCGACAGTACAGGTCTGAAAAGCGATATCTATCACATAGTACGAAAATGGTATTTGGGCGAACTCAATCCGCTCCACATATCTACAAAATCAGTCTAAAATAATGTTATTTATGCTTAAAATATATTAAATTAAAAAATACATTAAATAAAATAACTATTGAAACTTGAGAAGAAAAAAATATTTAAATTATGAATTAAATTAAATACAATTTATTTAGATTCAGTAATGTTTTAATTTATAAAAAAGAGCATCATTCTAAAGTATCTTTTAACTTATCTAATAGCATTTGTATTTTGAAATACCAAATCTATAAATAGAGAAATAAGAATTAATTGTTGAAAAATTGTGAGATTATAAAAATGTTTTTCTTATTACTTCGCAATAGTTTTATACAAAATTAATATATAGGATTTCATTTTTATTTACTATAACAAATTAGTAATTACTTTCTACTTTAGTAGCAAAAGTAAATTATTAGATTGTAATAAAACATAAAAGTAAGATATTCAATATAAAATTTTTAAAAATATGATGACATTAAGAAAATGTTAGGTATAAAAAAATAAGTATTTATTATTGATTCATCTTAATTCCGTATTTTACGAACCAAACACACAATTAATATTTGATCAAATTTTTTTTTTTTGTATTTTTCGTATTTAATTTTTAAAATAATTTAGACTATTCAAATAACATTATCGGTGTATATAATTGATAACTATCTTCAACCATACATCACTTGGTTGAATATGGAACGTGATATTTTTTGTCCAAAGGGTAGAAGACTAGAAGAACGTGTTTTTATTTTTATTTTTTATTTTTGTAAATAGAAGAATCAAGAACGTGATTAGTAGTGTGGAGTTTTCATTGGACATGTTCTTCGTTTGCTGGATAATCTGCGGACGACTGCAACGACTCCGTGGCTCCGATCCTTGGCTTAGAAAAAAAAAAGGGCCTCCCTCTCTCTCTCTCCTTTTCGTCTCTTCTCTCTCCATTGAACACTCACGTCACCGGCTCGTTCGTACCACAAACCCTAGCTCGCAATCCACAATCTTACTCCTCAATGCAGTCTATGAGCTGCTGTAATGGCGCGTGCTGAAGGTGTTGCCACCACTTATCCATCGTCCTGCGTCCGTCGGAGCAGTTGCTCGTACAGTTGCTCAGCATTTCTGGTTCCTCATTCAATTTTGCGATTCTCTCGGACAAGGAAACTTTCTGGACCTGCAGATTCGAATGTTCTGATCGGACTCCATCTCGTAAAAAGAGGAGACAGATTGCGCAAATGGAGATCAAAGGTTGCTACAACTGGTCGCGTTCTGGAGAATCCGCCTGAAACTCGAGCTACTGTGGAGATACCTCTTACTTGCTATCAGGTGATTGTTATTTTTTTCTTCTTCTTGGCTTCATCGTGCAGTACACACGTAAAATTGAGCTAGGAAGCATTGTGATAATCTTTCTGTTTATCTGTTTGACCCTTGGTTGGCTTGGTTATATGGACTTCTGCACTACTTGATCAGAAAAGTTTTTGATTCTTCGTTCTTTTAACATTATGCTGCGCAATATGTCCATAGAATTCCCATGACACTGTCGCGATCCCTTTACTTGACCGTTTGGTGAATATTTTTGCAAACTTAGTCCGCGACCTTAATAGTATGTCTTAATTTACCAAAGCTTACCGTTATGTGTGGTATCTTATTTTGTTATTTTGATTTGACAAGAAAGCTATGGCAGTGTACTGAACTTTGCATCGGAGATCAACAAAAACATCAAACCAATTTTTACCCATTGTAAATAACCTTTCTTATCAGAATTTCCACCAGCAGAGAACTCAATTGCATGTTGACCCACCCTGGTTTTACCTAGCACCCTCTGACATTAGTGTATTTAACAATGTATACCCAAAATTCGCAGCTTCTTGGTGTTCCTGCTAAAGCAGAGAAAGATGAGATTGTGAAATCAGTTATGCTCTTGAAACGTGCTGAGGTAGAAGATGGCTACACTATGGATGCTGTTAAATCACGAGAGGTACCATCTTTCCAGTGCATTCTTTAGTTGTCTTTGAAATGGCTATATAAATTCCTATTGAAAAAATGCATCAGAAATATATTGTCGTTACAGCTTATGAATTCAAGAATCATCTTTAACTGTGCAGCGAGAATGATCCTTTTGAGATTTTCATATGTTATTTTCTTTGCAGGATCTTCTAATGGACTTGAGGGATAAGCTTTTGTTTGAACCAGAATATGCAGGAAATATTAAGGAAAAGATCCCTCCAAAATTTACACTCAGAATTCCATGGGCATGGTTGCCAGGCGCTCTTTGTCTCCTTCAAGAGGTAATTTTTTGGAGTTTGCTGCTACAAGCAAAGACATCCTTAAATACTGATCATAAAACAAATATTCCCCATTCACTGAACTATATAATATAGGCAGGAGAAGAGAAGCTTGTGATTGATATTGGTCGCGCAGCTCTTCAGCATCCAGAAGCAAAGCCACATGCGCATGACATTCTGCTGTCAATGGCACTAGCTGAGGTGAGACAAGTAGTCATAATGGCAGGAAAAGCTTGCCAGTTTATTATAGCATCTTTGTTATGTCTCTGTCCTTAAAATAGGTGCTTTATTGAAGTGTGCAGCTGCAAAATCAAGCTTTGAGAAGAATAAAGTTTCCCAAGGCTTTGAGGCTCTTGCTCGCGCACAATGTCTTCTGAGGAGTAAAACATCTCTTGGGAACATGGCATTGCTCTCTCAGGTGATTAACCTTTATCCCTCTTCAGAGAGTACTGCAGAGTAACCAATGATGGAGAATTATTTGTTTGTTTATCTGTTTTGATGATTAGGGGCTTAGTCGGGGAAAAGGGTTAGTGGGTTTGTTTGTCTCTTGTTGAGTCTTTCACAGCTCAATATTAAATGAATTTGATGCATTCACTGTCAATATAGAAACAACTTCAATGCATTTTGTTTTCCTTTCATTGCATTTAGTTGCGAGCTGGCTAGAGTAATGCACTCCTCTCGGTTTTCAGATTGAAGAGTCTCTAGAAGAGCTTGCACCTGCCTGTACATTGGAATTGTTGGGTATACCTCATTCACCTGAAAATGCTGAACGGAGGCAAGGAGCTATTGCAGCCCTGCGTGAGCTACTAAGACAAGGCCTTGATGTGGAAAGCTCATGTAGAGTTCAGGACTGGCCTTCTTTCTTGGAGCAAGCACTGATGAGGCTCATGGCTACAGAAATAGTTGATCTTCTTCCATGGGATAGCTTAGCCCAAACCAGAAAGAACAAAAAATCGATTGAATCTCAAAATCAGAGGGTCGTGATTGAGTTCAGTTGTTTCTATGTAGCATTAATAGCTCATATTGCACACGGATTTTCCAGCAAGCAGAAAGAATTGGTAATTGCGGCATTTTCTGCTG
The DNA here is from genome assembly GCA_946814005.1 of Chamaenerion angustifolium. Classification (NCBI taxonomy): domain Eukaryota; kingdom Viridiplantae; phylum Streptophyta; class Magnoliopsida; order Myrtales; family Onagraceae; genus Chamaenerion; species Chamaenerion angustifolium. Next base: position 32,879,114 of record OX328275.1, read on the forward strand.
TGATTGTTTCTACAAATTAAATAAATAAAAGTTCTAGTGTAGTTGCTTTCTTAAACTTCTCAGTTTGCTTTAAGGTTTCCCCACTTACAAAATTACTTCAGTCTTATTATATGCTCTGTTTTTCCATGTTATTGTGTGTTTGAAAATTGAAATATTATTTTCAGCATACTATTAAAACATTCACATAAATTTTACCATGGTGAACGTGCAGATTAACAAAGCAAAAATTGTATGTGAGTGCTTGATAGCATCAGAAGGGAATGATCTCAGATTTGAAGAAGCATTTTGCTTATTCCTTCTTGGACAGGTAGGCTAAATGAAAAACTTCCCCCTCTTGACTGTCTCTCTTTCAGTAATTTAACCATTGTAGAACATAAAAAGGCATGTTAGACTCTAGTTAGGGGGTGTATATTACTCTGTTTACACTCATGTTAGACTGTTTACATAAAAAGGCATGAAATTTACATACGTTTTTTGTTACTGTCTTGGTCTTCAGGTCAATGAGGCAGAAGCATTTGAAAAACTTGAACAACTTGACATGAAATCTAATTCCTCTCGGCCTAAATCAGTCCTTGGAAAAGATGCTACTCGAAAAAATCTTTCCTTGGTAGGATCTGAATTCTATAACGTATTGTCTTTTAGCTATGCACCAGTTCACAAATCAATGTTATTTTATCTCTTAGATGAATTCAAACATCATTAGTGTTTAGCTTAAACAGCACTATTCTATAGTGCTGGAGACAGAAATCTACCTGGATTGGTTCTTTCACATTAGTACTTGTTGTCTGAATCCAATATTATAGAAAATGGCCCTTCATCTCTGTGATTTCGAGATATACTGGTGTAGGAGCACACAACCATTGGCATGTTGATTTTTTATTCTCACGGAAATCCTTTGCTGGATTATTATCTGGCAGTGAGTGTAATCATAAAATTCTGATATTGGTAGAAGGTGGCTCCTATAGAGGTATTTCAGTATCGGATCTGTAGTAGTTTCTTTCAGCTTCACTTTGAATGTATTGGATCAATTTCAGTTGGGTCTACAGGAAGAGTATCCTTTAAATTATGCTTAAATACAAAATTTGTAGTTTCACGGTATCAGACAAATGTAGGTTTTGATGTTTCATTACTACTGTCTTTGTTTTTTCCCGTCTTTTTTCTGCCAGTCGACTATCCTGGGAAGGTATTTGTGATTGATGTATTCAAACTTTATTATCTCACTTCACCTTCTGTTAGTTTTATTTTTTGCCAAAAGCCTCTTTTGTTAGTCGAGTTTACACTATCCATATATTACAAGCTATTCTGTCTCCATGCTTACATTGGTTGTCTCTACAGGAATCATGGCTGAAAGATACAGTCCTTAGTGCATTCCCAGATACCCGGGACTGTTCTCCATCGCTGGTAATTACCGATGATCATGATTCATTTAGTGTTCTTGTCATTAAAATAAATATGAAATCCTTCACTGCAGGTTGCTTTTTTTAATGGTGAAAAGAAAGCTTTTGAGAGTAAGAAAAATAAAGTATCTCCTCAGAAAAGTCTTGCTATGAACCATAGGCCACTGTCTACCGCTCTTCCATCCAATCGTAGAGAGATTGAGGGATCTCTTGGTTCAGCTGTGGAACAGTTGACAATTTTACAGAGCCAAGATACGGGTGTCATGAGCAGTAGTGGAAACAACAATGGTGCACAGTCTGTTCAGATGGAAAGGAAGCTTGTTGCACATAATAGCACAATTTGGGGGTTGCTTACTAAGAAAGATATAGTCGGAAGGATTACTTTTGTTGCTATATTGGGGTGCATCGCATTCACCATCAGCCTTCTGGGTAAGAAATTTGATAGAGGGAAAAGTCAAGCTAGATGGGCATATGGCAGGAATTCTGTTATTTCACATACAGATCGTTTCCCAGATTACAAGGGTGGCCATGCTTCTATCAATGAAATTGGTTTTGAAGGTGTTACAAAGAAACTTTTTGCGACAGTTAGAGAAAAGTTTGGATTGGGTGATGCTGAAAATATGCGAAATCCCTCACTTGCTGCCAGTAGTATATCATCTTCAGTGGTAGTAGGTCAGAAGAAGCACATGCCAATGGTGGAAGCTGAAGCACTTGTGAAGCAGTGGCAGTCATTCAAAGCTGAAGCTCTGGGCCCCAGTCATCAAGTTCACTCCCTCCCCAACATTCTAGATGAATCGATGCTCGACCAGGTAATAAAAAATGTCTCTTTGGGGTCGTCATGTTTATATTATTGGCTTTGAAAGATTTCCATGCAAAAATTGCACATACATCGAGTCTTAGGTTTGTATTTCCTCAACCAAAATTAGTTTATAAGTTTCGAGTTCCCTTGGAGGTGGACCATTTATTTACATTTCTAATGTTCCCATCGTGTGTGGTTTGTGTTTGTACCAGTGGCATGCCTTGGCTGATGCAGCAAAGGCAAGATCATGTCATTGGCGGTTCGTTTTGCTGCAACTGTCTATCCTTAGAGCGGAGATTTTATCAGACGTGTCGGGCTCTGAGATGGCAGAAGTTGAGGCTCATTTAGAGGAAGCTGCAGAGCTTGTTGATGAATCTCTATCCAAGAACCCTAATTACTACAGGTAGGTTATATGTTACTGTCGATGAAGTAATTTTCTTTAGATTTACGCATTTGTTAATTGGTTTTCAGCTCCTACAAAATTCACTATGTCCTGAAGAGGCAGGAAGACGGATCTTGGAAGTTCTGTAAAGGCGATATTCAACCCCCATTATGATATTGGTTTGCTAACTCAGGTCCAACATTGGTGTTGACTTCCATCTACATCTCTTTGTTCTTTTAATCCTTTTCTTTTACTTTCCTTGGTTAGTTGATGGAACTGCATTTGCCATTCATTAATTTAAATGCCGCAGATGCTCCTCCTCTTATCTGTATAGCAATTGTTGGTTCTTGATTGTTGCCTCGCTGAGTCTCGTTTAGAACTTAGAAGAGAGGGTTTTCTAGTTTGTCTTGAGTGCTGTAGTTATTGCTAATGCGTTTATCCGATGATAAAATATTCTCATGACTTGTTACCTCAGATGGATTACATTTGCTAAGTTGGAATGATTGCGTTTTGGCATCTCCTTCTGTTGAGTTTCCCTTTGTCGTGACTATAGTAGTGTTTACAACTTTAAAAAATGCTGCACGATGTACCATTAAGTAAGTTGTCAAGTAATTCCTATCATTACCGACTTACCATCTCCGGTATATGGAACCTGAATCTTGCAATATTCATAATACGTAACTTGACATTCTTAAAAATTTCAGCACAAACATGCAAATCGTCAACTGTATGTAGTTTCAAGGTTTACACAACCAATTTTCATTGGGTGTGGCCTAAACAATCTAGATTTGGATCTGTGGCCATTCATCATTGGGTCTGAAGGGATTGGCGGTTCCATCTTTCTATATAATTTTTTTGGGGGCCATCTTTCAATTAGGTGTCTCGAACCCTAGCTGATTGGTTGTTGGAGTGAAGGATGAAATTGGCTTGAAAGATTATTTCGGGGCTGAAACAAAATATAATTAGAACTTGAGGGTACGAAATGGTGTGATTTGGGAAAGGAAAATCCCACTGCCGTTCTTACGCAGTGCTGTCAGAAATCGATCCCTTGAGAAAGAGTTTTGATTCTCCTCCCTTTTCCTCTCTTCTGCTTCCGATTCGCTTCTTCTTAGAAAGAGAGATTGTAGGAGGAAGCAATGGCTCGCAAAGCCGCGGCGAAGTGGATCGGCTTCATTGTTTCTGAGAAACCGTCCTCTCTTTCTGGTTTAGCTTCCCAGATACGAAAGTACGGGTCTGCGCCGCAGCCTGCGGTGTTCGTTGATAAGAACACGCGGGTGATCTGCCAGGGGATCACCGGCAAGAACGGTACCTTCCACACCGAGCAGGCCATCGAGTATGGCACCAAAATGGTTCTCTCTCTCTCATATTATATACATTTCAAATGTATCTTGAAGTTTGATGTATCGAGACGCAATTAGGAGTTGATGTTTGACTTTTCCGCTTTATTTTAGTTATAGAATGCGATAATTCCAGATCAGTGAACTAGTGTTCTTGTCTTCAGCTGGTTGCAATGTCAGCGTAAAAAGGAGAAGCTACTCTTAGGCTTGGCTTCATTTTATTCCGTTTGAAGTTCATGATACTTGTCAAACACAATGAACAAACAAAGGGCAATCTCTTATACTGCTTGAGTCCATACTAAAACCAATTGGTAATAGGAGTAGCTAGACAAGTTGTATATATGGTGCCTAATTTGTTATTTACCACCGATGTTGGACTATACTCATGGCGCACTTCAACATGCATTTCGATGCTTTGTAGTGTCATTTCCAGTAGCTTACTATTAGGTGATGATCTAGATGGTTGTGGATTTTTTTTTCAGGCGTCATCTAGTAGCCTGGGCTGCAATTTCTAGCTTTTTGTGAAGCAATTTGCTTCCTGTTACTGCATCGTGTTAAGTAAATTTTAATTATGACCCGGTTAACAAACCTTTTGGTAAACAATGCACTTAACCTGAACTTATTTTCTCTGCTTGATACATGTAACTGTGAAAGTAAAAGATCTGTTGAAAATCCTCGTTTTAATAAGACAGAAAGAATCTCTTCAGACGTTTCATTCTGAGATCAGTAGCATTTCCATATTCCCTTTAAGATATTGGAGAGTTGAAATTACTTGTCTGCTTTTTCTTTTGATTCTCTCTGCTTCGCTGAGGATCAGAGCTGTATACATTTTCTATTTATTGAATACATTAACTAATTTTCAGATATTGATGGAAAATTTCAATTAGCTGTTAGTTATTTCACTTTGGATCTTAAGCTACCATCGTTTTGGCTATCTAGCTATCTTCTAATTCCTTATGTCACTATGTTGTGGAGTAGGTGGGTGGTGTAACACCTAAGAAGGGTGGAACTGAGCACTTAGGTCTTCCCGTTTTTAATAGTGTTGCTGAGGCAAAGGCTGAAACTAAGGCCAATGCTTCAGTAATTTATGTCCCCCCACCATTTGCTGCTGCTGCCATTATGGAGGCCGTTGAAGCTGAACTGGATCTTGTTGTGTGTATAACAGAAGGAATTCCCCAGCATGACATGGTAATCTCCATTTACTTTTCATGTTGCTGCTTTCAAGAATTAATATGAAGTTAGCCCTAAGATTCTCTTGAAAATGTTATTCTTTATGTTATTGTTATATTTTATGTGAGTAAGCTTGCTCAGCTAGGATAGATTCACTGTAAAGAATAGATTCTGTAAACTGCTAGTCTTTAACAGTCATTCTGCTATTTTCCAACATTTACTGTTTTGGCTAAGATGGCATCGTAATATGCCTTACTCAGCTGTTCTGTTGTGCTTGAAATTTCTGTGTTTCATGATATCCATATGCTTTAGTTCACAAAGCGGCATCTGCACCAGCAAGTACTTCTAAACCTTTTAGTGTCTGATTGCAATAAGTGTGGAACATTTTAAATATTTATCTAGATTCAAGACAGTTTAGACTTGCTCTCTGTGTTATATTCTATGTATTTGGTGTACACATGGATTAACTTGAGTCTATATGCTTACAATTCTAGGTGCGAGTCAAAGCTGCATTGAACAGGCAATCCAAAACTCGACTGATTGGCCCAAATTGCCCTGGGATAATCAAACCCGGGGAATGTAAAATTGGCATCATGCCAGGGTACATTCATAAGCCAGGGCGTGTAGGAATTGTTTCTCGATCTGGCACCTTGACTTATGAGGCGGTTAGTAACTCATTGGAAGTGAAATATGTAGTTTTGTAAATAAAGTTTGATGAGTGATCCTTGTTTTAAAATTAAGAAAGCAAATTATGTTTTTGTCTTTCTTAAACCTGGCATACTAAGTATACTATTTAGCATTGAAGAGTTATTTTTTAAATAAGCATCAAACCCTCATTGTTGTATCTAAAGGGACAAATTGTTGGTGGGTGTTATGAATCATCTCAAGTCTGTGAAATTCTGTTTCCCTTACTGTAAAGTGGGATACATCAAGAATAGCTTTATACATGATTGCTATGTAAATTAAAGGCATGTGTAGCATATTGTTTATACTCTCGTTTCTATATTCATATATTTGTAGGTTTTCCAAACAACTGCAGTCGGTCTTGGGCAATCCACTTGTGTGGGTATAGGTGGGGATCCCTTTAATGGTACAAACTTTGTTGATTGCCTAGAGAAGTTCCTCTTTGATCCCCAAACGGAAGGTACGTTTTTCTGCATGTTCATTATGCTGTTATCTCTGGCGGTTGTTCTTCTGTGTGGTACATGGGTCTGCATCTAGTTTTATACCAACTGCCGTCTATGCTGCATAGATGTTTTCTGATATCTGATTTGTTATTTTACTGTTGCTTGGATCCTACACTTAAGATGCAACACTGATAAATAATATTGGTACTTCAGGGATAGTTTTAATTGGTGAGATTGGAGGAACTGCTGAAGAAGATGCTGCAGCACTAATTAAGGTATGATTTTAATTTACTTTTCCTGTTTTTCCATAATATTTACTCGTTTTGTAGATATTTTATAAACTATAATTCGATGATACATTCGTTAGTACTTAGAAAGCAGCTTGCTATGCTATTCCATTCCTCTGTAACGAAGCAATTGAAGAGATACTGCATTAATGCTGTGTTTATTGTAATCGTGTCAATGCTTGAAAGATTAGTGTTGCTGAAAAACTAGTTTGCTCAATATCGTAGTGGGATTTGTTGTGACACTAACCTGGGGTTGGTAACAAATCAAACAGGAAAGCAAGACGGAGAAGCCTGTAGTTGCATTTATTGCTGGACTCACTGCTCCACCTGGGAGGCGTATGGGCCATGCAGGAGGTACATCTGCAATAATGACTTGAGTAGTTCATTTGGCTTGTTAACTATGATCGACTGCTTTTTAACATAAGTAGAAATAGTTAACAGCCGAGGAAACAGTAATCCAAAATGTCAGGATTGAGTAGTATCATTGGTTTTAAATGAATATCCACGTGCACTTTTTTATGATGATGCTGGGTTCTATAACTTGTTGCTTAGTTGATTGCTTCTTAATTAACCTTGACCTGCAGCTATTGTCTCGGGAGGTAAAGGCACAGCTCAAGGCAAAATTGAGACACTGAGAGAGGCTGGAGTCACAGTGGTTGAGTCTCCTGCTAAAATCGGTGCTGCCATGCTCGAGGTTTTCAAGCAGAGAGGCCTTGTTGATTAAGTTAAAGGAAACAGAAGAATACTCAGAGGCACCTTTCGTTGTTTTTCTCCATTTTGTTCCTCAGGCGTAAGATTATTTTTTTGGAAGGGGGGAATCAAATCCTCCATCTCTATGTCATTGCAATTGCTGTTAGAGTTTGTGATGTTTTCTGCTCTCTCGTATATGATAAGCTGCACGAAGTGTAGAATCAGCTCCATGCATGTCTCGAGGATGATGCTTAAGTGGTTGATTTTGACAGTGCAGATGTTTTCCTGGCATAGAATTGTATCCTTTATATCAAGGAAGGCAGGAGTTATATTTCGTAAATCGATTCGCCTGTCATCGATTACAAATATTGGCGAGACGCATGGAAACGACTATAACGCTGCTAAGTCAGGGATTCCATATTAGACCTTGCTCAAACATTGTAGTTTTTCTAACAAAAAAAAAGTGTTAAAAGGGATTAAATGCTAAGTTAAAAAAATAAAAATGTAGTTTTTTTTTTTAAATGTAATTAACTGTACTATTATAGTAATATATTTTTTAAAATGTATTTATGACGAATTAACGAGTCACACGTGGGATTCCCTTTCTATTCCGCACTGAGTTCAGTTCTTTAATTTTAAGTTGTCCTTACCAAGTATATTATAATAATATAGTATATTACTCACAAGACAGCGGGGATAGCTCAGTTGGGAGAGCGTCAGACTGAAGATCTGAAGGTCGCGTGTTCGATCCACGCTCACCGCATTTTTTCCATTCTTGCAATATTCTCTATTAAAGATAATCAGACTGAAGATATTCTCTAATTTTTGATTGAAACTTTGGAGGATCTTGGAGGAAATACACTTCTTAACTTGTATAAGCTTCAGTTGACCCAAAAAAAAAAATCTTGTATAAGCTTCATCAGGTACTATTAAAAAGAAGATTAATTACCATTAAAAATAATATTTTTAAATATACACGATTAAATAAAACAAATTTAAATTAAAAATAACATCTACCAAGTTGGTACTTGGTAGTACCAACTGAACCGCATTGTTGTAAGTATAATCTAATCTTACTATCCGTGGACCGTGGAAGAGTTCACTGGATTCAGTAGTCCCATTGAATTCTAATGGGCCTTAATCCTTTATGGTTGATTAAGGAACATCCGGAAAGCGGAAAAAATACCAGTGGATAAACGAAAGAAACTAATTAAACCTTCTTGTAGAGCGAGCTTCCATGGCGGAGCTTCTCTTTCCACTGAACTAAGTGACAGATTCACAAATATAAGGAGATGAGGGTAAGTTGCTCTTCCATTGACGCTTTTTCCCTCGCTGCTGCATTCTCTCCATTTGTTCACAACTCTATCCGGACGAGAAGCATCAGTTCTCGTTGCAATAACCGCAATCAAGCTGTATTATTCCATCGGAGACGACTGCAATTTGGGGTCTGGAAGTCTTCTCCTGTGAGTAACTACACTGTAGTAGCTCTCGCTTCCCAAAGTGGTGATCAGCAGAAGAGGTCGAGACGGGGGCGTGAGCGTGCCGCCATTTTATCGGAATCTAATGGGTCATTCAATGCGTCTAAGGCAGAATTTGTCGTGGTAAATTTCTATCAGTTCGTCTTCTTTAAAGACCCCGAGTCGGAGATCAACAAGCACCTTGAGTTTTTGGAGGTAAATCGAATGAACTAACTTTCATTTTCTTCCTCAAGGGAAAAAGATTTCTTCACTGATAAGTTTCAGTTCCTGAAGTTGGGATTGTTTTTACCATAGCAAATCTCGTGTTATTATCTTGTGCAAGCAATTTGATTGGATGTCTGTTATCTGTTTTTACTTCGATTTATGCTCATTTAGGATCTTGATATACGCGGCCGCATATATATCAGTGAGCAAGGAATCAATGCTCAGGTACTGTTGCTGCTTTATTGGTCCGGTGATTGCTTTAACAAGATTGAACACTGCTTATGGCATGATAGAAAGGCATGAATTGCCATCCTTTATATCAGCACGCAAGGGAATTCACAAGATTGCGGTGTTATTCTAGTTTAAGCTTTCATGAATTCTAGTTAACGACTGTTATCATATTCTTGGCCACCACTGTGCAGTACAGTGGTCCATCAAAGGACGCTCTTTCATACGTTGAATGGTTAAAGGAAGATGAAAGATATTCCGATATTCTAGTCCAGGTTTCTCCTGCTTTATATGGGCATGCATTTCCAAAGTTGAAGGTGCAGTTCAAGCCCTTGGTACAGGTAGCTGTTTTTTAGTTCATGTTGTGCCTCGTCCTTCAAGCCAATCTTTTGGTGGTTCATTTTTTTTAATTGTATTTTCTGCAGTTGGAAGGAGGTATCTCTAATCTGCCACTACTTGATCCTTCCATGAGGGCAACGCCTTTGGCACCATCTGAATGGAAGAAAAAGCTTGAGTCTATTAATACTAGTTGCAAGACGTCAACTGGAAGTCCTAATCCAGATCGAATTCTACTAGATGTTAGAAACGGTGCAGTAATCCCTAATAAGACTTTATACTTCCAATTCATCTTCATAAACATTTTTCGTCTAGGTCCATGTTTATAGTTACCCAACAATTAGTTGAAATCCTATTTTTGTAAGGTACAAGTACAACTGACAAGATTAATGAACTGTAGAGACGAAGAGAAAGAGCATATTTTCAGCAGAAGACATGTTTAAGCCATGCCTTTGGTCAATTTATGATTTGATTCTGAACAACCCAGAAGTTACTACAGCCATAATTCTCGTACAATGACCTGAAAGTGTGTATTTTTCTATTTGTATAATAAGTAACGGTTTTTCATGTTTTATGCAAGCAGGCTATGAATGGGATATTGGTCATTTTCGTGAAGCCAAACGCCCAGAAGTGGACTGCTTTAGAAGTACATCTTTTGGTTTATCTGAGTCAGAGGAGGTAAGGCGTCCAGCCTAAATTATCTCCTTACAGTGCTGAAATCTTGATACACTCTAAGCTTACAAAATCTCTAGTTTGTAACTTTGCCAAGGAGTGTTTCCACTTGCCACTTTGGATAACTTTGAAGTGTGATCATTTGAATTTGTCCATGATGACCAAAAGTGCTTTTTCCATACATGGTTGTTTGACTCAGGTTGTTGATTCAGACCCCTTGGCTGATGTTGATAAAGAGAAAACAGAAATTCTGATGTACTGTACAGGCGGAATCCGTTGTGATGTGTACTCTACAATTTTAAGGTAGCCCTCATTTGTTTATTTCTAGCATATTATTGCAGAAGCAAGAATCTAATAATGTATGAATATATACCACACAATCACCATTCTAATATATGGAAGTTGATAGCGCAGAAACAAGGGCTTCAAGAATCTGTACACATTGGAGGGAGGTGTTTCTAATTACCTCGAAAATGAAGGCACTATAGATTGGGTTGGAAATCTGTTTGTCTTTGACTCCCGTCTTTCTCTCCCACCTTCAGCCTACAACCCTGAAGCAGCCACAGCCAAAGCATTTGCCCTACAGCAAGCCCTGGAGAAGGACAAGTTCGCAAAGTGTTACGTATGTGGTTCGTTGGTCCATGAATTAAGGCACCGCAATTGTGCAAATATTGATTGCAATCTTCTCTTCTTGTAAGTGTATATCTTGTGCAAAATCTTGATGGGTTCTAATTTACCTTTTCTTATTCTTGTTTTGTGTTGAAAGAAGCTGGAGTGTTGAGGTTAGTGTTCTGTGTCTGGTTTGCAGATGTTGTTCGGGTTGTATGGACAGTTTAAGAGGATGTTGCTGCTCGAGTTGCACAACTGCTCCCCGATTAAGACCTGTCTTACATGGCCACCAGAGATACCAAAAATGGCATGTCTATAGAGACATGGACGGGCAGACGAATTGACAGTCCGGACATTTGATTGGGTTATGCTGATCCAGCAAGGCTATCGCAGAGTGTCTAGTCCCTCACCCGCCTTTGAAAAAGAACATTTTTAAGGCAACAAGGAACTTCATCGCTGTTTATATATCTCCCCAGAAACTTGCAGGCACAGAGTGAGGTAACAACAAGTGAGGAGACAGTAGCTAAATTAGTTTTATTTTTCAAGTTTAATTACAAGAGACTTCAAGCTAAAAAGTATAAACCATTATAAATCAACTACCCAGAATTCAACTGTGTTTTACTCAGATAAGATTATGCTACGAATTGTCATTTCAACCTTTACAGGGCCGATCGATAATGCAGGTCTCCCATGAGTCAGATGTGTTACAAAATTACCATTCTTATCAGGACTCCAGACTCCTTGAGTGGTGCGGCTTGTGCGGCCTCGAAAAGGAATCTCTGCACCAAAACAGAATTGTTTTACTAATTACATTTGTGATCAAATTCATGTTCTACTTCCCGACGAATGATACGTACTTGCAGTCCTTGGGAGCATGCCACGCAGGCGCCCCATCACCTCCCGCCATGAATTTTCTCCAATCATCAAGCAGGACGGCAAGATCGCTAATCTTATTGTCTAGACCGACGCAGCAATTCGCATGCATCGTGCACACCTTGTTGAAATCTCTAGCCACCTCACAGAAGCCGCCGAAGAAGGCTGTGTCCAGAAACCTTAAACTTAGTCCGATCCCGGAGAGGAACGGGTGGGACTTTATCATGTTGAGCACGTCTTGATCGTGTTTTCCTGGGTACTGTATCCTTGATTCGTACCAGAACTGATAGAATTGTATGGTGCGATGGTTGGATTTAACGTAGGCGAAGCCGCCGTTGGGCGCGTTGTTAGTGTCAGAGGAGTCGCCCGAGAAGTGGTCGCATGCGATTTGGAAATCCGCATCCGAGAAGAATCTCGGAAACGGGTTTCGAAACCACATTATATCGGTGTCCTGTTGATACGAAGAAACAAGTTTAGAGTATCATAAAATCCGACAATTTCTGACACGATAATAAAGATTGGATCAACGGTATGTCGTGTCAAAATATTCTCGAGTCAATTTTTAAGATTAAAACATGATTTGCGGGTTCACGGGTCAACCTGTGGACCCGTATCATTTTAATTTGTACAATATAAAATTTAGAGTCAAGTCACATGACCCGTCAACCCATATGATTTACGTGACTCATGCAATCCAAATGATTTGCACAATCTAGGAGTGATAAAAAAAGACTGGTTGGATCGAATTCTCAACAAGACCGGTCCGAGATTGGTCCGACTAGGATCGAGACCAATTAGGACTGAGACCGAATGTTTTTTTTTTTCAAGGTTGGGATCGGTCTCGTTTTTTCCCCCAAAAGCCCGACTAGGACCGACCTGACCTTGAAGAAAATCGTAGAAATTCATGGTGTAACCCTTAAAACATTAGTAATTTTGGTCAATCCAAGTGATTTTTGGTTTTTATCAAAAACTTTGGTCCAAGATCGAGACCGGTCTGAGTTAAACAAGACCGACTCAGACATTTATTTTTGGCCAAAATTGATCTCGCCCTCGATCCTGCCTCTAAGACCGGTCTGGCCCGCCCATGATCAATCCTAACGCAATATGTGCGACTACTGAACTTTTATATAATTTATTATAATATATATTTAGTTATACGAATATACGGTCAATAGGTACGACCCAAACCTAATCCTATTTTTCATAGGGGTTGAGCGGAACGTGTCAAAATGACATGGGTCCAAAACTTTTGACCCAAACACGACCATGATGGGATCAATCACGGTTCATCCATAAATCTTATCAAAATTGACATATTCTATATATGACTGATTTCTGTCCATACCGTGAATATGAAGTCGTATCCTTTTAGAAGCACCTGCCTGAGAAACTCTATCCTGCGCCACATCATTCGTAGGTATTCTGAGGACATGAAGTCTGCCTCCGCTGAGAAGTCGATTCCGTGTGTGGTGAGGTCAAAGCAATGTGGATGCACCCGAAGGCACTGACTGTACGCCTTATCATCCAGCGATACCACAACAAGATGGTTCAGCAGACCTCTCGTGTTGTTTCCGATTCGGAAGCTTTCCAGAAATAGGTCCAAAATGGAACCACGATCGGACCAGGCGGCGTTTAAGGTGGTCAGAACAACCGTCTTCTTGTCCTCCATCACGGCCTTCCTTAAGACATGGTCCAGGGCAACGTTCCTTATCTGAACAACAGGAAACGTCAGAACTACACAAATAAGAAGGGTGGCGCTTAGAAGAAAAACAAATGTTTTATTATTATTATTATTGGAATATAAATCCATACACTATTAGTTAACACCGATTGGAAAGAATAAATAATTATAGAGTAAAATATCACATTACCCTTAAAGTTTAGGCCGACTTTGAAATTTTCGTTTAAAGTCCTCCTAATGTTTGAAAATGATGAAAAATCTCTCATTATCAAATTATCTTTCATGAATGATTTTTCATCATTTCTAAATATTAGGAGAACTTTAAACATGAGAAATTTTAAAATTGACGTAAACTTTAGGGGGCAATGTCGTATGTAACTCTAATATACTGAATCATTTCATATAAATATATATATATATGGAATGAAAATCAAATAAATAGGAAATACTATATTTTTTGGGCCAAGAATAGGAAATACCAACCATAACATAGAGTAATTAAGGGGAAAAAAATATAATCAGATATTGATTCATTGGACACGGTTTTCATGAAAATATTGGAGGGGATATATTATTATTGATAAAACACCCAAAAAACTTCTTCATTTTGATTAAAATCAGGAATTGAAATTTGAAAGCTTGTGATTGTATAAAATAATGGTATAAAAATAGTGTACCGGAGCTGCTTCGTTGATGCTGATTCCTGAGAAAAAGTTGAGAGGTCCGGTTTCGACTGATCTGTAAAGAAGAAAGCACCCGAAGAAGACAAGTCCGGTGATGATCCCACCTGTTCCTATATTTTTCATGGTCACAGAATCCCCACCATTAATGCTGATGCTTCCACCTGATAAAGGAGAAGCCGTTTCTGAATTAGGATGACTCGTCTTCTTCGTGAATGAGCTGGCGGAGATCGACATTTTCTCAACTACCTACGTAGGGTTTTGGAGGGAGGAACAAATGAATGACGTCACACAGCTGTAAATATTTATATATATGTTGTTTTGATGAGATCAGTTTGTTTTTTTAGGGTTTCAGAGAAGAAAAACCAGAGACAGAGGAGGAGACAAACAGACAGGCAAGGTTTGGAAGAAGATACGAAGAAGAAGAAGAAGAAGAAGAAGAAGAAGAGATACAATACAACAACATCGGAATAGTTATAAGGCGTGTGCACTGTTACGATCACTACTACAATAGGGGCGTTTCTGATGGGGCATATGTAACTGAACTGGGTGCATGCACCCTACCTCACATATAAAACATTCAAGTTAATTTAGTCTCTTGGCCAATGAAGAAAAAAGAAGTTAATATAGGCGAATATATAGAATATGACTACAAAATTTCGTTTTTATTTTTTGTTAAAATTAAACATTTTCTAGTATTTTTTTAAAATAAGAGTAGAGTTGAGTTTCGGCTAATAATCAAATTGATAAATATATTTGGTGACTTTATAAATTGCTATGTGAAGTTTATGTTATCAAAGTGTTATATGTACTTTTGAAGTTAGGACAAAATGTTGCATTCATCTATTTTTCCTTTAAATTGAACTAAAACTAACGTGAAAGTTGATCCATACTGTAAAAAATTATAAAACAAAATATGGAACAAATCTATGTTAAAAGATTGAAAAAATTATAAGAAAAATATGACTTTTTATTATAATACTTTTACAAAAATATGGAATAAAAAAAAATATTTCATAATTTTAATAAAAACGGACTCCTGCATAGTGCATACTCCTGGTGCATGTTACTAAGCTAAGCGCGTGTAAATCAATAGAAATTGACTTCCTAAGTTGAGCGCGTGTAATCTGTAGGTAGTCGCGGCTCTGTTTTCTGTAACTGCACAATTAATGATCGATTACGTATAATCATGCAATATTGGGATAAACACGGGCCAACATATGGCATTAATTAATAAGCATTACACTAAATACTTATTGCTTATATAAATTAATTTTTTGCTTAATAAGAGGAAACAAGGGAAATCATGACAGCATATGTTATATTCAATCACAAAAAACAAAAATTATTGTAGTTTTTTATTTTTTATATTAAGGGTGATTTTTTAGTATTTTATAAATTTAAGAATTTTGGTATTCTATTACAAAACTGGTTTCAAATTTTTGTACATAAATTCTACCTTATTGGTAGTGGAATCAGAAGAATATACTTAAAACTTATTAGTATAAGTTAAATTCTGAGTATCTTAGTGTAAGATTTTTTCCTTTATAATAATAAAAATCGAAATATAGAATATAATGGTAATAATTTACAAAAAGTTAAATAAATAATAAGATAGTATTTATAATATATTTATATTTACTTATTTTGAAACATATCTGATTTAGATTCTAATTTGCGTACCTTATTATAGGAATGGTAATCCATTTTATTTGTTTCTTTATATATTTTTATTTTGAAACATAACTTAATACCAAACATTCTATCCAAATCTTAGATTTTTTATCCAAATAAGTAATTTTTTTTTACCCCTTATTATTTACAATAACAACCAGTATAACTTATGTTCGAATTGCTTATTTGTAAATTATCTAAAAGAGCTCATACAATTTTATATTTTTGAAGTAATTAATATTTTTTGTATGTATTTACATCTCATTACGACGATCTATTTTAATCCATGGATTAATATAATGGGTGAAAGTTGAGATACTTAAACTTTCACATTTTAATTAACAAATTGATACTTAATATATTTTTATTTTTGAATACATAAACATTATTTATTGTTACATTATCTTTGAGATATTTTGTATTAAAACTTCTAATTTTGTTTATAGTTGTAATCCAATAACTATTATTTTATTACATATTTTACTCTTAATAACAAAAATTACTTACCATATTGAAATATAATTCATGGCAAAAAACAAAAGAGACTAAGATATCATAAATAAAAATCTTAAAATACTGTAACAACAACTAAATGTTACATAGCTAAACGTAAGGATTGAAAAAAAAAATGAGACACCAATTTATCAAAATATATCAACTTAGCTACCTAAAAAAAATTATCCCCATTTTTACAAAATTAATTAATTTCATCTTCATTCCCACTCCCACCAATTTGTAACTAATTAATTAATTAGTTACAACTTGCTAATGTTTTTCTTATTATTGCAAAATAAATAGTTGACTTTTAAATTCATATGCAACGTCGTCTCTTTTCCTAATCATCTAAACACGTTGATTTCTTTGACTGCTTCAGATTACCAGAAAAATCTGTAGGAATTCTTACTACCCAACCATATTCCACAATTGGCCAAAAAAAAACATATTCCACAGAAACATGACAAACTTATAAACACTTATTATATATATTTGAGTGTATCAATCAAGAATCAACAAATAACAAAAAAGAAACGTTTAAATTTAACGAATATAAACCATTACACGACCATTAAAATTTTTGGATCTTCACCTTACTATCCTTTTGGAGTTTGAGTTAATTATTAGCATAGAAAAGGAAAAAGTTTAACCAAAGGAAAGTTTCATAAAATGTAAATAATGTGTGTTTGTTGGTTTTAGAACCAAAAATGCAGCTTTGATGGAAGAGGTATGCTGCAGAATTTTGCCGAAGCAAGAAAACTGAATTGTATTACTACAGAAAACATACATTACAATATATAGTCTAATGAGTAACAACCCACTAAACCCCATTAACATAATGGTTCTTGAATTGGACCATGATAGCAATTTGCATAACAAAAAAAAACAGCATTTTAGTGCTCGTACATTACGTGGAAGAGAACTTGAGTGCAAACACTTATTCAACAGTTTTCTTCTCAATATTCTTCTGACCCTCCTCCATACACGTCACCTGTAACACACCCATTCGCGGAAGAGTCACCGGATTCCGGATCAGTGCTACTAGGATTGGTGCAGTTGGCTGGATCAGCACCGGCTCCACCCAGTATATTCTGAACAGCAATTTGGCCCACTTCTTGGGCTGCGCCACCTATGAAGTTCTGAACCATAGTATCCATGATCGTCTGTTGCTGCTGCTGCGGCTGTGGCTGCAGGTAAGGTCTGGGCTGTTGTTGCTGTCCATAAACGGGTGATATCAGAGGTGGCGGTTGCTGGAGGTAAACAGGCGCCACTGCAGGCTGCATGTATGGCTGAGGTGTCACATTCTGGTAGTTGTTGGTTTTGTAGTTCATATTCACTGCTGCAGGGGCGGAGTTATGGTGCTGCAGCTGTTGTTGAGCCGGCGAGTATGACCCTGGATAAGAAACTTGGTGCTGTAGGTGCACCTGTTGTTGCGGCTGCAGACGCTGTGGCGGTGGCGGTGGAGAATGTAGAGATGATTGTCCGGTGGCACCTGCGTTTCTATTTCTCAGAAACAGTGGACAATCTGAATAAAAGTCTCAACATTTTGTATAATGGTTTAGCCGAGATACCTGCAGGCGCAGTTGCACAATCCATGTGAGCATCGAACTCGCAAGAAGCGCAACGGTAGAGCCAGTGGTTAGATCCCGCGTTCCGGCATATATCACACGAGAACCTCCTTGTAGGGTACGGAGGGAAGAACTCGAGGTTGAGATGGTGGTGGTGCAGGCGGTGGGCCACCGTCAGAGGCTTGGCGGCGCACGTTGTATGCATATCAAAGTCGCACTCGCTGCAGTGATAGCAGAAGGCAGCGCCGCTTTTGCCACAAGCGTCGCAGTTGAAGGAGCTGCCACCGTATGCGGGGGACTGTAGGAGGGCGAGGTGGTGCTTGGGGTGGCTCGGGTGGGTGATGTAGGAAGGCAGCTGGGCGCAGGACGCGTGAAGAGTGAAGCTGTAGTTGCAGGTTTTGCATGCGTACATGTACCCATGGGGAGGGAGAGCGCACCCAGCGCATACGGGTTGTGGCAGGAGAGGGTTGTGAGGATGGCCGCCGCCGTGGTGGTTGGCGAGGTCAAGAGTGTGGGGGTGGCTGAAGTGGCGGATGGAAGGCTCATGGCTCAGCTGCCCCATAACTGTTTCTCTCTCTAGGAAAGGAATGGAAGATGAATGATTGAATGTATCTGGCCGTGAGAGGTTGAAGAAGAAAGAGATCATGCATTGTAGTCGTTGACTTCACCATGCGTAGATATAGTCAATGATCTACGCGTCTCCCTGATTTTATTTGACGTAATTTATGGTTTAATAAAAAAGATCTACCGTAACTTTGTTCGAGTTGCCTTAATTTTAAAAATTCAAAATGAAATAGCTCAACTTGAACGAATGTACAAATAGCTAAATCCGTTCAATTTACCATCAACTATTAACAGAATTTCGTCGGAAATTCGACAGAAATTGGACGGAGGTAAGTATTTGCATCTTCGTCCAAGTTAAGGTATCTCATTTTGAATTTTTAAAGTTCGGGTAACTCGATGCAAAACGTCTAAAGTTTAAGAGCTTTTTGTCATTTAACCATTTATTTTAACATATATGTGTGAAGTATGTATATCTATATATTACAAATCCAGCATTTCTATCGGCTATTACAGATAAGATTTACAAATAAAAATAAAGTCAAATACAACAAAGTCAACTAAATGGTGTAGATAAACGTGTCATACACGACTAGAGATACCTAGCTAAGTCCTAATTTATTTATGAATGGCCCAATTTTGAGAGACCAATATATGGCAGTGTAATACTCATAAGCATACTAGCTACTAAATTATAGCAATGCACCATTATCGACTGAACCCAAGCCCGAACCCGAACCAGACCACACGATTCAATCTCAATAGATCATTTGAATGGTGGGCTCGAACCGTTCCACCAGTTAAAACATAGTTGTAATATCCGATATTCGGGTTTTGTTATCACGTTGTGTCTGGTCATGATCGAAGCAATAAGTGCGTAAAGCTGAGTTTAGACGCCCCTGAAACTGATCTGAGGCTAGCCACGGCCGAGGAGTGGTCAAAACTTCCGATAGTCGAGTTCATTGTCTGGACTCGAGAGACTGGACCCCCAAAAATTTGACATAACTACAAGAAAAATAATTGAATCAATTAATAATCAAGAGATATTTCAAAGGGTATATAGTATATATACACGTACAGATAGGGACGAAGCCAGAAAAATTATTGAGTGGAGGCAAATGTTAGAGTAATGACAAATAGTTGAATTAAAACAAATTCAGTGGTGGCAAATATATGATTTAAAGAGACTAAATTAAAAATTATTGCATTTTTAGGGTTAAATTTACACATAATTAAAAGTTGAGGGGGGCAATTGCCCCACTAGGTCTAATGTAGCTTCGTCCCCTGCATATAGATAGATTACTGTTTTGAAATTTATTAAATTTTATTATCCCGTCCGAGTCAATCAATTGGTAGTTGTATATATGGTGTCTATTTTTGTGTATACTAACCGGTGTGATATTTTTTAGTCAGAGTTAGAGTTATGTATACCAACCCGTGTGGTATTTTTTAGTCACATGACTTCAACAAAATTTTAATTGCAAATAATTAATAAATATTTGGCATTCATATCATCATCACCTGTTCTTTTAACAGTGCATTTTCGATCTGCAACTTTTGTTCTTCATAGTTGGGTTCTATGAGAAAGGGTTGGATGCCATAAGATGGACAAACAGGTTCTTCAGTATGCATCCTTTATGTTGGATTTAGGTTAATGGGTCGCCCCTAAGTGGGAGCCCATTCAGGTAAGTCCGGTATGTGATACTGACCCTAAACTCTATCCCTCTATATATCTATATATATATGGGGTGCTCTCCTTAGAATTAAGAGATAACAGAACTTGATAGCCACCCACAGTTTAGACAGAGGTCAGTAGCTGTGGAAACCTAGGTCACTGCCCGTTAACCCGTGGCGTGTCATCCCGTCCGGCAGACCGTGATCCCAACCTCAGGCAGATCCGCTTCCGCTTAGGCAATCAATTCAGAGGTAACTTAATTATGTGTGATTATGTTTTACCATATAGATTGCATGTATATTACATAATCCAACACTTTAGAATTGCATTCTCCGCTCGAAACTTATCATTTTATACTTTCAGAGTGCGATTATTGAATCTTTCACTTTTAACCTACAATATGATCATGAGACAAATACAATGATATATGAATATAATGCATAAATTAATGGTGGGAATGTACGTATATGCTGCACCTTGGCCTGCGTTCGTCGATTTTGGAACCAAAATTTGATCTGCTGAGGTGCCAAACCCAACTGTTTTCCCAGTTGCTGCCTCTTCTTCTCATCAGGGTTATGACATTCCTGAAACACTCTTTACGGATATAGATTTAAAGTTAGGGTTTTGAGCTTCTTCTCAGCTGTCAGAAGATATAGAGATACTGATATACATACATAAACCCTAATTATATACACTGCGATGCATCGATCAAGCAATTATACTGTAACCTTATTTTCTATATACTTTTATATGGAATCGATATTGTATATATTTATATACATTATTTCTTACGCTTCAAGCGTTTCGATTTGTTGAGGTGTGTGACGACGATAGTAGAACGTCTTCTTCGGTTTGGCATCGTCGGAAGTTGTCTTCACACCTTCCACTTTCTTGGTGCTGATGCATGCTCTTATGTATATACACTATAGATATACGTAGACTAAATAAATATATATATATATACATATTCCATGCATATATATATATATATATATATATTGTCTGTGAATATATAGAAGTTGTGATCTTACCACTTTGTGATTAAGAAACTTTAATTGTTGAATTAGGAAGGGTGGATGGCAATCACCATGGGACGAACTTCCATATTGGGAGAAGGCATAAATGGTAAGTAAATTTGTACAGATGGGTTAGGTATTTAATTAATGGGGATTTTGATTAGGCGATTACAGGAAATATATATATATATATATATATATAAGTGAAGAAATTTGGATAAAATATTGTAGGCTAAAAATGAGTTTTTTTTTTGTTTTTTTTTTTATTGTATGGAGATAAAAAGTCAAGTATATAAAGATTTTATGTTTTGGGAAACTTAACCCTTAATTTAATCTATTTTTTTTTTCATAAAGTCAAATAATAATATGTGAAAATCGATAAATGTGAATGTTAAAATTAAGATTTTTTGGATATAAATTATTATTATTCTGCCGTGCCACACAACCGACAATTTTTTGAAACACAATCCAAAAAATCATATCATATTATTTTAAGTTATTCATTAGTTTAATAATTTCCTTTTATTTGGATAAAATATATTATTTATATCCATCCATATATTTTGTTTACTTTTAATTATTATAATTTAATTTTGAATATAACACAATTAAATAACTATACTTTTTTCTTTTGACACTGATGTACAATCTATTTTTCTAAGTAGATGAGTATTTTTTTAATGATATGTATACATAATATAATATAATATATTTTAATTTACATATATTTTTTAAACAAACTAATAAGAATAAGACACATATTAATATATTAATTTAAATAAACTATCATGATAAGTCTTTTCAGATAATATTCCATTCTTATTGCTATAATTAGAAGAAGAAAATACAGATTAGCAGTGATGACTGATGAAGTTCTTCCTCTACTTAAGGGGAGGAAAAAACTCCACCCTTCTCTACAAATGACTAGATAAAAATGTAATTTTTATCTAGTCATTCAATATCTACATTCACACACACATACATATATATGCGAATATTGGTTGACTAACTATTGCATCTGTGGTTTCCCAAATAGAAAAAACTATGCATCTGTGGATTTATTGAGACATTGAGAAGTGTTTGCCCGAGTTAGACGCTTCTTTCTGTATCTCCATGCAACTTGGATTCTTGTTGCTGCAAGGCCTCTCCAGTATGGTGACACATATCTGCCACATATCAATAATCATATTGCAGAATCATTCATTGATGCAGATTACAGATGAATACTTATTAAGGTGCTTTTGAGTTTGTAATTACCTTATGACTCCTTGAACACGAGGGCTACGTAAGGATCTTGAAAAATGCTTAGTAACTTCTTCAAGATCAGCTGCTCGAAGAGCAAATGCTTCAACATTTGTCAAGCATTTCACTGTCCTGCTACTGTGCAGTCGCTGCCCAGGCACTCGAAGCTTTTTCCCTTCTGCAATAAGCCAATAATGGCAGTTCATATTTGAACTGCGTAAAAAGGAACAAAAGGAAATGACAATGGAGTTTATAATTACCTTTGTTTAGAGAACAGTTCTCAAGGCACCACGCTAGTAGCTCCTCCCCACATACATCACCTTCAGATAATAAAGTAATTCCATCTTCTCCTTCGCTTTCAACTTTCCCGCGCACAATGAAGACCATTCTCTCTATTAGACCATCACGATTCAAAATTTTGCTTCCTCTGATAAATGTCTTTTGCCTCAACTTCCCACATATTGCATCCAAGATTGGATCATCCAACATTGCAAATATGCGGACCTAACAACCACAATAATGCAAAATCTGTAAACTATCAGTGCTATTCACTTTACTATGTTAAAGCCAAAAGGGATCCAAGCACTTCATTACTGACACAAGTAAATTTAATGGAGGAAAAATTGCTGCTTCGAATATAGAGCAATATATGTTGTAGGATAGAAAAGTTACTTTCTTGACAAATACGAAGAGGTGGCGCCTTATATCTATCTGAAGGTCTTCAGGCAAGATATCCAAAAGCATTTCTTCATTGACTCCTCTCGTTGCGGCCCAGTTGTATCTTTCAGCCTGGCGCACCCTCCTGTTTTATTTTGAAGTGTTGAAAACTACCCTCTCATTGCATAAAGAGATTTAAAAAAATAAAAAAAATACAGAAGAAGTTATGAAAGAGTTACTTTCTGAGTTCTTCTGGCAAGCGTCTGTGGCGCATCCATTGCTCAACGTCACGGCGTCTTAGAGACATTTCTAACCTCCTATAGAAGAAAATGGACAAAGAGAATAAAAAGTACTTCCAGATAATCACTAAGATAGATTTTTCACCTACTCTGGTGGAGCTTTATAGCATTATTAATTTATTACTGTTAGAAAATGGTTTTAAATTTATAAAGAGTTAATTACAAACTTAATCAATGAACCAGTTCCTAGCCTTAATCATGTGCCCTGATCATCATGATCTTCTCAGCGTGATAGCAACAGGTTACCAACTTGTTTGGGTTATAACCAATTCCGACCATGAACAATTTAACCCGCAAAAAAAAAAATGAAACAGGTTGTAGTCTTAACCATGTGCGCTAATCATCTCGTTGTTTCGAGTTAAGGGTTTCTAAAGTTTTTTAGAAAGTAAAATGTCACTTGATTTTGAATTCACCTTCGTAGATAATAATAGCATAATTTACAAATATCAGCATTAACAAGTCCCTAACATTATTAGAGAAGCATGCAACTGGAGTAATTTGTCCTTGTTGACCGTACATGCAACTGGTAAGTGGTGTATAGACTGAATGAACTCGCTCACCTAATAAACTAGTCCATTCGGTTGGTCTCTCCACTTAGCACTCATTCTATAACAGATTTATGAAGGTATGGATGGGCAGTAAATAACCTCATTATGTCGTGGGGAAAGTAAGTATTGGGGAAAAAGAAAAGCTAACTATTATCAAGGATATAAGAAAATCAGACCTTTTCCCAAGACCCTGCAGAAAATTCTGCATATTCCCAATGAGAAGAGCAAAGAGCAAGAGACCCAGTCCAATGATGGCCATCGTAAATAAGACTTCCCAAGCGAAGTAGCTCGGGACCTGATTTCCAGCGAGAGTACTGATTTGCTTTATAATGAATCATGCAAAAAAAAAAAAATAGTCAAGATGCATGCAGCAGTATTTCCTGTAGTAACGTGAATCAGAAGCTATAATATATATATATATACATCCTTGCCATCCTATATTACTTGAAAGAACTCAGAAGAAGTATAATCTATAATGATGGAAGAACATTTCATCTTGCATAGTTGAAGAATCAGAGTTCAGATTTCTGTAATTGAAAATCCAGCTAAATGAAAGAGCGAGTTAGCAGAACATACAGAATTAGTTACCTGGAATCCCCAAAATAGTGAATAGATGTATCTTGTAACTACACTATCTTGGGTCGTAAGATTAACAGCCTTAAGATAGATTCCATATTCAAAGCCATCTTCAGTGAAACAATCAACAGCAGCTGTACTGTTTTTCCAGTTATCCCAAGTTGATTTCTTGGTGTTGAAATAATCAAACTTGTCCCCATGTCCACAATCCATGAATTCGCACAGACCAATGGATTTTTTGCATGCATTTCGAAGACATTGATTAACCCTCTAATTATAGGAACAACATAAAAAGGACAATTAGTAGAAAATAAAAGGTTGAAATAGCATTGCATGTTTTTCAACTACGATTTGAAGCACTTTTTTAAAATTATGATAGTAAGAACGCACCTGTAACCCAAAAAGATACCAACATGATCCCACAAGATGGCCAGATAATACAAATGTGAGAAGGTTAATCACGAAGTTCGCCCAAGCTGACTCAAATATGAAGCCACTTGGAGACTGACCAGCAAGCAGAGGTAGAAATCTGTATAAGCGAGGGATGTACTGAACAAGTACAGCTGTTCGTAAAAGATTTTTCGCTTGATTTGCGGCAGAAGATCCCTTAAATTGAGGCAATACCCATATTATCATAATCTGCAAGTAGTCAAGGGAGCAACTAAGATCTTAAGAGTTTAAAATGAGACTTGTACTATTTAGGGATGGACAAGTTTAAACATGCAGGATATTTAAGGGTATTATGAGAACAAAGAACTCACTTGTGGAAGTGGCAGTGTATTAAAAAAATCTAGGAAAAAATATCCCCTCAGGTAGTTGAGAGCAATTTTCTTAGGATGGTCGACCAAATCTCCAGCACCAAACACTCTGGACTCTGGAGCTACATAGGCCACCCTAAACTGTAAATTTGACAGTACGCTGGTTGTTAAAGCTACAAATTTACAAGCTCCGTCACAGTTGCAGTGGATTATAGTTGGAAAAAAAAATCTTGAATAGCTAGTAAGAACAGTAAGTAGCAATTTAGCGTCTTAACAGGGATGTATTAGTAGAAAGACAACGGTTTTGAAACAACACTTTCCAGCAAATAATTAACTAGCATTCCGATTTGCTTCATCAAGAGATGCAGATAAGTTCATTCAGTTTTCCAGATAGAGATGAACGAGGAATCAAACCATCAAAGCAGTTTTTCAGTTCACAGAGTGAGAGAGAGAACGCAGTCACAGCTTACCTGAAGAAGTATGTTTAGGAAGTATATCATATCACTTAAGCTTCTAAAAACCACAATGGTAGTTGTCATAGTACGGTCTAATACTATGCACTTATTATCCTGCATCCAAAATTTGAAGAAATCCATTAGTGGGAAAAAAAATCACCATAAACACAAACAACTTAATCTGCCTTTCATATGAAAAAAAAAATTAACAAAAGCAACGTTCAATCATATTATATCTATGCATCAGACAAGGAATTCTTATGTTAATCCTGGGATGAACTTGAAAAGGAAGAGAGAATTCTCCTCCAGATAAATACTCCAAGATTCAATTTTCAAAAATGACGTAGAACAACTTGTATGTCATTTTTCACTGGTATTCTTACAGAGCTGAAGGAAAGCAAAGAAGTATATTTACCCGCTCAACAGATAGCAAGAAGAAGAACAGCGGGTCAACAAAGACGGCGATGAGGCAAGAAATGACAAAAAATTGATTCCATTGTTGAACAAATTTGGCATGAGGATTCATAACACCGGGAATATGGGGACAAATGTAAGATGAGAATCTCTTGGCCCATCCTCTAGCATCTCCGTAAATAGCATGGTGGAACTGCAAGTAAAGATATAGAATAAGTACTTCAATAAAGGTAAAACTAGATAATGCCAACAGTAAAATATATAGGGCTCTCAAAAAATGAACCAAATAGTAAATTGAAAGAAATAATAATGCTACAAAGTCCTTTTTACCTGTTTACCAGATAATGTCACTGCCTAAATGTGGTTAAATTTGAAAAGCACCGATCTAGGAAGTTTATGCACATGATAATAGTATGAAAATATGTTTTGGATTATCAAAATTCAAGTCCTCCTCTCTAAGTAGAGCACTAAATCTTCAGAATGAAGCAATGAAATATCCAACTTATTTGTATACTATCTTAAAACCAGGATGATTCAATCTGATTACCCCATACTCTAGTTTGTTTGGGAATGTCTACAATGTATACGTGAAAGCCAATGAGAAAAAAAATACTCCTCTGAACAAGAAATTTCTTTGATTGAAACAGCAGCAAATGACCTCATTGGTCTCATATGCAGTGAAGAGAAGTGCTTTGGAAATAAAGAAACAAATTATGAACTTGATCTACGACAATCCATCAAGAAGGCTATTAGTGCAAGAAAGAATTGAGATTTACCGGGTCAAATATCCGAGAACTTTTTGATGTAATGTGTTGGGCAAGCTTGTAATGTGTTGGGCAAGCTGTGCAATAAGGGTCATTACACATTCCTAGTTGCCCAGATCTCAGCAAATGTGCATTTTTAGCACTGTAATCCTCTCCATAATCATTATGATCCTTTATATTGAAAGACGGATATTTCTTCTTTGAGAGTTCAACCACTCTCCGAGCACCTCCGCCTTGATTCAGCTGGGACAGATTCTGGGATTTTGGATGTAATGGTCCGCTCATGGTGGAGAAAGTTGTCTTTCTTTCACTACGTAATGGTCCAGTGTAGCCCACCAGATAAGGTAAATTTTCATATGATTCAGTGGATTTTGCAGGTATTGAAACTGATGCACTACGATTCATGGAAGAGAATTCTCGAAACTGAGGTTCTTGATATTCATCTGATAATTGCTGTTTTGATGCTGACTGCAATGGCACTTCATGACTTTCATTGTAATTCATTTTACACAAGATAAATCTGTAGACGGCATACCATGATCAGGAAAACACTCTTAACCAAAAAAAATAAAAATCAGAATCATCTCAGTAGATGCAGCAAAGCACATAAAAAGCTTATCCATCAATCAGACCGTGATTCTCAATTATAAAGCACAATATTAAGAGGCAAAACCACACGCTTTTAGTCTCTTTCTCGAAGAATCATACAACAACTTCTCGTAAAAGAGTTACGTCGTCACAGCTGCTAGTGTCTGACCTTCTTTTTTCACAGCTGGATTACAGTCTACCGAAACAATAAGATGGGTCTTCTGGCAGCAGTATAGCTAATTGAGCGTTCTCTCGCTTTAAAAAGGCACAAACTTTACCAAACTTCACTGCAGAAACACCTTAGTCATGCAAGGATCAACTCCATGCGAGCAACAATCGGGATTACAGATGAGACACTGGACAGTCCAACCTCTATCGGCAGCGTAAATGCAAGTAGAATGAGAAGAATCACCTGAATTATCGCTCCTTGGTTTGGTTGATAGTTACAGCTAAGTGTTCATCACAATTGCAGTTGTCGCAGCAACAAGATGAGGCGATCGTGTCGGAGAAGCTGGTTCAGCTGAAGCAATGGACGGCCTCTGGAGCATGTGAGGAATCAGGAAACAGACACCAGACTAGACCAGACGCAGATGAAGGAGTCAAAGATTGTGAAGAATAATAAGGAAAATAAGGTTTGTGGACTAACTGGCCGTCTCTTCTTACATCGTCTCTGACTCTGTCCTTCAGAATTTTATACCTGAAAAAGGTAAGTTTTTTAAAAAAGTAACCGGTCTACCACAAATATTTAAAAAAGTAACTATACAAAAAAAACAAAATTAGCAAAATGTACATAAGTACTACGGGGAGTAGCGTTTTTTAAGACGTGCGCTATTTTGAATAGTATTTTTTTTAAAAACGCTACTAGGGTAGTGTTTTACAAAAAAACGACACCCCTACGCTGACGTTTTTTTTTACTCATTTTTTTTTAAGAAACCTCCTAAACTGTCCCTCCTGTATGTGTGGCATTGGCGTGACAATATTCAATTTCCTTCTCCCTTAAGGAATGACCAAACCCCATTTTCTTTTGAGACATATCTTAGATATATATAAATTGCTGAAGAGAGAGGGGTAGTGTGGGTTGGTTTGCTTTTTACATATGAGCTTTGCTTTTTACATATGAGCTTCTTTCTTTCTTTCCATTTTGTAATTCTTTTGTTTATAATATGTATTCATTTTCCATGCAAAGCCTAGTACATGGGCAATGAAAAGCAAAAAAATAATGGAAAGAGAGCTTTGGATGCATTTCCACATATGAAACTATTATTTAAATAGAAATTGTTGGCAAATGAATATCAATAAGCGTGTAAGACAAATGGAGTTTGGTGGTTCCAAAATGAAGAATGAAATTGAATATTGTCACCCAATGCTTCCACACAGGACGAATCCAAGAATTTAAGTCAGTGGGTGCAATAATTAGTAATAATTAATATAAGAGCAAATAGTTAAAATAAAAAAATTTAGAGGGAGCAAATGTAAGAATTTTTAGGACTAAATTGACACAAATCCAAAAATTCAAAGGGAAATTAACACAAATTCAAAAGTTAAGGGGCAAGTTCAAGGGCAAATTAACACAAATACAAAAGTTGAGGGGGGCAATTTGCCCCCCCCCCCCTCACCCCTACGTGGCTCTGTCACTGCCTCCACATGCAGACATGAGGGAGGGTTTAGGGAGAGTTTCTTTAAAAAAACAAAATTCAGTTAAAAAAAACGTAAGTAGGGGTGACGTTTTTCATAAAAACGCTATTCAAAGTAACGCACGTCGTAAAAAACGCTACTACAAGTAGCGCTTATATACATTTTGCTAAATATTTTTTTGTATAGTTACTTTTTCAAATATTTTTTTGCACAATGGTTACTTTTTAAGTAAATTCTAAAAAATGACAAAACTCTTTCTGGTTATTAATTAATTATAAATAAATATCGATTTTGATTTTCATGGTGTATATGGTGTTATATAATCCAAGGGATGTCTAATTCTGTCTAATGTCTATCCTGTAATTTAAGAAATTTTGGGTCCTAACTTATAAAAGTAAAATTCTAATTTTCTTTCATAATTTTCATAAGTAAATCTTACTTAGTAATGTAACTATGAAACTTGTTAGTATAGTAAATTTCGATTATCTAGTTAGATTCTATTGTTTTTTTTTTAAATAAATACTAAAAATTATACAAATTCATATTTTATTATGCAATTTATAATAACAGCAATGAAAAATATAAATATATAGTGACAATAAAAAAAAGAAGTAAAATAGTTAATATAATATTATTTATGATAATTAATTTTTATTTAGTATATATTCGGTCTTGATTTCATTATGAATACTTTGTAATTGAAATCGAACTTGAAATTATTGATTTATATGTTTTTTACTCAAACTTTACTATAATATTAAATATTCTATCAAAATTCTAATTTAAAGAGCTGGTTTCAAGTATATTCTAGATTTAAATAATATTTTGCTCACCATAATATAATGTGCGCTAATTCGAAAAATTAGTATTAATCAACCTCACCTTATCTCAAATTTTGATTTCATTATTTTATGTGTAATTTATTGCAGATGACAATTTCACCAACTTCACAAATATATGAAACAAATTGAATAATTCGCACGTGCAGATTATTTATTAACAACCAAATGCTGTTGTTGTGGAATAAGTGATTATCTTTTTGAATACTATATATATTCTGAATTTATTATAAGGTGAAGCATCTCCTTGAGTAATACATATTGTAAAATTGACAAATAATGTCTAAAAACAAAAAAAAAAATATACCAAAATTATATATTCCAATCTAATCAAGATTTAGAGGGGAAATCTAATATAATTTTCATATCTAGAAATATATTTGTGTTTAATTAAATCAAATAATGATATGTGACACTACAAACATTTTTAAGGTTTATATTTTGTTCTAAAATACTTATTATTTTGCTACATGACACAACACAACTACTGATTATGAGTTTTAATTTTCACCAGAATAATTTAAATAAATAAAGATAATTTTATTTATACTTATAAATGTATTTATTAATTTTATTTAATAATTACTATGATATTATATAATTTTAATATCATAATTAAACAGGCCAAAAAAAATATTATACTCGTATCTACGATTATTTTTCATGTAAAATTGAAAGTTGAGAGTTTTTCAAAAACGTGTGGTGTATAATTGTATATAAATACTTAAATAGTACATTATAAACTGAAGCTTTCTACTTCTAAAATCAGGAGGTTACACCGATGGTTGTCAGGGCTGCGGTGGCAGATGCGATGGCAGCTGGGGCTACAACAAAGATTATTGAGCATGGAAAAATTAATACCTAGAGAGCGTGCTGCACCTGCAATGGAGTGGCCAACCATACTGATGCTTTCTGGGTTGAAATTCTCGTCTTTCATTCCTAACAAACATTTTTTACATTGTTTGCTATGCTTCTTACTAATGATATTGCTGTAAAGTTAAGGAAACATTTATTGATAACACTTGCCAATTGATACAGACAATTATTAGTCCTATGGTCGTTTTGCGTCAGACTAGAATGGCTACCCTTTATGAAGGATCTGCAGTTCAGAAAAGATTCGGCTGAAATGACCATGTCAAACATCTGTTTAGTGTATACAGTTGCTGTCTAAGACAAAGCGACAAACATCATTGGACGCGGTCTCTAACTGAATAGCCGCTGCAGAATATGTATCTTTTAGGAAGTTAGAGCGCGGCCGAAGAACGATAAAAGCTAAACAGCAAAATTGAGAGAGCACACGTTTCACACCATTGAAATTTGAAACCCATATTTAGCTACAAATATATAAATATAAACGCTTCTCTTGCAAAGGAAGGTGGTAATCATGGAACGAACCCGACATCCTTGAAGTACTCATGCTGGAGAGCACTCCTAGCCGTGATTCTTCGGCTTGGATCGAGGCAGAGCATTTTCTGTGAGATCAGAAATAGGAACTTAAAAGAAAACAATACATTTCTTCCAACATCTTACTCAGGTGTTTAACATTCTGAATTAAGTGCAGAGATTTGCAGGTGGAATTAGAACTTACAGAAAGGAGATCGGTTCCTAATGGATCAAGAGTAGGGACCACATCTTTTAGGTTCTGCAGAACGGAAGCTTGGTTAAGGAATGTCAACACGGGCACAAGTGAGCACAAATAGTAAGGAGGAGCTAAAGAGTAAACAGAAAGACCTTTGAAGACCACTTGGGAAAGGCAGATTTGAAATCAGGCAAGGAAGTTACACCAGGCCATGTTTCTTCATTTGGAGTTCCCATAATTCTTCATGATTTAAAGAGAAAAACAGATTAAGAAAAAATAAAATAATAAGCAATGGGTTAAAGGCAAAAGCCTGTAACAATAGTAAAGAAATTCCATAATGTCTCATTCAGCATAGAAGCATATGCAAGAACATAGCTCGATGGTAGAGATAATAATAAATTAAAATAAACACAAGTTGGAGTATCAGTTATCTGGATACCTAGACATGGTTGTAAAAGAGTAATGGGGATTCAAGTACTATTTATTACCTGAAAATTTTGAATATTTCATCAATCTCGGAATCTCCAGGGAATAAAGGGCGTTGGTTCACCATCTCAGCAAATATACAGCCCACTGACCAGACATCAACTGGAGTAGAGTAATGACGAGAACCGAGCAGTATCTCTGGTGCTCTATACCATAAAGTGACCACCTACAAGGAAGAATTAATATGAACAGAAACCAAGAAAATATTTTAGTTGACATAAAACCTCATGGAATTGTCGGGAATATTTGAAGAAATAGTGAAGGTAATAAACAGAAGTAATCAGGTTGCACATTTTTGTTTAAAAGGCATTCTGATTCGACTTTAAACCAGAAATCAAGTCTTCCCATCTCATGAGTGATGAGACCTTTACAATAAAATAGCAACAGTGGACAGTCTCGCCTTGAATTTCATGCTAATAGATACTCATCCGAAAGTTACTACACAACAAGGAGAACGAGCAACATATCATATTCAGTTAAAGAACAACTAATTATTAGAAGAGGATTTTGCTATCTCCTTTACTTGAGTGTGGTCTGCATTATTTGTTTGTGATTAATTTAACAGTGGATAGCTATCAAACCATTCATTGACCACGAAAGTTGAGAGGACGGATACTGGATGATGTTTTGTAAGCAGAGAGACGGTAAAGATTACATCTTACAGTCTCAAAATAAAAAGAAAGTGTACCTCATGAGTAAATGTCCTAACGGGAATACCAAATGCTCTAGCAAGTCCAAAGTCAGCAAGTTTCAATGCATTAGTACGACGATCTATCAGCAAATTCTGAGGTTTCAAGTCTCTGTGTAGAACCCTATGAGAATGGCAATAAGAGATGCCCCGCAGAATCTGATATAGAAATGTCTGCAGGAGGAGAACATATCATAAATGGTACTGTCAAGAAAAATATTATTTTGAGGAGAAAAAAGTGCATAAGAATGTGAAAGAGAATATGGAAAAACTGGGAAAAGAAGGGAGCACTTTGCTCTAGAATAGAATCTACATTATTGGGATATCATGTTATAGAACACTACATAATTTATACATCAGAAATAACCATTCCACCAGTTGATCTTAAGATGTGTTCCAACATTCCAAGCTATTTGATGAGACTGCCAATACGTTTTTCAAAAGAAAAGTGTAAAAGATGTGAAATGGAAGGCAATATCTCAGTGGTGAGAAAGGAACACTGTCCCAGATCTCTTACTATCATGAAATACTGTCATATAGTGTCTATAAATCCCTACATTAGACCATAAGCAATTAGAAAATTATCTTAAGAATGACTAAATTTATAAGCAAAGTCTTGCGTGTATGGAAACAAAATTAATGTAATATAATTTAAACAAATGAGACAGAACCTTTACTCACTTTCACCAATCGTGGATCCTTGGAGAATTCAGGACATGAATCCATATGCTTCTTCAAATCCAAGTCCAGATACTCAAAAACAAGATAAAGACGCTTCTCACTGTGAACGACATCCTGCAACCTATCGTCTGACTATTCATGAGTTCACACTGCTACTATCAAGATTCACAACATGAAGCTACGGAAACCATTAAGAACAACAAAAAGAACTCTAATTTCCAGTAGAAAAGAAGTTTGGTTCAAAGACCATTTATGCTACTCTTATTAATCTAATAATCAATAAAATGAATAGGGGTTCACTTCTACACAGTGAAAATGAGAGTGTTAAGATTAAACTCGTGAATTTTGCCCCACAAAGAATAGCTTAAAGTCATGAAGCAACATAAACTGGTAGGAACCTAAAAAAATTGACTTCATCAAACATTTATGTGCATAAATAGGCTGCTTCATCATATCCCGATTAGCTTCTGTGCAATAGAGACTATAGAGTGCATCAACGTACATAAAAATCCAAGCAAAATACATCTAACACAGTCAATAAATAGATTGTAATGTAATTTGATCCGATTTGGATCAAAGATTAGAAGTTTCAAGCATTAAAATATCCATCATCGGATAGGGTAGTAGGTACATTGTTACATTTGTTATCAGATATAAAAAAATCAAAAGGCATTTAAGGCAACATACTGAAAGCGAGATACATCTACATTGCATTAGATGATTACGTGAGTAAATATAGGAATAAATTTTCACATTGAAGAATATCACCTGATATAAATTTGAAGCTATACCTGACTATATTTCCATGTTGCATTTCTTTCAGGAGTGAGATTTCCCTAATTGCAGTGCTTGGTACTCCTTCATCTTCCTGCTCCAAGCGGATCTTCTTCAAAGCTATAGTCTCATTGGTTAATCGATCACGGGCCTTGTAAACAACACCATATGTCCCTTCACCAATTTTCTCAACCTTCTCATACTACCAGACAACAATGCAAATGAAAGATGAGCACAGAATTTTGATAAATTAAGCAAAAGAAGGATAACATCATTAAACCATACTGGGTGATAAGTACCTGATCCATTCAATCTAGATACAAAGCACCACCCAGACAAATTGACACCTGATCACGAGTTATATCAATGATAACATAAAATCTGTCAGTAGTCGATTCATCGAGCAGTTTTCATTTGACAAGAGCTCCTAAGTGCAGCAACTAATTATCTAAACTAACCATATACTCACATTCAACATGTATAATCATATCTTAATTGAAAAATCTACATCGATCACAAATCAACCAACCTAGCCAGTTATCTACGAAAACAGTTAAGTGGAAACACATTTAAAGCGGCAGTTAACGACAAAAAAAAATCCCCACACCGACATTGGGAGGATAGTCGAGTAGATCGGCTCCGGGACCGGACCTAACTGAGATGCGAAGTCGAGAATCTCGACCTCAAAAATCGCCGATCAAGCATCCACGCAGCTTATCAGCATCAGTGCATTGCCGAAGAGGAACGATCACCAGATTGCTTTAGTAGATTGAATACAAGCAACAGAAAATTGAACCGGACAGATATAAGCAACGTATGTCGATAGGGAGAGTAGAAGAAGTACCGGAAAATGCCTCCTGGCCTGAACCTGGTTGCAGCAGCAATGGCGGGTGCTCGGTGCTGCAAGAGCTGTCTGCTGCTTTTTAGCTCTTGGTTTGCGTCCTTTTATTAGGGCCCTGCAATCGAGGAAGTGAGAAATGGTGACTTGACTGACTATGGTCAACCAAGTCATTTTCTTTGTCTTTTATACGGGTTTAATTTAATAATAAATATACTAAATATTAATTTAGTTAAGAATTAAGATAGAATTAAATTCATAAATTGTGATAAATTAGTTTTATAGTCTTTTCTACCCATAACATTAAATTCATTTTTTTTAATTGATTTGTGTTAAATAATTATTTTATATTCTTGAGTGATAGCGTCATGTTATTTTAAATCTTTTGAAGTTTTTTATTTAATATCTAAATATGTTATAAAATTCATTCATTTATTTCTTTTTTATTTACATATATATATATTTATAATTTTATCTTAAATCTTATTTAGTAAATTTCATAAAATTCTTAGCATTGTGTTTTACACTTATTAAGTATGTTACCACTAACTTATGTTTTACACTTAAATTTGGGTTAATTATTAAAAAAAATAATCTGAATATTAAGAAAAAAACAAAACATCAAACCAACTTTTTTTTTTACAAACAACAAACCAAACTTTTGAAATTAAACAATTCACAAACTTACCTCAAATTTTTATTTTGTTTGAACTGATTTTTCAATGTTTAAGAGAGTTATTAAGTGAGCATTAGTTAAAGTATTATGATGAAAGAGTATTACGACTTAAGTGAGCATTGAAAAAAACGTTCAAACTAATAAAATTTTGAGGTAAGTTTGTTGATTGCTCAAATCCAAAAATTTCATTTGTTGTTTGTTTTTTCCTCAAAGTTCGTTTTTTTTAATTAACCATTTCAATTTTGTTTGATTATATAATTTGAACTGTAAGTAGTAATGTCATTTTTTGGATAAAAAGTACTTATGTGCCTACAAAATTACGGTTTTACAAATAGGTACTTCATACAAAATTTGTTACTTTCGAATACCTCAAAAGTCATAAATGTATATATTTTAATTGAGTATATGAAAGTAACAAAAATAAATAAATAATAATTCAATAAAGGCAAAGTAAATATATTTGACTTCAACAATAAAATAACTTAGAAATAACTAAAATTAACATTAAAATAAGGGTTAATAGGTTCACTAGTACTATATGTTTGAGTTATGTGATCGGATGGTACCATATGTTTTTTGATGTGGTCAAATGGTCCGTTATGTTTTAAGGATGTTGTCCTTCGGTATTCTGTTAGTCAACCGTTAGATTTTTCTGTTAAATGGTTTATCTCAGCGCCACATCAGTGCTACGTAGATATAGAATATAATATTTAATTTAAAAAATAGGAAACGTATGAGTTTGTTTTGGAAAAATCGATTTTTTTTTTTACTTTATATATTAATAACAATTATTTTGTATAAAAGGCTGGGTCAATTGGACCCAAGTCAGTCAGACCTTTTTATTTTTTTTTTTTCAAATTTCGTTTTAAAAAAAGTATACATTTATAAAAAATAACTTTTATCAATATATAAAGATTAAAAAAAATTATAATTTTTTCCGATTTTTTTTCTATTTATTTTTATTTTTCATCTGCTACATTAGCGCCACGCTAGCGCCAGATAAGCATTCCGTTAGTTAAACTTGACGGCAACAATAATTTAGACTAAATAACAACATTCTGAAAACATAAGGTACCAAGAAACAACATAGAGGTATCATCCGATCACATGACTCAAACATATGGTACCATTAGACCTATTAACCCTTAAAATAAAGTAAATATATTTTGTGATTTCTAAAATACTTTAAAGTAACAATTTTTTTTAAGGAACCAACTTATAAAATAATAGTTTTATGTACCTAAATAACTTTTATCTCTTATGTTGTTTTCACTTTTATGACATGTTCTTTTCACGGAATGGAAAAGGAATTCGGCTTACGGATTCCGTAAGAAATTGTTCTTTTCGCGGAATTGCAAAAATTTGGCTTACGGATTCCGGGCGGGGTAGACTTAGACATTCCGTGTGAAAAGCTCAGAA
The DNA here is from genome assembly GCA_946814005.1 of Chamaenerion angustifolium. Lineage (NCBI taxonomy): Eukaryota > Viridiplantae > Streptophyta > Magnoliopsida > Myrtales > Onagraceae > Chamaenerion > Chamaenerion angustifolium. Next base: position 32,915,969 of record OX328275.1, read on the forward strand.
TTCCTAAGCCGGGCGCGCTAGGAATGAGGAATAGGAGGCGAAATGACCGAAATGCCCTTACTTTAAATTTTATATTAATTCAACAATTTTATCTTAATTAATAATTAATTAAATAAGTTATTTTATTTTTTTAATTATTAATTATATTATAAGTTTTTATTATTCTTAATTTTAAAATTAATTAATACAAATTATATATATTATATACTATACATATACAAGGAGGGGCAAATATGTCATTTTACCACATTCCATTCCCTTTCCATATACAATTCCACCAAAAAAACAACAGAATTCCTTATTTCATTCCATTTCATTCCACCAAAGAAACAACTTCATATTCTTATCTTCTATTCCTTATTCCGAATTTCATAAAAGAAACGCCCCGTTATACTAATACTCTTTAGTGGAATTCGAATTCTTTCATGTGGATTGACCTAACTAATTTAAAGTAGCTAATTAATGGTTAAAGCAACACTTTCTCAATTTTTTTTTTAAGAATCCCATTATTTATTTTATTAATGGGAACATTTATATTTAGATGATGTGGACTATCTGCCTAAGTATTCCCTAACATTTTTCGAACATGATATTCTTCATTTTCAATTATAACGTCATGTAATTGTTATATTAACTTTCAAAATATGAATATGAATCCTCACAAATTTCTAATTCAATCGAAGTTATAAAAAGATTTTCAGAATCAATACAATTAAACTAAATCAGAGTTTTAAAATTTAGTTCACAACTTAGATCAAATCCCAATTAGGAAGTCATTAATCTGTATTAACTTAACAACCCTTCCAAAATCTCCCGTAAAACTGGACCTACGTCCATTAATAGATCCACTAGTACAGTATGTTTAAGTCATGTGATCGAATAGTATCATATGTTTTTGATGTGGTCAAATGGTCTGTTATGTTTGGAGGATGTTGTCCTACGGTATTTTGTTAGTCAACCGTTATATTTTTATGTTAAATAATTCATATCAGCGCCACGTAGATATATAATATAATATTTAATTTAAAAAATAAAAATAAATAGGAAAAATCGGGAAAAAATTATTTCTTTAAACTTTATATATTAATAAAAATGATTTTTTATAAATTTATAAAAAAAAAAACGAAAACTAGAAAAAAAAAAGGTTCAACTAACTTGGGTCCAATTTAGGTCTGGGCAAAATAAACTAGCTCGACCGAACCGTATCTGTTTTGAACCGGTTCACAAAATAAACGATTTATTTTTTGCAAAATTATGGAGCGATTCATAAGAGGTACAAAAACACAGGTTCGCAAACTGTAAACCGTACCACTTATTGTACCAGTTTTAATATAATATTATCTTTAATTTTTAAGATATATACTCTAAACCATTAGACCAAAGTTGGTTCTGTGACGATTTACAATCTACATTAGTATAATGAATTATATATTATGGTTTATGGATTATGGTTTATGGATTATGGTTTATGGATTATGGATTATGGTTTATGGATTATGGTTTATGGATTATGGTTTATGAACTAGGATTATGGTTTATGGATTTTGTATTATCATAATACATAATAAATCATCCATAATCCATAAACCATAATACTATTATGTATTATTATAGTTTTTTTTAAATATATATAAAGTGGTTCGGTTGAACCAGTTCAGAATAGGTACAGTAATTTTGTCAAAATCTGGAGCGACAAAAAACTGAAGCGGTAAACCGTACCTCTTTAAAATGTGGTAAAGGTACGGTTAATGAACCGGTTCGGGACCGAACTGATTCATGCCCACCCCTAGTCCAATTGACCCAGTTTAGGGCCGAACCCAGGGCTGAGTCTTTTTTAAAATAAATTTATAAAAAATCATTTTTATTAATATATAAAATTTACAAAAAAATTATGTTTTTCCCGATTTTTCCATATATATATATTTTTTTATCTTTCCTATGTATTTTTATTTTCCATCCGTCATGTTAGTGCCACATCAGCATTCCGTTAGTTAAACTTGACGACAACAGTAATTTAGACTAAATAACAACATTCTGAAAACATAAGGTACCAAGAAACAACATAGGGGTACCATCCGATTATATGACTCAAACATATGGTACATTAGACCTATTAACTCTTTTTTATTTTATTTTGTACAATTTGGTTGAAATTGACAACAAACTGAAAGTATAAAGGTCAATATGATCATTTTAGTGGACAAGGGGAATATTAAACTTATTTGGAAACATAGGTGAGGATACTTGGACAAATAATACTTTAGAGGGATATAGTTAAAATCGTCCAAAGCTTAGGGAGAAAATCATGATTTTCCTAAATTTCAATTTTATTTTCATTTTCATATCGTGTTGGGTCATGGATGCTGGCCTAAAGAAAAAGAAAATCTGATTTTGAAAATCCCATTTTGAAAATCCCATTGATGTTCCGTTAATCGAGAGAGCATGTACTGACTTCAGTTGCGGTCACTTGGGGATGTTAATCGGCCTCCGTGCATCTCCTATCTCCAGAACCACCATCTTCCTCTTGATTCGATCTGTAAGTTCTGTCGTCTCTCTATCTCTCCCTCATTTTCTCAATTGATTGATCGATGATCATATTCGGAACCTTTCTCCAGTGCCTCGATTGGATTTTGAGCTTTCGAATGCTGTTATAGCGTGTCGGTTGAAGGGTCGTTGGATTTTTAGGGCTTTTTGGATCTCGAGGGAATCGGTTAGGATTCTGGGAAAATGCAGGGGAAAGAAAGTGAAAGTAATTGGTGTTTAGGTGTATATATTTTCTGCACTTCATTCCTCTGAAATGTTGAATGTTTGCTGCTTAATATATACTGATTTGTTGATAATAGCTCCAACGATGATTCTATTTAGATAAAAACAGATTAAGAAGTGCAAGTTATTGATAAACTTTTTTTGAACCTTTTGATTAATCTTCAAGGCTTTGACAAGTGATTCTATTCCAGATCGATATAAGCTTCAATTCAGTGAAGGTACGTATTTGTCTGAGATTAAAATCTCCAGTTTGTGATTACTGATTAGGGTTAGTGGTTATTAGCTACTTTTTATCTCTTGTTGCTGATTTAGTTTTTTGCATAGCTATTCGTGAGATTGGATAGCTTGACAATGGCGGATAGTGGGTCATTCGACGTGATTCTTGAATTTTTACGGAGAAATAAATTTACCAGAGCAGAGTCAGCTTTACGGAGCGAGCTCAGTAACCGTCCCAATTTGAATGGTTTCCTCCGGAAACTTACACTCGAAGAAGATGGTAAATTGTTGCCTGAACAAAAAGGTGATAAGACGGCTAGTGTCCGTACCACATCTAGCAATCATGATCAAGGTGAAGTCTCAAAAGAATTCATTGTTAAAGAAATCGAGTGTGGCTCGAGCAAAAATGGGTCAGAATTAGAAAGAAAATTGAAGAACACTGTATCTGCTACTAAACCAATTGAAACTCAAGTTTCAGTGGATAAAGATTTCAGTTTTCCTAAAAGTGAGGAGGATACAGTGCTCGATCTTTGTTCATGGAAGTTTAACCAAAGAAATGGCCCTGAAGATACAGTGCTTGATCTTTGCAGCAGTTCAAATGAACTACTTCCCGAGGTTAAAATATCTGAATGTGGTTTCGCGAATGATGTTGAAGAGGAGATTGTGCTTTCTGGTGAGCGAAGAACTTCAAATTCATGGGTTGGAAGCAGCAGCGAAGCCCAAATAAAAGAACCCAAGTATGATAAAATCGTGATTTCTGACCCTAAGGAAATAGATCAACGTAAAACACAGTTGAAAGAGAACAAAAATTTAGCGGATCGGTGCTCTCAAACAGAGACGGTTACAACATCGGCACAAGATTCGTGGAAAGAATGTTCTGTCCAGACCATGTTTCCGTTCTCAAAATCAGATATTTTTATTAGTTCTGATAACGTTGTGGGGCCCGAAAAGATTGAAGGGAAGGAGAAAGTGGACACGAGCGACATCAGGGCGGCTATTAAAGACCAAGTGAATGAGGTTGGTAGAGCCCTGTATTTGAGGACACTACAAGCGAGTAATGATCAGACCTATGTAGGAAACATGGGTTTGTCTGAAGATCCCAAGGACGACTATCCGAGGTTGCCACCTGTCAGACTCAAGTCAGAGGACAAGGCTTTGACTATTACTAATTGGGAAGAGAAGTCCGATCGGGAACGGGATAGAGCGTCTGCAAAGTTCTCGAGTACTGACAATACTTTTCTGATAGGGTCGTTCCTTAATGTGCCTGTTGGACAAGAAATAAACAATTCAGGTAATGTGATGAAAATGGACTGCTTGTTCTTCTAATAACTTTCAGATGCCCTCACTTTTTTTTTTAGATTTCTCGCAGGTATTTTTGAATTGTTTTGTTTTTGTTTGTATGCATAAATTGTCTAATGCTTCAACCTAGATAGATATATTTATTCTCTCTCCTAAATAATTATTTTGCTAAATATGATTGTCAATCATCTGGTTTAGCTGGTAATGCTGAGTTGTTGGCCATTGTTAGAGACGGTTTTAGAAATTTCTCTATTGAGATTCAGTTAAAAAAGGTCTTGAAGAAGATGATGTGAAATAAAATATAAATTTTGGAGAGTTAAAATTTAGTTAGATAGGGTGTGTCATTGGTGGTAAATATTCTAAACATGGGGCTTCAATTCGGAAAATTTTACTTTTTTTTTTAATATATAAATATAGGGATAAAAATCCCTCATTTTATGAACTATCTACAACTCTGACCTCTATTTACTTACAAGGACAGTTTATATCAATTCTGAATTATGTCTGCTATGTATTGTGTGATCAATTCTGATAAATCTGCATATTTTTGGTATAGCGGGGAGTACAATGGGACTTGTATGTATTCATGGACTTGATAGTTGATAGAGATACCAGCATGTCTGAGAATCTTTCCATTACATTTTCTAGTTTCCCCTGCTTTGTGTATGGATTTTGTACCCTTGGTGTGTTCCTAGTGATATATCCTAAACCCTAACCCACTTAACATTAATTTTTTATTTGTTACAATGTGCATATGATTTTAGAAGAGTATTGTAAAATTATTTCCGAGTTATGAGCTTTGGCACTTTTATATTATGATTCAGGTGGGAAAAGGATTGGTGGAGGCAATTGGTTATCTGTTAGTCACGGCATTTCGGAGGATACAACATTTTTAGGCGATGGCCTAAGTGAGTCTATTGACTACCCCAATGAGTACTGGGACTCTGATGAATACGACGATGATGAAGATGTCGGGTACACAAGACAACCAATTGAGGATGAGGCTTGGTTTATTGCACACGAGATCGACTACCCAAGTGACAACGAGAAAGGGACAACCCGTGGGAGTGTTCCCGACACCCACGAAAGAGCCCCCACCAAGGACGATGAAGATGATCAATCTTTTGCGGAGGAGGACTCCTACTTTTCAGGGGAGCGATATTTCCAAGGCAAGAACGTGGATACTTCCGGAACATTGGACGAGACAATGGAACTGGCAATTGCCGAATTTTATGGTGGGGAAGATGGAAAAGATTTGATTGCTCAGTATGATGGTCAGTTGATGGATGAGGAAGAACTTAATTTTATTCGGTCAGAGCCTGTCTGGAAGGGGTTTATAACTCAAACAGATGAACTTATAATGATTGAGGATAGGAAGGAGCTTAGTAAATCTAAACCACGTGTTGATGAAGATGATCAGCACGGCTTTGTTAGATCCATTGGTGTTGGAATCAATAGCGATGCTGCAGATATTGGCAGTGAAGTTAGGGAAAGTTTGATTGGGGGAAGCAGCAAAGGTGATTTGGAGCACTTCCGTGATCATGATGTTGGGTCGAACAAGGAGAGGAAGAGAATCGATAAGTTTGGATCAGAGAAATATACAGATAAGAACGTTAGGAGACAAAGCGATGGAGGTTTTACGTTTGTGCCATCAACAAGAGATGATGTCATCGATGATGAGAAGGAAGAGACTTTGGATACCGTGGTGGGGAGAAATGATATACTTGCGACGTGGAAGAGGAAGAGTAGTGATTCTTCATCTGGGAAGAGTTCAAGAGAGGACAATAATCATAAGACTGCTGTGAGGTCAGCAAATTCGTCTCCTTCCTCGCTTTCGAACTATGGATATGCAGAGAGAGTTTCTGCGAAGAAGGATGAAAATTTCAGTGCGAGGGAGGAGGTACCTGGGCCATCTCTTGAGGACGAGGAAGCAGCTGCAGTGCAAGAGCAAGTTAGACAGATCAAGGCTCAGGAGGAGGAATTCGAGACGTTTGATCTCAAAATTGTTCACCGCAAAAATAGGTATTTTTATCTCACCAAATTCCTTTTGTTTTCGTTATTATCTATCTTGGTTTACCTTCTCGCTGAACTCTTTTTATTTTTCAGGACAGGATTTGAGGAAGACAAGAACTTTCACGTGGTTCTAAATTCTGTAATAGCTGGGAGGTATCATGTCACGGAGTATCTGGGTTCTGCAGCGTTCAGCAAGGCTATACAAGCACATGATCTGCAAACGGGCATGGATGTATGTGTGAAGATAATAAAGAACAACAAGGATTTCTTCGATCAGAGCCTTGATGAGATCAAACTACTCAAGTATGTCAACAAGCACGATCCTGCTGACAAGTATCACTTACTCCGATTATACGACTACTTTTACTATCGAGTAAGTAAACCTCTGTAAAGACAATATATTGATGCTCATTGCCATAACCAGAATGTATATGTTGATCGGGCAAATTAAAGTACTTTGCATAGATGTAAAGTTTAGAGTCAATCTCAACTTAGCTTGTCGAGTTAAAGATGCTTTCAAATGGTACTGTAAAAAATATTATCTAGAAGCATGTTAAGTTAACGTTCTCCTATTTTCTAGAAGCTTCAGTAGTTGACGTTGCTTTAGGGTTTCACTTGATTATAGCTGCCTGTTTTCTCCTTCGTTTTCCCTTGCAGGAGCATTTGCTGATAGTGTGTGAACTGCTAAAAGCAAACTTGTACGAGTTCCACAAATTTAACCGAGAATCAGGAGGGGAAGTTTACTTCACCATGCCTCGGTTGCAGGTGTGTACAAAAGAAAACTTATTTTCCTTACCCATGCTTAAAATGTCTTTTAACATTCTACTATCTTGACAACTTGTGCAGTCAATAACTATTCAGTGCTTGGAGTCGCTTCAATTTTTGCACGGTCTTGGCCTTATACACTGTGATCTAAAGCCCGAGAACATATTGGTGAAGAGCTATAGTAGGTGTGAAGTGAAGGTCATTGATCTCGGAAGCAGCTGCTATGAAACGGACCACCTCTGCTCTTATGTTCAGTCTAGATCTTATCGTGCTCCTGAAGTTATCTTGGGACTTCCATATGATAAGAAGATTGATATCTGGTCACTTGGGTGCATATTAGCTGAACTTTGCACTGGAAATGTAAGTAATAGACCTCCAACCTTCCTTCCTTCCTCTCTGTCTCTCTTTCTCTCTGACCTAAATCTCTCCCAGGTACTCTTCCAAAATGATTCTCCCGCTACACTACTAGCACGTGTATTAGGGATTATCGGACCCATTGATCAACACATGCTTACGAAAGGGCGAGACACGTATAAATACTTCTCGAAAAGCCACCATCTTTATGAGCGGAATCAGGTACTGATAAGAATCATTTCTTTTCTTCTTACATGACAATGTATTTGTATGTTTGTGTATAATCAATATAGTGTTTCAGGAGATTAATAGACTCGAAATCCTGATCCCAAAGAGGAGTTCCTTGAGGCACAGATTACCAATGGGTGACCAAGGCTTCATAGAATTTGTAACGACTCTGCTCAAAATAGATCCGAAGAAGCGGCCCAGTGCCTCCGAGGCTCTGAAGCATCCATGGCTGTCATACCCTTATGAACCAATATCTTCATGAACTAACTGATTTCTTTTCCTGTTGGTGGTGGAGATAGCATACTTGAAGGTGCCCTTGCATATTTTTTTACATATTGGGTGTCTTGTCCTAGGAGGAGTGGAGTGGTAAAAAAATACCTTGATCATCTCACAATGGTCTCCAAAGAGGAGGCAGTCCCCTTCACACGACTTGATCATGTGATTCTCCTCCCCCCTAACCAATCTGTATTCAAAATTTTTACTAGTGGAAGAAATAGTTCCGCTTGATTTGTGTTCTTGTTAGGCGGGATGAGGAATTGGTGATTTGTTTGTTGTATATGGTGTGATGATTCTTTTCTAGGTACTGGGTAGCTCTGTGGATTATTTCGGTTGACTGTTCGCTACGATTTATCATCTTATCCAGAGTGATTAGTCGGCTGCTAGGGTTTCGATCATCTGCCGTAGCTGTCAGTTGTTTATGCAGTTGCAGATATTGAAAAGATGGCTTTTCATGATCAATGAATTAACTACTGGAAACCAAAACTGTAGAAATTGTTACGGAACTCATGAACACCTTAGCATATGAAAACATCGACTAAAATTGCATGCAACACGTCCATCAGATCAGTGGTATATGCACCTGCAGACTCGGTGGTAGAGACATAGGAAACAGAGATGACGTCCTCTAGGATCTTCAACTGAACCGCGTTCTCCGAGAGAACTTCACGGTTCTTCAGTAGGCGAATTGTCGATTTGACTGGTGATCGAGCTGCTAGCGGAGGCAATTTGAAGATGAGGAAACGGCATGAACAAGGAATGAACCACGATTCTCGGGTTCTTGACGATTTCAGGGGTTCTGATCTGAACGTAGTTGATGCTAGTCGATGCAGATTGAACTAGGGAGGTTGTCGTCACAACCAGATACTGTCCTCTGTTAAGAGTAGGAAGAACAGTCCGCACGGGAAGCTCCGAAAGATCTTCAATCGCGAGGAAGTGATTCGGTACGATGTGAAATCTGATGTTGCTGACATAATTCTGGTAGCCGGAGAAGATCGAGGAGTCGTCCAAGGCGAATAGGGTGGCGTTGCCGAGGTTAACGAGGTCGTGATACTTGATCCTCATCGCCATCGCCAGAATACCATATCCTCTGGCACGCAGTCGCAGCATGGCATCGTGCAACATGAGATTCATCACTGGAGAGGGAGGCAGCGGCGGCGGCAGTTGCACCTCAGGCGGCTGAGTCGGAACCTGTGGAGGCGCTGTTTTTTCGACGCTGCAGGAAATCGGCGATAGTGCAGAAACAAATCCGTCGATTCCATGCACGACTACGAGGCCGTTGTTGAACATATCTGGATATGTGATTTCGACTCCGTCGATGAAGATTCTCGTGCTGTTGGCAGCGTGATTGGCGCTCGAAGTAACGGTCAAGCAGTGACCGGAGCTCATTGTCTCGACTTTTGTACCGAAACGGAGTGTCTGGAGGTAAGAGAACGAGTAGAGGCCCGGAACGACGTGCTCGCTGAGGAGGCGCCGCAAGGAGCAAGACGTACAAGAATTGACGGAAGAATCGGTGGGAGCAAACACCGTGGAAGGGCCTTTCCATGTGCTGAAAGAGGTGGAGTCATGTAGAGAAGGAACTGCCATGGCTAGCTCGTGGAAGCCGAGGTGATTGAGGATCGGCTCCAAGATCGAGGTTGGAGAGAAGGACTGATGGATCCGTTGCGGTTCCTGTTGCTGGCTCGGCTGCGGCGCCGGCGAGGAAGTGATCGAGGAATATCCAGATGCTGCTACTGTATCAGAGATTGCGGCCATGAAGACGAAGCAGAGGATGAGCACTGCTGGATTCGCCATTGCAGCTGAGTTTAGGGTTTAAACAGAATGGCTACGGAGACGCTGGTCGAACTGTAAATGAAGATTCTACAACGAAGAGTCTTCAGAGTTCAGTTCATGGAAAAGCAGTGGTGTTTACGCGCCGAAGGAGCCTTGTGTCCCAACGATCTTTCGCGCAAAATAGAGTTTTTTATCTCTCCTCTCAACCGCCAAAACGGATTAGAGGTCGTCGGCTTTTCCTCTGTTGAATCTCACGGCAGGGCCTCTGTCCCCGGCGGGCCAACACTTCATATAAAATCCAAAGGCTGGACTGAAGTCCATGCTATATTGTAAAGCCCAACCCAATAAAACAAGGGAGAATTTTTTATTTTTTTTTAATCAACAAAAAAGAATGAGCTAGTATAGACGATTCTAGACCTATCCTGTTACATAATATTCGAACTTTTCGTGTCTCGGTCTTTCTGAAAATTCAGGATTTGATCTCACGACACTAGAGTCGACCAAGACACGTGAGAGTCAGCGCTCTCAAACATTAGACCATCCCTGCCTCGCAGTGGTTATTTTCTTTTAAATAATAATAGTTTTGAGTTTTTTTCTGTAGATATTTCGAAGGTTTTATTGTTTTTATTTTTAAGTTATTTTTCAGTCAAAACTAATAAAATCAAATTAAAATGCAGTATTTTTTTTAATCGTTGTAAATAATCAATAAATTAATAATTTAATATACAACATGATGTCAGTGTTAATATTTATCATTGTATAATCTTATTGTTTTGTAGTTTCATCAAGGATCGAGTTTTGACATATACAATATAGATTCATTTAAAACACAAAATTCTAAAGTCTATATAATGGATTTGATTATATGTAAGTCATAAAAAATGCAGAGAAGTATCGCAAGAATGGCCAAGCTAAAGAACGTTGGTGGAAAAAGTTTTATTTTTAAAAAATTTGTGGTCTACATTATAATTATTGTTTATATTAAAGAACAATGCTCTTCCCGCCCGGCTTCTCCGTCACCATTCAATTGGTTAGAAATATAGACCTCCGGACCAGAGAGTGGATTCCGGATCTCTTCTCAGTGTTCTCACTCCCTCTTTCCCCATTGTCACTCTTCTTGCGGTGGCTGACCTTTTGGACAGATTCAACCATGGCGATGCTCATCGTCGCCATCTTCACGCTCTCTTTAGCTGATTTAGTGAGATCTGATGCGTCCGATCATCGATACAAGGTGGGAGATCAGGTCCCTCTGTATGCCAACAAGGTCGGTCCGTTTCATAATCCAAGGTACTGTCAACGAGCTAACCTGCGTATTGTCTTAAAATTTGGAATAGGATATTGCGGTCGGATCTGAATTCCAGTATAGAAACTGATGAAAAACAAAATTTATGCATGAGTTATCATTTGCTTTTAGAGGAGCTCGATTGAGGAATTTTATCGTTTGAATTTTGAATCTAACACCAAAGTCATTGAACCATTGCATATAATTGGCGTGGCGTTGCAAATCCGTTCACCCCGATTTCACCAGCAGCTTTCTAAGCAATGCTGTAAAAGTTGTCTTTACGCTCGTTTTAGTTTGCGTTTGTGCTTTGAACTAGATCTAGTCATTACATTAGGGAGTCTGTCTACTATAGTACTATATATAAAAATACTGATTCCTTTTCTCTTAGACTTCTTTCTCGTTGGGAGTAAGGACTTTTCTTGTTTGGATCTCTGACTACTTGGAACATCCAAGCTAATGGGATTGAAGTGCACAAGAAACAGGATTACTGAACTTTTTATACTGAAGCGAGTGATAGGCGTGTCAATTGAATGAATTGGCTGTAGCATAGGGGAGATTGTATTTTTCTATTTGTTAGAGTTGCTTGTTTTATGAATTGGGTAGATTTCAAACATTCGCTAGTTGTGAATTAGTTGTGAATTTCTTTACTATTCATTCTGGAAGCTTTCATCACTTATGAAGTAGGATATGGAGAAAATCATATCAAGCCTAATTAGCATAAACGTTTTTCATGTTGACTTGTCAAAGCAGTTCTTTCATCCGTACATATTAAATTGTGTTCTCTTTTGGGGAACTTAACTTTTGTCGAATAAGCTGATTCATATCATCTCTCTTCCAGTGAAACTTACCGGTACTTTGATCTTCCATTCTGCATACCAGGTTTGGATCTGTTCTGTCTCGCATATTCCTTTTGTTTCTCCTCACATATTTGTTTTTTCACACTGTCGTTTGATCTGTCATATTGATTCTATTGCAGATCATTTGAAAGAGAAAAAAGAAGCTCTCGGGGAAGTGTTAAATGGGGATCGTCTTGTCAGTGCACCTTACCAGCTGGATTTCCAGAAAGATAAGGAGTCTGAGCTTGTTTGTAAGAAAAAGCTGAAAAAGGAGGAAGTCGCTCAGTTTCGGCAAGCAGTTGTCAAAGACTATTATTTTCAAATGTACTATGATGACCTGCCTATCTGGGGTTTCATTGGTAAAGTTGACAAGGAAGGCAAAGATCCAAGTGATTACAAATACTACCTTTACAAGCATATCCATTTCGATATCTTCTACAACAAGGATCGAGTTATCGAAGTTAATGTGCGAACAGATCCAAACACCCTTGTTGATGTAACAGAGGACAAAGAGGTTAATGTTGAGTTCATGTACACAGCTAAGTGGAAGGAAACTCACACACCTTTTGAGAAGAGAATGGAAAAGTACTCACAGTCATCATCTCTGCCTCATCACTTAGAGATCCACTGGTTTTCAATTATAAACTCGTGTGTAACAGTTCTACTCTTGACTGGATTCCTTGCTACAATTCTGATGAGAGTTCTCAAGAATGATTTTGTCAAGTGAGAACCATTTTCTCTCCACTATCGCAATGACTAGTCTCTTTACTGTTTTAACTCGACAGGGTTATGCAATATTAATTCTGTCTATCATTTTTCATAGATACACACATGATGAGGAATCACCCGATGACCAGGAGGAGACTGGATGGAAGTACATACATGGAGATGTATTTCGGTACCCTCAACACAAGTCACTCTTCGCAGCTGCACTTGGCTCTGGCACTCAGCTATTTTCCCTGTAAGTAACTGGATTTGTCGTCTACTTAAAATATGAGAAATACCCTCTGAAATTGCTACCACATATACTAATCCGCAACATTTTCTTCTTGCAGTACTGTCTTTATTTTCATACTAGCATTAGTTGGCGTGTTTTACCCATACAACAGAGGGGCTCTATTCACTGCATTGGTCCTCATATATGCCCTCACATCCGGAATAGCAGGGTATACTGCTACTTCCTTTTACTCTCAGCTGGAAGGAACCAATTGGGTATGTCAAAATGAATTATTTTTGCCTTCCTCTAGAGGTGTTCCCTGTGAATTTATCTTTTCAATCATGTTCATGGCAGGTTAGGAATCTGTTGTTGACAGGATGCCTTTTCTGTGGGCCTTTGGTTCTCACATTCTGCTTCCTCAACACTGTTGCAATTGTGTACACAGCCACAGCTGCTCTCCCATTTGGCACCATTGTGGTGATAATTCTGATTTGGACTCTCATAACTTCGCCTTTGCTGGTGTTGGGTGGAATTGCTGGAAAAAACAGCAAACCTGAGTTCCAAGCTCCTTGCCGCACCACTAAATATCCTAGAGAGATCCCACCATTGCCATGGTATAGAGGAACGATCCCACAGATGGCAATGGCAGGTTTTCTACCTTTTAGTGCTATTTACATTGAGCTCTACTACATCTTTGCGAGTGTTTGGGGACACAGAATCTACACAATTTACAGTATCCTGTTCATCGTCTTTATAATCCTCATAATTGTGACTGCTTTCATCACGGTGGCACTAACATACTTCCAACTTGCGGCTGAGGACCATGAATGGTGGTGGAGGTATGGATAATTTGTTAATTTTTCCACAGTAGGCTACTCATTTTACCTAATCAGTTTGAATATTATAATTTATACTCGCTTCTGCATCTAAATTATTAATAATTACGAAATATTGATATAACATCCTTAACAGGATTAGATTTTAGAAGAATGACTTCATAAAAGATTGTTAATATAGGTTCAATCCTCAAATGTTGTTTTTTCATCTTTGAAGCTATATTCATGCAAAATTAATTATTTTAGTACGAAACTGTGAAAGGGTTCTATTTTTCCCTTTCCTTTTTGTCTCCAAACTGCAGATAGGCGAGTGATGACTCGTTCATTTTTTCTTGAACATTTGAACTGTTCTAATGTGAATTCTCGTGATCTCTTATTTTCACATATTTCCTTGCAGATCTTTCCTATGTGGCGGGTCAACGGGTTTATTTATTTATGCCTACTGCTTATACTACTACTATGCTCGATCAGACATGTCGGGTTTCATGCAGACTTCCTTCTTCTTTGGGTACATGGCTTGCATCTGCTACGGATTCTTCCTCATGCTCGGAATGGTAGGATTTCGTGCTGCTCTTCTTTTTGTGCGCCACATTTATCATTCCATCAAGTGCGAGTAGTGTGTAGTTATTGTAACCCATTTACAACAACATTCTAAGTACCTTTATTCTTCAGTTTTTTCATTCTTCCTTCTCGTTGAGAGGATTGCTGTGTAGAGGAATTTTGTAGTCCCAAATGCAGAAGCATACGATGCCTTGTAATGTATCATCGTGCTTCAATATAAGTGTTTTAGATTTATATAGTCCATTTGTCTGGAGATTCGAAATGTTTGTAATTTGAAATGACAATACATATTTTTTACTTCTCTATCGACTTTGTGTACGCTGATATTTCATAGATTTCGTAACGGTTTCATTTTCTGTCTAAGGGTGCTATAACGGAATTGTGTTTTTGGTTGTCGAATCCCAGTAACCACTAGTTGTGCAGTCCCTCTAATTTGGAAGATATGTAAAATTGATAAAAAAGAATACATAACTATATAAAGGGTTAATAACCAAAAAACAAACCGAACTTTGAAAAAAATCAAACTTTTGGAATTGAGCAATCAACAAATCTACCTCAATTTTTCATTATGTTTGAATGTATTTTTCAATGTTTGAGGGAGTTATTAAGTCAACATTAGTTGATGTATTTTAAGGAAAAATTATTACGACTTAAAAACTCCCTCAAACATTGCAAAATTCGTTCAGACATAATGAAAATTTGAGGTAAATTTGTTGTTTGCTAAATTTCTAAAGTTAGGTTTGTTGTTTGTCTACAAAAAAAAAAGTTCAGTTTGTTATTTGATTTTTCCTTCAGTTCGGTTTGCTATTTGTTTACTAACCCCTATATAAATATGGAGGAAAATATGAAACAAAATATTGAAATTTAAGGTTTATTGAACTCTTGAGTCACGGTTTATACCCTGTAGCCGGTGCCTGTTCTGTAAAGATACTAGAGATTAATCAAATTTTGTGCAGTCTTTTATCTGTTGAAGCTGCCAGATAAACAAGGTACGTTTGGTTTATATGCTTCCATCATCGTGTTATGTGACATGCTGTGATTGGTTTATGCAGAACAAACCAACAAACGCTCATAATGACAGACTTAAGCCCAGAATTCATCAACAGATTCTAGGAGAAACGCTTCTGCTAAAAATCCTTTCCTCTGCGGAATTTCCTTAATCTTCTCAACCTCGTCTTCTGTAAGTTCCCATTCGATGATACGGAGGTTTTCCTTCATTCGTTCTGCATGGAAGCTTTTCACGATGAGACTCACTCCTTGCTGATACACCCATCTCAATGCAGCCTGAACGACACACAAGCCATATACTTTGATGATCCGGTTACATTACTAGTCAAAACGAAATGATAGATCAGTTGTCTGTGTTCGAACCTGAGCTACGGTCTTTCCTCGTTCTTGAGCAATTTCTTTGAGAATGGGGCTATGCATCACGGAATAGGAACCCCAGATAGGGTTTCCATTGCCAGATAAAGGAGACCAAGCGGTTACATGTATCCCTTTCTCGGTACAAAATTCTCTTAACTTCTCTTGCCGCCAGGCAACATGCATTTCTACCTAAATGAAGAGATGATACATATATATAAAATGTAAATAGGTACAATGTTACCATATGTTTGGGTCATGTGATCGGACGATACCATATGTGGTCAAATTATCCCTTATGTTTAATTTGGAGTATATTGTCCTACGGTATTCTGTTAGTCAACCGTTATATTTTTCTATTAAATGATCCATGATCAGCGCCACGTAAATATATAATATAATATTTAATTTAAAAAATTAAAATAAATAGAAAAATTAAAAAACAAAATAGGAAACAAATATGGAAAAATCGGAACATTTTTGTTATTTTTTTTTTAAAACTTTATATATTAATAAATTTTATTTAAAAAAAAATCAACAAAAGGAATAAAAAACTAGGGTTCAACTTGGATCCAATTGAGTCAGTCAGGGTCGAACCCAGGTCTGAGTCTAAAAAATATTTTTTATTAATATATAAAGTTTTAAAATATCTTTTAAATTTTTTTTTATATTTTTCATCCGCCGCAACATTCCGTTAGTTAAACTTGACGACAACAATAATTTGGACTAAATAACAATATTCTAAAACATAAGGTACCAAAAAACTACCATTTGATCACCTATTAACCCTATATATAATAAGTTTGACACAAATTTTACTACCCCGGGTCTATAGTATATACCTGGTTAACAGCAGGAGGAATGGTGCACGTCTCGAGCAATTGCAACAGTTTCTTGGGGCCGAAGTTACTGACGCCAATGGACTTGGCGAAACCCAACCTCGAGCACTCTTCCATGCCTTCCCACGTCCCCTTCATGTCAAATGGAAGTATGTCCTCCTTCGCCAAATTGTAGGGATCGCTTCCTTCCTTGAATCTCACTGGCCAGTGTATAAGGTAAAGGTCCACATACTCGAGCGTCAACTTCCTAAGTAAAAAACACACTCTTTCCATGACATATTTTGAATTTCAATGGAAAATTTCAAAGATAAGTAGCTGAGCAAACTCTTTACCTAAGACTCTCCTGAAGGCCACGGAGGACAAGATGAGGAGCTGCATTGTCGCACCAAAGCTTGGTAGTGATGAACAAGTCCTGCCGGCTGGTAACGAGGTTTTGCTTGAGAGCTTCGGAAATCGCACGACCGAGGGACTCTTCGGAGCCATAGATAGCGGAGGTGTCAAAATGACGGTACCCTAACTTGATGGCTTCAATGAAAGCAGCAGTCAGGGTTTGGGGGTCTGGGAGAGGGATAGCTATGGTGCCTGCTCCTATCAATGGCATGTTATAACCAGAGCTTAGAACCACCGTAGGAATGGACGCTACGGCGGCGGTGGGGACATCCATGGAGGGTTTGAGGTAGGGTTTCTGTTGCTGTGCCTTACGGCATCAAGAAGATAATAGTGCCTTGTGTGGACTGTAATGCACCGTAGCCCAAAACATCACTTTCAAGTAGAGGATTACGTAGTTGGAAAAAAAAAAAAAAGTAGAGGATTACTCAAAGTATTTAAATACCCGAACTTTGAATGTTTTACAAATAGTTATCCGAACTTTAAATTTTCAATAACGACTACCTAAACTTTGGACGAAAGTGCAAATAGCTACCTACGTTAAATTTTCCGTTAAATATGGGCAGCATATGAGTGGTCCATAATTTTAAAAACTATATTATTTTTTAAAAATATTAAATAAATCAAAAAAATTCTTTAAAAAATTGTAAAATTAATAGGAAAAATAAGAGTTTGTAATATAATTTTTGTATTGAAAAATATGAAACAAAATTTAAAAAAACTAATCATTTATTTTTATTTCATAATTTAAAAAAAATTATATTTAAAACTCTTATTTTTCCTATTAATTTTCCAGTTTTTTTCTGATTTTTTTAGTATTTTAAAAAAATAATATAGTTTTTAAAATTATGGATCAATCATGTGTTGTCACGTCATTTTCCGTTCATATTTAACGGAAAATTTAACGGAGGTGGCTATTTGCCCCATATGTCAAAGTTTAGGTAGCCATTTTTGAAAATTCAACGTTCGGGTAGCTATTTATAAAACGTTCAAAGTTCGTGCAGCTATTTGGTATTTAAGCCTAATCAAATATTAAGTGGGGGAAACGCAAGTATAATTATAACTTTAGGTGTCATTATTCATACCACTGAATTTATGTAAAAATATAATTTTTCTTCCAAAGATGATAATGACAAGACAGTGAAGGATCAATGGTGGTCACCGGTCTCCTGTCTGGTGGTGCTTTCGTGTTCATGTCCGTCTCGTCTCTATGGTTTCTCCCATCCACCGAACTCCACCCAGAAAAGGCCTGTTTGGAGAATGGTCCATCCAGGCCTTTGTATGGTCATGGAAAAGAAGATTCTTTAGAGCCAAACCAAACATGCTCTTACGTTATAGTTTACGCCATTGAAGTTTTTTCTATTTCTTCTGTAAGTATGGCAGAAATATGGAGATGGACGGTCTCGGTCTGACCCTCTGAGGGATTATATTAGAAGTTCTTTCTTATCAGTGTAAGTTAGAATACAATAGAAAATCTAACTATGATTTTATTATATTACGATATTAGAAATTAAAATATATATATATTATAATACATAAGAGTAAATAAATATTCTAATAAATAAAAGTAAACCAAATATTATAATTTCATATATATACACACTCAATCAAATAATATATTTTTAATAACATTATTAAGTGAAAATGATTATAATATTATATATAAAATTATTAAAATTTTAGACTTAGAATTCTAAAATTAATTTATTTTAAAATTATCGATTTCATCACATACTATTGTCTTACTTAATTGAAGAGAAATATGGTTTTTTAGATGTATAGATTATCTCCTCTAATTCATGCATTCTTAATCAAATTTTTAATTTTATTAATAGTTACTATTTAATAGAAAATTAGATGAAATTAAATTAGTGTATAATAATATTGTAAAAATTCATTTATTAAATATTCAATCTCAAAACTGATTTAGTAGGTTATTAATTAAACTTTTATTTATTAATTAATTGAACAAGCGTAAGATACTCAGATGGCGTGCAAAACATTTCACAGCCGCTTTTGTGTAAAACCATCATCATATAAAGACTCTCCACTCCCCCAGTCCCCCTCACCTCTATCTCTAGAAGAAGAACACCTCATTGTGCTCGGTAAGTCTCTCCCATATCCTCTTAAATCTTACAATAATTTGTAACCTAAATTGATTCCACTCGATTGCTTGTTTTGCTCAAAGATCTGGGTTCAAAATCTTCATTTCTCAGTGCAGAGATCGAAAGATCGAAACGTTTAATGTCTGCGACAATTCCTGTCATATTTTGGCAGCTAGATGTGTCTTGATAATTACACGGAACCCTTGTCCTTCACGCCTGGTCGTTGCTAGATCTGTCCAATCGCTTGATTTATCAGTAATTATAGCTCGCACGCTTCAATTTTGTTATTTCCGTTGTCGATTACCTTCTTCTGTTTGACATTGTAGGATTTTTTGAGGAATTACTGACCATTTTTCGTGAAATCGGAACGATTTGCTTGATTTTGTTGGAATCCAATTTCAATATTACTCTAATGGATGGAGATAATAGTCTCAGTACCCGGAACTGGGGCTATTATGATCCTGACCCGACCATCCGAAGCAACAACCTCGGTCTTCAGCTAATGCCAACTATGCCCGAGAAGCATCTGTTCGATGCAAGGACTGCTGCATTCATGGCTGCAACTGGTGCAACGGGACCATTTCTGTACCATAGAGAAGTTGGGGTTTCTATTCCACAGCCAATGTTCTCATCAATGGAGTACATGAGAGATGCCCAAAGTCATAGGGTTTTCTCAGGAAACCCCTATAATTCGTTTTTGCCTGAGCGATTGGCGCCGGCTAGTCCCATGCAAATAGTGCAGCAACCTCACTTGATAAAGACTGAGAGGGCAGTGGTTAAAGTTGAAGAAGCAGCAGCTAATGAGATAGAAAATGGGAATGTCAATGGAAATGGCCCTTTGAAGAAAAGGCAGGGCCCGAAATCCCCTATGCCGAAAAAAGCGAAGAAGGGTCCTCAAGCACCTAAACCTGAGAAAAGCCCTTCAGTTCCAAGGGCAAGGTCAGTGAAGAAAACAACTGAAGTAATGGTGAATGGCACTGTCATGGATATTTCGAGCATCCCTATACCGGTCTGCTCTTGCACCGGGTGTCCCCAACAATGCTATCGTTGGGGGTCAGGAGGGTGGCAGTCTGCGTGCTGTACCACGGGTGTATCTACGTATCCATTACCTATGAGCACAAAAAGGCGCGGGGCGAGGATAGCTGGGCGTAAAATGAGTATTGGAGCTTTTAAGAAAGTGTTAGAGAAGCACGCCTCGGAAGGATATAATTTTGTTAATCCTATTGATTTGAAGACTCATTGGGCGAAGCACGGGACCAACAAATTCGTGACCATAAGGTAGTAGGATGGAGATGGAGATGAAGGTTTTTGGTGTCGATCTCTTTCCTTGAATCCAGCTTGTTTCTGTCATGTATATATTTTGTTAGTGGCCTTCCAGTGGAAGAGACATGATTTTTTCCTAGCAAAAATGTAACTTCGTGATGAAAATGATGATCGGTCGATCGGATTATGGTAGAGGATGGAGGGATGTTTACGTATCTTATTTTTTGTTGAAATAAAGAGCTCAGTTTTCTCTTCTTCAGGAGAATTTGGTATATTATGCTCTTTGAAAGTTTGTTAATTGTCCCATTCGCTATGAAAAAAAATACATAATCTCGAAGACTATCAGTTTATGAAGCAGAAGTAACTATTAATTAACCCCAAATCACTAAACAATACTAAATGGAATTGAAAAGACATTACAAATATGATCGGATACGATACACAAGGTCGGATAAATAGACTTCAATTGCAACTCAAGTTAATTGACAATGAAACTGTTACGTAACTGGTAAATTTGACTACTTGCCCAACATCATAGTGACAAATTCAGCATAGTTCACTTGCCCATCTCCATCCATGTCTGCCTCGCGAATCATCTCATTCACCTCTTCATCAGTCAGTTTCTCTCCGAGGTTTGCCATTACATGGCGGAGCTACATGAACAGAAAAGATAATGATCTAAGATTGGTTATTATTACAATGAAGGAAGGAGGTGCAGACTTGAGGGGAGAGGAGATATTGGTTACCTCGGCTGCAGAAATGTAGCCATTCTGATCTTTATCGAAAACCTTGAAAGCTTCTCTCAGTTCTTCCTCAGAATCGGTGTCCTTCACATTCATTAAAAGATATGAGTGATTAAACAGATCATTAACAGGTGATGAAATCATCTCGGTGGTCATTACATGATGGTATGGGATAATCATTGGTTTGGGGATATTCAGTATAAGTTCCAAGGTTTGATGGTGGCAAACTCTGGATCCCTAATGATTCAAATATTACTTGGCTTATATCATTCCACAGAAAAGGAAACATATAAAAGACTCGGAAAAAACTCACAAGGATATTATATATACATCTACAAAATCCAACCACAGAAGAGTTGAGCCTTTTGACACATTAGAGGAACATGATTCCTTGCTCAGAAATCTTTGCAAGATCAAATTCGACTATCACTGCACGAATGCATCCACGAATGCATTCTTGCATCCATCTAGAAATGTTCACAAAAAAACTTTGTTTAGAATACATAAGACACATAAATGGAATTCTAAGTTGAATTTCAACATCTCCATTAACAGCCTTGCTAAACAAGGCCAAAGGCTGTAGGAGTTCACCAAAAAAATTGTTTAGGTTAAGATTACTTGCATAATGTTTGAGAGAAACTAACAGAATCAGAAAGAGTAAACCATCATAACCCTAGGAAGCGTGATTTTTTTTTTTTTTTTTTAAACAATTTAATGCATTCAAATGGTGGTAAATAAGTCAGTGTTATCCAAGTGATTTTTGAAGCAGCAAAATCACTGCAGGTAACTGAAAGTTGAAACTAAAGAAAAGCAGATGAAATCCAATGAATGGAGTTCAAAATTGTAATAATTGCTACCAAACAGATCCAACGACACTCAATAATCCTAAGGTTCAAGTCTAACTAGGGCTCACAACCGCCTCAAATAATTAACCGAAGAGCATACTCCAATCTAGTTATCCCAGTAAATCAAACATCTGTCTTCCTTCTAGTTCTTAATTTTTTGATTTTTTTCCCTGGAGCGTGTTATCATGCCAATAATGAGTTGTAAATTTATCTCAAAGGAAAAGGAAACCAATCTTAATCCAAATCCATCTTATCAAATAAAAGTCAACAACTGACAGTTGAAGAAAGTCACCTTCATCTTACGCGCCATCAAATTTAAGAACTCGGCGAAATCAATGGTACCATTCTGATCAGCATCCACTTCGCTGATCATGTCTCGGAGCTCAGCTTCCGTAGGGTTCTGCCCCAAAGATCTCATCACTGTTCCCAGTTCTTTGGTGGTGATGCAGCCTGTTATACAGATTGATAATTAGAGTGCCATCGCACTGGAGATGGATAATCAAGCTTCACGCAATAACTACTTCCTCTCGAACGAAAAAATCAACAATTACAACAGTGAAATCAAAATAGATGATATCTAGTCCAAGCACGTAATACAGCGAAGCGGAGAGAGAGATGGAATTGAAGAAGACAGGGAAAGAATAACCATCGCCGTCCTTATCGAAGAGGCTGAATGCCTCCTTAAATTCGACGATCTGCTCCTCCGTTAGCTGCTCTGCCATCTTTGATCTCAGTAGAGTTGGAGAAAAGAAAACTAAGAGACGAGACTTTTTAAAGAGGGAAATGGGTTTTAGGTCAATGAGTTTTCAAAGAGAAACTTGCAGTAGCGCATCCAAAGCTTTTATATTGTGCTAATATGCACCCTAATGCTTTAGAAAGTTGCAATAATGCACTTTGCTTTCAATCATGGACATGGTATCTAATTCTAAACTAATAAGAGAGAGGTGACAAGTGGAATGTTGGTCAAATGTTTGAATATATATTACTATTATTCTCTTATTTCAATAAATTATCAAATTTTAATTTTTCTTTAAATGTTTAATTTCTTGTATTAATTAGAAATGTGTAATTTTGATAATAGTGGAGTGAAAACTTAAAATTGTAGTTTTAATAATATTTTTATATTTGGTTAACTGTACCATTATAATATTTTAATAATTGAGTTAGTTTTTTGGATCAAAATGTTCAAAATTTAATTTATAAAAATTTAAATAAAATATGTTCATTTTAACTATAGTGTACGAGTAATGTGGACATGATTTTAATATTAAAAATTGTCCTCACAACAGTTATAGTTAATAAAATGTAATTTAAAAATAATTTATCACACTCACACCATAGATTTACCATTGTCAGCCTTAATCCATACCCTCTAGACGAATTTGAATTGTTTCGACCCATATGAATTCGGTTTCGGTATTATAACTCTTTTCACGGCCACGGCCACTTCAGCTTCTCCGACCGCCATATCAGTCCTTTAAGTGTTCTTACAGTAGAAAATCAGGCTACCTTACCTCGGCGTTTCCGGCGATCATTTTCGTCTTTATAAATTAACAATGGTTCTTTATATGAGTTGTTATACATAAGTGATGAACACTGAGTCTCTAATCCCAACACCCCTTCAATAATGTCCCACCTAACTCCTCTAAGGAGTCAATTCAAAGCGACGCAGTATACGCGTCTTGACTTGGTCATAGTCTAGAGAAGTCAATGACTTGGTCATAGTATGCCATGAACTTCACAATTTATACGCCATAGCTAGCCATTGATGAATCAGCAGTTTAAGCAGCAGCAGCAGCAGCAGCAGCAGAAGAAGAAGAAGAAGAAGAAGAAGAAGTAATTGGTAATGGCGACTCTCAGTATCACTCCAGCTCTAACTTCGCCACGCGACGACGCAATGCAGCTTTACCGTGCTTTCAAAGGTTTTCCTTTCTCTTTCAGAATAACTATATATATATATATATACAATTTATATGGATATAAATGAATCAGAGAAGAAAATGCACAAAATTTAGGGTTTGGATGCGATGTTCCGGCAGTGATCAACATACTAGCTCATCGAGACTCCATGCATCGCGCTAATATCCAGCAGGAGTATCGCACCATATACTCCGATGACCTTCTCAAGCGATTGGTTTCGGAGCTGAGTGGAAAAGTGGAGGTATCAGATCCGATTCCATTTGAAAGTTTTGGACTAAATTTTGACTTATTATAGTATGTATGGTTGGTTGGTTGATATGTGTTCTTGAAATAACCAGACGGCGGTGGTGTTGTGGATGCATGACCCTGCAACACGGGACGCGGTGGTGGTGAGGGAAGCACTGTTATCTCCGGTGAATCTTCAAGCTGCGACGGAAGTCATTTGTTCACGAACTCCGACACAGATTCAGGTCTTCAAGCAATGTTACCATTCCAGATTCGGAGTCCATCTCGAACGGGACGTCGAGAAGTACACACAAGGGGATCTTCAGAAAGTAAGAACTTGTACTCCAGATTTGACCAGGGATTGAATAAGACCTGTGATCTGAGTCCAAAGACTCCAAACCATATTAAAGCTAGTTGCTCATTTCTTTCCTTCCTCACGGCAGCTGCTCCTTGCATACGTAAGCACTCCTCGCTATGAAGGCCTGGAAGTCGACAGAGCAGCGGCTGAGCAAGACGCGAAGGCCCTCTTCAAGGCAGGAGAGAAGAAGCTCGGAACGGACGAGAAGACTTTCATTCGCATATTTAGCGAACGTAGCAGGGCGCATTTGGCCTTTGTGGGTGCCGCTTATCAGAACGTGTACGGAAATTCGCTGGCGAAGGTATAAACTCCGACCCCTCGTAATTGATTTCCGATTTACTCACGAATCGGGATATTGATTTCACTTTCAGGCAGTAAAAGATGAAACATCGGGAACGTTTGAACTAGGATTGCTGACTATCCTTCGGTGCTCAGAGAACCCTGCAAAGTATTTCGCAAAGGTGCTGAACAAGGCGATGAAGGGGATGGGAACTGATGACAGCACTCTCATAAGAGTTATAGTGACGAGGACCGAGATCGATATGCAGTATATAAAAGCAGAGTACCTGAAGAAATACAGGAAAAATTTAAGCGACGAAGTTAGCTCCGAGACATCGAGTCACTACAGGACCTTCCTTCTTTCACTCCTCGGACCCACCAACCATTAGATCAATCCTAAAAGTATAAAAAAAAAAAATATGTTTATCCAAGGTTGTGAAAGTGATATATTTGTTGTTTTTGATGTAACATGTTAGTTGTTGTTGGTTTTTAATGCAGTTGTTAAGTTTTCGTCCAAAACAGTTGTTAAGTCCTCATATGTCTTGCACGTGACCTCTATTTATTGTGAAATTCCTTAAATGTCATTGTCTTCTTTCTTTCAATCTAGGTATCCAATCTTCAAAATTGAAGAACTGAAGTCTTCCTCCTTATCTCCAATCTATGGATGTCCCAATTATAATGTATGTTTGTCGATTTTATTGAGTTTTAACCCTAATTTTAGTATCAATTTGAAAATTTCTCTAAAAAGTTGTGGATTACTGCTGTTGGAGTGTTTGTGGTGCTGCTGTTTGTTGTAATGTTAAAACTTGTTATTAATTGAAGTGTGTTAGCGTGTGAATTAACTGTAGTGATGTTTGCGGAGCGGTTGTAGGTTAATTATGTTAGTGTGTGTTGTTTTGGATAACTCACGTTTTGTAATTGTTGCTTTTTGATGAAAAATGTTTATGAACCAATTGAAATTTGATATAATATGTTTTGAATGACTGGTAAAAAAGTTTACTAACAGAATCGAATTGAATTCCACCTGTAAATTAAAAGTTGTCACCCAAAACAGAACTCATGCAAAGGTGAGCTTTGTGTACTCCTTATTAACATCTTCAACTCCCTCATCTGAATTTGAGAGGAAGACCTTCTCTTGTCCTTGAAGAACGATCATGTCTCCATTATATACCTTGCTTGAAGCCCAACGTTCCTGCCATCTAGGAAACACCTATTCACAGAAGTGAGTGTAAATGAATTATGCAACATTAAAGTATACATAAAGATTGCAGCAACTTTATTTGTAGCATAGCATTGTTCGATGAGCATCAAGACCGAGAAAGAAGCAGTACTTGCCACCAATAAATAAAACGCCTACTCAACTTAATAAAACATGGCGTGGCTTCTCATGAAGATCGGTATGAACTTAATAAGTAATAATAACTGCATACTCAACTTTGTCACCAATATGGCCAAAAAAAAACTTTGTCACCAAACCCATATAATGAAATGGTTAATGTTGTCAACAAACATTGAATTTTATTTTGATGCAACACAATCGATAAAGAACTGGCGCAATTTCAGCAACATGGACAACAAACTCAACTGTGGAAAACTACTATTATGTACAGACAAGATGAACTTTTACCATCTGATGGGTCTGTCGTGTTTCCAAACTGGATTTAGTGACGCTGGTTTTAGACTTCCAGTGGCGCTTCTCTTGGGTTCTGATGGAATGATACGGATGCAAGAAAAGAAACCACACTAAAGTTCATATTTTACAGTTGCTGCCCTCCAAACGTATTTCAATTCAAGACGAAATGGTACCTAGAATCGACATAGCTTTCGATATCCCAGAGGAATGAACCAAAGGTGACAGCTTCAACAAGTCTCTTTAACCCGCCAAAGCTAATCTTGATGAGCTCATCATCAGAAGGATCGACTGCACCCTCTGGTGTTATCACAATATCAGGGCAGCCAAACAGAGCTTCTGTATGTTTCTAAATGATGCTAACAGCCTCTCTGGATTTAATTGTTGCATATCTCTGAAGCGTCTCCCCATCAAAAGACATCACATAAAGTCATAAACGAGACGGTTGTACAGAATCATTGGACTGTACAGATCCAACATCATTTTCTACATCTTTCTGTAAATTGAAATCATCTTTAACTGACCCACTTGGAAGGGTTCTCATTGGTTTTTCGAGCTGAAACCTCTGAACAACTCGCTTGAGAAAATAACCATACATAACTGAAGCTGCATAGACCTGTCCGACCCTGATCTTGCTTATTTCAGCAATGGAGGTAGATTCATCCATGCGATTTCCCAATATGAGAGCCAGATGATTCTGGATAATCTCAGAGGCTCCGGGAGAGTGAAGCAGTTTAAGCTCATCATCTTGGCTAGGCCACGAGTCTATTTGACCAGAGGGGTCTGAAGAAGTGGAACTTATGGAAGGAATCAGTGACAAACGGGCATCAATGAACTGCTGCACCACCAATGCATATAGGATCTCTTGTAATGCCTTTTCCCTTTCATTAGCCTTCACCTCATCAATCCTCTTAGTATTTTACAGTTAATAGAGTAGAAGCTTGAATTCATAGAGAAGAAGGTCTCGAGGATGGCGAACCTGTATAGTACTAATTCCGTGCCAGTAGCTGAGGGCTCTTGTTGCTTGTTCTCAGCATCGTGGTTGGTCTGCAGCTGCTCAAGCTGTTGCTCAACAGCAGCACAGAGAAGATGTGGATGATTGACTAAGATTTACAAAAGGAATTGGCCAACTGGGGATTCCAGCTTAAGTGGAGCAATAGGAGAACCAGGCCCTGTTGGTTCTGAAGTCAGTGATGCTCTTCTAACTGCATGCCTTCTCCTGCTTGGAGCCCTTTCCAATACCCTGATCTTGAGTAGGAAAATAAGTCACAGTCGTGCAAAAGATTATCATGACTCAACAGCAGTAGTGAAAATAATATTTTCTCCTAATCTATTAACTTAATTCAAATTGAACCTTTACATGAAGGGAGGGAATGACATCAAAATCCATACAAAGATAAAGCAATTTGTGATCATAACAAAGATTAGCATTTAAGTTCAGCACCTTCATCTTAAGGAAGATGCAAACACTGGACAGGGCTAGAACTATAGAACAATTTTGATAATTGACACGGATTTCCTAAGTCGGGCGTGCTTGGAATAAGGAATAGAAGTGCAAAAGACGAAATTACCCTGACTTCATTTAACTAATTCCTAAACTACCCTTCTTCAAATTACTTCCCAGTCGTTCATCCTTCATTCCCGACTCTATCGGTTCTCCTTCTCCTTCATTCCAAAGTGGAGATTTTCAGCAGGATCATGATTCCTCAGGTATGTTCATCTCGTTCATCCCAATTCTGGGTTTGAATTGTTAGACTAATGAATCTTAGGATCGATTTAAACATGTTAATAAACTGAATAAACACATTTAAATCAAATAGCGGAAGCTTGAATCGAATTAGTGAATTTACCTCCAGCCATTGCTAAACCGAGTTTCGTGATTCGTTTGGAGCTTCTAAACCCTTACTCTTCACAGTAGATGGTGTATTCTGAGCTGAATTGAAGAAGAGTGGTATCTATGGACCAAAAACGAGAATGCACTATATAATGCTCTATCCATCAAAGAGCATAAATGAAGGCATTGAATGACTGCTTGTGTGGACGAATGATTGCTTAACTTGTGAACCAATTTCTGTTGTTGATTGACCATAGAAGAAGAGAAAACAAACTGAATTTCTCTTTAGTAAGTGCATGCACAAATTGAGCAAATGATTTGCACAAAGTGGACAACTAATTTGCACAGAGTGGGCAACTAATTTACACTAAGTGGGCTGCTACAATATTTTATACAACATTCTCCCACTTGGTCCACATATATATATTCCATCATTCACCTTAATGAGAAAAATGAAATATATGAATCATGGCGATATGTCCTCTTATATTGAGTATTATCTTCCATGTATTACAATATATATCAAGTTTCTCAACGATAGCCCATAAAACTTAATGAATAAACCCTATGTTCATTCAAGGTCCAAACTTTAGTAATGTTTTCTCAAATTAACAAACATATATGTGCACAAAATCTAATGAGATAACATCAACTGAATAAGAGTATCAAAATATAAAAATGAATACTTACATCATGGAACCAAGTCCCATTCTTTCTACATGATCCTTGAAATTCTTTGGTGGCATGCCTTTAGTCAAAGGATCAACAATCATCAACTCAGTGCTAACGTGCTCAATGACCACTTTCTTTTCCTTAACACGTTCTCTGATGGCCAAGTATTTAATGTCGATGTGCTTACTTCGACTACCGCTTTTATTGTTCTTAGCCATAAACACAGCAGCTGAGTTGTCACAATACAATCTTAATGGCCTAGAAATAGAGTCAACTACTCTAAGCCCAAAAATGAAACTCTTTAACCATACACCATGTGATGTAGCCTCAAAACATGATACGAACTCGGCTTCCATGGTGGAAGTAGCAGTCAAGGTTCGCTTTGCACTCCTCCAAGACACGGCTCCACCAGCAAGCATGAAAATGTAACCTGATGTTGATTTACGTGAATCAACACAGACAGCGAAATCCGCATCGGAGTAGCCAATTACCTCTAAATTATCGGTCCGTCTATACATGAGCATGTAATCTTTTGCAGCTCTCCAGTGGTCAATACCTGGGTTACTCTGATATCTCCCAAGCACTCCAACAACAAATGCAATGTCAGGTCTAGTACAGACCTGAGCATACATCAGGCTTCCAACAGCTGAAGCATATGGTATGTTTTTCATTTGTTCCCTCTCAAGCTCATTTTTAGGACATTGGATTAGACTTAATTTATCACCCTTAACAATGAGTGCTATACTTGGCGAACAATCTTTCATCCGAAATCTCTCTAAAACTTTGTTGATATAGGTCTCTTGAGACAAACCCAAAATGCCTTGAGATCTTTCCCTATGGATCTTAATGCCAATGACATAAGATGCTTCACCCATATCCTTCATATCAAAGTTCTTCGAGAGAAATTGTTTCACCTCATATAGCAAACCCTTATCATTGGTTACAAGCAAAATATCATCCACATATAGTACCAAAAAACAAGTCTTGCTCCCACTGACCTTCTGGTATATACATTGATCCATGACGTTCTCTTCAAAACCAAATGAAGTGATGACATTATGGAATTTAAAATACCATTGTCAGGAAGCTTGTTTTAATCCATATATAGATTTATTAAGCTTACAGACCAAGTGCTCACCATTAACAGAGGAGAATCCTTCAGGTTGTTTCATATAAACCTCTTCCTCTAGATCACCATTAAGGAAAGCCGTTTTCACATCCATTTGATGCAAATCCAAATCAAAATGGGCAACCAATACCATGATCACACGAAGTGAATCTTTCTTAGATACATGAGAAAATGTTTCCGTGTAGTCAATTCCCTCCCTTTGAGTGAATCCTTTGGCAACGAGTCTTGCCTTATATCTCTCAATGTTGCCTCGTGAGTCTTTCTTTGTTTTGAAGACCCATTTACTTCCAATGGCTTTTACACCATCAGACAACTTGACGAGATCCCAAACTCGGTTAGATGCCATAGAATCCATCTCTTCTTTCATGGCATTGTGCCATAAGTTCGAAAATTCAGAACTCATGGCCTGTGAAAACGTCTCAGGATCATTTTCGGCTCCAACATTGTAGTCACATTCTTGTAGATACACAATATAGTCACTGGGAATCGCTGATTTTCTTACTCTAGTAGATCTTCTTAATGCTGAATTAACACTCTCCTGAGTTGTAGGATCATGTTGATCAGCAGGTTCTTCAACAGTTTCAGGCATCTGTTGAACTTCAATATCTACTAGATCAGGATCAACAGTTTGTGGTACTTCCATGACTGGTTCTTCAACACGCATTTGAACTTGAGGCGCGTTGTTAACAACAATGATCAGTCCATTACTTGAAGTGGCACACTGAGCATCTAAATGATCTTTCTCAGGACCTACGCCCTGGGATTGATCGCTCCCACTTATAAAGTCATTCTCAAGAAATTTTGCATTTCTTGATTCCACAAACCTAGTGCTATGATATGGACAATAAAATTTATATCCCTTAGACCTTTCAGCATATCCAACGAAATACCCACTTATGGTCCTCGGGTCCAACTTATTTTCTTGTGGATTGTAGACTCTTACTTCAGACGGACAGCCCCAAACGCGTACATGTCGCAAACTTGGTTTCCAACCTTTGAATAACTCAAAAGGTGTCTTTGGGACAACCTTGGTTGGAACTCGGTTTAATATGTACACGGCCATTTTAAGAGCCTCATTCCACAAGGATTTAAGAAGTTTGTTGCTAGCAAGCATGCTTCGCACCATGTCCAATAATGTTCAGTTTCTCCTTTCAGCTACTCCATTTTGGTCCGGAGAGCCAGGCAAGCTGTATTGGGCAACAATCCCATTCTCTTGAAGAAATTTTGCAAATGGACCATTCGCTTGTCCACTTTCAGTGTATCTACCATAGTACTCTCCACCTCTATCGGATCTCACGATCTTAATTTGTTTACCACATTGTTTCTCTACTTCAGCTTTAAACACCTTAAAAGCATCTAGTGCTTCATTCTTATTGTTAAGCAAGTAGAGATACATGTATCGTGAATAATCATCTATGAAGGAGATAAAGTACTTATTTCGGTATGCATCCATGTCTGGACTACACATATCTGTATGTATGATTTCCAATAACTCAGAGCTCCTTTTGGCACCTTTCTTAGATTTGTTAGTGCTTACCCTTAATGCAGCTTATACAAGTCTCAAAGTCAGTAAAATCCAGAGCACCAAGTACCCCATCATTCACTAACCTTTTAATTCTTTCAATGGAGATATGTCCCAATCTCCGATGCCACAGTATAGAAGACTCTTCATTCATAACACATCGTTTAGTACCAACATTTTCGTGAACATGCATAAAAGTATGGTTATCATTATTTTGCAGATTAAGGAGAAAAAGACCATCAGACAAAATACCACATCCAATAACATCAGACTTATAAAATAAATTAAATCCAGAGTCCGAAAAGTTAAAGGAGTAACCATCTGATACAAGTCTGGAAACTGAAATTAAATTCCTAGAAAAACTAGGAATATAAAATGTCTTCTACATGTGAGGGCATCTTATTTCCTGAATAGACACTTCGCTCACTTCCCATCGGTTTCTGCAGATCTCGTAAATCCTGCAATGAATTGGTAACATGGATTGTAGAACCAGAATCAATCCACCATGTATTATGATTAACATCAGTCATATTGGATTCATAACAAACAAAAGAAAGTTGAGTACCTTTCTTATCAAGCCAATTTATGAACTTAGAGCATTGTTTCTTATCGTGCCCCTTCTTTTTGCAGAAGAAACACACAATCTCCTTCTTAATGTCCTTCTGAATAGGAATTTTCCCCTTTCCCTTGTCCTTAGCTTGATCCTTCTTCTTGTTCTTCCCAGAGGTCGTTAAATTCACATTTTCTTTTTGGGTTAATTACTTAATTGGTTACACATGTTTGACCAATGTTCAGAATGGTTACACATGTTTCAAAATGTGATTAATTGGTTTTGAAATGTGACTATTTGGTTTTTTCACTGTTCACCGTTAAAATCACAGTTAAGTCACTATTTAGATACGTAAAATGACGAAATTACCCCTAGAATCATCTTCAAGAACACATCATCTTCAAGAACAATAATTGAAGAAACCAGAAATCTGATTTCTGTGTCTTCAAGAACCCAGAAATCTGATTTCTGGGTTCTCAAGAACATCAAATCGAATTTGATTCGATTTTGGTTCTTCAATCCTTCCAATCTGTTCTTCAATACAACTAAGGGCATAATAGTCATTTCACAATTCAATAATATGTTAAAAAAATGAATTAACGTTAAAATTAACGGTTTACTAACGGAATAACCAATTAATCACATTTGGAAAAACATGTGTAACCAATTAGTCACATAGCAAAACTAATTAATCACATTTTGAAACATGTGTAACCATTCTGCACAATGGTGAAACATGTGTAACCAATTAAGTAATTAACCCTTTCTTTTTCCCTTTCCTTTTCCTCCATAATCAGTCTACCCTCTTCCTGAACACACATGGTCAACAACTCATTGATCGACCATTTATCCTTATGTGTGTTATAGGATATCTTAAATGGGTCATATTGTTGAGGTAAGGTACAAAGGATGTAGTGAACTAAGAAGGATTCTGACATCTCAACCTCCAATGTTTTCAATTGGGCCGTTATATCCCTCATGCGCATGATATAATCACGCACACCCCTAATGCTGGTGAGCTTCAGAGACGAAAACTGTATGATGAGGGTGCTCGCCATTGCTTTATCTGAAGTGGCGGATTGCTCATCAATAGCCTTTAGTAAGTCTCGGACTTTGTGATACTGATCGACGGAGCCCCTAATACCAACATATATTTTTGTCTTTATGAACATAACGGAGAGACGATTAGATCGCTCCCACTTATCATAAAGAACAACTGCATCAGGAGAGCTGGTTTCAGTTACTGCAGGGGGCTCCTCCTTCCTAATAGCATAATCTATGTCCATCCAACCCAAATGAAGGAGAATTCTTTCCTTCCAGACTTTATAGTTGTCCCCTTTGAGTTCGGGAACATCACATCTCATATCAGTGTAATTAACAGGTTGAATTGCTGCAATAAAATTAAATATTCATACTCATGTTACTAAATTTGAAGCTATAATAATATGACATATCCTACCAATGTAGAATTATGTTAAATTATGAATCTAGTGACATAAAACTTGCATGTGGGCTAAAGTTCTAATTCAATTAGATTCATGTTAACTTTATAATAAAATTATCAAATTATGTTCCTTTTCCTAATTCCTGTGGGTAAATTAGAAAATATAATTTGATATTTTATTCTAATTAATTATACAAATATAATAAAAATTCCTGTGGGATAAAATTTTATTATATTACGTATGATTAATCACAATTAATGTTTATTTTTAAATGTGATTCTGAATAAACTTTAATATATAGTTTCAATTAATTAAGAATGCTGTGGCTACTTCCTAATTAATTTAAACTATATGAATCACATAAACATTAATTTAATAATTTGGCTTAATTATTGCATAAACATATAAGCAATATTTTATAAATTTAATTCCAAATTTAATATATATATATATATATATAATCTTAAAATTGCATGTATAATTTAAAATAATGATGAATTATACAAGCAAATAAAAGTACAAAACACTTATAATTAAATTTATAACCATGTAGAATTAATTTACCAAAATTAAACATAGAATCACTATTCATAATCGGTACTATTCATAATCAGTACTATTCATAACCGTTTACTGTTCATGGTTTTTTACTATTCGGTTTATGCACTATTCATAACCGGTTCACTATTCTGTTTTTGCTGTTCATTTTACTATTCACGCGTACTGTTCATCTTCTCCAAATAAAACGAACATAACATAAAATTTCAGAAAAACAGAGTATAAACCATAAAAAACAGAGCATGTCTAATTAGCAAGACGGAGACAAAATCAAAGTGGCTCTGATACCAAATGTTAGACTAATGAATCTTAGGATCGATTTAAACATGTTAATAAACTGAATAAACACATTTAAATCAAATAGCGGAAGCTTGAATCGAATTAGTGAATTTACCTCCAGCCATTGCTAAACCGAGTTTCGTGATTCGTTTGAAGCTTCTAAACCCTTACTCTTCACAGTAGATGGTGTATTCTGAGCTGAATTGAAGAAGAGTGGTATCTAGGGACCAAAAACGAGAATGCACTATATAATGCTCTATCCATCAAAGAGCATAAATGAAAGCATTGAATGGCTGCTTGTGTGGACGAATGATTGCTTAACTTGTGGACCAATTTCTGTTGTTGATTGGCCATAGAAGAAGAGAAAACAAACTGAATTTCTCTTTAGTAAGTGCATGCACAAATTTAGCAAATGATTTGCACAAAGTGGGCAACTAATTTGCACAGAGTGGGTTGCTACAATATTTTATACAACATGAATCAAACCCAAAATCGTGGGTTATGTGTGAACCCAAAATTCTGGGTTCGACCTTTGAAGGAGTTGAGAGTGGGATTCTTCGTGTTTCTCGATTAAGGTTGTTCATATTGTGTTTGATGTTGTTGATGCTTAAAATCATAAATGTTTGTTCATGCTCTTTATGGTTATGGTTGTTCATGTTGTTGTTCGTGAAGAACATAACATCATCTTGTTAGTAAATTATGTGATTTTGTAAGTTTTGTTTCTACAAATATGAGAATTTACGAAACCTATGAACAAATAACTGTCAAGTTTTTTTGCTGATTATATTTTGGTTTGTTAAAATCTATGGAGAAACAAGTGACTGTCTTTTAAATTTAATTAAATAATGAAATAAATTATTTAATTTTTTTTTAGTTATTAATTAATTATATTTAAGTTTTATTATTCTTATTTTTTTAAAATTAATTAATACAAATTAATTGTATTATATACTATACATATAAAAGTGGGGGCATATATATCATTTTACCACATTACATTATATTTTCAATTTTTCATATATCATTCCACCAAATAAACATTGAATTTTTTTATTCAATTTCACCAAAAAAATCAACTTCATATTATTTTCTTATTTTCTATTTCGTATTTCTTATTATGTATTCCGTTAGGAAAAAAAAACAAGTCTCTTTCTCATATATATATATATATATTAGTTTTAAAATATATATTTATTCTCTTGATTTTTTAATATTTACAATAACTGTAAGGTAAATCTTGAGGAATTTCCAGCTTTCGTTCCTCTACTTCTGCACGGTCTTTCTATATGACATTTCGGTCTTTCTATATTCAAAATTTGAATATTAGTAAAGTTTAATTGACTTCTACTAATTTATCGAAAACTTGACACATTCCATGATTCCAAGCAGACGGCTCCGGTTGGTAAGTGCGGGGTTAAGGCTTCTTCATTTCTTACTCGGTCTTTTACTCATTTTAATATATAAAATAAAAATGATCAGCGTAGCGTTAATAAGTAAAAAATTGTTTTAACTGTTTAATTAAAAAATAATAAACTTTGATTTTCATTTTTTATATATATACTTTCAAAGTTGAAGAAAAAAGTTCCCTCTTGGTGTTAAGACTTAAAACTATGAAAAAAAAAAAATATAGTCACCATTTTTAGGATTTTCTCAAATATTTTTAAAAAATAATATAACATCTTACATTTTAAACCAAACACATATTATTAGTACGTCATTTTCCGTTTAAATTTAACATAAAAATAAATAAAAGTAGTTTTACCCCACTCTTAAAATACAACAAAATGTGAAAAATTAATCCTCAAATTACTTTTAATACAAGTGAGCAAAGTTTGAAATTATTATTATTATTATTATTATTATTATTAACACATTATTTAATCATAATAATGTATATAGGGAAGTGAATATGTCAAATCCGACCGACCACCCACCTAAACTAGTTTCACAGTTCAAATTTACCCGCTGTCGTCAATTTTGCATGCACCGGTATTTTAAACAAAAGCAAGCAACGTTGAACATCGAAGAATCTGCGTTGCCTCGTCAAAAACACGGCCTACTCAGGTCGGTCAACCTTGAAAAACTTTTTTTTTTTTTTAAATGTCGGATAGACACACAATTCATTGTTAGTCCACGCGCATAAAAAAAACATGAGTTTCATAGTTTTTGTTTGAGTTAATTAGCAAATAGGCAATCGAACTTGACATGTTTGACAAATAGGTACCCAAACATTTTTTTGTCGCAAATAGGTTTTCGAACATTTGAAAATTAACAAATATATTCCTAGCGTTTATTTTCCATTGAGTTTTGATGGAAAATTGCACCTTAGAAGCAACTATGTACCTGGACTTACACAAATTAGCAAGTAGATACCTAAATCGGTTCATAAAAACCACGTTATTTAAAAAAATAAAAGAGTATGGTTTATTTACCAAACACATGCATGGTTTAGGGTTTAGGGTAGAGTCATGCATGTGTTTGGTATATAAATCTTACTTTTTTGTTGTTTTAAATATAATAAAGTGGTTCGATCGAACAAGTTCTTAATCGGATTTTGAACCGGCTTAGGTCTTTACTTGATAATTCGTGTAAGTTCTGGTACCTATTTGTCAAACCATGTCAAGTCCATGTACCTGGTTGCTCCTCACGTGCAGTTTTCCGTCAAAACTCAACAGAAAATTAACGTCAGAAACCTATTTGCTAATTTTGAAAAGTTCGGCAACCTATTTGAAGTAAAAAACATGAACCTATTTGTTAATGTACAAAAGTTCGGCAATCTATTTAAAAAAAAAAAAATTGGGCAACTACCTAACAAAACATGTCAATACAAGTTCGGCTAATAATTAACCATTTTTTTATTGCTCCTACCGTACCAGTAGTACCGGTGAGTCAGTCAGTCTCCGGCAGGCAAGTCTTTTGAACCGTTTTCTTGACGACGTTCAAATTGATTCACACTTTTTCAAACCATTTGATTTTGAACGGTCAACGTTCAAACCCTTCTCTAACCCCCGAAACAAACCCAAGAAGTCCTAATAATAATTCATTCATTCAATCTAAATGAAGGAACGAACGAACGAATGAATGTCAACTTTCTTGAATTCTTCAACACCGTGTCTTTCTCTCTCTCTCCCTGTGTGTGCGCGTTATATCCATACATATATATAATACTATAAGACCCTGCAGACATCAATGCAACCCTCTAGCTCCCATTTTCTCCATACTAGCTATTCAAATTTCAATCTCTCCTTTCCTTCTACGCGTATAGTATCAATGGGTTTCGGATGGAGAAGAAGATCAAGAAATCCCAGCAACAAGGTTCCTCCATTGGAGGACCTCGTCATCCCGAACCACTTCCTATGTCCGATATCTCTTGATTTAATGAGGGACCCGGTGACACTGTCTTCCGGCATCACTTACGATCGTGACAGCATCGAGAAGTGGCTCCAAGGCGGGAACTTTACGTGCCCCGTCACCAAACAAACCCTAACGAGCTTCGACATGATACCTAACCACACACTCAGGAAGATGACTCAAGAATGGTGCGTCAAGAATCTACAGTTCGGTGTAGAGAGAATTCCAACACCACGGGTCCCGGTGACTCCGTTCGAGGTCTCCAGAATCCTGTCGAAGCTATCTGAATCGGCACGTTCAGGTGATTTGCATGGATGCATGGATTTGGTCAAGAAAATCAAGAACTGGGGAGAAGAGAGCGATAGGAACAGGAAATGCATTGTGGGGAACCGAGCCGCGGAAACACTAGCAGCTACGTTCGAGAGATTTGCAGACGAATCCATTACCAGACATTCAATGTTGTTGGGGGAGATTCTGGGCGTCGTAGATTGGATGTTCCCGCTCGACCTAGAAGCCCTAGGTTACTTTGGTCGGCCATCTTCGATAAGCTGCTTGGTTCGTTTTTTGGAGACGGGAGACCTCTCAGTGAGGAAGACGGCTGCTTTTGTCCTGAAGGAGCTTTCAAGCGATCCAAGCTATGTCGACGTCACTGCATTGGTGGAAGCGGGTGGAGTGTTGGTCAACTTAATAGAGCATCCGATTTCAGCGGCGATCACAAAGACTTCTTTGACAATAATCTTCAACCTCATTTCGTCCACCCAGAGAAATGAGGAGATTCAACTGAGATTCGTGGACGCGGGTTTGGTAGAAATTCTGATAGAAACCCTAGTCGAGTCAGAGAGGAGCGTCTCTGAGAAAACCGCTATAGTCTTGTTCAAACTGTGCAGCTGCGAAGAAGGAAGAGCTCGGGCTTGCAGACATTCACTGACGGTTCCTGTGCTAGTGAAGAAGATCCTAAGAGTGTCGGAATTAGCGACGGAATACTCAGTGTCAACATTATTGAGCCTTATCAGAAATTGCCTGAATTGGGACGATCAAGGGCGAATCATTGTTGAAATGCTTCAGGTCGGGGTTTTCCAGAAGCTGCTGCTGTTATTGCAGATCGAGTGTGGGGTCAAAACGAAGGAGAAGGCCACGGAATTGCTGAAGCTTT
Organism: Chamaenerion angustifolium; assembly: GCA_946814005.1. NCBI lineage: Eukaryota > Viridiplantae > Streptophyta > Magnoliopsida > Myrtales > Onagraceae > Chamaenerion > Chamaenerion angustifolium. The sequence goes on from OX328275.1 coordinate 32,954,560, forward strand.
TGAATCCGTATAGAGCGGGAATCGAGTGTATCGAGTCCACAGATTTTAAGAGCCTCAAGCGGTCTTTTTGATCTGATCATTGTTGTTCATTTAATTTATTTGGTAGAACTTAATTCTTGAAGAATGATAAAATAAAACAAAATTTATTAACTCAGAGCAAAGAAAACATAAATTTGTTACTCAGTGGTTTCTAACTTTCTAACATGGCAGCAAAATTTCTGATACACACGTATATCGTCTACTCTACCTTAATTGTCTTCTCGATCTGCTCCAACCTCTGGATCTCCTTATAGTACTTGCAGATGCGGTATACACAACTGTAGATGTATTCATATTTTGTGAACATCGAAACAAACTCATGAAGTAAAGTTGTTCTGAATGTAGATCGGAAATGTTTTCAAGGAAGTTACCAGTAAAGGAGGCAAGCCGAAGCACAGAGGATGCCGTTTCTTTGAGCTTTGTAGATCTGCAAGAACAGAGATATACATTAGTAACATAACGAGAATAAGGTTGTGAAAAAGATTTGAACTTTCACGGATTAAGCTTTGTAAAAATACAGCTGAAACTCGAAAGTTGATTATAGAACACAAGTAAAGAGAGATGATTGGGTGCTGAACTAAATGCAGTGTCCATGCATATTCGATTTCATTATTACTGTTCAGAGTGACATACAACAGTGTACAACACTTGTATCCAACATAGTCCAGCAGTTATGATAGTTAACTTTAGAGAATTCATGCATCTAACAACGAACAGATAGTTTTAGCCTTTTAGGACATGGTTGTTATGATAGACCACGGAAAATACACCAATCTTGTGTATTGCTAACCAAAGTGAGAGCTAGAGACAAGAACTAAATCTATAGAATATAGATCACCCTAGACATGTATATATATTGTCACTAGGCATGGGTGTCTTTGTCCAGACAAAAAAAGAAAAAACATGGGTGTGTAATACGAAAAAATAGACACAAAGATCGTGTCAGGGGCTTGAATTTTGTTAACTTGCTTTCTGTCAAGGAATTAACAGCCAAAAAGCAAAGCTACAACCACTCAACGAAAGCAGATGTGTAATCAGAATACAGATACATGTCACTTGGGATCGATTTTTTAGCAATTATTATGAAACAAACAAACACATTATTATAAATTTGATCACTTTTGTGATGTTTGATTTTGCCATTTTTGTTAAGTTAAGAAACAGATGGTTTGTTTTGGAGTATAAAGCTTTCCAAGAATAACTGGTGTATACCTTTATCTAAACCATTTCACTAAAGAACATGTTAATGCTGCAGAAACATTGTAAGTTAACGAAAGCTATTCCTGGAGCTCCACGAATTGAAGACATTCGTATGTAGGCATGAAATGTGTCGCTAAAAAACTGTATAAGCAATTCACTCACGGATTTTTCATATCGGTCTCGCTCGGAGGCCGTGCAGGTTTTTGAGATGCACATCAGACGATGTTCATTCTTCCAACAGAGATCTGCATATCAAACCCCAAATCAGAGCGGAAAAGAAGAACCTACACAAAATCTTTAATCATTTCTACATTTTGAGCTGAAAAAACAACGATCAAGAAACCCGTTTGAATAATAAATTCAAGCAAATTCGTCGCAGGCTCAATCTCATTTCCCCAACCCTACAACCTAATACTCTATCAAGATATTATGTAATCCACCATCGAGGATCTAATCAAAGAGAAGAAACACCAAAATTCGATGAGAGAAACAAATGAATGCCTTCGATTGACCAGATTTCTCACCTAGTAACTGTAATCCAGCAAATGGGACAACGAACAGAGCCGGCTGGATGATCAGAGACACGAGGGAGACCAAGTTGTTCTTCAAAAGCTTCGGCGACGGAAGAGTGAGGAGAAGAGCGAGGGTAGCCTCAGCTGCCACAACGTACGTCAGTATCACCCACTGCAACGCCATTGCTGTCTTCCTCCTCGATCCTTCAGGATTCCAAGACTTTCTTCACAGTCTGCATCGATTGATGTCCTGATGATGATGGTATAAAGCTTGTGCTGCGAACACGATTTTCGATTTGCTTTTACATATTGGGCTGAATCGAATTCGCTCCGTGTCCTGAGATGGGCCATCTCAATGTATGGGTGCTGTGACTGTTAGAATTTTTTACCGATATATACACACAAAAAGAATTACTCTTTAATATATTCTCGATTTTTTAATAAATATGAAAATAAAACTACCTGCAAATGTCATTCTCGAATGACATTCACGAATGGAGTGAAATTAAATGTCACCGCGAAAGGCATTCGCATGTGTAATTTTCACCCGCAAATGACATTCGTGTGTGGAAACATTCATTTAAATGTTCTCTTCTTGCAATTGGCTCACCCCACCATTATCTGCATTGGCAAACTCCGGTTTCTTCATCCTCCATTATAGAGTTTGCCCTTTTGTGGAGAATGAAGTTAATGGTGTGTCATCCCTTCTTTGTCTCTCTCTAGCATATCATCAAACACATAGAGCTTGCCCTTTCCGTGGAGAATGACACATAATGGTATGTCATCCATTCTCTTTGTCTATATCTCTCTATAGCATAACATCAAACACACATAGCTTGCCCTTTTAGTAGAGAAAGACATATAATGGTTGGGCATCCTTCCATTTGTCTCTCTCTCTCTCTAGCATATCATCGAACACATAGAGTTTGTCATTTTCGTGAAAAATGGTGAACTTACTACAAGAAGAGAAGATTTGAAGGGTTGTTTCCACCTATGAATGGCATTCGCGGTTGGTGTTACATTAAACGTCACCCGCTAATGTCATTCATTGGTGACTTTTAACTGTCCACCTGCAAATGTCATTCGTGGGTGGCAAAAAAACAACTTCTACCCGCGAATGAGATTCGCGAATGATATATCCGTAATTCTTTTTCTTTTGAGATATATATTGGTTAAAAATTCTGACTGTGAGTGTTGTCTCACTTGAGAACTTGCATACAAATTTCAATAAACATCTGGTTCACAATTTTTGCAGTCGGACCATCCAGTGTTTTTTTTGGTCAACAAGTTCTAATCGGTTTTTTTAGATACTATGGTCGCCTCTGGTCAATATGGCAACTACTAAATAAGGGTGAGTTTAGGCGGTCATGTCAGGTCTTTTTGGCAAGACTGAGCCCGAGCTTGAAATTTCGGTCCTTACATGTGGAGGACCGAGATCGAGATCGATTTCAGTCTAAAAAGCTCGCCTGAGTCGGTCTTGCTTGATTCGGGCCGATCTCGGTCTTGCACCGAAATTTTCAGTAAAAACATGAATAAAAAGTCTGAAATTTGCTATAAAAAAATAATAAAAAAAAATCATTCAACTTACACTAAGAGGTGTAAACAATTTATTTCTGTAAAGCATCATCCGAAGATCAAGATTTGTATGAAGGCAAGAGATGTCACACCTCATCTTACGTAATCGGTTCAATTCCATCTGTATATTCAATGTAATACATCGTAAGTAAAAGCTATTATAGACAGTAAAAACAAAGCAAAATATAACCTTCTCAAAGTTGAGAGCAAGAAACAACCTTGTAAAGTTCAAGACTGGTGTCTTCCTTCATAACCCGAGATTTGCAAGATATGAATGCATCCGGTTGGGAGTTATCATACAACTATATGCATGAAGATAATCATCAGAAGATAAACACAACCGTAAAGAATTTATTAAAATTCGGTCTGGATCGGTCATAATCGAACTTTTCGGGAGAAAAAAATTTGAGGCAGAGATCGAGCCTGATCTTAGAAGAAAAATGTCAGACTGGTTTCATACGAATTTTTTCAAAAACTGTTTAGTTTAAAAAAAATATTTGAAAAAGTGTATATCGAAAAAAATTTTTTAGAAAAGTATGCATACGCGCGACGCGCCTATTGAATAGGCGCATCCCTGGGACGCGCCTATTCAGTAGGCGCGTCCTAGGGATGCGCCTATTCAATAGGCGCGTCCCTGGGATGCGCCTACTCAGTAGGCGCGTCCTAGGGATGCGCCTATTCAATAGGCGCATCCCAGGGGTGCGCCTACTGCCTAAATTTTTTTTTTTTTCGCAAAAACACCGGTCTATCAGAAACCACGTTGATTTTAAGTCTGCTTATGGTTTTCCTCCTAAATAGAAATTGAGAGATAGTCTCACGCGTATTCATAGGTCCAAACTACAAATTTTCCAACTTGTTCTGAACAACAATGAAACAAAGTTGTTTATTCACGAGATTCTGAATCTTCCGAATATCTTCTGTCGTACGGTGAGGACAGAAGAAAACTGATCCCCTTCCAATGGTTAGGAAGGGTCTTGGATCAAGAGGACAGAAGATCAATTTGTTAACAAAAGGGTCTTGGATCAAGAGGACAGAAAATCAATTTGTTAACAAACCACCGAGATGATTGTTTCACGCGTTGCTTTATCCCAGTATTCACAAGTCCAAATTCCTCTACGCGCACCAAATTCCTTCATGTATGCTTTTTTTCCTACTATATGCTTACTTTTTGAAAAACATCTAATTTTGAGCATGTTTATACGGTTTTCCTCCTACATAGAAATTGAGAGATAGTCTCTCCAATTAAGAAGAAAGTAAGTTCTCAGAAGTTAAATACTTTAGGTTCCTGCCCTAGATTTTCCAACTTGTTCTGAACAACATCCGCGATGTCAAACATTGAAACAAAGTTGTTCATTCACAAGTTTCTGAATGAGACTTTTCTTCAAATACACTAGCTAGTTTGACATTTTCAGGAATTACTGCGGCAAAATAACTCTTTTGGGGTTACTTTAGATAAATTTCAAACAGTAACTATGTCCGTTAGGCGCGACCCCGGGGTGCGCGTATACATAGTTTGCCCTCCAACTTGTTTTGAACAAAATCCGCGAGGTAAAACACTGAAACAAAGTTGTTTATGCACAAGTTTCTAAATGAGACTTTTCTTCAAATACACTAGCCAGTTTGACATTTTCAGGAGGAAAACCATTTCTTCTTAGAACTTCCTTTCTTCTTTACTGGAGAAAGTATCTCTCAATTTCTATTTAGGAGGAAAACCATAAGCAGGCTTGAACTCAGATAAAAAGCTATAGTCATTGGAGAAGCTTTACAAGATATTCGGAAGATTGCAGCTGCAGGACCTTTCTAGCATGCCTGCCTCTAATGTGTTGCAGCTGTTAGTTAGCCTATACCCTGTTCGATTTTTCTGTCTCATTAATGAAAGATATAGATATGTAGTGAGATATCTGTGGAGAGAGGCAGGGAGGAGTGGCTTTGTAGAAGTACGAAAGCTTCTGCATTTCCAGATGGAGATGGAAAAGAATGGTAGCCCTGAGTTGGAAAACAGCTAGTGTATCTGAAGAAAAGTCTAATTCAGAAACTTGTGAATAAACAACTTTGTTTCATTGTTGTTCAGAACAAGTTGGAAAATTTGGAGGAAACCCTGTGAATACTGAGATAAAGCAACGCGTGAGCATCTGAAGAAAAGTCTCATTCAGAAACTTGTGAATAAACAACTTTGTTTCATTGTTGTTCAGAACAAGTTGGAAAATTTGTAGTTTGGACCTATGAATACGCGTGAGACTATCTCTCAATTTCTATTTAGGAGGAAAACCATAAGCAGACTTAAAATCAACGTGGTTTCTGATAGACCGGTGTTTTTGCGAAAAAAAAAAAATTTACGCAGTAGGCGCACCCCTGGCGTGCGCCTATTGCAGTAGGCGCACCCCTGGGATGCGCCTATTGCAATAGGCGCATCCCTAGGACGCGCCTACTGAATAGGCGCATCCCTAGGACGCGCCTACTGAATAGGCGCGTCCTAGGGATGCGCCTACTCAATAGGCGCGTCGCGCGTATGCATACTTTTCTAAAAAAAAAAATTCGATATACACTTTTTCAAATATTTTTTGAAAAGTGAATAGTTTTTGAAAAAATTCGTTTCATACCGATTTTATCGGAATTTCGATCAAAACCATCTTTTTCCCAACCCTACTGCTGAAGCCAGCTGTATTGAATCTATTGATTATTCTATGTAATATTATAATAAATAAGTCGAATTAAATGCAACCTTATCCAAATTCCAACCTTGATGATTGATGGACGCCGGTTATTAACACACAAGACAATTTGTTTTTTTTGGTACATTTAAAAAACTGCAATGTAATATAATTTAATCTAAATATTTAAGTGTATACCACATATATTTTTTTCTTCCCATATTCAGCTTATAAAATACTTAACAATAATCGTTTTCTAAATAATTTAAAACTTATTTGAAATAAAATAATAATTATAAAGGGTTAATTATCAAATAGGTACCCCAACTTTACATGATTTGACAAGTACTACCTAAATTTTTTTTTTTTGCAGCAAATAGGTTGCTCAAATTTGTGAAATTAACAAATAGGTACTTACCGTTAATTTTCCATTAAGAATAAATGGAAAATATCACGTGAGATGCACATGAGGAGCAAACATGTACCTGAACAGCTGAACTTGACATGGTTTGACAAACAGGTACCTAAACTTACACGAATTATCAAGTAGATACCTGAACCGGTTCGCTCAAACCACCTTATTTTTTTTTTTTTTAAAGGTAGGGTTTATATATCAAACACATCACTACGGGAGGAGGGGTCAATACCAGCCAAAAAACGTATTTTTAACGGCTGAAAAATCCAACCGTTAATTTATCACGGCTCAAATTCATTTGAGCCGTAACATTAAGCGTCAGGACAATTATCACGACTCAAATTCAATTCAGTCGTGATAATTGTCGGCCCAAACGCAAAAGAGCCGCGAAAATAATTATCACGACGATTTTGAGTTGAGTCGCGATAATTTTTTTTTTAAAACCTTTATTTTTCACGGCTCATTTGGGTTTGAGCCGTGAAAAATATATTTAAAAAAAAATTGACGCTCAGATCCTCCATTCCATGAAATCCGTCTCGTCTGCTGCCTCAGAATGTCGCCCTCTCCGACATGGGTGGAGGTGGTTAGGTCGACCAAGTCTCCTCGACTCCTTTCGGTCTTGATATGTGTCCTAACCACGATCTTCGCGGTCGACGTCAGCGCTCATCTCCGAGATCCAGCTGATTTCCTTCACAGCGTCGTCTTCCCCAAGAAGCACTCACAGATCTTCATGAGGAAGTACGACAAGCGGTACGCCACCAGGGAGGAGTACCTGCGGCGGTTGGAGATCTTCGCGAGGAACCTAGCAAGGGCGGCGAAGCACCAGTTGATGGACCCCACTACCGTCCATGGCGTCACGACGTTCTCAGACCTAACGGAGAAAGAATTCGAGAGGCTTTACATGGGAGTAAGAGGCGAAGCCGGAGGACGTTCCAGACTTCTAGCTGCGGACACGGGGTCTGCAGCGGAGGAGGATGTCCGCGAGTAAAGAAACTGAGTATGGCTGCAATGTTTAAACAATGTTTATGGCTGCAATCGTCTAAACCCTATTAAAGAAACTGAGTAAACAAAAATGAGTTGGAAAGTGGGTGAGTGGGAAAGGTGAGTGATAGTTTTGAAAGTGGGAAAGTGAGTGTGAAAGTGAGATTTTGAAATTTTTGACTAAAAAAACAAAAAAGACGTCTGCCTTTTTTTTTAATTCTAATTTATCACGGCTCAAAACTAAATGAGCCGTGGAAATACTTGTTTTTTTTTAAATTCTGTCCATTTATCACAGCTCAAACCAAATGAGACGTGAAAATATTTGTAAAACTTGCGACCCAATATTAAATGAGTCGTTAAAAATAATATAAAGGTAGCGGCTGAGTTATTTTGAGACATAAAAAAATTACATAACGGCTCAATGTTAATTGAGCCGTGATATTTAATTTAAATTAATTTATAACGACTCAATATAGATTGAGCCGTTATTTGCTACTTCTCCTGTAGTGCATGCATGACTCAACTTCAGACGTTCTCGATGAATCTAAGTAGGGTTTATGGGGTCGTGCGAGTGAACTAATTGATATGTAAAATTTATATAATAGAATTGAAATGAGAACGAATCGTATGGATTAACCCGTAAACCTACATATCGTGATAGTGTTGTTGAGTCTTTAAAATTTATAGTATATACATGATAATACGATCTATATATTCAATATAAATTAACGGTCCGAATATTCTTTGCAAAAAAATCTCATTCTACATAACAAGTTCATTCTTCAAAGACTTAGATTCTAAGTCTGGTTTGTCGATGCCCATCTCCTTCTACATAATGCACCGAGAATGTCTAGAGTTGAGTCATGGTATATAAACCCTACTTTAAAAAAAATGGTTTGATCGAACCGATTTTTGAACTGATTATAAACAGGTTTTTGAACCAATTTAGGTATCTACTTGTTAATTCGTGTAAGTTCAGGTACATATTTGCTCCTCACGTTATTTTCCGTTTATTCTTAACGGAAAATTAACGGTAGATACCTATTTGCTAATTTCACAAAGTTGGACAACCTATTTGCGGCAAAAAAAGTTTAGGCACCTATTTAGCAAACCATGTAAAGTTGGGGTACCTATTTGATAATTAACTTAAAAGTATATTACGAGGAAATGGTGAAGTGTCCTTTTTCGCTTGCGTATGTAATTCATAATTCCTCCGTGACGTAGACGATGATTACTATAATACATCGTATTTTGCTTGTCCTGTTCGATTGAAAACAAAACGTAACCCAGGGGCCTAGGGGCAGTAGTCAGTAGGATAATTGGTCACATGTTGATATTTTAAAGGGTGATAAAAATAATATTGGTCCTCAAACTTAATAATATGTTAATGTTGATCCTCAACTTATTACTTTTAAATAAATTCCACATTTGGGTTAGAGGTGAACCAATTCGATCATGATCACTGATTCAATCTTGAAACTGTGATTAAATATTTTAATCTTCTAGTTTCAATTTTGAGACCAGGACCATGGTCCTGGTATTTTCGGTCTAGATCATTTATACTTATATATTTATATAATATAATTTTTATTTTATAGGTACTATTTAAAAAAACTAAATTAATAGAAATTAATGTAACAAAAAATATATATATCTTTTAAATATAAAGGCATACAAAAAACAATAATATATAAATGGAAGTTGATGGTTTTATATTTTTACATTCTAATATTTACAAATACTTTTATCATTTTTATGAACTATATTATAAGTTATAATTTTTTGATGATTGAGTGCTCATTCTCATTTGCATGTAATTTAATTTCCTTTTCTTAGAAAAAAAATATTTTAAAAAATAAAAGTGGTTATGTAAACTAATTAACTGAATTATTTGAAAGAATATTTGAAATAATCGAACAAAATATATGCATTTTTTAAAAAGGGATGAATTTTTTTGCAATACATTTGATTTTTTTTTAATAATATTTTTTAAAATTTTCATGTATATAGTAGTTAACTAGTTATGAGCAAAATAATGGTCCAAAACATTTCGAAAATTCTCACTATTCTAATTGGACAATTTGATTTCGCCTACTAAAAGTACTAATCCGTGACAAATTCTCCATTTCTGAAAGTTTAGGGTGTAATCTGGTCAGATGAAGATGAGTACCACTACCAATAAGCAATAACCAATATCCGTCTCCTCTGCATCTTCCACCTTCCTTCTTAGCCGTCACCTCCCTCGTGCTCATAACTTTACACTTAAATAATGTCCACGTTTCGTACAACAATAGTATATTCATTCTTCTTCTCCACTTCTCCTCTTCCTCTCTATGGCTCTGGTCCGCCAACGTCGACAGCTCAACCTCCGCCTCCCCATTCAAGAAACCTCCGAGCGCCGCCCTCGCTTCCCGCTTCCTCTCCCACCCACTGCCGCCGCCGCCACCACAAACTCCTGCACCTTATCCGCCGTTTCCGATTATGAGAAGCTGCAGGTCCTCGGCCATGGAAACGGCGGTACGGTCTACAAGGTGAGGCACAAGCGGACTTCCGCCATCTACGCTCTCAAGGTGGTCCACGGCGATTGCGACCCTACCGTCCGCCGCCAAGTCACCAGAGAAAGTGACATCCTCCGCCGCACGGACTCTCCTCAAATCGTCCGCTGCCATGAGATCATCGATATGGCCGGCGGTGACATCGCCATTGTGATGGAGTACATGGATCTGGGAGCTTTGGATTCCGTGCTTAGAGCTCACGGAACCTTCTCGGAGTCGAAGCTCGCCGTCGTGGCCTTCCAGGTCCTCAGCGGCCTCCACTACCTCCACTCCCACAAGATCATCCATCGCGACATCAAGCCGTCAAACCTCCTCGTTAACCGGAACATGGAGGTCAAAATCGCGGACTTTGGAGTCAGCAAAATCATGTGTCGGTCCCTCGACCCCTGTAACTCCTACGTCGGAACCTGCGCGTACATGAGCCCGGAGCGGTTCGACCCTGACGCCTACGGCGGCAACTACAACGGCTACGCCGCCGATATCTGGAGCCTGGGTCTGACGCTGCTGGAACTCTACTTGGGTCACTTCCCACTGCTGAGTCCGGGTCAGAGACCCGACTGGGCGACCCTGATGTGTGCGATCTGCTTTGGGGATGCACCGTCGCTTCCGGAGGGCTCGTCGGAGGAGTTCCGGGAATTCATCGAATGCTGTCTACAGAAGGAGTCCAGTAAGAGGTGGTCGGTGCAGCAGCTCCTGAACCACCCGTTTGTCTGCAAAGATCCGACCTTCAGATCGTGAATTCTGTGTCGTGTCGTCCCGAATCTGGGATTTTTTTTGTACATATTAGATGAATCCGAGTCGGGTAATTTACCTTCGCGGAAATAGATCGATAGTAGATACTACTTAGAACTATTGCTGCAAGTCAAACCTTAGTAGCAATTTTTATATGGAAAAGTCTTCATCTGTTCATCATCTTTTCATCAATTTTGAAAAAAAAATATATCCAGACATAAAAAAGTTAAGGTATTTTATTATTTGAATGAAAAAATACAAACCGGTACCCGAACTTGTACGGATGGATAATTAGTAAATAGGTACCTAATTTTTTTGTAGCAATTAGATTGTTGAACTTTCTTATATAAACAAATAAGTACCTACCGTTAATTTTTGTTAAAAATAAACAGAAAATATCACGTGAGCAGCAAACAAGTACCTGAACTTACACGAAAGATCAATTATGTACCCTGGACTAGTTTAGTCGAATCACATTATTTTTTAAAAAAACAGTTGGATTTATATACTAAACACATGCATGACTCAACTTCTGACGTTCTCTGCGCATCAAGAAACACTTTGAGAACGTCTGAAGTTGAGTCGTGCATGTGTGGTATATAAATCCTACTTTATTTTTTTAAAAAAATAAAATGGTTCGGTCGAACTGATTCTGAACCGACTTTTGAACCGGTTCAGGTACCTACTTGCTCATTCGTCTAAGTTCAGGTACCTATTTGCTTATCATGTAATATTTTCCGGAAATGAACTGTAGATACCTATTTGCTAATTTTCATAAGTTCGGCTACTTAGTTGCTACAAAAAAAAAAGTTAAGTATCTACTTGCTAATCACCCATATCTCATATGTTCGGGGACGAAATTGTTAAGGTTTCATTCCATGTTTGTAAAAAAAAGCGTGCTTGAAAGTAGAATCTACAATCCTTATTCATCCCCCCAAGCCGCATAATGCCGACCGCCACATCCTTATCATGACTGCTCCCTCTTGGCCGTTAGCAGAGCCTAATCGTCCATTCTCCATTTTCATTAAATTCAAAAGGACAAATACGTAAAATCCTAAATATCATATGATACTTCTGAGTTCTGATGGTGACAATAACCAACTTGAAGTTCTATAAAGGTATGTCTAACATAATAAGCACAAAACTGCACATCTGCAACATAGCAGGAAAGACGAACAAGTGCAAGCGAGCACCCTAATAAGGGAGTGAGTTAATACTTCATAATCATATATGTAGAAATAATAATATTACAAAAGCTCCGACAACATTTGGCATGCATCATCCTTCTAACACTACCAATATCCTCCATCAATATATTATATTCGAGGAAGTATAGCATAAGCCATAAGCGTAGGATCGAACCTCAATACCACACCAATTTCCAATCAATTCACTCACTCATATGCCGTTTCCCAGTCCTCGGCAACTTCGTTGGAGCTTCCCGCCTCTGCAGCCCAAGGATGAGAAGTAGCACCTGCATCGAGATTATCCGGGGTGGTTTTTGAGGATTTGGTGGGGGTGGATGACCAATCCACAGCCCACAAGTCTTCTTCCTCTGTTACCGCTTTCTTCCATGGATTTCCTTTCGAAATCGGAGCTGCTGCTACGGCAGTTGCTGCTCCCCATGCATTGTTGGAGCTTGTGCTTGCATCTTGAACAAACAACATGGCTTCGTGGTACACAGAACCATGATCCAACCTCCGAAGTGCAGTTGCTGCTCTTGTCGGATCACTAAACACAGCCAACGCATTCTTGTCGTTCAACCAAACCAACTCGCATTCACCACCGAACCTCAAAACTAGAGGGCTGATGTCAGCTTTTCGTGGCAGGTCAAGGAAGGAGACAACTAGACGAGAATCCATATCCACAAGTGGGTCGAAAGGAGATGAGTGGGTCACGGCAGTTAATGACCCCTTGAACCCGAGGACTCGATTCGGGGGCTTTGACTTCGGCGTGGTGTGGACGACAACAAACTGCTTCGGCTCCCGTCCGGCAGTGTTGAAACCAAGCTTCCACCTTGCAGATATCAATCTCACTGCCTCTCGCTTCTCGTGAAGCATTGGACAAAAGACATGAACTTTGAGATTGCTTGAATTCACTTTGTTTTTCCCGAGAACCAAGAACTTGCACCTTTCCTCCACGGACAAAACCCACTTAGGATCTCGCCTCATCAGATCTGCAACCAACTCTGATGATGCTGGATTCTCTCCAACATGGAGAGAATCTAAGTTCGGGGTCGTGATGTCAAAAGCACCTGCTAGAACACGCTTGCGCTCGACTTTAGCACAATCAACGTCACAAACGAGCTTCCTCAGTCCGAGCCAAACTCTGCTTCCATTACTGGAATCCAAGGGTTGAAGCGGGTCTGGCAATTTCTGGACAATGGATGCTTCGAAAGAAAAACCAGTATTGGCCCCACCGGACCCACACGGTACAGTTGCAGTGATTCTTCCACAGGAGCAAGAGATAGTGATGGGATTGTCACATTTAAAATCGGGGCAAGGTGCAGAAGGGTGGCAAGGTGCCCTACATGTATGTCTACAGTCTCTTCTTGGGGCACCACAGACCTGCCCACAAGATGTCCTACTGCTCGGTTCTTTTGGGTTAGGGCTAGCATCACATGGAGGTCCATGGCAAGTTCGGCCACAAGCATGGAGCCCACAACACCGAGTCTTGCCACAGAGTTTGTTACATCTAATATCCTTGGAACCACAAGGTATGTTTCGAAGAACAACATGTCCACCAACGCATTCTTTTGATATAGGAACAGTGCAAGGAGGACACTCACCTAAGTGGCAGCTGTGAGTAGATCCGTGTCCGCATGGTTGAGGAACCGAACATGGGAGCTGACACGAAGGAGGTGGTGTCCCACAAGGCAGTGGCGGAGGAATTGAGGTTCCTCCACAAGCACAAGTCAAGTCGGAGAAGATTGTCTCGAGACAAGGAGGACAATGTCCACTGTGGCAGAGTGTTTCACAAGTATGCTTCCCACATCTAAGCTTCTTTTCACATGGCATCGTACAAAAGTGAGGATCCAATTCACCATTCAGTGAAGGAGTTCCGATTTTGTTTGATGAAGGACAGCACCTTTCACTGCAACGGTGCCTTCCACAGTTCTTCTTCTTTCCACATGGTTTTTCACAGGTGAAGTTCTCTTCCCTTGCTCTGTAACACTCTGTTGTTCTTGAAGTTAACCCGCAGCGGCACTTTTGGCTGATGGAGACAAGACAAGGTGGACAATCTCCTTCATGACATGTTTCTTTACATTGGTGGATCCTGCAATGGAGACAACGTCACTAACGATTTCATAGTCTTTACATACACAAAGAACATGCTTCAAATCAAAATATACAGAGAAGTTCTAAAAGTGTAAAACTTACAATTGAAAGAAATGTTCCTTTTTAACATTAAATCCACTATAAGTTTAAGCATCGCTCAACTATATAACATTATGCAGCTAAAACGATAATAACAAGTCTTACCTGCAAGAGAGGGACTTGCCACAGACTTGAGAGCAAACAGGAACTGGATCCAAACAACTTCTCCTTTTTTCCGACAAAGTTGTCTTTCCGCAATGGCACATCTTAATCTTTCCCGGAAGCATGCTGCATTCCTCACAAGGGCCTGGATGGCATATTTCATTGCACCCATGGTTCTTGCAGCCTAGCTCCTTTCCGCAAGTTGAACCACAAGAAAAGACACCATTCTCCATGTCTACTTCTCCCTTCATAGTCATGTCTCCACACATAACAGCCTCTGCATTTTTCTTGCAAAAACAGAAAGCGTCGAACACAACCCCACAAGGCTCACAGGGTCCCACGTGGCAAAGATTCTCACACCGATGACGGCCACATCCAAGAAGCTTATCACAGGTCTGGCCACAAGTCAGAACAGGTTTCCTATCGGAACATCGAGTTGTAATAGTCTTTTTACCACAAGGACATAACCTTGGAGGCGCAAATGCCTTGCAAGGAGGGCATGGGCCAGGATGGCATTGCAAAACACAAACATGGGGACACAGGTAGTCTTCTTCCTCCTTTCCCCCACTAACAACTCTCTCTAGTGGCTTCCCACAATGTTCACCACAAGAATGAGGTGTCAGATACAAATCAGAGGGAGGATCAGTCCTCTTTCCACAAAAGCATAAATAGCGGATGTCTTTTGATAAGGTTAGTTGCACATGTTGGCATCCCGGGCACCGCCAATTAGTCCCCTTGTTTTTATCCGCTGAAAGATCAACAGAGGTAGGCGCCCGAGCCCACTTCTTTATGCAATTCAAATGGAAAATCGAGTAGCAGCTAGAACAAGCCCAAATGGGCGCGGTTCTCCGCACCATGTCGTAGCAAATCATACACTCAACCGTGCCTTTCGTGAGGTTCTCCTGAATATCCTGCACTAGTTGAGGTAGACTTGGGTCCTTCACAACTTTCCTTTCATCAACCTCACTCTTTTCTTTATCTTTGTCCCTCCTGTGACTCACGTATCTACATGTGTAGACCCCTCTGGGACCATAATTATCATTTCTAAGAGCTGGAACACGATCGACTACACCATTGCTGCTTTGTTGGTTTGGTGATTTCTTTCGATGCTGAACATTAGCTGCAGTAGCATTTGAATTACCGGCATCAACATCAGTGTGAAGACTATATCCTTGAGTCCGGTTCAACGGAGGAGCATCTACGGGGCCTCTAGGTACCCACTCTTGAAGGGAATTGGGCGTATGAAGTCTTGGAGCATCTCTACGATCCGTACGAGCATTAGAGCTCATATCCTGAGGAGTAATTTGCTGATTCGTGAAACCCCTCTGCTCCAGTAGATTCTGTATATACAAACACAACATAAAGCAGGAGAAAATTCAGAATTCTGCTCCATCATCTCTAAAATTCATAACCAACGAAATCACACACTCATCAAACTCGCAACCAATACGATTAGCGTCAAGAATCAATCTTCTTAACGAAAAATCACATCTACAAGCTGAAAATAAACTTCTGGACGATTACACAACATGAAATACCAAAATCATAATCCAACTGAATCGCATCAACGAAGTACAACAAAAGGCAACGAAATCAATAAAACATAAGACAGAAGATGAATACCAGTATTCAATTGTCGAACAATCGAAATAGAAATCACAATCGCCTGACAGAAAAGAAGCGATTCAACAGCAAAACGCAGCTTATGTCTCTCTGGGTCAAGTGGATCCTCCTCCTTACGAAGAACCAAAGACCTCTCTTCTTCTGCAGATCCTCTTGCTAAGATGGTTCGGTAGTTTGTAAATTAGAGCGAAGATGCGAGCTCCTTAACGAGTCTGTTTCTTCGTTCTAGTGCTTCTTCTGTAAGAGAGATTTGGAAAGCCCTATATATATGTCCAGGTTGACTGGTTGAGTAGGCCCCACAATTCCTTGGCCTCCACGATAATAATTAAAAAATGAAAAATCAGGTAATTCAACAACCTTGACCTGGACGGAAAGGAATTCAAAGGAGAACCGACTTCGGTTCTGATGAAGTTGAGTTCAAAACGCCAACACTATTGGGCCTACGTATGGGCCGGTCACCAAATGTGGGCTTTTTACAAAACGATATTGAATTTTTACAGGCCCATTGTGAAAAATGTGATTCTTTTATCGAATTTGACCGACTATTCTTCATTGACCATAGTTTAATTGAAGCTAAATACAAATTATTTATTGTCATTTTTTTTTGGTAAAATAATTTTTTGACTGACTCAGCAAATTTCGCTTTGAGAAAATTAAATAAACAATAATGAAAACCCAACATTTTTTTTAAATGTTAAAATAATTTGAAATGAATAAATGATAAACAAGACTTATGATATATAATCTATATGTATATATATGTATATATTTAAGACTAATGTATAATTATAGTTTAACTTAATTAACTTAAAAAATTATTTAAGTGTTGAAAGTACATAATATTTATAACGAAAAAGTTTAATTAAAAACTGAACTAAATAGATGGTAAGTGTATTTTTTTCCCGCCAATAATTAAAATAGATAACTGTTTATTTGATTTCTAAATTAACAAAAAAAAAGGTAAAAAGAAATCAAATTTTAATCCAAAGTTCTAAATGTGTACACAATCATGTTTGTTGATGATATTTTTTTAAATTATAATACAATAATATTATTTTTTTTTAAATTAAGTATATAAATACAAATGTTAGATTTTCATTTATGTATTTATAATTATAAAATGAAATTTTTCATAAAAAAAATTATTTAATATTGCCTTAGCAATTATTATTATATTTGAAGTAAATTTTTATATATAAAAAAATAAAACTAATAGTATTCTAACTAGTGTATATGCATATATAATTTATTAAGTTATGTTTGTGTATATAATTTTTCCATATTTTTAACTAAGAAAACAAATAAATAAAAAATAAGAAACATATAAATATTACTAAATAAAATGTTTATAAATAACTTTTTTTAATAGTGCTATTGCTAAATGAATTTAACATATATGTAATGAATATACTATAAATAATAAAAGTTATACAAAAAAGTAAGTTGAATAACATTATATTAAAAACAAAAATAAAAAAATTTGTAAGTTGAGTTAATAATATCGATATAATAATATAATTAAAAAGTAATTTAATTTATTTTTATTAATTAATATAATAATTTAAATTTTATATTAAACTATATTTATATAACAATAACTCAAATATGTTTATTTAATATGTTTTTTTATATTCATGAGATGAGTTATTTTGGAGATCAGTTCTGTAGTAACAGAAATATTCTATCAATTACTGAGCCGAGTACACTACAGCTCTTTATAGAAAGATTCATAAGTCATAACAAAGACAAACTACCTAATTAACTTTCCTAAATATAAGTAAATACCCTAAACTTTATTCTCTTAAGAATGAAGTCCTATACTTCCACATCTTTTCACGTGGCATCGTACAAACTACAGACGTGAGGATCCAATTCACCATTCAGTGAAGGAGTTCCGATTTTGTTTGATGAAGGACAGCACCTTTCACTGCAACGGTGCCTTCCACAGTTCTTCTTCTTTCCACATGGCTTTTCACAGGTGAAGTTCTCTTCCCTTGCTCTGTAACACTCGGTTGTTCTTGAAGTTAACCCTTCATGACATGTTTCTTTACATTGGTGGATCCTGCAATGGAGACAACGTCACTAACGATTTCATAGTCTTTATATATATAAAGAACATGCTTCCAATCAAAATATATAGAGAAGTTCTAAAAGTGTAAAACTTACAATGGAAGTGAAAAGGTTAAGAAAAATATTGATTGAAAGAAATGTTCCTTTTTAACACTAAATCCACTCTAAGTTTAAGCATCGCTCAACTATATAACATTATGCAGCTAAAACGACTTTAACAAGTCTTACCTGCAAGAGAGAACCGACTTCGGTTCTGATGAAGTTGGGTTTATTAATCCCAAAATTATTGGGCCTACGTGTGGGCCGGTCGCCCAATGTGGGCGTTTTTACAGGCCCATTGTGAAAAATGTGATTCTTTTATCGAATTTGACCGACTATTACGTACATTTGTTTCCTTCATTGACCATAGTTTAATTGAAGATAAATACACATTATTTATTTGTCTCCATTTTTTGGTAAAAGAAATTTTTGACTGACTCAGTAAATTTCGCTCTTAGAATCTTTCTTAAGCAAAATTGAAAATTCCACCGAAATAATATTTTATCAGTAGCAAATTCCGTAATTACAGATCATCATGCCGCCTGTATCCCTACCGTAAACTTCTCTAGTTCTCTTCCCTTCCCTCCCTTGTACGCTGCCAAAAGTCCATATATATACTACACAGAGACAAGAGGAAAGAGTAGAGAGATATCTGTCCCTCACCTTCCTCTGCATTCAGGTTTCAGTACTCGTTTTTTCGATAACAAGAAAGACGCCATGTCTACCATTTCTGATCTCATCAACCTTAATCTCTCAGACACCACTGAGAAAATCATTGCTGAGTACATATGGTGAGTCCTCTCCTCCATCTGTTTCTGATTATTATTTTTGCAAAAGATATTTTACTTCTTTAATACATATGTATTTTGTTTTGATGGCTTGATAGGATCGGTGGAACGGGAATGGACATTAGAAGCAAAGCCAGGGTTTGTTCCAATGCCTGGTCATATTTTAAAGAAATCGTTAAAAGGAAGGATTTTGCATATATTTTTCCAGATTTTTATTAGCATTCTGGATACACGTTTTCTGCAGACGCTACCTGTACTAGTTAGTGACCCCAAGAAGCTCCCAAAATGGAACTATGATGGCTCCAGCACTGGCCAAGCCAGTGGCGAAGACAGTGAAGTCATCTTACAGTTATTTGATCTTCCTGCCTCGTTGAAAAGATTTGCTATTTTGAATACATATATGAGAAATTTTGTATGACAAGCTTGGATTTACGTTTTTTAATTTCAATAAATTCATGTGAAGCTTGAATGTGATATTGTGTTCTTGCAGTCCTCAAGCAATCTTCAGGGACCCATTTAGGAGAGGGAACAACATCTTGGTTAGCATTATTATATTCTCAAATTAATCAAAATTATTACATTAAAGTTTCTCCAAATTGTTTATTACTTTTCAAAAACAAATCCAAACACCACTGGTAGGTGATGTGTGATGCTTATAGCCCTTCTGGAAATCCTATCCCCACCAACAAAAGATATAATGCTGCGAAAATCTTTAGCCATCCTGATGTTGTTGCTGAAGAACCTTGGTAATTTAATTTTTGATTCTAATTATCAACTAATGCTACTTTTTCTTAATGTTTCATATGATTATTTTTGTATGTTTCACTGATGTGGTCCATTTTACATCTTGAGAAAGGTACGGAATAGAGCAAGAGTACACCTTGTTGCAGAAATCAATGAACTGGCCGCTTGGATGGCCTGCTGGTGGCTTCCCTGGTCCTCAGGTTTATTTTCGATGAAAACATTTTTCTTTTTGCCGAATCATGAGATTTTTCCCTTTTTTGGAATTTCAAGAATTCCTCTACCTATGAGGTGGCAGCGTCTCTTTCTTATCCAGTGTCTTGAAACGTGGGCAATTGTAAAGTATCTGCTTTTTTTGAATCGTCCATCTGTCTGATCAAACCCCAGCCTCAAGGGCAGACATAAAAGTTTGAGTGGCGTATCCTTTTAAACATCTCGTAAAAGTCTGAGCTTGTAGTCAAACTAATTCCAACTTTTAGATGAAGATGCAATATATCTTATTTTTATGGGAAGTTCTTGAAATCTGTGTTTGGACAAAATAGTTTGAATCGGCCAGCCATGTGTGTCTGCTTCTGAAACAGAGACATCGTCTGTTTATTCGATTCATTCTATGAAATGTGCTATTAAGGTGGTGCTAATTTGTGGTGGATATCAAACAGGGACCATACTATTGCGGTGTTGGTGCTGATAAGGCATTTGGGAGAGACATTGTGGATTCTCACTACAAAGCTTGTCTTTTTGCTGGAATTAACATCAGTGGCGTCAATGGGGAGGTCATGCCTGGACAGGTACGCATCAGCTTAAGTTTTTCAGTAGAATATGACACACCTTCTGCTGTTTTAACAAACCTCTAACATTAAAGCATTGTTTGTTTGTTTAAAAAAAATTGTTAGTGGGAATTTCAAGTCGGCCCTTCACTCGGCATCTCGGCCGGGGATGAGGTGTGGGTGGCGAGGTACATCTTAGAGGTACCAAGTTTCGTCGTCATATCTTTCGTTATTTACATTTCTTGAGGATGTTTTTAATGAAATAGCTAGACAGACACCTTATTACTGTCTTGCTCTTTTCTATTGAAACAGAGGATTGCTGAGGTTGCTGGAGCGGTCGTGTCTTTTGATCCGAAACCCGTTCAGGGCGACTGGAATGGTGCTGGAGCTCACACAAACTACAGGTCATTATCAAGAACATAAATTTTCGGTTTGATATTCACTAAAAAATTATCTTTATTTTTTGAAAATCTGTGGTGTGTACTGTTCAGCACCAAAACCATGAGAAATGATGGAGGGTTCGAGATCATCAAGAAGGCGATTGAGAAGCTCGGACTGAGGCACAAGCACCATATCTCTGCTTATGGAGAGGGCAATGAGCGCCGCCTTACTGGAAGACACGAGACTGGTGATATCAACTCTTTCTCATGGGTAAGCTAATCTAAGCAGGAAATGGTAAAACCAGATGAAATAGTAAGACACTGGATTTAGCAAAAGGAATCCACCCAGATGAATGAATCTGCACATAAAAATCTGTACTTTTTAAGATTTAATACTGGCTCAAAAGCTAGCATTCTTCAAGCTAATCTCTTTACTGCTATCTTTATCAATCATATACATATGCTGTAATGGTGATTTTGGGTTGAACAGGGAGTGGCGAATCGAGGGGTTTCTGTGAGAGTCGGAAGGGAGACAGAGAAGGACGGGAAAGGCTACTTTGAGGACAGAAGGCCGGCCTCGAACATGGATCCGTACGTTGTCACCTCCTTGATTGCTGAGACCACCCTTCTGTGGAAGCCATGAACAGAGCAGAAACTCCATTGATAGTCTGTATCCAGATGGAGTCTTTTGCTTGAGCATTGTTTCTTTTCATTTCATGATTGCTATGTTTTGGAGTTTGTTTTGGTTGGTAGAGGAATAAATTATGGATTGTTCTTTAACTAATCTCAGTGTATGGCAGTCTGTTTTAACCCCCAAACAGCTAATGTTATTCGTTAAATAATAATAATTGTTATAATTACACCGGGAAAAGTATGGAATTGCACCCGGATGTTTGCCAGAATTGGTAACTGCACCCATGATGTTTGTTCTTACACCCATATGTTTGCACTTGTTTGTAATTGAGCATTTCCGTCCATTTCTCACAGTAACCGTTATATCTGACCTGGTATACCGAAAATACCCCAGCCTTATTATTGAATTGGCACAGCCAGTTCTCCTTTCATACCAGCCAACTCTTCCCATTTCACTTCTCACACACCGCGTCTTTGAAGCTCCCACGTCCGAATCTGTATGTCAATACATCATGGGTGGTAAGTATGATGAATGCTTTTCTCGTTCTTCTTCCTCTTGGGCATCGAAGCCGAACATGACATCCATGGAACCTATGTGCTACTGCCAACTCCAATGCCATGCGACAACAGCGTGGACGAATAAAAATTTCGGTCGGGTGTTCTTTGCATGTCCAAGATACCAGGTAATGAAGCCAATTTCTTGTGTTAATTGCGGTTATATGACCGATTGGTCTACGGTGAATCAATTTGGGATTTTCTGAAACCCTAATTTCTTGTTACTACTATGAAGCCATCAAATTCTTTGAAGAGGAGTTGCGATTTCTTTGCTTGGGCAGATCCACCTATGTGTGTGTATGGAAGGAGAGCCATGACCAAGTTTATGTCAAAGGAATCCGAACTCAACAACCAAATTTCTGTGTTACGTAGCAGAAATCAGCAACATCTGTGTGTTATAGTGTTCTTAGTTTTCGTTGTTGCTGGACTTCTGTTGAAGATGTAGCTGTGTTTAACACTTTTGTTTTATAGTGTGTACGTTATGTACGTTGTCATTCAGTTGTACTTGATGAATGTTTAATGAAGACATTGTGGACCCATAAGTTGTGTACGTTGTTATTCAGTTGTACCTTATGTTTGTTGTAGTGTTTGGTTTTCCACCCTTATGTTTGGCAAAAATTTGGTAAACGCACCCATATGTATTAACATACAGCATACAAGCCAACCTGTTATCCAACAGAACACAAACCAACAGAACGCCAACAAACCTGTTTTAACCTAATATCCAACAGAACACAAACCAACTTCACACACAATCCAACATAACACAAACAACCCTGTTTTAACACAAACGAAGGTTCCACAGACCTAATATCCAACAAGATAGTATCCGACACAACTGTTCAACCAACCTAATATCCCACAAAATGTAGTCACCCAACCTAACAAACCAAAATATCACTGCAACATCAGCGCACCGAACATACTACAAAATATCAGTGCACCTAACAAACATACTATTACTGAGTAGATCGTCGCCCAAACCGGGGTGAAGTGCGAGTACCCTGAACTGGTGTCTTCTTCCTTGTTTTACCCGTTTTAAGTGGTTGGGGAGATCGTCGGAGTTGTTTTTTTGGCTGAAATCGGGTTCGTACCCCTTCTCAATACTGTGTTCGATGACGTATTTCCGAAAGGCTTGCCCATCTATGAACCGCATCCCTAACTTCAGTTCGTGCTTTGGCCGCTGATTTCCCGTACTTTCACCGTTCACTGCATCATCAAATATCTTGTAAGTCCGTGTACTTGTGATGTCGCCTTCAACGTCCGAACCTGATGCTTACTAAATGAGATGTCAATATCTGCATAAAGAAGAGTTAACCTAATGTCAGCACAAGTACATGGGTCATCAAAAACTGAATACCCTTTTTGAAGGACTAATGGAAAATACATATCTAGAAGGTGTCTACAACGAAGATCTACACAAATCAACCTGGGACATTGAAGGTGTCTACAACGAAGATCTACACAAATCAATTAGAAATTTCATGTCCAGATAATGGTTAATCAACTATTAATTCCAGAAAACTTAAACTAGTACCTTTAAATCTAATAAAGGTCTAATAACCCTAGTCAATTGGCATGAAAATTCTACCTTCAGATGGAATTAGATAACCAGTCCCTCAAAATCAGATTTGACATTTTATCCGGACTGATTTCAGATGTTCTTGGATGAATTTAGGTTATCAACAAAACATCTAGAAACCTAATTCAACTGAAGCAATAATAACCAGTCAACCATCAAATGTGAAGATACAACAAACTCTCAACCACTCATTCCGTGAGTCGCGCCAAGATACCTCAACTACCAGTAACTCTAACTAGCTCACAGAGTTCTGAATCCGTACCTTAGAAAGGATCTCTCGGTTTCTGAGTTGAGCTCAGCTCCAGCGGAATTATCTTCAACCACAAACAGAGAGAGAGAGAGAGGCCGCTGTCTTTCACGAAAACAATGGATGCTTTGGAATCGGACAATATTTTTGGTAAAACAATGGTGTCTTTTGGGAATGAAGAGAGTTTCAGTTTGCCTTAGGGAGAGATTAGGTTCCAGTTTCACACGCCAAAGGTGATAGGATTGCCTTAGGGGTAAATTGGTCATTTAACATGGCGCCGGTTCAAAATTAACGACGACACGTGCCCTTCACGTGAGACTTAACGGGATTTTTTAACGTTGGGTGCAATGACCAACAAAATGAAACATACGGGTGTAAATAATTGCGGCAAAAAACATATAGGTCCAACGACAAAAAATTGCAAACATCCGGATGCAATTCCATACTTTTCCCTAATTACACCTAATCGATCACTTTCACGTGATTATTATTCAATTAATCAAAGATTAAAGAGAATAAGATTGCATTCACTTGGAATCAGAATAGCTACTAATGACTGGTTTGTAGATAAACCCACAAACGATAATTACGAAATTCATGGACTACCAAACAACCATCCTCACTCTCTTCTTCTTCTTCTTCCTGCTCAGCACCGAGGACGACACTTTCCCAGACAATAACATGATAGCTTGTGCCTTAAGAAATTAAAAAGACAGAATTTAATCATTCTGGTAAGTTACAGCAAACACCAGTTATGAAGTCTGAAATTTACAGTGAAAAAATGGAACTTTTTATTTCAGCTCAAGAAATTGTTGAGGTTTCTATTCACCTCAAAATTGATCATTTGAATCATTCAATTTCCTCTGTTCTTCTAAATGTGACATCTTTTGTATAAGAAATCGAATATGAGTTCAAAAGAACGAATTTAAGAAGTTTAAGTTCATGTCAGTCTGATTTTAAGATGAATGAATGCAAATATGCAGAAGTGCATTAGTTTTGGAAAATGTGTGTAAACAAAATTTGGAAATATGAAAATTATGTTAATTCGAATAAAAATTAAATTTATTTTACCCACATAATTAGTATATAAATATTAATATCAGAATATTTTAACTATTTGTTTTTTGAAATATGATATATTTTCATTCTCTAATATTAAATTATTAGGTCACAAGATTGTGCTGCAAATTCTCTTTACATCTACTGTTCATAAATTAACAAGATTCATTAAAAAAATATATTAAAAAAAAGCATTATAAACATCTTTTAGGAAAATCATATATAAATGGAGCTTATAATAATAAAAGGGTAAAATTATAATTAATCCAAAAATTATGAGCAATTTGACTAAAAATAACAAATTAGGAGCAAGTGGCAATTTTTATTCCCTTTTCGGAGCTAAGAATCAAGAAGGGTTAATTACTTAATTGGTTACACATGTTTCACCATTGTGCAGAATGGTTACACATGTTTCAAAATGTGATTAATTGGTTTTGCTATGTGACTAATTGGTTACACATGTTTTTTCAAATGTGATTAATTGGTTATTCCGTTAGTAAACCGTTAATTTTAACGTTAATTCATTTTTTTAACATATTATTGAATTGTGAAATGACTATTATGCCCTTAGTTGTATTGAAGAACAGATTGGAAGGATTGAAGAACCAAAATCGAATCAAATTCGATTTGATGTTCTTGAGAACCCAGAAATTTGATTTCTGGGTTCTTGAAGAACCAGAAATCAGATTTCTGGGTTCTTGAAGAACCAGAAATCAGATTTCTGTGTTCTTGAAGAACCAGAAATCAGATTTCTGGGTTCTTGAAGAACCAGAAATCAGATTTCTGGGTTCTTGAAGAACCAGAAATCAGATTTATGTGTTCTTGAAGAACCAGAAATCAGATTTCTGTGTTCTTGAAGACCCAGAAATCTGTTTTCTGGGTTCTTGAAGAACCAGAAATCAGATTTCTGTGTTCTTGAAGACCCAGAAATCTGATTTCTGGGTTCTTGAAGACCCAGAAATCTGATTTCTGGGTTCTTGAAGACCCAGAAATCTGATTTCTGGGTTCTTGAAGACCCAAAAATCTTATTTATGGGTTCTTGAAGAACCAGAAATCTGATTTCTGTGTTCTTGAGAAACCCAGAAATCTGATTTCTGTGTTCTTGAAGAACCAGAAATCTGATTTCTGGGTTCCTCAAGAACACAGAAACAGCATTTCTGGGTTCTTCACAATGTGGGTAACATGTCGAACCTTTTAATCACATCATTTCAAACAACAGTATCCATTTAATCACATTATAGAGAAACTTGTATAACCTTTTAATCACATTATAGAGAAACATGTATGACCATTTAATCACATTTGGTGATAACATATACTGCAATACAGAACTTCAAGAACCCAGAATTGCGATTCTGGGTTCTTGAAGAACCCAGAAACAACATTTCTGAGTTCTTAAAGAACCTAGAAACAGCATTTCTGGGTTCTTGAAGAACCCCGAAATCAGCGATTCTGGGTTCTTGAAGAACCCAGAAACAACATTTCTGAGTTCTTGAAGAACCTAGAAACAGCATTTCTGGGTTCTTGAAGAACCCCGAAATCAGCGATTCTGAGTTCTTGAAGAACCTAGAAACAGCATTTCTGGGTTCTTGAAGAACCCCGAAATCAGATTTCTGGTTTCTTCATGACCCAGAAATCAAATTTCTGGGTTCTTGAAGACCCAGAAATCAGATTTCTGTGTTCTTGAGAAACCCAAAAATCTGATTTCTGTGTTCTTGAGGAACCTAGAAATCATATTTTTGGGTTGTTGAAGAACCAGAAATCTGATTTCTGGTTTCTCAAGAACCCAGAAACAGCATTTCTGGGTTCTTCACAATGTGGGTAACATATCGAACATTTTAATCACATCATTTCAAACAACAGTATCCATTTAATCACATTATAGAGAAACATGTATGACCTTTTAATCACATTATAGAGAAACATGTATGACCTTTTAATCACATTATAGAGAAACATGTATGACCATTTAATCACATTTGGTGATAACATATACTGCAATACAGAACTTCAAGAACCCAGAAACAACATTTCTGAGTTCTTGAAGAACCTAGAAACAGCATTTCTGGGTTCTTGAAGACCCAGAAATCAGATTTTTGGGTTCTTGAAGACCCAGAAATCAGATTTCTGGGTTCTTGAAGACCCAGAAATTAGATTTCTGGGTTCTTGAAGACCCAGAAATCAGATTTCTGGGTTCTTGAAGACCCAGAAATCAGATTTCTGGTTTCTCAAGAACCCAGAAATCAGATTTCTGGTTTCTTCAATTATTGTTCTTGAAGATGATAATGTGTTCTTGAAGATGATTCTAGGGGTAATTTCGTCATTTTACTTATCTAAATAGTGACTTAACTGTGATTTTAACGGTGAATAGTGAAAAAACCAAATAGTCACATTTCAAAACCAATTAATCACATTTTGAAACATGTGTAACCATTCTGAACATTGGTCAAACATGTGTAACCAATTAAGTAATTAACCCAATCAAGAAAGTTCCCTTCACTTTACTCCCTTAAAACCCCAATACTAAAAATCTAACGAGTTAGATCCGCCATTAAACCTCTCCTTCCATTGAGCGCGAGGAGAGATCCGTGTCAACTCCCTCCACCACTCACCACAATGAGAAAGTCTACCACCCTCGCCTCTTCTGTCCTCTGCCGCTCCTTTGCCGCCACCCATTCCGCCGCCGCTGCCGCAGTCCCCCACCGGATCCTTCAGGCATCGCTCTACAGCAGCGGCAGCGCCGGCAGTTCCTACTCATCCAGACGCTGGTTCTCTCCGCTTCTCGATTCATTGCGCGCCAACTCAGCTGCGTCGCTAGGATTAGCAGGAGGTTTATGTGCTGCCGCGGTTGCCGCATCGCTCTCCCAGGAGGTCCACGCGAAGGAGCCTCCGGCGCCTGAGGTTATTCCAAAAGAAGTTATTCTCTACCAGTACGAGGCTTGCCCTTTCTGCAACAAAGTTAAAGGTATCATAAGTTCTCTGATCATTGGTGATCTCTTTATTTTTAGGAGAATTTTAGTTCTGAAATCTGATCGGAGTTAAATGCTGCTGAAGTTCCTTAGCTCGAGACTAGCTAGAATCCGCATTATAGGTTCAAATATGATGACTAAAATGTTCTAGAAACACGAGGACATTAAAAAAATTTCAATTTGAGCTAGTTCAGGTACACCGGACACCCAGAAGTTGCATAATCTGCCAAAACATTTAATGTCTCATCAAGTTCGTATGAAGTGTCAGGAAGCTTGTAAACGAGGATCTTTATTGAAGAACTGAGGAAAATACTTCTTAGGATGTCTTGCACATCTAATAAAGAACATTCCTTTTCATCTTTTGGATCTTTTGTTTATCTTCATTTTGTTGGGTGACACAGTTTATAAAAGGTGTGGCCATTGGAATTGAACGATATGCTGTTTCCTCCTTGAACATATAGATGGAGGATATTCTTTACTGTTTTGAATCTGGAGAAATTAGTATTGCTAGTATGACATGAGGTATTACAAGGATTCGATTGTCATGTCTAGATGGATGACGAGAATCATCATTGTTTGACTCTCAAAAGGGTAATTCTTGAAGTTACTTAGGGGCTATAAACATCTGTTCTAGAAAGAACAGTGTTTTTCTTTGTGTAGAATATCATTTCTCTATGCACTAAAAACACTCATAATTGCTGGTCAATCTTAGCGTTCCTGGATTACTATGACATTCCATACAAGGTTGTGGAGGTCAACCCACTCAGTAAAAAAGAGATCAAATGGTCTGATTACAAGAAGGTGCCTATCTTGATGGTGGATGGCGAGCAGCTAGTTGACTCATCAGGTTTTTCTCGTTTGAACTTGTTTTATACACCACTACCTGTTGGAAAATCTGAATCAAACTGCTACATTCTTGATCCTTATGTTATGAAGTAAGAACGTGATTTTCTGCAGATATCATAGATAAGTTGGGTCAGAAGATTCATCCTGAGAAAGTAGCCAGTTCAGCCTCCGAAGATGAAGAGAAGAAGTGGCGTGGGTACATTCCCTTCTTTATCATGATATTCGGTTGCTAATTAGTATCTCTATTCTCTATACTTTATCTATATTGGAGTTTACAGTTTAGTATCCGTATACTTCATTTATATTAGAGTTTACAGTTTTGTATCTCTGAAAAATGTCTCATCTCATACATTAACTGAGGAATAAAACTACAGTAGCACATGGCTTTTCCAAAACTAAACTCTTGTAATTTGTTACACTTAGTTCTGCATCTTTAAGATTTTAAGTACTTATTTTATCTGATGATGAACACAATTTTCTGTCAATCAGCAATAACACTGCAATCATGTCAGGCTTCCATCTTTTTGCGCATCTCTTTACTTAAATTCTTCTCTGTTTCTCATCTCACAGTCATCAATTGCAGATGGGTGGATAGCCACTTGGTGCATGTTTTGTCGCCAAACATATACCGGAATACTTCTGAGGCTCTGGAGTCCTTTGATTATATCACAAGCAACGGTACGATATGATAATCACTGACTTCAATGAAAAATAAAGTTAAAGGATTTAATTGTCCTTACAAGATATGACTTTCTCTAAGATTTTTCTGAAAATTTTGATCAAAGACTGGTTCTCCTCATTAACTATGTTTTAACCGTGTTATGACGACAAAACATATTTGTATTTATAGTGTAAGTATTTAGCAACATTCCTAAGAAAGGACCATAATCAGTTCTTGTTTGCTTTCCTAGAAGTTAAAAATGATCCAAGAGCAAAGAAGATACAAACCATTACTATTAAGCATTATTAACAATTTAGTAGAATGGAGACTCCATCCTTGGTTTTGTAGGTGATGATAGATTTATAGAGCTAGTTTGTGAATGATGATTCACTTGTATATTGGTGCTTATTGATTATTGATCTGCTATTCTGTCGTTCTATGGATGGTACTTCCCCCACTTTCTAGTTTACTGCAGAGAGTCTCCACTAAAAGAATCTCAAAGGAATTAAAAAAGGGGAGGTAGAGAGAGGCAGATTTTGTTTGTGTACATCAAACTCTCTTCGATAGAGCTTCAATGAGATTTTAGTGGAATTATGATCCAATGAGCATCATGCTAGACATTTTAAAGGTTTAGCTCAGTAACCAGCCTTTTTCACTGTAGTATCTTTTCGACACTCTTTTTTCACCTGTTGATTACAAATGTGATGCTTATCATCAGCAAACAAATTTGGATCTCAGATGAGACATGATTTTTACTGTAATGCTATACATCGGCCACAAACTTCTTGGTGTCCTTAAAAAATCTACACAAACTTGTTACACTATCTACATGTTGGATCATATTTCTGACGATGTTATAATTGCAGGCAATTTTAGCTACACCGAAAAAATAACAGTGAAATATGCTGGAGCTGCAGCAATGTACTTCGTGTCAAAGAAATTGAAGAAGAAATATAATATTACAGATGAGCGTGCTGCACTTTATGACGCTGCAGAGACTTGGGTCGATGCTCTGAATGGCAGAGACTTCTTAGGTATGTATAATATCAAAAAATTAACCTTCTGCTTAGGTAATGCATGCTGTAGTTATCTGAAGGAATTGTGTTTGCTTAGTACCAAAAATTGCATGATATCTTTCTGTGATTTGCATTGCGCCTTCAACAAGATTTTACTCATTCGACATATCCTTCCTTGCTAAAGATTTCTCAACACATGAAAATACGTGTTGGTATAGAGATGTTTTAAGTTACAATTTGGATTCTCTATTTGGCCTGAAATAACCTACAAATCAGGATTTGGTACTACGTACAATCAGTTGATGAGATTTTGCAACATCATTGAAAATTTATTCTAAACCCTAAATATTGATGGGATGGCAAATATCATTGCTGATCATATCTTGCCCTCGAAGTGGATCTAATAAGTCCATTTTGGGCTAAATGAAAGGATCATTCAAAAATTATGAAGAGATAGAAAACCAGTGTATCTTCTTTTACATTTCCATTTCTTAAGCTATATCAAAACCTTCCGTCCTGCTGCTGTGTAGTTGTGTAAGCAGATGCATGTAGTTGTGTTTGTTTTCACCTACTATGAAAGATGCTTTCATTGAAGTCTTTTGCATTTTGCTTCTCTTATCTTCCTTTGCCTTTTTAAAGTCATTCCTCATTGTTGATTTTGTGTCTCTCCACCATTCAGGAGGATCTAAACCAAATTTAGCAGACCTTGCTGTGTACGGAGTGCTAAGGCCTATTCGGTACTTGAGATCTGGAAAAGACATGGTAGAGCACACAAGAATCGGTGATTGGTACTCGAAAATGGAAACAGTTGTTGGAGAACCTTCAAGAATTAATGCCTAGAAGGGAAGGAGATAATGTTGAGTGCTCCTGGGAGATACCCTCTTCCTGGAGTTTGCAGATTCTTTTTTTAGTCCATCATCACATCCTACAGTATAGACAAAATGAAGACTCAAAACCATTTTTTGGTGCCTCGCTGATCTGTTTTTGACATGATAATTATTCTCCATCATCATCACGTTTGACTCATCCGTCTATGTAATCGTAGTGTTACAGAGATAAATAAAGTCCATTTGAACGCCAATTGGTTTTGAATGAAGTGATCTTATTTCTAGTTTTCCGCAAAATATTACTTGGGTATGTATTCTCCAAGTAAAAACAAAATCACCTGTTGTTGGTCGTCTAGTCTTATACTCTTACTTGGCTTGAAACGTATTGATAGTTATAAGCATTTGTGATTGTCAAGTGAATATTTTTTTCATATATATATATATATAATCTATCTCCAACTTCAACTCCCCCACATGCTCTCTTTTGATCTCTGGAACTTCACACACTCGAATCATCATCTTCTTCTTCGAGCTAGCTACATAGCTAGAGACCACTTTTACCACGTGATGACGGCCATGGTGCCGCTCTACGTGGCCATGATCCTCGCCTACGGCTCCGTCAAGTGGACTCTGGGACCCAACGACGTGTACGGAATGTCAGCCTCTCTGGGACCCACTCCCCGACCGTCTAACTTCGAGGAGGACATGGCCGCCGGAAAAGCGAGGTTCAGATGCTTCAAAGTTCAAACCTTACTCTTTTACTACATTTCACAATAAATGTCAAGCGTTTATAGAATTCTTCTTATCGAAAAGCTTCTCCTTTCTGGTTGCAGATGGAATGTGGAGATGCCCGCCATAATAGCCAAGTCCATCTCCATACTATCAGATGCAGGTCTCGGCATGGCCATGTTCAGTCTCGGTCAGTACTTTCTTGAAAAAAATGTCATCTTTTATCTTATAAAAATTAAAAACAACCATTTTTCGACAGAGCACAATTAATTCATCACTTACCACCTACCATTATAATTATAAGCCATTTCTATTTCGTTTCGTTTTTACCTTTAAAAAATGTAAATAATTACTAATTTACTAAAATAGTCGTCCATTTTTACCTTTATTAATGAGAAGAACGAATAGAAAATTAGTTCGGAAAATTAAATTATTTCATACTTTATCAAAGTAATTAATATTCTTTATCATACCCATTAAAAAAAAACTGTTTTGACTTTTGGGGACTAGAATCATGGGGTGTGATTGGTACGTAGCGATTTCCCCAGAATTTACAGTTACCACAAATAATTAGTGAATCCAACTTTCTACGAAGGAATCATGGAGATTAGGGGACTTCTTCTTCTTCTCACTCGCTCTATATAACGGACGGCAACCCAGTGTAAGTAGCAAGCTGCTTTCAATCTTGACCATTTCTGTCTACACTGAATTGGTAATGCAGCAGAGAGGTACACACAACACCCGCAGATCCAGGAGCTTCACAAGGTCTCGCATTGCAGTTGAGGGTCGTTAGTCCGCTTCAATCGCCGGTTCTTCTCCTCTGCATTATAAAAAACTCTTCATTTGTCCGTAGATCGCCTCTATTTTCGGAACACCATGGCTGCTCAAGGTAAAATCTCCGTTGTAATGTCATTGCCGGATCCATTAGCCGAATCAGACATGCTTCAGACTGTGAATTTTGTCTCAGGCAATGAACGTGAGATTCAGAAGAGCTACTGGGAAGAGCACTCGTCGGACTTGACCGTCGAGGCTATGATGCTCGACTCGAAAGCCTCAGATCTCGATAAGGAAGAGCGACCTGAAGTAATGTCTCTGTTTTTGTGTCTGTGAAATTTGGTCGCGTGTTGGAGTTTTTTTTTTCCAACCACAATCTTTTCATTGCCCAACTAAAATTCAGACAGTAGTATGTTCTTGATCGAAGACCCTTTGAAAGTTTTAAAAAAAAAAAATGTTTTTGACTGTTTTTCCAATCTAATATAATATACAAGTCCAACCCATTTAGTATCATGTATTTCTGCATTTTTTTTTGTTATAATCTGCATCTTTATTTATTGCCATGCAATTTTTTTTCTTCACATGTATGCTGAAGTTCCATGTATGTCTCAATGTTTACATTAAATCTAAACTATTTCCAACCTATTACTTGGATTGTTCCCAGGTACTGTCCCTCCTACCTCCTTATGAGGGTAAATCAGTGATTGAACTGGGGGCAGGCATCGGTCGATTTACTGGAGAGCTAGCTCAGAAAGCTGGGCAGCTAATTGCAATGGACTTCATTGACAGTGTCATCAAGAAGGTGTTCATCTGATTCAATTCTACCTTTCAAATCAATTTTCAACTGAAACTCGATTTTCCTTTCTCAACATCCTGATATCTGTTGAGCAATATGCAGAATGAAGCCATAAATGGGCATCATAAGAACGTGAAGTTCTTATGTGCGGACGTGACATCTCCAGAACTTCAAATTACTGAAGAATCAGTGGATTTGATTTTCTCCAACTGGTTGCTTATGTATCTTTCAGACAAAGAGGTGACAATCTCCACGTTTTCAGCACTTGTTTGCTTGATCGCTTGATGTAAATTAACTGGTGTTTTTGTATGTAGTTCATGATTATATTCTACTCACAGTTTCCCTGATTCGTCTTTCTTTGTTGCTAGGTTGAGGAATTGGCTGTAAAAATGGTGAAATGGTTGAAGGTTGGTGGATACATATTCTTCAGAGAATCCTGCTTCCATCAATCTGGAGATTCAAAGAGGAAGATCAACCCGACCCACTATCGTGAACCTAGATTCTACACAAAGGTCAGATAAGCTAGATTAGACAGTATCTAGTAAAATATTGTTTCTTCATTTCTGTTCAATTTTGTTATCGATCTGTTATTACAGCCACCGTTCACTGCTTGTAAAATATGAAGAAAAAAAACTCATTTACTGCAGATCTTCAAAGAATGTCAGATGCGTGATGCCTCCGGGAAATCCTTTGAATTATCCCTTGTTAGCAGTAAATGCATTGGAGCTTACGTGAGGAGCAAGAAAAATCAGAATCAGGCACCAAACTAACCCTTTTTTCTTTTACCTTATTTAATCTCTGTGAATTTATATAGAAGAAAGATGTTAAATTTTAATATCGGGGCCGAGCCACACCCAAATAGCAACCACAATATACAACTCGGGTTCCATCCTAAAACCAATTGGTAATAGGAGGATGTAGCCTTGTTGTATATGGTGCCCAAATTGTTGTATACCACCGGTGTGGTATACCAAATCACAATGCTTTCAACACTCCGACACATTTTAATCCAGATGGGTTGAGACTCAACAAATTCCCTCACGTTCAGGCCCGACCCGAACTCTGGCATGTGGAGTAAACGGGACACAACTAACCTACATTGGGCACCCAACAACGGGAAACAACCTAACACCGTCAAACGGAACCGAGCTCTGATACCATGTTAAATTTTAATATCAGGGTCGAGCCACACCCAAATAGCAACCACAATATACAACTCGGGTTCCATCCTAAAACCAATTGGTAATAGGAGGAGATAGCCTTGTTGTATGTAGTGCCCAAATTGTTGTATACCAACACAGTAATTCATAACATAATTTGCCTGGTTCAGATCTGCTGGTTATGGCAAAAGATTGAATCAGAAGAAGATAAAGGTTTCCAGAGGTTCTTAGACAATGTTCAATACAAATCCAATGGCATCCTTCGCTACGAGCGTGTCTTTGGTCCCGGGTTTGTCAGCACAGGAGGCCTTGGTATGAATTTGAGCAATTCTTCTTAAAGCATCTTTCATTGTTTTTGGCTAAGAACCATCTTTCTGCAGAAACAACAAAGGAGTTTGTGGAAAAGCTGGATCTGAAACCTGGCCAGAAAGTCCTAGATGTTGGGTGTGGCATTGGAGGTGGAGACTTTTACATGGCAGAGACATACGATGCCGAGGTTGTCGGTATTGACCTCTCCATAAACATGATCTCCTTCGCTCTTGAGCGTGCCATTGGTCTCAAATGCTCTGTGGAATTCGAAGTAGCCGATTGCACCACCAAAGAGTACCCTGACAACTCTTTCGATGTCATTTATAGCCGTGACACTATCTTGCATATTCAAGTAGGATAAACCTGCAAAAAACGCTTTCTATTTCCTGCTTTATCATCTTCTAACTATTTTTTCCCATCTCTGTCTATATTATAGGATAAACCTGCATTGTTCAGAACGTTCTTCAAGTGGCTGAAACCGGGAGGCAAGGTTCTGATCAGTGATTACTGCAGAAGTGCTGAAACCCCATCACTTGAATTTGCAGGGTATATCAAACAGAGGGGATACGATCTGCACAATGTTGAGGCTTATGGTCAAGTATGTATTTTGCTAGTCCATTTAACATCGCCTGGGAAAAGAATCATATTTCATCGAATTTGGTTTCTGCAGATGCTAAAAGATGCTGGATTTACCAATGTCATTGTAGAGGATCGAACCAATCAAGTATATATATATATATATGCTACGAAGCGTAATTTTTATCCAAATTCTTAGATTATACAATCCATCAATAAAAACTACTTGTGAATCTGTAGTTTATAAGTGTATTGGAGAAGGAGCTGAATGAGGTTGAGAAGGATAAGGAGATATTCATCCAAGACTTCTCATCAGTGAGTCGTGTTTCGTCTTCTCTATACATATATATGTTAGTTGTTGTGTCACTACTGAAATTCGCCTTTTACCGACCCAATTATTTCGTCGGTAAACAGTGTAAATTCTGTGGGCAAAAATAATTTTCGTCGGTAAAGACATATTTTCGTCGGCAAAGATATCGGAGCGAAAGTTTACCGACGAAAAAGGGCACAAATTTGTCGTCGGTAAAAATATATTTGGCGACGGATCTTTAGCATTTCGTCGGTAATGTGTGAATTTTCAGTAGTGTGTTTTGATTAGTTTAAGGTATGTAACACATTCTTAATCTACATCTTAACAGGAAGATTACAACGATATCGTGAATGGATGGAAATCAAAGCTTGTGAGGACCAAATCTGGGGAGCAGAGATGGGGTCTGTTCATTGCCACAAAGAACAACTAGGAATTGGCTTCTTCTCCAGTCCTTCCTTCATTGGATGATGCTTTTATGTGGTGAAGTAGTAAATTGCAGCCATGCTTTTATGAGTGTCTATGTTCTAACCTTTATGTGTGTGACCATGTTTAAATAAGAAGGGGTTAATAACTTCATCGCACTCTTACACTATTTTCTGTGTAAGTTTATATATATATATATATATATGTATGTTGTCATTTAACTCTTATATTAGCCCGACATAATATTTTTCCTGACAATTTAACAAATTAATAAACTCAAAAAAGGTAATAATAACAAGTGGGTTGTCTTATTAGGTTGTTGAGTTTGATTTTTATGCGAAAGACAAAAAATTCATGTTTGTATTATGACATAAATAACCTATTAAACAATCAAAAAAAAAACTTTTTGTGTAGTTATAGATTTTGTTAAATATAAATTTGTAATAGACAACGACAGAACATGTGAGATATATATATATATATATACACTGTCCGTCACCTTGAAGGCTAGTAATCGGATTTGACTATTTCGTGTACTCGAATTTCAAACTCATTATGTGCAGTAAATGAAATTTTTTTTATATGCTTTAGAAGCACATGTCATGTCCTACCCATAATAGATGGACCACATTTTCATTTTTACCTGTAAATTGATTTCGAACACATAATCATCTATAGTACTGTGTTGAATGGAGCACGTAAAATAATTAATTGTTTGATCCGTATTTCTTTATACCTTATAAGAAGAAGGATATATGAGTAAAAACTTTTTTTGTCATGTGAATTCAAAATATGTACAGGCGAATGGTTAAGAGGTCTTAATTAGCTTTTTGTGTGGGTCGATTACGATTAGGGTTTGTATCAGAATTCCAGAAAATGCAGGAACTTATCAACGTAAGGACAAAGGAAATGGCAGCATTTGCTGCTCTATACATATTCACTGATCAGATGAGAGAGAGAGAGAATATATGATGACCTCATGATAAAGAGAGATCACATTCACATGATACACAGACAGCAGATTCTGCATATATATATATGTATTACACTCCAACCATATCATATCAGTGTCTGAAAGACAATGCTAATCCTGTCTGAGAAACTGTTTCTGGGCAATTTCTTCATATAAAAATCAATCTGCATGATAATTTCAGTAGTATATATATACATATATATATATATATATGAGTACGATATATAGTTCATAAGCTCTAACTTATGGTGAAATATTAATGCCGTATGAACCAAAAGTTGAGATAAAAAGTGGATCTTGATCAGTTACGTGTGTCGGCTACATCACGCCCCCCCTCTAATGATTCACAATGTCAATATATATACATAAAATGTATGTATCTCTGCTGCACTGATGTTCAGGTTGACCCTGCTGACTATTCTTTTTCCTGTCCTTTGTCTACTAGCTTAACCTAATTCCCATCTACTATAACTACAATAGTTCATTGAGAAATACAAATCATTTATATAGAAAAGTATAATTTAATTAAGGTATCTTTAGGTAGCTATATATATACTGCTTACATATATACAAAATAGTTGGAGTATTTATTTTTTTTTAAACTAACTTTGTGAAAGAATATTCTATATTATTTGTCATTCGGGTTAGGATCGATTTACAACAACACCTCTTAAGTTTTGAGGTTGGTAACACCCAAATTAGGGTAATATCCACGCGATTTGGTTAAGTTGTAGTGATGACATGTTACTGTTACAGAATATGTATACATGAAGAAATACAGTACAATACAGCGAGACACGTACATTAATACATAAACTAACATCACATACACTTCGGTCACTATAATTATTATTGTTTTTTCATAGGTAAATGTATGATTTGTTATATAGTGAACCTTGGAGAGTGAGAGGAGAGGCCAATCAAAATCAAATTACTGAATAAAGTTCATAAAAACCCTTCCATGGTAATGTCAGTCTAGACCCTCTCTTTCCATGAAAGTACTGCTTCTGATGTCGCCAACATGGTCCGATTGCAGTTCATGGAAATAAAACACTTGCTTCAATTTCAATACCCACCACACATATTCCATGAAAAGTTCAATATCACAGTTGCATCGATCTCAGATTCCATAACTTTCAATACATTACTTAAATTGCAGAACGAGACCTACCTACCTACATATATATATATATATATATATATATAATTGTTCTAGTTCTTCATTGGTAGGAATTCAAAGAACTGGTGAGGGGTATTAAACCCATTATTGATTGCACCAAGTGACATCTCCAAATCCTTCTCGTTGCCATTGTCGTATCCGAAATCTCCGCTCCTCAGAGGGAATAGCTCAAGGGTTTGCGAGTTTTCATCCTCTTCTCCATTCATGAGATGGTTGTTTATTATGAAGTGGTGGTGGTGGTGGTGGTCTGCATCGTCGTCTTCCTCTCCATCATCCGATGTGATATTATAAGCTCGGAGTGGTGAAGGAGATGATAATAAAAATGGAGTCAGATGTGGACTGTTGATGTTACTGTCATCAGTCTTGTAATGAAAGAGCTGCTTTGGGTCCATGGGTGGCTTGTGTGTATTTATGCGGTGGGTGGGAGCAGGACAAGACAGATGCATTGCCTGCCACGTGTCATTCTTCCTGAATTGTGATTCTACTTCTCTTCCTCCTCCAACTCTCTCGTCTATTTTCATCCATTGATGATGCTCTGATGATTTACATTCTGCTAAATCTGAACCTCCTGCTGCTCCTTTTGCTGCCTTCTGTATACACATTGCAGATCCCTACAAAGACATCACGAGAATAAGTAAGTTAATTAATACTGATTCTCAACTAGGAATGATTTATTTTCATATTCAATTTAAAAAGAAGCGTTAAATACCAAGTAGCTAACTGAACTTTTGATGTTTTGCAACGAGCTATCCGAACTTTGAAAATTCAAAACTGGTTACCTCAACTTTGAAGAAGGTGCAAATAGCTACCTCCATCCAATTTCTGACGAATTTCCGACGATTTTTCAACGACAGTTGACGGAAAATTGGACGGAGGTAGCTATTTGCACATTTTTCAAAGTTGAGGTAGCACGTTTTGAATTTTCAAAGTTCGGGTAGCTCGTTGCAAAACGTCCAAAGTTTAGGTAACTACTTGAGATTTAACCCTAAAAAGAATGAACACGACATTAATGTTATATACACAGCTTATATATTACAAAAGAACACAATACCTAAACCCTAAATAAATTATATGTTTTTTCATTCTACAAAATAATGGGGAGGAAATCTTGGTGCATGTAAAAAATGAAGGATATATATATATATATATATATAGTTGGTACTATATACTAGCTACTGTGTAAAGCAAGAGTTAAAATCATGCATACGATTTGTTGGAGAGCATTCTAGAGGAACATAAATAGCAGGGATTTTGGACATATCTCATCTCCTTTCTAAATCACCTAGGAATCTAATTAGTTGGACTTGGTCCCTGATGTCCAATTCCAATGAAGAGTCATTCATTCATTATGTTCAGAGAGACCAAACGTCGAAGACGTTACGTCTCTACCGACGACACAGCTAGCTAGGGTTTGCACTGCACTGTCTTTTCTGCTGCTACGGGTAATTGGCGCTCAAATCTATGGAGTCGGAGACAACACATATACATTATACATATATATACGTAGAGACAGATAATATATATATATATATCATGGGAGGCGTGCTCGTATCAGTGTTGGGCAAAGAATATGAAATGAAAATTTGATCATCATCCAATGAGATATATACTTAAGCACAGACTCCCAAAACCCTAGCTCCTTCATTTCGTAGCTAGCAGCAGCCCCGACAGAAAGGAAGTATTGCAGCCTTTTCTTTATAGCTACATAATGTAGTTGTACTATACTACTATCTACATACATATATATTGTGATTCTAATAGAAGGAATACAAGACAAAGAGACTCCTCTCCATTTCCCGACACAGAAAAGCTCTCTAATTTGTCTGCGAAATCTTGTCCTAGTCCAGTAAACTTTTATAATACGTATGTTTTGGCTCTCTGCATTAATCATTTGTGCATAATCAAACATGCTACCCTAATTGATGCCTTTTCGTGGGTTCGTGAATGAGAGTGATTTAATATAATATCTCATCCGATATACTTTATTCAACAATAATGTAGAAAAAGGAAAAGACAGAAGAGAAAAAATCAATCTAACCTCTGGTAGTGTACTGGAGTTGATAGGAGGTGTCCAGTTCTTGGTCTGTTGATCAACTCCAAAAACGGTCCTACTAGCTCCTGCAAAATGTGTAGACGAAAGGCAAAACAAAAAGATCAAAACTTTTTAACATCTCATACATATTTTTGCAACCCCAAAAATTCCAACGGTTCAAAAAAGCTATTCAAACTAGCTAGCTAGGTAGTTCATGAATATTTATCTGTATCTATATACCATCTCTCTCTCTCACTCTAGGGTTTCAGTGAATGGTATCTTACAATTACAACACAACATTCAGCAACAAATTCTTCAAAAGCATTTAAATGAGGTCATTTTTGGGGAAGGTATCAGTCGTACTGCAAAGACATATAATAATATACTTCTTTTATTAGTGAAAGGCATGTTTTCACAAAATACCTTAATTATTCCTAATGTTTACCACTAAATATTCTTGGATTTAGCTTACTCTTTTCTTGATCATTCCTCAAATACAATTATGGTCTAACCAAAATGAACCTGTTTCTTTTCTTTCTAGGATTTCGACACCCAGATTGCTCTGATCATCGGACTCCATCTCTCGCCGGCGCTTCTGGCGTTCCCTCGCCTTATGGTTTTGGAACCAATAGAAGACGTTTTTTCCCTCAATCTTTCCGTACCGACGGAGCTGAGCTGTTATGTGTTGGATTTGCTCCGCAGATGGGGTTCGTGTTCCTCGCCGATATAACTCCTCGAGAGCTCGGAGCTGCTCAGGTGTGGGGTTCCACCTTGAGCTCACCACAACTTGTTGAGGGTTAAAGTCTCTCTTGTTCTGCTCCGACGACATGGAAGCTACAAAATGAAGCACATGAGAGCTCATCACTAATGTGGATATTTATAAGATCGAAACAAGTTCATCACAGAACAAGCTTTGTTTATGAATTGTATATAAGTTCACCGTTGTTGAGAGCGAACAAGTGATCAGCTCCGTGGATGCGATTCAAGCAAGGTGGAGTGGAGACGGTGGCCGCCCCGACAATGGAAGTTGTGGCAGTGAGGGGTCTTGGAATGAGTGGCCGTAGCTTCCTCCCTGCATTAATGGAGTCAGACATGTACAAGTCACCACCATCGTTGTAGCCCATCATCCACATGATGCTTTGTGACTTGCACTGAAAGAGGTGGTTGGTTGGCTATAGAAGGGTAGCACTAGGGTTTTGTGGGCTTGGAATGGGAAAGAAAGAGATGCTTAACCTTGGGAAGTTAAAGGGAAGGAATGAATGGGTTGTTTCCTCTCTCTCTCTCTAAATGAATGAATTTAATAGAGGAGACGAGGTCATGGAGAGTGTGTGTTAGGGTTTCAGAGAAATGAAACAGAGAAATCTGCAAAGATATGGTTGTAGATGATATATCCGGTTCAAGTATTGAATGAGTGTAGGCCAATAGAGGTAAGTTGATTTGAATAGCTGAGAATTCGTGGTGTTGCAGACTTTCACAAGAAAAAACAAGTATGCTCCAGAGAGAGGAACAATATTGGTTCACAGTGGGCTAGGTTGAGGGAAAGAAGAAAAGTCTTATATATATATACAAGTATAATAAATTACTTTCCAAGAGAGAATTTTAGTTAATTTATCATCCATGTTATATGATATTGCAGATAGAGGTTGACTAAGCCATAGAAGAAGAAAGTGAAGGAGTGTGCAGTGTTTGTTGGTTGAGGTAGCGACTGAGTTAGTGAAGAAGATAGAGTGTGGGAAGCGTGGAATTCTGGGAGGGAGGGGCTGAAGGAACGGATGTATTGGGAGTGGTGAGATGAAAAACGACGTGACATTCAAGCATTTTAGACAGAGAAAGATGGATGGAGATGAAGAAGCAGAAGACAGAAGAGGGTCTGTCTCAACTCTCAATACAAAACAAATTCAAACAAAAAATAAGATTATTGGGAATATGAAGATTATTATTGCATGTTCCAAACTCAATAAATAGGAAATAAGAATTTGTCTCTTTACAAATGTTTAATCAATTAATCGTGAATCTATATCAATTTAGCTATAGCTCGAATTGCCCTACCTGTTTAAGGTCGTTTTTTATATGGGTGATAAAAAAAATTGGTTGGACTGAATTCCCGACAAGATCGGTCTGAGACCTGCCCAACTAGGATCAAGACCGAGCAGATGTTTTTCTTCTTCAAGGTCGATCTCAGATTTTTTTCCAAAATCCTGACTAGGACCAGACCGGTCCGACCTCGAAGAAAACTCTCATAGAAATTCATGGTTTAACCTTTAAAAAAACACTATTAATTCATGACATTCAACAAATCTTAGATCGGTTCCATAAGGGAAGTGCGACGGAAGACGAGAAGCGAGAGGGTTCAAAACCAAAACTTCGGTGATTTTTTTTTTGTCAATACAACTGATTTTCTTTTACCAAAAAATTCGGTCCAAGACCGAGAGCGACCCAAATCAAGCAAAACCAAAGTCGGTCTCGGTCCTTCAGATGTCAAGACCGAAATTTTGGTATTAATCCTACCTCCAAACCGGACTGGTTCACCCTTTATCAACTCTAGTTTTTTTCATACAAGATTATCTATGTCATTTTGAACCGAAAAGCATAAATATTACTTCTTCGGATCGCAACTAAGTTGATGTAACGAAATTTATAACAAGTTTATACATAGCATTTTCTATATAGAGATAAAATGTCAGAACCATTCAAACAATTTAATATGGTCTAATATATTAGCGTATGATATATCTTGTCCATTAGGTTGAACTAATTAAGTGACATAATTTTGAGGGTCAATTTAACATGTTATATTAATATGTAACCAAATAAATACAAAATTATAAGAGGAGGCATTTATTGTTGTCACCATGTCCTGTGCCTTTCACAATTATTCTCAATCCAGACTGCCCCTCTCTTCCTTCTGCTCTTTACCCTTTTCTTTGTCTAGTGAGTCAATTAACATTCTCCCTCTCTCCCTCTCCCTCTCTCCCTCTCCTTCTGATGAATGATGGGTACAGTACGCTTCTTCATTCTTCTCTTCCTTTTACTTTTTTACCCCTACCTACATCAACCATTACATATACGATATATATATATATATATATATAATATTACGATGGATACGTGTGACATGTGTGTACAGCATGCATGTACAGCATGCATGGGTCTAATCATGATTAATTATTATATCATATTTCCATTAACACGTAAAAATAAATGAACTAAATATTTAACACGCATGTCAATCCATATTCTGAGTCTCGTTTGTATAATATATTCTTTTATAATGAAATTTTCTCACCTATTCGAAATTTCCATGTTATCCTACGGTCTTAATTTATAGGAGGTGTTCTTGCTACAATGTATAGGGACAGACACACGTTGAATTACGTCACGTGGGAGCAATTTGCCACGCTCAAATTATAGTATATATGCCTAAGTTTATTGATGGAACCTGACTTATGGTCCAATCTGGGCATCACAAGCCTCTATAGTAAAATACCCTCCAGACCCATTGGAAAGGCATGTAGACCAAGGTCCGCCCTTGAGGGCGAGCCATAGAAGGGCGCGCTCTTGGTGGCACGCCCCGTGAAGCCTGCCACCCTTCCTGACAGGTACGAGGCTCGAGGACCGACATTGAGGGATGGGAGAGCTCCACGCCTGACGTGGAGCTCCGGCACTTGAAACGAGCCCACTGAGCACCAGACACTAGGCTGCACACTGTCCAATGTTACTCCACTCAGCCACGCCGGACGCCACATAGGATAACCGGGGTCAGACTTCAACCCGACTCAGGTTAAGGGTGAAGGTTATAAATACCTTCACCCCTCTCTACTTCAGACTAATCTACTATTCAATACTTACATACTTATACTCATAACAACCTCCCAGCTCACTTAAGCTTCGGAGGGGAAACAAAGGGCATAACCTAGATTTTTCTTATTGCAGGACGTCGGAGCGCTGCGAAGAGATCGATAGAAATACTTCGGGACATTAGAATCAAACATTTATCTTAATATATAATCTTATAATTTAGTTAGTCACGTGGTTAATAGTGAATAATTAATCCAAACAAAAGATCATTTATATTGA
Organism: Chamaenerion angustifolium; assembly: GCA_946814005.1. Lineage (NCBI taxonomy): Eukaryota > Viridiplantae > Streptophyta > Magnoliopsida > Myrtales > Onagraceae > Chamaenerion > Chamaenerion angustifolium. The sequence continues at coordinate 32,998,841 of OX328275.1, forward strand.
ATATTTTAAACGTGGTACAAAATAAATTATCACGTTAAAAAAATGTTTTTTAAATAGTTAAGCGGATATTAGTGAACATATATATTATATTTAGATTTTGGATGTTTGTCCTTAGAAAGAATTCATCTTATTCAATCTTGCTGTCAAAACTAGAGGACTGTTTTAAGAATTATTTTTATATATTAATAGTTTGAGTGTACTCACATATTTACTTCCATATGATTATTTATACTAATATCATTATTTTTTTAATTTGTGATTTAATGTTTATACATATTTGTTGGATGTAATTTAATACACTGTCTAATTAATATTTCGTCCAATTATATACTATTAAATATTACAATTTTTAAAAAATAATCATTTTGCCTTCATGGCTTCATGTTTATTTTATCTTCACTTTTATTAAACTATATCAAATCGTCCAGATTAAAAAATAATAATAATAATAAAGTATGCAATTATTATTTTAACATAAAATATTAATATTTAAAAGAAAAATATTAATATAAATAACAAAATAAATAAATATATCATTAAGACCATTTGCAACATGCCAATGTAAATGACAAAAGTACCCCTGTAGATGCCACTTCAGAACATTGTCCCTTATTTTGGAATACTACCCCTGCCCGAAGATACCTGCCCACCTGTCATCTACCACTCATTTAATTCGTATCCTATATATTGTCAGCATCCCATCCCTATCTCCCAATTTTCCCTTATTTCATTTTTTATTTTACCTTGGATGCATTAATGTGTATTATGTACATTTGTGAGTTGAATATTATATACACATGTTTTCATATAGACCTTTGGTCATTATGATGAAATCATTTCATATATATGTATATCTCAGATACCACCATCATTGTAAAATTATTGATTTATAATTTTATATATACAAATATTATATAATTACTAATTATATATATATATATATATGTGTGTGTGTATAATAAGTTAATAATTCATGTTTGTACGATAAACTTTTATTTATACTAATGTACTAAAAAAATATATGTGTTTTATTTGTTAGAATATACTAACTTTAGAAATATTAATACATATATTATTAGAAAGCTTTGGACATTTATTTTTCACATGATAACCTATTCCTTCAAATTTTGATAGGTTGCTTCACTGCCATGCATGCACATTACATTAGTACGTTTCTGACCAGTCTTTGAAAATAAATTAGCAAAATTATGATGTTTTTTTTGGCCACGTTGACCATAGATCAACTTACCCTTGAGCTCCCGAGTGACAGCCACGGTAATAATAACATCAGCAGGGGTAATAATTAAACGATTTGTAAGACTGTAACGATCTGCATTTTACACGATAATAGCATGACATAATTACTAAGCGTATATAAACAACTCTTATCCATTTAGATACGATTAATAATCGTGTCTAAACACATCTAATCTGCAAATACACGACAAACACACGTTTAACACACAATTAATTAATCGTGTCTAACCGTGTCTCATTTGTATACGATGAATAACCCTAATGTACTCCCCTCCCGCTCCCACCCTCCTCACTTTTCATTTTCGCCGCACAATTCTTTTTTGAATACGATTACTTTCAGTTGAATAAGTTCTTCCCTCCCCCGTCCCCACTCAGCTCAGACTTCTCCCTCTCCCACTCAAACTTCCCGTCTTCCCCACTCCGACTTCTCCCTTCCCGAAGCTTCTCACGACTCCGACGCTTCTCTGACTCCGATTTCGACTCCGACGCTTCTCTGACTCCGATTTCGACTCCGACGCGTTAGGTAAACAATCCGATTTAGTGAAAGACGCTTCTCATTTGCGTTTTTATGGTGTGATTTGCGCTTCTCATATGTTCCCCATATATAAATTTCCCGTATATTTAATTGAATATACCTTTAAAATATCACATGATATACTTTCCTAAGTATCCTCTAATCACACCAACACAGACACACACGTTGTGTGTATTTTATAATTTATATATATATTAGCAGAATCTTTAAGTCAAACCTGTTCAAGCTCTGGTGGTCGTGTCTTCCCTTCTTCTGTTGGTATAGCACTGTGTTCTGTCGCTCCCGTTTCGTCAAACTCTCTCGTCTGCATGCATGGCATGCAACTGCAAATTCGTTGAATTAATGTGCATCGGTAGAGGAGTCTGATAATTGATTATTAATTAGTACTTAATTAACTCAAATTAACTAGGGTTCTTTCATATGAACTACAACACTCAAGGGAATTAGCAGGACGTGAATATTTTAATTATAAATTTACATAATATATTATCTTCATATTAGTTAATCTTGTGAGTATATGTATATCGTGTTACATATATATAGGTCACCTTTAAAAATAAAAAATAAAAAACCTTTAAAGTCAAAAAGATTGATATATGCATGGTCCATGAGCCCAACGTACACTGGACTGTCTGTAAAAAAAATTGACGTGCATTATTCAGTCGACTTTACAGAATTTGTCAATGTTTCTGATATTATTATTATATTGTTATCATCATTGAATATCTCTAAATCAGGTACAGTAGATACATACGCAGCTTGAGATAATAGATAGCCTCGGTACTACTGCCAATCGTTGTCGTAAAAAAAACATGTGGATGTTACATTATTATAAGCAGTGATTTTTGGGTGAAAAAACCCACAGATGAACTGTTTCTTGAATTCATAAATTGACTGTCAAATATAATAAACGAAGAAAAAGTAAAAACATATACAAAATAAGGTTTCAAAAGATGTAAGATAATGTCAGTTTGAATATCATGACCCGAATGTAAAAGGGTAGTAATCCAACCAGAGACGTAGGAGGTAATTAATCTTAGATTTTCTAGATAAACGTAAAAGATTGTAATTTTTGATTGATGAACAAAAAAGACACGTTGGATCGAAATCACGACAAAATAGGTCCAAAACCGACTAGGACCCATATCGAACGGTCAATATTTTTTCCTGAAGGTAAGTCTTGGACTCATTTTTTCTCCACACCCAAATCCCGAATGACCCGGCCCGGTCCGAATATTCTATAGAATAGGATGATAAAAAGATACAGGGCTGAGAGCAGAGACGAAACTAGAAAAATTATTGAGTGGGGGCAAATATTAGAGTAATGACAAATAATTGAACTAAAAAAGATTCAGTGAGTGCAAATATATGATTGAAATGGGCTAAATTGAAAGTTAATGCATTTTTTAGGGTTAAATTTACACGTAATTAAAAGTTAAGGGGGGACAATTGCCCCTAGGCCTAAGGTAGCTTCGTTCCTGGTTGAGCACATACTCTAAAAGAAATAGAACCCTCTAAAACAAACCCTAAAATCAACTAAGCCTCTGCAGTACGAACAAACGCACTCCTAACTCCATTAGATTCAACAACACGCACATACGCACTCCACCAGCAGCAATGATCTCTTCGTTACCTAGGATCAACTGCTCAGATTCTGACAACGATACTGAAGCCACAAACTTGATTCAACATTTCACTTGGAGTCCAAGATCAGTTTGATGCGACTTCTTCTCCATTCGACAACTCCTGGTGAGTTCTCTGCAGTCTTTTTCTGCTACAGATCGTTCTTAATTACAACCGATTTTCTCAAATTGTGAATATCGATAGTCTTTTGTGACTGCATCTGTTTCATCTACCAAATTTTCTTGATTTTGTGTAATTGCAATTTCATCTTGTCTTTTGGAAATGATAATCTCAGACAGATGAAGCAATACTCAATACCTATTGAGCTGCAATTTGGAAGCGTTTTAGGATTGCTAAACTAAATCACACAAATTTTCGGTCTTGGCCCGAGTCAAGCAACTTTTTGGCCGAAATCAGTCTCGGTCCTCAACAAGTGATGATCGAAATTTCGGGTTCGGGCTTGCCAAAAAGACTGGTCTGTCCCGCCCAAGCTCAACCCTAATTGTAATGATATTTATTCGAAAGGAACTAAGGCCCAAAAATGAAATAGGCCTCAAGTAATAGTTATTAGGCCCAAATTAGATATTTCGCTATTTAGAGCTTAATTGTTGGCCCAATAATTACTGCCCAAAGGCCGTAATTATTAATTCCGCAAGGTCTGTCACGTGTTGATCGGACACATCGTCTGGTACCGACGTTGACGGGTTTGATTCACCAAACTGTGGTTTTAGCATCTCCTCTCTTCTTCTACCATGGCCACCATTCATCTTCGACGACACTGCAGCTTGATTTCTCAAAGTACGTTCGATTTCGCTCCAAATTTGCAATACGCGAGGCTCGGAACCTCAACTGAGTAGGTCACTGAATCCATTTCCAGATTCTGTAATCGCTCCAGGCCTCCAAAGGTGGACGAGGAAGGATCGTCATGTCAGACTGGTTATCCTCTAAGCTCAAAGCTGCGGAGAGTATTCTTCAAAAGGTAAATCCTCTCTTCTTCTTTAAATAAATTAGTGTTCAATTGTTATTCCGCTATTTTCTGCTTCAGCTTCAATCGAAACAGACTGCGTTGAGCTATTACTGTAACTATGATTCAATTGCTGGCATCGCATTCGGTTTTCGTAGTGCATTAGTGTTTGCATAATATTTTGTAAAATCTGGGCATGTGTTACTGGTGTTGATCTGACTGCGCAGATCGACCAGCAAGCTGCGGAGTCACTTCGCAAGGATGAGGAACGTCGATCTGACGATCTGAACGTTAATAGGCTGGCAAAACCAGGTGGAAGTGTTCCTCTGAAGGATCAATTTAAAAAGAGAACGCAGGAGAATAGCGGAGGACATGGTGGTAGATTGTCGACAGATTCTGAGAATGGGAGGAGTGTCTATAATAAGGGTAGTAAGGAGGTTGCAACTACCTCAGATTCGACGATTAGGGAGTCTGCTGTTAGTGATGGTGACTGGACTGAACTCTTGGGTTCTCCAACTCGGCCAACTCCATCCTCTCCTGCGAGTCTGAGTCGTATGGCTTTGGGAAGTCCTGGTGCAAGAAGTAATTCTAGGAGACTCGGAAGTGCTGCAGGTTCCAAGTTTCTTGTACCAGAACTGAAGAGGAGTCAGAGGAGTGATAATAAGGTTACAAAGTCTAATGCAAAGCCACGTACTCTGAGGAATGCAAATATAAACGGGAAACCAAGTGATGGAGAAGAATCTAGTTTGTCTGATTCAGTTAGGCCAAGCTCAAAATTCAGTGTGGCAGATCACAAGAAGTTTGTGAAGAATCAAGAATCTGTTAGAAAAGAGGCGGACATGCAGGATTATGTAGAAGATGTTGAGGATATCAATCTTGACCACCATCTCCCAGGGGATGTTTCTCAATCAATGAGTATTGATGGCTCTGCAAAGACGGCTTTGACAGCGGGTGCTGTTGGTGATGCAGTTCCTGGCTTAAATTTAGGAGTTGATAGTGGACGCACTGGGATTGAGAGTGATAGAGCAAGATCTGAGGAAAGGAGTATCTTGATTAGAAACAATATTTCTCATAATGTCAAAGAAGTTCCATCGGGTAGTGATGCTGAGTCAGATTCCGAGCTAGAGTCTGGTTCAACATCTGACTCAGATAGTGAAGATGAACACCAGAGGGAGGAGAGGAAAAGGAGAAGGGAGAAGATTCTTACTGAGAAGGTAGCAGCTAAAGCTGTTGAGGTCGTTAGAGAAAGAGAAAATGTGGTCGCAAGGTTAGAAGGGGAGAAGCAAAGCTTGGAGAAAATTATTGAGGAGAGAGCAAAGCAACAGGCTAAAGAGGTCATATCTTGTTTTTCATATTAGTTCTTTTTTGTATTTGATACATATATTAATTGATTTGCTCTATCTGCTGATATATTAAGTGTACTTAATGTTGTCTAGTTTTGTGATTGTTGTCCTTTGAATGTCTAGCTCATCTGAAGCTTTTGGTGAAAAATTGATACCTTCAGTACTTTATCTAAAGAGTATGTAGTCTTCCCCTGTCAGAGTATAGGTCCTAGCAGCTCACTGCTTTCAGCTTTTAGCTATGTCGTTCTTATGAAGTCTGAATTTACCACCAAGGCGTATTTAGTCATTAATATTTCTGGAATAGTATAGACATGTTTTAATTTTCGAGAGAGATAGTATGTGTCAGAATGAGAGAATGTAATTTTATAGTGTTCTTAATGCAATTGAACTCGTTCCTTGATTGAGTTTGTGCATGCATATGGAAAATTTCCTTCAATTATATGGAATCTTGTCCATGGAAGACTGTAGGTGCATTCAATTATATTCATAGATTGCTCACTGTGGTGCCCAATAGTGTTATTCAGTTGTAAATTGGAGGTAAATCATAGCCTAAGAAGCTGTTATTTCTGACCTTCCTGCATAAACATGAATTTCCATCTCTTACTAGAAATTTTGAGCATCTTAACATCGTTATTAGTCCATACTAGGCATGTCGGAATATAATCAAAATACGAACTGGTTTGTTATTACTTATTATTTGTCGGTCTTCTTCAGGCTTCTGAGCTGCAAGATATCATGATTGAAACCATGGAAGCTGTTGACCAGGAGAAGCAGAAGCACAACAATACTAGAATGGAAGCTTTTGCACGTTTAGCCAAACTTGAGGTATTGCAACTGCATTTTTATTTAATTGAATTCCTTCCAAGTTTTGCTTTCTCTTATTTATCCATGTACTGTTAACACCTTTTCTTGCAAAAGCATCCAACACCATGATCGTACTTCATTGTTTTGTTCTTAGTTTCTTTTGGGTATTGAATCTTGAACTTACTACATATGGTTGCAGATTGCAAATGCTGACCTCGCAAAATCTCTTGCAGCTGCTCAGTGGAATCTTGAATTAGAGGTATCGTTTTTTGTTTTTGTTTGTTGTTGTAGCCATTGCTTAGATTGTGACTACCGGAATTTACGCTGGACCAGGGTTACTGACATTTCTTGCTATTTAGGTACCCTCATTGTTTTTGCTATTTTGTTTTTTGAGCAAAATTGTTTTTGCTATTGATATGACTTGTTCTATTAGGTCTATGACTCTTTCTGCTTATTACACGACTTTTAACCTACCTATATCTAGATCTATACAAAAAGAAAGAAATATAAATTCAGTTAAATCTATGTTAGCAGGTGTGTAATGACAATTGTATGGTTTTCCTCACAATAGATTAACAACCACTCTCATTTATGAGGTAGGTGATCAATCACAAATTCGAAGTGCTTTTCTTGCATCTTCTTGCTAAACCGAGTTTTTTTTATTGGTTTAGATCCGCTATATACATGAAAGAATTGTCCTGGTGTGCTTGAAACTTGAAAGATCTTACCGTTGGTCAAAATGATGTGGAATAAAAGTTAAAGCACCCCAGTGATTAATCTATACATTATTCTCACTAAATTTTACACATTCCATATCGTTTCTGCTGATGCTAACCCATATCCTTCCTCACGTACTTTTCTCAGATGCTTATGTTCACTTTTTATCTATCTTCTACAGGCAAAAAAGGTGGTTGAGCTTCGGCAACAAATTGAGTTGAAAGAATCTGCCCATGAAGGTATTCTAAAGGAAAGCGCTCATAGAACTTCTTATTAATGCTATGCGAGAATAAAGTCATTTCATTTCTGCATGTGGATCAATTTCAAAAGCTAACAAAGGTTTATAGGTCACAACTTAGTGACATAAAATCCATCAAAGCATAGATCTGAAGTTATGGAATGACGTATTCAAGAGTCTAGACTAGTATTTCACTATTATCCTATCATATGATCTATTTTCCCTTGCATTTACTTGAATCCAGAGCATGGTCAGCAGTTGGCTCATGTATTAGAAATTCAGAATTACATGATCATATTTACATACACTTAATCCCCCCATATTACAATTGATAAGTTACAAAAGCTAGATTACAGCTGTTTTCTTTCCTCTGTTTAATTCTGCAACACTATCAATCTTCCTCCAATTTTGCCTCAGAGTTGAAGAGGAAAATCTACAGCGCTCAACAGACAGAAACATCAGTAAACCACGTGAGTTCTGCACCCCTCTGCATATATCGTTGCTAACCTTCCTTTGTAGATATGTTTGGTAGATTCTTATTTTGTCATGTTCAAAACTGCAGTTGGCTGTTGCAAAGGGATTTGAAGCTGAAAGGGAGCTTCTTGAGGCAGAATACGCTATTGTCTATGACAAGGTTTCACAGCTGCAAGAAAAGGTTTCTTTTTGGACTGTATTTATAATAAGGTGTAACTATGAGAGTCGACTCACATGGGCATTACTAAAAGTAAATTACATATGTTATACTTGTTTCTGTAAATATCCGCCAGTCAGTTCTTCCATTTTATTATGATCTTAAAGAAGGATGAAACTGAGAATTTACTTCATTTCAGGCAAGGAGTTTGGAGAAAAATATTGAAAATACAAGGAAGGAGATGGAGGAACCAACCGAAGTAGAAACTGAGCTCAAGCACAGGCTCCAACAGCTTACTGACCATCTAATTCAGAAACAAGCACAGGTTACTCCTTGGCTTCTCCTTGCTGTTCTGTTCTGATTAATTGTCATCAGATTTCACTTTCTTAAACAACAAGAACATTAAAAAAAGTGGGCCTATTTTGCTTTCAGGTTGAAGCCTTATCCTCAGAGAAGGCCACACTTCAATTTCGAATAGAGGCAGTATCAAGGCAAATGGAAGAGAACAAGTTATCAATGGATATGAACGATTTTTCGAGCATTTCCCTTAGAGATGTGGAATCAGGAACTTGGGTGCACTTAGATTCGAAAACAAGGATTTCACTAGAGGAAAAGTTTCGATCGGGGAAAGAGCAATTGGGGTCACTTCTCCGTCAACTCGATGCTATTTTCTTGTCTGGTGCAGTGTTCTTGAGGCGAAACCCGACTGCGAAGATATGGGCGTGTGTGTATCTTGTGTGTCTTCATTTATGGGTGTTTTATATCCTAACGTTGCGTTCACAACCATCTGATGTGTCGGGTGCTGTTATTTCACTGGACAATATCAACAGCAGTTCGACCATTTGATGGTTTGGCCAGACCACGTTCGATCTTGGTCGAGTCATTGTTATTTGATCATGCTCACTTATTGTAGGTTATTGATTATTCATCTGTATGTATATGAATACTATGATCAATCGCGACATCAAGCAAAGGATATGAATTATGATGACCAAATTGTTACGTTCAACATTCTAATAATAAAAATTGGGTTTTAAGATAATCCATACTAATACTCTTCACGGAAAATTATTTAGAGCTGATAACAAAAAAACTCATTGAGTTTGCTTCTTTGACAAAATTGCTCCAACAGTTTTGGTGGTCCAAGCATTGAACCGAAAGGAATTTATTGTCTTTCTTTGAAAAGGATGCCTGCAAAGAAGAGAGATGAGGTCTGAGTTTGCCGAGGTTTTAATGTGCATTACTTGCTAAAACCTGTGTTTGCTCGGGGACCATATATCGTCAGTGAATCAGCAAATTTACATAGGATAAATATCAAGGAACTAGCTTAAATTTGAACATTTGACAACGAGTTACTCAAACTTTAAAAAATCAAAACGGACTACCCAACTTTGGATGAAAGTGCAACGAATTACCTCCATTCAAATTATCGTCAACTGTTCACAGAATTTGTCAAAAATTCGTCAGAAATTGAACGGAGTTAGCTCGTTGCACTTTCATCCAAAGTTGAGGTAGCCCGTTTTGATTTTTTAAAATTTGGATAACTCGTTTCAAAACGTACAAAGTTTAGATAGTTTCTTGTTATTTAACTCGTTTAAATAACTTTCTCTGTATTTGTAAGAAACGCTCAACTGCTAGTCAGATTAACAAAACTGAAAGGTGTCTCCTGCTGCTCTGTGTTCTCTTCTCTCCTCCGCAGAACTCGGCAGTGAATAGAGAATAGAGAGAGAAGAAAATGATTGATTCTCCAACCCATATATTTACTTTAGACAGACCCCCCACGAATGCGCCGAACCATTACACTGGTCCACGACCTATGTACGATGCTTTGCCTGGGTCGTCACCTTATTCATATCCATATTTATATATAATGGAGAGTGGCAGCTTCGTTGACGGCATCATTCGCTGGTTCCAGGAGCGTCTCCCTTCTTCTTCGCTTGCCCCTGATAATAATAGCGTCAACGGTAGCTATTACCAGCGCTCATCAACCTCTCATTCTTAACAGCAAACCTCCTGAAAACAGGAATCCCAAGATATTATTGTCAAGGGCGACTTTGATATCTCTGGCTTGCCCTTCATCAAAGTTCCACAGAGGGCATTCTCCAGCAGCTCTGTCCCCATGGCTTTAGATTCTCAGGAAAAGGTCTTTCTTTTTTATTAAAGTTTAAATTTTTGTAGTTGGATTATCTATTTTTACTCCATTAGAATATGACGTGCATTGGATTATCGAAGAAGAAAATTCCATTGCTGATATATGTTCAATGTAATTTCTGTCCTGATTTTTCTGTCTGTAGCATTTTGGCGGGAAGAATTTGTGCTTTATTGTTTCTTGCATTTCATTTCTACCTATTATATCCCAATCTGGATTAATGATCAAGACATCACCGCTCTCATTCACGTGTAAAATCTGAACTTGATTGAGCTCCCACTTAGAATTTCCAATAGATGTACGGAATGAAAGTTGTAAAGGTTTGATTTTTTGCATTTTAGTTAGGATATGTTTGATTAGGATTGACATTGAGTCTGCACATTATGTGGTGCTAGCCCATTGTTATTTTTTGGTAATCTATAGATTCGGATCAACTAAAGCAAATTGTAAATGTAGTTTAGAAAATCGGATATTAAGATTCTTCAATGCCTTCATGAGTTTCTCTTATATTACTGTAGGGAACTTTGGGTACGGAATTTTTCACAGAATATGGCGAGGCAAATCGGTACCTAGTTCAAGAAATTGTGGGGAAAGGAAGTTACGGCGTTGTTGCTTCTGCAGTTGATACTCAAACAGGGGAAAGAGTTGCCATCAAGAAAATCAATGATGTTTTTGAGCACGTATCTGATGCCACTCGAATTTTGAGGGAGATCAAACTTGTTCGAATGCTAAGACACCCCGATATTGTGGAAATCAAGCACATTATGCTTCCTCCTTCGCGAAGAGAGTTTAGAGACATCTATGTTGTTTTTGAGTTAATGGAATCTGATCTGCACCAAGTTATTAAGGCAAATGATGATCTTACTCCTGAGCACTACCAATTTTTCTTGTACCAGCTTCTTCGTGGTCTTAAGTATTTACATTCAGGTTGAGCTTTATATTTGGAAAATTCTACAATATGTGTAATTCAGAGTGAAACTTTGTGAGAATATGAAAAAAAAAAATCATTTTTCAAGAAAATAGTGATTGAGAGGTAGGTCAACAGATTTCTGAAATGAAAAGATTTTATCTTCAAACTAAATTTCACTCTAAGTTTCACCAACTTGTAGCATTACTTTCCTATTACTTGCTTTTCAGCTTTGGTGTTGATATTGATAAGCCAGCCAATTTCATTTGCAGCAAATGTATTTCATCGGGATTTGAAGCCGAAAAATATTCTAGCAAATGCTGACTGCAAGTTGAAGATTTGTGATTTTGGTCTTGCAAGAGTATCATTCAACGATGCCCCATCAGCTATATTTTGGACAGTATGTCATCATCTAGTTCTTAACCCCGATCTTGTTCTTCGTTAAAGCTAAACTCATGCATTTCAACTTCTTGATATAGTGGAAGCTTGAACAGCAAAGTATGTACCTTTTTTTTTGTGCAGGACTATGTTGCAACTCGATGGTACAGAGCTCCCGAGCTCTGTGGCTCTTTTTTCTCCAAAGTAAGCTGAAAACAGAAAATTTAGTGAAGTTCTTTACAAGTTCTTGAACAATTGTTTCTCAAAATGTTCATTTTTGGTGATTTCCAGTATACTCCTGCAATTGATATCTGGAGCATAGGATGCATATTTGCAGAACTGCTCACTGGAAAGCCACTCTTTCCTGGTAAAAATGTGGTCCACCAATTAGATCTCATGACAGATCTGCTTGGCACTCCTCCACCTGAATCTATTGCAAGGGTTAGTTTGAATTCCAAATCATGTTCAACTTTACTGCCAATAGTATGTCAATTGTACTGATAGAGAATCATTGTCTTTGGCCCAGATTCGTAATGAAAAAGCAAGGAGGTATCTCAGTAGCATGCGAAAAAAGCCACTCGTTCCATTCACCCACAAGTTCCCAAATATAGACCCATTAGCCCTTCGACTTTTGGAAAGAATGCTTGCATTTGATCCTAAAGACCGTCCAACTGCTGTAGAGGTAATGCTTATAATACAGAGATTTCTTCAATTAATTATGTTTCGAGTAGAAGGACTCAAAGTGATGTTGGTGTTTTTTTTACAGGCCCTAGCTAATCCGTATTTTAATGGTTTGGCAAATGTGGACCGGGAACCAGACACACAACCGATCTCAAAACTTGAGTTTGAGTTTGAGCGGAGAAAATTGACAAAAGACGATGTTAGAGAGTTAATCTACCGCGAGGTTCTGATTTCTGTTCATCTTTCAGTTGTTGTTTTTCTTCTAGCTGTTGCATTATTTCATGCCATTAGTGTTTTATTGTATTATTTTTAATATTGAAATATACAGATTTTAGAGTATCATCCTCAGATGCTGCAGGAGTATCTTCGTGGTGGAGATCAGATAAGCTTTATGTATCCCAGGTATGCAATTTTTCTTCATCAAAATCTTGGGAATATTACTCTAATCTGCTGAGATCTTTGAAGCTACTCTATTTTTTGTTAATTTTTAAAATAACAAATCTCACATCTTGTCAATGCAGCGGTGTTGATCGATTCAAGCGGCAATTTGCACATCTTGAGGATTGCGGCAAAGGTGAAAGAGGCAGTCCGCTTCAGAGGCAGCACGCTTCTTTGCCTCGGTATTTTTTTAAAAAAACTTTATATGAAATCTATTTGAGATCTTCAAATCCAATCCCTATCAATGTAATTTCTTTGTTGATCTAAAATTTCTATCTTTCCCTCAGAGAGAGGGTTTGTCAACCCAAGAACGCATCTGCTGAATCATCGAATGATGTGGAAAGGAGAAGTGCTGCCTCTGTTGCCACCACTCTCAACAGCCCTCCAAACGGATCAGAAAATGGAAATCACGATCCACAGTACAGACATTCAAAGCCGAATCAAAATTCCCGAAGCTTATTGAAGAGTGCTAGCATTAGTGCTTCCAAATGCATCAGTGTGCAGAAAAGACAGCCAGAGGGGGATGAACTGATTCTGGAAGTGAGCGATGAGGTTGTTGATGAGTTGTCTCAAAGAGTTGCAGGTCTGTGAACAAGGTCTCCACTCTCCATAGCCTCTAGACTTAACTTGGATCACAAGGCAAAGGATTTTTGTCCTGAAAGCTTACTTGACCCTCAAGGGTTGGAGTTCCTTAACCTTTGGATTAATTCTCTCTGATTTTTTTGGGACATTGTGTGTATTCTGAGATAAGAAACATGTATAGGGAAACAAATCAATTTGTGTTTGTAATTTCCCAGCTTACGTTGGAGAAAGGGAAGAAATTGCTTGTCTCCCAAGTTTGTAATGTTTCCATTCATTATACAATATACAGATTCTTCTCTTTCTCTCTATAGACAAGAATGAACAAAATGATGTTAGAAAACACAAATAATGGATTGAAAACTGCAAAAGGAAAATGGAGATGTTAAAATTATTGATTTTATTCCATAATAGATTACAGAAAATGATAACTGAATGGATCAGAAACGATGGACAAAAAAAATATGGATTACAGAACTAGTAATTAAGATGTGGAAAATGTTTAGTCCAACAAAAAAAAGGGGCGTTCCGAGAATCGAACTCGGGACCTCTCGCACCCAAAGCGAGAATCATACCACTAGACCAAACGCCCTTGATGAATATTGTTTTCTTTAACTAATATTATTGCATATAAATACAAATTATATCATAGTTTTTACTGTTTAGGGTAATTGCTAGTTAAACGTTATACAAATATATAATTCGTTAGCTGAACTTTTTGTACTGTATAAAATGTTAGCTCCATCAAATTTTATATTAAATTTGTTGGAAAATACTACTAAAAAATACCATAATAATTTATTATGATTCTAAATAAACTCTCTTTCTCTATATGTATAATTCTTGAATTTTATAAATTGAATTAGTTAATTTTCAAAATTATAAAAGAATATTTTAATTAAAATATTTAATCTAAATTTATGTTTTACAAATTTTTTTTAAATAAAAAAATTTCACTTTTAGTAGTTTTGGTTTATATTTTTTATAGTATGTATTATTTTGAAAATTTTATATTTGAAATTTTAGTTCACTATATTAATCTTTAGTTTTTCTTTCATTTTTGACGGAATTAATTTTTTTTATAATACAGAAAGCTTAGTTAGTATTTTTTTAAAATAAATAAATTAGAAAATTACACATTCATAAAAAAGTTGAGTTATTGAATCCTAGTATTTCAGCTCCCATTTATATATAATACCGTTGAGTCGTCCTATATATTAGTTTGTTGCTGTTGAATTAAAGTGCTGACTTCGACCAAACATTCTTTGTTCTGTCTTCATCAACCCAACGAGAACGAGAGTTGCTTAGTTTTCCTCATCTCTGACAATCCTTCTGGTGGAGTATATGCAAATGCAATGCAATGCAAAACATAAAACTGTTAGGATCGATTTCGCAACACACAAAACTGATGAAGACGATCAAGAATTGAGAGAGATTTTATGTGGTAACAACTCTTCAAGGTAATGTCCACGGCGTTTTCAGTGTATTGATCATTGTTCAACTCTCTTACAATGTTGTCAATACATGGATGAAAAAATATATATAGACAAAACTATAACTAAGTGTAAAACTCCAACTTGAAACACGTTTATTGCACAACACGTTTTTCAGCCAATCGCCCGTGTTGACCATCGTTCAGCCTCCCATGTGCACCGTCCAGTCCATACACGTGAATATTAATCAGTATCCAGATAGTAACAAAAACAGAAGAAGACAGAAACAACCATCAAAATGCACACCACAAGTATTACTGTCATCTCCAAGAACACCACAGGTTATTACATCCACACCGTCACCGTCTACATGATGAATCACGACGACAGGTCAGATCCTCCGACGGGATATCTAACCAGCGATTGCTTGCCATTAGCGGTCGACATCCTCCTCCTCAGAAATCTCAGGCGGACGGACATCTGGCCTCCTCCTCCCTCCTACACTACAATGATAGCAGACTGATCACTCTCCTTACTACATACTCATTAGTCTGCGGAAACAAACGGAGAGAAATGATTTGTATAATGGCGCAATGGCAAAGCTATATGAAAAAAAGAAAAGTTTAGGGATAATTAGATTATAATATTGAAGGTTATGAAAAAATAGATTATAACATTGAGCCTTAGATTATTCTCTATTTATAGCAAGGAGAAAAAAATATTATAATAGTTAGTACAAATAATGTTATATTAAAATAATATTATATTAGACTACATGATAAAAGTATTAACTATGTATTAGTATTAGTTAATACATGTATTAACTAATACAATGTTTGATTAGAAATAATAGGAGATACTAATTAATACATATGTATTAGCTAATACACATTTCTAGTGTTAATTGTGTATTAACTAATACATTCTATAACCATGATATTATTTAATACATAATAAAAAATTACTTAATTACCCTCAATTAACCCACAAAATTCCTATCTATAACTAAATTACTTGATTGTTTTTTACGATTATTTTTTGAAACCGCATAACTTTTCGAATTATATGCAACTCATTGCCGTAAGGCGATTTGCCACGCTAATTTTTTCTAAAAACGCCGTTTTACATCTTAATTCCTCGATTTTTTTATCAACCTCCAGCTCTTAAAATATTTATCACCCTTGTTCATCACTTTTTTTAACAATTTGTCTCAATTTCTGTCATGGCACCGTTACTCTTGGTCCTCACACGCCATTAAGCTACTCAATTTTGATCGGGGCCCCATCGGTAACCGAATACCGCATTTTCGGGTCCCGACAAGCATGCTCACGCTCGAACTCGACAGGTGTCGAAGCACGCCGAGCGGCGCGCGCTGCCTACCACAATCGTAGCGACGACATTTTCGCGAGCGTATCAAAGGCTCGGGCTTGGGCCACCGCCGCAATCCGCATCGGTCCACGCCCCGAATCGATCGGTGGACCGACTCATCACCGTTCCACATCCAACCGGGCGCATCGCCGACCCTCATTCGCTTCCCTCCCGACAATTTCAAACACTTTTTGACTCTCTTTTCAAAGTCCTTTTCATCTTTCCCTCGCGGTACTTGTTTGCTATCGGTCTCTCACCCGTATTTAGCCTTGGACAGAATTTACTGCCCGATTGGGGTTGCATTCTTAAACAACCCGACTCATCGACAGCGCCTCGTGGTGCGACAGGGTCCGGACACGACGGAGCTCTCACCCTCTACGGCGCCCCTTTCCAGGGGACATGTTATGGTCAATGATCCCCGTGTTTATTGTTGTCATATGAATCTTATCGAATACCACTTATAATATTTCATGGTCTTGTATGACTCCACTTGAGTGATTCTGGTGTTCATTTGCACATATTAAATCAATTTATGTGTACACAGTTTTAATATTAACATAAATAAATTTGAGGGTATTAATGTATTTTTTCATTTTACGAATAATTTTATATTGAATCAAACACTGTATTAAGTTATACACGTATAAGTATATCTTAATACATGTTCCATTCAAACATAGTATTAACTAATACGTGTATTAATTAATACGTGTATTAACTAATACGTGTATTAACTAATACGTGTAATAACTAATACATCCAATCAAACACTACCTTATTTGGTTATTTAAATGATTAATGTTACTTTTTGATTTATTATTTAATAATATACCTTTTATATTTAAATAATAAATTAATTGTTAATTTTGCACCATTAATTCAAAATATGTATTATATGTAATTATTTATTAGTTGAAATATTAAACATAGCATATTCTAAAAGCAAAGCAACTGAGGTTAGGCAACAAACAAGAGAGAGGACAAGTGGTCGACCTGGAATTGGTGTCTTTTTCATTACTACTTCCACTCCAGTAGTTCGCTCGTTTGCTCCCTTTCCTTCATAATTGTGCATTTATTCCCCCCAACTATTTCTTATGTTGCAATATTTTCCTTACCGTCATTTTTTAGTTCCTCTATCTTAATTATATATCTACAGTATCTGTCTATACTATTTGTAGAAGGTACACGGAGGGTAATGGAATCTGATGCTATTTTCAATATTACTCCACAAAATATTTAAATTCAACAAAATTCGATAAAAAAAAATGAGATTTGAACTCATATATAATACTAGTAAAAAAAATCAACTCCACTAAATAAATTAATTTCAATATATGTATATTATAATTACTTAAATATATATCTATTAACTTCTTGTCTATATAGTTGAATATTTTAATTAAAAAAATTGACTTAATTTTATCAGAATGAAGACCAAGGAACGTTGGATATACGTATTGCATTTGTTGTTTGAATAACTACCTATACATGATTTACAGATGAATAAAGTTTCTGCAGAAGATTCCATCATCATGATGAGCTTAACTGAAAACATACAAATAACTTTTTCCCAGAGATATGCCATTTGTTTGATGAGGAATGACACGAAGTCCGAACTGAAAGTCAAAAATCATCCGAAAGGGCATGCATGCCTTCTAATTTATAATGGCCTGTCTTGAACATCTGTCTTTCTGTGACATCCTCAGTTTCAGATCTGAAATCATGTGTATTTGACTGTCGATCGAGAGCCTGCAGGGACTCGGGATGTTCTGCTGTTCTTGACTCATGAGGTTGTTTATTCAATAGAGTAAACTATATATCTAATCATGTTTATATATACATAACATAACCAAAGTGTTGTTGTTAGTTCTGAGAGATGAAGCAAAATAAAGTCATTATATAGTATATTTAATGACAAGCTGATGTAATTCTACGTATACCATAGAAACTGCTAACCACAAACTGAGGGCAAATCGCGATATATTGTTGATGAAGAGTTGTGTTGGTGTCCATGCAAAACCTTGTCAAGCAAACAGCTCCTTGTTGCTCGCATCTCAGTTTCGTTCGCTGGTCGACCTTGATTTTGTCTCACGAACCCTAGAAAACTGAACTACATGATCTCCCCATAGAGGCCTTTTGAAATCTTGCATGGGTTTGGAAGAGAAGATCCAAGTTTTCCGGAAGGTGCGTGGCCGTGGGGTTTCTTCTATGGGGTTGGGGTTAGGTTAGGTTACAGATGACTATGCTTTTCCTCTAATTAAATTATAGGCAATTGGCTCAAGTTTTAAGGTTAAGGATGATGATGGTATTATAACCTAATTCGTCGGTGTGTACTGTGAAGGCAATTACACACTGATTTCCACACCGACAGCTCTAGCTAGGGTTTGCTAAGAAACGACAGTATCAGGTCGAACAGACAACGAAACCAAAAAACATGCAAAGGGACTGTTGACTTGACAAGGCTCGCATGGAAACCACTCACCATAATGCCTGCCTTGTGATCGACACGATGGTGGGGAACGTACAAAACCTGCTTCGATCTGTAATCTCTGGTTCTTCCCAGCATATATATAGATTAATGGAAAAAATGAGAGAAGAGGGATGGTTCCAGTTATGGGAAACCCAGAACTTGGGTCTTTCTTTTATAGCAAGAAACAGGGACTTGAACTTGCCATCGTCGGTCGTCGGATCAAGGGTGGGAAGCATGCATTGACTTGCAGATGAAAGTAAAGAACATGCAGTGGGTGGATGTGTTGGTAAGACTTTCCTGATCTTAAGTCTCTGCCTCACTGTTCTACTTCTATATATGGCTGACGCCTTCGAGCTTTAGGTTAACTTTTGAATAAGCAGTTCGTAAGATGAATCCGATTCGGTGGCAAATCGAAGAACGACGACATGAGGATGAAGAATGTTCTGTAAATTTAAGCGAATTTGAAAACACAATCGTCTTTAGGTGACGCCAGGAAGATCATCCTCACATTTGAAAGTACTTGGATACTCAATCTAATAAAATTATGGAGAAAATTCTATTTTAACTCATGTAAAAAAGTATATATTAAGGTAATTATGGTAAGATTACCGCTATTGAATATCAAGTCAAACTTTTTCTATTAATATTTCCTAACTAGGTCTGCTAATGGTGCATGTTTAGTAAATACTTATATTTTTTCCTAAATATATATTATAATCATAAAAATTAAAAAATTTAATACAATAATCATATTTATAATTGTAGTTATTAAATGTGTTTTTTTACTCATATACACATATTCGCAGTATTATATTATATTCTAGTGTTTCTAAATCAAAATTTAGTTGTAAAAAAGTAACTATTAAGCTACACATTAATATTGAATAACTATATATATATATATATAGTTATGATATTATAATTACGGACGATTATGAATCAAATACTATAATTATTACGGATAAAAAAAATATTACCATATTAAAAAATGATGAAAAGCACTATGTTATTCCTATCTCTCATTATTCAATTCGTTACATTTGTATTATAATTATTTTTTATATTGATCCAATATTAGTTGAATCCAAATAAAGTGAAGATAAATTAATTAATTAAAATATAAATTTAGTAAATGTGGTTCAAATATTCATCAATAAAATCCACAAATTTCAGCTGGTCATTTTGGGAATGAATTTTTGCATGTGGAACGCGTACCTACATGCTAGTCCACGTAGATGAATATTTCTACACGCCAGCATTCTAATTTCTAAACAACCACATGCGGTGGTGACCTAGACTAGACGACAGACATTTCTTGAAATTGTGTCGTGTTTCTTCATCACGTGTCTAATTAGCTACGTTATTTACAATTAATATATATTTAAGTCGGAACTCCAACTGTTACGAGGTCGAATAATCGGCGATCGCTGTAGTTGATCTTATTTCAAATCGTGAATAATAACAATTATTAATTTTGTTATATATAAAAGGCGTAGAAATATTCCATTCAGCATCATTTTTTACGTATTGCACTAGGGCATCGACTTACACCAATGTACACTTGCATCACCAAAATTAAAAAATAAAACTTAATTTTATGAAGCCGCGAAAATTAAATCTTTTTATTTGTGGCAGTTCATATATATGAGCCGCCAAAAATATATGAATTTCAAAAAAATAAATAATTTCTGTGACGACACTTTTCAATTAAAAGTGTCGCTATAATTATTTTGACGACACTTTTCATTTGAATAATTCCCGACTCACTATATATTAAGTCGTGGTAATTATCCTGACACATGATATAACAACTCAATTAACGAGCCATTAAAAATATTTTTTTGAGCCGTTATTTGTGAACTCTCCCATAGTGTACCCTTTCTCAACTCGTGATGTATTAATTTTTAATGAAGATATTCACGATATAAATTTACGCATAATGAGAATACATTTTAGACTAAATGAGATTCTTTGTAATAAAAATTCAAAATATACTCTTCTTTACATATAAATTTAGAATCATATAGTTAAAAAAAAGATATAAAAACCCATCTCTGCCTCCATAATTATTATGGGCTTGGTATGCAAACAGTTTGAAATTTGCAACTGATTTTGGTTGTTGAAAAAAATTATATTTCACGTAATTAGTATGTAAAAATTAGTAGTATCATGCACTTACCAACGCACTGCATCTACCCCCGGTTAGGAGAAGGAAAACTCAGAAACCTAACAGTCCACATGCACCATGAACACATGATATATACGATATAAACGTGCATTCTGTATTTATACATAAATATATATATACTATATAAATGTGAGTATGATAAATCACTTATAAATGACAATTTTTTCAAAACTGTTCAGTTTTCAAGTTAATTAGAAAATCGTTGATTAACTCAAAACAGTTTGATATTATGTGGGCCGTAAAATTGAAAAAAATAATCCGTTCTAAGAGTTTAAGATTGAGATAGATCGAGTGACTTTTTTGGATCATATATATATATAGAGCTTTATAAGGTGTCGGTTTATACTCCATTATCCAATTAATATATATGGTTCAGAGTATTATAATATACATATATCACATTGGTGTAGTTGGTCTTAGCAAAGTTGTAGATGGAGATATTACAATATTATAATATTTGATTACTTATAATAAGTTACTATGATCAATTTACATCACTCAGAAATAGTGGTGGGCATAAAAAAACTGTTAAGACGAACCGAGTTTTACCGGTTCACAAACCAAACGTTATTTTTTTGCAAAAAAATGATGTGGTTCAAAAGATGTACAAAATATCACTTTACAAACGGTAAACCGTACCACTTCTTATACCGGTTTTAATATAACATTATATTTAATTGTTAAAATATCTACTCTAAACCATTAGACCAAAGTTGGTTCAGTGATGATTTACAATTTACATTAGTATAATGAATTGTGTATTATGGTTTATGGATTATGGTTTATAGATTATGGATTATTATGGTTTATGAATTACATTTTATGGTTTATGTATTATGTATTATTATATATATTTTTTAAATATATATAAAGTGGTTCGGTCGAACCGATTCAGAACATGTACGGTAAATCGGCTAAAATCTGGAGTGACAAAAAACTAGAGCGATAAATCGTATCTTTTTAAAATGTAGTAAATGTATGGTTCATGAACCAGTTCGACCCGAACCGGTTCATGTCACACCTACTCAGAAAGCAAGTTAACCACAGCAGCAAGTTGACTCAATCAATAAGTTAATTCCCTTTATAAAGAATGAATTTACTTGCACTTAAATTCATTCATAAACTACTTTTATTATTCCTTACATTGTTTATATATTGCTCTCAAAACTTAATATTTATACTTTATTATCGGTGAAAAAATAACTGAAAGAATCCGAGCTTTTCTTCATGCAGATCTTACGAACCATTGGAAAGACGAATTGGTTTGAAATCATCGGGATCCAACAGTAATATTGATTTATTTAAGACAGAATGCAGAAATATGGAGCAGAAATTTTGGTAAATATTAACTTATAAGTGCAACACCATTAGTCTTTGTTTGCCGCACAAACAATAGTAACCTATTCTCCATCCAACATGGGAGATGCTGACTGGATCCTTCCAAAAGAATGACGTCAGGAGGCTCAAACGTATTGATGGGTTATGCGTATTGGACCCGGGTATTTAAGGATCCGGCCCAAGACCAGTTGAATCTCGCCCCACATCGCCCCACAGGAGTAAAATGTGTTGCTCTTAGGCTTACCACATCGGTGTCACCCTTGTGTGAAACTTATGAGGGCGTCACACATGTAGAATGCGCCAAACGTAATTTATCCTCTCATGAGCATCATACATGAAAGTACGAGGATTAAATGCATGTTATAACATTCAATAAATACCCTAACCTATACGTTGACTCTTAGATGCCTAGTTCAACCATTTATGACAAAATATTGACAATGCTGACAGAAATGACAGTCTACTATAGAATAGTTATTTTACACATAATCATCACTCCTCGTAACCGTGGTTCGCTCGCCTCAATCACAACTCGGATTACCATGGTAGGATATGACCTTACCATGGTCAAGGTATGGAGGGCTATATATTCCCCTCCACCAACCTCATTTGAAATTAAATTAATTGCTCATTTACTTTTTCACCTACCTTTGTTGTTCTGCATTTACTCCGATCACCCAAACAAACCTCAGAGTGACTTTATCATCGGAAGGGAAACAACGAAAATTCTTTGGGCTTTCCTTCCGTGCATGTCAGATCACCGGAGCTGCTAGGAGCAACCAAACCAGAAGAAGCTTTAATTTTCGTGATCCAACATGTATGGCGTCAGGAGGCCGGAATGATGGCGGTTGAATTTAGCTTTTACTCAGTAAGTATTGAAGAAGGTTAATTTTAGCGGTTGGATGAAAGGTAAAAAACTTTGTAAGTTCAAGGACAAATACTGCGACATAAAAAGATTGGTACCAAAATGTTAATTTGTACACGCTTAGGGACCAAAATGATCCGCATCGGTTACTATAAAAGCATGAAACTTTCAAACTACCCTCCCCAATATCTGTCATCTTCCTCCAAACATTCAGGATCCATTCTAGAGCCTCTCTTGCCTCGCCATGACAGAGCTAACCGAGACATACGCTTGCATGCCCTTGACGGAAAGAGGACGTGGCATCCTCATCTCCGGAAATGCCAAGACCAACTCCGTCCTTTACACCAATGGCAGATCCATCATCATCTTCAACCTCGATAATCCCCTCCACGTCTCCGTCTACGGTGAGCACGCCTATCCTGCCACCGTCGCGCGATACTCCCCAAACGGAGAGTGGATCGCCTCTGCTGACGTCTCCGGTGTCGTTAGAATCTGGGGCTCGTACAATGAGCACGTGCTCAAGCAGGAGTACAAGGTCCTGTCGGGTCGGATCGACGATCTGCAGTGGTCGGAGGATGGGCAACGGATTGTAGCCTCCGGCGACGGGAAGGGAAAATCGTTTGTCCGCGCGTTCATGTGGGTATCTCCTTCCAGTTGTTTGGTTCTTGCCTTAATTTAATAGAATCCATTCTGTGTGAAATTCAAGTCGCTGCTAATCAACAAATCTGTGGTATTTACTCGGATTTTATGTTGATCCATGCACTCAATTTCGAGTGAAATGTTAATTTGGGTGATTGTATCGCCTTATCAAGCAAGGATAAATTTCTTAGTTGAATTTAGTTTTGATTATAGTTGTCCTTTTTTTTGTTGTTTCATTGAGTTATGGTATGAAGACTACCTCACAAGTGAATGGCCATGATTGTGAAGTTTCCATTTACAGTTTAGAAAGCATTATCGATCCATATCATCGTTCATCTTGAATAGTCGCTTCATTTTTTCGTGAAGTAAACATTTTTTTTTTTTACTTATTATCCCCTTTCCTGTCTTAATTGGTCATGACTTGGATGTTCATTTGCACATTAGCATCTATTAGCTTAACTTTCACTTAGTAGTTACTGTTTAACTATGGCTGGATATAGGTGGGACTCAGGTAGCAATGTGGGAGAATTTGATGGCCACTCCAAGCGAGTTCTAAGCTGTGCATTTAAACCTACACGACCATTTCGCATTGTCACTTGCGGAGAGGATTTTATGGTGAACTTTTACGAGGGGCCTCCTTTCAAATTCAAGTGCTCCCTCAGGTTTGTATTAGCTTAACCAGTAAAAGACAATGTGTCTCTATAAAGTGTTCCGTGCATTGAGTTTTTTTTTTTCTTTCAAAAACCAATATTTGGACTTTGTGGGAGTCAATTTACCAGCTCGTTCTCATTACTTAATACCACTGTTGCTCGGTAGCAGTTTAAATCGACAAATCTTATGTTTCACTTAATGAATTACAGGGAACATTCCAACTTTGTCAACTGTGTGAGGTTTTCACCTGATGGAAGCAAATTCATCACGGTAAGTTCTGATAAGAAGGGAATCATATATGATGGCAAGACCGGAGAAAAAATCGGGATGCTTTCTGCTGAAGATGGTCACACTGGTAGCATCTATGCAGTTAGTTGGAGTCCTGATAGTAAACAGGTAATAATAGTGTTTCTATTCTTGTTGTACAACTGATTTTGCTTCATAATTGTTAAAATCTAAGACGTTTGGTGAAACATAATAATAATAGCAGTGGCTCAAGATCTTGGTTAGATTGGGATGTCTTCTTTCAGTAGTAAATTTTCTATGTTTTTCCCATGAAATATGACAAATGTGAAATTTAGACAGGCCACTTGACTGACTATCTACAAGCTCCAGTTTTGGGGACCTTTGATCAAATTTTGGGGACCTTCGTATCCCCTCAAGTTTAATGTTAAACCCCCTAGTTAATTGAAGTTTCCCTCTGTCTATGTCCTTATGTTTTCCTAGGTTTTGACTGTGTCTGCTGACAAGTCAGCAAAAGTATGGGACATATCCGAGGATGGTAATGGAAAGATGAACAAGACATTGAAATGCGATGGGTCAGGTGGAGTGGAAGACATGCAAGTTGGTTGTCTCTGGCTAAACGATCACATTATCACTGTCTCTCTTGGTGGCATGATTAGTCTATTCTCAGGAAAAGATCTTGATAAAGCTCCAGTCACACTATCTGGGCATATGAAGAATGTTGCTTCTTTAGCTGTTCTCAAAAGTAACCCCAAAGTCATATTATCCACAAGCTATGATGGTTTGATAATGAAATGGATACAGGGAAAAGGGTTCAGTGGTAAACTACAGAGAAAAGAGCATACAACAATAAAATGTTTTACTGCAGTTGATGAAGAGATTGTTACTTCTGGATTTGACAATAAGGTGAGAACAAGTTTGGTCATTTTTGTAAGCTGGAATCTAAGATATCTCCGATTGTTGTTATTTAGAAATGTGCATTGCATGTCCTACTTAACGGGTTCTATACATTTTAGATTGACACAGTTTTTACACTAAAAATGGTATCTTTTCCATTTCATGACTCATTCCCAGATTTGGCTTTTCCTGAAACCGTATTTTCTCTTACTTTATAGAATGTTTTTCTTGAATGAATGATGAGGTCATTTCTTATCAACTTATAGTGATCTACGTTTTTTTACTTCTAATCTAATTAAAAAGGAAGGTGACAGTAGCGGCAGGCATAGAACATGACCATGGATTTGTTCTTTCCATTCTAATTTTCATCCGTCATATTTCTTTCAAATTTTTATGATCCAGGTGACAAGAGTTGCTATGCAAGGTGACCAATGTGGAGATGGAGAATCTATTGATGTTGGGAATCAACCAAAGGACTTGAGCTTAGCTCTTCTTACACCCGAGATTGCTTTGGTTTCTACTGATACTGGAGTTTCGCTCCTCCAAGGAGCCAAGATAGTATCAAACATTGATCTTGGTTTTGCAGTTACAGCATCAGCTATTTCCCCTGATGGAACTGAAGCCATTGTTGGTGGGCAAGATGGTAAACTCCATATATACTCTATTAAGGGTGATTCCTTTACAGAAGAGTCTGTTCTTGTGAAACACAGAGGTCCTATTAGCATCATCCGCTATTCTCCAGATGTTTCAATGTTCGCCTCGGGAGATCTGAATAGAGAAGCTATCGTTTGGGACCGAGCCACTCGAGAAGTAATTATCTAGACACTGATTCTGTTCATAGTTCTTCTGCTAAGTAGTTATTCTATTGCAAGGAGTAACCTAAAAATACACACACAAAAAAAAGTTACTATGAATATATACAAGAAAAGTAACTGTAAGTTGCCTTATAGGAGAAGTTTTTTTAAAAAAAAAGGTAAGATGTAACTACTAGTCTACTACTGCAAAATACAACTAGAAAAGTACTATAAATTTTTACTGAAGGATAAATCAAAGTCCGTATTTTAACATTTTAAGGTTACTTCCTACAATTTATTTATTTCTCTTTTGTTTTTGGACTGTTGTGATTGAGATAGTGTTGTTTGCAGGTGAAGCTAAAGGACATGTTATTCCATACAGCAAGAATCAACTGTTTAGCTTGGTCTCCCAACAGCAGCATGGTGGCAACCGGGTCACTGGACATGTGTGTTATCATCTATGAAGTTGGTAAGCCAGCAGCGAGCCGTCTAACCATCAAGGGTTCCCATTTGGGTGGAGTTTATGCAGTAGCTTTCACCGATGACCAAACCGTAGTGAGTTCTGGGGAAGATGCATGCATTCGTGTTTGGAAGATCACTCATTGATTCACACCATGGATTTGGATCCTCTCTGTTCACCCTCAGATAGAAGTTATCCCGTTGATCAATTCATAGGCATTCAAGTCACTTTAAGCCAAATGGAGGGGGTCCATATCCTTAGGCAGTTGGAGTTCTAATAGAAACCACAGCCGAAGGTATCTAGCCATGTTTAAGTTACCATCTCTTTTCTGGGTTAGTGCTATGAAGACATAGGTCATCCAATGCTCATCCACAACATACTGCTGAAGTCCAACTGATCAAGGACTGCAATGGTGTGGCGTTTGGAGAAATTTTGAGGCCTGGATTTGCCTTTTCTTGTAAGGATGATCATTTATTTTATTTCTTCTCACTCTGTCCTCTGCTAATTTTGTTGAGAGGGATTTGTGGTGGTGGTGGTGGCCATGCAGCCATGAAGAGTTTTGGAATGGTAAACTTCTAGCAACTATAATAACACTGTGTTGGAGGCTATTGCCTCTTCTATATTACTACGTTCTTTCTAAATTAATTTATGCTTTATAAAATATTTACATATCCGTAAGACTACCAATTATTATCTAAAGACCACAAGTTTACCCTTTTAAATCATTTTCAGTTTATTTTTAGGGTTAATTACTTAATTGTTTACCCATATTTTACCATTGTGCATAATATTTATACATGTTTCAAAATGTGATTAATTGGTTTTGATATGTGACTAATTGTTTTTTTAATTGTTCACCGTTAGAAATCACATTTAAATCACTATTTAGATACATAAAATGACGTAATTACCCTTTTCATCAACCAAGTCGTGTTCTTCATCACCAAACTGTGTTCTTCATCACCGAATTGAAGAACCCAGAATCGCAATTCTAGGTTCTTGAAGAACCCAGAATTGCGATTCTGGGTTCTTCAAGACGATTCTAGGTTCTTCAATACCACTAAGGGCATAATAGTCATTTCACAATTCAATAATATGTTAAAAAAGTTAATTAACGGTAAAATTAACGGTTTACTAACGGAATAATCAATTAATCACATTTGGAAAAACATGTGTAACCAATTAATCACATAGCAAAACCAATTAATTATATTTTGAAACATGTGTATCAATTCTGCATAATGCTGAAACACGCGTAAACCCTAAACCCTAATTAACCCTTGTTTTTAAGAAAATAAAAAATACATTTTTTGAATCTGACTGGAGACACCAGATTAGGAGGCTTTAACCTTAAACCTTAACTAACGCTCCAAATTGCCGATACAAAACAGGAAGATTGTGTCCTTAAAGGAACAAAACAGAAAGATTCTCACTAGAATTTGAACGAGATTCTTCTATATTCCAGAGGAGAAATGTTATGATGACAAAGATGGTGGTCCTGGTGCTGCTAAAGAGAAAGAGACTGCTGCTCTAGTGGAGGAGGTTAGAGAAGAAACAGCTGCTTGTCAGTAAGGATCTTGTAAGGAGAAAAATGACAAAAACACTAATCCAAACAACCCAAGGTAGGAGGAGGATGTTATAACAATGATTCTTCTTCAGTTGGTTGTCATGCGAACGCTTCTCAAGGAGACAAAAGCTGTCATTTGAGAAGAGTGCAGTAGACTGGTAGTACTATTTTTATGGAAGTGGAAGATGATGGTAATGGCGATTGCACCCTAGCCTTGTTCCTTGACAAGTTACAGAAACGAAGGCTGCTCCTTGTAAGCTCCATGGAGAAGGAGACTCCTTTCTCAATGCTGTTGTGTAGTCCTTCAGCAAGAACAACTGAACAACACTCATCTTAATTATCCCCAACTCATAAGTATATAGACTAGGTGATTGAAAAAGACTCGTTGAACCGAATTCCTGATAAGTCCGGTCTAGGACCGAGACCGAGTGAGCGTTTTTTTTTCTTTAAGATCGATTTCGGTCTTTTTATCCCAAAAAATCCGACTAGGACTGGACTAACCCGACCTTGAAGAAATCCCTAGAAATTCATGATGAAAAAATCAATTGAAACACTAATAATTCATGACCTTAAAACATTCAACAATCCTTGGATCAGTTCCATAAGGGAAGTGCGATGGAAGACGAGAAGCGAGCAGGTTCAAGACCAAAACTTTCGTGATTTTTTGGCTAATTTAGTTGATTTTTTTTTACCATAAATTCCGGTTCAAGACCGAGACTTGTCCGAGTCAAGCAAGACCGACTCGGGCGGACTTTTTGGCCAAAGTTGATCTCGGTCCTCCAATTGTCGAAGACCGGAATTTTAGTCTTGGTCCTGCCTCCAAGACCGAACCGGTCCGCCCATGTTCAACTCTAATATAGACTATATATAGTTATATACTATCAAAGATAAGAAGCTAGTTAATATTTTTGTTGTTTTTTTGTAAGAAAAAACACATATTTTATTTTATCCCAGGATCAAAATCCATGAAATTTTAAGGCCCATAAGGAGGACCCATGCTGAAACAGCTTCTTAAAATCTGAGTTGCCTTTCACACAATCTAAACCGTGAGGACATAATTGAAATTAAGCCTATCCACTCTTTGTTCTTCACTCTGTGTACACTACAAACAACGCAGCGCCCAAGTTTTCAGATTCTTCGAGGTTTTAGCTTCCTGCGTGACTAACTGAAGTTAGATCTACATTGACTTCGGCAAGTTAATCCGCCATCTATTTTCTCCTCTGGGGTTACTTCGATTCTGCTCATCTTCTCTAAATCTCAACTACTTACGCAAATAGCAAATCCCTCCTTCAGAATCTGTAGAGAAGCTTCGGAAAAAGGGTAGCGATGGATCATTGAGCTTCCTAGCCTGGAGAAGATGATATCTTTCAGGTTGGTTTATGTCGAAGTTGTCTTTCTGTTATCTGGGGCACTCTTCTGGTCGCTATGTATTATGATTACCTTCGGCTCTTTGCAGTGTTCTTCGACTTGTCGATTTCTCCATACAATTGTGTTAGAAATTACAATTATAATGTTTCTGCTACATTTGATTCTTTAAAGCAATTTGCAATTTCCAGACTCAGGATTGTATCTTGATCTGATGAATGTGCTTGTTTAAGGACTAAGAATTCTGAGTCATTGCTGTGGCTCTCATTTGATGTGATTTTTTGTTCTTAAAGGGGGTTTTGGAGAAGGAACCGGAGGAGGTTTTTGATCTCTGCTGGTGTTGTGGGCAGTGGATATGTGCTGTATAAACTTTATGATGCTCATAAGAAGAAGCTTCATGTTCTCGAGAGAGAACTGGAGAAGGAAGAGTTCGTAAAGGCACAGTTAAGAAGAATTTAACTTCCATCTGCTTTGGTTTCCGTTTTTGGGATTACTATTTCGTAAATTTATGTTTCTGATATCATGTTGCCTAATGATCTATGTAGTATGAAAGCCAACTTTGAGAACATTCAAAAGATAGCTGGTTCAGCCACATTGCATCACACGATCCGCAATCTAAGCACTTGCGTAGAAGAAGTTCTGGACTTGTCACAGTTGACAGAACGGTTAATGAAAGGAAAGGGTCAGCCCAAAACCTTAACGAATTCGGAGAAACTCGAGTTATGGGATCAACTGAAAGTGCTAAGTAATTATTTTGTGCTGAAACTGTCAATTATGAGTCGGAAAATCTTGTCTTGTGGAGAATATGTTGTGGTATTTCATTTTGATGGACCGTAATCTTCTTGGTGCAGGTTTTACGAGAATGGTCTTGTCACTGTGGGCAATGACCGTGCTTAGCTTATACGTACAGGTTCTCGTCAACATCCTAGGACGGCATCTCTATTTGGATACTGCAGTAGGAACATTACATGTAATGATCACTACCATTTCCTTTTTGCTAAAAGAAAGGTTCATAGACGAAGCATCTTTGAAATTATTATTTTCATAAAAATCGTTTCTCCTATGTGCGTGTGCAGCTTATAGATGCTATTGTCATAAATTCTCGTGCAATTAGTAAATTTACTTCTAATACTAAGTTGTTGCTCAAAATAGGTTATGTAAACTAGGGAATAAATATTGCATGTGGTTGTTAACCAGCTATTGACCATTGATACAGAAATCTTGTTCTCTGAGTCTTTCCTTGAATATATGCCAGTTTTCCCTGCCTAAATTCAAAAGTATCTAGCTAGGTTTTGTAGTTCCTTGGTAGCTAGGTATTGATATTTCTACTTAAATAGCTATATGAGAGACCTGGTGAATATTAATCTCATTCATATTAGCAGTTTACATTGAAAAATTGATGGGTTTGGATAGATTCAGCTAGAAATCTCAGTTCGCACAGCACTGGCTTTTTATGTTTAATAAAATGCATACTGTTATTGGTTATATAGTGAATACCACTTCCAAAAGTTGAGCTGTTGGAGCCATTGACACCCTTGTCACTTGATTATTCTAATATTTATATTCCCAGGAGGATACCGATCTCATTGACATGGAGGACCAAAAAAAGTTTCTAGATAGTGCCGATTTTCTGTCCAATCAAGGAATGCCAACTCTGGTATCAAATATGCATGCAGCAGCTATGGAAGTTCTCAAGGGGTAAGGATCTCTCTCAGATTTGTCATTCTCAGTGCATTTTATTCATTAGATTATTCATGGTAAAGCCTCTGATGTTCACATCTTTAATAAGTTATGGTTAATCAGACATAGAAATTTTTTGATTACTATCAAGGATTGTTTGAGTTTTCTTTATTTATTATTTGTGGACTAAAATAATCTTGCAGAAAGCAATTGAGGGATACTTTCAGTAAAACTACACTGCGTGATACAATAGTGCAGATACTAGACACGTTCATGAACACAGGAAGTCCTCATCATTGGGTGGAGTGTTTGATGCCTCAGGATGGCGGATCATCCAATATGATCTCCACCTCTATTACTGGTGATGCTATTCTTCCTGATGCTAGCAAGTTTGACCAACTTATGATGGAGGCACGATTCGTCCTATCAAGGTTTGTTTCTCTATGTTTCATGCTATACTGTTAGGACTAAAATTATAGATTTATTATATGTTTGATTGAGATAATTAGCAAAAACTTAAAAAGAAATGTGTTTCTGTTTGGTTGGTTACGATTAGTGCTGCCAATGTAAAAAACCCGGGATTCTCTGAAATTTCAAAAAATGAGGGAACATCCTTATAGAATTAGAGTGTGTCTAAGTTTAGTTCACTCTTTAAATTATGCACTTTATCTCATGACTAAAATAATGCATTAATCAAGACTAAAGTGGTAATAAAGCTTCAGCTGTTGTTGAAAAGAACAGTTTATTTATAGAAAAATCAAATGTTACACCTAGAGAATGAAGATGTATACTAGAATGAAACTATTGAAGGATAATTGTTGTTTCTCTTAAGGGGTTATCTTGTTTGACAGAAGTGCTCCATTTTGTTATTGATGTTTGGATTCCGGCATTTCATTTGCTCTTGCTCAGCTAGTTTATGTATTTTTATCTTCTCCAGTACGGAATTCGGGAGCATTGTTGATGTATCACTCACCAAAGTGACAAATGCACTACTTGAGGATTTTGAATTTCAAGAAACAGGAAACTCTCCAAGTTCGAAGATCCCACTCGCCAAATTGCTTTCTCGTGTGGCACAGATGGATAAACTGCTGCTCAAGGAACCAGACCAGAACCGGTTCATCCAAGTAATTCGAGAAATGGACGAAGTTGAAGTCTTCTTTACTCTTCTGTACTCAGATGTTCCTGCTTAGAGATCAAACAGGGTATGGCTCTAGTTTAGGCATATCCTCAAAGGGAGTCTTAGTAGTGTAAAGAAGTATGTGATTGGTAAGAATTTGCAGATGAGAAATAATAATTTGGAGTACTCTATTGATCATTGGTGCTGGTAGTATTTTGTTTTTTTGGGAGCAGATTATGGAATGAGAACTCTGTTCAAATGTTTGTGTATATGAAGTTACAGAATTGATTTCTTAAGGTTGCTGCAATTTTTTCTTTGCACGCTCAAATTCATGTCAAGAACGTGAATTAAAAAAACAAAAACAAAAAAAAGACCCTTTTTTAGTGTAGTACCTTTCATAATCGTAATTTTCTTCAATATGAACCCTAAAAAAACAAAGAAATTGAACCCAATTACGCGAATTGGACTTCAGGCAGCCCAGTGGGTTTATTCGAGCCCCAGTTGTTGAACTTTTTTTTTGGCCAAAAACCCAGTTGTTCAACTGAAAGCGAGTTTTTTTCCCCTTCCCAAATAGGACGGACTATCGGCGTCGAAGCTCGAATCTTTGAAAGGGAGGTGTAGATACAGAGAAGGAAACAAGGAGGGAGGGAAAAGAACTGTACCTCTTGCTCAGTTGCTCTGTGGTCTATCATACTCTTCGTCCTCTCCTTCCTCTGCAAGCAATGGCGGCGGACAACGGTGACGTCCTTATGCTGGAAGCTCCGCCTGCACCGTCGGGCCCGTCTTGGTCTTCTTCCTACAACGCAGAAACAATTGACGCGCTGCCCTATATCGACGAGGACTACGGCCATCAGATCGTGAAGCAGGAGGTCGATCGTTTGGTTGAGGAAGAGATGCGCCGCAGCTCCAAGAAACCCTCCGACTACCTCAAGGAATTGCCCCCTATCCCAAAACTCACTTTTGAGGTCAATTTCTATATTTTGCTGTATTTCAAATCCCTACTTTTTATTTTTTGGAATTCAGAATGAGAAGTTGAACAAGGTTGGAGAATTGGAAATTCTGCGAATTCGGATTCTTACTGTTCTTGAATGCTAGGGTTTACTTGTCTAAGCTTATCGTTGTTAAATTTTCAAACTTCATCTTATGTAAGTATCATTTCAACAGTGTTGTGGGTTTCAAAGCGTTTTTTGTTACTGGATTGGTGCTTGATTTGTTAGCTGTAGATTGGAGTACAAAATGTGTAGCCTATTGGTGATAATGTTGATTTACAGAACAACCCAATGCTCGCCAAAGAATATGATCGTGTGCGAGCTGGGAGGCCTCCTGTGCCTTTTGACACGTCGAGGTACAACTTGGAGGTTCCACCTCAGCATAAACGGAATGATGAAAGCGCTTGGAAGCAGGCACTTCAAAAGGTTCAACGCCTTGAACAGCATGAAACTATCAAGTGAGTATTATTCTTAGCTAACCATTGCTTGAATACCAATGTCATAGTGACAATAAGGTGCTTTGATGTAACTCAACTGATTAAATTAAACCTATAAAAGCCTTTCTTCAGTTTGAAAAGGATGTAAAGAACAGCTGTAAATTGTAATTGAGATTTTAGTGCGGAGCAAAAGCTTTTGGAATTCGTTTTATAGGCAGGAAATTGTTAATTTACTTCCAAACAATGTTACAAGTGTTATCAATATAGTATATATTTTAGTTTTTTACCGAAGGGCTAGCTAGTTTTATTGAAGAGGCATTTGTATTTTCTTCGGGGCTTTCTATGTTTCCATATCTAGTCTGTTGTTCTGTTTGCTATAGCTTCTCTTTAGTTGTGTGACGTGAAGAAAGTGCTGCAGTATGCTTTAAAAAACAAAAGTAGCCAGCATCCATATACGGCGACACAGTGAGGTTTGTAAATTGAAATAGATCTGAACAATGAAATGGATATTGTGCCCCAATCTTGAAGGAAAGGAAGAAGTGAATGAGGATAGTCTTTAGCAAAATGATCCAATAACTGTATCCTTCAGTATTGCCATTTGTATTGCAGTAACGATTTATTGGCCTCTCCTCTCTCCCATTTTGGTTTCTTTTGTAGGTTGGAAAATCTGGAGTTGATGTCTAAACATGGTGGTGAAGTCTGGATCCAACACAACCGGCGTCTGGAAGGATTATTATCCAGGTATAAACTGTCATAAATAATATATATTCTGAAATTTATCATCTGAGGATATTGATTTCACCATCGGTTAAGATAAATGGGGTTTTCTGCAAATTTTCTTCTTCCTCTTGTCATATTGGCTTCCCTGCTGTCCAGTTTATATACATGAGAAACATGCACATCTTTTTGCCCCAAAGTTCATTTTTTTTTTTCCTTTCTCAGGCTGCAAAAGTTAGCCAAGGAACAAAATGAAAAGATTGAAACTGTGAACCGAGAACGAAAATATCATCAGGTAAATTCACACTTCTTTGTTTTTCCCATCAAATACTTTTTTGGAATGTTATTTACAATTGTTTTTATTGTATAATTTAGAAAAACACTGCGTATGAGCTCAATGCTTTGTCCACTCAATGGAGAGACCTTTGCCTGAAAAACATCGAGATACAATCTGCCCGTAATGATATCAATGGGCAATTAGAAGCACTAAAGAATGAAGCTGATGCAAGGTATATGAACTTTTTTTACTGTATATAGATTCTGTCTATTACATAACCCTTCGAGTTGCTGCGCCGTGCTTACTGTCTTTTCCTCTTCAGAGGTTGGAATTTGGAATGTTCTACACAGAATGGTACTCCATCTTACTAGCAGACATGGCTATGGCGGCAATGTGGAAGATTTTATCAAGAGGAAAGTGCTAGTCTCGTTGTTCATGTAGTGATACTCGACTTGGTTGTCATTGTACTTTGTGTTGATCTGCATTTGTTAGTTTGGTTGATGGATGAGGCTTGTTGTAATGGAGAAGGAATGGAAAGCCAAGCAAAAGAGACGGGATTTTGGATCCAGTTCCTATCAACTTATCAAATGCAACTATATTCCTTCACAAATTTCCATTCACCTTCACAAAAATTTTATGACGATGTTAACCATTTTTAATTTTGCTTCATTCCGATGAAAAACGTAGATTTATAGGTAGTTCTAAGATAATGGATAATATATTTATATTTATATAAAAATGTAACTTTAAAACTAAACACAATTACGAAAACAATTTAATGTTTATTCTGTTGATAAATACTTATTATTAATTTTAAATACAAATTGTTTTAATGTCAGTGGTAGACACCGGAGAGACAGGGAATCAAGTCCGTCCCAACTCCCAAGTTAACGCTAGTTGGCAGAAGCAGAACGTGGGACTCCCGACACCTGTAAATATTCTACTGAGCCATTTCGAACATCTAGTGACCAAAAAAAAATTTCGAACATCTACAATAAGAAATTAGGAAAAAACTCTTTTACCTCATATAATATATAAGAAAATAATATTAAAATTAGGATTAAATACAAAGTAGCTACCTAACTTTCGACGTTTCGCAACAAAACGGGTTACCTTAATTTGGACAAATGTGCAAATAGTTATCTCCGTTCAATTTACCGTCAACTGTTTGATAGAATTTCGTCAAGGAATTAGCTATTTACACATTCGCCTAAGTTGATGTAGTACATTTTGAATTTTTAAAGTTTGGATAACTCGTTATAAA
The DNA here is from genome assembly GCA_946814005.1 of Chamaenerion angustifolium. Taxonomy (NCBI): domain Eukaryota; kingdom Viridiplantae; phylum Streptophyta; class Magnoliopsida; order Myrtales; family Onagraceae; genus Chamaenerion; species Chamaenerion angustifolium. The sequence continues at coordinate 33,034,844 of OX328275.1, forward strand.
ATGTTCAAAATTCAAATAGCTTCTTGTTATTTAACCCTTAAAATTAACATCTAATATCAACAACAAAGTAGTTTTTTTTTTATCAAAAACAAAGTAACACAAATATTTTACTTGTAAAACATATTAAAAAAAAAATCCTAGACCCTAATATATATAAAATTGGTTGGTGATCTTTTAGGGTTTAGTTGTTACTAAAGATTTGTTAACATATATATATATATATACAATACAATTAACTCTAGGGTTCAGACTTCAGAATTTGGGGAGATACAAAACTTCTTAATATACTCAATTATTTTTCTCTTATTTTAAAATAGTTTAATAAATTTAATGTCATTTTAGGCGACGTGATCAAATGATATATCTTTTAATTATACATATTGAGTACCATGTTGAACATAAATGTGCCCCATCAAAGCGCAAGTTGATATATTGCATTGTTCCGTACATAACATCATGATAATACGTAACCATTTTACATCAATCTCACATCACATTAGAGATCAATAACCCATTTTTCCTGCTTCACCATGCAACCATATATACAAATTCCAAGTTTACCCCTCAGAAGTAATCTTCGCATCAGGGAATCAACTCAAATCGATCGCCTGAAAACACAACAATATAAAACGAATTGGATGGATGGATGGATGAACTGACTTGTTGATCCACATACACGCAGATGGTCGGAAGGTGTCTGTTTCTCCTGATGACGAGATGGAACCTGAAAATCAAGATTCGATCTGGGATAGGGTAAAGGAATCTGGGTTTAGGGTTTCATACATCTTTGATTATAAAGATCTGATCAGATGTGGAGAAGAAATGGAAAAAATGAGAGTTTCAATATGAAATTTATGGAACACAATATGCATCAATAGAACAGCAACACAAGCATAAATTTCTAAGTAACACAGCTTATCCCCTTCCTTATATCCTCCACCCCATCTGGACATGCCCGCATCTTCAACCGAGAGGGGAGGAAGGAGAAGGAGAGTACTGGTAAAAGTAAGGCATGCAACAGAAGAGACAGACAGAGATAAAGGAAAGAGGGTAGAGCTCCCTTCAATCCAAAAAATGATTTTGAGTAGAGAGGATGAAGCTCCTGAGATATGCAAGCCACAACCTTATCCAACTCTCGATAGAGATAAGGATGAGGGATCCATAGATCAGCAGCTTAATCTACTACACTTAACCCTCTGTTGGACTTAAGAGAGCTCCACTCAGTCACCTACCGGCCAAAAATATTCAACCTCTTCACGTTTTCATGGCTCTCGCAGACCCTAACCCTAGTAAAAGGAAAAAGAAGAAGAAGAAGCTATCTGTAATGAGGTGAGGGATGGAAGGCTACTTAAATTGGTAGGAAGGATAGGGGGAAGACATCGGATATCGAGCTAGATTGATTGATTTATTTTATTTTAAAAGGAAAAACAACAACAAGGTACTGTCTAACTCTAATGAGTTGTCTGAACGGCCATTGGCGCAGGAGCCGGCGACGACGTGCTTTTTACATAGTAACTTTTGAGATATTTTAAATCAAATTTGGAAAATTTATTTTGTCTCTATATGGAAAGATGTTATCTGATATGATATTATTCTTTGCTAATAATATAGATATATCATATATGTATGTTAATTATGTAAACATTAACTGTGTCTATATGCAATATATGTTGAAGGAAATTTATTAGTTGTGAGAAAATGTTAGATTTTCTACTTACTTAGATAAGCTAGGTCTAGGGCTGTATTTTAATATATAAATTGGTATTATAAATTTCCATTTAGCTTACTTTTTTTCAGCTTTCATTATTGCCTATTTTAACTTAACGAATCCAACCCAATCAACAAAGTAGATATATGCTCCTCCAAATCAACTCGCATATTTTCGGGTGATCCAGTCGAAGACCAACCCAACTCAGAGGAACTAGTGGTGCCGCTTTGTCACACTCAGTGAGGGTGCACCTCACGTCCTAAGGACTCGATATGTCTACTCAAGGCTATAGCGTCGCCCTCATCGTAGCACACTCCCCTATAGCGCCGCTACTCTATGTGATAATGGGTTCCTGAATGCCTTAACTTCATCATCAAAGGTCATCACCATATAGGCACGTCTTTTAGGGAACATGAGCGCCACTTGGGGAACATCTCCCATCCCCTTTAGATCTCTTCCTACAAGATGGTCGGGGGCGCAAGGCTAACACCGCACAAGGCTCAAGGCCAGACATAATGACACGCTGCACAAAGACACATAACACAAAGACACTATGCACAAACCTCAATGCACGAATCTTAACCAGGTGACACCTCCGATGACCATGGACTGACTTAACCCAGGTTAGAGGTGAGAGTTATAAATATCCCCACCTATCCATATTCTGAATCTAATGTCATATTGCACACTCTATACTCTCCTTTAAACGAATCTCTGACTGACTTAATCATCGGAGGGGAACACAAAGGGAACTCCCCAGACTTTTATTTTGTGCAGATTATCGGAGCAGCAGGGAGACTAATACGGAACGCTCTGAAACGAGTCCTACTGGAAAACGTGGTCCAACGCAAACAAAGAGACTTTAATGTGATAGTGAGAGATTGAAATGGACGGGTTATAAGCATTTTTAACCGGCTGGAAATATGATGAGATGACGAAATTCTTGAAGTTACCGCAATCGAACAGGGAATCACACTAGCATTGGAATGCAGGTGGCCCACTATCATAATCGAATCAGATTCACAAGTGATCATTAACTCTCTCTTGAACTCAATGACAATCTGCAACACAACTGGAGACTAGAGTTCATCATTATGAAGATTCTAAAGGTCTCATACTCTTTCACTATCATAACTTTAAGAGCAATTAATCGAGAACTGAACAAGTGTGTTGATTTGTGATACATTGTCCCACATAGGGCTGACAATGGTGCGGTGAAAAACCCATAACCACGGTTATAACCATTACTGTTTAATATGGTTAACCGTACCATTATGGTGCGGTGCGGTTATGGTGATGAATTCTCTACCCATAATGGTTATGGTTATGGTTATGGTATTTGAGTTATACCCATGGTTATAACCATGGTTATTTTATAAATATAATAATTATTTATTATTAATAAACTAATATATATATATATATTATACTAAATATAAATTACAGCATAAAACATTAAAGCTGTCGAAAAAAAATAAAGCTATATTTTATAAATATATTATTATACTAAATAATGAATTAAATAATGAATTGTTGAACAGTTGTACATCAAGTTGTCGACAAAAAAAAAGATAAGGCTATCTTTTATAAATATATTATTATACTAAATAATGAATGATGTTAGTGCTATATATTTTTATTGTTGGTAATATAGATAGATGTATTTTTTAAAATTAAATTTTTGGGCTTTTATTATATTACATGTGGAATAAATATGGTTATACGGTTAAAACCATGGTTATAACCACGGTTATTTTGATGGTTATGGTATTGAAAATTGTACCCATAATGGTTATGGTTATGGTATGTGGTTTAAAAATATGGTATGGTTATGGTATTTGGCATACCCTGACCATACCCTAACCATTGCCAGCCCTAGTCCCACATCATATAGGAAAAAAAAAAGTGATTTATAACACATATAAATAGAGATGTACTATTTAAATTTAATAGGACTTTTTTTTGCCTAAGTAAGAAAAACAGGCTCAGTCAAACTGAGTTAGACCAGTTAAGACAATCGTTCAGGTTTGAGGTGTTAGATAACTGGATTGCAATTCAAATCATAAAAAAAAAACTCAACTTATGAGTTTTTAGCTTCATTCTCATTTACGTTAGCTTATTTTAAGAAATAAGAAACGGTAATTTTATTTATCACTCAAACATTATTTTTTTTTAATTAAATAAATCGTATTCTTTTATTCAGATTACTGTCATTATTGTCGATGGAATTTGCAATTCGATCAACACACTGTTTGATATCTCAATTTTCTATAGTATATATTTATTTTGTTAAAGATATTTCATTTTCTCTGTAATTCAATACATTTATATTAAAATACAAAAATATTTTTCTTCATTACCCAATCAACCCCACTTCTATGATGAAAATGGCAAATGTTCAGTCTGTGGTCTTTAGTCTCTTGTAAAAAGAAAGATTCTCTGTTCAGTATCACATGCGTCTGCAAAAATCATTTTATTATCACCAACCTTAATTATATTGATTACGCTCATCAATCGATATTTTGACCGATAGAATAAAAAAAGTAGAGTGCGGTAATTGCCAAATATATATTTCTATGGCTCTATACATTAGGTAATTTAATTTATATATCAAATATTATTTTTTATAAAATATTTTTAATAGTATTTTACATATTTATAATTTTTATCTCTTCCTATTACTTTCCCCATCTACCTTCCTCCTTTTTAGATAAATTACATCAATAATAACTTATATTAATACACCTATGTTACAAATATTATAAATAGTCTCGTAAAAAAATTGTGAATTATATTGGATTTTTTTTTTTAAAATGTGCATTTTACATTTTTTATTTAGAAAAGTAAGTATGTAATTTTTTTATATAGAAAAATAGGTATACGCGCACCCCGGGTAATGTTTATTGGGTATACGCGAACCCCTGGGGTGCGCCTATGAATAGGCGCCACAAGTGGCGCCTGTAAAGGCAGCATCCTTTTTCTTTTTTAAATAATTTTATTCGAAAAATAATGACTTGATGTTTAATTAAAAATAAAATTATGTATCTATTAAAAAAATTATAGTAAGTAGATATTTTTTGTATCGTATGTAGAGTTTTTTACGTACCGTATAATACAGTCAGTCTAAAAGTACACAATTAACGCATAGTTAGCGTCATTTAATTCATAATTAAATTATGTACGCACCGTAATTTTTTTGATTTTTTTTGAGTAAGTACATAATTAAATTTATCACCTAATGCATTTAATTATTTCAGTCAAATTATGGTGTAAACGATGTTAGGTTACAAAATCACTGTATTTTTAATCAAAAAAATTACCCTATATAGATAATTGAATTACCACATAAATGACGTTAACCGTGTTGAGTTTGGACTTACATGGTCCGAGTTATAATTTTTTAAGTACAATTTTCATATCTCAACTTACGACATGTCGTACAGTCAATCCGTAAATCCAAATTTAATATTTTTTGCATCATTTGAATCGCAATTAAAATATCTACTTACTATAATTTTTTTAATAGATACATAATTTTATTTTTAATTAAATATTAAGTCATTATTTTCGAAATTTAAAAACAAAAAAAGAGAGATGCTACCTTCACATGCGCCACTTGGGGGCGTAGTCAGGGGTGCGCGTATGCTCAATAAGTGCTATCCTGGGATGCGCGTATATCTATTTAAAAAAAAAAAAGTAAAAAAAAGAAGTAAAATGCACAGTTAAAAAAAAAAATCATTACATTGCTGTCTTTTCTCTTCTTTGGACTGAATGAAGGTTAAGCGACAGATCCACAAGATTAGGTTTTCTATTTCTGGTCGACAGCAACATCGATGTGACGATTCATTATTAATAAATAATGAATCTCACGTGAAAAGCTGTGGGTGTTTGTCTTTTACCTCTTCTTTAGAAGACATAGCGTTATAATTTACAAATTATTTGTATCTTTAAAAAAATACTTTCGTAAAAGTTAAGTAAATATGTACATTATATTTAATCGATATATTTATAACAGAAATGAGAATGTAAATATAATATATATATATATATTATTAAATGTTGTGTTAGAATATAAAAATTGCCTATCAAATATGTGTTAGAAATTGCCTGTCTGAGTTAGAAAATAAACGGTCCATGGTGAACGTACTGAATCAATCATGAAGACATTTATGTGTCTTATTAATCAAATTTTAATTTAAAAAATAATTTATTTTCCGTCGAGTGTATATTCCCTTACGTCAACCCTTTCAGACCGTCCTTACGGAAAGTACATGCAAATCTCTCCATATTTCCTTCCTTCGATCTGACTGTACCCCACTAACCCTAAACCAACCAACCAGACTATCCATTAACCAGTTTTGAACCCATACATGGTTATAAACCACATTCGAGATAAGACGTTTTTATGGAGGATTGATACAATAGTGGACAATGTTAAGTTCCTGGCTAGAGCCATGGAGGTTGTAATTAAGATGGGTGGCTATTCCTAGATCTGCAAATAAATGTCTGGATTGGATAGCTTACCAGTCTAGGGTACGGGTGTTGGATATACCTTCCTTCAAGCTCAGGTGGCGCTACGCCCTTCAAGCTCAGGTGCGCCACCTTCGACCGTCGACCTAGCCCTTCAAGCTCAGGTGCGCCACCTTCGACCGTCGACCTAGCCCTTCAAGCTCAAGTGCGCCACCTTCACGGGTCCTCCAACAAGAGGTCGACCAGCAAATCTGAGTGTGCCATCTCCTGCAAGAGGACGACTAGCAAATCCAGGCGCGCCACCCTCCCATGGAGCTCCTCCAGGCGCGCCACACCTGCAAGAGGTTGACCAGGGACCAGGCGAGCCCGTGGAGCTCCACTGGGCGTACCACCTTCAAGGCTGCAAGAGCGCACCATCTTCTGTGGAGCTCCCATGGTCAATAATTGTCATTCGACATGCTGACGCTGACCGTTATGGCATTAAGAAACAAACTCATTGCATGTTTCATTGTGGGGAAGGATGTTATAGCAGAAAACGTTTCCACATTTCCATTTGTTTATAGTCGCAAGGAGTAAGCCTCCAAGTGGAGCACTAAGTCACACAAGGCTCAATTCGAGACAAGATGTCACAAAACACAAGATGACACAAAACACAAGACAACACAAGACACAATGCAAGATAAAAAGTTATCATGGTTAGTAGTGTTAGCCTCACAAAGGTCTGACTATGGTAAAGACCTTACCATGAGCTCTGATTAAGTATCCCTATTTATACTTTGTTCACCCTTCATTTGAAGGGACTCATTTTCGTACATGTCTTTATGCTCTCCAAAAAACGAACATCCAACTGACTTAATCGTCGGAGGGGAAACCACGGGCAAAACCCGGGGGTTCCTTCTTGCAGGTCGTCGGAGCAACACCAGGATCCAGAGGAACGGAAAAATCATGATCCAACAACGGGCGTGTCCTGTGGATTGGGCTTCAATACCCCCACCCGATCTTTCTTTATTACTCACTGCGGATTGTACTTTTGTAAGCGAGCTAGGGCTCTAAAGTTCATAAATGAACTAATTTTTATGGCAAAAAAAAAAAAGATTTAACTCACTTTAATTATTTACTTATAAAAAAATTACAATAAATACAAAATTTAATATAAAAAATTATATTGAATTTAATTTTTTTGTAGTATTTATATAAAAACGGGTCGTTCAGTGCTTTCACCTGTGCCTGAGCAAGTGTGTCTGCCTTATTAAGGCTCGTGAACGCACTGGGCAGACACAGTAAACACGGTGGCAAGACACAACGAATGCATTAAACAAAACTCGTAAACGCACTCAGCGTTTGTTGTGCATTCACTAGTGCATGTGCAAGTGTCTTGGCACAACCGTGCGACCTTGCAAAAAAAAATCATTTTAGTGGAATTTTTGGATTTGGTATGAAAATATTTAATTGTAATATTTATAAAAATATTACTATTTTGTAATTTTAAAATATATTATGTTAAATTTGAATTTTAAAAAAAATACGGTTAATTCTACATTAATAAGTCCCAAATTTCATGAAGAATCCCATCCCATCTGTCTTCCTTCTGTAAAACTTGACTTGCAGGTGCAGTGATCACCTGCTGAATTAACAACTGCTGCAGCAGTTAATCTGCTGGAGCTGTGAAATACTTTATTCTGGACATCAAAATATAGTATATATAGTAGCCGTCGCGTCAGAATAGAATACATCTCATACTTGTCCCCCCCCTTTCATGTGACATATGTCGCATATGTCCCCCACACTGAATGTGACATATGTCGCCCTGTCTGTTTATAAATCCTCCTCAGATTGTATTGTTTAAAACATAGAATAATCACACAATGTATTCCTTTTGCAGGCAAAACGGCAGCTGTTGGAAAAGTGATACAAGATTCACTCCGAACATCATAGAACCAAGTGAAAGGTAAGCAGATTTTTGATACAATTGCATGTTGGGGACCGAATTGGTACCTAAAATAGATGCGTGCTTTGTTAGTGATAGAGGAGGAGACTAAGCAAAGGATTTGAATCCCTCTTCTTTGATCATTCAAAATTTTGATTCATTGTGTCTGAGCCTCCATCTGTTGCAGCATGCTCCATATCTTCGGATTGCTATGGTGATAAGTTCATGCTCGATTCGTTTACATATTTGAGAAGCTGTCGAGTGGTGATGTTTGGTTGGTTTGATTCTTGTAGATCCTTATTACCTGGAATGGGTGTCTCTGTTTGAACTCAAAACACAAATTGAATTGAATGATTTTTTTCTATAAGATGACTCTTTGCAGGTACCCTAACAAAGTTCAGATAATACTATCTAGCACATCATAAAACAGCAAGAACTTCCTTCATTAATACCCAAAACAAAGTTTTGTTTTTTTCTTGATCAAAGTTTCAGTGAGAGGTCTTCAAGAAAGACGAGCGTCAATATCAGTTGAAGCGGGTCTTGGATCGATCAGCAGCTTCATTCCTGCAAATAGGGCACGTGTTTTTTATGATGAGCCACTGCTTTATACATACAAAGTGGTATTCATGTCCACACTTCAGTTTCCCAAGTTCATCCTCTTTCCCATATTCCTCCTGACATGCACAACAACATATGAGGATGAATATCATCAATCAAGAGAAAAAAGAATAACAGTAGAAGCTGAGTTTACCAGACAAATACTGCACTTTTCATCACCCTTTCTCGCAGCAAAAAAGAGATCTTGCCGATGATTCATCGTCGGAAACTTATATTTCCCGATACACTGATTAATCTCATGTTTATCTAGTCCGGTATTGACCCTTCCGATTTTGTCTCCGAGTGCAAGCAGTTGCTGCAAATAATTTGCCATAATCATTGGAGGAGCAGAAAAGCATCATATATCGTAAGAGAAGAGACACATGTCGATACATACCTCGTATGTCATAGTATCGACATCAAGCTGCCAGTCTTGATGCCGATGGGGTACACTTAATCCACCACCCATTGATTACCACACTACCATGGATTCTGGTCAGCGTTTTTCATTAAATAAAGGACCATATATATATATATATAGGTATGTATCCAAGCAATGGAGAAATCATCTCCTCTACAGTTTGGAGAAAATCAGGCCATATCGCATGCATATCTACAGGGCTTAACAAACTGATTTTGGCTAAGCTAGAATATTATCTCTCATAATAAATAAAATAGAAACAATATAATTCTTCTTATACTTTCTTTTCATATACATTGCACAATAATTATAGTAGTTTATATAGGGGTAGAAGAAGGTGAGGTCCGATTCCTAAACACTCAATTAGCCCCTGAACTATCTTGTTTTGTAATATATATCTCATTAAACTAGTATTGTTAATGGAAAATAAAATACCCTCAATTTTTACCATTTAAGAATATCTAAAAAGAATGATCCTACATATTATTACGTTTCATTCAATACCTCATTTCACTCGAATTTGAACTGGAGATAGATGAACATCAATTTAGGTCTTAAATCTGACTTGGATTAAATTTGACTTCATCTTAAAAGTTTAGGAGTAAATTTAAACAGTTGGAGTAGCTTAGAGGGCATTATGCGCTAACAATAGTTATAACTTATAAGGGAGTATATTGCAACTAATAGATAGTTCATGGGTATATTGTAAATAAGTTCATATTTCAATCAAACACTCCCCGCCCCGCCCTATTCTACCGCGCCAAAAGAAGCCATTTTTAAAACACAGAATCATGTTCTTCCGAATCTTCGTAAAGATAAGATCAGAAGAATCTGATTCAAAAAAAAAAAAACTTTCAATTCAACTGTAAACACCCATCACCACTACATTCCGGAATATGTCTTCGAATCGAATAAGATATCCAAAACATCGTAAAAGATGGAATCCCGATGCACAAGAGGAAGGAAGGGATTGAACTTTGGCGATAAAGAATGCATCTTTCTTCTGCACAGAAGGAAGCTGCTGCGATGGTATGATGAACAAACTCGTGACTCTACATCCGAGCTGCAGCTTCAATCTTGCAAATAGGACAGATGTTCTTCTGCTCAAGCCACTGTTTAATGCATTCGAGATGGTATCCATGGCTGCAGTTCAATTTCCCGAGCTCGTCACCTTCTTCGTATTCCTCCTGATAACAGAAAATGCATGTTTAAGAACAGCATCATTGAAACAGAAAAAAACACAAGCAAATAAAATGAAAAACAAGGAAAAATGTTTACTTACTTGGCAAATGCTGCACTTTCCATCGGTTTTTGTAGAAAATTGATTCTGCAGATCGTTGATGTTTGCAAGCTTGAATTTTTTTATACAGCAAGATATCTCTTTGTCTTTCAGTCCTGTGTTCACGTATCCGATTCTGTCCTCGAGTTCTAGCAATTGCTGCAATAGTCAATTTAATCGTTTAAAACTAAAACAAAATATTTAATCGACTAACAGCAGCAGCAGAGACAGAGCTGGAAATCACAACATATATACCTCGTACGTCATGTTATCAATATTGAGACGCCAGCCTCGATACCGATCAAGTCTTCCACCCATTAGCGCACTACCATGAAGTATCGCAATCTGCAAACAAATAGTTCACACAATCATTAATCATCACTTCTGAGCAAGATTTCTTTCAGTGGTTCAAGAACAACCTCAGCAAAGCTGTCAGGGGATGGGTGTCGAACATGTCTATGATTCCTTAGATTTGGCACATACAATTCCGACCCCGATTGAGTACTTGCAGAGGGAGGATGATCAGGTTCTGAGTTCAGATAACAGAAGTGGTCTGGGTTAACTGAACGTCGAAGGAATGACCGCTGCAAAAAATGAAAAAAAATCATACTTAAATTAATGTATAAAAAAGATTACGCAGTAACAAATTACTGTGGATGATGATGATGGAAAATGGTTCACACCGTATAGTGTATTCTATAGAAGGATCAGTTGAGAAAATTTAGGAATTTGAAATCAATCTGCAACATTTATTTCATACGTATATAAACTAAAGCAGACTATATAAATCCCATAATCGTATTCAATGATGTTCTTCACCAATTTCGGTGGAGACTACGGAAGAGCAAAGTTTAGAAACATGTTCCCTTAGAATTTCATTTATATGAACTGATATGTACTTTGTATATCTCAAATCAGTAAATTAGCTGGGCTTGAAAATTAAGAGTAATGGTTGAAAATTTGTTTGTTTTTTAAAAAAAAAGCAACATTTTTTTTTTACAGTTATCTGTTATGTCTCATTCGGATGTTCACATAATTTTGTTTTCAAATTGTTTATTTCTCATTTATATTAAATTAAAGGAACGTTAAAGAATTAGAGAGTCGTTAAAGTGTTTAGGGGTTGAATGGTCCCTAGTTAGATTTGTTTACCCCTCTCTGGCCCAAGTTTTCTTCTTCAGCGTTGCCTCTTCCCGCCGCCACATTCCTCCGACTACCCACCGCCGTGTGCTCAGCGTCGGACGCTGGAAAGCCAATCATGGGCGCGCACCAAGCGTCTGCGGCCACCACACAAGACACGCCTGAACTGCACCTGAAATTCGACCCATCAGCCACACCGTGGTTCTTGTTCCTTCCATTCAAAAATCCATTCTTTAGCTTCTTCTTAGCCTTCCTTCTCTCCCAACCGGCGGACTCCCTGATGACCGTCGGCACCGTGACTTGCTGTGACGCGGCAGCGGTGCATCCTAGCCCACGGAATTTCGCCGCTGGAGAGAAAGTTTTCTTCTTTTTGCTTGCTTTCGAGGGTTCGCCGGAGTGGATGATAGCAGCGACTGTGGGCCGAGGTCGAACTATCGAAGGAAGGACGATCGGCGGCGGTCGTGGGATTCGATCTGGGAATTCCGAGTTTTGGTGATCGGAGAGATTTCTGGGTCTTCCTTGTCTCGCGTTTTCCGGCAGCAGAGTGGCAGATGAGGCCTCCCCATGAGCAGACATGGCCACAGATACAGTGGGTGGGTGTAGGAAGAGTGAATGAATATAGATGGACTATGAAGTTGACAGATGATGAAGTTATGGAAGCAAAGGAGAGAGAAAGACACAATGAGACAGAGAGTATGATTAGTAGTGTTTAATCGTGTTTTTCATTCATTCTTCTTCTAATTTAATCACTACTCTTGCTTCTTCAATGGTTCTTGTCTTGGTCTATGCTCTGTCTTTTTGTTAGAATCTTTCTCTTTTGTTCTTTATATTATTATTGATCAAAAATATGTTTTTTTATAAAACATTGGACATTGGCTTCTAGTTCCATGAAGTTTTAAATAATTAGATATGTTCTTCATATAAGTAAGTAGTCTGAATATATAATTTAGCAGTTCAGTTGAAAAAAGTAGAATTTTCACTCCAATTAAATTACAAGCTTTTATCTTCCAAAGATTAGGTATAGAAGACAGAAAGACCATAGAGAAGAGAGACAGACAGAACATAATACAGAAAAATCAGAAAAATCAGGAACTCTGTTCAGTGTGTAGACAGACAACCTTTCATAAAGCAAGTATTATGAATGAACAATGAAGTGTGTCATATAAAATATGGTCACTTTTCAGCCATGGATTCCATGAATAATAACTAAAGCATTGCATAGCACTTTAATATTTGTTTTTTCTTAATTAAAAGTTTTGGATTGGAGAATAATGATTATTTGTTCCATGCCTTCGAGTTTAAGCTCTGCCAATAAATGGGGTAGGATTTCTTCATTGAAAAGCATTCATCTACATCTATCTATAGCTATAGGTGGGTATAGATAGCGACCACCAACAAGACCAGTCCTAAAGAGACTTTTTTTAAGGGAAACTATTGAAGATTTGAAATGTTTTTAAAAATAAGTCTTCAAACAATTTGGTTCATGGTAGTGTAAAATAATTAAAACATAATGTGAGTTTTTTTAAAATTTTAAATTTAATAACAAAAATTACCCCACCCCATCAGTTATCACCACCACACAAAAAAAATTGGTCAAAGTTTTAACTTTTAAGCTTGGTTAAATACCAACAAATAGTGGTTGAGTGAACTTTTTTACTGAAAAGTAGTTGTGTGAGATTGAATGTATTGCGCCAGAAATCAACTTGGGTCCTGCAAAATTTATGAGGGTTAGACATCATATCAATGCAATTCAATTCAGATGTCTACTGTGAACAAATGCACACTTTCTCATAAAATTAAAAACATCCTTTTTATGAGAAGATTAGAGTTTTTTTTATCAAATTGGAAATTTAGTATTTTCTTAACTTTTCGCTATAAATAATATTTTTTTCAACAAATGGAAGGTAAGCAGCTGGCGCCTGTGAAGTAAAAGTAAAACGAAGAGAACATGATTGGTTCTTTCTTTCAAAGAAAAGTTTACTAATTTATATTGGAATATTGTATTCCTGAGAGCCAAACTTTATTTTGAAGCAATGTAGATCCTAGTCTTTACAGCCATTGCACCCATGGTATCTTATTCTCATTTTCTCTACTTATTTTCTACTTTAATAACCTAATCAAATTGATTTGTTTTAAAAAACAAAAATGAAGACGATGGTATAATAGTCGTACAAAAGCAAAATAATGTACCTTATATGCAATTATTGAAAAGATCATGGTACGGTTAACCATAACCATTATGAGTAGAAAATTCATCACCATAATCGCACCGCACCATAATAATACAGTTAATCATATTAAATAATAATTATTATAATTATGATTATAAATTTTTCATCACACCCGGCATAATAGACCTACTTATATTGTTATGATTATTAATTATATATATTACATTTATTTAATATAATAATTTTTTAACTGTGTGGCTGTTATTCTGTTGACTTTCCGTTGTATACTCAGTCAGCAAAGCATCATAAGACCCTGGTTAACATCGTTCACCTCAATTATAAATTCACTGTTTTGACAAGTTGGTAAATGGTCCCCTCTAATATATTTATCTTGTAATGTATTATGTAGAAATAATTTATTTTATTTTTTCATTTGAAAGTATTAATTTGGCACTTGTAATGTAATTTCATATTATTATTTATTCTCGAAGAATTACAAGTCGTTTACTATTAGATCTCCCCTACGTAAGACTCTAATAGTAATGATAGTCACAATAAAATATACAGACGTTTTCAAACTGCTTGATGTAACAAAAAATTTCACTCTTCTGATCTTCAAGAGCGCGATTGAGGATCGATCGATCCACAAAGGCAACCCAGATAAACTGACTCCATTCCATTGCAGATCCTGTTTGTACATCTCGAACCACTAATTGAGGGTGATCGGTGTTTAAGCACCACAAGCTGCGCCACAGCCAGCAGCACAGTTAGAGCCATAGATGTTGGGATGGTCCTGCTGCTCCTTTCTGTCCTTGGAAGCACCATGCGCGCACGAGAAAACTATGGCTGAAAAGAGGACCAAAGAAACCCAGAAGATCATGATCAGCTGAGAAGCAGAAGGACTAACAACACCAACAACTGTGGTCATGTGATCAGTTCTGTCACTTAATAGCTTGTTGATCCTCAGCTGATCATAGACGTGGGTCTTCTATTGAATCCAGTCTCTCCACATGGCTGGGTTGTTCAATTCCCTCAATAATAATCTAGCTGCTACTGCATGCCTCTCTTTACTTTTCTGCTTCTTTGGCTGGTCTGGTTGTGGAAGAAGCTGTTTCCTTCTTTCAGCAGGTTTGAGAGAGAGAGAGTAGTATATTGCTCATAGATAGATATATAAGTCGCAGGTAACTGAGATCACGCGAAGCTTCTTTCTCTTTGCTTTATTATAAACATTTGACCCGCATACACGTTAATTTATACTAACCACGTTTCGACGCTTCTGCTAACGTCAGTTTTAGACTTCTTATGATCAACATTTTCATAAGATCGTGTTCCTCTATGGATAAGAAATGAAAGGTCAACCTGTTATCTATATAAACATGGGAAGAATCATATGAGTTCCATTCTTTCTATTATAACTCTGGAAAAAGTCATATATGTATATAATACTTTTAGGAGACCTTGGGCAGTTTGTCTGGAGGCAGTAACACATTTTATGCATTGACTCATTCATCATCTACCCCTTGATGCATTAGGAAGGGCACGGACAACACTTCAATGCAACCAATTTGAAGGGTATTAATTTTCTGTCATTATAAAACTGATATTTTTATTGATTATATGCTCAGCATAGAAAAAGCTTCAACTGATGGGATGTTGAGGACATAACTGAGGTCCATGAGACATGTAACTGATGATGTTGTTGGCAGATAAGGTTAGGAGGGGGAAGGTAGAGACATAGATACAAATGAAGAGATATTTGTATGATAGTTCATGATTGGCCTATCGTCACCCAAGAAAGAAGAACTAAGGTTATATGATATTCAATCATTCTGGATTTTTAGAGATATGCTGACTTCTCTGAAGTTGTTTCTCCCTTTCACAAATACTTTGTTCTCCTGGATAATGTACTTACAAGTTACAAGTCCATTTGAAAATTCAACATAGTTTTCTTAGCACATCGTTAAACTCTAAAAGGCTAGCACCTCAAAAATAAATAAATTACAATGATTGCAATGTGGAGAAAGATTCTTGTGGGAGTGACCTCGGTGGAGAAAATAAGTAAGGCTTTGGGGGCATCTGCAGAGCTTCTATGCTCCCTTCCAATAACTCGAATCACTCTAGTCATTGCTGGTCTTTGTGATGGAACTGTTTGGATGCACCCACTAAAATCATCTTTCTAGAAATCTCATTTTCTTCTGGTATTACCAGATCATGAAGTCTTACTCATTATTGTCTTGCTCTAGAAGCCGATAAACCTGATCAGGAAAATATATTTCACTGCTCTCTTCTCCTTCCTCCTTTGCTTCTTTCTTCCTCCAACCATGTCAATAAGAATAGTAGGAAATGCAGACAAAATGCTTTCTTTCTTTAGGCATAGCTTTGACAGACCAAAATCAGATATTTGGGGGCAAAGATCATCATCATCATCGATGGCAAGAAATCATGTGGCTGAGTAAGGTTGCTGAGCAAATAACAGCGCCCATGAGGAAAGCAGCTGAACTCAGGCAGTTGGGGTGAACTGTGAAGGACGTACTTGTGACTCACAATTCAGCAGCAGTGTTGCATTTAAATCAATCTGGACTCTGGAGAGTTCAAACGATGATCCAAAGTAAAAGGACTAATATATCCACCCTCAGAATGGTCAAGCTCCGGTTGTCCTTCATTATATCAAGAATAGTTGATACTTGTGGTCATATATCATCATAGTAAGGTTGCCATCCTCACATTCGGCCACGTACTCTGCATGGCCGCCGTGATGTTTTTCTCCCCCATTTTCCCGGAAGGGCAAGTGATGTTCAATCCTCCACACCTATGATCCGTGCTTCAGCTCAAGTATGGTTCATTGATGTAATATATTAAGAGGAGAAAGGTAATAAGAAATATATTGGCATGGTTATTGACATGTTGAATTTAGATCGACTTAATGCATAATTTAACATGGTATCTTGCAATATTCTGTGGTACTATCACCTCTCTCTCTTCTAGAAAATATCAAGTTAATTAGCCTTTTCCAACTGATCACATTTCTATTCATTCTGAAGTAAAAAGAACAAGGTAAATGTTGGAATACACTCGAATGGATGGAACTTTCGAATGGTTACTTGGATTATTCTGAAGTCGTGACGGCACTTTCAGATTGAAACAATTTGGAGGCACTCAAACTTTCAATCGGATAAAATCAGAATACTGAACTAGAACTTGAGAAGGATTGTGAATGTTTGAGATGAATTTTTGGACCTCACCTATGACCAATTTATAGTGTTTGACACACCCTTTGGATGAGACACTTTGCCCCTTGAAAGAGACACAACATCCCTTGACCAATGTATGCAACATTTCGGCCATGACATACCTCTTTGATTCAAAATCAAAGGGACACCTTAGGAAGACACTAGCAATGGTTCGGCCCCTAGCAATGGTTCGGCCCCTAGCAATGGTTTGGTCTAATACTTGGTTCTAAAGCAAGTGTCCAAAGACCGGGAATTTTGAGGTTTAAAAAGTTAAGTCATTAGTTCCAAAATTCAAATTTTCAATGAATTTTAGAATAGTGACTTTATGAATAATAAAGTGACTCGACCTCAGCCAAGGACGCTGCCCCTGGACCCCGTCAAAGGGGGCAACGCCCCCTTTGACCCCCATTGCCTCATCTCTAATCAACCAATGAATCTCTGATACAGTGAATTATAATATACTTAAACAAGCGTGACTCGACCTCAGCCAAGGGCGCTGCCCCTGGACCCCGTCAAAGGGGGCAACGCCCCCTTTGACCCCATTGCCTCATCTCTAATCAACCAATGAATCTCTGATACAGTGAATTATAATATACTTAAACAAGCGTGCACTCCGCACCCTCCTAACTTGTTTAATGAGATACTACGATCTCATTGGTCAACTAGTCAATCCAATTACACTAAAATATATAACAGTAAATACAATAGATAGATTAATTAGTCCATTTATTTACCAAAGAAATTAAATATTGGAGAGGCTACAATTCCGTCCTGATAACATAAGCTTGATCCATACTTCCACAAAAAAATCAGATAGAGAAAAACAAATCATGTTGTGTTCTTCGTCTTGTCCTTTCCCCTAATGTAAAAACACCCAAGCCCAAAGAAACTCACAGACCCCTTATGAGGTGGAACATTCAAAACAGGACTAACCCTAATGCTACCATTATTCCCATAGTGAGACCCGCTTCCTCCACTGTGGCTCTTCCTCATGGAATGCGACTTATGAGGAAACGGACATACATATGCTGCAATAGAAGACGATTTACCTATTTCTGGGGCAGCAGACCTCCGCCGTTGCTGCTTCTGTGCCACCTTATTAGGGTTTGCTGCAACAGAGCTCACCGATCTGCTTCTCGACAGGTCTGGTAATGGACACAGCAAACTCACTTTATTGCCGTCATCTGAGTTGAGACTACTGCTTCTCTTGAATCCCCAGAAGGACCTCGTTGACTGAACCTTCTTGTCCGACTTCACGTTTATCTCTGGGATGTGATCAGTATTCCCTTTCACTTGATCCGCTACCTTACTTTCATTCGCCGGCCAAGAGGAACGATGAGGGGAGAGAAATGGAAGAGGCTGCACTTCTTCTTCTGTACATTCACATTGAACAGTAATTCCTTGAGAAGACAATCTCCTCATGTGACCCGGAACTATGGTACCGTTTTCGAAGAGTTCCTCAGCTGAACAAACTTCATGTTCTATGTGTCCGAAGACGAGTCCAAAGTCGAACTCGTGATTCGGGTCTGAGGAGTACGAAGAGAGGGATCCGTGACGGTGAAGTTCGGCAGCTGCAGTATCTGCTTGCCCAACAATGTCGAGGGAATATGATATCCGAGGAGAAGCTGTATCGGAGCACATTGTTAAAGCTTTGGGATCGAAGATTATTGAGTTGAGAAAATGGAATCTAAATGGGCCGTGACTCCAGAAACAAGGATGTCATATGTTGTTAGCATCATCTGATACACTGATGACTCTCTGAAAGTTTGTCTTCTGAAGATGGAGAAGAAAAGAGAGCAGATTTTGTTGTTATTGTACGTTGTTGGTGTCAGGAAGTCAATTATATATGGAGCTGAGGGGTTTACAGCTTCTGGTGATGAGTCGGAAAGTCTGCAATTTGCAGGGTAAGGACTCATCCAGGGAAGGATATCCATGAAAAATGATATTTGACTTAAGAGACATGATTGTTAGAGTATAAAAATAAATATGGATCTCACATTAAAAATTTATGAAAATTTGTGAGAGTTTTAACGATAAAACAATGCAAATTCACTGTTCCTTGTAATCTGTACTAGCAGTTTTTACGTGATACTTGTGAAGTTATTTGTTGGAGAATAATATTTTTAGTTAGCATATTTATTAGTTGAAAATACATATAATTATGATATATATTATGATCTAATAGGGATATAAATATGTAGAGAGGGATAATAATATTTATTAGTTAATATAAGGGATATAAATATGCATACTTATGTATAATGCTAATTGACGAGTGCAGTAAATCTAATGTCTTATATGATGTCTGTTTCTGAGACTACCATATCTCATGAATCTAGACTGGATTGAGATGAAGAAAATCGAGTCTAAATTCATGAAATACTTTGTCTTTTCCCTCAAAGGAAAACGTTCTTGTTGTAATTTTTTTATGAGCAAAAATGAGAAATTCTATGCGTTGCAGGCACGTTCTTGCCAGTGACAATGTGTACGCAAGTCATAGGTATCTGATAGCACTAATGAAGTACATATATGCCTTGCACGAGTGTCAATTTCTATAATTTTGTTAGGTGAGGGCCGACTGGTCTATAATATTGCTTTCTCATAATTAATGCATGTGCCGCGAATACAAATATTGGTGTATCTCCTAAACAAATTTGTGGGTTTGACCATTATTTTTGTTAATCCCGCGAATGAGCCTAGGGCGACCATGTGTTTGTTAAGCCTGCAAACGAGCCTCGGTCGTCGCCTAAGCCACGAGTTGTGCCGTCTCTGTTAGATATTTTAGTGTAATTGAATTGACTGGTTGATCAATATGATCATAACATTTCATCAAACAAGTCAGGAAGGTGCGGAGTGCACACTTGTTTGAGTGTATTATGATTCACGGTATCAGAACATCATCAGTTGCTTAGGAGCGAGTAATGGGGGGTCAAAGGGGGCAACACCCCCTTTGCAGTGGTCCAGGGGTCGTGCCCCTAGGCGGGGTCCAGGGGCAGTGCCCCTAGGCGGGGTCCAAGGGGTAGAGATTTAATCACTAATATCAAAAATTTCGGTTTTGGACACTAACCTCTAATCACTTCGGCACCAAGATTGATCCGAAAATGTGCAATGTAAATTTGACGCCAAGTTTGATCCGAGAAGTGTTAGGATCGAACACTCAATTTGATGAAGAAATTGAGAAGCAACTCAGTTTTATAGAGAGTAAAAGAAGGGAAGCAAACTCAGATTTTTCGTGGTAACACCCAAGTGGGTAACCTCAACGCGGTTTAGCAAGATATATTAATGACGGTTACTGTTACAAAATATGTATACATGGAGAAATACAGTACAGTATAGCCTATGAAAAATACGTATTGAACCGTGAGACGCGTACATTAATACATAATCTACCATTACATATTAATTAGACTATAATAACTAACAAGAAGGTGCAAGGTAACTTTTGCGTCAAGTTTTGATCCGAAATGGGGCAGTCTCTTTGGCATCAATTTTCGTCCAAAATGGGTGATATACTCTATAAATTAGTCAAATTTGTGGTTCGAAGATCACACAACAAACAATATACACATACTCAGTTCTTGGTCAAATTTTAATTTTATCATATTCAAATTTTGATTGAAACACCAACTAGTTTCAGAAAGTCTTCATATCACTCTAGTAATCCTCTCGAAAGAATTCAACAGTCTCTCTCATCCCAGACTGCTCTGTTGTCAAGCCGCCCTCTTCCACCACAACAAGTCCACAACCTCCATATAATTGTAACTCGTAATTTTAATTTTCGAGCAAATTGTTCAATTGAGTTACAGAATTAATTATTTAAAGATTTATTATGTTAAAAGAGTACTAATTATTTAAATTTTGTTAATTTATTATGTATTATCTAGATGGCCAAAAATTATGTATTACCTAAATAACACACCAGCCAGTAATTAATTATAATGATACAAAATTAAATACCCTCGGAGTAACAAATAAGACAATACTAAAGAGATGCTTCATATGCCGTCTATGAATTTAGATATTATGTATATACTTAATTGTTGTTTGAATAGTAAATAAATTTACGATTAGCTATACAAAAATGTTAATTATACAGTAATGGTGGATCAATAAGCTAATGCAATGAGAGGAACAATATTAGATCTATCACCATCACTGACCCCCCAAAACAGAAAATAATTGCATTATATATAGGGCCAGGGAAAAGGTATCTGAGCAACAGACTCCTCCAATTGGGTAGACTCCACATTATTGTCCCTGTGAATCTTCTTCCTCGAAGTAAACATATTGATTATTGCATGATCAAGGTCTGGTTAGCTATTAAAGGTCTGTACGTAGCATATTTACTTATTAAACAATAATGCATGGAGAATTGGAGATAGTAATTAGTATCGAAATCTACACTCTGTGATATATAAATAAAAATAATCTAATCTAAAGAGGAAAACATAAATAATGATGATGATCCAGCAGAGAGAAGAAGTGCTGCAAATCTAGCGGTACAGAAGGCATCACGTTAAGAACAGAGAACTCGATGCAATGTTGTAGCTTACAGATGCATTTCCGTGAGAAGTATCAATGGAGCAAAGATAGCGCATGAGCTCAAGAGTATCATCGTCAGTGCAATTACATGACGGTGATGGAGGTTCTACGGTCGGCAGGAGCTCAGGCAACGGATAACCGGCCCTTAATAGTAAGCTTAGACTGGCGGAAGAAGACTAGCTTTTGGAGAACGGCTAGAATGATGTTGATTGGTTCATAATCCTCCTAAACAAGCTAGCTAGCTAGTTGGCAATGTTCTTAAATGAGCTAGTTGATCTTCTTATCAATGGACACCTACAACGCCATCGCCGGCACCTCCCAATGCTCGGACTCTCTGCATCAACTCCACACTTCTCAGTTTCAAGTCCCTTCTCCAAGGCGATGCATTTCCTCTGCCCTGTGGATAAACACGTCGAACTTCAGCCAATCCAAGGTTGATGCTCAGAGGAGGAGACTAGATTCTTCGACAGAGACAAACACCATAAGGCAAATGAAAGATATTGAAACACACTGTTAGTTTGTGATACCACACCATTTTTAGGCACCATATACAAATTGACTAACTCCTCTTATATCATCCAAATTTTAGGATGGAACAGAGATTATATTAGTGGTTACACTTTATTTTGTCTACTATGTTTGGTTCGATCCGAAGTTGATGTTGAATTTAACAGAAGAATTGAGCTTCAGCAGCGGTTGACTCATGATGTGAAATTGCTAAACCTTAATCTGAACATATTTCTTACAGCAGAAATTGTCGAATAAACACGTGTTTTCTTTTCACCTGTATCTGTGGATCAAGGAAAAATTGAGTTTTTTGTTCATGAAAGTTACCGTCAAGTTTCGATCTTTCTCAATACATTTGCAGCAAATATCAATGGTGATTGAAGATATAAATTTTGTATTTAGCCAAGCTGCTATTAATTTGGAAATTGTAACTTTTTAAAAAGTTAGATAGCAATTTATTCACGAAAAAATCACTTAATAAATTGTTCAAACCATTCAAATCCATACAGCAAATAAGGATGCTGGAACTTTAATGTACAAACATAGGAATATATATATATATTTCATAATGCGAAATTGATATTGGAGTTTCTTAGCTGAGAAAATATGGTCACAAGAACATATAATGCAAATATAATATTAGAGTTTTCGCTTTCAAGCTTAAGCTGCCTCATCCTTATTTTAATGATCAGCTTCGCTTGATCACAATACAATTAATATTTGATATCGACTAATTAATCATCGAGTCCATTCATTAATTGAGAACCCCAGCCATCATACCCTTGTCCCTCCCCATGATATTGATCCATGACCTGCTTCGAGCTAGAAGCTAATGGTGCATTGAATGAAACTGATGATGCTCCAACTCCTATCTGTGGCTTCAGAAATGAACTATACTCCAGAGTAGTTGTAGCTGCTGCTTCTCCCATCGATTGTTGCTGCTGCCGATAAACATTTTTAAGCTGAAGTGCTTTCAGAATCAACGAGCTCATAGCAATATTAGAGGCAGAAATCGGCCACAAAGGCGCTCGATTATTTCCAGAAATAGCAGAAGATGCTACTGGGTTCAGCCAATTGCACAGCATGTTCATGCCTTCGATCGTGTCATTACGACCGCCACCCTGAATGAAATCCGAGGCCGCGTCTTCATAATTGCTGTTGAACAAATCATATTGGGTTGAAGAGCTACTAGGGTTAGGGTTTGTACAAGGATTGAGACTGTGGAGCTGTTCAGAACCACCATACTCGGATCCCGTATTATACGAGTTGTGATTCTCGGAGAGACAGTCGAGGGAAGACGTTGGTGAATTAGGACGTTTCATCGTCTTCACTGTCTTCTGAAATACTCTGCACACCACCCATTCCTCCTGCATGTAAATTAATAAGCCAGTTCATGAGTATAATTCTAGATTTACAGGATGTTAAATTAACAGATAGATAGTTACAAACCCTTGTGCTTTTGAAGGAATGGCTGTAACTTTGTTCTAGTCTGTATTCATGAATGACCCAGTTGCTCTTCTCACCAGTAGGAGCCCTTCCCTTATAGAAAACTAGGGTTTTCTTCATGCCTATTATATTGCGTCGTGCAGCTCCATAGATCTCCTTGTCCTTTCCCGTAGTTTTCCAATACCCGGCTTCAGTGGCTCGATTTGTTCGAAGTCCAGTCGGGTATTTTCGATCCTTCAAACTGAAGAAATACCATTCTTTCTCCCCCCTTAATGAAGCCTTGTCTGCATAATCATGAACGACGAGGTTAGCAGTTAGCATATAGAAATTACCAAAATTTGTCAAAAATCATGGTCACGCGATGATGATACGTTTACGTACATGGGAGATCCCAAGGCTCACACTTGTTGAGATCAACAACAGCAATGGCCTTACAGGTGAAGGAGATATTGGAAACTTTGTTAATGAGGTAGAATGTGATGAGTTCTTCATCTGTGGGATGGAATCTGAACCCTGGAGGAAGACTTTGATCCTCCATTGATGGTCTTTCTAGCTAGATTCTTCACTATAATACTATCTGAGAGATGCTCAACTTCTTCTTCTTAGTATAAAAGCTTACTAAATTTGTTCTCTCTTAAAGGAAGATCTGAGTTGCCAATTAGCTAGGGAGCTGTAGCCATGACTATGTATATTTTATTAAGGTTTAATTATTACAGCTAACATTTTGACAATGATGTGATGATGGGTAACCGCCAGGCTTGAATTTCTCAACTTCAGGAAACATGATTTTACCAAACTATCCCCTCATAAGACCACACGTTTGATATGTTTTAGCAGTAAAAGGAACTCAGAATCATCAATATGTGTTATTATCTACTTAATTCGTATCTTATTTAATTCATAAAAAAATATATTCTTTTATAGATATTAAAGCTGTGAAATACATATTTAACTCACGACGTTACTAAAAATGTAAAGCATGCACTTAGATTTAAAGTTTATTACTAATAGATTCCGTAAGATTGCATTATTGATATTACTTGATGAACCCAAATTAATTATACACTAGATATCTTACTCACTAATAAATTTAATTTACGAATTGTTATTTTTTATATTTTATTCTGAATAGTAAATGGTGTAAATATTATTAAATTATTTATTAGAAAAAACTTTACTATTATAAAACTTATATTATCATAATATCTATAATAAATAATTGTGAGTTGTTATGAAAATAAAAAATTATTATTTACATTATACCATAAGTGAAATAATAATATCAATATTAAAATACTTAAAAGTGAAAAGTAAATCAATAAATATTGCATTAAAAAAGTGTCGAATTTTTTTTTTTAAAATAATAATAATTCTAGAGTTTGATATATATATTAATAGGGTTAGTGAATAATAAGTTGTATTGGTAATAAAAATGATATAAATATTTACTAATATAATGTTAATACACATTTTTTAACTTATATCTTTTATGTTATTTTTATATTCTATACTTATCATGAACATTATATTGAATATACATATTTTTATAATTGTGTCTATTTTGATAGTAGTTATTACTTATTTTTAGACTCATTAAAAAAAAAAAATTGGAAATTGTATTTAATATTTAGAAAATGTATCATCAATCTATTTTTATAATTGCACATATGCTAATATGAGAAATTTAACATACGAATAATAAGTTTTTAGATTTATAACATAATTATAAATTGTAATTTAACAATTTATAATTGATTATGTACTAGGGGGGTAAGACTCGCGTGTCAATTTATAATTATGTTATAAATCTAAAAATTTCTCTCGACAAACTTAGCTAGCTAGGTAGAAATTGTTTTATTAACAGCAATATGTTGATTAATTATAGTAATAATAATAATTTAATATTGAATATAGATATGGATGATCTATCTTTTGTCCAACCACCTTCAACCATTTCTAACAACCCCGCAAGTCTTTCCCATGAAACCTTGAAATCTGTCCAATCCCAACAAGGCATTACCTAAATTAAATATATAGTAAGAAAAATTAGAAACTGATATTAGTTAAATATGAATTATTGTAATTACCCAAAACTTTAGAGATGAGAATTACGATTTCCCCCACAAACGAACACTTGATCAGTTGATCATCATCATACGTAAAAATCTTGGGGGACATTCTTAGGAAAGATAGTCAATTCAAAGCAACAGATGGAATTGGGTTGGGTCAACAAGTACTGAGGCCTATAAAAAAAATCTTAATAAAGAAACAACTGTAAATTTTGTCCATTTAGAGACTTACGGGATGAGAGAAAAAATCTGAATACAAAATTTAAGCTTTGGACTGCACTTTGCTAATGAACAAGGCCCTTTACTTGATTTAATATTTAGGGTTAAATAACAAGTAGCTATTCGAATTTTAGACGTTTTAAAAATAGTTATCCAAACTTTGAACAAAAATGACTACCTAAATTTTGGATGAATGTGCAAATAGTTACCTCAATTTTGAGATTTGGGGCAAATCGTTACCTTCGTACGGAAAATAACGTGACAACACATGATTGATCCATAATTTTAAAAACTATATTATTTTTTAAAATACTAAAAAAAATAGAAAAAAAATTGGAAAATTAATAGAAAAAATAAGAGTTTTTTATTTGAGAAAACTATTATTTTCTCTATTAATTTTATATTTTTGTAAAGAATTTTTTCTATTTTTTTAGTATTTTAAAAAAAATAATATCATTTTTAAAACTATCGATCATTATGTGTTGTCACGCCATTTTCCGTTCATAATTAATGAAAAATTTAACGCAGGTAACTATTTGCCCCATGCGTCAAAGTTGAGGTAGACATTTTTTAAAATTCAAGGTTTGAGTAACTATTTTTAAAACATCCAAAATTCGTGTAGCGATTTGGTATACAATTTAAATGTGTCTTCTTTGTAAAGGTAATAAACGCAAATGAGGTTTTATATGGCATAAGATAAGATTCTTCTTCTACTGAGGAAAAATAACCATCATATATGAACTTTTTCAAAAACTATTCACTTTTCAAAAAATATTTGAAAAAGTGTATATCGAAATTTTTTTTTTAGAAAAGTATGCATACGCGCGACGCGCCTATTGAGTAGGCGCATCCCTAGGACGCGCCTATTCAGTAGGCGCGTCCTAGGGATGCGCCTATTCAGTAGGCGCGTCCTAGGGATGCGCCCATTGCAATAGGCGCATCCCAGGGGTGCGCCTACTGCAATAGGCGCACGCCAGGGGTGCGCCTACTGCGTAAATTTTTTTTTTTCGCAAAAACACCGGTCTATCAGAAACCACGTTGATTTTAAGTCTGCTTATGGTTTTCCTCCTAAATAGAAATTGAGAGATAGTCTCACGCGTATTCATAGGTCCAAACTACAAATTTTCCAACTTGTTCTGAACAACAATGAAACAAAGTTGTTTATTCACAAGTTTCTGAATGAGACTTTTCTTCAGATGCTCACGCGTTGCTTTATCTCAGTATTCACAGGGTTTCCTCCAAATTTTCCAACTTGTTCTGAACAACAATGAAACAAAGTTGTTTATTCACAAGTTTCTGAATTAGACTTTTCTTCAGATACACTAGCTAGTTTGACATTTTCAGGAATTACTCCTGCAAAAGAGCTCTTTGGGGTTTCCACTGCCTTTTTCTTCGGCATCTGAAGTCTCTTGATTTTCTGCATAGTGTACTCGTTGATTTTAAGTCTGCTTATGGTTTTCCTCCTAAATAGAAATTGAAGTCTTTCATCACAAACTACTCTCTTCTTTGTAGGGTGATTCAGTTTGTTGTCATTGATATACCGCGCTATAATTGCTCCAACATCTTGCTGAGAGATCTAATCATGCGTCTCTACACCAACCGATTTGAGAAACTCGGTGAGATTACTCGATCCCCATCTAACAAATTCCATTTTTCTTGATTGGTACTTCCTTTTTGGTTGTGAATGAGGTTAAATTCCGTCACATTGAACTGTCACGAAGATAATTGCAAAAGAGCTCTTTGGGGTTACTTTAGGTTCCTGTCCTAAATTTTCCAACTTGTTCTGAACAACAATGAAACAAAGTTGTTTATTCACAAGATTCTGAATCTTCCGAATATCTTGTAAAGCTTCTCCAATGACTATAGCTTTTTATCTGAGTTCAAGCTTTTTATATCTTGTTGTTCAGAACAAGTTGGAAAATTTGTAGTTTGGACCTATGAATACGCGTGAGACTATCTCTCAATTTCTATGTAGGAGGAAAACCGTATAAACAGGCTCAAAATCAGATGTTTTTCAAAAAGTAAGCATATAGTAGGAAAAAAAGCATACATGAAGGAATTTGGTGCGCGTAGAGGAATTTGGACTTGTGAATACTGGGATAAAGCAACGCGTGAGACAATCATCTCGGTGGTTTGTTAACAAATTGATTTTCTGTCCTCTTGATCCAAGACCCTTTTGTTAACAAATTGATCTTCTGTCCTCTTGATCCAAGACCCTTCCTAACCATTGGAAGGGGATCAGTTTTCTTCTGTCCTCACCGTACGACAGAAGATATTCGGAAGATTCAGAATCTCGTGAATAAACAACTTTGTTTCATTGTTGTTCAGAACAAGTTGGAAAATTTAGGACAGGAACCTAAAGTAACCCCAAAGAGCTCTTTTGCAGGAGTAATGCCTGATAATGTCAAACTACCTAGTGTATCTGAAGAAAAGTCTCATTCCGAAACTTGTGAATAAACAACTTTGTTTCATTGTTGTTCAGAACAAGTTGGAAAATTTGTAGTTTGGACCTATGAATACGCGTGAGACTATCTCTCAATTTCTATTTAGGAGGAAAACCATAAGCAGACTTAAAATCAACGTGTTTTCTGATAGACCGGTGTTTTTGCGAAAAAAAAAAAAAATTTAGGCAGTAGGCGCACCCCTGGGATGCGCCTATTGCAATAGGCGCATCCCTAGGACGCGCCTACTCAGTAGGCGCGTCGCGCGTATGCATACTTTTCTAAAAAAAAATTTTCGATATACACTTTTTCAAATATTTTTTTTAAACTAAACAGTTTTTGAAAAAATTCATCATATATAAGACCCTCCAAACCATAAACCCTTCCTTCTGCTGTTGGCTTCCTGAGGGCTAAAACTTTCTGCTTCATCGATTCCGGTCTCACTTCATTCAAGAACAGACATGAATTCCTTCCCTAACTCCACCAGCAGCTTCGACAGCCTTCTTCTCCAGAGCCTCATGGGGAAGCTTCAAATCGACCCTCAATCCACGTCCCAGCCTTTCTCCTCTCAGACTCTCGAGGACCTTCTCTTAGACGTCGCCAATGGTCTCTCTGATAGCGAAGATGAAGATGATGAGAGCGCCAACGGAAAGAACCAGCTCGCCAGGGAAGAATCCAAACTCGAGAAGGAGATCATCAAGGTTATCCTCGCAGGCAACATCGTTTCACTCAAACCCAACTCAGGTTTGTTTCTCTTTGGCTATTGGTTGGTCTAACTTCATCGTAGGAGATTGAATAGTGCATTTTATCCATCTTCCTCCCTCCCATGAAAGGAATGACTTTTGTCGAAGTCAAAAAGCTGAGTTATGAATTATTGATTTGGTGTTTAGATGCTTAGTTTTTAGATAGAAAATGAAAACCAACAGTTCATTAATTATGTGCTATTTGGTTTTTAGGTCAAGCTGTTTCTATTGGTGATCACCATATTTGCGTTGGATTCCATGAAGAAACTGGGTCGGATTATCGGGTTTGGGAATGGCATGGTCATATCATGCTCTTTGATGAAGAAAATGGGTTTTGTCCGGAGTACATCTATGGGAACTATTTTGAGAGATTGAAGTCTAAAGCTCAAAATAATGCCAAAGATGTTAAGGAAGAGGAGGAAAAGAATGAGAAGGAAGAGGAGGTAGTAGGGCCATTGGGATTGAGAGAGTTGATCAATGGGGGTGAGACAGGTGCGGCTCGGATTCTTCACAGGAATATAAACGCAAATTCCCAGCCCTAGGTTTGTTTCAAGAATCCCCTAATTGTGTATTGCATTTTTCTTTCTTTGGATAGTACTCCAATGATGTTCTTTTTGATGATTTCCTTGTGGAAGCTAAACTGTGAAATTGACATGATAGTCTATTGAAATCTGGAAAATTCAATACATTTGTGCTAGATTTAGCTTTTCTGTGATTTCTGTTTCAACTAACCTCAAGTCTAGTTTATTATGTAATAAACACAGTTATTTAGTAATGAGTTGCTTAAGCTTGTGCAAAAATCTCAAAACGTGGTTGTATATACGCTTTTGTATGGATATTTGTTGCCTTGGTGTTGGTTTTAGTATGAAATGATGATTCATTCATATGAGTTATCCAAGATTCATGCTCATTTTCATCAAGTATGAGCAATACTACAAATCATAAAACTTGAGTGAAATATAGTTAGAAAGTAGAATACTTCACCATTTTAGGAGACTGTTGATCTTCTTACTCAAATGTTAATTTTTAGTGATTGGAAAATTTACTCATAACAGCACAAAAAGAAAAGGATAATTGAAGAAAGACAAGAAGCACCATGCTCCTAGAAGAGCCTGCAAAGTCTCCTTTTGCTCGAGTTTTTCCTATCAGTTCAAATATGTTGAACAACTCTGCATCTTTTAATAACAACACTATCTTCTCTTCTTTTAAATCTAAAAATTTGTTCCACATATGGAATTGTCTTTATTGCAATGAACCATGATGGTTTCTGTGTATAGCTTCATTGCCATATAGTTTGTTTTTCTTGGTAGCTTTTGCTTGATTGGAAAATAAATTCAGCATATTAATTTGTGTGCAGATTGCAACAGATGAACCTCGAAAGGGAATGGATGCTGCACAAAAGGTGCCTTGAGAGTGTTGACTTAAAGATATATGCATGAGTTTGGTTGTATTCTATTTCTGCTGTGAATTGTGAGTTCACTTTGATATCATTAATATAGTGTGTTAGATTGATTTGATTTTTCGTGTTGTATTTTTCAGATTGTGTTAATTTAGTCGGATTAAATTAATATGTTAGATTTTTTAGAGTATCTATGAAAATAATGAGTTCTATAGTAAAAATTATGAGTTTATAAATACAAATTCTCTAAGTTCTTAATGTAAAATATATCATGGATAAACTTCATAAATTATTGGAGTTGTGAAAGATATTAAATAAGACTTATTTAAATATCAGAATTATTAATATAAATTTGTATTATGGTTCGTATGTTGCAATATTAAATACAATCAAAATAGGATTAAATACCAAGTAGCTACCTGAACTTTGGACATTTTGCAACGAGCTACCCGAACTTTAAAAATTCAAAACGGGCTATCTCAACTTTGAAGAAGGTGTAAATAGCTACCTCCGTTCAATTTTCCGTCAACCGTCGTCGGAAAGTCATTGAAAAGTCGTCAGAAATTGGACGGAGATAGCTATTTGCACATTCTTCAAAGTTGAGATAGTTCGTTTTGAATTTTCAAAGTTCGGATAGCTACTTGGTATTTAACCCTTCAAAATATGAAATCGTTAGATAAATTAAAATAAAATATTTTCCCATATGGAAGCGGATAAATGTAGCAAAAGAACTTGTAATTGTTGAAGGGCGAATTCAACGTACTGGGTTTGAGGATGAAATCGAATAAAATCAGTTTTTGAGGACAAGAATTGAATTAATGATTGGAAGTTACTAAATCGGATTAAACCCAAAATAAGATGAAAGAGAGAGCCCAGTTCGGCAGTCTCGATCCCTTCAATGATAGCCGTCAAATCTTTTTATGTAACGGCCAAAACGTGCCAGGTCATTGATCCTAGTGAAACTCCAGTGCCCAATAAAACTCTATCTTCCTTCTATTATATATAGGCATCAATTTCTCCATTCATTCTGATCGAGGTGTTCTCATCGTTCTCTTGTTAACCGCCATCGCACTGTAATTCCTCATCTGATCTGCAATGGCGCCGACCAAGCCCGAGAAGAAACCAGCGGAGAAGAAGCCCGCCGAGAAATCCCCGGCGGAGAAGAAGCCCAGGGCTGAGAAGAAGATCTCCAAGGATGCCAGCGACATTAAGAAGAAGAAGAAGGTCAAGAAGAGCGTCGAGACCTATAAGATTTACATCTTCAAGGTCCTCAAGCAGGTCCATCCCGATATCGGTATCTCCAGTAAGGCGATGGGGATCATGAACAGCTTCATAAACGATATCTTCGAGAAGCTCGCCCAGGAATCCTCTAGATTGGCCAGGTACAACAAAAAGCCCACGATCACGAGCCGGGAGATCCAAACTGCCGTCAGGTTGGTTCTGCCAGGAGAATTGGCTAAGCACGCCGTCTCTGAGGGCACCAAGGCCGTGACCAAATTCACCAGCTCTTAGATTGTGTTTGGGATTATTTTTTTCTATTCTGATGGAGGTTTAGTTTAGGGTTATTAATTTTGCTATTCGTAGATAAGTTATTGATGTAGGCTTCGTTGGGTGGTTCTACCAAATCAATGATGCTCTGTTCTGCTTTATATTTGTAGAAATTACTGAACCAATTCAAGAATAAAACTTGAAACATAAAGGCAGAATGCTGCTTGCAATTGAACGACCAACCAATTTTAATTGCATATGTTGTTTTGATAAGAGAAGGATCGAACTCGTGAAAGTTTTACTGTTAGAATTATTCATTGAGTGCGTACGTAGCGTATCATCCAATGATTTGTTCAATTTCCCATTTGAGAAGTTTCGTTCTTGATTGTTAGGAGATGTGAAATCTGAACTTCATTTAATTCAACCAAACCATGTTCACAGAAGATCATATCACCTAAAATTGCACTCTAACAACACAATGGATATTATTTAGAGTGTTTCATCTGTGAAGAAATTACATACACCAGGGAGATGAAATCAATAGAACTAAGCCTTCTTAGGAGATTTGGTGGCTTTTGATGGAGATTTTGGCTCTTTCGTTGCTCTTTCAGTCTTTTTAGGCAGGAGAACGGGGTTGATGTTGGGAAGAACACCTCCATGAGCGATGGTGACACCAGATAGCAATTTCCCCAATTCCTCATCATTCCTCACCGCCAACAGAACATGCCTCGGTATGATTCTATTCTTTTTGTTGTCTCTTGCAGCATTTCCAGCCAACTCAAGAACCTACACACGATATAAAAGGCAAGGCTCAATCAAACCCACTAGTTTTTTCCAATCCCTAATTTGCCAGTTGAGGGAAGAAAAAAGCATGTAAGATTTGACTTGTAACGCAGAGGAGAACATACCTCAGCGGCGAGATACTCAAGAACGGCAGCAAGATATACCGGAGCACCAGTTCCCACACGCTGAGAGTAGCGACCTTTCTTCAAGTACCGACCGATACGACCGACAGGGAACTGCAGACCAGCCTTGACAGACCGAGACACTGGCTTCTTCTTGGGGCCACCTCCCTTCCTCCCAGCGGCTCCTTTCTTAGTCTTTCCACCGTCCATAACTCGTCGTCGACAAAAATTGTGTAGCTGCGTACTTTCTCGAACCACAATCTGAAAAGCTTCAGGAATCTTCAGAGGAAGAGCTACGGAATGGACGACCGTGAGGTGGAAGTTTTATTATATAGACAAATAATGGAAATATGGAAGAGCACCTAGTCTCTGGGTGTAGAGAATTTTGTACCGTTGGATTGTCTTCTATCAGCGGTGTAGATACAATTAGGTGGCAATCCGTGACATAGGAATGTGGCCAATAGTGTGAGGAGGTAAAGCATTATGCTTTTTTGCGCCTTTGGAAAATCTGCAAAATATTATTCTGTTGTAAATGAAATGTATTTTTTGGTTTTAACATGAAATAACTAGATTCGATGAAATTTGTAAAATAATGTATTGTGCGTATTTTTTGTGTTGCCGAGTAATATACGTTCTCATTTTTATCATAATTAATGTGATTATTACATTTTTAAAATAGACTAAATTAGATTACTAATTTATGTTATATTATTTACTAAAATTGATACGATTTTAATTTTTCGTTTTTGGTCTGTATGTTACGATTTCGTTCTTGTCACATAAATTTATACTTTACGTTATGGAAAGTTAAATAATAAGTGTAAGTATTAATCATGTATGTAATAACTTCGTAACAGATCATATTTATTTTAGGTGTGATAAATTTGAAGAATTATAAAACATTTTTTGTATAGAATATATATTTTTAAGATGTGGAAATGTGAGAATTCTTTAGGAAAATGTCCATGAATTTGATTGGAAGTCGGAAGTAGGGTGTCAAAATCTTACCCAACACGTAGGTGACCCTCCCACGGGTCGTGTTTGAGTCAGGTTTTTTGACTAATGGGTCATTTTGACACGAACCATGGATGGTCCGTGAAAACACGGGTCAGTTTTGAGTCAGAAGTCTTGACCCACGGATCAATTCGTGATCCGTCCCATTTATATATTATATTAAATCATTACAGCAAGAAGCCGAAGATAACCCTAGCAAGTTAAAGTTGCTCACTTGATGGGTCGTGGTGGGTCGAACGGGTTATACTGATCCACAAGTCATGGAGGTCGAACATGTCAGTCTGACTTAACCCTTAGTATTTCTGACGGGTCAGGTTTGTGTTTCAAACACTGACTCATACTATTACACGGGTCATGTTTGAGTCAGAGGGTCCCTGACACGACCCATGAGTCGACCCAGGACTCGTTTTGACACCCCCTAGTCGCTAGTCGGAAGGATAAAGATTACCCGGCCCTGTATTTATTAAGTCCTTCGGCCCAGACCAGGCCTAGCCTTTTCGGGGGGAAACTCGGACTTAACCCGGAATCACATATACCCGAACCAGTCCTACATTCCCGACCAGAAGAACCGCTTATTATTTTTTCTTGTAGAAGATGTCAACGAAACGTCAACCGTCAAGATTTCAGATAAGGCCATCCACGATGTATTGCGAATCTGAGCCGTCTATTTTGTTCACTTCCTAAAATATCCTCAACAGTTAAGTCTCCTCTACTTCAAATGGTCCGACAGTCTCTCTCTTTTCTTCCATTTCCATATCCATCCACAACTGTTCTCTTCTGTTC
Source organism: Chamaenerion angustifolium (assembly GCA_946814005.1). Taxonomy (NCBI): domain Eukaryota; kingdom Viridiplantae; phylum Streptophyta; class Magnoliopsida; order Myrtales; family Onagraceae; genus Chamaenerion; species Chamaenerion angustifolium. The sequence continues at coordinate 33,069,340 of OX328275.1, forward strand.
TGCGAATCCCTTCTCGAGCTCCATCGCCAATGGAAATCGGAGATTCCTTTAATCGCTGAGTCAACTCCTACTCTGTTCAGCCTAGATCCTTTATCTTTCTTGTCCGTACTTACCTTTTTTTGCGTCTACGAATCTGTAGCTCGAATAAGCTGACACAACAGGTGACTACCTAGGGTTTCGAAGAGCATCTGATCATGCCTTCGTTGCCCAGCGATCTACTCTTATCCACTATTCTTCCGTTTATGATGTACTTCCATGGTGGCGTGTGCTCTCATCGTCTGAAACATCTTGAGAAAAGTGATCGGCGTGGTAATCTTAGTTAACGTTAGGGATCAGATCGATCTTGTCTGTGTACTTGTTTCCTTTTTCAGCTCCTTCAGGTTATTTTCATTTTGATTCACTCGTTATCTTTAGAAGCCAATCGGAACTAGTTGTTTACCGATTTACTCTTTGAAAAGAAACCGGATCTCTACTCAAGTTTGACTGCTCGTCCCAAGTCTAGAAGGTATTGCTGCTGCTGATTTACTTGTTTATTCATTTAGTCATGAGCACGAGCTTCATCTTCATCGTTAGTATTGTATCTACTATCTAGCAATATGCAGGAGCTTCATGTTCATCTTTAGTGGCTGTATCTAGTCATATTTATTTGTACCGATTCAGAGGCTGTCAGTCTCCGAAGACGAGTAGTTTCTACGGTTACGGATGATTTATTCTTTCAGGTTGTTACCTTGAGTAGCTTACTGCTGTTTTCAGTCTAATTAAAAACTATTAATTACCTTGCCATTTGTGATCTTACCGTATCGTATGATCCGCTTCCCTAGTCACAGAGCATTGCTGTCAGGATTTCGTTAAGATGGTTAAAGTGTGGATCGTTCTTGTTGGCTAATTATGGAAGTGGTCTTCATTTTCTTGCATTGAGTTCCTATCAAATCTGCGATTTTCTTCCTTTTGAAGTCCATTAACGTTATGCAACTCTTTCATGGTAGCGGATATTTTCATCAATGGAGGGATTAGCTCCATCAGTGGACGAACTTGCAAATGCTCTCCATGAATTTGCAAATATCAGTGATGTTCAAGAACTAGATTCCACTTCTGATGTGGATATGCTAAATAAATCTGGAGGGTCTGAAGTCACATGCAACCAGAATTGTCTGAGAAGATACGTGAGCTTCCCATCTCCTGCAAAAATGGTATCTGACTATTCATCTTCAGACAAAGAGGATGAAGCAACCAAGATGACATCAGAGAAACTCGTCTTTCACGAATCAGTGAGCAACGCTGTTACTCTGTGCTCTAATGTTATGTACTAATATGAAATTTGCCTCTCTGTTGATGTTCACTTCTCGTTATGTTTCGTCTCTTTCAGGCTCCTCCTGTGAAACTCGTATCTGCCATGAAAGGAAGCCGCGAAAAACAGGGCTTCCCTCCAGAAAAGCTCCAAGTGACATGGGCCCCGGATGTATACGACCCACCTCCAACATCAGTTTCACATGCTGGTCAGCGAGGCATGAGACAACAAAAGCTGTCCAGGAATAAGCGTCGGGGGAAGAAGGGTAATAAGGGAAAAGACCTCTCAAGAGAGGATGGTGGCAAAGACAAGAAGAAGAAAAAGAAAAAGAAGCGATCCTCCCAAACCACTGCAATCCCTGTTATGTCTTATAATGATGGTAATAATGAGTTAGAGCCTACGTCGGAAGTGATGGAGAACTTTGGATTTGGAGGATCGGACTCGTGCGGTAGCAGCAGCAGCAGCTTCTTTAAACTATCAATGGCCAATGCGCACTACCCAGTTGCTTAGCACTGTTTAGTTTCATCTTATCAAACTATCAATTTTCCATGTGGTGTGCATAAATAAGCTACTCTGTGGTGTTTGTTTTGTGATTAGGGAAGTTCACAGCAACCCTACTATATGAGCTTTCACTGTTGGATGTAGCTAGTCGTTCACTTTGGGAGAAATTTGGATTACCAAGATTTTGGGGAATGTAAGAATGGGCGGAGTGTTTTGGTTCAGGTCGACCTAAACCAAAGCTAAACAACCTGTATCTGTCGCTTGCGTAACAAGAAAGCCATGTTTGATGGTATCAAGAAAACCAACAAAAGTTGGTGTAGAGGTTTAATTCTCCATCCTTTAACCTGAAGTATCGTTTTTAAGAATGAAAAACCAAGCAGTGTTGTCCTGATCATCAAAGAAACTTAAAATGTAGGCAAGTATCAAGAAAGGGAGTTCTCGAGCAATAAATGTTTCATACAAGACAAGATCCCTTGGGCAGGGCATTACATAATTGGACTTTAATTTTTCCAAATTACAGAACTGTGATAAGGGGCTCCATATTAGGTTGTGTATTCGGCATTGATCTTGACGTAATCGTAGCTGAGATCACAACCCCATGCCTGGCCCCTCGCCATCCCGTTGCCTGTTTATAGCCCAAAAAATGAATGAATCATATTAATTTAAGAAAATGACGTTAATGGTACGTCAAGGTCTTGGTTGTTCTTACCAATAGAGATATGAATTTCAACCGAACCGTGAACTTCACCTGCTTTTCTCAGATAGCTACTAGCTGCATCCCTGTTGGACACAAAATTAGCACAAGCACTGCACTTTGAAATATGTTTCAAGAGTCCATTATGACAATAGTTGAAAGCAACATGTGCAAAAATGAAATTTTGTAAAACTAATTTACCTGTCAAATGCAAGTGGTTGCCCACCATCCATGAGCAGAATGTTTCCGAGTTCAATCCGAAGGTTCCTTTCCAGAAATGGAACCTCAGCATAACCTACAGCACAAGCAATTCGTCCCCAATTTGGGTCCCTGCCATATACAGCTGCCTGTTTGGGAACAAAAGTTGCATACTTTGGTCAGATATGTTCAAAGAATGAAATGGATTAACATTTGTGTCATGCCTTGACAAGAGATGAAGATGCCACCACTCGAGCTACTTTTGCAGCTTCAGACTCACTGTCAGCACCACTTACATTGACCTACAGATGCAAATATACTTGATGATTGTCCTTATTGATCTATCTAAGACGGAGAGAGAGAGAAATAAACCTCAATAAGACATGTTGCTCCTTCTCCATCCCATGCTATCGACTTAGCAAGGCCTTGCATTACCTATAAGACAATGGGGAACGTGAATTGTCCATTTCATCATTTCTCCAACTGCCTCCGGAAAGATGCAGCATGGCATAGGATTATTGCCTGATACGTAAAATCATCATACACATACCCCATCAAGACATGACTGTAGTTGCTTCGCCTCATCACTATCCAAAGAAGATATCTTGGTTGATCCAGATAAGCCACTAGCCAAGGCGATCACCGTGTCATTGGTACTAGTATCTCCATCCACCTGAAACAGACCAAAACCAAATAGCCAAATCATCATGGTGGAAAGAAGAGCAGCTATAAAAGTAAAAACAATCTGTGATTAGAGGCAAAAGTGACGAATCTCTATGTTTTGTAAACATGTTTTGGTTATACAACATACAGTGATCTGGTTAAAGCTTCGGTTCACAGAAACTTGCACCATCTTTCTCCAAACATCACTTGCAACAAGAGCATCAGTCGTGACCACCTAAAAGACACTACAAGAGTGAGAACTTTAACAAAGATGAAAGTTGCAAAGCTAAGTAGAAGAAATATCATAGAGCAAATTACTCCAAGCATTGTAGCCATATTAGGGTGAATCATTCCAGAGCCTTTTGCCATACCGCCAATCCTTATCTTGGACCCTCCAACCTGTGAAATCACCCAAAACCAAATAAGATCCCTAAGATAAAATAACATCATTAGATGTTTGAACTTTCCACAAGTCATTTCAGAACCTTACAGATTACAGAATATATAATTAAAAGTGCTTGATGAGAAAAAGGCGGAAAAATATTAAGAAACAGTCTAGCTCTAATACACTCAAAGAAAGAGGCAGAAAGGTATTCATATAGTACAACATTACTAAAACACGTTGAAACTGATTTGCAGTGAGATACCTCAGCCTCAATTGCAACACTCTTACTGACAAGGTCAGTTGTCGTAATTGCAACTGCTGCAGAGTCTGCCCTGTAAAGCCGCCAAATCAGAGTCTCAATTATTTCTAACACCCAGAAATGAAAATGCTCCATATTCCTTAAATTTCACATAATTTGTAGAAACAGGTGAATGAGGAACCAAGTGGACATTCAGTACCCTTCTGTAGTCGGTGACAGTGAATTAATCAAGTCTGGAAGTGATTGAAGAAGCGCCTCCTGCCAAAAAAAACAAAAAAATAAACAGAAACAATAAGGAATTAAGTCACATGCATGCTACTTTGAAAAATGCAAGTACTGAATGCCCCATGTATACCTTCCTTATGCGCTGACCTATTACACCAGTGGATTCAATCAACACTTCTTCTGGTTTCACTTGAAGCAACTGCAACATTAAAACAATGATAGACTGTGTACAAGGGGATATAAAATGATTTTTTTTTTTGTCAATATTTGTGTGCTTACATTAGCAACGGAGTCAACGCATTCTATCATATCTTGGTAACCTGCATCACCCTACACGTCAGGGAAATCATCGTTAATATTCGTATAAACATTATGATCAAGTCATTGGAAATATGATCAAACTATATAATCATGACATAACTTACAGTTGCAGCATTAGCTTGACCAGCATTTATCAAAACTGCACGTGCCTGTAGAGTTAACAAAAATGAATTTAGTCGGATACTTAACCAAATGAAAGTATATTTTATATGTCCAGCATGAGCTTTGTACCAATAGCTCTCAAAATAATCATGACAACCGGATAATAATGCTCTTACTGTCTTTGTCTTTAGTAATGCATCACGACAATATAGAACAGGTGCAGCTGCTACTATATTTTTGGTAAAAGCCCCTACAGTAGAACAACGTAACAAGCTCTTAGAATCAGTGACATATCTATTTCCAAATGCATACCCCATTACTAATCTTCATGAAAATTGAACAAGCATCATACTTTTATCATAGATAAGTTAAAAAGACTATTTAAAAAATAAGCCGTACCAGCTGATACAGCATCAACATCACAATATACAAGTGCTAGATCTGGTTTATCCCCTTTGGCACGTAAACCCCCATACATTCCAGCAGCTCTAAATCCTTCTGCAGCTGTGACTCCTCCAGAGATCTAAAGACATGGATAACTATGAAAATTGAGAAATATATCATAAGCTACACTAACAATGTAAAGGAAAAGATGCATAAGTAGATAAGACAACCAGAGGCCACACTGATTTTCCACAATAATGAATTTTAATGAATCCGTTTCCAAATACCAAAACTGTGGCGAAATGTATCGCCTTTACGTGGAAAACTAGAGGAAGTTTACAGTTCACTAAGAAAGTACAACTTCATTAACTTCAAGTGACAGAGACTACAATCCTTCTGTGATCACTACACAAATATTTAACCAGTACCAAAGAAAAGTCCATTGCTAACTTTATACGGGATTGAATAATTCATAGCTGATTTATAAGGGAAACATATTCTGCAACTAGCCTGTTTCCAATCTCCTTCCGGAAGAAAAATTGGAGCGGCTGGAATGTAGTTTGACGCCAGCTTCAGGCCCGAAGCAGCTGCCATTACCCTGAAGTTCTGCATTGACAACTAAGATTCCAAAGAGGAAAAGGGAAAAAAGAGAGATTACAATGGTGTTTAGACAGGGAATAAATAATGATGCTATGAATTAACTATGTTGGCTTAACAGCAACCCATAAAGTAGCAGAAGAGAGCAAAGTGCATAATATACTGAAAGTGTACTCACCTTTCGGTTATTAGAACTGTGCACTTTGAAGGACAGGAAGAGAGATTGTTGCAGGGTAAAAGTTTCCATTTCCCACCTGTGTATTAGACGTATTACATTGTGAGGTTTCTTTACAAGAATTAGCTCTCGTTGGTCCAGCGTAGGGGTGAGCGGTTCCGGGTACCCTGTAAATTTAGGGGTTCCCGGAACCTACCCAGTTTAATACAGGGTATTTAATTTTGGAACCGGAACCTACCCATTTAATTTTGGAACCGGAACCTACCCGGAACCTGTTTGTACAAACGGTTCCGGGTACCCTGTTAGGAACCTGTTTGTTTTTCATCCCCGATCCGGTTCCGCTTCGGTTCCGATTCGGTTCGGTTCCGGTTTGGATATTTATGTTTATGGTAAACAATCACAGATTTGATAAATCAGCAAATGTAAGGCTGCAAGCCTGATAACATCATTTCATTCCTCAAATACCAATGCCTATTTACTTAAAACTATGTTCTGACACAGTGCTGAAGTACAAAGCTACAACATTTTGCATTCAAGCCGCTTGTGGTCTAAACAAGTTAAAATTAAGGAAACTATAGATTTGCTAAAAATCCAAGGAAAACAATAACAAACGACATTACCTCTGGCTGGAAGCTCATCAATGAGTTTTGGGCTCCACTGCTGGTTGGGCTCCAACAACACTATATCGCCCCTAAATGAGAAAACACAGTAACTGAGACAACAAATAGCTAAGATTTCAAACTAAGTGCAAATTAGCATTATGATTTACATAGGCTCAGATCACATAGGCTCTACTTTTGACAAAGAGGCTATCGAAAATATCATAGTCGATTGACCTGGGAGAGCAGATTGAAGCCTAGTTTGTAATGCCATTCACACCTTAACAAATATGCTTAGTTTGTAATGTCATTCGCACAAAAATGATTGCTCAAAATCAGATAAAGGCAATTCAATCGAAAATAATCACACTCGAAAATAACCAGCATTAATACAGCAGATGATAGCGAAGGTAAAAGAGCATTAATAACCAGTAGATGATACACGCTCGAAAATAACAAGCAGATGATAGTAAAGGTAAAGCACAAACCTTGAGATCGATTCCGACAACGGATCCACCATTTTAATAAAATTCACAAGAAAGAGACGTAGGAAGAGAGACAGGGGAGGCTCACCGTAGGAAGAGAGACGTGGAGGCTGCCGTCGGAGAGGCTGCGGTTGAAGGCGCCGATTGCTCTGATCTGTGAGTCTGAGGCTTAAAGACTGAAAGGCTGAGGCTGAAAGACAAGGCTGCGGTTCAACTTCTTGGCAAATGGCAAGGTTACGGTTCAGCTTCCTCCTTTAGCTTTAGGGTTTCTCTTTTTTTTTAAAAAAAAAAAATAGAGAGAGAGAACCGGTTCCGGTTACTTAAGGGTACCCAGATAGGAGAACCGGAACCGAAACCGAATAAATAGGTTCTCAATTTTTTTCTCCGGAACCTACCCAATTTTTAAAACGTCTACCCGGAACCTACCCAAATGGGTAATTTGCTCACCCCGTCCAAGTACGTATTGTTACCGTATACAATTGATATGTGTTAGAAAAAGAAGTAGTGGTGTCTCCCGTAGAAGTAGTGATGTCTAGCACTAAGTAGTGATGTCTCCACTAGAGGTATTTGTAAGCCTTATATAAGGTACTAAGTTAGTTTTAATCAATAGCAAGTTCAATGAATACAATGTAATCCGAGTTTATTTGACATGGTATCAGAGCCTCACCGTTCTGCCTCCTGCCTCCCGTCGTCCTCAGCTCCTGTCCTCAGTTCGTCGGTCTCCAGCCTCAGACGAACGCCCAGCCTCTTCCAGCTTCTTTGTTCACCGACCATCTGTCAGCCTCTGTTGCCGTAGGCCTCGTCTGCTGCTTCGCTACCTCCTGCAGCCCGCTCGCCTCATCTCGTCCGTTTCACCTCGGGCTCGTCAACTCGTACTCTGTTCCCGTCCAGCCAACCGCCACCGTATGCTCCGCCTCGGCCTCTTCTGCTCCGATTCGCTGCTCCGCTCCGTTCGCCACCGCCAGCTCCAGTTCGTTCGCCCCGCCGCTCGCCTCCAGCTCCTCCAGAAGACCAGAACTTCTGCCTTCCAGTTCCACAAATGAGTCAAGGTTTATTTTAGCGTTCAGTTTTTGTATGGATCCGGCTCGGTCCGGTTCAATATTCCAGTTCGATTTGCTTTTTGTGATCCGGTTCGGTTCATTTCATGTAAGGTTTAGTTATTGGGTTTTGGTTTCTTATTCAGGACCTTTTTCCAGAAAGGTTTCTCAGGCGACTTTTCATAGTCATGTGTTTCCGTGGTTGATTTTTTAAAAGTGGAGGCGACTTTCCAAGAGTCGTAAAACCTTTTTCCATAAAGGTTTCTGACCGACTTTTAGAGTCGTGCATTTTCTAGTTTCTTGTTATAAACCTTTTTCCAGAAAGGTCTCTGGCTGACTTTCTAGAGTCGTGCATTCAGTGGCTGACTTTCCAAAGTCGTGCATTCAGTGGTCGACTTTCCATAGTCGACATGTCCTCTGCTAGCATATCTATCTCTGAACAGGTCGAAGTATTGCAGATCTCCTACAGTCAATCCGTAAGTCCAAATTTAATATTTTTTTGCATAATTTGAATCGCAATTAAAATATCTACTTACTATAATTTATTTATTTTTTTTTTAATAAATACATAATTTTATTTTTAATTAAACATCAAATCATAAAAAAAAACGTAAAAAAAAAACCGCCAGTAGGGGTAGCAAAATTCATAAAAACGCTATCCCAAATAGCGTTTTGTGAAAAACGCTACCCCTAGTGACATTTTTTGAAAAATGCTAAAATACGCTACCCCATTTATATACATTTTGTTAAATATTTGATACTTTTTCAAAAAAATTTAGCACGGTGTCCACTTTTTAAAAAACTTCACTGGACTTATCTCTTTTAATTATTATATTCATTCATTGTGGGTCTCAAAAAGAGCATCTTGCTTATTTTAGCATTTCCTATTATAGATATAAAAAGTTGAAGTGGCTATCTAAATTCTAAAGAGTACTGCTAAATTAATTTCTATATACAATGGTCTCTGTAAGTACATTAGCACTTAATAGTAATCATTGTTTTAAAATGCACATTTTAGCGATTGAAATTGCACTTGATACCTGATGGCCATTTCTCCCTCGTATTCAAAATAGGCAAACGCTGCATCGTGTATGGCTGTTCACGATGATTGTAAGTTAAGATTCTTGGAGCTCAAGGCCAAGAGGACCTTCCGCTATGTTGTGTACAAGATCGAAGAGAAGCAAAAGCAAGTCATTGTGGAGAAGGTTGGTGAGTCCACAGAAACTTTCGAGGACTTTGCGGCTAGTCTTCCTGATGATGAGTGTCGCTACGCGGTCTATGATTTCGACTTTGTCACTGTCGAGAACTGCCAAAAGAGTAGAATCTTTTTCATTGCATGGTGCGTCCTCCTTTATTACATCTCAGTTCTATAAACTGTGCCTGAGTAAGTCTGTTGATGTATCTTGGAAGGTGTCCTGATACCTCGAGAGTGAGAAGCAAGATGATTTATGCTAGCTCCATAGACAGGTTCAAGAGAGAACTCGACGGCATTCAGATTGAGTTGCAGGCTACCGATCCAACTGAGATGGATCTTGATGTTTTCAGAAGACATAAAAATCTCTTCTTTGGAATGAAATGTTTATATTTTGTTGGGTTCGTGGGGATTTGGCTTAGCTATGAGAAATCAAGTTCCAAGCCTTACCATACACTCTTATTTCTCTTGATCTCCATTCTGGAAAGCTAATGTGCAACTGTTTGTGAGCTACATACTCCAGTTATTTATTTATTTTAACCTAGCATGAATCGAATCAACAACCATTTGATGATGATGCACAAAATAGAACAAATGCAGGGCAATTCGCCCTCGTCCGGGGACCTTACACTTCCGAACAAACAATATACGGCTTTTAAGCAATTTATAAGTTGAACAATAATGAAAAATGTAGAAATTTTGACATGATGAGAAAATAAATATGATGAGTTCTCTGTGATTTTTGCAAACAAGATTTACTCGATTCGACTGGGGAGGACTACTTCCTCCACTGAGGTAGTAGACTCGATAATATCATCTCTACCAACCGTACCTGCATTACAAGCATAACATCAAACAAGGGCTAGATCCAGAAAGATTTAATGTGTATATATATCAAAGCAGATTGCATTTTGAAGCATATTTCAACATCATAATAAACGCATAACACAGTAAATAAATAAATTATCAGATGGTAAAATGAAGCTGTGAAAGAGTAGTACCTCAAAGGAAGCCTCCTCCAGTCCATGATGAATCAGTCTTACCATTTTGACCTGCAGTTTTTGGATCCACCGCAGCAGACTGATAGAAGCTGTCGAATCCATCATCTTTGGGATCATCCCATCCAGACCAGGAATCACCATTGGCAGACGATGCAGCAGATGCTTTGATTGATGATTCCTCTCTACTACTTCGTTTAGGGTCCCAATCATCCCACGAGCTTGAGCCATAAGATTTTGAGTTCCCAACTGAAGAAGACTGCCCTGCTGCAGCAGAGGACTTCCACCCTGTCTGCTCTTGTTGAAATTCTTGATAATCTCCATTTCTACCATTCTCATTCCGTTGCCACCCATCATTAGTGTACTCCTCAACTTTTTGAGTAGCTAATGCCATGACACCTTTCATTAGTCCCCATGTCTTCTGCCCTATTTCTGTTGTTTTTGTAGTGACCACACTAACTGTTTCATTCACCTTGTGGTCATACCCACCTTCTTTTACCTGTTGAAGGATTAGTTTTAAGGAATATTATAGAATTATAATTTGTGTGATATATCACTGCATTGTTATTAATATGAAATGATTTTGGAAGGATAGGATAGCACTTTATGCACCAAAATGTATTCCCTGAGGTGAAAACAGAATCTAACTCATTTTAATGTACCTAGTTAAGGCAAATATTAAGTCAAAGGGCAAAACCAACTCTTTGGTTGGGCATTTGCTATTTATAATGTTATATCAATGCCTACAACTACACTTATTTCGAGAAAAAAAAACGTCTCTCTCTAATGTTGACCGATGTCAAGCAGTAAACATAGCTGTGCTACTACAGTCCAAAATTGGCTAAGTTCTAAATAAATGTGACCAGAAGCAGATATGTGAGCAAAGTTTAGCACCTAAACTATCTGTGGAGGATCTAAGAGTCAAACCAACAGAGAAAGTACACGTACTGTATGTAAGCTCATCTATGCCCCTGACAACAACGAACTTAGTCCCAGTTTGACCTATATAAGCACCTAAGATTAATTCTTCGAAACATGCCATTGCGAATGTGAAAAATACTCAAGCTTGGCCAATGGTCCAAAAGTTAGTCTTATGCTAGTCCAAAGGTGAATGATAAAAGGGAACATAACTGCCCTGCGTTTCTAGAGATGTTTCAAAACTGACTAGTCAAACATGATCAGTTGTTAGTGAATCTGCAATATAATGCTAGGTTTCCTTGTGCTAAAGCCTAAAAGATACGAACTTTCTACCTTAGAAGTGAGGTCCTTTGTCCCTGCCTGCACTACACTTGCAGCAGACTGAGCAGCCGAAGCTGCAACCAAAGACAGACGACCGAAACCCTGAAATGACGTAGGGAGGACAAAGAATCATTAATCACTCGAAATCCTATTACAGACCAATCACATCAATCATCAATGTATGGGCAATTTCATAACCAAAAAGGGTTTATTTACAACCTGAGATACCACAGAGAACACATCTCCCTGTTGATTGATGTTGCTGCCACTCCTTGGTGGCATAGGGGTCGATCCAAAGCCAACATATTTCCCACCCTGCGACGGAGGAAGTCCTTCGGGCCGCGATTCATTCTCTGCAATCTTGCTAGCAAAGAAGGTTTCTTTGTTCGCCGCAGATGCCTCCAATTGTGCGCGGGTGTAGATATCCTCATTGGACTTCGACCTAACTGGACCTCCAGGGCCTCCATTGCTACCGCTCCTAAAATCTCCCACTGATTGGTTCCTCCTCACATCGCTGCTAGATCTAAAACTGTCGTCATTATCCCAACTGTCCCAACCCCCACCGCCACCACCATATCCACCACCGGAACTCTTAGCCAGTGGTGGCTTGTTCTTTCCACCACCAACAGCCTCCTTTGCCACTGGCGGATCCCGCCACGGCCTACCCTCAGCGATCGCCTGGATCCGATCACGGTACACCTTGGCAGCATTAGTATTGTACTTGGTGACGATGTCAGTTTCCTTGGCTATACCGTACTGAGCGAGGAAGGCGTTGAGCTGCTGGTTGCCCCCAGACTCCATCTTCTTGATCTGGATGTCGGACCAGGAATCCATGGTGACGGATCGGACGAAGGAGATGTGGACCCCGAGACCGCGGTGCTTTCCGGAGCACTCCAGACACATGAAGATACCGTACGAGACGGATGCCCATTGAGGGTTCTTCTGGGCGCAGTCGACGCAAGTCTTATTCCCCGTCTGCGCTTGGAGGTCCCTGAGCCGCCGCGCCGCCGCCATATCTCCTCAATCGGATCGGATCCGGATTAAATTTATCCGGATCTCAAGATCTAGCGGCAGCTAGAATTGCCGATTTCAATGAGATTTGAACGAAGAGGGCAGCAGAAATTGGATATCACCAACAGCCCACCCTATAACTGGCCGAATTTTTTCTCCGTCGCCCACCCTATAAATGGCTGTCCTAGGGGTAACTTTGTCAACTTGAGTCACCGTTTGTGCTTTGGTGCGAACTGATGCGGATGAAACGTCGACTTCAGCCAATGAAATTATACCACGTCACACTAGTCTCGCTGTTATTATGAAAATCAAAGTTGACTCAATGCACCCTTAACGTTTCAGAAATGAGCATCTTTACCCTACACTTTTTGAAGGTCCAAGGGTGCAACTACGCATCCTCGATCTCGTATGCTGTCTTGGCGTCTGTCACGGGCCCACACAAGTTGTTCTTTACTACTCCGGTGAAGTCCGATTTGTAGTTCATTGGCCAAAAAAAAGAAGTCCGATTTGTAGGGAAAAAACAGATAAGGCGCAGCATGGGAGGGTGGGTTCCATGCAGAGGAGTACCGCTGAGATCCAAACACAAAATATGGAATTTTTCACAAAAATATACTCCAATTAATAAAAAAATATCAAAATGTATTCGGTTTATAAATAAATACGAATCTATATTTATCCGTGACTCCAACTCGTGGGTGGAAAATCCACCCGGGAGCCGTAGGTCTATTTTCTTTTACCGTCAGTTCCACTTGCGAATAAGAGTCACAAGTAAAACTGACGGTAAAAAAAACGCGACTCTCATTCACATATATGTATAAATTCGTATTTGTTTGTAGATTGAGAACATTTAGGTATTTACTTATTAATTGAGGTATGGATGAAAAATTCCAAAATAAGAGGTCTCAACTCTAAGTCTCAACAGACTTGATTTTGGGCCTGAAAATCAATGCTCATGGGCCCACTGTTGTTTTCTTCGGGCAGTGCTTCAACTTCAATCCTTAATAAACAAAGGGTGAGATGGGGAATATTCACATGATTGATGATACTACCAAAATAATAATCTTCCCGTAATTAAAATTACAATTACAATTTTCTATATATCAATATATATAAATACTTAATGCAGAGTTGATGAATTTAATTAATTAATAAAGTTACTAAACAAGATGTATTTGAAAAAGTATATATATATATAAAAGTTGAACTTAAAATGTATAATTTTGGTCCTCCCCTACATTAATTTGACTTAGATCGTATCGTTTTTCGCCAATTCAACATTTCAACGTGTCAAATAAGAAAACACACACTAATAAATACGAATAGCTTTGATTGTAATTCCACACGTGTTCCATATACTGATTTGAATAAATGCCATCACGTGTGCATTACTTTCCATCATAACAATAATCTTTAATCTTCGTCTGATTTTATTTTTTTATTTACTTGACAGGGAAGGAATGTTACCAAGTCAAGGATATATGAGACCCCGTTGCATTGCACGAAAGAGAAAAACCACCTAGCTAGTTAAAACAAAAAAAAACACATGGCTTCTAATCCAACACCGAACCCATCCGAAAACTATGTTGTTATTGAATCTGAAATGCTGTTTTTTTGCTACTTTCATTCCTTTATTTTCTCTACGACAGTGCTGAGAAGGATACAGATCTCATCATCCTCGCAAATACGGTATGTTCTTCTCAGATCTGGTTTGATTCTGATCGGATTGTATATAATCAATGTATATAGTGAATATTGACGAATGCAGCTTAATTAGGTCAAGAAGAACCGATCCATACCACCAGATAAAAGGGATCAGATGAAGAAACCTTGGCGAGAGAAAAATGGCGATGCAATTCATATCGAGAATCGCCATCCCGGATGTGTATGGGGAGGAATCCTTCATGTATTGAATTACAATTATCACTGGCGTTACGTCAAGAAGAAACTCCCGCTACGCCGATTCGGCTCTCCCAAATATACCAATGGTAACAAATTAACGTTTCATTGAAGTTAGCTCTGTGGAAACGATCGAGTTGCTGTTGAAGATTTGATATAGAGAAACTCTTCTGTTTTTAGGTCATCATAGAAATTCCAGAAATGGGAAGATGAATCACTCGGACATACTGCAAAACCAGACCGAAGTAGAAGGCAGTAGCAACGTTGTAAGTTGATAAAAAAAATTGTTTTTTTTTTATTGGTTGTCGAATGAATCGATTCATACATTCATTCCTACTCAATGGATCGATTCTTTCTTGTGGAATTTGACAGGTCCATCGGAGGAAAACACCATTCATTCATGCTAGTACAAGCTACATCATATATCGATTGAAATCGCTCATTTTTGAAGATAAATCGAGAAGAAAGAGTCAGACACAACACCACCGGAGCTCAAACTCTAACTCGGCTCTTCAAACCGAGATCAAAGAATCGACGATTACAAATCAGGATCACCAGTTAACGGATGATGGGTCGAAGAAAACAAGATCGAGGAGACACAGCATGGATGCGGCGTTTTGTGAATCGAATGAGTTTATCAATGCTTTAAGTTTAACGAATATCGACGAGTCGTTGCTCGAAAAGATTGTACGAAAAAGAGGGACGTGTTCCTCTCGAAGATCCTACAGTCACTTGCCGTTTAGGAGTCAACCGGAGTTGAAGAGGTGCGGGACATTCCCTTCGCCGAGGTTGGCTGGACTTGGGGTTTCCGAGGATAATGAGGCTCGTGAAAAGTACGATGATACCATTCCGGACACGTTCGCTCCGGTGGTTGTTCCTCGGATCAAGGTTAACGATAAAGCGATCGAGCAGTGTAAGGACATGAAAGCGAAGGTTAAGTTCATCACGAGTTTGAACGATAAAAAGGAGAAGCAGCGTATCGCGATGGACGGTGTGCTCGATAAAATCCCAAAGGACCGGGAAGGTGTTTCCGATGAAACGAAGAGGGAGATGTTCGGGAAGTGGGCTAAGAAAAATCGCAGCGGACACAAGAAGGAAGTGGATCCTGGCAAGAACGGCCGCCGTTATTTCAAGAGAACGGCGTCCTTGGATGATTCCAATATGGGCAGGTACTGTCAGTTGTTCGAGAGCTTCAATAAAGAAATCAAACATCACGACATGAACATACGAAAACCTGAAGAACAAGACACCTGTTCGTGTTTGCCAGATAAAAGATCGCTTAATCGAATACTTTCGCTGCCGGATTTCGGGTCTTGTTCTTTCCGAAGCGAGGATTCTGGTCACAACAGTACTGATTTAAACGAATCGAATTACGAAGAACAACGTCCGATCATTTCCGATGTGATTGAACCAACAATGGAGCACCTGAACTCTGAAGGTGTCTAATGTCTGACCAATAGCTTCCGACATTAATCTTAATGTCTTGCCTTAACCGATATCGATCTTCTGTTGTTTAATGTAGATCCCCAGCTGGAATCAGGAATCTGTGATTCCGACAAACACGAAAACCTGCAAATCTCGGAAGTTCAAGAAAGTGACCATTTCGTGCGTCCCGTTGAAGTTCGCCCCGAAGACCTCGAAGTGTTCAACTACGTAAGAGACATTCTCGAGCTATCTGGGTTCAGTGGCAACGAGACTCTAGGGTTGTGGCAAGTTGATGACCAGCCAGTGGACCCCATGGTGTTCGATGAAGTCGAATTCCGGTGTCTGAGAACTGATCCGAAATGTTACATTGGAAGCGAAAACCATCTACTCTGCATCTTCGATCTGATCAACGAGGTTCTAATGGAGATTTGTCAAAGATCAGACACGTACTGGCCAGTCCCACTTACAAGGCATTGCCATGTCCATCCAATGCCGTTAGGGCACCGTATCTTGGAACATGTTTGGGACAACATAAGCTCGTACTTGGTCTCGACGTACGATCCGACTCTGGACGGTTTAGTTAGCAGAGACCTGGAGAGGAGCGATGGTTGGATGAATCTGCAGTTTGAGAGCGAGTGTGTCGGATTGGAGGTGGACGATTTGATGTTCGAAGAGCTCGTGGAGGACTTGATATTTGATCATCTTTTGGTGGAACTCATCGAAACATGACCACCTTCATTTATTAATGGTTTAATTAACAAATAGGTACTCAGACTTTACTTCGTTTGCAAGTAGGTACCTAAACTTTTATTTTTTGCCGCAAATAGGTTGCCCAACTTTGTGAAATTAGCAAATAGGTACATAATGTTAATTTTCCATTAAGAATAAACGGAAAATAAAGTGAGGAGCAAACATGTACCTGGACTTACATGAATTGGTAAGTAGATACCTGAACCGGTTCGATCGAACTACTTTTTTTAATTTTAAAGTATGGTTTATATACCAAACACATGCATGACTCAACTCTAAACGTTCCCGGTGAATTAAGGAAGTATCGCTCGAATCCATCACCATCCCAACCCTATCAATCCCTGTTATCCCCGATCGGGATAAGATCACTCTCGACTTCGTTTACGTGGTTGTCGACTTCATTCATTAATATATTCATGACATCATTCATTAATACCTATATCTATCTCATTACATTACATTACATTATACCACCACCACCTAAATATAGGGTTTGTATCTTATTATCTATATGGTACGTAGTACTTCAATAGTCGACTTACTAGTAATTAATATCTATTAGTTACAAGACGACCCGCTAGAACTTTATTATTAATATTATAGTCTACTAAGCATGCATGAGTTCATTTAGAGAGAAACCTATGTCTATGTCATAAAATGAGTGGTCAAAATCTTCAATGGGATACTCGGGAGACCAAGACAATGACGAAGGTGATGCCAGAGGCGACAATTGATGATAATATGGGGACATTACGGATGATGTGTCGTGGGTGCTGTCCATGGTCTTAATCGTTGGGCACCTAATCATCCATGGCACCACATCCTCTAGCAGACCCATCCCTGCACCAGACTCATGGACCGTATTTTCAGCTTCGGGCTCGGGCTCAGACCGAGCAAAGTCCTCAAACGGGTTAGTCGGGTTTGGAGACATTTGTTTCTGGACCGGTTCTGTTCTTACTAACTCCGGATCTAAATCTACAACTTGTTGGTGTGGTTTGGGACAGTGTTCAGTCTCTAGTCTCTGCGGGTTGTCGCTCTTCTTGGGTTTCTTAATGGGCGGGTCAGATCCGCCCTGGTTTGGCCCGAGGAGGTAAAATGGGTAAGCGAAGTGGAGGTGGAGGCCTTCGTAGGTGATGACGAGGGTGTCGGGTTCTTGGCTGCACCTTTCTACTTGCTTCTTCGCACTGCACCTCGGGTTGGTGCATTTGTAGTAGCTCCTGAATAGAATCAGACATTAAAATTATTAAGGAATCTATTTTTAATAATACAAAGTGTGAAATTTATAGTAAAATTAAGGAGAAATAA
This sequence comes from Chamaenerion angustifolium, assembly GCA_946814005.1. Classification (NCBI taxonomy): domain Eukaryota; kingdom Viridiplantae; phylum Streptophyta; class Magnoliopsida; order Myrtales; family Onagraceae; genus Chamaenerion; species Chamaenerion angustifolium. The sequence continues at coordinate 33,087,069 of OX328275.1, forward strand.
TTATAATAAGAGAACTTTATTGAATATCATCTTCCTAAAAAGGAATATTTTCAACTTTTACACAAAATTTTACGTTGAAAATGTCGATGCATGGTAAAAAATGGAAAAACCTCGTACTTTACTTACCTCGGGTTGGGGCTGTTCTTTATCGATTTCTGTCCATATTTTCTCCATTTATAGCCATCATCAGTCATTCCACTGCCGCCGCAACTCTTGATCCTCAAGGTGTACTTGTTCTCGACACGACTTGGTCCTCTTTGAAACCATGATTCTCTATTGAAATATTTCAACCAACAATAATGTATTATATATAGCCATATATATACATATACATACAGAAGAGATCGATGATAAATTACCTGGGATTCGAAAGCTGATCTTCTTCTTGGTGCTTCTGTCCAGAGCTGAAGAACAAGGCGCTCTCGATGTCCTGGATTGTCGGACCCGAGTAGACAGTGGAGATAAGCCTCTTGATGGTCTCTTCTTCTGAGTTACTACTGTTCAGGCTAGAAATGGCCTGTTCACGGCCTCGTAGCTCCGTAGCTGTAAAGGGAGCAGATGACACCTTATCGCCATGGATGAGCTCTCTGATAAGGTCTCCATTTTGAGGGAACTCACCAATAAAGGCGGCGTGCAGTTCATCCTCCATTTTCGTTGCCTTTCAGTAAGCTAAAGTGTAGTAAGACACAACGCAGCGCGCAGTGGAGGAAAATGTGGATTAAAGAAAGGTGATATGGTGAGTGTGTGTGTGTGTGTGTGGAAGTTGGTATATGAGAGCTTGTATAAGGTAGGGTTCTATAGTTATTAATGACGAGTGGAGCAGATGAAGGAGAAGTTGTAACGTCTACGTGTTCTGTGGTGTTGATCGATTCGAGCTTATTCCTCATATTATCTATACGGATTGACTTTTTAAACTAGACAAAATTCATATTTTTTTTTTCTTTTAGAGAGACGAAGATGCTTTTGTTTGTATTCGATTTTGACTTTTGAGATTTCTAAGACATGTGCTGCTGTGTCCTATATCGAACGTGTCTTATTGCGTACACCAATGAGAATATGATGTGTTATGACATGAGGGGAGCTATGTTAATGCCATCATCTTATTATTATTATTATTATTTTAAAAAAACAAATATGCAATAAATTCTGACACGATCCATGAGTTGACACGATCCATGAGTGACTCGTTCACTAGTCGTGTTTGAGTTATAATTTTTTAGACCAATGCGTTATTTTAACACAATTCATCATCGAATCCGCACGAAAAATGTTCATGTAATAATATATATTATAAAATAGTGTTACTCGTAACTAAAGGTCCACGAGTTAACTCATGAACTCACGAGTTAACCCTTTAAATCTATGAGTTGTGTTTTGTTTGAGTCTATTTCAACACGACCTAAATCAAAACGATCCATATTTAATATGTTAATACAAATTAACACATCTAGCTAAACCCTATTCATAATAAGAGGTTGTACCCCACTTATTCATTTATATGGTGTTCAATTTTATTATACCAGCCAATATAGTATATAACAGTGTGAAAGATATAAATTAAGTGTCCACCCTTTAAATCATACCTTATTAAGTTAAAATTTTATGCAACTCTTGAATTCATTTTTTTAATATATTATATAAGTGAGTATAAACTACATGATCTATAGAGAGACTCAGTATCAGTCCTAGTAAGTTCTATAAATTTACCTAATAAAATGGGAATCTTACTGTGCAAGCAGTTGTTTACCTTTAAGGTGGACTCAATGGTAATTCAACTCTGGACCATGACCTCTCTAAGGGGTACAGAAGAGTCAACTACTAAAGTACTAATATATATATATAATATATATATATATATAATATATATATATATAATATATATAATATATATATATATAATATATATAATATATATATATATATATATTATATCCAAGTTGATCTCTAAAACTTAATAACCAAAAAATATACATTTTTATTTTGTAGAAAATCCTATTACTATAATAGTAAAACTATAAATCCAACCATTGATTATGACCAGCATGCATGTCCACCAAGGCATCCTAATTCAGTGATTAGCGTGCTACCTTATACATTTGCAGATTATAGCATTTAAATGCATTGATTATCAAGTTGTGTAGACGTCCCAACTTTTCATATATCCATATCTTCCTATTACTCTTATATTAATTGCTTTAATTAATATTCATCAAAAATGATTATAGCATGACAAGGCTAATACTTTATAACCTAGATATACGAACTCTTTACATAATGACAACCAAATTTGAATAAAAAAGCAAAGTGAATGCCAATAATTCATGCTTATACCTAAAAGAAAATGGAATATTAGGACGTCCACAATCCGACTCACTCTTAATCATGCTAACGAATAGGGTATAGTAATAGTATATATATATATATATATATATATGTAGTCATGGTGAAAGGTGCAACCACTCCATAATATAATGTAGTGAAATATTTAACTTATAACGGGTAAAGTAAAGTAACCAAAGCAGTTAGCTTCAAGGGAAGGGAACCTTGCTTTGTCTCTGTCTGGCTTTGACTTTTGATAGGATCCAAGAAACTTCTCTATTGTCGGACTCCGACAATGGACGTTGACTTTCACAGAGGGGTTTAGGTTTAGCTGCTCGACGTCGTTTTGCGTCTGTTGGAGCTCAAGGTGGGCACTGATTCAGATACTGTAGCCTTCTCCTCCTGCATGCGCACCCCATCTCTGTATATTATTAACGAGAGACCTTAATTTTATTATGAACATTATTAAAACTTTCACTTTTAATATATTTTTCATGTCGATGAAAATTGGAATAGTTATAATAATGGTGTGAGGTCAATAATAAGAGTTTTCTCGTGTTTGTGTGAGTGAGACCTCTGAAAACATCTGGACGTTAGTGACGAAAGTCAACCATTTATTATGTGGGCCACCTGGATCTGTGATGGGCGACACGTGTCATTGGGGACAGGTCTGCCATGCTGTCTGCTGGCTAGAACAGTCGGCGGATCTATATGTCACGTGCGAGAGTGGGACGAGGAAAGGCCTCGATCTGTCACCGTCTGCCTCCGCCGTCCCTGGCGGCCGATCACGATTAAGATCACGACCACTTGACTTTTGGAAGAGTTTGAATTATTATTGGATGTAATAATGCAATTGTTGGATCACTTATCTTAATCACCCTCACAATCACTCACTCAATTGATTATTGCCGTGAAAAACACCTTGAAAAAATTAGCAAAAGAGACAAGTTTTGTGATACTTCAACTTCTTGCATCATTTTCTGAATTTTTTTCCCCATTATATTACTAAACCATAACCATAACTTACATAACTATTTGTCATAAGTTTTGTAACTCTACTTTCTTAACTATTTGTCTAAAATAAGGATAAAGCAAAACAACTAAAAACTTATGTAAACAACTAGTTTAACATTACAACAATCTCCTCCTTAAGCTTGTTGTTTTACACGATCCGTGCACCAGCTTTCTCTCACATCTCCAAGAATTTTAATCCAGCTAGTGACTTCGTCAATATATCGACAAGTTGTTCTTCCGTACAAACGTGCTGAACTTCAATCATTCCCGACTCCACACAATCTCTAATGTAATAAAACCAGGTGTCAATATGCTTACTCCCATCATGATAAACTGAATTCTTACTCAACGCAATTGCCGATTGATTATCGATCTTTACGAGCACTTTCTTCATTTCGGACTGCATCATATCCGCTAGAAGTCGAGCTAACCAAACTCCTTGCTTAATATCAATCTTGCCTACTAGTTCGTCCATCTCCACATCACTACGGACCTGATCTATATCCTCAGCGACAGCAAGTTCTTCATGACCATACGAGTACAGCAAACCGAAGTTGGAGTACAACTTCCTTAGGTCATCCCCTGTAAGCTCTGATGGGGCTTTCAACATAATCTCCTGACAAACATAACCAATGTCATCCTTCAAGACGAACGAATGATCACATCTGTCCTCTCCTTCCTCATCCTCGTCTTCGCTACCATCCCCGCCAGGAGAATCTTCAGCAACATCCTTTGAATCCTCAATGGCTAGATCCATCTCTTTCCACATATCACCCAGACTGTCATTTTCTTCCCCTGATTCATCTTCTTCATCCTTACTTCTTGTTAGAAGGCATTCAGGTAAAGTTTGTGCTATGTTAAACACATATAACCGATTTCCTGACCTACCCACTTTCATTAGTAGTCGTTTCGATCGATCCACAATAGACATAATTTCACCTTCAATCTCGACCTTGCACCCGTTCTCATCCAACTGACCAAGGTTAATGATATTACTATTCAAGCTTGGTATATAATACACATTAGTGAGCACACGATGCTCACCCGTGAGGAACTCAAGTAGAACCGAACATTTCCCTTGAATATCCACAGCCGATCCATCCCCAAACTTGACGGATCCTTTAACGGTTGTATCAATTTCAGCAAAATGATCGATGCAACCAGTCATGTGGTTACTCGCGCCGGTATCCAAATACCAAGTCTTCTCCGGAGTGCTGTCAACCTTCGGCACTACCTTGTCTTCGTGGAGTAACACCTTGTCTTCATTCGTGTGACTGAGGACACACACTTCAGCCATCAACAATGCCAGTTCATCATCAACTTCCAAGTTCCACTTCAACCAGGTTTGCCCTTTCTCTTCGGTCTGGCTTAGAGCATTCCTTGGCAAAATGACCATACTCATTACAGTTGTAATACTTAACCTTGGAATTGTCGAAGGTACGTGGATTTCGGTCACCATTTCCTCGACCTCCGCCATTTCCACGATCACGTCCTTTCCCGTGAAATCCCCCTATTTCGTTACTACTCGAACCTTCATGCGACTTGTTCTTCGCACACCTTGTCTCCCATTCGGCTTGGGTAAGGAACAACTGATCTCCACTATCCTTTGAATGCATTTGACCTTTGAGTCCTTCCTCAAGAGTTCGAAGATGACTGATCGCCTCCGAAATTGACATGTTCTCAATATCCCCAAACTGTTCAATCGTTCGGATAATGTGGAGAAATCTGTCTGGGACTGCACTAAACAACTTCTCAACAACCTCACCGTCGTCAAGTTTCGTGCCTAGAGAACGAATTTCGCCCACTAACGTAGTGAGTTTCATGGAAAACTCATTGATCGTCTCTGAATTTTTCATTCGTAACTTGTTCAATTGTTGTTTCAATACTTGTACACGAGCCTTCTTGACACGATCCTCGCCAACTCGCATCTCCCTTAATGCGTCCCAAGCTTCCTTGGCTGTCTCCTTCTCCGCGATCGTCTTCATCACGTCGTCCGGCACAGCTTGGGAAATGGCTACCATGGCGCCTTGATCCTTGTCTTCGCTCGTGTCTTCACCTTCGATCACTGACCATACCCCTAGTGAACGCAAGATTATCTTCATCTTGACAGCCCATATGCCGTAATTCGTTTCACTTAACATAGGATATTTGACCGGGATGGAAGCTATCGTCGTCAGTTTCATGGCTGTGTTTCTTCCTTCGTGATCGACCATCTTCTTCCAACCTTGCTCTCATACCAATTGTTGGATCACTTGCCTTAATCACTCTCACAATTACTCACTCAATTGATTGTTGCCGTGAAGTACACCTTGAAGAAACTAGCAAAAGAGACAAGTTTTGTGATGCTTCAACTTCTTGCATCATTTTCTAATTTTTTTTTCATTATATTACTAAACCAAAACCATAACTTACATAACTATTTGTCATAAGTTTTGTAACTCTAGTTTCTTAACTATTTGTCATAAGTTTTGTAACTCTACTTTCTTAACTATTTGTCATAAGTTTTGTAACTCTACTTTCTTAACTATTTGTCTAAAATAATGAGAAAGCAAAATAACTAAAAATTTAGGTAAACAACTAGCTTAACATTGCAACAGCAATATAGCTGAATATGGATAAGAAATGGAAATATATATGTATTATCAAACATGTCATTAAGTTTATCCTCATAGATTTACCGAACACAAACATATGCACATAATAAACTTATTGTGCTATGCTAACAAATACGATCACAATAAACAATTTTTTTACGTATTTATATCGCATTATGTTAAGTTAGTAAGTTGTATATTCTCATGTATGATCTTTTAGCAAATATCAAAATAATAAACTCTTCTTAAGAATCATGCAATCATGTTTTAATTTCTTAATATAAAATTAACAAACTGAAAAATAGTTCGAGATTTAAGAACTGTTAGTCTCAAAACTTGTTCAAAAAGTATTTTTTTTTTGTCATACACAACATTATTATATTATATCGTGATACTGAAATACTAGTACCAAAACCATAGTTGTCAGAACCAGATCGGACCGGCGGTCCGACCGGGAACCGGACCCTATCCAGTTTGATTCAGTTAAAAGACCGTTTTACAAATGAACAATTTTTTAACCGAATTGAACCGGGCGGTTTTCCAAAAAACACCCGTTTTTTAAAAATTGTCCAGTTTTTTAAAATCGTCCGGTTTTCGGTTCACCTTTTAGCTGAATTTTTGTTGATTTTTGTTTTTTTCGGCCTTTTTTTTTGGTTTCCGGTTTTTTGTTCTACACAAACCAATCGGCTTAACCCAATTGGTTAAACCGGTTCACTACTATTGTGTTTGAGAATTGAGAGTAATGTGTGTTTGATATCGAAACTATGTAATTTGTGTGTGTGAAATTATGTAGTTTGAGGTAATTATGTTTGTGTTTGATACTATGTATGTGCATTAAGTTTTCAATTTTTCCCCCTTGTGAAGAGTGAACCGCACACTGAACCGGGTTGGACCGGCTGAACCGTGAACCGGCCCCTCGCCGATTCGATGGCCGGTCCGGTTATGATAACTATGACCAAAACATTATCTAGATGTTCTGTTATATACTTGTATAAATGTTGTTTGTCTATATTATAGGGTTAAATACCAAATAGCTACCCAAACTTTAATTTTTTAAAATTGGCCACCTCAACTTTGACACATGGGGCAAATAGATACTTCCGTTAAATATGAATGAAAAATGACGTGTCAACACATGATTGATCCATAATTTTAAAAATATTTTTTTAAAATATTAAAAAAATAAGAAAGATTCTACCAATAAACTGGAAAAATAATAGGGAAAATAAGAGTTTTAAATATAATTTTTTTTATTAAAATTATGAAATAAAAATAAAAAAATGATTTAGTTTATTTTTATAATTTTGTTTCGTATTCAATACAAAAATTATATTAAAAACTCTTATTTTTTCTATTAATTTTTCAAATTTTTTTAAAGAAATTTCTGAATTTTTTTAGTATTATAAAAATATATATAGATTTTAAAATTATGCACCAATCAGTGGTGTCACACCATTTTTCATCCATACTTAACAGAAAATTTAACGGAGGTAGCTATTTACCCCACGTGTCAAATTTTTTTTTTTTAAAATATAATTATGGACTAAACCGCTATAGGAGACAAACTTTGCACCCAAGTTCAAACTACACAACAAAAACTATCTAGTTTTAAGAATTCTTGAAAAATAAAAACCAACAGCGTCTTTACGAAGCGCGTTAGTAATTTCATTCGGATGTGAGATATGAATTTCAAAACTTGCCGCTGGTTAATCGTTATGCCCACCATAATATCCGCTACCGCATTTGCTTCTCGAAATATATGTATGAACTTCATTCTATGTAGATATTTGCATCTTCGTCTAAAGTTTAGGTAACAGTTTTTTAAAATTCAAAGTTCGGGTAACTATTTGTAAAATTTCCAAAGTTCGAATAGATATTTGATATTTAACCCTATATTATATCATATTATAGTTTAAAAAATCATCAATTGCAACAAAATAGATGTTTTATGTGTCCACTTTGTAGTGTTAGTAGGTTGGGCCAGATATTGACCCAAATCAGATTTTAGTTACCCGAGCGTACGCAAACCCTAAATCGACATTATGGGAAGATATATGAACTGCAGACCAATCCGTTCTTCTATGCAGAGTTCAATAAGAGAGGACATATTGGTCCAGTAAGTTGACCATAGTTTTTAATTTTGCTTTAGAATCTTTTTGTACTAGTTTGACTTCATATTTTTTTCCTCATGTAATAAATTATATATAAGTACGTGTTATTCTACATATTAATAAGTTTATTCTGTTAAACTTATTAAATATAAACACATACAATATGAATATCGTAATGTTTACATATACGAGGACGACACGATTTTTTATCACATGCTTTTACAAAATCATTTTTTTTCGTATTTGCGTCACAATTAAGATTTGATTTATTTATAACAAATACAGAAAATATAATACGTATTCATGTAAATTTCTATCTAAATAGGTTTATGTAATTTTTTTTATCAATCTATTAGCTAGGAAGACTATTATATACCAATTTTTTAGAATTATATTTCATTGATACGAAAAGAAAAAGATGTAATGAGAAAATGGGTTGGAAAAAGTGCATAATTTTTTTTTTATATCATCCTTATAAAATTTATATTGAGTGGAAACTTAATAACTTAATTGGAGTTTAGTAGTCTATTAATCTGTAGTTCTCGTTCATCTGAAGTACAAAATAAATGGAGTTTAATTTGCAACACAAATAATGTATCAAATTCACAACTCACTACCATACTTCTTTGGAATATTGACACATTTATCCCAAACTCTTACAAATAAAATAAAAATGAAAACAAAACAAAGCATAAGAAACCTAACCTAATCTAAACTGAACTCCATATACTATTATTATTTCGTTTTATTTTGGAGAGCAGAAGGTTATGACATAACGTGAAGCCCTGCACTTGTTAAGTCTCGAAGAATCATCAAATGCATAACTATAAGCCTTAAGGCGATTTTTTTCCGAAAAGTATACATTTTTTTTTTAGAAAAGTAAATATAGAAAAAAAAATATTTCGAAAAATAGGTATATGGGCACCCCGGGTAGCGCGTATTGGCAATACACGCACCCCAGGGACGTGCCTATTCTATGGCTGTTTACTTTTCTTTTAAAAAAAAAAAAGTGTTCCATAATAACGACTCGGAAATTGTTCAAGACTAGAATCCCGTGATGGGCGTGGGTTTCTCTCGAAAATGGATACTTCTTTTCATATATATTCTATAAGTTTTTTTACATTCTCTTACCTATTTATCAAAATTAATTATTCAAATTGGTTCATATTCAAAATTATAATTTAGTAGTGGCATTGGTATTTGGTACTGACATTGGACTTTGGAATACATGCTTTATATACATGACTTCTGCTTTATCTACAGAAAAAGAAACATTAATGACACATTTATATATACTTATATACATGCTTTATATCAAAACATTATCTTCTACATAAAAAGAAGCATTAATGACACATATTTATATATACATATATACATATTTCTTTTTCTGTAGATAAAGTAGAAGTCATGTATATAAAATATGTATTCCAAAGTCTAATGTCAGTACCAAATACCAATGCCACTACCGATGCCAGTATTCCAAACCTTTTTCTTACTCGCAATATAATACTCTCCCAAACCCATGTATATATAAATGTGTCATTAATGTTTCTTTTTCTGTAGATAAAGCAGAAGTCATGTATATAAAGCATGTATTCCAAAGTCCAATGCAAGTACCAAATACCAAAGCCACTACTAAATTATAATTTTGAATATGAACCAATTTGAATAATTAATTTTGATAAATAGGTAAGAGAATGTAAAAAAACTTATAGAATATATATGAAAAAAAAAAACATATCCATTTTCGAGAGAAACCCACGCCCATCACGGGATTCTAGTCTTGAACAATTTTCGAGTCGTTATTATGGAATAATTAAAAAAAAAAAGTAAACAGCCATAGAATAGGGGCATGTTGGGGATGCGCCTATTCAATAGGCGCAACCTCAACATGCGCCTGTGCAATAGGCGCGTCCCTAGGGTGCGTGTATTGCCAATACGCGCTACCCGGGGTGCGCGTATACCTATTTTTCGAAATATTTTTTTTCTCTGCTTACTTTTCTAAAAAAAAAAAATGTATACTTTTTGAAAAAAAATCTCTTAAGGCAGATAGACTTGAAAAGGTGCGTAAACAATGTTGGTTTACAAGTGCTAGGGTTTGCGTAGCTTCCGGTGCAGCAGTACTTAGCCGACTGCATCGCGAGGCACGCACTATTGCACCCAACCACCTTCCCTCCCTTGCGCAGCTCCAAAGATGTAGGGCAGCAAACGTTGAGGTCCACCTCGCACGAGGCAACACCGCACCCAACCCCTCCTCCGACAGCTTTCATGGACACCGGAAGGTTGAACCCGTCCACTAGGCTGACGTCGTAAAAGTGTAGTGGTGATTGGTGAAGTGGCAGTCCCGAGTGTCATCTCCACAACCGTTGCTGGAGGGACACCTCCAGTTCCCTGGTGAATGAAGAAAATGCGGGTTTCATTAGAGTAAGAGAGTTTTGTTTATCTAGTATTCTATATCTAATACCTGGCAGCGGAGTTGGCCCATGCAGTCCCCCGTTTGGCACGACCCCTTGCCGGAACTGTCAAAGTTGCAGCCTTGTCGGCCCCATAACCTGCCGGACCACTTGTCGGGGACATCCATGACTATCTCCTGACCGCTGGTGAGGAGGAAGCCACCATCGTTCAGAGTTGGGTGTCCCGCGCTCTCAAGGATTCCCGGCCAAACTCGTTCGTTGCAGTTGTTCACTAATACGAGTTGCGCTCCATCTGCAAATAAGTCAATATAAATGAGTTACAGAGCTCTTTACATAAATGGAAAGATGCATTCGAAATGAGTCTGAAGGACGAGGTTGCTGCCATTGTTGGTTGCAGTTTCGGAGATGAGTCTGAGCTCGAAATGGAGTCTAAATGGAAAGGATAAGAGAAGAGTGGATGAGTGGGGTGGTGAGGGACGTGGGGAAGTTGTTTAGGGTTTAGGGTAAAGTAACTGCTACCTGTTCGGAGTTGGTTGTCCTGCGTAAGGGGTAAGTGCTCACCATCATGCCCTAACGAATCACATTGTCATTTAAGCTTCTGCACTTTTTGTTTATGGAGTACACTTGGGCTTAGGCCCATAAATGTTTTGTGATGACTGTGCAGCAGAGACCACAGTCCATTTCTTACAGCTCAATATTCGGTCTTGATGTTTTGTACTGTTCATTGCTTGCTGGGTAGTTTTTTTTTTTTTTTTTTGATAATTATGGATTAAAAAAAACTGCTATAGGTGACAACTAATCACCAAAATTCAAATTACATAACAAAAACTAGCTAGCTTTAACAATTCGCGAAACAGGAAAGTCAACAACGTCTTTTCGGAGCGTGTTAAAAGTTTCCTTCGGAGGTGAGCTATGAATTTCAAACACATGCCGCTGTTTGAGCACCATACCCGCCATGATATCCGCTACCGCATTTGCTTCTCGAAAAATATGTCTGAACTTCAATATTTCGAACTGCATGAATAACTTCCTGCAATCTGCAATGATCGACATTAGTTTTTGATTTGACATATTTTCATCAGAGATTACCTTATGGGCTGAGAGGGCGTCTGTTTCAAGGTGAATATATTTTAATCCGAGTGTCTTTGCCAAAAGCAGTCCGTCTCGGATGACCCAACATTCTGTAGTGAGACTGTTTGAGCAATCCAAATTATTTGAGAATCCTGCAACCCATTGACCCATGTAGTCTCGGATGACCCCACCGGCTCCTGCAAATCCTTGATTTCCCTTAGAAGCTCTATCTGTGTTAATTTTAAACCAATATTTTTTTGGTGGAACCCAACTAATATCAATGAAAATGAACTCATTAGCAATGTCAGTCTCAAAATAAGCATTTTGGTGAAACTTTGATTGAGATAAATATAAAGTATAAACAGAATAAAAAATTTGTTTTGCTGGATAGGGTTTACGTTGTAGTCTTTGATGTGGCTTAGTGTGCAAGTAACGTGGTAAAGATATTGCGTTTCGTCAATTAGATGGGACCAAATTTGGTGGACTAATTCGTCTACCTGCTAAATACGACCGCAAAATGGGGATCCCATAGCATCGTTCTCACTGGCATTTTAAACCATACACGACATATAAATATTTTAATAACTATTTATACGCATATACAAGCTTGTTTATTTTCATATATATATATATATCAATAGTTTTTAATAGTATTTTAATAATATATATCAGTGACGATCTTATTACGTGTATGAATACATATGTTTTTATGTAGCATTAATAATCCCACCCACACTATAAAATAGAGATAGTTTGAAAAGGATAGGCATCATTATTTCCAGTCGTGGTCGTGGGTCCTGCTAATGTGGACTTCTGGTGTCATTGTTTGACCTAGACGTTTGATAAGAAACAAGCTTTGTAAGGATATGAGTATCACCATTCAAACCAAACTAGCGAAAAAAAATACTAAGGAATCGTAGCTTAGCTTAGCTTAGCAAGTCATGTCTCCACTGCTTCCTACAATTCTGAGTCTTCTTCTAGCTATGGCAACTTCTGGCCAACAAGTCGACCTCGTCTACAATGGCTTCCGATTAGCACAGAACCTGACGCTTGATGGGTTTGCGAAAATCACACCGGACGGACTGTTGAAGCTGACGAATGATACGATGCAGCTCGGCCATGCCTTCCTCTCCGATCCGGTAACCTTCAAGAATTCCCCCAACAGCACCGTCCTCTCCTTCTCCTCCACTTTCGTATTTGCAAGTGTTGCTCCGTACACAAACTTCGGCGGCCATGGGATCACCTTCATGCTGGCACCGAACAAGACCCTCGCTGGAGCTCGACCGAGCCAGTACCTCGGCATGTTCAACGAAAGCAACAATGGAAACACGACCAACCATATCTTTTCCGTAGAGTTCGACAATATTCAGAACACTGATTTTAAAGATATCAACAACAACCATGTTGGTGTGGACATCAACAGTTTGACCTCCTCTGTGTCTGCTCCAGCAGGTTATTTCAGCTCTACTGGAGAGTTCGTTAACATGTCTCTGTTAAGTGGTCTAGCGATGCAAGCTTGGGTTGATTACGATGGACCCACGAACCGGATCTCGGTCACCTTAGCTCCATTTAAGGTTCCAAAGCCGAACACTCCTTTACTTTCAAAATCCATCGATCTCTCCCCTGTATTGAAAGAGACCATGTACGTCGGGTTTTCAGCTTCCACGGGTTCGTTGCCAACTTCGTACTGTGTTCTTGGTTGGAGCTTCAAGAATATCAATGGAGTAGCGCAGGAGCTTACCCTGAAAAAACTCCCGAAGCTTCCCCGCATCAAACACGAGTCCATTCCGTGGTTGTTAACGGTTGGGATCCCGATTCTATCCTTTTTATTGATCTCCACGATCATCTTGTTAGTTGTTTATTATGTGCGGAGAAAGAGGAAGTTTGCGGAGGTGTTAGAGGATTGGGAGCGCAACTACGGACCTCAGAGGTACAAATACAAGGATCTTTACATCGCCACAAATGGATTCAAAGACCAGTGCTTGCTCGGGAGAGGCGGATTCGGAAGGGTTTACAAAGGAATCGCGCCCACTTCGAAAGTAGAGATCGCTGTCAAGAGAGTGTCTCATGAATCAAGACAAGGGATCAGAGAATTCGTGTCGGAAATCAGTAGTATCGGTCGTCTTCGACACCGAAACCTAGTGTCTCTCCTAGGGTACTGTCGGAGAAAAGATGCGCTTCTGTTAGTCTACGAATACATGCCAAATGGAAGCCTCGACAAGTATCTCTATAACCAACCCCGCAAAACCCTATCTTGGATCACAAGGTATCGGATCATAAAGGGAGTAGCGGCGGGGCTTTTATACCTACATGAAGGTTGGGAACAAGTTGTGCTTCATCGAGACATCAAGGCGAGTAATATTCTTCTAGATGGTGAATTCAATGGACGGTTAGGAGATTTTGGCCTTGCAAGATTATACGACCATGGGACAGATCCTCAGACAACCCATGTGGTCGGGACTTTGGGGTACCTTGCCCCAGAGCACACAAGGACAGGTAAATCCACCAAGGCTACTGATGTGTTTGCTTTCGGGGCTTTTCTTCTTGAGGTTGCTACAGGGAGAAGACCTATAGAGGTTCGAGAGACTGAGGATGTGATTTTGGTGGATTGGGTGTTTTCTTTCTGGAGTAGAAGGGACATTCTCTCGGCTCGGGACCCAAACTTGGGAGATGATTTTGTTGAAGAAGAAGTCAAGTTGGTGTTGAATCTAGGGTTGATGTGTTCGCAGTGGGCGCCAGCGGTGAGACCGACGATGAGACAAGTGGTGCAGTACTTGGAAGGGGATAAAGCCATGACGGAGCTTTCTTCCGATCTTGAAATGTGTTGGAGGGGGCTCAAGTATGCTCATGGTCATGGAGAAGGGTTTGATGATTTCGTCATGTCTTATTCTTCGTCGACTTCCATGGAAAGACCCTACTTGACTATGTCGCCGTCGATTGCAGAGTCTCAACTCTCGTGTGGAAGATGATGGGAGTTGTCAACTTTTTAGTAGTAACGTAAGTATAATGTTATGCAATCTGTAGGAGATGCACCCAATTATACTATGGGTCATAAGTTTGGGGGTTGGTTCAAAATAATATCTAGTTGATAATAAGATCCCAAACTCATTGGATTAACTTTAAGATTAATAATATTAACCCTTAATGTACCACTAATTTGTACTTGCTCACTGCTATTCACTCTAAAACCACTTGGTAAGAAAGAATCAAAATTTGATAAATAAAATCCTTCGGTTGTAATTCATTTATCCCTAATATTGTGTAATGATTTTTTTAAGGGTTAAATACTAACTAGCTACTTGAATTTTGGACGTTGTGTAACGAGCTACCCAAACTTTAAAAATTCAAAACGGGCTACCTCAACTTTGAAAAATGTGCAAATAGCTACCTCCGTCCAATTTTCCGTCAATTATCGTCGGAAATCCGTCGGAAAGTCATTGAAAAGTCGTCGGAGATAGCTATTTGCACGTTTTTCAAAATTGAGTTAAACCGTTTTAAAATTTTAAAATTCGAACAGGTCGTAGCAAATAGTTAAAAGTTCATGTACGACCATTTGTTTAAAGATAAATACATTATTAATTATTATAATATTACGTAAGAAAAAGCATCAATTCCCACTCGGGTCCCACCACGTGTCGATCAAAACGAGGAGTACAAGTAAAGTTTTCATAGCCTTCTTCCAGAAAGATCCAGTCGTTTCTAGCCCCAGCAGTATAATCCCAAATGGCGGTCCTGCTTCCACCACGTGTCCCATCGTCCCCGTTGGCGTCCGACGTGGCACACGGCTCGTCCCTGCAAATGATACGCCCTGTAAAGTAGCCCCCACTGATTCTTTTTGTCCTCCTCTTCAGATTTTTGATTTCACCGTCTCAGTTCCTTCTCGAGCTCATTGCTCTGCAAATTCAGCATCATTGCCGCCGGTGATTATTGGCTACTGCATAACTTCTTCAGCTGTTTCATCGGATTCAGAGCTGGACAGACATGGATGAGGAAGGAACGGGAGGAGAAGGGATGAATAAGCAGAACCTGTTGTACGCGTGGGGTTATCTTCCCGCAGCTTTGGTAGAGAAGGCACCGATAACGTCCCCAGTGCAGGTTCAGCACACAGGCAACGATTTATGGAAGGACGTCTGTGGCGGCGGTTGTGGATTCGCAATGGCGATTTCAGGTTCGTTTCTTCTTTTTGGATTTTAAGTATCTGGAGCACGCTGTCGTGGTTCATCTGATCTTAGATATGAGCTTAATGTAGATCAGATTGGTGTAATCTATGCCTGAGAGATTCTTTCTGCTGTATCTAATTGATGATACATACGTGATTCAATGAAATGTAGCCTGATTATGATTGTGATGCGTACTGAGGAAGAGCAGACCTTTTTGTTTTCTTGTTAATCAAAACAACCATCAAGAGACTACTTTTAGAATGTAATAGGTGAACATACCTTTTGAACGATGTTCTAATTACTTGTTAATATTCGAGTTCGTTTGGCTTTAGCTAATGATTTATCCTTTTCCCGTGCGAGATGAGGGAACAGAACTTGGGAAGTTAATGACATGGGGTTCAGCAGAAGATGAAGGCCAGAGCTATGTGGCCTCAGGGAAACATGGGGTAATACTGTGATCTACTGAGATTTATGGTTTACTAGACACTCCCTTTGGATTGATTATCACTTTCCTCGTTATTTTCAAGGAAATTCCGGAGCCGTTTCCTCTTCCAGACGAGGTGGCAATTGTGAAGGCTGCTGCTGGTTGGGCTCATTGTGTTGCTGTAACAGGTAGTTAATTTTGCATCCCATATATAAAACCTCTCATTTATAAATATAAATACGCATCTTCTTAAGTGTTTTAGGGGGCGGGGGGGTGATGGTTTGGAAATGTTTCACATCAAGACTTCATAACTTATACAATAGACTGTCATCTAGATTGGTTTCTGAATGATACAGGAATTAGCTCTTCATGTTTTATTATGGTTGAATGTTTGGCGTGTTAGAAAAAAATCTGGAGGCATATTAGATATCTTTATGAGTGAAATTAGATGCATTTCAGATTTTTCCCTGTGAAACTCAGTCATTCTACAAATTATGCTGAAAATGCAGATGCAGGTGAGGCATACGCATGGGGTTGGAAAGAGTGTGTTCCTTCTAGCAATGTCGCGTCTGATATAGCCTTTGGAGGTGTCTTTCAGAAGGATGTTGGTTCTCGACAGAACATTTCAGTGAGTGATCAATGTGAGTTGGAGAAACTATGAAGAATTTTGTCCAGTGGTCACTTATTATTCTTGGCCGCTATGTAAATAACACAGTCAAAGATACAGTGAGTCCCAAGGCCCAAAGCTCGGGTTCAAACAATGGGATAAAATCTCAAACTGAGGACAGGAATGCAGGAGAGGAAAGTGCTAAGAGAAGAAAGACGTCATCACCTAAGCAGGAAACTGAAGGTCTAATACCTGGAGATGAAGCATTTACATTACCGCCTTGTCTTGTGAGTCTGGGTCCTGGTGTGCGAATTAACATGGTTGCTGTTGGTGGGCGTCACACTCTAGCTTTGTCAGGTAAACCCCTGTTTCAGTGTTTCTGCACCTACTACTTTGCAGTGCAGGTTTCCTTTTTGGTTACAGCGTGTAGTTTTGTAGGTTGTAGAAGTGCGAAGCTATGGAAGATTTTGATGTAACGCAAGAGTGTTGATGTATCATAATTTTTACACACAAGTTTCAGATGTGGGACAGGTTTGGGGTTGGGGCTATGGAGGTGAAGGACAGCTAGGGTTGGGTTCTCGAATAAAAATGGTGTCTTCTCCACATCTCATTCCTTGCCTACATCTTCCTCCTAGCCATGGTAAAGACGGAGCTTTAATGGGAGGTAATGGGAGCATGACTATATCATCACACAGTCAAAAAGTTCATGGAAGTTGCATTAAGAGAATTGCCTGTGGAGGTCGGCATAGTGCAGTAGTAACTGGTTAGTAATGGTGCACTACCAATTGATGTTATGCTGCGTATGATAACTCAAACTCTTTTAGAATGCAAAATGATCGAGAACCAACAAAAATATGATTGTTATGCTATTATGTCTGGACAATTTCTTTGACAGATTGTTATTACGCTAATAATTTGCTCGAACTAATTTTTCTTTTTCATTCTGCTTGACAATTTATTCTGTGTAGATTCTGGGGCGTTGCTTACATTTGGCTGGAGTCTTTACGGGCAGGTAAGCAAGGGCTATTCTTAAAGAATCATCAATGGGCAAACACTACTAGTGAGGCCATGCTTTAGATTTCCATTAACACACGTGGAAGTAGGCTTCTTTAATGAGGATTGGAATTGATGACTTGAGCCTATATGAGTTGACTGCATATATATATATCAATTGGTCAAAGCACCACTCTGTCATTTTTTTTTAATTAGGTCAATATTATTAAGCACGAAGTGAGGAAATCAGATTCAAACAACCCCAAGCGCTACCATTCAATGCAACAACATCGCCAATGCAAATATCAAACTTCTGACAGTAAACTACTAACTTTTTTACTTGGAAAGTATAATCTTGTTTAATGGAAGACAATGCCTTGTCTATCAAGCAAGTGATGAACGGGAAGTTTGATTTCTATGAGTAGCTTGTTTTTTGTTTCTCAAGCTAAACCACCAATAATCTAATTTACTTTCTCTGAGTCTCTTTTTCTGCTGTTGTCAGTGTGGGCACGGGAGTACAAATGATCAACTGAGACCAACTTGTGTTTCTTCTTTAGTGGGTACGGCGATAGAGGGCATTTCTGCTGGACTTTGGCATACTCTTTGTGTCTCTGCTGATGGACGTGTCTACTCATTTGGAGGGAATCAATTCGGGCAACTAGGGGCAGGTGAAGAACAAGCAGAGGTATGATGTTTCTTAACTTGTACACATTCAACATTGCTAAAATTTCCTCAGTAAAACAACATTTATCACGTTCATTAACCGCTGACGTTGCCTTAATGTAATCCCTAATGTAGAATGTACCGAGGCTTCTGGATTGCGCGGGTCTAAAAACTAAGCATGTAAAGTTAGTATCCTGCGGAGCCCGTCATAATGCAGTTTTAACAGGTATAAATATATACGCATTAGCTTCATCCATCCTTTTGTGAACTGACTTCATTCCATGGTTTAGTATGTGAACCTCACCATTTGTTTCCCTTGTCCTGAAGATGATGGTGAGGTATTTAGTTGGGGATGGAACAAATACGGTCAGGTAACAGAGTTGATCCCTTTGTTTACAACTTGATATATATACTTATGATGATTAACTTCTGAATTAAATAAATCTACACTGCAGTTAGGATTGGGTGACACAATAGACCGCAGTGTACCTTCCCGAGTTACCCTGGATGCTGGTTGCATACCTAAAAATATTACGTGTGGTTGGTGGCACACATTACTGCTTGCTGAGGCAGCTGCCTAACCAACTCACTCACTCGACTCTTACACACAAACAGCAAGCTAGCAGTTTGGTAGAATAGAAGTTTCTCTCCCTTGTTTGTCTTTGTTTCTTGATGTGTAGTTTGTGCTTTCCAGCGCATAATGCACGTAAGAACGCAACGGTCAGGGTGTGCCTAAAAATGTTGCAGATTGTTGGGGACTATATTTCTCCAGTTGTTACTGTTGGAATGGGGAACTGCAGTCTGAGTTGCTGCAGAAGACGTGGTTTTATGGTGGAGATTGGAGAAGATAGGAAGTTTCATGTCGAGAACACTGTAGAAGGCGGTTATAGACACATTAAGAGAACGTAAATTAGAATGCCCAAAATACCATGGTTAAACTTAATATAATTTAAAAAAAATAAGAAATGTTTCTGTAATTATGAAAAATGGGGTTATAATAATATATTAGTATTTAAAATAAATCATATGCGGTTTTGGTCAGACTAGAATTTCAGTACTCCAAATGATTTGTGGGAAGAAAAGTTTCGAGCTTGAGAGCTTTCATAATAAAATGGATGCAATTGATATAAAATTTGTATCTCAAAATACATCGACCTAAAAAATAAATATCTCAAAATACAGAAAAATCTAAATTACTAATAAATAAGTAAGTATATGAACTTATGAAGAGTTGCGTTCAATGTATTTTTGTACAACATCCCTGTCATTTATTTATAGGCAAATATCGGTAGATTTTAAAGGCTGCTTGCTAAATGTGGTCAAAATGGCAAAGGTTGGTAAGGAAGCGCCCGCAACTGTCGGGGGAGCCTAAGAGAAAAAATTAACAATGCGTTGAGACTCTTGATCCTTTCGGCGATCCGATTCCATATCCAACTGAAAAGTTATAACATCAAAAGATAACACATTTGTTCATTATCTGTAAGCGAATTTCAATTCGTATTGTATTGTATTGATTGCCTGTTGAAATCATCTCCATCTTCATTTAACTTAGTGAATCTGTTTGGGTATTTATGAAACCCTAATTTTCTGTTTTTTGCAGAGTTTTAATCCCCCAAGATGCTTTCTTAGATGCGTTCGGCAACAGAAAACTTCACCGAATGTAGGAAAACCATAGAGCCGTTGCATAGAACCACCAAGATACACATTTAAATAAATAAATAAATATATATATATATATATGATTATCGTTTTTTTCTTTTTTATCATCATCAGCTAAAAGTCTGCATGTATTATTAATTAAATGGGATCTTGTCTTAGCATGGATGGTAATAATGGTGATAAGAAATCACCACGACAACGACACCGACACGGACACCGATATACAAAATCCGCTCCTGCGATGACAAGAAAAGTAAAAGGAGATAGAATTTCAACTCATAATTATCAGAGCAGTGCCACTGTAACTCCCCCGGCCCGTGGGACTTTTCAGGGTGTCACAGCCACTGCAGATGGTGGTGGGATTGCTCTAGCTGCAGGTGCTGCTATGGCTGCCACAGCTGCAGCTGCCGCATTCATTTTCTCCAGCGGTGAAGATGGTGGAGGTGGAGGCGGTGATGGTGGTGGTGGTGGTTGCGGTAGTTGAAGGCGATCGACTTCTGTGTTTGTGATATCCTCCCAATCGAGTTACTTTTAACGATTTGTAAATATTACAATTATTTGTTCATTTCGAAACTTTGGGTATGGAAACCCTGTACAGTTAAGTTCAGTGGATCTTTTTTTTTTTTTTTGGGTCAACTTCAATGGAACTTTATCTAAGAAATTTTGCTAGTAGATGTAATTGATATTGTCGGAGGAGGAGGAGGCGGCAGTGCATACTAGGTTGTTGTTCCTGCTTACGTTTGTCTTACCTCTTTCTCTCTGGTGATGATGGGTAAGAAGATGAGGACGAAGAAGATGATCATGATGACGATTAAGACTTAACACGCTGCTCGCTGTTCTTCATCTTTCTTTGCTGTTCTCTCAAAAACTTCCATTGATCTGCACCTCTGCTCTTCTCGCTCCGAGAGCACGAACGGAATTTTTGTTCGATTTGACGACATCGGTTTCGGTCTTGCTGAAACAAAAACATCTCATAACTTTGCAAGGCGAGGTGTTGGTTTGGGAGAGGCTAATCTACCATAAGATCAACCACAAGAACAATCAACAAACTTTGATTCACAAACCATAGAGGAGGAGTCCTCTTCTTAGCTCCTTGTTCGTGCCTCCTCTGTCTCTCGATGCTCTCTGTCTATTTCTTCCAAATACAACACACTCATTCTCTTCCCATCTCTCATTTAACTATTCTCTCTCTTTCTCTAATACACACAAAACGCACCGTTTCATTAACACACACAAACATATAATAATAATATAAAACAACAACATTAATTTAACACTCCCCCTTAATGTGTTGTTCTTGAACTCCTAGTAGCTCGCGAAACTTCTCGAACATGTCATTTGCCAACGCTTTAGTGAAGATATCCGCAACTTGATCTTCGGACTTGACATACACCATCTCGATCTCTCCTTCTTCAATCTTCTCACGAATGAAGTGGTGCTTCACTGCTATGTGTCTTGTCCTGCTGCTATACACTGGATTCTTTGCCATTGCAATAGCTGATTTGCTATCACAAAACATCAATGTCGCATTGTCTTGCTTCTCGCCAATATCTTCCAAAATTCTCCTCAACCACACGGCTTGAGAACATGCCATAGCTGCTGAAATATATTCCGCTTCCGCATAGGATTGCGCAATTGATTCTTGTTTCTTTGATTGCCAGGAAAACACACCTGAACCAAGAGAAAATACATATCCGGTTGTACTCTTCATATCATCTATACAACCGGCCCAATCACTATCACAAAAACCAATTAACTTCAACTCATCTCCTTTGGAATACTTGATACCATACGTCAATGTCCCTCGAACATAACGTAGAACTCGTTTGGCGGCTCCAAGATGAAAGTGACTCGGACTTTGCATGAACCTCGACAACATGCTCGAAGCAAACATAATATCCGGTCTCGTGGCAGTGAGATACATCAAACTACCCACAATACTCCTAAAATATGTGTTATCCACTTTTCTACCTCCATCTTCTTTCCACAACTTCTCATTTGAAGCAAGTGGTGTTGCCATTGTTTTGCAACCAAACATATGAAACCTCTTCAACATATTCTCTGCATACTTCTTTTGACAAACAAACACTCCATCTTCTTGTTGATCAATCTCCAAACCAAGAAAATGATGTAGCAAACCCATATCACTCATCTCATATCTCCTCATCATATCATTCTTAAACTCTCTAATCAACTCATCATCATTGCCAGTGAATATCAAATCATCAACATATATAGCAACAACAAGAATGGAAGTACCTTGTTTCTTCACATAGAGAGTAGGCTCACTTTTGCTTTTGTTGAATTCATGATAAATGAGGTAGTTGTCAATCTGACTATACCACTGTCGTGGTGCTTGTTTCAACCCGTACAATGCCTTCTTTAGCTTGTACACTTTCTCTTCTTCTCCTTCTTTCACAAATCCTTCAGGTTGATGAACATATATTTCTTCTTCCAATTCACCATTCAAGAAAGCCGATTTCACATCAAGTTGGTATAGCAACCAACCTTTTTGAGCTGCAAGTGCAATGAGGACTCGAATCGTGTCCTTGCGCGAAACTGGAGCAAACGTTTCATGGTAGTCGACCCCAGCCTGTTGTGAGTACCCTTTGGCTACAAGTCTTGCTTTATTTTTCAAGATGGAACCATCAAGGTTATGCTTCACTTTGTAAATCCACTTCACCCCAACAACTTCTCTATCAACTGGCTTTTCTACAAGATCCCATGTCTTGTTTTTCTCAATCATGTGCAACTCTTCTTCCATGGCTTTCTTCCACCCTTCTTCTTGTATAGCTTCTTCAAAGCTTTCCGGCTCAACAATGCACACATTACATGTCGCATATACATCTGAAAGTCTTCTCATTCTTTTCGGTGTACTACTCGAATTGGATGAATTAGAACCTGAATCACTACTCGATGGCGATGATGGATCAACTCTAGGTGAATTTGGTGGAGAGTTTTCAACATTCTCTTCATCACCTCCAAGCTCTTCTTCGGGTACAACAACATGTTTTTGAACTTGTTTGTCTTTCCAATTCCAACTAGTTTTTTCATCAAACAACACATCTCTACTAATGATGATTTTCTCTCTCTGCAAGCTATACAACCGATAGCCCTTTGATGTTGAATCATACCCCATGAAGATACATTTCTCACTTGTATCATCAAGTTTTGTCCTCTTTTCTTTCGGAACTTGAGCATAGCAAATACACCCAAAAATCCTCAAGTGTTTCACTGACGGCTTCTTTTTACACCAAGCCTCAATTGGGGTCTTGTTCTGAACTGCTTTTGTAGGACATCTATTTAACAAATAGACTGCAGTGTAGATTGCTTCGGCCCAAAATGAATTAGGTAACCCTTTCTCCTTGAGCATTGTTTTGCCCATCTCCACTACTGTTTGATTCTTTCTTTCAGACACTCCATTTTGTTGTGGAGAGTAACCAACTGTGAGTTGTCTTTCTATACCTTCGTCAGAACAAAACTTATCAAATTCTCGAGAGTTGTATTCTTTTCCTCGATCACTTCTCAACACTTTTATGTAGCGACCACTTTGCTTTTCAACAAATGTTTTGAATCTTCTAAACACGCCAAATACTTCTGATTTTTGTCTCAAGAAGTAAACCCATGTCATTCTTGTATAATCATCAATGAACAATATAAAGTATCGGTTACCTCCTTGAGATGGAGTTCTCATTGGCCCACACACATCGGTATGAATGAACTCTAGTGGTCGTTTTGCCCTCCATGCTCCTCCTTTCGGAAAAACTTCTCGGTGGTGCTTCCCCATGGCACACCCTTCACATACGCCACTTTTCTCTTCAATTTTCGGCAATCCATACACCATATTCTTGTCTCTCAATAACTTCATCCCATTAAAATACAAGTGTCCAAGCCTTTTGTGCCAAAGCCATGACTCATCACTAACACTTGCCTTCAAAGCAACATCTCTCCCATAATTAAAACTCAATGGAAAACTTCTACTTCTCGTCATCTTTATCTTGGTCATCAACTTGTTATTTCCATTCTTCTTATCATAAATGGTGCATCCATCATTTTCAAAATATACACCATATCCCTTCTCCACAAGTTGACCAACACTCAATAAATTTTGGTCTAGGTCGGGAACAAGCAACACATCATTAATGAACTTCAATCCCTCCATTGTTTGGATAGGAACCGTACCTTTTCCGACCACTTGTACAAGCGCACCATTTCTCATCTTTACTTTTGCATTCACCTTCTCTTCTATCTTCGTGAAGATGCTTTTATCACTAGTCATGTTATTGCTACAACCACTATCAAGTAACCACACTTCATCTTTCTTTTCGGTCGCAACTTGACAACCGGCATAAAACACTCCATAGTCATGATCATTTCCCTTCTCTTCGGAGACATTCGCTTGTTCATTCTTAAACCTACAATCTTTTTGAACATGCCCAAACTTCTTGCAATTAAAACATTGCGGCTTCCCCTTGAACCAACAATCTTTCTCAAAATGTCCACTCCGTTTGCAAATATGGCAAGTTTTTCCCGAATTTTCTGCATTATAACTTCTATCAAAATTTCCTCTCCCTCGACCTCTTTGGCCTCTTCCTCTACTAAAGCTTCCACCTCTCGAAGATTCACCTCCGCGGTGCTCTTGAAATGATTGTTCTCTCAACTTATTGCTCAAGTTGAGTTTTGATTGTAAGGCACTCTCTATTGATTTTTCGGAGTGTCTTAACACCCTTTGCTCATGTGATTGCAAGGATGCCATTAACTCACGGACGGTTAATGTTGACAAGTCTTTCGTTTCCTCAACAACCGACACAATCGTATCATACTTCTCGGTCAAGCTAATCAAAATTTTCTCAACAAGTCTTTTATCTTGTACTTCTTCTCCATTCAAACTCATTTGACTAGTAACTTCGGTAACCCGCGTGAAATAATCCTTCAAGCTTTCACCTTCCTTCATTTTCATATTTTCTAACTCGGCTCGCAAGGTTTGAAGTTTGATAGCTCGGACTTTTAGACTCCCTTGAAACTCTTCTTGCAAAACAATCCAAGCTTCATTTGCCGTATTACACCTCATGATTCTCGGAAACAATTTCTCTGTCATAGCTTGTTGAATAAACGCTAGAGCTTTAGCATCTCTCTTTCGAGTATCTTTCAACTCCTTTTTTTCAATCTCACTCAAAATAGCTACAGAATCAGGCTCATCAAATCCAAATTCAACTATATCCCACAAATCTTGTGACCTAAATATAGTCTTGCCCTTTAAACTCCAATAATCATAGTTTTCACCATTAAATATTGGAATTGAGATATGAGATACACCTTGTTCACTTGACCCAGCCATAAACGATTCGTTTTCGTTGTTGATTGCTTCGATTTTGCTTGGTCGTCCGCTTTTCGTCGGAACCCTAGCTCGCCCAATCTACTCAATCCACCAAGCTCTGATACCAATCTGTTGGTTTGGGAGAGGCTAATCTACCATAAGATCAACCACAAGAACACACAAGAACAATCAACAAACTTTGATTCACAAACCATAGAGGAGGAGTCCTCTTCTTAGCTCCTTGTTCGTGCCTCCTCTGTCTTTCGATGCTCTCTGTCTATTTCTTCCAAATACAACACACTCATTCTCTTCCCATCTCTCTCATTTAACTATTCTCTCTCTTTCTCTAATACACACAAAGCTCACCGTTTCATTAACACACACAAACATATAATAATAATATAAAACAACAACATTAATTTAACACGAGGTTGTAGCTGATCCATATATATATAGGTTAGTGGATATACAAAAAACTATTACACCGAATTTTTGACAAAATCGGCATGATATCGGCCCAATTAGGATCGAGACCGAGCAAATTTTTTTTCAAGGTCGGATTCGCTCTCGGGTTTTTTTATTTCCCGAAAGCCCGATTAGAATCGGCCCGGACTGAATTTACTATGCAATCCCTAAAAACCAATGATATATGTTTGAAGCTACGAGAGAAAATGAACTTTGTTTTAGAACTTTGTATGATTGTTACTTGGTTGATTTGTTACTTTGCATGTTTACTTTGATTTGTTTGTATTTGGACAAATTCATTTTTTGTTTTTTGGGTCAGATTCGATCCAGGACCGAGATCAATCCGTGTCAAGAAAAAACTACTCCAACAGACTTTTTTTGGCTGAGGTCAGTCTCGGTTTCGGTTCTCCAAAAGGTAATACCGAAATTTCTATCTCGGTTTTGCCTTCCGGACCGAGCTGCCCATCACCATTTATCAGCCGTAATATACATAGATAGTACTTATCACATATGAAGAGATGCACTGTTTTCTCTGAGTCATATGTAATAATGTAGGTAATAATTATTAATTAGAATTCAGATTAAATAAAAACAAATTAGGAGAAATTTAAATAAGTTAATATTTTAAAACTATATATTTTATTCTAATGATTCGATAATATATTTTATTGCTTAGAGACAAAAAGGGTTTGACAGCATTGACCACACACTGATTTACCAATATATCCGAATACCACACTTCAATGAATCTTCATTATAGGATCAAAACATTCTCCTTTCACCAAAATATTAGGGTGAAGGGGGTGGTCAGATTATAAACAACGGCAATAGTAATGTCAAGAGTGCTTGATCGAGTTGAACTCTATCCCAATCAATGTCACAGAATAACCAAAAAAAGATAATACATAACTACAAAAGAAACAGTGGCAATGGGTTGATGAATTCCCACGATCCAACGCAGCAGCCACGATCAAGCATTGAGTGTTGCAACCATTTGAGGTTCATCCTCACTATTTTCTTCTGCTATTGGCTCCTCAGTCAGCTGTAAAATGGATAAGGAGTCAAGGAATTAATCGAGAAAGAACAAATTGCAGATCAGGATGTAAACTTGAAGAACAAATCACCTCCATATCTTGTTTTACAATGCCAATGCACTTGGAAGCACTGATGCTAGCACTCTTCACAAAGTTTTTGTTGGGGCCTGTAGACTTCTCATTTGTCGTGTCAGATTCACCATCTTTTCCTACATCAATCTTAGGCTGTTGAACCCTCTCCCTGACAAAGAAATAGAGGAAGATTCTAAGATATACTGAAAATTATTCAAAAAAAAGTTATCATTTTTGAATGACATTACAATATATCCATTACATACATACCTTGGAAGAGATGCACCATGCCTTAGAAGTGGATTGCCTCCTTCACCAGTACCATGATGCTCCTCTAGGTGAGCAAATTGACGTCTGAATCGGTCCACACCGCTGAAAGTTTAGGGAAAAATTACAAGTTTTTAGTGAACTGATTTCATGATATGGCATCAAAGGTTTGTGCAGATCCAATGAACGTCCACATGAGAGGATTTAGGGGGGGGGGGAAAAACAGCACTATTATACAGGTTTTCACCAAACACTTTATTAAGGTTTTGATTTAAATGATTTCACAACACAAACCTGGGATACATGAAGTTGGTCTGTCTGCTACCACTATGATGCTCCTGCAGCATCTGAGGATGATACTCCAATATCTGCCAACCACATACATGATCATAATTTACATTTAAAATGCAGAAACAAAATGTAAGAGAATCAACTTCTGCACATCACCTCACGGTAAATCAAATCCCTAACGACATCCTTTGTCAATTTCTTCCTCTCAAATTCGAACTCGAGCTTTGAAATGGGTTCACTGGATGGTTCCCTTCCGACATCAGACAATGTGCTAAAATAAGGATCACTCAGTGCCTATTATCATGATCAATGAAAATGACAATTAACCATCATTTGTATTACTTCAACCAAAAAATATGTTCGAGTTGATTCATCTTACCTCTTCAGCAGTTGGTCGACCGTTAGGATCGAAGGAAAGAAGGCGCTGTAGAAGTTGAAGAGCCAATGGATCTGCCTTGGGGAACTTTTTCACGAATGGAACGGGTTGCTTTTTACGCATATTAGCAAGATACCTCCTTGCTTTGTCATTCCTAATCTGAAAGCACACACACACATACAATCTCATGTTCTTGTTGTTCTTATTAATGCAGCAGAGTTGCTAGCTTTCTAAGCTCGTTCTGCAGTTCAGAAAATCGAACTTTATAGTAAGTTTTTTCCACTGGTTTCTTATCCTCTCTGATGTGGAACAGAGTATTTACATAGATATATGTACACAGAAATTACGAAGATCATAGTTAACTGACCCTAGCGATGGATTCAGCAGGAGGAGTACCGAGTAAATCTGTCATAAGATCGAGTTGGTGCACCACATTTCTGCCAGGAAACAACGGCTTCCCTGATAGAAGTTCCGCAAAAATACACCCAATACTCCATATATCAATGGCTGGCGTGTACTGCAAGAAATCATAAAGTCCCATAAAAATTTGGGATAAACAACTCCATGAAATGCTACATTATGGGGAAAAAACTGATACAAATTCAGCTTACTTTTGAAAAGAAAGATCCACAGAGTTCAGGAGCCCGGTACCATCGAGTTGCAACATAGTCCTAACAAGGAACAAATTTTTTTACAAAAAAAAAACAGATTCTTAAATTCAATATGTGGTACGAAGTAAAACATACAGTCCAAAATATTGCGGATGGCGCGTCATTGAAGGACACACGAGCAAGCCCGAAATCACATATCTTCAATTTACAGTCAGCATTAGCAAGAATGTTCTTCGGCTTTAGATCTCGATGGAACACATTTGCTGCATAAACCATATAAATATTGAGTTTGAGTTTCCAATTACGTAGAGTCGGAATTGAAGCAGCTCGATGGAGAAAATAATTAATCTCGACCTGTATGCATATATTTCAGACCGCGAAGGAGCTGATACAAGAAAAACCTATAATGCTGAGGAGTGAGATCGTTATTAGCCTTTATAACTTGGTGAAGATCAGATTCCATAAGCTCAAGAATAACGTATATGTCTCTGAATTCACGCTGCGAGGGAGGAAGCATGATGTGCTTGATCTCCACGATATCGGGATGGCGAAGCAAACGTAGGAGTTTGATCTCTCTAAGAATGCGGGTGGCATCAGAAACGTGTTCAAAGACATCATTGATCTTCTTGATTGCAACTTTTTCTCCGGTGTGGGTGTCGATGGCTGAACCGACAATTCCGTAGCTTCCTTTTCCAATGACCTCTTGAATTTGATAGCGGTTGGATTCATTGTACTCCGTGAAGAACTCCTTTTCGAGATTCCCCTGAGAAGAAGAAGAAAAAATATTTTTGTGGTGCAGATGAAGATCAAGGCTTTATCACTTTCATCGTTTGAAACAAAATCAATTAGAGTTTACCATTAAGTATACTGCAAGAGAAACGAAGATCGAGTGTTGATTGCGAGAATGATAAAGTTGCAGAAGAAGAGTTTGGTGTTGGAAATGAACAAAATTTGAAGTGTCGTACGAGGAATGGAAACGCCTTTGAAGAGTTTTGAAGTTCCAAAATAAGGAATTTGATTCACCACCTCACACTGTCTCCTATGTTTTTGCTTTACCCTCTCACGTTGTCCACTCCCCCATGCAAATAGCTTGTTTCAGTTGACCGACGAAATTTATTTTTACCGACGCAACAATTCCGTTAGTAAATAGTGCTACCTTCATTTCCTACATTACTTGAGGCCCTGAGGGGTTCAACGGGTTCGACCGTTCGAATCATAGTGATATTCCACGAGTTGGTAGCCACGACAATCAAAACATAATCCATGATAGGTTACGGAAAAGAGGATAATCGAGAAAAACAAACATTTTAGTACAATACAAATGCATTAAATTAAGGAAGCAATAATTTGTACATCTTAGCCTTTGTGCACAGCGTTATGGCTACCGATGCATATATTTGAAACCCTTAAATGACCATATAAACAATTATTCAGTCCATCTTACAATGAGGATCTGTATCTTCTACTAGCCAACGAAGTCATGCAAGAGTTGCCCTCCATACACATCCCTTGCAAAGTGACGATGCTGAGCTTCAAAACCACCAATAACATAACCCTCATGATTACTCCCTTCGAGACCCATCCCAAAGCGCTGAACATCATTCACCTGAAATGGCTCAGACAAATTCATCGTATTGTTGTTTTGGTGAAGTCCAAGGGTTAGAGAAACAGCACTGTTTACACCACTGATCCCTTTTCCGAAAGAAGCGTGAGGTTGATGATGATGTCCATTAGATAGCTCATAAGGTAAATCATTTCTCTCAATACTTCTCATGGAAACATCGGGGAGATTGCTGCGGGTTCTTTTGTGTGGGGCTTCATGACCAAGTTGTGCAGAAGTTGAGGGAGTTTCTGGAGTTTGTGAGTTTACTAAATCAGGGAAGTCATCAGTTGTTCTTGCAGATGGATTGTTTCTCCTTTCTTCCCTTTGGGATGATTTCTGGCCTTGCTGAGTCTCAAGCATGTGGATCTCTTCCACCATGGGCTTCCACAATCTCACTCTTGCATTGATAAACCAGTTTGAAACCTGTTGTAAAGCAGATAACATACTTCTGTCACATAAGAGGGTTACACCACCTTAAGGTAGCAAAAATGACATAAACGTAGAAGATAAAAGTTAGTGTGTAGGATATATGTGTTATGTATGACTCCATCAGTATGAGGTTTTACAGCAGATGTTAGTCCAAGATTTCTCTGAAAAAAATAATTATGCACCACTGAAAATAAAACGACATTTATTTGATAATTGGGTCAAAGTGTTTACGGGTTACCTGACTTCGTGACAATCCGGTTTGTTTAGCCAACAGTATCTTGTCCGTATCAGTTGGATAACTGCAGAACACAATTGCAGAAGAATTAGTTAACTTAAGAAGCTGGCAACAATCAAAGCCAAACTAGTAAAGGGATATCAAAGTTATTACGGGTGTAGGAAGTGATCAAAAAGCCACGCCCGCAGGACGGTAACAGCACGCTCGGGCAGACCCCTTTGAGGCCGCCAAATAGGTTGGTGCTCAAGATATCCCGAACTTGAGAGTCTCGGCCCGTATTGGACACCGTCGTTGCTCCTGAGCCTTGGGGATTCAACTTTACTCTTGTTAGGGTTTTCACGGGTGCATTCCTTGTTGTTCAACTGTAACTGGTTGGTGATTGCGTTCTTCAAGCACCTAAAGTGCTTAGACATGGCTTTCACTGCCAAATTGGCATAGGGAGATGCATTACCAAACCCAGCAACATACTCGAAAGACTCCACAACCTCTTGCATTTGTTGGTAGTACTGTCTGTACCTCTTGCATACCTAGGATTTTCCAAACATCGCAAGTTTAAGAAGGAAGAATAAATGGCAGTACTGAAGCAAGACCAGCAGTTGTATTATTGCACTTATTGAACTTGTAACCAAAAAAACAAAAAAAAACACATTATTTTGCTAAACTTTTTCAACCTAAGCACTGGACAATATGGTTGAGGCCTGAAACCGCATTATTATTCGGCTCTTACTGATTCACCCAATCAGATAATACCACTATCCACTGTAAAACTCAAAATTGATAAGGCACAGTTGGGGGTAACACAATTCGTAAAACTCCGTTAGCTAAGCATGGAAATGGAAATGCTTACTTCATTTCTAAATACATCAAAAAACCTTACAAATGTAGAATAATTGGTGTTTTCAAACATAGGAAAATTGATTCGCATAAACTCTGCATTATGTTGACCTTTCAACTTCATTTTTTCACTACTTTTTTTAATGATTATCAAAGACAAACTATTCTGAGGACATACTGATATCCAATAACCGACATATGCGTAATAGATAGCTTAAGAGAATATATGACCAAAGTTTATGATGGTAGTGTAATTTTCACATCGACCATATAAAATATATACCTAACACATCAAGCAGTTATATTCGCCCCAGCATAGAAGTTTGGTCATACTTTAGAGATTTTCTAGATTATAGCAGATATAATATTGAAATTGATTGTCTGACTACTCTAAACATTAGTTAGATTAAGCCTTCTAGCAAGAGGAAGCTAATGAAGAACACTGCATTTCTTGAAGTCTAAGAAAACTTGATTTAATTCATTATATTGTTAGGGGGAGAGCCTCTATATTCAGAGAAATTTTCCCAAATGCTTACATAGCCAGACCAGGTTCTTTTCTTTTTCGATTTCTCTTACGATCTCCTCCGCAACAACTTAGATTATGAAGGAAGTGTTCACTGATACTAAAAGAACAAAATTATGATTGGGACTATATCCGTTCCCCTCTGTGTTATATCTATATATGTATATGTACTTTACCAAAAAGATGATTTGGGGACCGCTGAGGCAATCTTACTTCCGAAATAATTCCAACCTGCATTAACACCCAACAACTGTAGGCTGCAGCCATCTGATAAACTACATAAGCTTACTAGCTTCAATGCATGTCTTGCTCTTGGCCTCTACTGCATTTACCCTTTTGTCGTTTTGATTTGTTCTCATACTGTACAAGCTTATTATAGTTCGAACAATATTTCAACTACCAAGTAATCTTCTTATATATTTCAGAACATGCAATCATATTTCAGAAAGGTATAAGAAACTGATTAAGCTTAAGCAAACCTCCTCAAGCATCGAAATGAGCCGAGACTTCTTTCTCCTGAACTCTCCTACATCTCCGAAGTTGCTAAGGCTATTATTTGAGCTACTTTCACTGTTACTTAGATCCTCCACCATTGATACATCCACCGCAAAACTAGAATCTGCGGGACACATCTTCTCTGGCGGGTTATGACCCACCTCGCAGAGCTCATCCAATAGCTGCTGGGTAGGCTTCAGGAATCTCGATCCCTTCAAAATCGAGGAGTAGCCTGTGAACGGCCCAAGCGGCCCCGAACTTCTTGCCGACGCTTCATTCTGATGTAAGCCACCTGCGGAGACGGTCGGGATCAGGTAACCACCGGCAGTGATGGCTGTCGATCCATACCTCTGGAGGTTTAGCTCGAGAGGCAGGGAGAGGCTGTTGTGGTGGCGACTGCTGGGGTTGCTGTCGTGGCCATGAGAAGAAAGGGAGAGAGCTAAGGCGTTGTTGTTGATGTTACTGCTGCTTCTATGATAGGACTGAGCCAAGTCCCGGAACTGGGGAGGTTGAAGGACAAACGGATCGTTGCTGTCGCTGGAATTCAAGTCAGCCACAGTGTTAGGGTTTACGGCCATGGACGACTGAGGATGGTTCATGTAGATACTATGAAGGTAGTGCTGATGATAAGGACCTTCTTCTTTGACCAAAGGATGAGGCTGATCGGACTTGCAGCCTTGATCGGCACCCGCCGGGAATAGAGGGTGGTTCTGGTTCTGGAAGTCTCCGGCAGCGGCTGCCGTGCAAGATAACAAATCCGAAGGCATTAGTGAAGGATCGTAGACGGGGAGAAGGTCGGATGACGCCACGGCTTCCATGTCACTGCTTGCGCCGCCTACTCGGAGCTTGTCCCTGCGGCTCTGCTGAGGAACATGGTAAGGCTCGAAACCCTCCGCCATAGCCGCTGCTGCAGAAAGAGAAAGCTACACCGTCGGAGAGTGTTAACAGAGGAAGGAAGAGCTTAGATGAGAGTTAGAGAGATGGTAGAAATGAAAGGCCATCATCGATTACTTCAGGAGCTGAAATATGGCAGAGAAGACTGGCGTATTTTAGCAGCCATACGTGAAGTGGAACTGTGAAAATGGATAGACGACCAACTATATTATAATAAAATAAATCAACTTATTTATTTGTGATGATAGCTGGATTTTTCAAACAAATTATATATTTAATATTTAATTGAGTTTAATTATCTTCCTAATAACGCATTTACTTACTTAATGTCTTCAAATAATTACACAGACTCTCAGACGCTCTTCTCCCACTCTCCTTGTGCTGACGAGGGCCACAGCCACAGCAGGTCGCCAGGTCCACTGACTCACTGCTAGTTAGCTGGGGGTTTCGGGAACCGGGCGGTCACCGGCTATCACCGGTGGTGCTACAGCTTACAGCTACAGCTACAGAAACAGCGTTGAATCTCCACTAAATGAATATTCATATTCATGTATCTGTTTAATTACCGTCTTGTCATTATCAGGTTTAGTTGCTTCTGACTGGCGAGCTGCTATATTTTGGTTTACGTTAATTATAAAAAATAAAATACCCCCGAGGCCCGAACTATTTAAAAGGCAGTGAAAATAAAAAGGGTTAAATACTAAGTAGTCAATTGAACGTTAGGACGTTTTACAATGAGTTACTTGAAATTTAAAATTTCAAAACGGACTATTTTATCTTGAATGAAGGTTCAAATAACTATCTCAGTTTAATTTCTGACGAATTTTCGATGAAATTCTATCAACAGTTGACGGTAAATTGAACAGAGATAGCTATTTGCACATTCGTCCAATTTGAGTTAGTCCATTTTAAATTTTTAAAATTTATATAACTCGTTACAAATCGTATAAATTTCATGTAGTTTTTTGCTATTTTAAAAAATATATATATGTTAATTACTTAGGGAAGATAATAATGTGTTATTAATAAGTTGAAATATTTATTGATTGAGTTGTTTGGTGAGGAGAGTAGGGTAGGGATGACATCAGTAAAAGGACGGAATAGATTGTTGAATGAAAGGTCCTTCGGGTTTGCCGTTTTCAACACTCATCCGCCATTGTTATTCTTATATATTATATATAACTGGCTCCGCAATTTAGGAATATTTACGGTTAAATACTCTAAATTTATATTTTTCAAAGTATTTAAACATATTTCATTTCGAACAACAATAAAAAGGGTATGATAGTGTTTTTTTTGGCCCGAAAAAGGGTATGATAGTGAAGATGAAAAAAATGGGAAAGTCTTGAGATTAAATAATGTAGCCTAGTTACTATACATTATAACCCTACAAAGGCAAAGTGGGTAATTATGTGCATAGGTAACAGTAACACCTCCTTTCAGAAATTTTAAATATTATTATTATAACTCTCTCATCCAAAAACCCACTGTTTAGACTTTAGTTGCCAAAAGGAGCATCTTCTTAATCATTAATCTTTATAAAATATTCCGTTGTAATTTAAAACATAGTATAATTCAACATTACAACAGTAATAATGAATTTTTTTGCATAATTTTTGCAAATATATATATATATATATATATATCAGTGTTTTAAGAACTTTTATTATGTCCATATAAATTATGATCTAGCCCTATTCATTTTGTCTGTATAAATGATTTGACATACATCTTAGACATTCGATACAAAACCCATATGGTCCTTTCTTGGAATTACATGTAGGGGTGTCGATTTATGGGTTGGGTCGACCCATGTGTCGTGTCAGAAATCGTCTGACTTAAACACGATCCATGTATTTGTATGAGTCAAGAATTGTAACTCAAACCTGACACGCGGGTCAGGCTACCCCGTCAGTGAGTTAGACTGACTCATTCGACCTCATTGACATGCGAGTCAGACTGACCCGTTCGCCCCACCACTGGTTAAAAAATCAGATACATCTGACTCATGGGTTCTTGTGTAAAGTAAAGTTTCTAATTATTATTCAATAATATATAATTTCCATGGGTCACGGGTTTGACCCATGAGTCAAGACTTTTGACTCAAACTTGATCCGTACGGGTCATATCCATGACTCGTGTCAAAATGATTCGTGTGTCAAAAAGTCTAACTCAAACACGACCTGTGGGCGGGTCACTAAAAGGTTGGGTCAATTTTTGACACCCCTAATTACATGTAATACAACCTTCACAAAATATTGTATTACAAGACAGTCAGGTTAAGCACACACATATATATATATAGTAATTACAACAATTAATCAAGCACAAACACATACGAGAATATGTAGGTATGTTTGTTGAAACTTGAAATTGCCTCATAAAGTACTTTTCTTTAATTAATTAAAGGACAAACTTATCATCTAATCGAATTTAACCTATATACGAAATCTTCAAAATTTATCAGTTAATAATGACGAAGCAAAAAAAAACATTGACCGACAACATAAAAAGGTTAAATCAATGCATGTCGCGCCTGATGGGTGGGTGCTGGCGCGTTAGTCATATGAATTTACGTACCTAACATCTCTGATCTGCATTGGAGGACCAGGTTAAGTCATATGACCTTTCATGTGTTTTATTTATTTGTTAATGTACGCATCAAAAAGTACACTTTCTTGAGTTTATTGTAAATAAATTTCACCACGTACACAATATATAATACAGGGTTAATAACAAAAAAAACGAAATTTGAGGAAAAAAAAAACAAAAAAAACGAACTCTGAGGGAAAAAAAACAGTAAACTGAACTTTTTTTATTGACAAAAAACAAACCAAACTTTTGAAATTGAGCAATCAACAAACATGCCTCAAATTTTCATTATGTTTGAATGAATTTTTCAATGTTTAAGGGAGTTATTAACTCGGCATTAGTTAAAATATTTTAAGGAAAGATTATTACGACTTAATAACTCTCTCAAATATTGAAAAATTCGTTCAAACATAATGAAAATTTGAGGTAATTAAGTTTGTTATTTTCTAAATTTCTAAAGTTTGGTTAGTTGTTTGTCAACAAAAAAAGTTCAGTTTGTCATTTGGTATTTCCTCAAAGTTCGATTTGTTATTTGGTTATTAACACTATAATATATACATAAATTATATATTGTGAAAAAGTATAATGAAATTTTTTATATATTGTGGGAAGGGTCTGTGTAGAGGGTCCTGAGTGCATTGCATTGCACAGTGATGAGTCTGATATTCAGACAAGTCCCCCGGTAATAATGCCGTGAATCTGCTTCCACTG
The DNA here is from genome assembly GCA_946814005.1 of Chamaenerion angustifolium. Lineage (NCBI taxonomy): Eukaryota > Viridiplantae > Streptophyta > Magnoliopsida > Myrtales > Onagraceae > Chamaenerion > Chamaenerion angustifolium. Next base: position 33,123,850 of record OX328275.1, read on the forward strand.
CTACGGCCAAAGGGTTGATGGAGATGGATGCTACTATAAGTAGACTAGTACGACACCATTGTCAGGTCAGTGGACTGACTCAGTGATTGTGAAAATGCCAGTTTCTATCAAGTCAAAATAAATCATTCAAAATAAATGAAACCCAAACCTAGCTTCTCCCCAGTTCCCCCCATTAGCTTGTGTATGAAACTATGAACTGTAGTAAGTAAAGCATGGTCTCACGCAAGGCAAGTCTGTGCGATTTTGTCATAAGCATGTTCCTTTTCCTTCACTTTCTCATGCAATGCAGACATATGCAAACCCTAACCCTAACCCTAACTAACGTGTGTTAAATAATATTATGTCTCTGTAATTTAATTACAGACTGTATTATATTATATTGAAGATGGTCCGTCCGTAGAGATATACACTCTCCTGTCGACTCCTTGTTTTCTGTCACTTCATTCGAAAAATCAGAAGAGAGAAAGTGGATCTCCTCTCCGTGTAGATATCACTCACTGCAGCAAAACCTGTCCCACTCATTCGTTGCTTCAAGGAAGAGTCATGATTCATGCATTTCGAACTCACGCACTCCGAGTATTAAAAATATTGTAACATCATAATTTATAAGTTATTTAAATCCTATAAAAGTAAAAATGTAAAATTAAAAAAAAAAAAACTGAATTTAAGTAAGGACAATAGATTCGATTAAGTTGGGTTACTGAAAATATAGTTACTCCTTATTCATGTTTGGAGGCAAATGGTGTAAGTCTATTGGACACCATGATCGGGCGTGGGCCTGTAAGGTTGAAGTTTAGTGTCGATGGTAGAAAATAGTTGATCAAGTCTTTAAAGTACATGTTAAAAGTATAGAATTTGCAAGACCGAATTGCATACTAAGAATAAAGATTCTGAATTGGGTCGTAATGAATACCTCGTGTCTTTTAAGCAAATGATCTGGAAAAATATAGAATTTGTAATACAGTCAACTACCGGAGGCAAAAAAATTGAACTGGACCATAACGACGTCGCATCCTTTAAGGAGGTTAAATTGTGATATCTCGTTCTACATAGAAAAAATTGATTTAAAACTTATATATATATATATATATATATATATACTACTTAAATTTAATAAGAATTTTTATTTTTTAGACCCAAATAAAAATATTAATTAAATTAGACTGAGTTGAGCTTAGTAAATATAATCGGTCAAATTGTTCGTGTTTTTTTCTCTATTTTTTTAATACATGCAACTGAATGTCTACGTACATAATCCTTATATGCATAGATGTATAGATACAAGTATATATGTGGATTGCATGACCTTTTTGGCAGAAAATCTATTCAACGACCACAGTTTCTACGGAAACAGTTGCAGATGTACTGCTACGGGCCTACGGCCTGATAGGGTCGGTGAATGACAGTAACTAGCATTTATACGAGGCTGACACTATTAAAATGCATTTAGACGTACGGCAATATTTCAATATACATCAAATCAAACATTAATATATATAATAAAGATGTAATAGTAATTTATATATTTTATTTTTTCCAAATTTATACAAATATAAATCAAGTAGAAATAATTTTATAATAGAGTTATGAAATCTTCTTAAAGGACCACATCCGCTTATATTGGGTCATAATTTCACCTGAAAACGAATATATGAGATATAAATTTCATAAGAACAAAGACTTTAACACTATCCTCATTTACAATTAAAAATAATTCAGATATATTTTTTATGCTACATTTTTATTCTTCTATGTTTTTTTTAGGGGTTGAGACATTTCCTTGTAAATAATATATTTATTTTTTAAATAGAGAGGGGATCATAAATATATAAATATAAGGAGAGACAGAGATGGGCTTGGGGCCCAGGCCCATACGATGTGACAATACGAGAATGACAGAACAAACTGCTCACATGGAGTGGGAGCTCGATCGGGAGCTTTCACTGACCCACTTCCCCCTACCTTGTCTGCTTTCTTACGTATTTTTATAATAAAGAATATTTCTGTAATTTCAAATTAACATCGTAAATGTTTTTAAAAAAAAATCCAAGTGAGATTCGAACTTAATTTGTTTCTAAAAATCACAACTCATTTTCGGACTTTTTCTGTAATTTCGAATTAGAAATTGTAAAAGTTATTTAAAAACATAATCTTTTGAGGTTAAGTTTGTATTATAATTAACTATTACGACGTTAAAGGAAATAACTTTAATCTGCTTTGTCGGGTTTAACATTGAAAAAGATAACCACAAACATCTCTACACAGTTGTTTAAACATCAAATCATTTCATCAACATAGATGACAATGTCGTTAAATTCATTAATTAGTAGCTAAAGTTAAATCCAAAAAAAATTACACATTAGAATCCACATCATGAGTCCAAATTGGAATTTACCATGAGAATCACATGTTAAATTATATATGGAGATGAGTTAAATTCAATGAATAAATAAAAGATAATCACTTATACAATTCAATTCTAGTCATTTTTCTATATATAATATCTCATTTTATTTAATTCAATGCATGTGAAACTCATAGTAGAGACAACATCACATGCATGCATAGTTTTTCCTCAAAAGACAATGTTATTGCCCAACAAGGCAAACGTTAAACCGACATAATTAAGAATACGAGCCAACAATGGACTAATTAAGAAATTTAAAATTTACCATCAAGTTGCAAATTGATTACGATTGGCTAAGATAAAAAACACTAAGTATAAAACTGAACTTTCTTTCATTGATAAATTATGAATTCAGTACAGTTTTGCTATGTTACTTATACACTCTAATTAACTTGGTTGACAATTTAGCTAGTAATTGAGTACGATATGTTAACTTTGCTTTTTTATTTTTTTAATATTTAAGATTCTGTTTTTGACTAGATTTGCTTTTGATAATTGAGGTCTATTCTTGTAGCTTTTTGACTATTGTTTTATTTTGATAATTACCCCATATATATATATAGATAAATATAATTGTCCACTATACTATAATTAGACATTCTTCAATAAACAAGCTAGTAGCTAGGGTTTCTTGAAGTGCCCACATCAATGAAACTAAACCACCTCGTCCCTATCGTAGAAATTCGCAACAGACGCTACCGTGTTGATCTTCTGCACGTTTTTGTACGAGTACCGGCTTGCCAGGAACATAAACAGCAACAAGTTGACGGCCGCCATCCCTGCCAAGAGCCAGTAGAAATTGTCAAGTCTGCTGTTCTTCAGATCCTTCCCGATCCATCCATGCCCGTTCACTGTCCTCGTGAAGTGGTTAATCACGGTGATAAGAACACTGCTTAGGAAATTCGCAGCTCCGATCACACTAAGGTAGAATGCTATCCCCAGGCTTCTCATGGAGTCAGGGACTTGATCGTAAAAGTACTCTTGCAAACCCACCAGGGTGAAACCATCCCCAAACCCGATGATCAGCAACTGAGGAGAAAGCCAGAAAACGCTCATCGATAGGGAACCATTAACGGGATCGTTTCTCATCACAGTCAACCTTTTTCTTTCCACTAAAGCCGCTACCACCATGGTTATGATCGAAAACACCATCCCGATCCCCATTCTCTGTAAAATCTCGAGCCCTCTCTCGTTACCCGTGGCTCGCCTGAGGGTTGGGACGAGGACTCTATCGTATAAAACAACCGATGCGATCATACCGATTGCTGTCAATCCATAGATCGTGGCAGGAGGGATTATGAACCCGTTGAGAATCTTACGGTCTAGGGCAGTGCCTTGCTTGATGAAGAATGTTGAGGCTTGAGCCATGCATATCCCGAAAGGCAGCGAAGTGAGCCATATTGGAACCATGTTCAGGATCAACTTGACTTCCTCGACCTCAGTCACGGTCGCTAACGTTTGCAGGTTATGTCTCTCCTCCTCATTGTACTCAACAACAGCTGCTTTGTCAAGAAACCTGGAAAAAATAATCGGGGAAGACAAAGTTAATTATATATATAATTATTATAGTTAAAGATCGAAAAGAGATATTTTTTATTAAACTATGCTCGAACACGATCAATTCCATGTTTATACTCGGAACTTACTTGAGCTTTTGGGTGTGACACAGAAGCCCACGAGTCTTTTCTGACTTCTCTTTTTCATATAACTCGGAAGGGTTAGCTGGGGATGGAAGGTTTCTCTTGGCAACGGCTGCCACGACAACGCGTAGCATCGGTGTCAAGGCGCTCCCTGTGGGGACCCTGTACCGATAAAATGGCCTCCCGATGACGAAAACCACGAGGGAAATAGCCATTACCATGGTGAGAAATATATCGGCAGCTCCCCAGTTAACATGATCTTGGACGTAAACGATGACCGTGACACCGAGTAGAAGGCCGGAACAAAGCCCTAAGTTCCACAAGTTGAAGTACGACATCTTTTTCTTCCTCTCTTCAGGGTGGTCATCGTCGAATTGGTCAGCTCCGAAGCTTTCCAACGCGGGTTTGTGGCCACCGGTTCCGACAGAGATCAAGTAGATTGCTATGAAGAAGACCACCTCGTGGGCCGTCCTAGGTTTAGTGCATATATTGCCGTCCTCACACGCCTTTAGACTTGGTACGAACCAGGACATGGTTAGTAGAATCAAACCCTGTTCCAAGTATCATCACAAACACAAATTTAATCTCATCCCCAACCCTTTTTTTCTCTCTCAAAATGTATCTTTTTCACTATGTTTTAGAATTAGTGATGAACTTACAAATAGGTAAATGACTGCAGAGATTAAGACAGTTGTGTATCGACCCAAGTAGGAGTCGGCAAGAAACCCTCCAATGAGAGGCATCAATGTGGTGACACCCGACCAGTAGTTGACACTCTTGGCCGCGGTTGCTAGGTCTTGATGAAGGACTTTCATCAAGTAAATGATGAGGCTAGTGGATAATCCAAAGTAACTCAGCCTCTCACTGAATTCAATAGCTGAAAAAAGAAATCATCAGTCGATCCTACCTGGGTTAAACCACACTTTTAATCTGTCGATCGTTGACCACAAATACAGCCTTTACGATCGATACATGGATATTCATAAGAGTCGAATCCCAGTGACTGGTGTAAACCGATATTCACAAGCATTAGACGATTAAAGTTTAGGTTTCACCTATACGTGTACTTACCAATAATGAAGAGTGAAGCTCTCCAAACACCAGTAGAAGCTCTAAGAGGAACCCTTGCTTTATGATCCAATGAAGAATCATGAACCCATTTCTCAGCAGAATCAATCTCATCTCTCTGCAACTCTGCTTTCTTTCTCTCCATCTCCATCTCTATATCTGTTTGGTTACTACGTACTTACTACTTAGTGATGAGGGGAAGAGGAATTTGGGTGAGGAAGAAGCTTTACTTTGGACCTCTTTATATAGGGAGAGAACAAAGTAGAAAGAATTTAAGGTTCTCTCTCACACAGTCTTTTCAATATATCTGGCGAATGATATATACACAGCTTATCTTGTCAATAATGAATTTTAATGTTAGATAATAAAATTATTAATAAAGTCAGCTAATAATAAGGTGTTAATTTGATTCTCATAACAACATATGTTATGAAAAATGTCAATGTATTATTCAACTGCATCATCTAAACTTCTTAAAGTTTAATAACAATTGATATTATATTAAAAGGATACACATGTAAAGTGTAATAGTGTATCGTGTTCGTTGTACGTATGGTACACGATTCTTATTAGCTATAGTAATTTATTCTCAAATGTACTTGTACTGAAATTTGTGTGAATTATAATATATATAAGAACGTGATCAAGATATGCAAGTTTAAATTAATAATGATATTAGAGTGCAAATATTTAAATATTAACAAAAAAAAATTAAAAGCCGAGACTTTGCAAATATCAATTATTTCTTATATAAATATTTCATTTTTTAAAATACAATTTCACTAACGTCGGTATAACTTTTATCAAAATAGAAGAAAATGAACCATTTATCGTGTCTCATACACTTACTATGCGAACAGAATATATTTCTTCATTCTCTTCCTCTACGAAATCTCTATTACAATGATGTTTCAATGGGAATATATGTCATCTTATCTTACACACACACACACACACATATATATATATATATATATATAATATGTATCACCACGTGAAATACAATTGCAATTCACCATTGGACCATAATAAATACTTCTCCGACCAAAATAATTGACTCGAGTCGTGACAGGGAGGGACGATATAATAAAAACAAAAATGTCGGACTTTTATGGAGGCTTACTATTTATGGACTGACTGAAAACATTTGTATTTTATTTATTTAATAATTCTATTTGGTTCTCACGTTTATTACATTTATGTTTTCACTTTTTCGTAAAATCAACTATTATTTTATCACAAAAGCGAGCTAATACAAATGGTTTTAACCCTCAAATTTAATTATCAAATATATTAACCACTGTTCTCCTTTCCATTGTGCTTGAATAGGAAAGATGTTCATACTACCTACCTACAACTTCTTCTCCTTTCCATTATGCTTCATTAGAAAAGTTTGTCCTTTTAGTAAGTTCTAACATAAGCGGTGGATGATTATAAGATTAGTGGACACATTTAGTTTTGTTGAGGAGAAGAGGGACAAACTGTGTGGAGTCGATGTTCCCATGAATAAAAAAAAGTCTAATAGAACCATGTGTATAATATGCTTGGCCTTTCTTAAGAAATTTAATAATGTTTGAATACACAAATTTAACATGGTGTGATACGTAATAACAGTTAGACATTTTAGTGTAATTTGATTGATCAGTTGACCAATATGATCATAATATTTAATCAAACAAGTCAGGAGGGTGCAAAGTGCACACTTATTTGAGTTTATTATAATTTATAGTATCGGAACATCATCGGTTGTTAGGGGTGAAACCCCTAAGCAATGAGGGCTCCAAGGGCCAACGCACTTGGAGGTGTCCAAGGGTCGGGGGTGGGATCCCAGATCAGCTTGGAAAAAAAAATATTTTTGAAGTTACTATTCGAAAATTCATTATAAATTTAAAATTTTAGTCAATTATTTCTGACCCCAAAAATCTGGTTTAGGACACTTGCTTTCTTTGGCGTCAAGTTTGATCTGAATAGGTGCAAGTGACTTTGGTGTCAAGTTTGATCCGAAGAGGTGCAGTAACTTTAGCGCCAAGTTTCGTCCAAAAGGGGTGAAAACTTTATAAATTGGTCAATTGTCTGGTTTCAATAATCACACAAAAACAAACATAATTGCTCAAGTTCTTGTTCAAATTCTGATTTTATCCGATTAAAATGTTGGGTGAACCATCAAATAATTTCAATATAAAAATGTCGTTACGACTTCATATCAATTAGGGGAGGCAATCGTGTCGTGTCGTGTCTAATCGTGTCGTGTCTAAACAGATAAATCTTAAACGTGTCTAAACATGTCTCGTGTCTAAACGTATAAGTCGTTAATCGTGTCTAAACGTATAGAGTTGTTTAAACACATGATCCGTTAAGGTCAAACTCATATATGCTTTAAAGCAGATATATACACAAATACATATATATAAAGTACGGTCTTCAAAGTTGATACACTCACAAAAATGTTTATATACTCCCATAATATATATTTATACTTAATTAATATATTTAATTTTTAATTATAAATATTTATATGTTCATACTTATTATCCATCAAATATAATATTATCTATTTTAGTATATATAGTATATAATACTTGTTCATACTTGATATAGATTACTAATCGTGTCTAAACGTGTGTTTGTCGTGTATTTCCAGGTTAGATGTGTTTAGACACGATTATTAATCGTGTCTAAACGTATAAGAGTTGTTTAGACACGCTTAGTAATCGTGTCGTGTCTAAACGTGTAAATTACAGATCGTTTGCAGATCGTTTAATTGTGTCGTATCAGAAATTGCCACCCCTAATATCAATCCAACAAATTCGAAGTATCAATCCAACAAATTCTTCGAAACTTCTACAATAACCCCTTTGGATCATGATATCCTTTTCAAAATGATCAGCACGCCCATTTGCATTGACATTTTTGGTAAAGTTGCTTAGTGGGAGGGAAGATGGATAAAATCAACAAAAAGGGAAACTATTGAGGAGGAGACTGAACTCCACTCCAGTTCCCATCAACCACCCACCCACTCATACACTTTCATTGACTCAGATAGATAATTACTTCTTTTGAAATTTTTGGATGATATATATACAAATATATATGATTTAATTATCTAAAAAAGATAGATCTGAATCTTATCAGAAACACCAAATTGTAATTAATATAATAATAAATAACAAGACTTTTATAAGAATTGTAGAGACAGAGAGACACTACGGGTGATGGAGATGAAATTGAAAAGGCTGGCTTGTATTGATGAAATCTTTTCTTTACATTAGATAGTCTGAAACCTGGGGATACACGGACGCATTTTAACTTGATCTACAAACCTGGCGACGGGAATAGGAACATATCACCATCATACAGATGTGAGGTGAGGCGGAGGCGCATTGTAGAAGACAGATACAGAGGAAAGGTGCTGATTCTCACCACAAGATAATTGGCCAACTTGTGCGTTCAATGGCTTTCTGGAGAATCTCGTCTGGGTGGAAGTGATGAAACTTGAACCACAATAAAGATCATACCAACCCATAAAAAGCACATTCCCAGCCTTGCTTTGATTTGCTAAGGTCTAAGGAGCATCTTCCTTTTTGCATACTTCATAATTTTGATTCCTTATATTCAAACAGAAGCATCTCCTAAGCTGTCATCAGAACAAAACAAGCAGAACCATGATTCAATCGGAAAAGAATCAGTATGAGATATCATGGAGTAAACATTTTTCATGATTTAAAAGTCATTGTCTTGATCAGATTTCTGCAGCATAACAATCCAAGTGTCATAGCTATCATCTTCTTATGAACACCTCTGTATCATAATGTGGAACCCTTAAGTTGAACTGTACTTACTGATCAATTCCGATCTCCAGAGATAACCACAGTTCTACCCTGATCATTTCCTTCCAAATCGACACGAAACTCCATTTTTTCAACTTAAAGAATCAAACTTTGAAGCTTCACCAAACTTTTGCAGATTCATCTGCTTCACCACTCGACTGTTACAATACCTCTTCTCTCATACTCTTACCGGAAGAAGACGCACTGCGGAGTAGCCGAAATAGAGGTTGCCGCTAATGAAAGGGGTCGGTCTGAAGGCGTCATGGCGGCGATCACCATTTGGAGAATCGACATTTTCGGCTGTGAAGACTTCGGGGAAGAATATCTAATGGTCTGGTCGTCTTGTTGATGGGCCCCCAACTTAGTGAATTCTAGGCCTTATCGTGTTCAGTCCATATATATGCCATATAGTTTGGAGATTCTTTAGAATGGGAGCGCATGAAAAAATAGAACAGAAATGTAAAATATTTCGCCGTTGCCGGGGATCGAACCCGGGTCACCCGCGTGACAGGCGGGAATACTTACCACTATACTACAACGACTTCGTTGTTGAAGTATCCCACAACATTATAAATATATACAAACATAATGTGAGAAATCTTCCTTTAATCATATCATGATCAATCACTGCTAAATCTACACAATTGTTACTTTTTTTTTACCTCCAATTTTTTTTTTTTGGTCAACTTTTTACCTCCATTAGGGTCACTTTGTTTTGCTTATGCTATGAATATTGGAAATCAGAGGTCCCCAAAACCAGTATCCAGTTATCTTCTTCAGTAGTGGAAACTGGAGCTTTTTTTTTTGCCACATTGTGAGGGTGGGATTCATTATTATATAATATAATAGAGACCATATAAAATTTATATGAATAAGCTAGCAGGATATCATCCACTAATCTAAGTGTGTAATTAAATAAATTAAGATAATTTTATATTGATTGATTAATGTCCCATAAACAAATAAATAAAGATGAATTTAAAGCGATCCCTAGAAACAAGAATCATAAATGTTCAATTTTTAACACCTTTTCTCCATCATCACCTCATTCTGCAGTCAGTTGGACAAACTGGCAAACTTTTCTAAAGTGAATCTTAGAAGAACAATGAAATTAGGTTAAACAATATGACGAAGACAATACATTTCACACATAAAATCTGTACACATAAAATCTGTTGGGTATCAACCCGCATATCCTTTGATGATTGACCCAACTCATGATAATTTATGGCGCCGCACTTGACTTATGTATGTAGGGCGTGACTAGAACGCTCTTCGGGATACAATATCCACTTTAGACCAGCAACACTTCATGCCACGACCATGAAGGCTGCAGTATAGGGCACACCGTAGTGGTGCGCCATAATAGTGTGCCATGGAGGCGCACCCAATTGGAAGTTGATCATTCCTTATTCCTCCTACAACACAAGGCTCTAGGTCAGACATAGGGTAATGGGACGCAGACATGCGGGACAAATGTCTAGAAAATAAAGGCACTGTGCACATGGCACAAGAGCACTAGGCACATAACTCAAGACATGACCATGGTCAGTTAACTAGGTGACACCTGGGATGACCATGGTCAGGATTAACTCCGGTCAGGTTAGGGGTGAGGGTTATAAATACTCTCACTCATCTTTGTTCTAAACTAATGTAATATTGCACACTTGACTCCATATACTTCCTCCATAAACGAATCTTCAGTTGACTTGATCGTCGGAGGGAAAACAACGGGTACTCCTAGACTTTCTTTATGTGCAGGATAACGGAGGAGCAAGGAAACCGTCCCGGTACGCATCGGAAAAAGTTCTACCGAAAAACGTTATCCAACAAAATCATTTTTATTTGCACTGAATATATGACCTTAACATATAAAAAAATTCACGCTTTTAAGTTTTGAAACAAAATCTGAATTATGGATGAAGCTACTTGAGAGTGAAATAATTTTAAACCTAAAAAATTGTAGTTATATTCAAGTAATAGGCCTTTTAAAAAATTATATTTTTGTTCATATAAATTTATAATTTGGTCCATTCTTTAATTGATCCTGTCATGTTTTTGTTCACCGCAAATCAAGAAGACATGTTCGTCCACATTCCCTTCGAATCCGCTGTCTCTGTCGTGCTTTGCCTTTTTCTCTGTTTGTGTTTTGTTTCATGTTACTTAGATTGATGATTGACGTCCCACACACAATATATTTAATCATTCATTCTTTGAACCCACTCCAACATCATCTACACAACATATCGTATTCTTTCTAATCATTTCAAAATGTTATTTAAATAGAATCATGCTCGGTTAATAAAACGGTGAAAAATATTATATAAACCCTTCATTAGCATTCTATATTTCACACACATTATATTAAAAAAAATCTAGTAGATAGGATTGTTCATTAATTGGTTCGAACCTGAATCAATTCATAACTGAATTGGTCTGGTTTGTAAAAAGTCAGTATTTTTTATGTTTAAAAAAAATTAGTCTGGTTAAGTAAAAAAAATTATCTGGTTTGAACCAATTTAAAATTGGTTCGAAATGGTCTGGTATGTTTTTTTAATAACAATTTTGGTTAGAAAATGATGTGATTCAAACCGAAACTGGGCCGACAAAAAATTATGTCCAACACATTGAGCCGACTGAAAAAATACTGAACCGACTGAAAAATGCACTGAATCGACTGAAAAAACACTGAATCGACTGGAAAAAAACCTGAACCGATTGAAAAACACACTAAACCAACTGAAAAACACACTGAACCAACTGAAAAACACACTGAACAACTGGAAAACACACTGAACCAACTAAAAATTTGTTCTACATCCAACTGAAATCATGTTTAACATCAACATACAAAAGTTCAATACATCTCTAAGTTTGGTTTATTGAAGACATCTCTAGGTTTGGTTTAATTTGTTTCAAACATGTTCTGAAATTATATAGATTTAAAGTGTTTTGATTTAAATTTAAGTATAAACCAGTATAAAAAAACAAATCGATTCGAACCGATTAGAATTAAGTTGAAACCACTATTTTAAACTGGTCAATTTGAAACTTAAAAAATTGATCTGATTTTGAAATTAGTTATGCCAAATCGATTTAAACCAAACCAAAATCAAACAAGTTCAGCGGAAGCGGTCTAAATGAAAAGCATAAGATATAATGATATGTATCCCTCTTTATTTGTAACATATCAAATATAAAGGTACTAATGCAATTGTGGTTAGGGTTTGAAATTGAAGACATGCATAGAAAAACACTATTTTCACTTATAATTCACTTATAAGTGACTTTACTATTGTCATAAAAAGTATCACCAATGGGGTCATAAGTAGATCCAAGCAAAGATTGCTACAATTTGATGCATCTTTTTTTGGATTATAAAGGAATCCTAAGCATGTGATGACGTGGACCCACCTGCAACTACAAGTCTACAAGTTACCCTTTCTTTCTCGAATGTGTATACATAAACTGGACTACGAAGAACACCTTATTTTAAGTTAGCGTTTTGCATATTTATGATAGTTTGTAAAAAAATGTATCAACAAAATCATATGTATGATTGATTTTAGTACGAGAATTATCTATATACATACGAAGTTAAGCAAACAAATATTAGAAATAAAAAAAAAACAGGGTAGGACGGACCGATCTTTGTGGCAAGACGACCCCGAAATTCCGGTCATCACCTATGGAGGACCGAGACCGATTTCGGGTTTAAAAAAACATCAGAGCTGGTCTTGTTTGGCTTGGACCGATATCGGTCTTGGACCAAACTTTAAAAAATAAAAAAATCACTGCATACATCAATTCAAAGTCAAACATCAGTACAAATCGTGAATTCGTGAAGACAATCATGAACAATAAGAACAATAGTGACCTAAATCGGAATAATCGTGACCTAAATTGTGAACAATCAGAAGCAAATCGCGAATTCGGAAGCAAATTGCAACCTAAATCAGGAATACTTACGGATTGTGTGGCCACGGAAGAGTCAGGTAATGGAAGATGGACGAAATGAAATTTAAGACAATCTGAAGTTGAAGGTCACAGATTGTGCTAGAGAATGAGAAGTACAGGATGACAGCTTGAGAATGCCACCGACAAAATGAAGTTGAAGATCACAAAATAAATGTTAGGTTTTAATAAAATTTAGTACAGGACGGTACTAATCGTGTTTTTCGGGAAAAAAAAACGGAGACCGATACCGACTCCGTTTCGGTTATAGTATTCCGATATCGGGCCGGTTTTATTGATATTTCGGATCAACCTGTTTTTTTCCTCACAATAGTGCTTTAATGTAGCAAAAAAATGATGTAAATAAGACAAACATAATGGAGGGATCCTTAGATTTCACTCTTAGTCGAATACGAAATTATTTGCAGCTTCTTCGGGATGGAATGGAATCATACACTCTTTCATTAACAGAATCTTACTTCTTACAATATTTTTAATAATGAAAATAATTACATATAATTCTCTTTCGATGAAATGGATTACAACTAGATGATATTGAATCTAACTTTAAATGAAAATCTCTTTCTCGTACACATTCTCTCTTTTCATTTTTTTTCATCCTTTTTTTAATATAAAAAAATAGTCATAAGAATAACAATCATTAAGTTTTGTATCATCCTCACCCATGAGTAAATATGACAAGTGCGATCTATCATGTAAATATGATAAATATATAATCGCATTATATTTTTATTTATTATAATTGTAATCATAATATATATATTAATAATTGTATTCATCACCACAGTTTTATTTATATACTCCTATTCAAAGTAGCTATATTTTTTTAGTTATTGTAAATCAAATTTTAGTTTTTTTTTTACCATAAACAAGTAATTTAACTATTAAAATACTATGACAAGTTTAGTTCAAATTTGATATATCTATCTATCTATATTATTAAGGCTGAACATGTTTATGTAACCGCCATCTGTCTGAATTACAAAAATGTTCTTTAATAATCTAATAATTTATATTTATCATCATGACTATTTTGGTCATTTAAATGTCTTATCAAAAAGGTTATAAAAAATATTTTCACGGAGACTCGAACTTATGATCTTATAACTTGAAGACATACGTATTAACCAGCTACACAATTATGCAACATTACAATTTAAACAAGATGATAATTATATTTTCTTTATCACTATCTTTTTTTTTTTCTCATGCACCATTTTTTTATATCTCGCTAACAAATGAAATTATATTTTCACTTTATTGGACATTAAGATAACAGTAGATATAAAGACTTAGATCATTTATAATATTTATAATATCATCTACAACTGAAAAAATTAGGATTTGTCAAAATATTTTTAGGATTTGTCAAATTTAGATTCTATGAGTATTACTCTACTTAACTCTACATTTCAAATATATCTAAAATTAAAATATGAATTTAATTAACTCTCAACCCTACTTTATGAACTCTAAAAATATTAAAATAAAACAACTCTGAAAATATCAAAATAAAAAAATAAGGAAATAATTAATCAAATACCTAATTTTATTTTTCAGGTAATTTCTTGATGTTGTAACAATATATTTTTTATAATCGTCGTTTCATAGACATGATAACGAGTTTGTTAAGAGATTTTAAGAGTATATTAAATATGTCTTCATGGACATGTTCAGACCATAGTTATCAGAACCGGATCGGTCCGGCGGTCCGACCGAGAATCGGACCCCTGTCCGGTTTGGTTCAATTAAAAGACCGTTTTACAAATGAACAGTGTTTGAACCGGGTTGAACCAGGCGGTTTTTGGAAAACCGATCGGTTTCCGTTTCATTTTTTAACTGATTTTCTTTTTTGGTTCGTTTTTTTTTGGTTTCCGGATTTTTGTTATGCACATACCAATTGGTTAAACCGGTTCACTACTATTGTGTTTGAGAATTGAGAGTAATGTGTGTTTGATATTGAAACTATGTAGTTTGTGTTTGTGTGAGACTATGTAAATTGAGGTAATTATGTTTGTGTTTGAGACTATGTATGTATTTTAAGTTTTCAAACAAAATTCCCTTATGAACAGTGAATCGCATACTGGACCGGGTTGGACCGGCCGGACCGTGAACCGCCCCCTCGCCGGCTCAATGGCCGGTCCGGTTCTGATAACTATGGTTCAGACTTATGAGACAGTTGGTTAAGACGTGCATCTTAAATTATAAATAGTGACAGCGCGCAGGTTCAAATCCAGGGGATGTAAGCAGTATAATAATTAAAGAAAGGTTGAATGTCGACGGTATAATACTCAAAGAAAGGTCGAAAAAAATTGGATGTCAGGAGTATAATACTCAATGAAAGTTCGGATGTTGGAAGTATAATACTCAAATAAACGTTGGATGTCATGACTATAATACTCAAATGAAGACCGGTCAGATGTCGGAAGTAAAATACTCAAAGAAAAATTAGTTGGTCATGCTCTCGTAAGACCTCACGCACGACCAACGACGACAACGTGCACGCGCTACGCAGGGGTCTAGTATATATTTAAGTATGTTACACGATAATTTATATTTATATATATAATTATAGGTACCAATGGACACTTGGTCCAACAGTATCACCTCTTGCTTCTAAGCAAGATGTCACGAGATCGATTCTCGATGTAACCAAGATTAATTCTTGGATGGCCAAAAAAAAAATATAATTATAGTTATAATTGCACTTACGTAGCAAATACTATAACGGTAAACATTATCGTTTTACCTCTAAAAATGTAATTAATTTTAATTTAAACTTTTATATTTACTCTCCTTAAATTTTTTTACTTTAATTTAATTAGTATTCTAAGTAGCAAAAAATAACAATCTTACCCTCACAACAATATTTATAATTTGGTTCATTACAGTAAATATAACCAATATTTCATAACATAACCTTATCGTTATAATGCACTTAAAACTACATTAAAACAAATAGTATAAAACCACGTTGTTGTTTTGATAATTAAGGAACTAATCACATACGGGTGACGAAACAACTCCACACAAATTCAAATTACAAATAAAACTAACTTTTACTGTCTTTGAATATATAAATTCAATAGCGTCATTTTGAAGGGCGTTACTGATTTCTTTTGGAAGAGTTTCAAGAACAACGAATACAATACTTGACTTTGGTCAATCGTCATTTTCGCCAATTGTCTGCAACCAAATTCGTTTCTCGAAAAAAAAAATTATGAACTTCATCATTTCAAACTGTGACATGAGTTCCCTGCGGCCAATTCAATCTCACTTGACCTAAAATTCTCTTAACCATTCCATTTGTGTTGATTTTAATCCAATTCCGATTGGGATGAATCCAACAAACATCTAGTAAGTAGGGCTGAGCAAAAAAGACTGGTTGGACCGAAATTCCGACGAATCTGACCATGACCAAAATTGAACGAGTTTTTTATTTTTTTTTTAAATATGAAGGTCGAACACTCGCTCAAGTTTTTCACCCAAATCCTGAATGAATCGTTTCGTCTCGACTATTCTATAGAATGGGCTAATATGAAGCAACGCCCACTAAAACAAAAGCATGTCCTTGCACGAGAAGAAGAAAAGGAGACGACCCTCCAGCATAATCCTTACAGGTTCTTCATTCCTTCAACAATAGCAGACGACCCTCCAGCATAATCCTTACAGGTTCTTCATTCCTTCAACAATAGCAGACGACCCTCCTCCAATTCTCTCCCGAGTCTCCGTTAGGCCATCAAGGAGCTCTAGCACCGCCAGCGCAAGTCTTCTGCTTGCACCTCTATGTCGGAATCGGGAACCTTTTCTGCACTTTCAAGAAGTTTGTCCTATTCATCTCTTCACCTTCTTCAAACTTCATCTCTTTCGGCCATCCTTCATAGAAGCAGCAACCATGAGTCTCTTCGGCCTTGTAAGCATGCAACGTTTCGTGAATCTTTCATTTCTATCACTGTTACGATTGTCACGATTATGATTTGTTTTGGTTTGATTCTGATTGTTCTTGATTTTGATTGTCACAATTTATTATTTTTACTCAAAATTTTAGTCCAAGACCGAGTCTGGCTTGAGTCAAGCAAAATCGAATCAGACATGTTTTTTTAGCCAAAACCGGTATCGGTCTACCATACGTGAGGACCGAAATTCCGGAATCATCATCGATAGTGTAAAAAAAAAAACGATCTGTCCCACCTGAACTCAACCATTTAGGTTTTTGAATTATGAAATGGTGGCGTCCGCGAGTGTGGGAGTAAAAAGCGCGCGTGGTGTAGACACGCTCCTCTCTGTTCTCTCATGGAGAATACATGGCGACGAGGGTTATGGATTGCAGCTCAGCCGATCAGCTCGGTTTCATAGGGCTTTTCCAAATTGGCCTGTGATTTCAGCTCCTCTCAGCTCCTCTATCATCCCCACGGTCATGATTCCGGTCTACTGCTCGATTCCGGTCACAATTGGGCGCCCGAAACTGTAACCCTCCTTTCTTTCTTTTTATCTGTATCTTCTCTTCATCTGTGTGTGCAGGGGCCAACGACTTCTGTGATCATCTCTGGCTTGCGACTGAGACCATGGCCTCTCGCTCCTCTTCCGGCGGTAGTCGGATTCCCGGGTTGCCTATGCTGAGAATGGTGCCCTCGGCCCTCCCTCCAGGTCCAATCAGAGATAATGCTGCTCGGGTTCTTGGGACGATCCTCACGAACAAGCCAATTAAGTCTAATGTGGTTCAGAACGTGATGAAGGAGGCTTGGGGTCGGTTCGGCCCTGTGAAGATAACCGAGGTAAATGAAGATGTGCTTATGTTTGATTTTGCCAGCTTAAGTGATAGAGACCAGATCCTAGACTTATCCCCGAGGTCAGTTCACGGGAAATGCCTGAATTTGAAATTGTGCCTGCCTCATGTGTCGGTCACCGAGTTTGATTTCCGTAAGATGCAAGTCTGGATCCAGGTTCACGGATTGAGCCTGGAAATGCTTAATGAGGAAAATGCCAGTTGTATTGCTAGCTCGGTAGGGAATTGCATTAGGATAGAGGATAAGCAAACTATGAGACAAAGGACCTTCTTAAGGGTCCTAGTGGAGATTGATACCTTGGAACCGCTACTTCCGGGGTTCAGGTGGGTGGACTCGAGAGGCAATCAAAAATGGGCCACGATCAAGTTTGAGAGACTCACGGACATTTGTTTTGGCTGTGGTCGCATTGGCCACAACTCAAACACTTGTGTGAACATGTGGCGCTTAATGATGCTGACGGATCGCCTCTGTATGGTCCTTAGGTCTCGGGGGTCAGGCCTAGGCTTGTTTCAAGATGGGTCAATACGGGTGGGGGAGGCCGTCCCCAACCCACTAGGGACCCCGGGAGGCCCTCATGGCGAGATCTCATGAGGGGCAGGCAGAATTTGGACCATTCGGGTTCGACCAGTGGAACCCAAAGGCTAGGTGATCAGGAGCTGAGCCAAGCTGACAGCAATCTGGCTCAGGGGGTTGGTTCCGATAATGCACAGTCTGACCTTCTGCCTGGGGAGGCTCGTAGAAGGCCTCGTTCTCCTTCCCTATCGTCGGGGTGTACGAGGTCGACTATCCCGAACCAGGCTGCAACCTCTCCAATTCTGACCGACGAGCTTAACCAATCGCCTATGGACTCCCGCCCCCAGCTGAGGTTGTTTGACCTCAACGCTAACCCGGACATAGAAGAGGGGGAGATAGTGCAACCTGTTTTGCCTTGTGACCTGTCTTTGAGTTTGGCGGTTGGCTTGGATTTAGACTCAGACCTAAATCATACACAGAATTTGCTAGCCTCGGAGTTGGCAAGTTTGGGAAACGCTGAGACGCAGCATGGATCAAGACTGGAGACAACAAGGGGACAGCAGCACTCCGTATCTGCGGCAGTCTCGCAGGAAAACGACCGAAACATGCCTGCTGATATTCTGATATTGGCAGCTGGTTCGGGAGTTAAGCCGAAGAGGAAATCGAAAACAAAACAGGCTTCTCTTGCAAAGGTGCCGACGGTGATTGAAGAGGGCTGCGAGCCGAGCAGATCAAGCTCGGGAAAGAGGAAAGCTGACCCACCCAAACTCGGTTTGCTGCCTAAAAAACCAAGGAAACCGAGGGTGGAGGGGTCAGATTCGATGGGGGGAGTGACGTCCTCTATAAATGATTCAAAGGGCACTACTCATACTGGCAGAAGCGATAATGCTAATGACAACGTGAGAATTACAAGAAGTAAGGGCTCCGGTGGCTGTCCCCGCACAGCCATGGGGTCTAGATGAATGTCATCAGCTGGAACTGTCAGGGGTTGGGGTCTCCCCTGACAGTTCGCCACTTAAAAGACCTGGTGAAAGGCGTTTGTCCTAGAATTGTTTTCATCATGGAAACAAAGAAAGACAACGCCTACTGTGAGACGGTTAGGAGACAGTTACGTATGGATCATGCAACCTATGTTAGCCCGGTTGGGGCTAGTGGGGGTTTAGCTTTATGGTGGATGGAAGGGGTTTCAGTGACGATACATAGCAAAGACAAGAACTTCATAGACACATCGGTCAACATCGACGACTGCGGGGGCGTTTTTAGAACTACATGGGTTTACGGGGACTCAAACTATACGTGGAGAGTTGTAAACTGGGAGACTCTCAGATGTATGGGAAACAACAGACGGGATCCGTGGGCTTGCATTGGGGACTTCAACGACATTGCCTCCCATAGGGAGAAACGCGGGGGAGTTCGTAAGGACCAATGTAAGATTGACGGGTTCAATGCCTTAGCGGAGGACCTTCATCTTGAAGACATGGGTTTCAAAGGACCAATGTTTACTTGGTCCAACAACAGGCGAGGGGCCGACCAAATTAGAGAAAGGTTGGACCGGGCACTTGTGAATCGGGAGTGGAGTTCATTGTTTCCGACGGCTCAATGTACTCATGACCTTATCATCGGGTCGGACCATGCCCCTGTTTGTATTCACCTAGTATTCGAAGGTAGACGTGCCATAAAGCATTTCAAATTCGAGGATATGTGGCTCGAAAAAGAAGAATGTTACAATGTCATTCGCACTGCTTGGCGGTCGTCAGTTCCGGTCTCGGTCGGGGCGGACCTAGACCAAAAGCTATCGACTTGCAGATCAGCTCTTCAGCGATGGAGTAAACTCGAGTTTAAGAACAATCTTGGCGAGATCAGTAAAGTTAAGAATCGTCTGAGGTGTCTAGAGGCGAGACATATTGATGGGGCCGATATGGACGAGGAAAGGGCGCTTAAGTCGAAGTTACATACTTTATGGAAGCAAGAGGAAATTTACTAGAAACAGAGGTCGAGGGTCAAATGGTTGGCCCATGGGGATCGTAATACAAGCTTCTTTCATCAGACCACGTTGTCGAGGCGGAGGAGAAACAAAATTGTAAAGCTTAGAGGTCCGGCTGGTCGTTGGATAGAGGGTGATCGGGAAATCAAATCAGAATTGTTTACGTTCTATTCGGCCCTCTTTGAATCGGGGAGGCATCATGGTCAGGGGAATGTTGGGTTTGGTGCATCTCTCAGTTGTATTCCGTCCCAGATTTCAGAGGAGATGAATGACAGGCTGTCAGGGGTGGCATCATCGGAGGAGGTTCGTAGGGCTTGCTTCCAGATGGGGGGTTCTAGGGCACCGAGACCGGATGGCTTCTCGGACAACTTCTACCAAAAGAATTGGAGCACGGTCGGGCCAGATTTGATCACATCTGTCAATGCGTTCCTCACCTCAGGTAACATGCCCTCGTTTCTTAACCAAATTCTCATTACCCTTATTCCTAAGGTTGCTAACCCCTTATGTGCATCGGACTTTCGCCCGATCAGCCTTTGTAATTTCGCTTATAAAGTTTTCTCTAAGGTTCTGGCAAATAGGCTTCAAACCTATATGCCGGAACTAGTCACCCCTTGCCAGAGTGCGTTCGTTTCAGGGAGGCGCATTCAGGACATCATCATCATTGCCCATGAAATGTTCCACTACCTAAAGACGAGGGGTCGCCCGAGCGGCCCCAAAGGAAGATCGGAAGGTGCGCTTAAGATTGACATGAAGAATGCCTATGACCGCATTGAGTGGGACTTCTTGTTGGAATGCCTTCGGAAAAGAGGATTCAGGGACAAATGGATCAAGCTTATTCGGGCGTGCGTCTCCTCGGTTACGTATAGGGTCTTGGTGAACGGGGAAGCTTCAGAGACCATTGTGCCCACACGTGGTCTTCGTCAGGGTGACCCTCTGTCTCCCTATCTCTTTATTTTGGTCGCTGATGCTTTCTCGAGATTGTTGGACGATCAGGTCGCGAGAGGACGGGTTAAGGGGATTCAGCCGAGAAGGGGTTGTCCGGAGGTCCAACACCTCTTCTTCGCGGACGACTCTTTATTCTTCTTCAAAGGCTCGACTCAGGAGGCTTGCAACCTTAAGGATACCATTCAAACCTATTGTCGGGACTCAGGTCAAATGGTCAACCTGGCTAAATCGACGCTTTATTTCAATTCGGCATCGACTGTACAATATAGGTCTGACATCTCTCTCATTTTTGGCGTGCAACAATCGGCGGATCCGGGGTTCTACCTGGGACTACCCACTGTTTGGGGGAGGTCAAAGCGGGAAGCTCTTTCGTACCTCAAGGAGCGGATCAGGGACAAAATACAGGGGTGGAGGAACAAACTGCTGAATAATGCCGGGAAAGAAGTACTGATTAAAGCGGTACTCAGTGCGATTCCAACTTACGTAATGCATATCTTTCGACTTCCCACGGCCTGGTGTAATGAAGTTAACGCTCTCATTGCACGTTTCTGATGGGGGTCGAGGGAGGGGGCTAGGAAAGTACACTGGAGAAACTGGAATGCGATGACAATCTCCAAGAAGGAGGGCGGTTATGGATTTCGGGAGATGCAATCGTTCAATCGGGCAATTCTTGCGAACATGGCGGCAAGAGTCATGGAGGAACGGCAGGCTCTATGGGTAAGGGTCCTCAAGGGGATCTATTTCCCTAATCGCTCCTTTATGTAGGCATCGCAAGGGGGTCGGGCCTCTTGGGCGTGGTCGAGCCTTCTCGAGGGCAGGAACATTATTGCAGCTAAGGTGAGGTGGGTTCTAGGGGATGGCCGTTCTATCAGACCGTTCCTAGATACCTGGGTTCCGCTTCAGCACTCTGCCAGGGTTCGGCCCAGGGTGGAGGGACCACATTTGGACTCGGACAGAGTAGAGGATTGGGTGGACAGTCAGACTCGTACTTGGATTGAACCTTCTGTGCGTCAGCTGGTGGCTCCTGAGGATGTGGACGTTGTACTTAACGTTACTATTCCGGTTCATCCAACTCCGGACAGTTGGAGGTGGCCTCATACCACCCACGGCTCGGTCTCTGTTAGATCGGCCTATCATGTCTTTCATGCGGACGGGGTGAGGAGCCTCCCCGATCTTAATAGGCACCCTCGGCCTGACATTTCTAAGGTCTGGCCCCGTATTTGGTCTTCTCGTGTTTGGCCTAAGATTAAGGCGTTCATGTGGAAATTGGCGTCGGATGTCCTCCCGACAAGTGATAACCTGTGGCGGAGGGGCATGCCTCTTTCGCCATTCTGTTCTCTATGCGGTGTGGCGGAAACTAGGGAACACTTTCTATTTGGTTGCCCTTGGACAGTGCAAATTTGGGTCTCCTTTCTCACAGGGCCGATGATAGCGTGTGGACAGTTCTCGATCGACGAGTGGCTCCTGTTCTCTACTGCTGGATCGGGTCGGAACTGGAGAGACAACGACCAATCGTGGTGGCTATGCATGATTGTCTGTTGGGTGATTTGGAAGGCTCGATGTAAGGTTGTTTATGAAAATAGACTACCTAATGTTCATGCCTTGCTTCAGGAGATAGGCAGGATTTTTCAGGAGGTCAGAACGCCATCATCACTGGTCCGCCCGGAGGAGACTTATACGGCATGGACCAGACCGCCGGAAGGGACTATCAAGCTTAACTGCGACGCATCATGGAGAGAGTCGACGAACATGGGTGTGGTTGGTGTGATTGCTAGAGACTGGACATGGTCGGTCATTGGGGGGTACTCCTCCGTGATCCGTGCGGCCTCGGTGGACGAGGCGGAGGCGGTGCTTGCTGCGGTCAAACTGGCTATCCTTCACTGTTGGTCGCCCATTATTATTGAGTCTGACTCTTCGCATGTTATCTCACACCTTTTATGTATTGATTTCGCTTGGCGAATAGCACCGATTTTGTCTAACGCTACGGCCTTATCTTCCGAGATTCAAGCCGTATCGTGGGTGCTTATTCCACGATCCGCAAACTCTTGTGCGGATTGGATAGTGACATTCGCTTTGCTATGGTAGTGTCCTCAGGATTGGGTGCTTGCACCCCCAACCCCTTTACTTAGATGTATTGTATCAGATAATATTTTGTTTGCGAGTTCTCGCACGGTTAATGAAATGACATAGTACGTGTTACTTGACCAAACAAAAAAAGTGTGGGAGAAAGCGCCGTCTTACGCCGGCAAGTTGTATCGCACTGTCACCTAAATACAGCAACGAAAACGACCGCCGTTAAAAAGAAACGGAAAGGAGGTTAAATCAAGTGGCCGCACCATCTTTCCTGTCATTCGCTTAGTTTGACTTTGACCTATGGGCCCCACACAATTTCCTTTATTTGTTACCTTTCGGCTAATACAAATAATCTTTGTTGGTCAATACGTTACGGTTTATGATTGGTTCGACAGAGTCGAGACTAAAAATGAGACGTCTGCAACGACTTATTCAACGTGTTGAATGAACTATGTTGAGGGTAAAAAGGTCAATGTCAAAATTATCTCTCTGTCTAACTGTGCCACTTGGAGAGCAGCGCGAGGACAAAGCTTTCTTTCTGGGTACGTTTAGCAGGCCACAAAATAACCGCTCTGCCTCAGAAGCCCACGTTGCTTTGCACCATAGACCGGTTTATTATCCAATGCTACTCACCTACCGTTCCATACCCTATACCTCTTCCTCAGAAGTAAAATCATATGGAAATGGGGAAGTATTCAAACTACAAGGGCCCACCAGTCACATGCAGTATGGTATGTTATGCTATTTCCTTCTCTGGATTATAGGTCCCATTCAGGCACTCCCGAAACCTAACGGGTACAACTGTATTGGCGCGTGTTCTACACCACTCACTAAAACATATTTCACTTATTAGAAAAAAAAGAACAATATTAAATAATAATAAGTTTTTTTTTACCAAGCTAAAACATGAGATTTAAATATTAAAAAATTATCTAAAATTTTGTTAAATTAAATGTTTTTTTTTAAAATTATTTATATGTTTAAAAGTGAGACAATAATTAAATTTAAATAGCAAATTAATGTGAAACTATACGATAAAGTAAATATTATATTTATTAAAAAAATATTTAATCATTTTTTTTTAAAATATCGAAATAATTTCAAAAACTTCTAATAAATATGAACAAAATGAAAAGGCACTTATTAGTTATTATTTTTATATATGTCATTAATTTTTATTTATAAAAAAATATATTGAAAAGTCTAATTTTCACACTCAATTTTCTATTCATTTTTCGCTATTTAAACAAATATAAAATTTATATCATAATTCAACAATGTTTTAAGTTTAGTCTAAAATTGGTTGGAAAATAAATGAAACTAGCATTTTGACTATTCAATTTCTATGACAGTAAAAACAGTACAGGTAAAAAAAAATTAGAAACAAAAATTCATATATATTTTAATAATTCTTTATTTAGTAATTACCTCTTTTTTTGGTCAACATTTAGTAATTATCTCTGATAATAATAATAAATAAAGCATAGTCCTTCAAATTGTATGAGAGCTGCTACGGTTACAGCAGTGCTCTCCTGTCAGTTCCTTCTCTCTCTATAGACTATAATGTAGTAGTGTGGGGTCCATGGAAAGTCTGTACAGTATATATCCGCTAAAATCTCCCCCTCACTCCCTGCGTGCTGCCTCCCTCCTCTGCCATTATTAAACCTCCAAGCACCACCAACTCCTCCCTCCTCTACTCCACTTCCTCCATTTAAATCTCCCACTCTCCGAGATTTTCCCCTGCCATCTATCCTCCCTACCTCCCTCACTCGCTAAACTCTCTCCTCCACCACCACCACCACCACCATGGCTGAATTCCTAAATGACGGCGAGTTCTGGCTTCCTCCCAGGTTCCTAACCGAAGAGTCTTATATCGACAACCGCAAGTTCTCCATCAAGGGTAGCGCCGTATTTGAGACCCCTTTCCTGTACGGTTCCGATCTAGGTTCTCCAGTGGAGTCACTGTTCGGTTCGACAGAGAACGAGAGCGACGAGGAGGACATGCTCGCCGATTTGTCCAGGAACATGGCTCGTTCGACTCTTAACGAAGGCTTCAAAAATTCCGGAGACAAGTTCGAGGTTAGCGGTTACGGTGCATGCTCAAATCAGTTTTTGCTCTGTTCAATGAACTTTTTCTGATTTATGTGCTTTGATTTTCAGGAGAGGATGTTCTCTCGCTCGCCGCAGTCGACTCTTCGTGCTTCGAACTTGGATCTGCTTTGTCAGGCTGTCGGAGAAGTCGCTAACCGGAGGCTGAATGAACTGTACGCTCGTAAGCAGCACTCTTCGGCTTCTGTTCCGTTGAAGCCACTCAACTCCGATGCTGCCCATCTTTCGCAGAACTCTATGTTGTACCATCAGCTCCTGGATTATCAGGTCAGTGATCGTTACTGGTTTTACTCTGCAAATGTTGATGACGAAACGATTGAGCATAAACTGACGTTTGTTTTGCACTGAGTCAGATTCAGCATTTGAAGAAGCAGAAGCAGCAGATGATAATGAAACAGCATCAGCAGCAGAGATCTGACTCATCTGTCTGGTCTCCACAGATGACTTGCGGAAGAAAGATAGAGTATCCGAATACCAGAAATTGCCGGCCGATGGGTCTTTCACCGGCTGCGTGGCCGTCGCTGCAGCAGGCCGTGCAGCAACAAGGCCATGGTCCCGGAATGACGTCAGTGTTCCTTGGAGCACCAACCAGAAAGAGGGAGTGTTCCGGAACTGGAGTATTCTTGCCTCGCCGTGTCGGACCTCTGCCGGAACTGCGTAAGAAACCAGGTCAGTGTCGATTTGTCCTTAGTTTTTGTCAGTCACTTGGGGTTTCCTCTCCTTCCACATTCTTGTTGACTGATATACACGAATTGGTCTGGGCGGGTTGATTTGGTAGGAAATAAATTATTCCGGAATTTATTGCAGATTTGAAGTTCAACCGCTGCATAGCCGGCCATTATCTTAGATTTTGTATTTATTATAGTCGTGGATTCATCAACTCCACTTACCGACCATTATCTTCATTTTCTAGCTTGTTCAACTGCTCTGCTTCCGGCTAAGGCAATGCATGCTCTCAACTTAGAAAATGTAGTCCCACAGCCGCTTCACCTTCCAAATCGCTTCAATGGCGGGGGTACGTGGTGTTCGTCTCGTGCTATACTTTTTATTCAGCAATGCATATACAGATCTACTTGATAATATTGATCTTAACTGATCTGAGTTTTGTTTTGTTTCATTTTTATCAGATGTGTCGTGGAAATCCAGAAGTAACAGCTTTGGAGCTCAGCCTAACCGATCCGTACGCCCCCAACCTGTGACGCCGATCCCAGAGATCAGTCTTCCTCAAGAATGGACCTACTGACTTGAACCGCGACGTTGCAGTGGTTAATTCTTCCATTCTTTAGACGTGGGAGTAAAGGACGTTTTGTTTTGGTATAGAACAGGGTTATATTAGGGGTGTAGGAGATGAAGATGATAAGAGTGTTAAGCAGCAGTGTGCTATAGTTAGGTTTAGGAGCTAAGCTAGATCAAAGGAAATCAAAGAGTTAATTTGTGTTTAGGGGAAAATAATAAAGTTTCCTATTTTTATTGTTTGTTTGAAACAAAGAGAAAGAATGGGAGTTTCTCTTTTGTTTTTCTAAGAGTATAATTATATATTTTGGGTAATGTGTCGGACAGAAGGAAAGGTGGAGTGTTGTTGGGCCCCATGCATGTTCAGGATGGAGGAAGATTGTTTCTTCGATCATATATATTTGCTATTATTTAGGGCAATATACTAATGATAGTGTTTGTTCATCAATGAAATAATTATTATTACTTAATAAAAATTAGGATTTTTATTTATTATGAGTTACATCAAATTATGACATGTGCATGTTTTGAATTGAATATAGTTTCGTTCAAAATTAAATCATTTTTCTTAATAATAACTTTGCAAAACGCAAAAAATTAAAAAAAAAATGTTTCTAATACCCACTTTTGTAATTCCAAAATTGGGAATATTCACAAGTTATAAAATGATTTTGTTATATAGATGGTTATTTATTTAGTTTGATCATCACTCTTTAGTGAATGTATTTGAAAGATACATATAATAATTTATATATATACATATAGTTCAAAGAAGCAACAATTCTTGTAAGATAAGCGATGAGAAGTGTCGGGTCCCCCTGTTAAAGGCAAAATCTTGTGCTATTGCACTTCCACTACACACATTGGAGTGTAATGGAGGCCTCATCTCTTCTCGTTGATTTGAATTTTCAAAATCTAAATTTTCAAAAATCATCACTAAACTTTATGTTACAAGAAAACAATAATATACGGATTCATGAGAGAATGATTTTAAAAAATCTTACATCCAATCAAACAACTTAAAAATAAATAAGGGGTTAATAACTAAAAAATAAGCTGAACTTTTGATGAAAAACAAAATAGCAGATCAAACTTGTTTTCTTGACAAAAACAAACCAAAATATTTTTTTACAAACAAAAAATCAAACGTTTGGAGTTAAGCAATAAACAAATCTACCTCAAATTTTCATTATCTTTGAACGGATTTTTTAATATTTAAGGCAGTTTTTAAGTCAGCATTAGTTGAAATATTCTAAGAAAATCATATTACAATTTAATAACTTCCTCATACATTAAAAAATTTGTTCAAACATAATAAAAATTTGAGGTAAGTTTGTTGATTGCTCAATTTCAAAAAATTGGTTTGTTATTTGTCAACAAAAAAGAAAAAGAGTTTGGTTTACTGTTTGGTTTTTTCTTAAAGTTCGGTTTTTTTTTTTATAATTAACCCATTAATAAGTGAAGTGAATTTTATTTATCATCTTTTAACTTTAAATTTGGATTAACCGTGTAACACATGTAACATTTTTATCAGTAAAATTGACAGAGTTTGAAATATTCTATTAACTATTATTTATACTATTAATTATTATTTGGTTTAAAAATAAAATAATAGGGAGTTTATGTTGTGACTAATATATATATATATATAATATTATTCCCCAATAAAAACCATTCCATTTTTGATAGAGCACAATGCATTCAAATTTGAAATGCCCATCACATTTCCAAAGGACAACATAAGAATCCAATAATGGATGGGAGAGGAATCTAATACAACCAAAAATCAGGGACCAAACCGTCGTTTCCTTTTGATACTATCTAAGAAATAAGAATAATTAATTATTAATCAAATAATAAAAAGAAATCCGAAAATTATGGTTTTGTTTTTAATTTTATTTTTAAAGTAACAACTACCCATATGTCTTTTCCTTTTCACAAACATACCTTGAAATCCGTCAACGCCTGGTCGCTGTCACCAGCGCGCCTAACTGAGTAGTGGAAATATTTTATAATTTTTACCAATTTTAAATGGTAAAATACGATTTTACGTCATTTTTAAAATTTAAACTACTTTTTAATGTTTGAATATGAAAAAAAAAAAAAATTGTCGGATGTTGTTTAGTATGAGTTTTTCATCATTTTTAAATATTAGTGAAAGTATAAATTTGAAGTGAGAATTTTAAAATCAACATAAATTTTAGAGATCAATGTCGTATTTAACCCATTTTAAATAGACAACATTTGTATTATTATTTTTTCAAATAAAATTGTTACAAAATATTGTTTTTTTTTTATATAAATAAATGGAAGATCTATTCATTTTTTTGACAATGATAAATATGTATAGGCGTGTTTCCATTTAATCGGACTGCCTTGGACTGCCTTGGTCGGCCGCCGGCGAGCATCGATGGGACCGACAGCTGTCACGCGGGGTTTTTTCCCTTCCAGTGCATGTAAATTGGAATGTAACTAACCCACATGGATACGACGAAAGGGCCAGTGGGTGGGTGGGAAGCAATCTCTCTCTCACTAAAATCCCCACGCGCTACAACGGCGCGTTAGATATTAGTAGACGGTTTCGTTCCAACTTCTGTCGTTTTCTCTGCTCTTTTTATTTCTTTTAATAAATTTATCTATTTAAAATTAAATTTACAAAATATGGTAAAATTGACTTTTGACTTTGGTCTTGATCATGCGTTTTATATTCCAACTTGTCTGTCGTTTTAGTACTACCCTGAATTTCCACTGTCTCGATTCTATTGCATAATGCATTGTCATGTTTAACCGGGATGAATTTTGTCCTTTGAAATATATTATATAGTGTCTTTATTGTTTATGATAGCTATCACGTACATCTATATTATTATGTTATAATTCAATGCATGACCCAACGTCACGAGATAATACAAATGAAATAAATTGTTGTGATTTCCCATCCACATTAATTATATGAACCATCAACAAAATTTATGTTTTTTTTTTTCTTTTCAGTATGGATATATTAATAAGTTTTAAATTAATGGATATTTTATAATAGTTTGATCAAATCTAACTATTTTGATTTTGAATGAATTATGAAGATTTTTTTTTTAACTAACTAAATATATATTATTGATCTTTTTTATAAGGTTTTTTATAAGATTCTTTTTAACTAAGTATATAATTTTTTAATCAATTACGCTTGTTCATTTAAATAGGTTCAACCGAACTGATCTGGTTTGAATCGGTTCGATCGAACTGATTTTAAAATCAAACAAGTTTTTAAGGTTTCAAGTTGACTAATTTAAAATAGTAGTTTCAAATCAGTTCGAATCAACTTGTTTTTTTTATACTGGTTTATATTTAAATTTAAATCAGACAACTGTAAACCTATATAATTTTAGAACCGGTTTAAAGCAAAATAAACCAAAATGGTCTGAAATTAAACCAAACCTAAAGATGTTTTCAATAAACCAAACTTAGAGATGTATTGGACTTTCGTATGTCGATGTTGGACAGGATTTCAGCTGGTTGGGGAATATATTTTCAGTCGGTTCAGTTTAAGTGTGAACCATAATATTTCCAAACCAAATTTATTATTAAAAAATCAAATTAAACCGTTTATGAATCGGATCGAACCAAACCAGTATTTTTTACATATGTCAGACTAGTTTTTTTAGAACCAGGTCAATTCAGTTTTGACCCGTTTGGGATCGAACCGGTTCATGAAGAAGTCTGGTATCAATCTACCCACTCCAACAGTCTAACTGATCTTCTAAGAATCGTGGGGTCAATATACAGTCATGAGAATTTAATGGAACATGATTCTCCATTATGGTCGTCACATGATTTCTCTCTTGGTAGATTGATTTTCTATTTATTTATATGAGGTAGCATTTTATTCTTGATTTTTATTTTCTAAAATACTAAGTAAGCATATATTTTGTAGATAATAATATACGTTGGTTAATTTTGCGTATTTCTTTACTATAAAAAACCATGATCAAGAATCATGTCGGAATAGTACTTGTTTATAAATAATTACAGTTTATAATTTATATATCATAGTATATTATATAATACAGGTGATGAAATAATTATTTTTTGTATATACTATGAAAAATTACACCGCACTGACGAAGATACATGCATGGGAGCATTTATCCATGCAGATCAACGAAGTGGGAAGACACCGACCGAATCCTATGGACAGTGTTTATTCCAAAAGCGGCCCATTGTACATAGCGTTCAGGCCCACTAAATTACGATGATTATGTTGAAGATAAAATAAAAAGCTAGTATAATTGTAAGTATTTAGTATTTACCACGAAATTAGGTTTATTTTGCTTTAAAAAATTCCACATCGTCACACGCTTAATAAGTTTCCCGCGTCGTCCGTTTCCGACATACACTTAATGTGTCAATAGTGTCGTGTCTCGTTGTGTCTAAATATGTTTCGGGTCTAAACGGATAAGTCTTATACGTGTTTCAAAACTTCAAACACAAACACGACACAATTATTAATCGTGTCTAAGCGTATAAGAGTTGTTTAGACGCGAGATCTGTTAAGATAAAAGTCATATTCACTTCAAAGCAGATATAAAAAATAAAGTCTCCAATGTAAACAGATATTTTAATATTTTATTATTATTATTGTTATACTTAAATGTATATAAACGTGTCACATGTATACACGACACGATTAATCAATCGTGTTTATACAGATATCTGCAGATTTGATGTGTTTAGACACGAGATTTGTTAAACTCAAACTCATATACGCTCTAAAACATATTGTGTCGGTGTAAGAAATGGTGAGTCATGGATAAACTGTTTTGTAAGAGCTTAGCTCGGCTCGGCTAATCTCGGAAACACGGTCGGCTCAGTGGAAGGGGGGCAAAATGGAACTTTGACTGTTGACCATCTATTGACTCTTTGTCCATTTTGTGATACCAATTACCAAATGCCACTTGCCGTGTTGCTTTGACACGTCAATATCCAAATATAATTTCCAGTTTATATTAAATAAATATATATACGAAAAATGTTAAAATATTGTATAATTATTAAAACATAGAAAGTAAATGGACGAGTAAGATAATCTGAATATGAGACAATTAATACGAAAAAAATGGTGAAATAAATTTAGAGTTCAACCTTGTATGTAAATCCATTTAGTATTATTATACATTGTGCTTTCATTATATTAGGTATCTTATACCTAACAAAAATTGACAATTTAAAAATTTAAAAATTGTAACTTCAAATATCTATTATATTATTACATAATACAACCTCGATTTTAAATTTCAAAACACACTATAAAATATAAGTTATTAAATAATATTATATTTTTTATTTACTATAATATTATCTAAGTAATCAATTTTGTTATACAATATTTTGATTTACAAATTATTATTTTGATCTGAAAATAGATATAAAGAGAAATAAATTATATTATTGTACGAAATTAATTTAAAGTAAAACTTTATTTTTAATAAGATAATGGAGATTCTATTTGCATACCATCGACTACTTTATACAGACCACTTTTGATGAAAGACTAAAATACCCTAATAGCATTTTACATATTTGTCCTTACCAATTTTAATGAAATTAATTACTAAATCGACCTCATATTTTCGATATTACTAAATCGACCCCATATTATCAAAATTGTGAAAAATTATCATTCTAGCAAGTTTTGAACCCTAGACCTCTTACATACTAGCTAAAAGTTTTACCACTATACTAGTAATTCCAATTATTTTCTTATTTACTTCAAATATAGTTATTGAAGCAACTCTCATATTATTGTATTAAACATCTCATGTTTATTTATTGATGCTCTTTAGTAATTAACATTTGTTCAACGTTATTTATTTAATTGTAGTTTTAATTTAATTATGTATCTACTAATCATTTTTTTTTAATGATTGAAAAATAAGTAATTTTCTAAATTTAATATTTATAGACTACCAAAATACTCATTTTGAAAATATTTTTTCAATCATCTCTAAAAAAATCAAAAAGACTATAATATGTAGATAATTAAATTAGAACTCTAACACATATGATGCTAAGTTTCAATTTTTCCATCAACCATAAAATTTGGTCAAATTTATAAAAATTACCAACACTACTTTGACCAAATTTTATAATCGATAAGAAAATTGAAACTTAACACCATATATGTCTAGAGTTCTAATTTAATTATCTAAATACTATAATATTTTTGATTTTATTTTAAGATGGTTGAAAAATATTATTTTCAAAATGCATATTCTAGTAGTGTATAAATACTAAACTTAGAAAATTACTTATTTTTCAACCATTTTAAAAAATAAATCAGTAGATACATAATAAAATTCAAACTATAATTAAACAAATAACGTTGAATAAATATTAATTACTAAAGAGCATCAATAAATAAACATGAGATATCTAATACAATAATACGAGAGTTGTTTCAATAACTATATTTGAAGTAAATAAAAAAACAATTGTAATTACTAGTATAGTGGTAAAAGTTTTAGCTAGTATGTAAGAGGTCTAGAGTTCAAAACTTGCTAGAAGCATAATTTTTCACAATTTTGATAATATGAGGTTGATTTAGTAACTACGAAAATATGAGGTCGATTTGATAATTAATTTCCTTAAAATTGGTAAGGATAAATATGTAAAATGCTATTAGGGTATTTTAGTATTTCAACAAAAGTGGTCTGTATAAAGTAGTCGATGGTCTGCAAATAGAATCTCCGGTAAGATAATGTAAAAACTATATTTTTTTTAAATTACTCATCTTTTGTAAAAATTCACTTGTTACACCATATATTTTAATTATTGAATATCTCAAATGCGTCCTCTACTTAGCACAAATTCAACGAAATAGCATGTAAATTATACTTTTATCTATGATAAAAATAAAAAGAAGTCCCTACTCTTCAAGTCATGTTTCTTAAATAACAAAATAATAAAATAAGAGTTTACATTTCTTTATATTTATTATAATAATTAATATTGGTTCGTCTGTCTGTATTTTTTTTTGGCCAATATGTCTGTCTGTATAAAAACGCATCCTTTTGTAAATTCTGAACTGTCACTGCGTGTAAGGCTCACGTTCAAGACGGCAGGCAGCTTTCCTTCCCAGAATCGAATATCAGAGCGCACCTGGAGAATTGATCGAACTCAACACCACTTTCTGTTCTCAATTCATTCGAATTACACACCTTTTCTTCACTTAAGCAAGATCATCGTCCTTTCCGTCTCACCCCATAATTATTTCTGCTTGATCTTGAGATCCCTTCTTCACTTACCATCATAATCTCTTTAATTTCGTCACTGGGTCTTTGGGTTTTTCATTTATTTCTGCCTTCATTGTTGAAATGAGCCATATCGTCTCCGACAGCAGTTGTGTCATGACAGTTGTATGGAACTGAGTATTTACCCGCCAACAACAAGACAGACGATGACGCTTTACATTCGACGCGAAGCTTCAAAGGTACGGATGTTCTTGTATTTGGTTTATGAATTTGTGACAGTGGTTTGATGTTGGTTTCTGCAATTGGCATTGGGTGGAACAGCTATGGAAGAGATTTTCTGCAGAGGTGACGACGGAGATCAGCCTCCTCGCTGAGAACTGGAAGTATCTTCTATCTGGTCTCGTTTGTCAGGTAACTGTCCTTTCTAAGTTTAATAGATTGGATTTTAGCTGGTTCAGTGTTCATAAGAATCATCTGCTCGATCTGGGAATTTCAAACCTTTATTGGGAAGGTTGGTTTCTCTTCCCAAGTTAGGATCGGCCAATGAAAATTTAGTCTGAATGGCTGAAATGAAGCCAACCTTAGCTTAAGTTGCATTTTTCATCGATTTATTTTTATATATTTACGCATAATGAGTCATGTTTCAAATATAATGTTTGAAAATTATATGACAACTAAGAGGCTGTCGTGGGCCTGCATGTGATATGTTGGAGTAGAAGGAAAACGAACGAAAAACATAGGTTTGGTAGTGGAGGTCGCAATCACTATTTACTTTCTGGTTAACGGAATTCAATTGAATAAGCTTGCATTAGCTGTCTCCTTTTCAAAAACTCAATTAGCAATCCAACATCATAACTTTTAAGCCTCATTTGCTACTACTTTTACGTGATTATAGAGTGTCACTAGCAGGTTTAATTGTGTTTTTTCAGTATATACATGGTTTGGCTGCCCGAGGAGTACACTACATTCATAAACCAGGCCCTACACTTCAGGATGTTGGGTTCTTCATGCTCCCGGTTTGTGCAAAACTTGTTCATTTCATTTTCCAGCTTAGTTTGTTGGTTGATTTTGTTTTCTGACATTTCATGTTCTTGATGATGTAGGAGCTTGGACAAGACAAGGCTTACATCAGTGAAACCGTTTTCACCACTGTCTTTGTGTCATTCTTTTTGGTATGTTTTTTGCAGATTTTAAGTTGATATTTTACAACATAATGATTTTTTGTTTTAATTGAATTTTAATGTTGCAATATGCAGTGGACTTTCCATCCTTTCCTTTTCAAGGTTAAGAAAATATACACAGTTCTCATCTGGTGTCGGGTTTTAGCTTTTCTAGTTGTAAGTACTCTGGTTTCTATCATTTGCAGACACTCTTTTGAAATTTTGAAGCAATCTTGATTCATAATTTTTCTCATTATGGGATTCTGCAGGCTTCTCAATTTCTTCGAATCATTACATTTTACTCAACTCAGCTTCCTGGTCCAAATTACCATTGCCGCGAGGTATACTTTTCACTTTCATCGATTATCATTCATAATAATTCCATCACTAACACTACAAACTGTTAAATTTTAATATCGGGGCTGAGCCCCACCTAAATAGCAACCACATTATACAACTCGTTTTCCATCCTAAAACCAATTAGTGATAGGAGGAGGTAGCCTTGTTGTATGTATAAATGGTGCCTAATTTTTGGTGAAACCAACGGTGTGGTATTCCCACATCACACTGTCTTCAACACTCCCCCGCACTGTGATAACTCGATTAAGACACGGCACCGACATATTTTAATCCAGACGGGTTGGGACTCAACAAATCCCCTCACACGTCCAGGGCCGACCCGAACTCTGGTACGTGGAGTAAACGGGACACAACAAACTCACATCGGGCACCCACAACGGGAAACAACTCAACACCGTCAAATGGAACCGGGCTCTGATACCATGTTAAATGGTAATATCAACCACATTATACAATCCGGGTTCCATCCTAAAATCAATTGGTGATAGGAGGAGGTAGCCTTGTTGTATATATGGTGCCTAATTTTGGGTGAAACCAACGGTGTGGTATTCCCACATCACAGTGTCTTCAACACAAACTAATCAGCACTGAAACTATTCTTAGGGATCAAAACTTGCACGGCTTCCTCAGCCAAACAGTGCATACGAAGTTCTTCTACTCAACTGTAAGTTTTTTATTCCCAAACTATTCTTACGTTTTCATTTCCACTCCACCATGATGATTTATGTTTGGTCTGATCAAATCCACAGTTCCTCGAGGCGTGCTGTATGGCTGTGGTGATCTAATATTCTCATCTCACATGATCTTCACCTTGGTCTTTGTCCTCACATACCAGAAATACGGCACTAAGAGGTTCACCTGCAAATTATATTCCTTTTTTCCCCATATTCTTTGACCTAAATCCTGATTATTCCCCTATGAATGCTGTTTGTAATAGGTTAATAAAGCAGGGGGCGTGGCTAGTTGCTGTAGTTCAGAGCTTTCTGATTGTAGCATCGCGGAAACATTACACAGTTGATGTTGTGGTTGCATGGTGTTGTTCCGACTCTTTTTGTGTTCATCTTTTAAGTACAGTTGTGTCGTTTCATCATGGACATAAGCAAGAATGATTGATTTTGCAGGTACACTGTTAATTTGGTGGTGTTCTTCATTGACAAGAAGTTGCCAGGTCAGTTAAAACACTGCAAAAATGAACTTATGGTTTGGATTTTATAAGCAAAAATGCGCATAATTTGGGTCTGAATCCATGAATTAGAAGTTAAAAAATAAATTTCTAACATTTCATGAACTCAGAGTTTACCTGCCTAAGCCAAGTTTTGTTGTTCTACATCAAAAGAATGATGATACTTTGTTGAGTCAATGTCTTATTGAGGAGAGGAGTTGTTTCTTTGCAGAGCTTCCTGATCGAACAAATGGATCTGCACTGTTGCTCCCGTTGAGCAGCAAGGGAAAAGATGGCAGCAGGAACAACGAAGAAGAGAATCACAAGCTCTTGAATGGGAATTCAGTGGATCCTGCTGCTGATTGGGTACTTGAATTACACCAAAATTATTTTCTTTTAAAAAAATTGTCCACATTTATTGATATGGTCTTGTTGTTTCCTCTAGAGATTGCGAAGTCAAATTAACGGCAAAATTATGGAAGATGGCAACCATCCCCATCTCCATGCAGATAACTCGATGAATGGTGCATGAAGAAATGTATCTGCTGCTGCAGCAAGCAAGACTGAAGTGAAAAAAAATGTAATTCTGGGCTGTTGCTGCTGCTCTGTTCTTTCTAATATTGTACTTGATTAATTATTGATTTCATCATCTTCATCATCATCATCATGTCTGGTTGTTAAAGATTCTGTTTTCACGTGAAATAATGATCAAAGAAAAGGAAAATGGATGATCATTGTATCGACAGATATACCAATAAGAACGAACATGGATCTATTATTTAGACAAAACAGAGTGTACGCAAGGCTGGAAGACAGCTAGAAACGTCTGTCGAAGGAGGAGGGGTTGGGCAATGCCGCAATGCCGCAATGGGCATGCATCATCATGTTTCTTTGGATAAAAAAACCAATCAATATAAATAACACCACATTTTCAAAATATATTAGATTTATATAATTAAATAATGTAGAGTTAGGGGTGGCAATCGTGTCATAATCGTGTCGTGTCTAAACATGTCTCGTGTCTAAACGGATAAATTTTAAACGTGTCTAAACATGTCTCGTGTCTAAACGTATAAGTCGTTTATCGTGTCTAAACGTATAGAGTTGTTTAGACACAGGTTCCGTTAATCTCAAACTTATATACGCTTTAAATCAGATGTATACCCAAATTCATATATATACAAATCCAAATATACAAAGTAAGGTCTTCATAGTTCAATATTACAAAGTAAGTGAGTATTTTAATATTTTATTATTATTATTATACTTAAATGTGTCTAAACATGTCACATGTATACACAATACGATTATACACGAATAGTTAATCGTGTTTATACAGATATCCGCAGATCTGAGTTGTTTAGACACGACGTATAAGAGTTGTTTAGACACGGGATCCATTAAGGTCAAACCCATATACGCTTTAAAGCAGATCGTGTCGTGTCGTTTAATCGTGTCGTGTCAGAAATTGTCAGCCCTATGTAGAGCAGAAGATGTTGGATCATATTGTGCAGGAGGTGATAAGGACGACAGAGGAGATGAAGGTCACGCAGTCGGAAATGGTAATACCAAACAGACCGGCAATCAGTAGGGGATGCGAGAGACCAGGAGCCGACATAATCAAGATCAATTTGCGACGCACCATGGTGTGCGAAT
Organism: Chamaenerion angustifolium; assembly: GCA_946814005.1. Classification (NCBI taxonomy): domain Eukaryota; kingdom Viridiplantae; phylum Streptophyta; class Magnoliopsida; order Myrtales; family Onagraceae; genus Chamaenerion; species Chamaenerion angustifolium. The sequence goes on from OX328275.1 coordinate 33,161,996, forward strand.
ACCAGGCTTGGAGGGATAGGAGTCATTGCTCGGGACCGATCGGGCAGTTTAAGAGGCGGGCGCCATGACAAGATGGTGGGCGGCTTGGCGGAGGAAGTGTAGGCCAAGACCCTACTAGAAGGCGTTCGGCTAGCCAGCGCAAACAGGTGGCCAACGTGATCATCGAATCGGACGCGGCAAATATCATTAACCACCTTCACGGGAAGGACTTTGCATGGAGGATAACTCCCATTTTGTCAAATGCGATAACGATATCGACTTCGATAGAACGTGTCGCGTGAGCGCATATTCCCAAATCCGCAAACAGTTGCGCGAACTGGATTGCAAAACATAGTTTACCAGAGTTGTGTTCTCCGGATTGGGTATCCTTACCCCCAACCCATTACTTACATTTATGTTTTCGGATATACTGATGTACTCGAACCAAACTTATAGTATTGAAATGATATAATCGTTTTATTGGCAAAAAAAAGAGAGACCCCTGCCTCATGGATCATCATTTACGAAAACGCCCCAACAAACCCGAACCTTATTTAAACAAAAAAAAATATTGGACAACGAGTTCAGTCATGTTGGATGAAATATTGAGGACAGTTCGTTGAACGGAGACTGTGATTTGCAGACTCCTCGGATGATTCCGTCTCGAGTGCACATCTTTTCCCGGAGGTGGAGATTGCGAATGCACACGTGTCACTCGGGATTTCCTCACATACAATCTCAGTTGATCAATAAGAACGTTAACATGGAGTTGATATTATAACAAATATATATGTTAAATTTTATTATTAGGTTGAGCCACACCCAAATAACAACCACAATATGTAATTTGTGTTCCATCATAAACTCAATTGGTGATAGGATGGTGTATCCTTATTATATATATGTTGTCTATTTTGTGTATACCAACCGGTGTGGTATTTTAGTCACAATGAACTTTAACACTCTTTGGCCAAAACAAATTTTTTTTTTTAACACTCCTCGCACTGTGATGACTTGTATTTTCAAAGGCATGACACCAGATACATTTAATCAAAGCGGGTTGAGACTAAACAAATCTTCACTTACGTCCAGACTCGAACCCTGGTACGTGGAGTAAACGGGACATAATAAACACACATTGGACACTCACAACGGGAAACAACCTAACATCGTCAAATGAAACCAGACTCTGATACCATGTTAAATTTTATTATCGGGGCCGAGCTACACTCAAATAACAACCACAATATACAACTTGAGTTCCATCCTAAACCAATACAATATACATAGCAGATGATGTAGTGTTGGATATAAGCAATGCATGCCATATTTGCCATTCCCACAATCTCTCTTTTCTAAGAGACGATACGTGATGTCGTGTTTCTTCTTTTAGGACGTCCATGGATGTCCTTTGTTGGAAAAATGCATTGTGTGGTCTCCATATTATTAGGGTTTTTCTTCGGGTTTCTCATCTACTTATATTTGGGGAAGTTTTCAGTATTTCCACCGACAATTATATATAAACTACAATATAATTTCCCACGTAATAATGTCTTCAAAATTGTTTTTTTTAAACGTCGGGAGCGGCTGACTTAAACCTAGAGTGTCAAAATCTGACCCAACCCGTGGGTGACCCGTCCGAAGCGTGTTTGAGCCAAAATTGTTGACCCATGAGTCATTTTGACACGACCTATGAATGACACATTGGTCAGGTTTGGGTTAGAAGCCTTGATCTACGGGTCAATTCGTGATCCGTCCCATTTATATATTTCAGTTTGTTTCTGTTTTTTATTGAAATGGTGGGTCGAACGAGTCAGACTGGCCCGCGGGTCGTGGAGGTCGAACGAATAAATCTGACACAACCCTTACCATTCCTGACGGGTCATTCTAACCCGCAGGTTGACCTAGCAACCCACATGTCAGGTTTGGATTTCAAAAACTGACTCATACTATTACACAGGCCGTGTATGGGTTATAGTGTCCTTGACACGCCCCATGACCCGTTTTGACACCCGTACTTAAGCCCTAGCAAGGTAGTACTTTCAGGATATAGCTGGACAGTTGAGTCGGGCCTCTATATGGGCCGGATCTTGATTAGTATTTCTCAGCCCAGCCCGAGTTTTCGCACTATTTCGGCTGGTGTGCCGTATATAAAAATACACCATACGACTTCACCGATGTCTTCTAGGGTTCAACGTCGGCCGCGGAAAGAGCAGAGGAGACCACAGAACAGAAGTAGCACAAAAAATGGTGAAGGGCCGTCAAGGAGAGCGAGTGAGGTACGTAGTGTTGATTCTCTCGATTTTAATAGACCTTCTTCACCGTCTTGTTCTTATCAATCGGTCAATCTTAATCTGCAGACTCTACGTACGAGGAACCGTCCTCGGATACAAGAGGTCCAAGTCGAACCAGTACCCGAACACTTCTCTTGTTCAGATCGAGGGCGTGAACACCAAGGAGGAGGTTGGGTGGTACGCGGGGAAGCGCATGGCGTACATTTACAAAGCCAAGGTGAAGAAGAACGGCAGTCACTACCGGTGCATCTGGGGCAAGGTCATCAGGCCGCACGGTAACAGTGGAGTTGTTCGCGCCAAGTTCAAGTCTAATCTTCCTCCCAAGTCAATGGTATTAAGCCACTCTGCTGCTTTATGAGATATTGATCTTTAGTTTACTCCCTAATTGTGGAGTATTCATGGGTGTGATTGTTGATTATATGACAGGGAGCTAAGGTTAGGGTTTTCATGTATCCAAGCAACATATGAGGAGGTACTGTGTCTCTTCTAGCCCTTTTTACTATATTGTTATATCCTGAATTGATGATTTGCGGCATTTTATTGAATAAAAGTAATGCATCTGATGGATGTTTATGACGCAGTTGGTTGTAGTTTCTATCACAGCGAGTTTATAAACTAATGGAATTTGAATCGAATTGTAAAAAACAAAAAAAACTGTATTAAGAATGGGTACTGCGATTTATTAAGTTAATAGCCTGAGCTGAGATTGGGGCTACTGGGTATATTTCTCCTGCGGTATTCATCTAGAATTTAGTAATTTACCCTTAACAAAGACCACTTAAGATTAAGAACCACCAAAAAGACTAAACGGTGAACTTTGACAATGCTTTTCACTTAAATATGTAGTGAAAGATTTTTGCAAGGCTAAATATGTAATGAAAGGTTCACTTTTGGTAAGTTGGTATTTTTGAAACTTGCTACCAGTACATAACACAAAAGAGCATCTTATAGCTGCATGAAGTAAAATTAGCATCAGAATTTGAATTGATTGAGAAAAAGGTCCTGCCATTCAATATGTTCAGCACAGCATACATTTCCCAGTCTATGTTTGAAGAATAGAAAATTATTATTTTCGATTAAGTACCTTTTGAAAGAATTTGCTTTAGGTTCATTGTTGCTCATTCTGAAACTTGTATCCACAGCGATGTGGGGAGCAGCCCATTTAGGTTTACACAATCATTTTTCCCATCACTAACTTTTTTGTAGAACGTCAGAATGTTGCATCTAATGTCGATTCTTGCTCCTGTCATCATCTGCAGATATCTTTTCGTCGGTATAGACTTGCTGTGGTGTTGGGAGAGACCTGATCAACCTCCGTAAGAGCTTGCCTCCGAAGCTTTTTACCCTTGTGTCTTTTGTGATAAAAAAATAGTTAGCTTTTGTTAGTCAGCTGTAATGGATTTTGGGACGCAATTTACTAATGCTTATGTTGAACTATGGTCTGCAATACCTTACATTTGCGTTGTTTCTGTGTCAAGGAAGACCAATTTGCATTACCCAAGTGGATTTAGTTGAAATTTTTGACATGATCTCGCATGAGATTTTGTTTTGCAATAGAATGGAGGTAAATCTCTTATTAACTGACGATGTTTGAGTATTGTCTTGCTAGATGGGTGCTTGTTTACTGCCCAAACTGGAGAGTGTTGTTTGTATGGAGAACGAGAAATCACTACTGTTTTGATAAACTTTATATTGCCACAAAAATTATCAAGTTATTGAAAAATAAAAATATTTTATTTATAATTATACAAAATGTTCAGTTAATTTTTCATTATCTCCAGACGCATGTCTAAATTTTGAAAATGAATAAGATAGTAACCATGATGAAGATGGTACGACTGTATAATTGAAAATATGAGTAAGCGAAGGAAGACCTAGTCCAAATAAGAAGACTATGAATAGTTTAAAAAAAAAGTGTCGACTATGAATATTCTCATTATTAAAAATTTTAAATTCAAAATTTAAATCTTTGGTTAAAAGATGAAATATTGAACTACTTCTGATTTTTTATGAATACAAATTTTTCTTATTTTAAATATAATTTTTTGAAGTAAATGATTCAATATTTTTTTTTTTGCCAAAATAAATAATATTTTTACCGATTTAATTTTAAAGGATTGGTTCTAATCTTTTTAGCATATGAGCTTGTTTTGTATCTGGTCTCTTTCTCTTCGTCTCTCTCGACTCGACGTGGGTTGATTAATAAATTTTCATGTAAAACCTCTATCTCTCTCCTCCACTTATTAGGTTTCGAAGGGAGCTTCCTCTGTCAAGCTAATATCTGTTGGTTTAATTGTCCAGAACTAGGGTTCCGGCGAAGCTGAGCTCATCACCTAAAAGGCTTATTCGCTGCGTTGATCTCCGGAACATTGATATTCTGTCCTCTTACCAACTCTCCTCTCTTCCGGTGCTGCTCCGTAGACCGCGGCAATTCGGCGTTCATTTGGGTCTAGCCTGAGGTCTGGACTCAATTTCTGATCTTTCCGCGTTTCGTAATCAATTTGATGGCTTCGGTTTTGTCTTGTCCGAGCAATACGGTCTATGGGGAATTACACCCACCTAGGGTTTCACCTCCGTTGTCTACTTCACAGTCGTTCACTGAGCTTAGAATTGTGGAGTACACGACGTGATATTGCAATTTTCGTTTTAAAATCTATAGTATTCTGGTTAAAATAGCTGAAAAATGTTACTTGGAAATTATTTTATGTGATATGGGAGAACCGTAAAAGATCATTTCTAAAATCCTCTTGGTTTAAATTAATATCCCATTTGAAAAAAGAAGTTAATTTCCCATTTATACATACATAACCTACTAAAAACAGAGATAATGATTTTCTCGCTTTTATTTTGTTATTGCCGATCTGCATAATTACTTTTGGCGCATGATTTTTCTCCTTTTAGCTGACTTTCATGTTCCCATACACTGCATGAATCTAATTGTTTATGATCTTCAGAGTAGCAGAAATTTTGACGAGGTTAAGAGGCCTTGGAGTATTTGAAGTTTTTCTATGGTCATGTTGTACTCGGATGTTGAATGATGACTGCTATGAATCTCAATCTAAATGCCTTGCCTGATGAATTTGAAGAAACTTATGAGTACAGTGCTCCGTCAGACAGGATAGAATCGGGAACAGATATTGCTAAACGGGTATATGTTTCTTCTCTCTAGTTGTATCATTTGCTATACTTTTTCCTGAACTGAACAAGATTTTTATCAGTTAATAATCATTCTCTATTACTGATTTAAATATATGAGATGTAATTTTCATGAGGTAATTTGGTTAAAACAAAATCCATCCAGTTGTCTCTGTAGGTTAGCTAAACTTTGAATTGGTTTGACTGTACAAGCTGTTGCTTTTTTACCAAGTTTTTCCATTTTTTTTTTCAAGTGAACCACATCATGGATGGTACTTCTCACCTATTTCCTCCGGCTCTTTTTTCAGGAACGTGATGAAAGACGAAAGAGACTGAGAAGAGATCGCGGTGATGAAAGATCATTTAATGCGTCACAGCAGTCTGACCAGTTTTATCCGTCAAAACATGCTAAGAATTACGAGAAAAGCAGACTTCCTTCTGGTATTTCTTCTCCTAGTTTCTTGATTCTTCATTAATTTTTTTTCCTCTTTACCAATATTCTATCTTTGCACAGTGAGGGTATAAAGTAAAGAACACCTATGAAATAATCAAAATATTTTCTTGTGCTTCATTGTTTAACACCTATCTTATATGCAATGCAGCAATCTTCATTGGTAAATTTGTAGTTGGTTAGAGTAATATTACGTTAAAATGAGCATCATGAGCTTTGTGCCTATCCTGTAGAATTATTAGTTTTATTCAACGGTATCTTCTCAAGACTCCTGGGGCAAAAATAACTTAGTTAGATTCCTTAACTTTGGTATCGTATATTATATATAACTAGATTTTATATTGGAAAAAAAGGTGAACATGCTCTGCCAAGACTTCTGTATGGCAATGTCATTATTTTTTGTACAATAATTTCAAACACTTTAGGAAACTGAACCAACACATTCTAAATTGTAGCGTAGGACATGAATTCCTTTTGGTTCTGGGGTTCTATATTCCAGAAGTATTATACTTTTTGCTCTTTAGTTTGTAGAGTTTTAATCGTCTTCTTGATTTTCTTGCTCGAGTATATCTTTGATTTTGTACCTTATATCAGTTTTTGTACTGTTCAGACTGGGTTGTCTGTTTGAGGGATCATCTTAGAATGGAAAATCATAATTTAGTGCTCCACTTTTATATAGCAAATTCTTAAGGAATATTGTACTGATTCTTTTGTAACAGGGTGGTTAGATTGCCCTCCAGCTGGTCAGGAAATTCGTGGTCTTGTTCCTTCTAAAGTGCCACTTGGTGAAGCTTTTAATGATTGTATTCCACCGGGTAAACGATACTCATTCAAACAAGTGATTCACCAACAGAGAGTTATGCAAAGGAAAGTAAGTGAAATTTGTACTTCTCAATGAATAGTGTTCAATTATATTTTTCGTTAAAAATCTCTTTTCTTGTTAAACCTTTCATTTAGAATGTTAAGGTTAATAAATCATTAATAAGGCACTAAGAAGGTGCAAAAATTACAAAAGGGGTTGGTGCAAAAGATACACTGTCATATGTTATGAACACCCTAAAAAACCTATATTGTCCAGAAGCGTTTATAAATCCCAAATTCCCTGGCTATACCAAAATTGCAGAATCCTAGTTGTCCTGGGAGTTTAGGCTGTTAAAAACTCTTCTGTCTGTAATTCTTATTATTTAGTTGTAAGATCCAAAGTAGTGGCTCCACCTTGCAGAAATTGCTAGATCTTTATGTAGAGAGATAGCTACCCTTCTGAAAGAGATGAGGTCTTCCTTTATTCCACATTCATTATGATGATGTATATTTCAAGTAACTTGATGGTTGTATGTTGCACCTGTTATTGGAACCTTTTTCAAGAAATGTCTATTGTATTTTGTATATAGATCAGTATGATAGGGAGATAGCTATTAAACAGTTACGGACGTTAAAATAAGTGAATAAAATGAGTATAGCTATATGACTAGATGAAGTATGATAGACGCTTAAAAAAAAAAAGAGAGAGAATATAACAGATGTCTTGTTCGACTTCTATAAATTATTATTGCATTCTTTACAACATTGAACATGTTCAATGTCACTCCTTTTTCAGCTCGGTTTAGTGATCGATTTGACGAATACGAGCCGTTACTATACAACAGCAGATCTGAAAAAAGAGGGGATTAAGCATGTTAAGGTTAGAATTGTCAGTGTTTTTCGCATCCTAGATGTTAAATGCTCTACTATTTTCTGCAAAATTCATTTGGTATGTAAATAAATGTTACTCTTCTCTGCAAAATTAATTTGTTTTGCAGATTGCATGCGTGGGCAGGGACGCTGTTCCCAGTAACGTGCAAGTGAATGAATTTGTTAATGAGGTAAGCATAAATACAACTTTTCAGGCATATTTGTCCCGTGCAAGTAGATGTATGGTCTAGTCCTGCTTTTACCCCTCATTTCTCAGGTTCTATGATATAGAGCTGTCTTAAATTCAATCATTAGCTACTTCTCATCATATTATATGAGTTTATTAAAGACAGAAAGGATGTACTACAGTGGTGACTGTCATCCAAGTACTGCCCCTGCAAAAAGTGCTATATTGAAGTGAAACCAATTAAATGATTTTGTTAGTCATTCTTAGCAAACATACTTAATCTTCTTTCTTCTTGAAAAATATCCACTGCTCTTGTTATGAACATTTAGGCTTTCTGTCCATCAGGATGATTTCTTCGTATTGCTTAGAGAATGTTATTTTCTTTCTTTACTAGGTGACTCAGTTTTTCATTCGGCAAAAGCCACCAACCAAGAAGTACATTCTCGTTCACTGTACTCACGGGCACAACCGTACTGGATACATGATAGTTCATTATCTTATGCGTTGTTGCCAACCAATGCATGTTTCCCAGGTGAAAATCTATTTTTCTAAGTCACTATTTGATTGTTATTTTCACTGTTTTCCTTATTATATTGTTATTTTTGTAACTTTGCTTCTTGGTCAGGCTATACAATTATTTGCTGATGCACGCCCTCCAGGAATATACAAACTTGACTATATTGAGGGGTTATATACATTTTATCACGAAAAGAAGCCTGAAGAGGCAATTTGCCCAGCTACTCCCGAGTGGAAGAGATCCTCCGAACTCGATCTTAATGGTGAAGCGATGCCGGATGAAGATGATGATGGGAATTTGGTTGCACCTGTGGTGGTAAGATGGAGTTGCTTTCGATTTTATGGCTGACTTAATCCTGTTTTGTTAGAGCTTTTCAGTAGTACTGTGTTGGCAATTTATGCAGTGGTACCATGATCAGTGGATACCATGTTTAAAAGACCAAAATGAACACAAGAAAATAAGCCAGGTGTCCGTGATTGTAAGTCACACACGGCATGTCACTTAAGTTGATAAGTACAATGGTAACAAATTACAATGCTTTTCAAAACAAACTTTGCATTGTAGCACAATTGTCATGTTTTGGAATTTACATAACTGTGGGATGTTTGGTATACCCAATCCTCGTTGCAGTTCAGTATTGCCTCCGCATTGCACCACACATTGCGCCATCTATCAAAACAAACATTGTAATTTGATCTCTACAATCAAGAATCTTGAAGGGCTCGTTTGCAACCAAGATTAAATCGGCTTTTGGATGTAATCTCTTGAAACCCTGATTGCAGTGGGGTTCTTTACATTCATGCACATGCCCAAACACATTGCGGACCACCCTTACAGTCGGCTTTATCGTTCCTGTGCTCTCCATCTTAAACCACATGAGTTCAGTCATGACAATAGATTTAATTTTGTTAAACATCCTGGCATGGTATGATAACTACGGTCATGAATACGGTAACACTCTGTCGAGCACTTTAACATCATATTGAACTTTATGGGTTGCACCATATTCATGTTGTGTGGAAATTGGCATGTTGTCTCCTTTTGTTTTGTTTTAGATGTGAATATATGCAAGGGATTTTTCCATTTGATATTGGAGTGTAACATCTTGCTGTCAGTTTCCTCAGATTTTCAGTCCTGTGTTCAGTTTGACATGCCTTCCCTTTTCTAGAATAATAATAATCATGAGCCTGAGGCAAGGATGACAAATGATGATGTTTTGGGAGATGACATACCAAGAGACCAGGTTGAGTCGTATCGGCATTTCTGCTACCAAACTCTTAAGTTGCATAGCGGGGTAAGCGTTTGTGATTCATTTGTAGCATCTGAACATTAAATACAATTGACACTTAAATTGATGATATGCTGAAATTGAGTACAGGTAACAGAAACTTGAGCTGCACGAATTAATTTGTTTGCTGGTGTAGAATGTGAAATTGAAATGGGTACATTCACTGAAATGGGTACATCTTCAACTTTGAGTATGAATAAGAATATTCCAGCTATATTTAAGATTGAAAGTGAAAAACTTTTACTCCTGTTTATGTCTTTTTTGGAGGTAATAGTTCTGAAGCTGGTTTAATTAATTGTTTTTTGTTGTTAGAGTTTGGAAGTAAAACTGAAATCATGAAGTATACGTGGAACTTAAGTCGTCTGTTTGCTATTAATATTTTGGAAATGACTTTTTAGCCGGTTGGTTGTCAGTTGGGCTGACATGATTGTTTAATCTTCTCTTTTAGCAAAACAGAGGGGGCTCACAGTTTCCAGGATCACATCCAGTTTCTCTGAACAGGTTTGATCTTATGCAGATATTCTTATATATATCTTCTGATTTGTGGAAGGGTTTTTGTTATCTTTTGTTTTTTCATATCGACTAGTATTTAACATATGCTCTATTTATAGCCATGTGTCTCTGCTACACGGTTTGTTTCCATTTGTGAGTACATAATCAGTTGCTATGGTACTGTGGTGAATATTAATATATTGTGGTGCCATTATTCACGACGTTATTAACTATGTTTAAATGGGTATTATTTGCAGGGACAATTTGCAGTTGCTGAGGCAGAAATACTATTATGCTACATGGAAAGCTGACGGAACACGTTACATGATGCTGATAACTGTTGATGGATGTTATCTGATAGATAGAAGCTTCAATTTTAGAAGGGTTCAGATGAGATTTCCTTGCCGAAGTAATGATGTAAGGATCTATCTCTGTTATCTTAATTTGCTCAGATTTCTTTATCTGATTTGTCAGTCTTTGGCATTGAAGTTAGGGATCCACCGTTTTACTTTACTCGATGGGGAGATGATTATCGATACCGTACCCGACTCACAAAAACAGGAGAGAAGATATCTCATCTATGATCTAATGGCACTTAATGGCAATTCCGTTGTAGAGGTTGAGTTATTTCCGTTATTATTTTACATCATTTCCAACAGATTTTTGGGAAAAAATGAATATTTCTTTGTATTCTTCAAAACTACTTATGTGATTGGCATCTACGTTGGCACTTATGTAATTACAGTACCTGTTATAAATGCTTAGCCCTGGTCAGATTTTGTTTAAACTATGCAGCGTCCTTTTAATGAGCGTTGGAAGTTGATCGAAAAAGAAGTGGTAGAGCCTCGAAATTATGAGCGTCAGCCCCAATTTCAGAGCAAAAGTCCTTACAGATACGACTTTGAACCGTTCAGGGTATGGTTTGAGGACCATTAACTATCGAGTTTAAATCATGTTTCATATTGTTTATAGTGAGCTACTGTCCAGGTGAGAAGAAAGGACTTCTGGATGCTCTCTGCAGTTCCTAAAGTGTTAAAAGAGTTCATCCCAGGGCTTTCTCATGATGCAGATGGTCTCATCTTTCAGGTTGTTTATGCATTTTCACTTGATGTTGATTTGCTTAAAATACTTAACGAAGCTAATATATATGGCGAAGCTGTATTTGATATCAGGGCTGGGACGATCCTTATGTTCCTCGCACTCATGAAGGTCTTTTGAAGTGGAAGTACCCTGAAATGAACTCAGTTGACTTTCTTTTTGAGGTACTTTCTGTAGCTTCATGCTCTATCCATATGCGTCACACACACACATATAGATAGAGTACATATATATATAAACATTACACATTTAGAGTATCTATATGATGGAATGAGTTATAGTAAATGATTTCTTTGGCAGATTGATGAAGATGGTCAGGAGCGTTTGTTTCTCCATGATCGCGGGAAGAAGAGAATGTTGGATGGAAATCGGGTCACCTTTGAAGGTCAGGGTGGGATGCCGTTATTTTGTGTTACATTCAATGCATATTCTGTGTCTTAGAATTGGTTTACATTCTCGTACTCTTTCTGAGTTCATAAAGTTTTTGAAAATTCAGCATCAGGGTTGGATCCATCTTCGGCTTCGGGTAAAATCATTGAGTGTTCATGGGATAATGACGAGCAAGTTTGGATTTGCATGCGCCCAAGGTTCGACAAAAACACTCCTAACGAGTTTAACACCTACCGAAAGGTCAGTTCCATCCTTTCATAATTTTGTGTGACTACTTTGCTCGCTCTTAGTTCGTTCATAGTTCATACACCTGTCTCAAACTAGATAAAACAGGTTTGGAGATTCAATTCTTCAACACTTTTCATATATAATAATGGATTTGCTCTTATTTAGAGTTTTTTTTGTTATGCAAAATAAGGTTCTGAGAAGCATAAAGGACAATATCACAGCGGAAGTGCTGCTTGGTGAGATCAGCGACATTATTTGCCTCCCTATGTATGCTGACAGGATAAAGCACGATCTTGCTCAAATGAATGCATCAAGGAAGCACGATCTTGCTCACCCGAATGCATCCAGGCGACGTTGAATCATTCAAAGGTATGTCTTACTCATTCCATAACAACAGGGGAGGAGCAGGAAGCAGAGTGGTATTATGCAGAAAAAGTCTCTTCAGATGGGTCTGTTTTGAGAGTAAGAAGCTGCTGTTTTTATCAGGTGATAATGGTTGATTGATTTTGGTTTGATAGGAAGGAGTTAGAGATTAGGGTTCAGTTTGTATAGGATATTGGTTACTGTGGTTTCTTTGGAATGTAGCACCAAATCATGTTTCTGCAAACACACAGTGTAGTAGTAGTAGGTAGTAGAAACCCACTCTCCCACCCAACAGACATTATTATGATTATTATTAGCATTCTACAAGTCTTAAAAATATAATTCAATTTGATTAAGTTATATATAATAACAAAAACATCATTTTTTTTATTATTTTTTATTATTGTAATGTTCGTATAAAAATGAGTTAATAGTTAGTATTCTATGAATTTTGTATATGAAGAAGCACAACACAATGACGATAATGCAGTAACCACCATTGTTCTGTATGTCCACCATTGAAATTTGAAAGCCATTTCTCAACCATAATTTCTCTTGCTAATTCCCATTTTTGAAAATGACAGCTTTTGTTGTCAAGATTTTACTGTGAATACAAAATTTAAAAGGTACAGTTGAAGGCGATGGCCGGAAAAAACTGAAGTACTTCTGAAAGCTGTCGTCTTGGAGTTTGGAGTAGGAGTCCCGCGAAAAGGATGGACCTTAACTATTCAGTATTATCATTATCTAACCCTAAACTATTACATTCAAGCATGTGAACCCATAAACTATCTATGAATCTGCATTCTCATCCTTTCCATGTAAGCTTGAAGGAAAAAAGGCAGATGTACCACTACAAGCATATTTTAACTCAGTCCTACAAATTCACTTTGACCCTCAAACTTATAAAAGTGGTCAAATTTAACCCTATTATCTAGCTAGGTCCATACCCAAATTGAGAGCGCTCAAATCTAGGTCATGGGAGGGCTCCATTGGATGGAGATGGGAGAGTGTAACTGTAAAGCCTAATCAATAGGGTTTGCCCATATATATACCATTTTTTGAAGTATTTCTTGGGTGGTAAATTAAATGGTCAAATGTCCCTTCTTGGTAAAAATGGTTTGTCTTAACTGTTAACTAATTGAACAGACATTATCTAAAATTATACTAGAAAGGAATCAATAGATATCTAAACAATAGCATAGAAAGAAAAGGAAAAAATATTTTTGTAATGTAAGTAAAAAGATTAAACTATAAAAAAATAGATTTCAAAATCCTATATTTTACACACCTTTAATTTCTTAAAAATATGCCTACTACATTATTATACTTAGTACATCATTTTTTTTCCTGCATTATGGCAGTGTAATTTTCTTAGTGGAACCTACATAATGGTAGTTGTCTATATTATATATATATCTGCAATTTGCCATATTTCAAGGGTCACCTAAACTGAGATATGGACAATTTAGTAGAAAATATTCAGTTATATCTATAATGAGTTAATTAGTTTTTCAGCAACAAAAAATTATGTTTAATTATTTATATATATCTACATAACATTGATAAGGAAATGAGGGTTGGGTTGGACAGTCTCAAATCAAAATTGGGTGATACTCCCAAACTCGACTTTATGTAGTATCCAAGGAAATGAACATTTTTTTTAATATATACATGTGACACAACAAAACCACTTATTTATACATTAATGCTACATTTTAATAGAGGAACCTTTATATTGAAGAAATAGTCATGGCGCCCATCGTCTTCTCTGCTTCCATCACCTAACTAAGCAAAAACGACGTTGCAGCAATCTTTCCATAATCTGCCCTATTTAAGCGTGCGTAGCTATGGCAGTTTAATGCATTCTACATCGTCTCTACAAACAAGTAATTTCAACATCTTCTCTGAAAATACACAAAGTTGAAGAGAAAGATAGAGATAATGGAGAAAGGTAGGGTTAGGGTTTTGATGTTACTAATGGCCTCCGTTCTTCTTACTGCAATGGTGGAGGGAAGAGTTCGACACTACAAATTCAATGTAAGCGTGTAATTATTTAAAAATAAATCACATAATATATCAAGTTCTTTTGTACTTAAAAAAATTGCATTTTTTAAAAACTGTATATGATAAAATAAATAAAGTATATCTCCTATAAGCCTATAGCTTAGGGTTGCCAAGTGTTTAAACACTAATAATTAGTATCTGCTTGCTTCCACCTAATTAGTCATAAATTTTCAAGAAAGTTAATTATTTTCCTTCAATCAAAAGCAAAGAATATGCTTCATTAAATTTTTGGTAACAACTGAAATTTTCATTATGGTTGGTATGTTATGGCGAATTTACTGTGTATTTTTTAATCTGGTGCAGATTGTAACGAGGAATACAACTCGACTTTGCTCGACAAAGCCCATCGTGACCGTAAATGGGAAGTTCCCAGGACCGACATTGTACGCTAGGGAAGACGACAATGTCGTTGTGAAGGTCGTCAACCATGTCAAATACAACGTTACGATTCACTGGTGAGACACTTATATCAATCGGTCGATATCATGAAATGAAATGGGTGGGTGAGTGATGTTTTGATGGTTCGAACAGGCACGGAATTAGACAAATCCGTACGGGTTGGGCAGACGGACCAGCGTATATAACACAGTGCCCTATCCAAACGGGGCAAACCTTCTTATATAACTTCACAGTAACGGGGCAGCGGGGCACGCTTCTGTGGCATGCACATATATTGTGGCTACGTGCAACGGTCCATGGAGCTATTGTCATCTTGCCGAAGCGTGGGGTTCCTTACCCCTTCCCTCAACCCGACAAGGAATCCGTTATCGTGTTAGGTATTCAGTTGATTAATTAATATTCTATATGAAAATCAACAATTATTATTTAATTTTTTTATAAAAATGGCAGCTGAGTGGTGGAAATCAGATACTGAAGCAGTGATTAACGAAGCCACCAGAACAGGATTAGCACCAAATGTATCCGATGCTCACACCATTAATGGCTTCCCGGGTCCTGTTTCCAACTGTCCATCGGAAGGTATTGACGTTGATATCTTTCATTAATTACTTCTGCAACAGTTAGGGTTAGGGTTAGGGTTTCCTCAATATTTTTCTCTCATGAAGCAGGTGGCTACACATTGCCAGTTGAAGGTGGCAAAACTTACTTGCTGCGCATAATCAACGCTGCCCTCAATGAAGAGCTCTTCTTCAAGATAGCCAAGCATAACCTCACTGTAGTAGAGGTTGATGCCACTTACGTCAAACCCTTCGAGACCGACACCATTGTTATCGCTCCAGGGCAAACCACCAACGCCCTAATCACCACGAACCGAAGCTCTGGAAAATACCTTATCACTGCATCTACTTTCATGGACACCCCCATTGTTGCGATCGATAACTCGACAGCAACAGCCACCGTGCACTATTCCGGAACCCTATCTAGTTCCCAGACAACCCTGACGGTGCCACCCCCTAAGAACGCTACCGTCGTGGCTAACCGATTCGTAGACTCCCTTCGAAGTCTTAATTCGAACAAGTATCCAGCTAGAGTCCCACAAACAGTAGATCACAAACTTCTCTTCACTGTAGGTTTAGGTGTTAACCCTTGCCCTACTTGCACGGCAAGCAACGGGACCAAAGTTGTGGCTTCCATAAACAATGTCACCTTCGTGATGCCTACGATCGCGCTTCTTCAAGCACATTTCTTCAACCTTAGTGGGGTTTTCACGAGCGACTTTCCGGGTAACCCACCGACGGTTTTCAATTATACGGGAGCAGGGCCGGCGAATCTTCAGACAAGTAGTGGGACCAAGGTTTATAGATTGTCTTACAATTCGACCGTGCAACTAGTGTTACAAGATACGGGAATCATTGCACCAGAGAATCATCCCGTTCATCTGCATGGTTTCAACTTCTTCGTTGTCGGGAAGGGGTTGGGAAATTACAACGCGACCAAGGATTCTACGAGTTTCAACCTGGTCGACCCAGTTGAGAGGAACACGATTGGAGTGCCTTCTGGAGGTTGGGTGGCTATCAGATTCAGGGCAGATAATCCAGGTAATAACGACAACATATGTCTCTATATAAAATGGGATTTGCATCATCGCTTTGATGACTAATTTGGTGTTCTTTCTCTAGGCGTGTGGTTCATGCATTGCCACTTAGAAGTTCATACCACCTGGGGACTGAAGATGGCGTTTTTGGTGGATAATGGAAAAGGCTCAAACCAGTCTCTTCTTCCACCTCCAAGAGACCTTCCAAAGTGTTGAGTTCATGTCGATGATTAGGGCATCCGTTTTGTGGAAATATGAGTTCCGATCGAAGAGGAGGAAGAGCAATAATAAGTTTATATATTGCATGGATTCATAAAATTAGTTGTCTTGAGTAAGTTGAAGGATTTGCTCAAGCATCACCTAATAAAAACAGCTAGCTGGTGGAATATACGGCTTTGTCTGATTTTCCGTAGAATGTAGTCAAGCTTCAAAATATTGTATTATAACTGAAATATGTGTTCTCAAGTTTATACAAAAAACAAAAATTAATCTTTGTTATAAAACTATATACACATATAATTAAGAAAATGACTATTAATCATAGTTTAGAGAAATATGTCTTTTTTTTTTTTAAATATTTGAACCGGACCGAGTCCGGTTTGGTTGAGTTAAAAGACCGTTTTACAAATGAACAGTGCTTGAACCAGGTGATTTTGGGAAAACCGGCCAGTTTCCGGTTCACTTTTTAGTTGATTTTTTTTTTGGTTTCCGATTTTGTGTTCTGCACAAACCAATCGGCTTAACCCAATTGGTTAAACCGGTTCATTACTATTGTGTATTGTGTTTGAGAATTGAGAGTAATGTGTGTTTGATATTGAAACTATGTAGTTTGTGTGTGTGTGAGATTATGTAGTTTGAGGTAATTATATTTGTGTTTGAGACTATGTATGTATTTTAAGTTTTCAATTTTTTAGTGAACCGCACACTAAACCGGATTGGACCGGGTTGGACCGACCGAACCGTGAACCGTCCCCCTCGCCGGTTCGATGGCCGGTCCGGTTCTGATAACTATGGTTGAAACAGGTAATATAAATATGCTCATTTCAATCTAACAATTTCAGGTTTTCTCATTCAACTTCATTAATTACAATTGAGTCATACAATATACATTCATACAACCTTACTCTATATCTAGAAGCTATGGTAATTATGATGTTTACCACAAATTTCAAACTTACTATTCTCTTTTTGACAATAGCTTACTACTATTACACTTTTGACAATATTGAACATTCACTTGCTTTGTTGAACATTTACTTGCTTTACTTTATGCTCCATTATTGTGACACTCCCCCTCAAGCTGAGTGGTCGATCTCTGATACTCAGCTTGCCCAGTACTTCTTTGAAAATCTTCGAGTTCACTGATTTGGTCAGTATATCCGCTAGCTGATGTTCTGAACGAACAAATGGCAACTTGATGCTCCCTGCTTCGAGATTTTCTTTTATGAAGTGTTTGTCCACCTTAATATGCTTGGTCCGGTCATGTTGAACTGGATTTTCTGAAATACTTGTTGCGGCTTTGTTGTCACATCGTAGTTCACATGACATTTTTGGTGGGAAATCAATTTATGTTATTAACTTCCTTAGCCATAGTACTTCAGTTAATCCTCTAGCTATTCCACGGAACTCTGCTTCTGCACTTGAGAGAGCCACTACCTTTTTGCTTCTCCAGGTTACCAGATTGTCACCAATAAAGGTGAACTATCCGAATGCGGATCTTCGATCAACTAGGTTGCTTGCCCAGTCCAATTCAGTGTATCCTTGAATTTCCATATGATCATTTCTCCTAAAAAAAACTCCATGTCCTGAGGTGCCCTTCAAATACCTCATAATTCTCATGACTGCTTTCATATGTTCAACTTGAGGTTGATGCATAAACTGACTTACTACCCTGATCGCATAAGCTATGTCTGGTCTGGTATGTGACAAATATATAAGTTTGTCCACTAGTCTCTCATATCTTTCTTTATCTTCCCGTCTCGCTTCTTCTGATAGTTGCAAACCATGATTTACTACCATTGGAGTTTCAGCTGGCTTACATTCCAGCATTACTGTCTCTGTCAAGAAATCCAGAATATACTTCCTTTGAGATATAAAGATTCCTTCTCTGGATCTTAGTACCTCAATTCCAAGTAAGTATTTCAAATTCTCGAGATCCTTCATCTCGAATTCTTCAAATAAGTTCTTCTTGAGTCTGCGCATTTCTTCTATGTCATCTCCTATGATAATCATGTCATCGACATAAATTATCAAACAGGTGATTAGGACTCCTGTCTTCTTCAAGAAGAAGGTGTGATTCGAGTTGCTTTGACTATACCCATATTTTTTCATGGCTATAGTGAACCTCCCAAACCATGCTCGAGGAGATTGCTTCAGACCATACAACGCTTTCTTCAGTCTACACACCTTTTCTTCATGGCCCTCATTTTTGTATCCTGGCGGGATCTCCATATACACTTCTTCTTCAAGGTCTCCATGAAGAAATGCATTCTTCACATCGAACTGGTGGAGAGGTCAATCTTTAATTGCAGCTATAGACAACAATACTCTGATTGTGTCTATCTTGGCTACGGGTGAGAATGTCTCGGAATAATCAATTCTGTATGTCTGAGTGTATCATTTCGCCACCAATCTTGCTTTGTATCTAATAATACATTCGTCTTGCTTGTATTTGATAGTATACACCCACTTGCAACCAACTGAAATTTTTCCCACCGGTAGTTTGCAAATCTCCCACGTCTTGTTCTTCTCTAGTGCCTCCAATTCAACATCCATAGCTTGTTGTCAACTCTTGGATTGTTGAGCCTCCGTGATTGTTCTCAAAATTTCTTCTTAGAGAATAAACATTGTGAATGTCTTTGCTTCCTTGCTTAGCCTCCCCCTTACCGTGTTTGCCACCGGATATCTGGATTTGCTTGTTCCCCTACCCGGTGTGTATCTTTTAGGCTGATGCCCTCGATTTTCTCTTGGGGGTAATTTGTATCCTCCAGTCATTTCCTCCTCTTGTTCTTCTGATTCTTCAACTGGAAGATTTTGGGATTCAGACGAACTTACCGGGCTTACCTCAGATATCTCAAATGGTGGAGTATCAGTTGCGACCCTTAGTTCGCTGGTCGATACTGGCGTATCCGATGTTGGTCTAATGACTTGATTTGCCAGCTTTGTTGGGCCATCATAGGAAAGACTTTGTCTGTCATAGGAGATATTTGGGCTACATATCCATTCCAGTGGTTCTACTGTAAGACTCCCCCCTGAACACTGGACTGGTGATAAAAAAAACTATGTTTCAAAGAAATCACAGTTCATTGTGGTGAACATGTGACGAGTTTTAGGATCATAACACTGATACCCTTTCTGATGAACTCCATATCCTACAAACACGCACTTGACTGCACACAGATCGAATTTGGTGCAATCATTTTTAGGTATGTGTACGAATACGGAACATCCAAATACCTGAGGGTTTAGACTGAGCGTGGAGGGTACTTTGGTAATCTCAAAGAGAATATCAAGTGGGGTTTTGAAATTAAGGATTTTCGTAGGGAGACTATTAAGGAGGTATGTTGACGTAGAAACAGCTTCAGGCCAGAATGTTGTTGGTACTTTGGACTCGATGAGTAGGGATCTTGTCATTTCAAGAAGTATGCGATTTTTCCTTTCAGGCACACCATTTTGTTCTGGAGTGTGTGGACAAGAGGTTTGGTGAATAATTCCTTTTTCTAAAAAGAAATTTTTCATATTTTGGTTGACAAATTCCCCCCATTATCAGACCGAAGACTTGAATGTTTTTTTTAAACTGATTTTGGATCATTTGGAAGAAGTGAGTGAACTTGTCAAACACTTCGGATTTTTTTAAAAAAAAATACACCCACGTTATGCGAGTGCAATCATCGATAAACAACACGAAATATCTAAGACTTTTACCCCAGATATAGGTGATGGACCCCACACATCAGAATGTACTAAGGCAAACATGGAATTTATACGAGTACTACTTCGCTTAAATGTTTGCCTATGACTTTTTGCAAGAATACAAGTCTCACAAAAAAGATTATCACTCTTATTCAAAAACAACTTAGGAAATAAAAGTTTTAGATAACCCGAGGATGGATGACCCAATCTCCTATGCCATAACCAAGTCTCTCTTTCTGAAGTCCCATGAGCAAGCGACACCGCACCTTGTCGAGCCACTTCATCAACGTAGTACAAACCAACACGTTCAGTGCCACACTCAATAATCACCCCCGTTTGGATATCCTGGAGTATGCAAAAATTCAGATTCATCACCATGGTACAATTCATTTCCTTAGTGACATGAGAGACCGACAATAATTTATTGGGTTAATAGCTTAATTGGTTACACATGTTTCACCATTGTGCAGAATGGTTACACATGTTTCAAAATGTGATTAATTGGTTTTGCTATGTGACTAATTGGTTACACATGTTTTTCCAAATGTGATTAATTGGTTATTCCGTTAGTAAACCGTTAACTTTAACGTTAATTCATTTTTTTAATATATTATTGAATTGTGAAATGACTATTATGCCCTTAGTTGTCTTGAAGAACAGATTGGAAGGATTGAAAAACCAAAATCGAATCAAATTCGATTTGATGTTAAAATCGAACCATTAAATGCTGTTCTGGGTTCTTGCGAACCCAGAAATTGCAATTCTGGTTTCTCAAGAACCCAGAAATTGTTGTTCTGGGTTCTTGCGAACCCAGAAATTGCAATTCTGGGTTCTCAAGAACCCAGAAAATGCTGTTCTGGGTTCTTGCGAACCCAGAAATTGCAATTCTGGGTTCTCAAGAACCCAGAAAATGCTGTTCTGGGTTCTTGCGAACCCAGAAATTGCAATTCTGGGTTCTCAAGAACCCAGAAAATGCTGTTCTGGGTTCTTGCGAACCCAGAAATTGCAATTCTGGGTTCTCAAGAACCCAGAAAATGCTGTTCTGGGTTCTTGCGAACCCAGAAATTGCAATTCTGGGTTCTCAAGAACCCAGAAAATGCTGTTCTGGGTTCTTGAGAACCCAGAAATTGCAATTCTGGGTTCTCAAGAACCCAGAAAATGCTGTTCTGGGTTCTTGAGAACCCAGAAATTGCAATTCTGGGTTCTCAAGAACCCAGAAATTGCAATTCTGGGTTCTCAAGAACCCAGAAAATGCTGTTCTGGGTTCTTGAGAACCCAGAAATTGCAATTCTGGGTTCTCAAGAACCCAGAAAATGCTGTTCTGGGTTCGCAAGAACCCAGAAAATGCTGTTCTGGGTTCTCAAGAACCCAGAAAATGCTGTTCTGGGTTCTCCAGAACCCAGAAAATGCTGTTCTGGGTTCTCCAGAACCCAGAAAATGCAGTTCTGGGTTCTCCAGAACCCAGAATTGCAATTCTGGGTTCTTAAGAACCCAGAAAATGTTGTTCTGGGTTCTTGAAGAACCCAGAAAATGCTGTTCTGAGTTCTTCAAGAACCCAGAACAGCAATTTCAAACATTTCGAATGGGTTCTTCACAATGTGGGTAACATGTACAACCTTTTAATCACATCATTTCAAACAACAGTATCCATTTAATCACATTATAGAGAAACATGTATGACCTTTTAATCACATTACAGAGAAACATGTATGACCATTTAATCACATTTGGTGATAACATATACTGCAATACAGAACTTCAAGAACCCAGAAACAGCATTTCTGGGTTCTTAAAAAACCCAGAAATCAGATTTCTGGGTTCTTAAAAAACCCAGAAATCAGATTTCTGGGTTCTTGAGAACCCAGAATCGCAATTTCTAGGTTCTCAATAAACCAGAAATCAGATTTCTGGGTTCTCAATAAACCAGAAATCAGATTTCTGGGTTCTCAATAAACCAGAAATCAGATTTCTGGGTTCTCAATAAACCAGAAATCAGATTTCTGGGTTCTCAAGAAACCAGAAATCAGATTTCTGGTTTATTGAAGAACCCAGAAACGCGATTCTGGGTTCTTGAAGAACCCAGAAATCAGATTTCTGGGTTCTTCAAGAAACCAGAAATCAGATTTCTGGTTTCTTGAGAACCTAGAATCGCAATTTCTGGGTTCTCAAGAAACCAGAAATCTGATTTCTGGTTTCTTCAATTCTTGTTCTTGAAGATGATGTGTTCTTGAAGATGATTCTAGGGGTAATTACGTCATTTTACGTATCTAAATAGTGACTTAACTGTGATTTTAACGGTGAACAGTAAAAAAACCAAATAGTCACATTTCAAAACCAATTAATCACATTTTGAAACATGTGTAACCATTCTGCACAATGGGGAAACATGTGTAACCAATTAAGCTATTAACCCTAATTTATTTGAGAGATTTGAAACTAATAAACACTTTGAAATTCTCAGGGTTGAAGAGATTTCTACTGTTCCCATTCCCGTCATTTGAGCCCTAGACCCATCTGCAGTATTAATATACTCAATCCGGAACTCGACAATATTTTTAAGATCATGTGCATCATACGTCACAGTGTCGGTTGCACCACAGTCAAAAATTCACTGATGATTTTTTAATTTGATTTTATCTTGGACTGAATAAGCATACTTCAATTGTTCAGGGGCTGAATTGCAATATTTTTGGGATGTTTTGTGATGTTTCCCAAATTTCGGTCTAAAGCTACTAGGGTTTGAAGCTAAGGGACTTGGTTGCAAATTCCAAGCCCCTAAACATGTTCTTCTAAGGGGGCAGCCACAATCAGTCTTCAACCCTCTCTTTACGCAGCAACCCTCATCTCCTCTTCCATCGCCAGCCCTCGCCTCGCATGAGATGTCTGATTCGGTTGTCGCCGGCTTGGTCGTGGTCTTCGCTGCCACTTCTCACGATTTCGGCGAAGCGACTCTCCCCTTCATCTCCTTGTATGAACCGAGGAGAGTTTCAGCTAGAGTTCCCTGACGAAGGCGTCGGGCTGGTGCTGCCACCGTGCGTGCTGGTGGGCGATGGGTTGCTCACCACGACGGCGACGCGACTATTCTCCTTCTCTTCCCACCAGTCGGGATAACCGACTAATTGGAAGCATCACTCCTTCGTGTGTCGTATCTTACCACAGTGAGTACACTTGAGCTTGTTTTTGTCGATCCGGGATGACGACTCGCCGGTTGCTCCGGTCGTGACCGACCGTTTCTGGTTTGGCCGAATGAATTTGTTGCTTGAATTTGTTGTGTGTGCTGCCCCTTCGATATGTATATGTTCTGTTGTTGTTGTTAGTTTGTCCCCGATGCCCGATGATACTTCGTTGCCAATGGTTGTCGCTCCTAAAATTTGGAGTCGGACGACCTCTTTCCTCACCGAGGCATTGGCGGTTTCGACTGAGGGCAACGGGATCTCCCTAAGGAGGTCTCGTTTAATTCCATAGAATTTCGGATCGATCCCTCCGAGAAACTGGTAGAGCTTGGTCTCATTCCGGATTTCGTTGTATGCTGCGATGTCGGTTGTTCATCGCATGGGGTTCGGCCTTCGGGCTTCAATTTCCCCCAAAGGGACTGCATAGTTAACCAAAATTTCTCCATGTTGAAATTGTCTTGTATTGTCTTTGCTGCATTGTTATGTAAATCGAACACTTGTAGTGAGTCTTTGCCACTACTATAGGTTACCTCCAATGTTGTCCACAAATCTTTCGATGTAGGATAGTGAACAACATTGTTAACTAACCTTGATTCCATGTTTTGTATGATCCATGAAAACACAATTAGATCGTCTTGTTTCCATTTTTGGTAATCTGGTTCAGTTCTGGTCGGGGGTTGGGGTTCCCCTGTCCGATGTTTCAGCTGTCCCCTTCCTCCTATTGCAATTTGCATGAGTCTCGCCCATAGGTGGTAGTTCGGCCCATTGAGTTTTGAGTTGATTGTGATTATTCCATGTACCTCTCCTTGTTGTTAGTGACTGCCACTTAAGCCCTGCCTAAGCACCCTTGCTATTCGGATGGTTAGGACCTCTTCACTTAGGTCGAAACCTGGCTGGTTTATGGTGTTGATGCTTTCGTTGTAGGACATGTTTGGTAGGTTGGTAAATGATTAGAGAAACAGGTTTAATCTCTATGGATGATAACCATGCTCTGATACCATGTTGAAACAAGTAATATAAATCTGATACTCTCAATCTAACAATTTCAGGTTTTCCGGAAAAAATCGTTCTGGAAGCTTCCAGGGTTTGGTTCGAGGAGGCGGATAGTGTTTAGGATTAGGCTAATTAGAAGGCTAAAGATTATGATTTGTGATAAAAAAAAAATCTAAGGTTATCGATTGGATGAGAAATCATGGGGTAATTTCAGAGTAATTAGATAAAGTTAGGAATATCTGACTAGTGACAGTGAGTGATTTTATAAATTAATTGTTGGATCACGAAAACTGAAGTCTCTTCTTTTCGGTCGCAAATCTCGGGGTGTTCCCGTTGTTTCTTCTCCGATAATAAAATGAGTGGAGATTCATTGGAAATGAAGTAGTAAATGCAGAGAGCTACGGTAGGTGAGGAAGAGTAAATGACATTCAATGTATAAATGAGGTAGGTGAATGGGTATTTATACCCCTTTTATCTGAACCATAATAAAGTCAAATGTTACTCTGGTTATCAGAGTTGTCTCTAGGGCGAGCGGACCATGGTTTGTACAGGTAATGATGTGGGATAGGACAACTATCCTAGTGTAGGTTGTCCTTCTTGTCTGTTTGATCATTATTTTGCCATAAATGACCGAGCTGGGTTATAGGGGCATAGGCATTTAGACTAGGGTACTCGTTAGGTGTTCTCATAGACATTTAATATTCGTATTTTCATGTATGGTGCTCAAGAAGAGATGAATGACGTTTGACGCACCCCATAGGGGCGACACTCACATACATTTCCTATAAGGGCGATGCCGAGGTGGTAAGTTTAAAAGCGACGCCTCTAGTCCGAATCCGAATGGTCTTGGGCCGGATACGAGATACGAAAATGCAAAAGCCCAATGCCCATAACCCATAGTTAATCGTGCAGTTATCTTTTTTGTATTATAATATCATTTTTCATGAAAGGAGAGGTGGATGTTTTTATATTCTATTATATAATGCCATCTGCTGTACTGCATTTACATATTTTTAATATATATATATGTGTGACACAACAAAATCACTTATTTATATATTAATGCTACAATTTGATAGAGGAACCTTTATATTGAAGAAATAGTCATGGCGCCCATCGTCTTCTCTGCTTCCATCACCTAACTAAGCAAAAACGACGTTGCAGCAATCTGTCCATAATCTGCCCTATTTAAGCGTGCGTAGCTATGGCAGTTTAATGCATTCTCCATCGTCTCTACAAACAAGTAATTTCAACATCTTCTCTGAAAATATACAAAGTTGAAGAGAAAGATAGAGATAATGGAGAAAGGTAGGGTTAGGGTTTTGATGTTACTAATGGCCTCCGTTCTTCTTACTGCAATGGTGGAGGGAAGAGTTCGACACTACAAATTCAATGTAAGCGTGTAATTATTTAAAAATAAATCACATAATATATCATGTTCTTTTGTACTTAAAAAAATTGCATTTTTTAAAAACTGTATATGATAAAATAAATAAATTATCTCCTATAAGCATATAGCTTAGGGTTGCCAAGTGTTTAAACACTAATAATTAGTATCTGCTTGCTTCCACCTAATTAGTCATAAATTTTCAAGAGAGTTAATTATTATCCTTCAATCAAAAGCAAAGAATATGCTTCATTAAATTTTTGGTAACAACTGAAATTTTCATTATGGTTGGTACGTTATGGCGTATTAACTGTATATTTTTTAATCTGGTGCAGATTGTAACGAGGAATACAACTCGACTTTGCTCGACAAAGCCCATCGTGACCGTAAATGGGAAGTTCCCAGGACCGACATTGTACGCTAGGGAAGACGACAATGTCGTTGTGAAGGTCGTCAACCATGTCAAATACAACGTTACGATTCACTGGTGAGACACTTTTATCAATCGGTCAATATCATGAAATGAAATGGGTGAGTGAGCGATGTTTTGATGGTTCGAACAGGCACGGAATTAGACAAATCCGTACGGGTTGGGCAGATGGACCAGCGTATATAACACAGTGCCCTATCCAAACGGGGCAAACCTTCTTATATAACTTCACAGTAACGGGGCAGCGGGGTACGCTTCTGTGGCATGCACATATATTGTGGCTACGTGCAACGGTCCATGGAGCTATTGTCATCTTGCCGAAGCGTGGGGTTCCTTACCCCTTCCCTCAACCCGACAAGGAATCCGTTATCGTGTTAGGTATTCAGTTGATTAATTAATATTCTATATGAAAATCAACAATTAATATTTAAATTTTGATTTATTTTTTTAAAAAAAATGACAGCTGAGTGGTGGAAATCAGATACTGAAGCAGTGATTAACGAAGCCACCAGAACAGGATTAGCACCAAATGTATCCGATGCTCACACCATTAATGGCTTCCCGGGTCCTGTTTCCAACTGTCCATCGGAAGGTATTGGCGTTGATATCTTTCATTAATTACTTCTGCAACAGTTAGGGTTAGGGTTAGGGTTAGGGTTTCCTCAATATTTTTCTCTCATGAAGCAGGTGGCTACACATTGCCAGTTGAAGGTGGCAAAACTTACTTGCTGCGCATAATCAACGCTGCCCTCAATGAAGAGCTCTTCTTCAAGATAGCCAAGCATAACCTCACTGTAGTAGAGGTTGATGCCACTTACGTCAAACCCTTCGAGACCGACACCATTGTTATCGCTCCAGGGCAAACCACCAACGCCCTAATCACCACGAACCGAAGCTCTGGAAAATACCTTATCACTGCATCTACTTTCATGGACACGCCCATTGTTGCGATCGATAACTCGACAGCAACAGCCACCGTGCACTATTCCGGAACCCTATCTAGTTCCCAGACAACCCTGACGGTGCCACCCCCTAAGAACGCTACCTTGGTGGCTAACCGATTCGTAGACTCCCTTCGAAGTCTTAATTCGAACAAGTATCCA
Source organism: Chamaenerion angustifolium (assembly GCA_946814005.1). Classification (NCBI taxonomy): domain Eukaryota; kingdom Viridiplantae; phylum Streptophyta; class Magnoliopsida; order Myrtales; family Onagraceae; genus Chamaenerion; species Chamaenerion angustifolium. The sequence goes on from OX328275.1 coordinate 33,189,144, forward strand.
GCTAGAGTCCCACAAACAGTAGATCACAAACTTCTATTCACAGTAGGTTTAGGTGTTAACCCTTGCCCTACTTGCACGGCAAGCAACGGGACCAAAGTTGTGGCTTCCATAAACAATGTCACCTTCGTGATGCCTACGATCGCGCTTCTTCAAGCACATTTCTTCAACCTTAGTGGGGTTTTCACGAGCGACTTTCCGGGTAACCCACCGACGGTTTTCAATTATACGGGAGCAGGGCCGGCGAATCTTCAGACAAGTACTGGGACCAAGGTTTATAGATTGTCTTACAATTCGACCGTGCAACTAGTGTTACAAGATACCGGAATCATTGCACCAGAGAATCATCCCGTTCATCTGCATGGTTTCAACTTCTTCGTTGTTGGGAAGGGGTTGGGAAATTACAACGCGACCAAGGATTCTACGAGTTTCAACTTGGTCGACCCAGTTGAGAGGAACACGATTGGAGTGCCTTCTGGAGGTTGGGTGGCTATCAGATTCAGGGCAGATAATCCAGGTAATAACGACAACATATGTCTCTATATAAAATGGGATTTGCATCAACGCTTTGATGACTAATTTGGTGTTCTTTCTCTAGGCGTGTGGTTCATGCATTGCCACTTAGAAGTTCATACCACCTGGGGACTGAAGATGGCGTTTTTGGTGGATAATGGAAAAGGCTCAAACCAGTCTCTTCTTCCACCTCCAAGAGACCTTCCAAAGTGTTGAGTTCATGTCGATGATTAGGGCATCCGTTTTGTGGAAATATGAGTTCCGATCGAAGAGGAGGAAGAGCAATAATAAGTTTATATATTGCATGGATTCATAAAATTAGTTGTCTTGAGTAAGTTGAAGGATTTGCTCAAGCATCACCTAATAAAAACAGCTAGCTGGTGGAATATACGGCTTTGTCTGATTTTCCGTAGAATGTAGTCAAGTTTCAAAATATTGTATTATAACTGAAATATGTGTTCTCAAGTTTATACAAAAAACGAAAATTAATCTTTGTTATAAAACTATATACACATATAATTAAGAAAATGACTATTAATCATAGTTTAGAGAAATATGTCTTTTTTATTTCATAATTAACATTAATTATTGCATGTAAAATACTTCAATAAACATAGATATCTGTATTAATTACATACACTTATGACTTAACTACGAGTTGTTGGAAATGCCATCTTTCTTTGAGAAGACAACCACTTTCATCATCTCTCATATAAAGCAACGAACCCTCTTCTGTTTGTCTTTCAGTATCTCCATTTTATGTTCTTCTTCTTCTTCAAAACCCTTATGTAAGTCTCAACTATGCAACATAAATGTCGAAAAATTCGAGTGAATTTCAGCCCTAACTTCCCCAATAGCCCAGAAGTAATCTTCATCGTGAACAAGCATGCATGGTAGCTCAAAGAAAGGTATGGACACGTTTCCACCCAGAAAAGAGCAGTTTTCACGAAATTATGCAGCATCCGAAGCAAAAATCAAGTATCCTCACCTGTTCCATGTGTTCTTGTGGAAAGTAAAAGACTCTTTCTCTAGTGCACGGAATGTCAACCAACGGTCCCGCGCACGCCTTCCACAACTCTGAATACATTTTATCGCCGCCGTAACCCGCCGACGGTTCGAATCAGATGAGAAAACAGAAAGCAGAACAGAAGCTGCGAGAAACAATAAGAAACAACAATACGATCTACATTCAGAGCACAACATTCAACTACAAGTTGTTGGCAAATGAATTTTCAGTCAAATTCAATAATAATGATATATGGGTGAAACATATAAAAAAATTGTGGCGGCAGCATATAGGAAGTGATATTACCTTAAGGTCAACAGATGTACGATAAGAATACGAAGCAAAAGACAGCGTTTGATTTCAGACCACCTACCAAAATTGGAAGTTTTTTCTCTCCGCTACTTCGGATTCCAAACCTAATTGATAAAGTGAAGAAACAAAATAATCAACGTTGTTAATTAGGTCTCATACTTTATGTGATAAAGTGAAGAAATAAAATAGAATGATAAGCTTTAAATAAAATAATCAACAAATCATTAAAGCAGAGAATAATAACATCTAAATAAATAACTCTAATCCATTAGGCTTTGCTGTCTTGGTTGCTAGGCGGGCCATAAGCAGATGGGGACAAAGAACTTTAGCATTTCTAACAAAAATTTCAGCTTTTACACCTTGCAGAACAATTAAGGAGAATAGATATCAGTTGAATCATTGACAGGACCTAAAGTAATAAAAGAAAATGGCAATGAACAAACCATAGTCCCTAGCAGCGTAATTTGCATATGGGATTTCAGCAGTTCCTTTTGGATTGTCCGAATGACATATAACAACAGATTTATCTTGTAAATCAGGAAGATTCCTGATGACTACAGATACGAAGAAGCAATTCTGTAACAGTAAATAATAACCTTCATCATTTCATTGTTTTGAAGATGAAACAGTAAATCAAGTCCTTCGATTCTTTACCCTCGGGATAGACTAGAGTGATTGTAGATTAGATTTGATCGGTAGTTTGTCTTATGATATATATATATAAATATATATATATATATGAAAATGTCTAAAGGAAGTTTCATGATTATTTTTACAGTATATGATCTGAGCATATAAAAATAAAACCCTAATAATTGTACATTCAAAAATGAATTTTTCTGTCATTTTGCTCACTATTGTAAATCATGGTTTTCGATTTAATTATAAATATTTTATAATGATATTATAGGAGAATATCTCGACTCGAAAATCGAAATAATGGGTTTCGGTCACCGTACAAACTACAAACCTAGCACGTTTATAGTCTATCAAACTATCACCCGACCAACTAATTTTCATATATTTAAAATAAGATAAAGTTGGGAAATTACTAAATCTATTATTCCAATGATAACAAAATTTATATGTACTACTGATTACATTTCTTTTATGAAATGATTTTTACATCTCACGTGCAAATGTATAATATAAGAGGGTGTCTACCGTCTATGTAGTACTATAAATATAAACGTTTAAGTAATTTATATAAAAAATCATTTTATTAAATAAATATAAAACCTACCAAAATTTTATCTTACGTGCAGACTTTCTCTGTTTCTACGTCTCTTAACTTTATAGAACCAAACAGCATTATGATAACCTAACCAGATGTCGTCCTTTATCTTATATGTATATATATATACACACGGCCGGCCGGCCGGCTGGCTAGAAGCAGAGCTCTGTCTTCGGATTCTGATCAGCTGCAGCTTCGCTCCTCTTCTTTTTCTGAAATCCATCATTTCTGCAAGATTATGGTAATCGCAGAGATAACTGAAGAGAAAGATGAAGACTACGATGATCACTACTCTTCCATCGATCGTGAAGCTCAAAAGACAAGAATCAGACAGATCCTCAAGAACCAGAAGTATATGTACTTGTCAAATTCATCTTCCGCGTCTTCTTCCTCTTCATCCGCCAGTACTTTGGATCCATGCTCTTTCTCTTCCTCTCGTAGAACCCTAATGGAGTTAATGAGAGGAAGGAGTTCTTCCTTGAGAAGACTCTTTGACATGGAGCGCACCACCTTGGGAAGCTTCTTTAACGAATACAGTGCCTCTCCTTTGATCAAGCCAATTCTCCTGTGGGGCAGCAGCGAAGACGAAGATGGCGATCAAGGTCGTGATCGTGACCCATGGGCTATGATAAAGAAAGACGTAGGCAGAATGAAGCAGCGTCTGCCACGAGGGCCGCCGAGCTTTGGTGATCTCAGTGGGTTTGCTTCAGAGAGAAGCGCCCGAAGCTTCAGTGATGATGATGATGATGATGGAGAGGGAGGGAAAATTAGGGTTCCGATTCGTTCTGGGAGAAGTGGTCGTCGGAAGTTGAGTCGGAAAAAATCGTTCCGGAAACTTCCAGGGTTTGGTTCGAGGAGGTGGATAGTGTTTAGGTTTAGGCTAATTAGAAGGCTAAAGATTATGATTTGTGGTAAAAAATTCTAAGATTATGGATTGGATGAGAAATTATTGGGTAATTTCAGAGTAATTAGATAACGTTAGGAATATCTATCCAGTGACATTGAGTGATTTTATAAAAATGAATTTTGAATCACGAAAACTGAAATCTCTTCTTTTCGGTCGCAAATTCCGGGGTGTTCCCGTTGTTTCTTCTCCGATGATGAAATCAGTGGAGGTTCGTTGGAAATGAAGTAGTAAATGCAGAGAGCTACGGTAGGTGAGGAAGAGTAAATGACATTTAATGTATAAATGAGGTAGGTGAATGGGTATTTATACCCCTTTTATATGAACCATAATAAAGTCAAATGTTACTATGGTTATCAAAGTTGTCTCTAGGGCGACCGAACCATGGTTTGTACAAGTAATGATGTGGGATGGGACAACTATCCTAGTGTAGGTTGTCCTTCTTGTCCGTTTGATCATTATTTTGCCATAAATGACCGAGCTGGACTATAGGGGTGTAGGTGTTTAGACTTGGGTACTGTTTGGTGTTCTGACAGACATTTAATCTTCGTACTTTCATTTCTGGTGCTCAGGAAGAGATGAATGACGTTTGGCGCAACCCACAGGGGTGACGCCACATACATTTCCTGTAAGGCCGACGTTGAGGTGGTAAGTTCAAAAGCGACGCCTCTGCACCTACAAGTCCGAATCCGAATGGTCTTGGTCTGGATATGAAAATGCCTAAGTCCGAGATCCATAACCCATCATTAATTATGCACTTATCTTTTTTGTTTTATGATATCATTTTTCATGAAAGGAAGGTGTATGTTTTTTATATTCTTTTATATAATGCCATCTGCTGTACTTCATTTACGTTATCATAATTTTATTAGTTTATGATGATAAATTGAGTTATGGTTTTCGATTGATATTTATCCTAGTAAGGATGTGGAGCTTATACGCTTTCCATGAAGATTGAGAACTAGAGGTGCCCTCTTCACCAAGCTTTTGAGCCTCTTGTTTGTTAATGTTATCTCTCTTTTTTTCCTAATAACTTAATTAAAAAAATATATAATTATGTTAAATTAAAAAAAAATATATAGTCAACATAAAAGGAATGGGCTAGTACAAGGCACACTCCGCTTAGTAATGTTCAGATTTTTTTCTTCATTATATGGCATTCGAGCTTGGGAATCAACATGTGATTGAGAAGTCGGTCCGTTAGGCCCCAACCTATGATTGAGAAGCCGATTCATTAGGCCAAAATCGTAATTTTTTTCCAAAGTCAGAGTTTTTTCTTGCACTTGGAGGATTCTAACTCGTAATCCCAGAGCCAAACTACTTGGGAGTCAACGCTCTCAATCACTAGACCACCACTGCCAGTGATAATTAAATAACTAACATAGGGTGAAATTGGTAATTTTGAAGTTTAAAAATTAATTTTAGATCCCAAATGGTTATTATTTTACCTCTAAACACAATTCAAAACTTTAACACACTTAGGTTGTTTCGCAATAATTAGGTTATTTCTAGCCTTCGAATCCACGACGAGTGACTGAGTGAGACACTTTTTAGCGCAAAGTCGTGGAATCATGAAATGCCACGTCACTCCCCAATCTCTTAAGATACAGAAACCAGAGCCAAATGCATGGCGCTGTTGTCTCTCCATTCAACAATCGATTCTCTTCCCACTGCAACCGTCCGATCTATAAAATCGAACGGTATACTTTCAATTCAAATGCCACTTTAAGAACCCTCCCTTTCTCTCGTTCCCTCGCCACCCTTCTCCCTTACAGCACAGTGCCAGTAGTCTCTTTACTATTGAGAGCATTTGGAAATGGCAGGCTCCAGCGTTGTGGCGGTGTACGGAAACGGAGCAATCACCGATTCCAAGAAGTCGACCTATTCCGTCAAGGTGGGTCTCGCTCAGATGCTCCGTGGTGGTGTCATCATGGACGTCGTCAACGCCGAGCAGGCACGGGTGGCCGAGGAAGCAGGCGCATGCGCCGTCATGGCCCTCGAGCGTGTACCTGCTGACATAAGGGCTCAGGGAGGCGTGGCTCGCATGAGCGACCCTCAACTCATCAAAGAAATCAAGCAGGCTGTCACCATTCCGGTCATGGCCAAGGCTCGAATTGGACACTTCGTGGAGGCTCAGATCTTAGAGGCAATCGGCGTAGATTACGTCGATGAGAGCGAGGTCCTGACACTCGCTGACGAGGAGAACCACATCAATAAGCACAATTTCAGGATTCCGTTTGTCTGCGGCTGCAGGAACCTCGGTGAGGCCCTTCGGAGGATCCGCGAGGGGGCAGCGATGATCCGCACCAAGGGAGAGGCTGGGACTGGGAACGTTATTGAAGCCGTGAGACACCTCCGCTCTGTTATGGGAGACATCAGGGTCCTCCGCAACATGGATGACGATGAGGTGTTCACTTTCGCTAAGAAGATTGCTGCACCTTATGACCTGGTGATGCAGACAAAGCAGCTCGGGAGGCTCCCGGTGGTCCAATTCGCAGCCGGAGGTGTGGCAACCCCTGCCGATGCCGCCCTCATGATGCAGCTCGGGTGCGATGGAGTCTTCGTTGGTTCAGGTGTCTTCAAGAGTGGAGACCCAGCAAAGCGTGCTCGTGCCATTGTGCAGGCTGTGACCCATTACAGCGACCCAGAGGTGCTAGCAGAGGTGAGCTGTGGTCTCGGAGAGGCCATGGTGGGGATCAATTTGTCGGACGAGAAGGTTGAGAGGTTCGCGAACCGGTCCGAATGAGAAGTTCTTAAATTGAAGTTGAAGATCCAATAAAGGTCTGTATCCCCTCTTTCTTTCTCTGGTATAGGAATGGATTATAATGAAACATGGATTATGGAATTGGGTTGTTATGTAAATTTTATTCTTTGTGTTTTAGTCATGATTTGGATTTTCTTTCATTGTGGTTGTTGGCTCTGTTCCTTGATTTAGGTACTTGTTTATTCTGTGTAATATCATCATTTGGTGAAGAAATTTTGGGTCTTTTTGTCAACAATCGATGCCAGTAAACATAATTTCTTTTGGTGTTAGACTAGAATTAGAAGCGTATGACTTTGAAATGGAAGAACAGATGAGAATAAGAGTATAATTGCTATATGTTGCCATAATGGTGAAATTTGTATACTTTATCCTGCTGAATCAATGCTTCGGAGTGATGAACATGGTGATTTGTATCTCTAAGTTGAGATACAGCAGCGCATTCATTGATAATTCTGGGGATGATGTCCACCGGCGCGGTAGCGCTTCGTCCTGGATGTGTGGAAGATGAACGGAAGACTTCCTTGTCGGCCTTGTGATATCATCTCAATGTCATCAAAATCGATCGATTTGTATTTGTAACCAATAAAATAAGTATTAAAAAAGATTTTATACTGGAATTCTCGGAAAAGATAAATACATAAGTACCTAAATCAAGGTATAAAATCAGATCGATCATTTTTTTTCAGTAAAATTAATCCAGAAAATGATAATCCTTTTATTTTTGGGTTAATTACTCAATTAGTTACACATGTTTCACTATTGTGCAGAATGGTTATACATGTTTCAAAATGTGATTAATTGGTTTTGCTATATGACTAATTGGTTACACAAGTTTTTCCCAATGTGATTAATTAATTATTCCGTTAGTAAACCGTTAATTAATATTTTTGAATTGTCAAATGACTATTATATCCTTAGTGGTATAATACCCTTAAGGCTTAATGAGAAGAACAGGATCTTGCTTCTTCATCTACTGATGGGAGAAAATTCCGATCAAGAATGAAGAACCCAGAATCGCGATTAAGAATAGCTCTGTGGATTAAGAATCGCGATTCTGGATTAATTGATGAAGAACACAGCTCGGTGGATGAAAATGATAATTACGTTATTTTATGTATTTAAATAGTGATTTAACTGTTAATATAACGGTTAACAGTAAAAAAAAATGAATTAATCACATATAAAAATGAATTAATTATTTTTTGAAACATGCGTCAGAACGATACAATTTAATAGATAACAATGATTTTTTTTTTACAAGAAGAGTCGAAGACAGTACAAGTAGCAGAAAGAAAAACGAAAGGAGTTCTACGCATCTCTCTCTTTCTCTCTGTGTCCAAATCTAGTTCGTAGCTTTCTTCTTCTGCTTGCTTCATCTGCAAATTAATCTCACCCAGAAATCAGAGGGGGAGAAGAAAAAATCCAGAAATAGATGAGTATGGACTATTACAAGATCCTGCAAGTAGATCGCAGCGTCAAAGACGATGACTTGAAGAAAGCATACCGCAAGCTCGCCATGAAGTGGCACCCCGACAAGAACCCTAACAACAAGAAGGAAGCTGAATCTAAATTTAAGAAAATCTCCGAAGCCTACGATGTACGTAATCTCACTAATTCTATTCCCAAGTCTCAACTCCATCACTTCTTGATCCAATCCAATCACTTCTCTGAGTCGTAATCTTTATTGTTTTGTCAGGTTCTAAGCGATCAGCAGAAGAGAGCTGTCTACGATCAATATGGTGAAGAAGGGCTCAAGGGACAGTTTCCGCAGCCCGAGTCTGGGGGTGCTTCGGAAGGTTATACTACGTTCCGGTTCAACCCTAGGAACGCCGATGACATTTTCTCCGAGTTTTTCGGCTTCAACACCCCGTTCGGTGGAATGGGCGAAGCAGGAGGGCAGCGGCCTGGAGGAATTCCGAGGGGTTTGTTTGGGGAGGATATATTTTCGTTGTTCAGAGGCGGAGGAGGAGGGGAGACCTCTGTGTATGCTGCCCCCCGCAAGGCTCCACCAATAGAGCGGACGTTGCCGTGTAGCTTGGAGGATTTGTATAAAGGCACAACCAAGAAGATGAAAATATCTAGGGACCTCATTGATACTTATGGGTAAGCAAGCAGCTCTAACTCTTTCTTGGATTTGGATTTCTATGGCGGTTCGAGCATTAATGGTCTCACTTAGCTTCTCTTCAAGGAAAGAATGGCATATTGAAACAAATATGTCATTTTTAGCTCAATTTGTCTTCATTTCCTTTGGATTCTATGTTGCGCTTGGCAAAGAAAGCAAGAACCTTTGAAATGGAAATGAATCAGATTGCCCCGATTTGTCGACTCATTTGTTTCTCCTTTCTTCTATCAAAATTAGAATCGAAGGATTTTTAGTATCTGATACCATTAAACTAGCTGAAATGTGGTAGTACATCTAGCTAGACTTGAAGACAATGCCAACAGTGATAGATTTGCTTGGCCTGGGTGTTTATGAATTCTTTTTTAGCAACCCTTTTCCCTCATCCTTTTAAAAGGTAGCATAAATAGATATTATCATAATTTTAACATTCATTTGACTTGGTTAGTTGGTAGCTTGATGAGGTTTCTGTGCTCATGGAAGTTAAATATCTTCATCTGTAGGTAATGGTGCAATGACCTAGAAAGTATATCCAAATATTAACTTGAATTTTATCACCATCTGAAAATTTTCAATTTCCAGGAGGCCCTCCACAGGGGAAGAGCTCATAACAGTTGAGATAAGGCCAGGATGGAAGAAAGGAACTAAGATAACTTTTCCAGAAAAGGGAAACGAACAGCGTGGCATCATACCATCAGATCTCGTGTTCATCATCGATGAGAAGCTCCACAATGTGTTCAAGAGAGACGGGAACGATCTAGTCGTGACTCCAAACATAACCCTAGTGGAAGCTCTATCAGGCTACACAACACAGATCACAACCCTTGATGGCAGAACTCTGACGGTCCCAATTAACTCCATTATCAATCCATTGTACGAGGAAGTCGTGAAAGGTGAAGGAATGCCTCTCCCTAAGGAACCCACCAAAAGAGGCAACTTGAAGATCAAGTTCAACATCAAGTTCCCTGCAAATCTTACTGCTGAGCAGAAATCAGGGATCAAGAAGTTGTTGACATCGTGTTAATGGAACAGGTTCTGTCTCTACCAACATCTTGAGTTGAATTTTCGAAATGTGGTTGGTTAATGCATTTTGTGGGAGCAGTTCTTCTGGATCGGATGGGCATTTTGTGGTTGCCCGTTCATGCAGATGGCTATCTACATGAGTTGATTCAGGAACTGAAGCTCTATAACCTTACCAGTTTAGAATGGCAGCTATCTAGGTATCTTTATCTCTCTATATATATACATCTTGCGTCTCTTTTTTAGTAATTTGGTTTAGTCTGATGATTACTCCCCATTTTAGTATCCATTTTTGTGAGGGAATGAGACTTATTATTTGTTTTTCACCGTAAAATCGAAACTTCTGCTAGCAAGTTCTGATCACAATCTGAGTTTTGGGGAACATAGCATGGGAATGTAGAGAAACCCAGATGCAGGGACATGCTCCTTCCCTTATTGATGCCCACCGCCATCAGCTCCGATCGGAGGAAGAGAAGAGGCTTAGTTCGAAGGTATGTATGCTTTGTGGGATATGGAAAAATATGGAACAACCTCCAAATCCTTCTTCTGTGCTGCAAGGAATGATAATGGAGGAGTATGGGGAACCAATGGACAAAGAAGAGGGAGGACGGGGACCGAATATGTAATTATTATTATTTCTCTCTAACTATATATATGTATATATCAATATATGTTGTGTAGAAGACATAATAACAAAGAATAGAGAATTTACAATAAATATAGCATAATGTGGAATCTGAATGCATATTTGGGACTTTTCTAAATAATATTTGAAATTTTCACCTCTCATGGGTGAAAATATAAAGAAAATAAATCTTATCTATAACATACTTTTACATAATAAAAAAAACACTAAATTTTCTGCACGGACGTATATTTACATCTTTTATATGAGATGGCTCAATAATGTAATATTTGTTTAATATTCTCTTCTTTTAGTTAACGTAATTTATTTAACTTTAGGAGTTTCTCCTGATGAAGCCCAATTCAAGAGGCCCAAAGTATAGCAACCATGATAGTTTCTCCTGATGAAGCCCAATTAAAGAGGCCCAAAGTATCTGTGGTACGCAGATCATTAGTCTTTAGAGAGGCTGATCTCAATCAATGCTCGTCGTCGTCATTGATAAACCACAGATCGGGTTCTCAGTCCTCAGAGGGTTTTAGCTATTTTTGGTCATCTCTAAGCTCGCGCATATTAAGTTCGTCGCGGTTTGAGAGTTTCTCATGGCGTCTCTTCTATCCAGAAACGCGAATCAACTTCGCTTTCTGCACCGGTATCTGTCTTCTCCCGCCAGATCGACACCTCTGTTGACACCGTTTCCTGAAGGTTCCATTTCGTCTGATCATTCGGTCTGTGTTAACCTTTCCTCCCTTTTAATTCACTTTCCGGCAATTCTGCTACTGTTTCTTCAGTCCATTGCCTGAATTATTTGGTTTAGAAGCAGATTATCGTTTAGCGGTGGATTAGTTTTACGATCTTAGTTCTGATTGAATCCGTTCTCCAGTTTATTGATTTTTTGTTTTAAATGAGAAACATTTATGCGGGATTTGAGCTGTTGGCTTGCTTCGTTATTTATCCGATTTCTTTGGGTACCTATATGATGGAACTGATGCTCAATGTGAACGTTTCTTCAGGTCATGCCAGTGGCTCTTGGACTTCAAAATTTTGGGATGCATCAAAGGTGTCCTTTTAGCACAACCACAGATAGTAGTAATAATTCTGGAAACTCGGAATCGAACAAAGATTCAGGGGCTAATTCTTCTGGCGAAGAGAAGGCAGGAGAGTCTAATCATCAAAGCAGTGATGCTGGAAAGTCTGTGCGCGGAGGGGTAGTTCTTCAATCGAGACAATTTACATCCGTTTTGGATCTTCTATTTTACTAAATGTATGAGCAGTATTATTTTCTTAGCAAGTTTTTGACATGGATTGGGTTATCTTTGCAGCCTGTTTCATGGATAAGCTTTCTCTTATTGGTCTTCACTGGAGCAGGACTGATTTTCTACTATGACAGGGAAAAGAAGCGCCATATTGAAGGTAGATAACTATGGTGAGTTGAGATGCGTGTTATTTGCTTGTGCCTTGTGCAAAATTAAAATGTGGTGAAAGTTTCTCTGAAAATGACAAACCTCAGTATTATTATCCAATCTCTTTCCTCATGAATTTGGTGGAAGCACATTTTCATATTTGCTAATATATACCATAACACATCTTATCATAGTCCGAGGTTTTGAAGTAGAAGAGTATCGAATATACTTTTTGCAAGTTCAGGGAGTTTCAGCCTTCAGGTGGTATTAACATTGTCATCTTCGTAAGATGACATTATGAACTTTATCACCCAAATAAGACTCAGAATCATTTTCGTAATGAATCTCCATGGACCAGACCATATAGTGTAGCCACTTTATAATTCTTCTTAGTAGGCATGTGAATTACCAAGTGCTTCTTATGTTACTTCTATTCCTGATAAATTGAGATGTTGTATAATGTCTTCTTGCTTTTCACTAATTTATTAATGTTCATAGACATATGCTACCACCTAGTACATTTCTATCATGCAGTAAAGTATACCTACATCTGTTTTTCTACAATTCTACAGATATAGACTGCTCTTTTTAAGTGTCTGAAATCTGAATAAGCTTATCAATTTAAGGAATTGCATCGATCTATGCCTGCGAGAGACATACTGTGCTCAACTACTTATACGAGTGTGAAATTATTTTTGCTTGAGAGAACTTCCAGAGATCATTATGCTTGCGTGTTTTTTTTTTACTATCAAGATCTGAATGAACTCTCTGCAGTAATCAGCAATGCAGCAATAGCAGTAAAAGAGGGGCCTTCTGCGGGAAAAGCTGCAATTGGAGGTCCATTTAATCTCATCAATGATGAAGGAAAGCGTGTAACTGAAAAGAGCTTCTTGGGGAAATGGACAATGCTATATTTTGGCTTCACCCATTGCCCAGATATCTGTCCAGATGAACTCCAAAAGTTAGCTGCTGCTATTGATAAAATAAGTGAGGTTTAATCTCAAAATTTGGTAGCTACTAGTATTGTATTATTAGCTTGAAAGTGAATATGTATGCTTTGCGATCAGTTTTTGATGTTTTCCCCAATTTTGCATCATCACAGAGGCGAAAGCTGGAATTGAGATTGTGCCTGTTTTCATTTCTGTGGATCCCGAGAGAGATACTGTTGAGCAAGTACACGAATATGTTAAAGGTGTTGCTATTTTTCTCCATATTTCATATTTAATCACTTTAATGTAATCTCAACATTGGAAAATTTGATTTATAGTTTTTCCTTGTTGATGCCATTGCAGAGTTCCATCCCAACTTGATAGGATTAACTGGAACACCAGAAGAGGTGAAACAGGTAGCTCGAGCATACCGAGTTTATTATATGAAAACTGCAGAGGAAGACTCGGACTATCTCGTTGACCACTCCATAGTCATGTAAGCATTTTGCCTTAGTTGCTTCATGTTTTTTCTTTGGAAAAAGAACTCGATTTGCGTTGGTGTTTCTTAATCGATTGCATATCGTATTGATAAATCTTGGTTTGCAGGTACTTGATGAGTCCAGACATGGAGTTTGTGAAATTCTTTGGTAAGAATAACGATGTTGATACTCTTACAGATGGTGTGATCAAAGAGATAAAGCAGTACAAGAAATAGCATGGATGTTTTTTTTGTTTGGGAGAGATTTTGATGATCATAATCAAGCCTTTGAGTAATATCTAGGAACTGATGGATTAATGGAATTTGAGGTTTCCATTACCATTAGAGATTACTTAACTCGGAATATTTCTCTTATTGAATAATTTGATGAATGAATTATAGCAATGGACTATAATTGATGGATGGTACGTTTGACCTTTTCTATTGAAAGCAGTGCCTGAATGGCATATGTGATGATAAGATGGTGTTTTTATTTACCAAATAGATGCTACGCTGTGCATAAACTTCTTGATTACTCTAATTCAGTCCTCAACTTTAACCGAGAACTGGATAATGGCACTTGGTGCCACTAGTCGGTTTAATCAATCTAGCACCACCCTGATTCAAGTAAGTTGGGTTCACCAGAAGTGGGTCAATAGTATGTGTTGAGACGCTCTATCCCTCAAATGGGTTAAGCTCGACCAATGTTGGTTAGGATCAATTGGCAGAGGTTTGAATTTACATCTATTTGAAGTGTGAAGCTCCGAATGCTCGAGACTCGTTGGGTTCTTTGGTGAATTTTCTGACCAATACCAGTCAATCAAGGTGGTTCCCCGTAGGGCTGATAAAAAAAACTGGTTTGACCGAATTTCTAACAAGACCGGTCTGACTAGGACCGAAACCGATTAAGACTGAGACCGAACATGCGTTTTTTTCTTTAAGGTCAGTCTCAGTATTTTTTTTCCAAAAGCCTGACTAGGACCAGACCGGTCTGACCTTGAGGAAAGCCGTAAAAATTCATTGTGTAACCTTTAAAATACTAGTAATTCATGACTTTGAAGTATTCAACAATTGGATTGGTTCCACAATAAAAATGCGACGGAAGACGAGGAGCGAGCGATTTCAATACCAAAACTTCGGTGATTTTTTTTTGTCAATCCAAGTAATTTTTTTTACCAAAATATTTGGTCCAAGACTAACTCGGGCGGACTTTTTTGGCCAAAGTCATTATCGGTCATCCAAATGTCAAGACCGAAATTTCGACTTCGGTCTCGGTCCTGTCTCAAAGATCGGTCTGACCTACCCATGATCAACCCTAGTTCCCTTTTCCCGACCACGAGTAAATAGTGGAGATAAGTGACTAATATCATTTGGTCAAGTTTGAGGATACACGTATGTTTTTGAGGATCTAATTGAATTGATAGTTCTCTATAAATTTGGTAAATAGTTAAAAAGAAGAAGCCTATTTTGACAAAGGAAATGAAAAACTTCTTTTTGGTAAAAAGAAACATATTTGTAGTCTCGAAGTTTGTTCTATTTACAAAGCTAACCGTCATCAGCTTGCACCCAGACAATTGAAACAGCTAACTCGTGGAGCGCATATAAACCCTACACCGAAATACAGTGAGAGGCGTCGCGCCGCTGTCGGATTATCTTCACTGTAGCAGCATCTAACTTCTGGATACTATCCTCTTCTACCTTCCATTTCCAACCCTATTCGGAACCCTAGTCTCCACCTTCTGTAAACTCGACTCTCCTCTCTGTTGATCTATCGATCGACCATTTCGGTTCTCAATCGCCAATTCGTGGTATTGATGCATTACTCATCCGTTTCTCCTTAAATTTGCATTCAGGATTGTTCACGAGGATCGTCTAGTGCTTCTTTACCATGTCGGACGAGGAGAGGGAGGAGAAGGAGCTCGATCTCACATCACCTGAAGTTGTCACCAAGTACAAGAGCGCAGCTGAGATTGTTAACAGTTGATACTCTATATCTTTTTCTCTATTCAGATGATCGGATCATTATTAGCTCTCTCTCTCTATATATATATGTTTCTGTTCGTGTCGGTGCCTATCCATCATCGATTATGCATTTCGAATTGATTTTGTCCCTTAATAGGAAAGTGGAAAGTGCCATCAGTGTATGTTTTTCGTTTTGTTTGGAAAACAGCTATTATGTGTTTTGCTATGTCACAGTGTTCAGTATTAATATCTCGTCTTTCTCTGTTAGAGCTTTTCTTTTGGTGTTTTTTGGTTTGTTGCGAAGCTCTCTGTTGAGGTATTTATTGCTAGTCAAAATTTAGGCTTGTTTTAGTTCTGTTTGAAGAAAGAAAGAATCATATGGATCAAACTAGAAAAAATAACATATTATGTTTACATATGTGGAGGCATGTCTTGGATGGTTGGACTTATCCATTTTTTTAAATGTCGATTTTTTCAGAGGCTTTGCAGTTAGTTATCTCAGGATGCAAACCAAAAGCTAAGATAGTGGACCTTTGTGAGAAGGGCGATTCCTTCATTATAGAGTGAGTTGGAGTTTTGATGTTGAGACAATATTATGTCTGGAAATTAATTTAGTTAGCTTGATAACTTTGTATGCTTGTTGTTTTACCTCTATCACTACTCTGTAGGGAAACAGGTAAGATGTACAAGAACGTCAAGAAAAAAATTGAAAGAGGTGTTGCTTTTCCTACCTGCGTTTCAGTTAACAACATTGTTGGACACTTTTCTCCATTGGCAAGTGATGAAACAGTCTTGGAAGAAGGCGACATTGTGAAGATGTAAGCTCTCTTGAGCTTATTCTCTATGTTTTATTCATACTATTGGATACTTGGTAATAAATTGCAAAAAAAAAAAAAAAATTCTTGAAGAGGTTGATAAATGTTGTACTTGGCTCAATGCAGAGACCTTGGTTGTCATATTGATGGTTTCATTGCTGTTGTGGCACACACACATGTTATCCAAGAAGGACCTGTCACTGGTAGAGCAGCTGATGTCATTGCAGCAGCAAACACTGCAGCTGAAGTTGCACTTAGGCTCGTGAGGCCTGGCAAGAAGGTGATAAAAATAGTTTTCTTTATACTGACTTGGTGCAAGGTTTATCCTTTCCAGTTCAATATGCATAGCCAGCATATTTTGCAATCTTGTCTCTGCTTGTCTGATTATTGCTGAGTCCAATTACTCGAAAGACAAGGCTCTTTTTATTGATAGAAGACACTGCATCGTTTTATCCTCCGTTATTGTTACTATTTGCTTCTGGAACTCACTTGCCCATCTGTTGTTGTTGAATGTAACTGATAATATTGGACTATTGTTCCGTCAAATCTTAGCTATGGATTAGCATCCAAATGAACCTACTGTCATAGTTACTCTGATAGGGGATGTCATGTAGTTGTAAAGAAATATGTTACGGGTTTCATTCATGACTATGGACGTCTGAAAATGATTTTCTCACATCTTCTATGTGAATGACACCAGTCAGTCCGATGCTCAGAGAGCTTCTGGTATTATAGTTATGCATTAAGAAGAAATGCACCTGCATCATTGTATAAGATAAAATTTGATTGTGATGTGAAGCAGGTTGGCAACTTTGCATAGGTGATTGATCACCTTTCCTCAATCACCTCCTTTCTCTGCTGCCAAAAGTTCATATTCGGATTTTGCAAAGTGCTCAAGATGGATTTTCGTGATAGTCTCATCATACCCATTTGCTTGTGTTGGCAAGTATCTTCTAGTTTGCTAAAATATTTGCTGGTCTGTCTAATAAATTCCTTTAACTTAACCAAATGCATGATTTGTTGCCAAACTTAGCTTATTCTTAGTGTTGCTAAGTTTTAAATTTGGTTTGTATAGCCACATAACTTTTTCTACAGTCATCCAAACTTTTTTCCTTTTCGGCAGAACAAAGATGTAACTGAAGCAATTCAGAAGGTAGCTGCTGCTTATGACTGCAAAATTGTTGAAGGTGTGCTTAGCCATCAGCTGAAGCAGTTTGTGATAGATGGCAACAAGGTCATTCTAAGTGTCTCAAATCCAGATACGAAAGTTGATGAAGCAGAATTTGAGGAGAATGAAGTTTATGCAGTTGATATACTTGCTAGCACCGGTGATGGCAAGGTAATTATTGATTTCCCAAGTCCATTGATTGAATAGCGCTCAAGGTTTTGTTCTTTCACTACCTTTATATATATTTTTTATACTTTTTGTTTTTGCCTTAAATGTTTTTTCTCCTCAAGTGTTGTGTAAATGTTCTTTGTTAACTCTTGATGTTTAGTGCCCTTTTTTTCTATATTTTACACTCATTGTTCAAGTGCTTATGTAGTTATTTATTGACTTGGCACCTTCTTTACGTTGCAGCCTAAGATGTTGGATGAGAAGCAGACCACTGTATACAAGAGAGCTGTGGACAGAAGCTATCACTTGAAAATGAAGGCATCGAGGTTCATTTTCAGTGAAATAAGCCAGAAATTTCCTATAATGCCATTTTCTGCAAGGTTAGATATGCATTTCATTTCACAGACTCGTATAGGAATATACATACCACAGATCTATCTAGTTTTAATATTTGTACTTATTTGTCATCTTTGTAGAGCCTTGGAAGAGAAGAGAGCAAGGCTTGGATTAGTCGAGTGTGTGAATCATGATCTTCTGCAGCCATACCCCGTACTCCATGAAAAGCCTGGTACTGTATCATTCTTCTCGATATTGAAAATGCTAAGATTTGGCCCGAGCTTATATCAGGTTGAGCTTTGAAGCTTGAATATTGGCTCTGAAATCGGTATCCACTATGGATGAATTCCATAAAACTGAAAAGTTGATTGTTTTTTTTCAAATCTACTGCTGCAATGTTCAAAGATAACCTTATATAAGCTCTCATGCATAATTATACTTCTTTTATACTAATTAAAAGAAAATAATGCATATGTGGCTTTTGTAGGTGACTTGATTGCTCACATCAAGTTCACAGTTCTGTTAATGCCAAACGGGTCGGATCGAGTCACCTCCCATGCTCTGCAGGAGCTGCAGCCCTCAAAGACGGTGGATGACCCGGAGATCAAGTCATGGTTGGCTTTGGCCACAAAGACAAAGAAGAAGGGTGGAGGAAAAAAGAAGAAAGGTAACTTCTTGACATTCATACATACTATTTATAAATTTTTCAAATTGGGCAATAATGATTCTCATAGACTACGGAGAGTCCAATCGTCAAATTTACAGTGTTCTGCAGTTTAACAAATTGAATTTCAACAGGGAAGAAGGGCGAGAAAACCGAATCCGGGGAGGCAGAGCCGACGGAAGCAGCAGGTAACATTGCCGAATCTCAAGAATGAATGTTTTCCCTTTTAAGGATAACCATGTTTCACCAATTTTGGTACTAATTTGGTTGTGTGAATTGAATTTTATTTATGGTAGTAGTTTAGTACTTGTACGTGTGTCTGTTGAGGTCGTTTCTTCATCTCCGATATGTCTGAATTGCAGCTAATCCAGACTTAGTTATTATAAATAAAAGCTACAAAAATAATAGTTTGTGTGATGATGTCTTCGTCGAAACAAGACAGAAAAAGAAGTTGAGATGGAGAAACAACATTTGAGTATATTCCACTTAGGGTGGCAATGTGTCTAATCGTGTCGTGTCTAAACATGTCTTGTGTCTAAACGAATAAATCTTAAATGTGTCTAAACATGTTTCGTGTCTAAACGTATAAGTTGTTAATTGTCTCTAAACATATAAAGTTGTTTGGACACGGGATTCGTAAGTATTTATAGAAATTACCTTAATCGAAAAATAGTTAATTACCAAAAAAGTAGTACTCAAATTTTGGTTAAATATTGAACATGAAATTATAAATAATAATAAATTAAAAAGTTATAAGTAGACGAAAATATGAGTATTTTTTTAATAATTAATTTTAAATGGGTCAGTTATTCTATTAGGAGAAATTTAAGTAACTCAATTCATAGAAGTAACCGTGTACACGATTAGACACGACACGATTAGACACGTTTAGACACTATTAATTAATCGTGTTTAAACGTGGGTTTGTTGTGTATTTGCATGTTAGATGTGTGTAGATGCAATTATTAATCGTGTCTAAATGTATAAGAGTTGTTTAGACATGCTTAGTAATCGTATTGTGTCTAAACATGTAAATTGCATATCGTTTGTAGATCGTTTAATCATGTCGTGTTAGAAATTGTCCCCCTTAATTTAACTTCATTTGATGGAAGTCCACGTGCGTACGCAACTCATCTTTATAAGAACACGTATATTTTGACCAGACTGCTGTCGTTTCCTCATCTATTCAGACCAGAACCGAGGATCTCATCTCGTCTCATGAAAACCGAATTCTCTTTGCATGGAATTTGGAATCTGTATTTATTATTATTGATAGACTAATCATTTGTCTTAATCATGTGAGGATGTCCATGCAGTCTTATGTCTTTTTTCTCTTGTTTGTGTGTATCCTTAGTTTTTAATATATGATTTTTTGTCAATTCACATAATATTTTTCGGAAAGAAAACAAAAAAGCTATATAATCATAACGAATATGATGTACGTGTTGATTAAATAAAGTGTAAGACCTAAACATAATTTATATTGAACGAGACATGGATAGTGATTTTAATAATGTCGGGTCTATATAAGGCCGGCAATGGTGCGGTTAATAATCCATAATCATGGTTATAACCGTTACTGTTTAATATGGTTAACAATACTATTATGGGGCAGTACGGTTATGGTGGTGGATTTTCTACCCATAATGGTTATAGTTATGGTATTTGAGTTATACTCATGGTTATTATATAAATAAAATAACGATTTATTATTGATAAACTAATATATATTAAATATAATTGAAGTTGCTGTTATTATTAATATACTAATGGTGTTAATGTTTCATTGGTGTTAATGTTAAATTTTTATGTTAAGTGGCGTGAATGTTAATGTTGAATGATGCTAGTGTTATATATTTTTATTATTGGTAATATAGATTTATGTATTTTTTTAAATAATATTTTAAGTATGTTATTATATTACATGTGTGGAATGGATATGAGAATACAGATAAAATCGTTGTTAATAATCACAGTTATTTTAATAATTATGGTATTGAAAATTGTATATGTAATGATTATGGTATATGGTTTAAAAATATGATATGCTATATTTATGTAGGATATTCTAAAATTGACAACCCTATAAATAACAAACTTTAGACAAGGTGACAAAGGAGGAACAACACTCGGAAGAGGAACCTCTTCAAAGGAAAACTCTGGTCTCATTGGTCCGCAGCTTATTCGTAGAATATCACTTATATTAATTAATTATTGCCTGAATACCTTTATTTTACCCTTTTATCAATCAATTATTATTCAGACATCTTATCTATTATTCTTAAATTTTAACCTATAAATTCCCTTTGTATTCTCAACGTTCCAACTCCCACCTATAACTCTCTTCTTCTTCTTCTTCCCCATTCTTAGCCTCAACAAGATGATGCAGACAGAATTTTATGGACTCAGTGGATTCGAAGAGGATGCACTGGAGATGCAATCACCATTCCACTACTTTTCCAACGGCTTCGCAGATTCATTGCATTTCGATGATGATCCACTTGAAGAGCTATTGATGGATACAAATTGCTTCGATCTCGAAGCTATGTTATGCTACGATTCCGACAATCCTGATGCCGGTGCTTCCATGGAGACGACGGAGAAGATAACCTACACCTCTTCTTCCTCACAGCAATTCTCCCAAAATCACGATGAATGGAGTCCAGGATCGTGTCTGAGATTTGTATCCTCCACTGATCCATCTCCACGGCTGCAGCAACAGACGCTTACCATACCTGTCGATGACACGGTGATTGACAACGAACTGAGCCTCTCCCATCTAATGGCTGCCTACGGTGAAGCCATGGCGAAGGGACAGGCCGAGCTCATGGAGGTGATCGCGAAGTGCGGCGCCGATAGGGTGGATCCGCTCGGGAAACCGCTCGAGCGCCTCGCCTTTAATCTCTTCTGTCACGACAGATATTCTGACTATGGCTTCATCGAGAATGAGTCTCGTAAAAACTTCTGCGCTGCCTTCAGCGCATTTTACCAAATCTTCCCTCTGGTGAGATTCGCTCATTTTGCAGCGAACAAAGCGATCATAGAGTCGATTCCGCGCTGTGCGGAGGCGCTGCGTGTGGTGGATTTTGGAAGGGACGAGATTCAGTGGGCCCCGATGATTGAGGCCGTCAGCCGCTGTGGTATCCGCTTTAGGTTAACCTTGATAAAATGGGACACGGAAGAGAAGCATCTCGAAATTGCAAGCAACAACTACTACAGATCCCTCCTCGAGTATGCGAAGGATCTCGGTGCGGAGCTGACAGTAGAGGAGATGAAGATCGACGAGTTGTTATCGGAGGTTGACCAAACGAGACGAGACTTAAGAGAGTGGACGGTGTTCAACTGCATCGTTGGACTCCCAAACATGGAAAGATCTAGAAGAGGAAAAGATCACGTCGAGAAATTTCTCTCTGCTGCTCAACAGATCATAACAAACTCCGGCGACGGAATCATAACATTCACTAACGGAGACGAAATCGAAGAGAAGTCGAAGCTCTACTCTAATTTTGTTGAATTCTTTGAAGTTTGCCTCGAACATCACAAAACCCTATTTGAACTAATGGATGCAGAGCTGCTTCCATTGGAGCTTGCAGAAGCAAAACTGGCTATGGAATCTTTGTTTATCTCCCCTTTGATTTCTTCCTCCGATTGGTTATGTAAGTGGGAGGGGAGGGGTTGTTATCTGGGAAGAAGAGTTGATATGGAGGGTGTGAGGATTAGCAGAGAGAATTTGGTGGAGGCGATGGAGTTGGTGAGAGGGAAGAGCTGGTATGGAGTTAGGGTTGCGGAGGAGAATGAAATGGTGTTGGAGTGGAAGGGTGTTCCTCTGGTTAGGTTTACTACTTGGGGAAGACAAAGATAGATGGTAGGAAATGTAATAGATTAGACAATTCCAACTTAGCAGATCGAAGACGTTTCCTTAGCCGTCAAACAGTTCTTCCTAACAGGTCTCTTCCCTAACTCTACAACTTATGTTTAATTGGGTAAATATTGACAATACATATAGGAATATTACAAACCATTTAGAACATGGTTGATAGATGTCTTGATATTACAACAATCAGATTAATGCAGTACCTTACTGCCCTAGTTATTGTTGCACTTCTATCAGACAATAGTACTACCATGGTAATAGGGGTGAAAAAACGGGTCATGAGTCGTGTCAGGGACCCCTGACACAAAGACCCGTATAATAGTATAAATCAATTTTTCAAACTGAAACCTGACCCGCAGGTTGGTGGGTCAACCAGCGGATCAGAATGACCCGTTATGAACGAAAGAGTTGGGTCATACTGACTGGTTGGACCTCAACGACCCGCTCGACCCGCGCATACCAAAAAAATTAGAATGAAAAATAATTATACATATTATTTTAATATAATATAAAAATATCACGGGTCATGGTTTGATCCGTGAGTCAAACCTTCCTACACGATGGTATAGTTGGATTTTGTCAAATCCGTTGGTGCAGAACCTTTTTTTTTTTACCTCTTCTAGTGTCCAGAGACCAGAATCACCAGTGATGAGATCGTCTGCTAATTCATCGACTATCTGCACTTTAAGTAAAACCATTAGAATATATAGCAGACATGCATGCAGAAAATATAAAGCCCAAACGGTCCAACCTTTCTCAAACTGGGCTTGGGCTTTACCAAAGTTTTTTGCAGGACTAGCCCATATAAACGGGACAGGATAGGGGGTAGAGACAAAACATATAGTCTATAGATTGATATACATTTTTTTATATTTATAAAATACACTTTAAAGTTTAAACATTAGGGTAAAAGTTTCCATTTCCTCATATATATATATATATATATAGCATAGGGTAGAAGTAGGAGTGTGTGTATAGGCTGCGAGATGTCATTGAATATGAGTTGAATGAATGGATCAGTGCAGTGCAGTATATATGTATGGAGAGGCGTGAATCCGCAGAGCTTTTGTGAAAATCAGTGGAAGCATTGGCTCTGACATCTCTTACCATTTCCTCCACCCAAAGAGGTAATTAATAAGACACCACCTATAATTTAGATGCAGACACCCATTTGCATGCATTTCCTTGAATTCGTCATCGTCTCTCTTCCACACAGACTATGTCTATGTTTATGTAGGAGAGAGAGAGAGAGAGATTAGATTAGAGGGTCTGTCTCCTCCTATATCATTTCATTATAGCTATAGTAGAGTTACAGCTGCTGCTATGTCCATGGCTGTGTCCAATCAAGCTATGTCCATGGATGATTGTCATTTTTTAACTATATAAACTGTGAGTAACATCATCAGAATTCATTCACAAGGATGAAGAATTAACTTTCACTTTGTGATGTTTGGTGAATATTAGATTGTTTTCATGCATGAATCATGATTGCAGCTCACCTAATCACTGCCAAATGAAAAGGACTTGGATTGGCTATGGTTAGAAATGATGAAACCACTCTTATATGCAAATGGAAATAGAAATGTCAAATCGATACTACATGTTTATAGATTCATAGAAATGGGAAAGTTTTGCTGTCAAAAAGTAATCATTGTTATGATTTGGTATTAATATTTTTTAATTATACAATATTGTTTTGAAATATTATTAGTAGCTCCCTCTTGTGTCACTCCTCCTAGATCCACTGCTGCTATAAATACTCTCCATCCTCCCTTCAACATTTCCAAAACTCTCTCTCTAGTCTCTCACTCTCTCTCTCTCTCATGTTTGAAGAAGATGAAGTTGTAGAGAGAAGAATCTGTAAAGCTCAGGAGGGATAGCGCCACCCATAATAGAGGCTTTTGTCATCATTCTCCGGCGCTATCCATCCTGAGTTCTATGGCTTCTTCTTGCTTTTGAGCGTCAACCACTCCATTTCACCGTCCAAAATTCAGTTCTCTTATATTTATCACTGTAAGACTTTACAGTTTCCTTCTTTATATATACAGTCTCCATTGTTATAATATCATTTTACAGTCGATCTTTCTGTAGGAAGGAAGGAAAGATCCATGGCATTAGCATACACTGATCAATATATCTGGAGAATTTCCAGTGGAGATGGACATATACTGTGCATTCTTCACTGTTTCTAATAGTTTAAGGAAAGGAAAGAGCATAAAACTAATCTTATAATTATCATTAAAAAGAATTTTCATGTAACTGAACTGCAAAAAGTGTTGTTTTGCCATTAAAGATATTTCCGTTATTCATTTTGTAAAGTGAATTGCCATTTATCGGTCAACAAAATTGAAATGTAACATGGTATACAGCTTAAAACTACTTTGATCCACAAAATAGTGAAAATAATCTCATATACTACTGAAAAACATTTACTATAATTAGTTTCTTTAAGGCAAAATTTAGTATTATTAGTTAAAGAGGAGATTACAGTAATCTTGAGCCCACTAAGGTAAACTGAGGCCTATGACAGCCCATTAATAATTTAGGCCGAACATCCCATTAATAATTAGGGAGATTCTATTTGCAGACCATCGACTACTTATACAGACCACTTTTGTTGAAAGTCTAAAATGCCCTAATAGCATTTTACATATTTGTCCTTACCAATTTTAAGGAAATTAATTATCAAAACGACCTCATATTTTCGTAGTTACTAAATCAACCCCATATTAAATTTAGAAAAATTAGTTATTTTTCAATAATTTAATAATATAGACTGCACGGCCCATTAATAATTTAGACTGCACAGACCATTAAGAATTTAGACAATACGGTCCATTAACAATTTAGACAGAATGACCCTTTAATAATTTATACAGCACCGCCCATTAGTAATTTAGAAAAACGGCCGATTGATAATTTTGACCGAACGGCCCATTAAAAATTTAGACAGCACGTCTCATTAATAATTTAGAACGAATTGCCCATTAATAATTTAGCCCGAACAACTCATTAATAATTTAGACAATACGGTCCATTAATAATTTAGACAGCGACCCATTTATAATTTAGACAGAACAGACCATTAAAAATTTAGAGAAAACGGCCCATTTATAATTTAGACAAAACGACCCATTTATAATTTAGACAGAACGGCACATTAATCATTTAGACAAAACGGTCCATAACTTAGAACGAATGGCACATTAGTACTTTTATCCGAACAGCCCATTAATAATTTAGTCCGAACGGCCCATTAATAATTTAGTCCGAACAGCCCATTAATATTTTCGTCCGAATGGCCCATTAATTATTTAGACAGAACGGTCCATTAGTGAATTTAGATCGAACGGCCCATGAATAATTTAGACCAATGATGGCCTATTAGTATTTTATACAGAACGTCCCATTTATAATTTAGATAGAACGAGCCATTAATACTTAGACAAAACGGCCCATTAATAATTTAGACAAAACGGCCCATTAATAATTTAGACAAAACGGCCCATTAATAATTCAGACAAAACGGCCCATTAATAATTTACACAAAACGGCTCATTAATAATTAAGAACGAACGGCCTATTAATACTTTTACCCGAACGGCCATTAATAATTTAGTCCGAACGGCCGATTAAAAATTTAGAATTAACGGGCCAATAATAATTTAGACAGAACGGCCGATTAACTATTAAACTGGGCTATTCATACAAACTGTACATAATCAACTTCATTGTCTAACTAAACCAAACATTTACTTTGGCCAAAAAAAAAACAAAAAAACATTTACTATAATATATTATAATTTATCAAAAAATAGACTAACTAATTTTATAAAAAATGAAATTAATTAGATAATTCATAATAAATTAATTAAATTATAAAAAGAATAATTATTAAATTATATTAAAAGTATAGTTCATTAAAAAAAAAGAATAAGGTACATTAAATTATTTAAAAAAACAGAATGTAATATAAAATTTAAAATAAATTATAGGGTTAAATACCAAGTAGCTACCTTAACTTTAAACATTTTGCAACGAGCTATCCGAACTTTGAAAATTCAAAACGATCTACATCAAATTTGAAGAAGGGACAAATAGCTACCTGCATCTAATTTTCCGTCAATTGTCGTCGAAAATTTGTTGAAAAGTTAGAAAATTGTAGCTATTTGCATTCTTCAAAGTGTGAGGTACTCCGTTTTGAATTGTCAAAATTCGGCTAGCTCATTGCAAAACGTCCAATATTCAGGTACGTACTTGGTATTTATCCCTAAATTATATTATTAAAAAAGATAATTAAAAGCCAAAAGGAGCACATCTCATACAAATCAAACGAACATATGAATAACTAAAGTTTGACAAAAATTGTATTAACAATACCCAGTATGAATATGGAGTAGCAGATCAACAAAAGATCAATTCAATTGGAAAGAACATTATAGCAAAACTTTTGAACATGCTTATTTTCGAACTACGAGAAGCTAAAAATTGAATTAATACCGTTGCAACAGCAAATCTAAAGAAATTGTGATGTGACCTCAGACACGAGCAGCAACAGAGGCTGCAGCAGAAGCGTTCGAGGCAGCATTTCCGAGGAACGAGAGGAATCCGGTAGCGGCAGGTTCTGGCTCGTCCAAGAACAGATCCTCTGGGGTCCTGAAAGCTCCGTGAAGGCACACAACAGCTACTCCGGCCATCACCGCTGAAATTAACAGAGATCCGACGTTGGTGAGGAACACCACCACGATGCTGAACACGATCAGGATCCCCAAGGTCTCGCGATCGGAGTAGGTACGTCCGAAGAGGACCAGAGGTGAATCGGAAGGGCGGAAGAGGTAGAGGAATAGCCAAGACGCCAAGAGTCCAGCGAGAAGGACGAGGGAGAAGGGGTTGGTGATGAGTGAGAAGGCGACGATCACGGCTACCACAGCGAGGTAGTTGACCCGGAAGTAGGAGTAGTTCTTTCGGATGCGGAGGGCCGCATCGGAAACGGATTCCGGCTTAGTGAAGGCCGATCTGTCAGCAAGCTCGGCCCACGGACGTCGCTGGGAGAGACCGTTGCGGAGTGAATCGGAGAGGTTGTTGATGAAGGAGCGCAAGGCAGGGGTGGCAACCGGGGCCTGAATCTGACCGGCAGCGGTGTTGACTGCAGAGGGAACCTGTTGGTTGTTGATAGGGAGGAGCGGAGGTGCAGCGGACGCCATTATTGCAGATCTAGGGTTTGGTCTTCGCCTGGAGAAAGGAAGATCGAATCTTGCAGAACAAGAGAGGAAAGATGAGAGACGGAAAGAAATAGAATCTGCAATTGAAGAAGAGAAGGAAATATGAATTCTTTTAACGGCGTCAGAAGTATTATTGCTTCGTAGTTACGGCTCCAGATGCACCGACGAAAATGGGAGAATGCAAAATGTTGAATAAAGAAAACGCGTTTCGATGTAATCCCCTTAAGTTCCGCCAAGTGGCGGTATTAGTAAATTGATGAAAATTGGAGGGGAAGAGAGAAATTCCAGAAAGTTAACACTATACGTATATATTTCTATAATGTAAATATGGAATTAACTAATCATAGCTTCGATTTTGATTAATTATTAATTACGAAAAATAATTTTTTTAAAAAAATGAGAGGACACGCTTAATCTAATAGAATTATTTTTTGATTGACATTGCTAAGAGGAAAAATGCCCATATATCATATATGGCCTGAAGTAAGGATAAGTCGGCCCATCATGAACCAACCAGTGATTACTCGGAACTGATTATGTCGTGCTATTCTAATTTCTAAATTTTTAACCATAAATTGACTATTGTTTTGTATAGTTCTCTTCTCTCGCACAGTCCATGTCACAATTCAGTTCTATTCTCTTGCACGATGCACACAATCGCAGCTCTCCTATGTAGATGATTGTATAATTTTGTAAAAAAATTGTGATTACTGGATAATCGTATAATCATTTTGTATGATTGTTGTACCTTCGTATTTGTTTTGAGAAAAAATGTTTCAAATCAGTTAGTATAAACAAGTTTTAGATAATTTATTTTGAAACATGTATCTAATAGAGTATCCAGAACCGTTGGTACAAATAGATTCTTAGTAGGTTTTATTTCCAAATGCAACAAGGTAAGTCCCGGTTTCAAAATTCAATATTATGTGTGATTCGGGATAGGTTCCGGGAACCCTAAATCACATTTGTGGGTGAAGAAGAATACACTAACAAAAAATTCACATAATTCTATTTAATTCATCAAATAATTATCTAACGAATTAAAAACACAGGGGAAACGATTCATATGGAACACACACAAATTTATAATTCTATTGAATTCATCAAATAATTATCTAACGAATTAAAAAAATATATATCAAACGTTATTGACTTAAGACTATATTATTTTGCATTCGCGTAATCAGAAATTTCAAAACTCAATGTAATATAAATATTATTATATTAACATAAAATTATTTTAATATTTGTAGATTAAAAAAACATTTTCTAGTATATCTATATTGACTGTGCAGTCGATGGAGTTCGTGTCAGTAGTCAGTACAATAATACTCTTTAAAAAAAAATCTCATCAATAGCACTTATTTTCATCAGAAGTAATTTGACCATTCATTTTAATGTATACAAGTTAAGGGTCCGACTATTAATGATACAAAATCCGTAGAGAACCATACAACTATGAACTTTTCCCATTAATTAACTAAAGTTAATTTGAATTTTATTTTTAAATAATCTGTCGATTTAGAATAATCTTCTTTTGTCCAACTGTCCAAGGTCAACGTAGGACCGATTATTTAACTTTTCCACACCTACCTGCTCTGCTCTCCCGTCCTCTCTATTGCTGCTATAAATAACTCTGCTGTGGAGATCAAGATCCCATCTAAACCCGATCCGTTTTTCTCAGCAGCAGCGATGGCGCACCCCGTCCCAGCCCCGGCCCCTCTAGCCACCTTCGGAGCCCCATTGACGGTGCTTGGACCGGAGTTCATGGCTCCGTACCCCATAGACCGGAGTTTATTAATTATATTATTAACATTACGTATAAAAAAAATAAAAATTAAAACTAAAACCGTACAAATCATTTACGTCTTAAGGGATCGTGAACTCATAATCCGCCCTTTCGGTACTTTAGTTTGCTTTTGAATTTATATTTTTTTTAACTTCCCCGATTTACCTGAATTGTCCAATTTGATCATGTTTTGCTAAAGAGATGACATACATTTTTTTTAATTAACAATATACAATCATTTTTTGTTTGAGTTCATTTAAAATGAATAAACAAAAGAGAATAAATTTAATTGTACTCAAAAAGAGTGGTTTAACTTTGGGGTCATTTTAAGACGTGTCAACCATATAAGAATGATTTTGAAAATACGAAGCATATTGAACTAATTTGTGACACCTTGAGAAGCAATGAGATGTCCAGAAAAGTTTAGGAACCAAGATGCAATTATTTAAAATTTCGAGCTAATTTGTAAAAAGTATTTTTTTTTAGCGCTCTCTCTCTTTTCTTCCCTTTTTCTTACTCTCCCTTTGGTCCTCCCTCCATTTGCAGTGGCCCTCCCCTCTTGTGGACAAAATGAATCTCAATCATATAAGGTGAAAGTCACCTAAAAGTGAAAGTGAAAGCATGTGCATGTGGGTGGAAAATTAGTGGGTTGGAGTAAGTGGAGTATAATCATGAAAGGTTTTAGCAAGTGGAGAAAATAGAATAAGTGAAGCATGATGTGGATTTGTGGACGGTTCAGTTCAGTTTGATTTTTCTCGGTTCGGTTCCTCGCGTACGATATTTTGACCCCAAGCCAAAATTAGGTGTTTACATAGCCGTCGTGATTTCAGTGTCTTCACCTCGGGTGACAACTTCCTACATAACACACAAAAAAGGGTATATTTATGGTTATGGTTATGTGGCTTGGTATGAAATTGGCAAACAGATATTGTGCTATAATTGTTCCGATCAAACAGATAAACGATTGCTTAGCCCTGTGTCCGTGCATCGCTTGCTCACGGTCTCTCGCTGCGATTCACGTCTTCTTTCTCAGCAGAGCAAACACCACGCTAGGTATTTAATATACTCTTGGCCAAAAAAAAAGAAGGTATTTAATATACCTAGCTGAATGGATAAGACTTTAATATTTTTATTTAAAATTTCTTAAGCAAATTTTTATATTAAAGCGCTGGGCCGCTGGCCATTTTATAATGGGTCTTCTAGAATTGGAAAAAAAACACTAAAAACATAGTCAATAATTTATGATTTGATTCCAAGATTCAATAATTGATGTTTTGATTCCACAGATTCAATAATTGATTATTTGATTCCACATTTAATTACGATAAACAGAATTTTTATTTATTTTTCTATAACAAATGTACTATTGAAAGGAATTTTTGAGGGGACATATAATAATATTAAAGTAAAATTTTAATGTAAAATATTGTTAAATTTATTTATTTTCCTCGGCTAGTTGCTCCATTCCTTCCTCAGCTATAAATTATTCCTCCCCCGAAGAAATTGTTCATCCCTTTCCAGTCTCAACGTCTACTCTATATCTCTCTCTAGATCTTGTCTCAGCAGCAGCAATGGCACAACCAGTTCCAGCCCCGACCCCCATAGCCACGTTCGAAGCTCCGGTGACGGTGATCGGCCAAGAGTTCGTTGCTCCCTACCCTACCGACCTCGCCATAGTCAGAAAAATGATGACGTGGGCAGACGGTAGCTTCGTCGTCACAGACTCCAACGGCACCATCATCTTCAAAGTAAAGGGACATGTCTTCAGCATGCACGACCGGCGTGAACTGCTCGACGCCTCCGGCAAGACCCTCGTGACTTTACACCAGAAGGTTCGTATTCCATTATAATATCGTGTCCCTTTCATCCATGTCGTTTCCAACGTTACTTTCTTGATGATTTGATGCATGTATATGTGTAGGTGTTTAGCATGCATGCTAGGTGGGGCGTGTTCCGTGGCGAGAGCACCGACGAGAAGGATTTGCTGTTCACGGTGAAGCGTTCCAAGGCGTTGCAGTTTGATACCAAACTCCATGTCTTCCTCGCACAAAACCCTAACGAGGATGTCTGGGATTATAGGATTGAGGGCTCGGAAGGGTCCTGCGTCATTTATGCGGGCAACACCAACGACATGGTAGCTCAAGTAAGTTAGTAATTCCGATTATAATTTGCAGGTCCAGTCAATTGTTTTGGAATCATTATTGAAAATTGAAATAAATAAAAAAATGTATTTGATCTAATGAGTATCAAATTATTATTTGGTCAAACTATATATTAGACTTATGGAGATTTTTTTCAGATGCATGAGAAGAAAAGTATCAAGAGTACCTTGATAGGGAAGGACCATTTCGGCGTGACGGTATATCCGAACATCGACTACGCTTTCATTGTTTCACTGGTTGTAATCTTGGATGGTATCAACATGGACAGGGAGGAAGCCAAGAATTTGGTTAGAATTAGTCTAAGTTCAAATAGTTGAACATTTCACCGCAGACTAAATCTAGCAGAACGTGTTAATTTTCTAATAAGTAATCTATAGAAAGTATGTTGGGCGGAATCAAACAAAAAATATGAACAATAATTTGCCTAAAAGAGCAGCCACATATATAGGTGAACCTACTAACATAGATAAAAGTATCAGGTTCAGACAAAAGTCTAAGTTACAAGACAGCCATACCTTGTGTTGTCTCAGCCGCGTGATACTTGTAGATTTACTTTGCTTCCATGAAAGTATCTTGGATTGTCGAAGCAGATCAAAAACTTCCGAGTATAGACTAAGAATCTATCTGAGTGACTAAGTGATGCATACTTATTCTATCTATAGTTCCTACTGTCACTACAAGAAACTTGTGTAACATCGACAAGATTTCGTGTTAACACTAAGAATTGATATAGAATATATGTATATTGTTTCGGCAGACTCTGTTGTCGTTATTACTTATTAGGTACAATATGTTTTCTTACCGTTATAAGATACTTTTAGTGTTATTTTTTGCTGTCACTTTATTTTTTACATGGATGAATGTGTAATGACGACCAATACTTGATGGTAAATGACTTCATCAGTAGCAGATGACTTTTCCGTTGTAAATGTACATATTCAAATGCGAAAAGTTTTGTCGCAAATATAGTTATAATAGCAACGGATGTATGCCGTAATTAATCAATTTTGTCGTCATTAAAACATAAGTACCGGAAAAATGTAACAATTGGTTTACGTGTCAATATATTGTCGACATTAGTATAGTCATTCAGTAACAGTTTCAATGGTTTTTGTAAAATAGTTTATTTAGTGACGACTATTGTTGATGTCAATAATCCACAAACATTCTAAACTTCAACAGTGAAAAAAAAAATCAAATTTAAAAAATAAAAATTCCCACTTTTTCGACCTCCCCTAACCCACAATCACATCCTGATGTTATTTCAGAGCACTTCCCTTCCTTCGTTTCATCAACAGGGTTGCACCTGCACCTGTCCTGAGCAGCTGGAGTGCCGAGACCTACATCTGTCCGAAGCTCGAACCGAAATTGGTGATGGAACTGAACTGCACTGGAGTTCCGAGTTGGTGCTGCTGCTGGAGTGCCGAGACCTGCACCTGTCCGGAGTTGGAACCGAAGCTGGTGCTGTAACCGAACTGCACTGGAGTTCCGAGTTGGTGCTGCCGCTGGAGTTCCGAGACCTGCACTGGACTTACGAGACCTGCACTAGAGTGCCAGGACTTGCACTGGAGCTGCACTTCCCTTCCCTCTGCTGGAGTTCCGAGACCTGCATGAACATTGTGAAGAACATGATGAAAAATGCATTTTTTTTAATCAAAGGAAATTATGAAAAACATGAAGAACCTGCACTGGACCTGATGAAGAACATGATGAACCGTAGGAAAATAATATCGGCCAAAAATAATAATGAATGAAAATTGTGTTTTTTTTTATCAAAGGCAGCAACACAAACTCGTGTTTGAACCACTATTTTTACGACAAAAAGTTTTCATCACAAATAGTAATCTGTAACATTGACAATGTGTTGTCACTCTTGAACTGTGTTTAACAACAACGTGTTTCACTGTAAAATAGAAATGTGGAGTGACTTTCTAACAACGGAAAATTATCGTAGGTATAACATTTAATGACGAGGGCTACCAGCACGAAAATTTTATTGCCGCTAAAAGTTAACAACAGTATTTATGCCTTTAGCAACGATTTTTTATCGACATTGATGCTCGAATTTCTTGTACTGTGTGTAGGAAATTTAAAATTCGTATACTTTCACCGTGACCTAACTAGTTGTGCATTATGAACAGAAAAAAAACAAAAATTGTGCATTATGAACCAAATAAACGATAATCTAAGATAACAAAGTTTAAAGGGGAACAAAAGAGTTACTTCAAAAGCCTAAAGAGTAGAGAGCTGCAAACATATATTAAATACTCGTACAAGAGGATAACAGTAAGATGACAATATATCTAGAAATATAGCATGCAATGTTATATGCAGCATAAAAGTTAAAGAGACTGAATGCATTTTGAAAGAAGATTTCAGGTATAACCGGTCACATTTGATGATCCGCCATTTCTCTCATGTTGATAGATAATAGTATGCATATTCAATTTCTTCATAAACAACAAGGTTCGTATATTTACATGTAAAATAATCTAATAAATTAAGTTAAATAATAAGCTTAATACTTATCAATGTAACTAAAACTAATTCTGAAGCGTGGAATTATCTTGCAGGTATTTAGTTTGCATGACAGCTGGCGCGCGTTCCGTGGTGAGAGGGCCGACGAGAAGGATCTTCTTTTCACGGTGAAGCGTTCAAGGGTGTGGCATGTAAAGACCAAACTCCATGTCTTCCTCGGACAAAACCCTAACGAAGACGTCTGGGATTATAGGATCGAAGGCAGTTGGTGGGAACGATCCTGTGTCATTTATTCGGGAAACACCAACGACATGGTCGCACAAGTGAGTACCTTTTCGTAATTACAATCTATACCCGCATGTTTCGTTTATGCAAAATAAGTGCTTAGATTAAGTGTCGATTAATTATTTGGTCAAAAAAATAGTCTTATATAGAAAGGAGATTATTCATATATATGGTAATTAACTATTTCCTAGCGAAACCACATAAGAATGAACAATTTGCTAGTTCAACTTTTGTTCTTAACAAAAATTGATATCTGACTTCATATAAAGTTGCAATTTGTTAGCTTCATCGAATTTGTTGTTAAATGTTAACAGAGATATGCTCGTACGCTTCACGTGTCAACTAAAAAATTGTAAATTTTTCCAAAGTGTAGCTAGCAAATTGTGCATACCCACAAAATTCATCTAGCAAATTTCTTAAAAATTTAGTTAACAAGTTGCGCAAAAAACAGAGAGTCAGATAATAAATAAAATGTAAATTTTTACCACAATTTAATAATAAATTAGACGAAGCTAATAAATTATAATTTCATTTAAAATTAACTAACAAATTTTTTATATACTCCAATTTAATAATTTTGGATTTAACCCTTATTTATATTACAGATGCATAAGAATGAACGGTTCACGGATGCAATGATAGGGAAGGACAAATTTGGCGTGACTATTATCCGAACATCGACCACTCGTTCATTGTTGCACTCATTGTAATTATGGATGTGACCGTCTTAGATGATTCCGCCTCTTAGTTAAAAATAATATGTCGAGTGATGGCGATATGAGATTGAATAGTAATTACTTTCGTGTGTATACTTTGGAATGGAATTATTAAGGCTACGTCTCCAAAGGTTGTATCTAACGTCGAGTCAAAATAAAGGGTGTTGTGATCAGTCGAACCATTAAGAAGAAATAATTGGAGTTGTGAGTGGCTAAACAATAAAAGATGTATATTTCGAATAAAAGATGACGTATATTTCGAATAAAAGATGATGTATATTTCGAAAGACAAGTGCGTTTTGTCACTTTGTGTATAAGTCAAATATTAATTAAATCTCCACCTTTAGACGGGTTAACGAATGTGCAATATTAAATCTTTTGATGAATAAAATAAAGTGAATAATAATAGAGAAATGTGTCATTTTTTATCTGAATAGATAAGACTTTAATATTTTTATTTAAAATTTCTGAAGCAAATTTTTATATTAAAAAACTAGAAAAATATGTCCTAATGGGTGCAAGCAAGCTTAATTATCATATTGCTACTTATAATAGCTTAATCATATTTTGGATGATCAAACAAAACAACTTTGGTTTTCTTTCAATATATGAAGAGTTTGAATTGACTCGGCAGTGAAGAGAACAAGAACGGTGATTAGTAGGGGTGAGTTTGGGCGGACCGGGTCGTTTTTTTTTGGCAATACTGAGCCCACACTCGAAATTTGGTCCTCACCTGTAGAGGATCGAGACCACTTTCGGTGTAAAAAGTTCGCCTGAATCGGCCTTGCTTGATTCGGACCGGTCTCGGTCTATTACCGAAATTTTCATTAAAAAAATAATAATATTAAACAGTACAAACATTAGTACAAATCCAAACTAAGTAAAAACTAAGTATACATCATTATTATCGACATGAACAGAAACGTAAAAGTGGAAAATTAGGCTAAACTGTCAATCCATCTATCACCAGTTAATCAGTTGTCGATATCATCACGGCCTTGTTGAGGCAACTGCATGCTTACAATGTCTTCTCTCGGCAAAGTATACATCGATCCATTGCCCGACTCATTCGCCATTTGTTGGCGTTCTTCAATTTTTAATGCCAGGATGTTTGAAGAAGATTCTTTGTTTCTACGGAACACCAGATATCCAATACTAGCAAGGTCCGGTAAGTTCTAGGTTTTAAGACAACTCGGTCCGGTCCGCTCCTAATTGGGAATTTCGAGAAAAAACCCAAGATCGAGACCGACTTTAGAACAAAAAACCGCCTACTTGATCTCGGTCCTAGTCGGTTTGGTCTCAGACCAATTTTGTCGGAATTTCGGTCCAACCAGTTCTTTTAGCTCACCCCTAGTGACTAGTGTGTGAAGAGGTGGGTTGCTGACCATTTTAGAATGGATCTTCTAGAATTTTTTTTAAAAAAAGATATTCAATAATGTGAAAAGTATGAAATTGCATCCGGATGTATACCATTTTTTGTAACTGGACCTATATGTATTTTGTCGCAATTAATTACACCCGTTTGTTTCATTTTTTTGGTAATTGCACCAAACGTTAATAATCCCCGTTAAGTATCACGTGGAATTCACGTGGAATCGTTTATTTTAAAACGATGCAATGGAAAAAAGACTAATTTACTCCTGATGTCATCCCATCACCTTTACCCCTAGACTAACCTTTCTAGGAAAGACTGAATGTTATAGAAGAAGGATTAATTGGGGATTGGAGAAGCATGCTCTGCATCAATCTCGAGAGAATTTTCTCGATTTTCAAATGAAAGAATCTGCATCTTTGGTGACTTAATTTGTTTGCATGCTTGTCTTGCAGCTGGATTATGGGGTTTACTCAGACTGTAATGATGGGGAAATAACGTATTTTGGCTTGGCCGATGGAAATCATTCATTCCAAGTCTGCAACGGTAGTGAGTCCCTAAAACTTGGTTATACTTCCTATAACTTGGTTACTCAGAACTTGGTTACACCTTCTAACTGCTTTTAGACGCTTCTCAAACTCAATATCAGCGTAAATATTGTTGTAGAGGACGAGCGCTTAAACCAAGCGTCTCTGCAGGAAAGCTTCCCTGCTTAGAAGGAAAATGAAATTCAATAAAATATTTTTAAGACATGAAAAAAAGTTCAAGAAACATGGACAACTTCATTTCATTCAGGTTCATTTTTAGTAAAAGAAGATTCTATAAAATATTAAAATAAGACTCAAATGAAGTTTGTTATGGGTAATTCAATTCCAACTACTGTTCATATTTTAACCTATAAGATAAAATCAATGGCCTCAACTACAATATATTTACCAAAAATAAACATCTGAATTAAGAAAATTAGTAAAGGTGCATGATTCATATACTTACGATTAGGTAGCTGATTGAGTTGATTCAGGGGATTTCCTGCACTCTCAATGTTGGCAGTAAGAAGTAACAAAGAATAACTTGTACGCGACACATAAAGGAAAACAGCAACTTCAGCGAAATGGTTTCAGTAATAAATAGGTTCAGTATCACCTGATGTACTCTATTTTTTATAATAAATAAGTTAACTAGTACTTTATTTTAAAAAATTCAATTAATAAATTGCCTGAACTCTTAAATTCAAGTAGCCAATATGTAATTAATGTTAGTAAAATATAGGAGAATTAAATAATAATTTTTGAAATTAAAATTACATAAAATTATTGAATGACATACAAATTAACGAAATTACCCCTAAAAAATGGATTTTGCAGAAAATTAATGAGTCTCGTATCAAAACGGTCTCCTTAAGGCAATTTTGCCCCCTCACCGTAAATGGTTCGTGTAAGAGGAAAATTAGGACGATTACCTCCCAGGATAAAACAGTGTCGTCAAGGCGAAACAAACACAGTGTTTCCCTTAACCGAACTGAACAATACCTGAACTCGGACTTCGACGGAAATTCGAACACAACTGGAAACTTGAATCTGACTTAACTCTTGAGCAATATATCTGTTTGTAATTTTCGGGAGTGTATTAGAGATTGATTTAATTGAGAAGAACCAACTCTATTTATAGGGTTTATGGTACTTCTTGAAATCAAAGATACCAACAACTCTATTACAATAGGAAACACTCCATTAGGAAATATATTAATAATATTCTCTTGATATAAAAAAGATAGTAACAATATTCCAGGTATATTGTGCAATATTGTGAAGAATATTAAGAAAATATTTTCTGATATATTATATCAACAGTAATATTTCCTAATATATTATACCAACAATCATATTTCCTAATATATTACTTCCTTCCTCATTTACCATTCACAAGAAAATTGGGTCGGTTTAATCCTAAACCAGCCCAGGTTGAATCAGACCGGCCCAAGAGCTGGGCCACAAACAACAACCCCCACATGAATGGAGAAATGAGAGAATACCTAGACGGTCTAGACTCGGAATAGTAGTTCAACGGTCGACACCTGCATAGGATAGGTAGGTGTTACCCTTTGAACCTTCCCTAGTGAAATTACATCGACTTTACTGGCTAGTCACTAGACGCGATGTCCTTGAACTGTTTGTCGTTGGTGTAAATGATAATATAACTCACACATGTATCTTCCTAGTATTGTTCAGTACACGCATTCATGCCCGTTCTGGCCATGGGCATTGCCTAGTTCTGCAAGCGTTTCTAAGAATTGTGCCCTCAACAATTCCTTTCGAAGCGACCCCTCTTCTCACTTGCATAGGTTATTACTCACTAAGTGTTACTCCAACACTCTATATTTCTGAATCATTAAAAGAACTTGCTTAACCTCATCCACTGTCGTCACTGTTTCTCATCATAGGAATGGACTAGGGGTTAAAATCCCCCACATTGATCTAACCTTACTCTTGTGATTAGGTTGTCCATTTGATCCGAGATCTTGGAATCTCCAGTCAACTAGGTTGGGTTTTCCTTCTCAGAAGTGTTTACTGCACGGGCTGTAGTCTCCTTCTTAAAATAGCTTCCCCCACATGTTCTGAGGTAACCCATAACTTATCAACATTGAATTCATCATCTCTTTCAATGTTCGATTTTTCCTTTCCACCACCCCGTTTGATTGGGGTGAATAGGAAGCGGTTACCTCATGTATGATTCCGTGTTGAGCACAAAACTCACCAAATGGAACATCATACTCACCACCTCTATCACTACACAACATCTTGATTTTCTTGTTAAGTTGATTTTCAACTTCTTTTTTATAAAGCATGAACTTTTCTATAGCTTCATCTTTACTCTTCAACAAGTATACATAGCAATATTTTGTACTATCATCCACAAAAGTGATAAAGTACTTATTTCCGCCTCTCGTTTGGACAAACTTTAAATCACAAACGTCGTTATGTATTAAATCAAGAGGTTTTGTATTTCTTTCAACTGAATGAAAGGATGACCTCGTTGATTTAGCCTCAACACATATTTCACACTTATGTTTGAGATCAATTTGAAGTGTAGGGATGTGATTCATGTTAATTAACCTTCCCAAGGTATCATAATTAACATGTTTGAGTTTGAACATCCCCCAACATTCATAACCCTTACCCACATACATCCCATTTTTTGTGAGTACAAATTTATCCGACTCAAATACAAGACGGAAGCCATGCTTGTTGAGGAGAGATCCTGACACCAGGTTCCTGCGAATGTCTGGCACATACATCACATTATTCAATGTCAGCTCTTTCCCGAAAGTCATCTTCAAAATGACGCTTCCTTTACCCTTGACCTCGGATGAGGTGGAATTGCCCATGTACAAGCTCTCCCCAGAATCAACTTCTTCAAAATTGAAGAATATTTATTTGTCCGAACAGACATGCTTGGTGGCACCTGTGTCAACCCACCTGTGTCAACCCACCTGTGTCAACCCACCTCAGTCACCACCGCAGACAAGTTGATGTCGTCAAGGTCTTCGGTGATTTCCTGGACCATGTTGGTCTCTTTTTTCTTAGGAAACCTGCAAGTATTAGATTTATAGTCAGTTTTACCACAGTTATAACAGACGCAAATAAATCCTTGTGGTTTGGATCCCGACTTCTTCGAGACTCCCCCCCTTAGGGCCCATAATGAATCATTTTTGCTTCTTCTGCTTGCCTTTGACAGCATGTCTGCTCTGCCCATGCTCCACCACATTTGCCTTGGCGAAGGCCATCGTGTTCATGGGGTCGATTGGAATTCCTCGTGCATCATTCATGTACTACTCTTGCACATTGATCCTTTCGAGCAGTTCGACCATGGTCATCTCCTTCCGCTTGTGCTTCAGGTAGCCCTTGAAGATATTCCACGCTGGGGTAACTTCTCAATTATGACGGCTATTTGAAATGACTCCGCGAGTTCCATTTTTTCGGCATGGATACTCTGGAGGAGGAGATGTAGATCTATCACCTGTTTCATACATGGTTTGTTATCTACCATCTTATAGTCAAACAGACGACTAACTAGGAATTTTTTTTTTCCGGCATCCTCGGACTCATATTTTTGTTCCAAGGCATGCCACAACTCTCTAGCGGACTTTGTTTTACTATATACATCATACAATGAATCAGACAAATAGTTCATTACATAATGTTTACATAAATAATCTGAGTGATTCCAAAGTTCTAGAGTTAAGAAAAACCCTTGATAATCATCATCCTCGCTTTGATTCCGCATTGCTGCAATTGGTCGAATGAATTCCTTGGCAATAACTGGGTTCCTTGGGAGGTTTCACTTTGACACTTAACTGGGGGCAGCCTTTCAATAATTGATTGATTTGATTCCACGTATTTTTTTCTTTCTAAAAAACCATATCTCCAACTTGTCGAACATGTAAGTTCAAAAAAAAAAAACTTGTCGAACATGTTGCAAGTTGCAACCATCATCCTCATTTAATTATGATAGACAGAGTTTTTATTTATTTTTCTATAACAAATGTACGATTGAAAGGAATTTTTTTGGGGGAAATATAATAATATTAAAGTAAATTTTAATGTAAAATATTGTTAAATTTATTTATTTTACACGGCTAGTTGCTCCATTCCTTCCTCAGCTAGCTATAAATAATTCCTCCCCCCGAAGAAATTGTTCATCCCTTTCCAGTCTCAACGGGTACTCTATTTCTCTCTCTAGATCTTGTCTCAGGCTCTCAGCAGCAGCAATGGCACAACCAGTTCCAGCCCCGAGCCCCATAGCCACGTTCGGAGCTCCGGTGACGGTGATCGGCCAAGAGTTCGTGGCTCCGTACCCCATCGACCTCGCCATTGTCAGAAAAATATTGACATGGGGAGACGGTAGCTTCGTCGTCACAGACTCCAGCGGCACCATCATCTTCAAAGTAAAGGGACATGTCTTAAGCATGCACGACCGACGTGAACTGCTCGACGCCTCCGGCAAGACCCTCGTGACTCTACACCAGAAGGTTCGAATTCCATTATAATATCGTGTCCTTTCATCCATGTCGTTTCCGACGTTACTTTCTTGATGATTTGTTGCATGTATATGTGTAGGTGTTTAGCATGCATGCCAGGTGGCGCGTGTTCCGTGGCGAGAGCACCGACGAGAAGGATTTGCTGTTCATGGTGAAGCGTTCCAAGGCGTTGCAGCTTGACACCAAACTCCATGTCTTCCTCGGACAAAACCCTAACGAGGATGTCTGCGATTATAGGATTGAGGGCAGTTGCTCGGAAGGGTCCTGCGTCATTTATGCGGGCAACACCAACGACATGGTAGCTCAAGTAAGTTGGTAATTCCGATTATAATTTGCAGGTCAAGTCAATTGTTTTGGAATCATGATTGAAATAAATAAAAAATGCGTTTGATCTAATTAGTACCAAATTAGTTTTTGGTCAAACTATTAGAGACTTATGGAGACTTTTTTCAGATTGGTGAGAAGAAAAGTATCAAGAGTACTTTGATAGGGAAGACCCATTTCGAGTTGACAGTGTATCCGAACATCGACTACGCTTTCATTGTTTCACTGGTTGTAATCTTGGATGGTATCAACATGGACATGGAGGAAGCCAAGAATTTGGTTAAGTTGGGGGTAAATATTAGTCTAAGTTGAACATTTCACCACACACAGACTAAACCTAGCAGAACGTGTTAATTTTCTAATAAGTAATCTATAGAAAGTATGTTGGGCGGAATCAAACCAAAAATATGAGCAATAATTTGCCCAAAAGAGCAGCCACATATGTAGGGGAACCTACTAATAGAGATAAAAGTATCAGGTTCTGACAAAAGTTTCAGCCATACCTTGTGTTGTTTCAGCCACGTGATACTTGTAGATTTACTTCCATGAAAGTGGCTTGGATTGTCGAAGCAGATCAAAAACTTAAGAGCATAGAGAGACTAAGTGTTGCATACTTGCATGATTCTATTTATAGTTCCTATGGTCACTACAAGAAACTTATGTTGTATTGTCCTGTATTGTATTGGATATTGATATTGAGTTGTATTGTGAAATTGAATTGAATTGAGAATAGTATATTGTCAATGTTTTCTTTACATGTGAGGTGTCTATTTATATTGCTAATCCTAATAGTCATATTTGTATAACATCTATATTTCTAACAACTATCTATATTTCTAAAGGCTCTATTTCTAGTTGAATCTTCAATGTTTAACTTGCCAAAGATATTGTTGAAAATTCTTCTGTTGACTGACTAGTGAAAATATCTCATTCCTGAAAATACTTTTTGAACTGATTGGTTTGGGACTCTATCAGAGTTAGGGCGACTCTGTTGAACTAGGGCAACTAAGTTGTTATTGTACCCTATCGGAGCTAGGGCGACACTGAATTATTTGACCCTATCAGAGCTAGGCGGCTCTGCTTTTGTTTGACCCTATTGGAGCTAGGGCGACTCTACTTTTATTTGACCCTATCAGAGCTAGGGCGACTCTGCTTTTATTTGACCATATCAGAGCTAGGTTGACTCTGTCTTTGTTTGACCCTATTGGAGCTAGGGCAGCTCTGTTGTTGTTGACACTCCCCCTCAAGTTGAGCGGTGAAATCTCCAATGCTCAACTTGCACAACATTCAGTGTTGACGGAGTGACGTTTTTTAACGAGCCTCACTTTTTTTTACACATCTTCTACATATTCCATACATCCACTACCTACTACCCCCAAACTCACTTCACATTCTCATATAGATTTCTCACACAACAACAACAAATAATTATTCATCATCCACTCCACTTACTTTTGCATGTTGTCTATTTTCTTCGTGGCCGACATCATGACCAACATCAATTTTCTTTTGTCTTTTTCTTTATTTTTTTATTATTTCTTTATATTTTTTATTATTATTTTTCTTTTACTTTTTACTTTACATTTGTTCCTTTTTTTTCATCTTCACCACTCCTATCTCTTCCTCTCGACTTCATCGGTCGCTCACCTCTCCATTTTCAATCCTTCCTCGTTGCGGTTAGGATTTCTTCCAATTTTTGCAATTTCGGCGAATTGAAGGTCTTCTTTGGGTGCTGGTATCCGCGGGCGACAGCAACACGACTTTGCTTCTTCGGTCCAGGGCAGCTCATTCGGTCCATGGCTACTCATTTCTCTTCCGTCTGTGGTTCAGCCTCCCTTGTGGTTGTCGTCAGATTTCTGATTGATTGGCTGGTTGCTGTCTCGAGTAGTGCTGCAATTTTTAGCATAAACCTCTGGTATGTTGGTTGAATTTCGATTTTGCTTGATCTAGGTTTTGGACAGATTTGGTCGAGAGAGAGGTATGGAACGATAATCCTTTTCTGATTTCCAGAATCAAGAACACTGCTTTGATACCATGTTGGATTGTATTGTATTGGATATTGATATTGAGTTGTATTGGGAGATTGAATTGAATTGAGAATTGTATATTATCAATATGTGTCTTTTCTTTACATGTGAGGTGCCTAATTATACTGCTAATTCTAACAGTCATATTTGTCTAACAACTATATTTTTAACAACTATATTTCTAACAACTATATTTTCATTTTCTAACAACTTGTGCAACATCGACGGATATTTCATGTTGACGATAAGAATTGATGTGAAATATATGTATATTGTGTCGGTAGACTCTGTTGTCGTTATTATTACTTATTAGACACGATATGTTTTCTACCGTTATAAGATACTTTTAGTATTATTTTTTGTCGTTAATTTATTTTTTACATGGATGAATGTGTAATGACAACCAACACTTGATGTTAAATGACTCCATCAGTAGCAGATTACTTTTCCGTTGTAAATGTACATATTCAAATGCGAAAAGTTTTGTCGTAAATATAGTTATAA
The DNA here is from genome assembly GCA_946814005.1 of Chamaenerion angustifolium. Taxonomy (NCBI): domain Eukaryota; kingdom Viridiplantae; phylum Streptophyta; class Magnoliopsida; order Myrtales; family Onagraceae; genus Chamaenerion; species Chamaenerion angustifolium. Next base: position 33,233,349 of record OX328275.1, read on the forward strand.
CAACAACAGATGTATGTCATAACTAATCAATTTTGTTGTCGTTAAAACATAAGTACCGTAAAAATGTAAGAATAGGTTTACGTGTCAATATATTATCGACATTAATATAGTCATTGCGTAATAGATTCAATGTTTTTTGTAAAATAGTTTATTTAGTGATGATTATTGTTGATGTCAATAATCCACAGACATTCTAAACTTCAAGAGTGAAAAAAATCAAATTAAAAAAATAAAAACAAAATTCCCGTTCTTTTCAACCTCCCCTCACCCACAATCACATACTGACGTTATTTCACAGCACTTCCCTTCCTTCCCTTCACCAACAGAGCTGCACCTGTACTTGTCCGGAGCTGCTGGAGTGTCGAGACATGCACCTGTCCAGAGCTCGAACCGAAGTTGGTGGTGCTGCTGGAGTGCCGAGACCTGCACCTGTCCAGAGCAGCTGGAGTGCTGAGACCTGCATCTGTCCGAAGCTCGAACCGAAGTTGGTGATGGAACTGAACTGCACTGGAGTTCCGAGCTGGTGCTACTGCTGGAGTGCCGAGACCTGCACATGTCCGGAGCTGGAACCAAAGCTGGTGCTGTAACCGAACTGCACTGGAGTTCCGAGTTGGTGCTGATGCTGGAGTGCCGAGACATGCACTGGAGTTCCGAGACCTGCACTAGAGTGCTAAGACTTGCACTGGAGCTGCACTTCCCTTCCCTCTGCTGAAGTTTTGAGACCTGCACGAACATTGTGACGAACATGATGAAAAAAAAATTATCAAAGGAAATTGTGAAGAACATGAAGAACCTGCACTGGATCTGATGAAGAACATGATGAACCGCAGGGAAACTAAATCGGCCAAAAAATAATAATTAATGGAAATTGTGTTTTTTTTTTATCAAAGGCAACAACGCAAACTCGTGTTTGAAACACTATTTTTACGACGGAAAGTTTTCATCACTAATAGTAATCTATAACATCGACAAGGTGTTGTCACCATTGAACTCTGTTTAACAACAACGAGTTTCACTGTAAAAGAGAAATGGGGAGTGAATTTCTAACAATGGCACACCTTTTACAACGGAAAATTGCCGTAGATATAACCTTTAACGACGGGGACTACCGACACGAAAATTTTGTTGACGCTAAAAGTTAACAACAATATTTATGCATTTAGAAATGATTTTTTACCGACATTGATGCTCGAGTTTCTTGTAGTGTCACTCCGTAGAAAACTCAAAATTCGTATACTTTCACCGTGACCTAACTAGTTGTGCATTATGAATATAAATAAACAGAAATTGTGCATTATGAACCAAATAAACGAGAATCTAAGATAGCAAAGCTTAAGGGGGAACAAAAGAGTTACTTCAAAAGGCTAAAGAATAGATAGCTGCAAACATATATTAAATACTCATACAGGAGGATAACAGTAAGATGACAATATCTCTGGAAATATAGCATGCAATGTTATATGCAACATGAAAGTTAAAGAGACTGACAACATTCTGAAAGAAGACTTCAGGTAGAACCAGTCACATTTGATGATCTACCATTTCTCGCACGTTGATGGATAACAGTGGGTTCCTGCATATTCAATTTCTTCATTTTTTCTTTGTACCCATCTTTAAATTTTTTTTCTTCGGAGCAATTGCCCCCTTGGACCTTGAGTATCTTCGTTCGTGCACATGGAAGTCAGAGGGAGCAATTTCCCCTTTGGACCTTGAGTATCTTCGTTCGTGCACATGGAGGATGCCGCGTAGTTATGAATTATGTCTCAATTTAATACGTATGTTTTGCGGGTTGCATTTTAACGCTATAAACCTTGGATTTGTTATGGCTTCTTATTTCAGTTTAATGAATGAAGCAAATTTATAAATTTCAGTGTGTTGAGATGGTCCATTGGATTTTTTTTTAACTCAAATATTGAAATTTATAGAAAAATTGATCGAGGAGCTTGCATAACTCAGGAGGACAGGCTCGGACAAAATGTTTTTATTTTATTTTATTAATAACATAACATATAAAAAAAATTAAAACTAAAACTGTACAAATCAAACGGCACCATCATTTTCAAAGTACAAGGCCACCTCTTAACCATGCACGACCGCCGTGAACTCCTCGACGCCTCCGGCAAGATACTCATGACTTTACACAACAAGGTTCGTATATTTACATGTAAAAAAATATAATAAATTAAGTTAAATAATAAGCTTAATACTTAATTATCAATGTAACTAAAACTAATCTGAACCGTGGAATTTTCTTGCAGGTATTTAGTTTGCATGACAGCTGGCGCACGTTCCGTGGTGAGATATTGACGACGACGAGAAGGATCTTCTTTTCACGGTGAAGCGTTCAAGGGTGTAGCATGTGAAGACCAAACTCCATGTCTTCCTCGGACAAAACCCTAACGAATATGGCTGGGATTATAGGATCGAAGGCAGTTGGTGGGATCGATCCTGTGTCATTTATGCGGGAAACACCAACGACATGGTCGCACAAGTGAGTACCTTTTCGTAATTACAATCTATACCCCCATGTTTCGTTTATGCAAAATAAGTGCTTAGATTAAGTATCGATTAATTATTTGGTCCAAAAAATAGTCTTATATAGTAAAGGAGATTATTCATATATAGGGTTAATTAACTATTTCCTAGCAAAACCACGTAAGTATGAACAATTTGCTAGTTGAACTTTTGTTCTTAACAAGACGCCATACCTTGTGTTGTCTCAGCCGAGTGATTCTTGTAGATTTACTTTATTTCCATGAAAGTGTCTTGGATTGTCGAAGCAGATCAAAAACTTCATAGTATAGACTAAGAATCTGTCGAGTGACTAAGTGGTGCATACTTATTCTATCTATAGTTCCTACTGTCACTACAAGAAACTTGTGCAACATCGACGAGATTTCGTGTTGACGATAAGAATTGATATAGAATATATGTATATTGTGTCGGCAGACTCTGTTGTCGTTATTACTTATTAGGTACAATATGTTTTTTTACCGTTATAAGATACTTTTAGTGTTATTTTTGCCGTCACTTTATTTTTTACATGGATGAATGTGTAATGATGACCAACACTTGATGGTAAATGACTTCATCAGTAGCAGGTCACTTTTTCGTTGTAAATGAGCATATTCAAATGCGAAAAGTTTTGTCGCAAATATAGTTATAATAGCAACGGATGTATGCCGTAACTAATCAATTTTGTCGTCGTTAAAACATAATTACCGGAAAAATGTAACAATTGGTTTACGTGTCAATATATTGTCGACATTAGTATATTCATTCAGTAACAGTTTCAATGGTTTTGTAAAATAATTTATTTAGTGACGATTATTATTGATGTCAATAATCCACAAACATTCTAAACTTCAACATTGAAAAACAAATCAAATTTAAAAAATAAGAATTCCCACTTTTTCGACCTCCCCTAACCCACAATCAGATCCTGATGTTATTTCAGAGCAACTTCTCTTCCTTCCCTTCATCACAGAGTTGCACCTGCACCTGTCCAGAGCAGCTGGAGTGCTGAGACCTGCATCTGTCCGAAGCTCGAACCGAAGTTGGTGATGGAACTGAACTGCACTGGAGTTCCGAGCTGGTGCTACTGTTGGAGTGCCGAGACCTGCACATGTCCGGAGCTGGAACCGAAGCTGGTGCTGTAACCGAACTGCACTGGAGTTCCGAGTTGGTGCTGCTGCTGGAGTTCCGAGACCTGCACTGGAGTTCCGAGACCTGCACTAGAGTGCTGAGACTTGCACTGGAGCTGCACTTCCCTTCCCTCTGCTGGAGTTCCGAGACCTGCACGAACATTGTGACGAACATGATGAAAAATGTATTTTTTTATCAAAGGAAATTATGAAAAACATGAAGAACCTGCACTGGACCTGATGAAAAACATGATGAACCGCAGGAAAAACAAATAGTCCAAAAATAATAATTAATGAAAATTGTGTTTTTTTATCAAAGGTAGCAACACAAACTCGTATTTGAACCACTATTTTTACGACAAAAAATTTTCATCACTAACAGTAATCTGTAACATTGACAATGTGTTGTCACTCTTGAACTGTCTTTACCAACAACGTGTTTCACTGTAAAAGAGAAATGGGGAGTGACTTTCTAACAATGGCAAACATTTTACAACGGAAAATTATCTTAGGTATAACATTTAATGACGAGGGCTACCAACACGAAAATTTTATTGCCGCTAAAAGTTAACAACATTATTTATGCGTTTAGAAACGATTTTTTACTAACATTGATGCTTGAGTTTCTTGTACTGTGTGTAGAAAACTCAAAATTTGTACACTTTCACCGTGACCTAACTAGTTGTGCATTATGAACAGAAATAAACAAAAATTGTGCATTATGAACCAAATAAACGATGATCTAAGATAACAAAGTTTAAAGGGGAACAAAAGAGTTACTTCAAAAGCCTAAAGAGTAGAGAGCTGCAAACATATATTAAATACTCGTACAACAGGATAACAGTAAAATGACAATACCTCTAGAAATATAGCATGCAATGTTATATGCAACATGAAAGTTAAAGAGACTGGTTGCATTCTCAAAGAAGACTTCAGGTATAACCAGTCACATTTGATAGTCACATTTGATGATCCACCATTTCTCGCACGTTGATGGATAACAGTATGCATATTCAATTTCTTCATACACAACAAGGTTCGTATATTTCCATGTAAAAAAATATAATAAATTAAGTTAAATAATAAGCTTAATACTTATCAATGTAACTAAAACTAATTCTGAAGCGTGGAATTATCTTGCAGGTATTTAGTTTGAATGACAGTTGGCGCGCGTTCCGTGGTGAGAGGGCCGACGAGAAGGATCTTCTTTTCACTGTGAAGCGTTCAAGGGTGTGGCATGTGAAGACCAAACTCCATGTCTTCCTCGGACAAAACCCTAACGAAGATGTCTGGGATTATAGGATCGAAGGCAGTTGGTGTGAACGATCCTGTGTCATTTATGCGGGAAACACCAACGACATGGTCGCACAAGTGAGTACCTTTTCGTAATTACAATCTATACCCCATTGTTTCGTTTATGCAAAATAAGTGCTTAGACTAAGTATCGATTAATTATTTGGTCAAAAAATAGTCTTATATAGTAAAGGAGATTATTTATATATAGGGTTAATTAACTATTTCCTAGCGAAACCACATAAGATAATAAACAAAATCTAAATTTTTACCACAATTTAATAATAAATTAGACGAAGCTAGTAAATTATAATATTATTTAAAATTAACTAACAAATTTTTTATATACTCCAATTTAATAATTTTGTATTTAACCCTTGTTTATATTACAGATGCATAAAAAGGAACGGTGCACGGGTGCAATGATAGGGAAGGACAATTTTGGCGTGACTATTATCCGAACATCGAACACTCGTTCATTGTTGCACTCATTATAATCATGGATGAGACCGTCTTAGATGATTCTGCCTCTTAGTTAAAAATAATATGTAGAGTGATGGCGATATGGGATTGAATAGTAATTACTTTCGTGTGTATACTTTGGAATGGAATTATTATGGCTACTGTTGGATCGTAAACTTCTGATTGCTGATCTGGCAGTGAATTGAATGTCAGGTAACAGTTGAAATAACGCTCTCGCCTTAGCTCCGGTAAACCTGCAGGTAGGGGATCACAACAGAGGGGGTGTCTCTGGGTCCCTCTCCGATGCTTAAATGAGTATATGTGTGTGTATAACTCAAAACGTAATGAATGTATGTAAAGCAAATGTATTTATAGAGTAGGAGAGACCAAACCGTATAAGGTAACCGTATATCTTTGTGAATATTGTGCTGTTGAAGATTTGGATAGTAAATATTGCAGTTACGGCAAGATATTACAATTACCATATCTAATCCTTAGTGAATATGTGTCCGAGATATGCGGAATATCGTGGTCACTTCCTTATTAACGGTTGGTGGGACCAGAGGAGAGAGGCAAGACTCTCTTCGGGGCGAGCACTCCCATGGCGAGCAGTAGGAGGTCGCGACTTGATGAAGAATGGCGACCAGCCATGGAGCCTTTGGCGTCCATATTAACCTGGGCTCGATCTTGGGTCACTCTTTGGTGGGCGAGATTGACTTTGACATAGGCCGGTCCAGTTCAAATAACTTGGGTTTACTCCCTCCATGGTTATTGGGCCTTCGAGACATTTTCCTCATTGGACTGTCACTATCAATACCCAACAGCTACGTCTCCAAAGGTTGTATCTAACGTCGAGTCAAAATAAAGGTGTTGTGATCAGTCGAACCATTAGGAAGAAATAATTGGAGTTGTTAGTGGCTAAACAATAAAATATGATGTATATTCGAATAAAAGATGACGTATATTTCGAAAGACAAGTGCGTTTTGTTAGTAGGCAGTGAAGAGAACAAGAATGGTGATTAGTAGGGGTGAGCTTGGGCAGACCAATAGTTTTTTTTTTGCAATACCGAGTCCGAACCCGAAATTTTGGTTATCACCTGTAGAGGATCGAGACCGATTTTGGTGTAAAAAGTCTGTCCGGTTCGGTCTTGCTTGATTCGGGTCTGTCTCGGTCCATTACCGAAATTTTCATTAAAAACCAATTGTTGTAAAAAAAAACCCGAATATTAAACAGTCCAATCATTAGTACAAATCCAAACTAAGTAAAAACTAAGTACACCTCATTATTATTGACATGAACATAAACATAAACATAAAAGTGGAAAATTAGGTTAAACTGCCAATCCATCCATCACCAGTTAATCAGTTGTTGATATCATTACGACCTTGTTGAGGCAACTGCATGCTTACAATGTCTTCTCTCGACAAAGTATACATCGATCCATTGCCCGACTCATTCGCCATTTGTTGGTGTTCTTCAGTTTTTAATGCCAGGAGGTTTGAAGAAGATTCTTTGTTCCTACGGAACACCAGATATCCAATACTAGCAAGGTCCGGTAAGTACTAGGTTTTAAGACAACTCGGGTTGGTCAGTTCCTAATCGGGAATTTCGAGAAAAATCCCAAGACTGAGACCGACTTTTGAAGAAAAAACTTGTCTACTCGATCTCGGTCCTAGTCGGTCTCGGTCTTAGTTGGTCCGGCCCCAGACCGATTTTGTCGAAATTTCGGTCTAACCAGTTTTTTTGCTCACCCCTAGTGACTATAGCGTGTGAAGAGGTGGGCCGCTGACCATTTTAGAACGGGTCTTCTAGATATTTTTGAAAAAAAGATATTCAACAATGTGAAAAGTATGAAATTGCACCCGGATGTTTACCGTTTTTTGTAACTGGACCTATATGTATTTTGCCGCAATTAATTATACCCGTATGTTTCATTTTTTTGGTAATTGCACCAAACGTTAATAATCCCCGTTAAGTATCACGTGGAATCGTTTATTTTAAAATGATGCAATGAAAAAAAACTACTTTACCCCTGAGGTCATCCATCACCTTTACCCCTAGACTAACCTTTCTAGGAGAGACTGAATGTTACAGAAGAAGGATTAATTGGGGATTGGAGAAGCATGCTCTCCATCAATCTCGAGAGAATTTTCTCCATTTTCAAATGAAAGAATCTGCATCTTTGGTGACTTAATTTGTTTGCATGCTTGTCTTGCGGTTGGATTATGGGGTTTACTCAGGCTGTAATGATGGAAATCATTCATTCCAAGTCTGCAACGGTAGTGAGTCCCTAAAACTTGGTTATACTTCCTATAACTTGGTTACTCAGAACTTGGTTACACCTTCTAACTGCTTTTAGACGCTCTTCAAACTCAATATCAGCGTAAATATTGTTGTAGCTTCCTTCAGGACTAGCGCTTAAACCAAGCGTCTCTGCAGGAAAGCTTCACTGCTTAGAAGGAAAATGACATTCAATAAAATAATTTTAAGACATAAAGAAAGTTCAAGAAATATGGACAGCTTCATTTCATCCAGGTTCATTTTTAGTAAAAGAAGTTTCTATAAAATATTAAAATAAGACGCAAATGATGTTTGTTATTGGTAATTCAATTCCAACTACGGTTCATATTTTAATCAATAAGATAAAATCAATGGCCTCAACTACAATATATTTACCAAAAAAAACATCTGAATTAAGAAAATTAGTAAAGGTGCATGATTCATATACTTACGTTTAGGTAGCTTATTGAGTTGATTCAGGGGATTTCCTGCACTCTCAAATTACAATGTCTGTGGACATGTTGGCAGTAAGAGGTAAGAAAGAATAACTTGTACGCGACACATCAAGGAAAACAGCAACTTCAGCGAAACGGTTTCAGTAATAAATATGTTCAGTATCACCTGATGTACTCTATTTTTTGTAATAAATAAGTTAACTATTACTTTGTTTTAAAAAATTCAATTAATAAATTGTCTGAACTCTTAAATTCAAGTAGCAAATAATGTAATTAATGTTAGTAAAATATAGGAGAATTAAATAATAATTTTCGAAATTAAAATTACATAAAATTATTGAATGACATGCAAATTGACGAAATTACGAAATTACCCCTAAAAATGGATTTTGCAGAAAATTACTGAGTCCCGTATCAAAACGGTCTCCTTAAGGAAATTTCGCCCCCCTCACCGTAAATGGTTCGTGTAAGAGGAAAATTAGGACGATTACCTCCCAGGATAAAACAGTGTCGTCAAAGTGAAACAAGCATGGTGTTTCCCTTAACCGAACTGAACAATACCTGAACTCGGACTTCGACGGAAATTCGAACACAACTTGAAACTCGAATCTGACTTAACTCTTGAGCAATATATCTGTTGGTAATTTTCGGAAGTGTATTAGAGATTGATTTAATTGAGAAGAACCAACCCTATTTATAGGGTTTATGGTACTCCTTGAAATAAAAAATACCAACAACTCTATTACAATTGGAAACACTCCATTAGAAAATATATTATTAGGAAATATTTTATTAGGAAAATATTTTATTATGAAATATATTAATAATATTCTCTTGATATAAATAATATAGTAACAATATTCCAGGTATATTGTGCAATATTGTGAAGAATATTAAGAAAATATTTCTTGATATATTATATCAACAGTAATATTTTCTAATATATTATACCAACAATCATATTTCCTAATATATTACTTCATTCCTCATTTACCATTCACAAGAAAATTGGGTCGGTTGAATCCTAAACCGGACCAGGATAAATCAGACTGGCCCAAGGGCTGGGCCACAACCAACAATCCCCCACATGAATGAAGAAATGAGAGAATTCCTAGACGGTCTAGACTCGGAATATGAGTTCAACGGTCGACACCTGCATAGGATAGGTAGGTGTTACCCTTTGAACCTTCCATCGTGAAATTACATCGACTTTACTGGCTAGTCAGTAGACGCGATGTCCTTGAACTGTTTGTCGTTGGTGTAAATGATAATATAACTCACACAAGTATCTTCCTAGTATTGTTCAGTTCACATATTCATGCCCGTTCTGGCCATGGGCATTGCCTGGTTCTGCAAGCGTTTCTAAGAATTGTACCCTCAACAATTCCTTTCGAAGCGACCCCTCTTCTCACTTGCATAGGTGATTCCTCATCTCAAGTGTTACTCCAACACTTTATATTTCGGAATCATTAAAATCACTTGCTTAACCTCATCCACTGTCGTCACTGTTTCTCATCATAGGAATGGACTAGGGGTTAAAATCCCCCACAGTGATCTAACCTCACTCTTGTGATTAGGTTGTCCCTTTGAACCCAGATCTTGGGATCTCCACTCAACTAGGTTGGGTTTTCCTTCTCAAAAGTGTTTACTGCACGGGCTTTAATCTCATTCCTCTCGATGATTGGTCAACTTTCTCTTTATTTAACCCTTTGGTTAACAGATCCACTATATTATCCTTTGATTTGACATAATCGATTGTGATAATTCCTGCTGAGAGCAATTGTCTAGTGGAATTATGTCTACGACGAATATGTTTAGATTTACCATTATACATATGACTTTGTGCCGTGCCAATTGCAGATTGACTATCACAATATATGCTTATTGCAGGCACTAGTCTTGGCCACCTAGGAATATCCTCTAGAAAATGGCATAGCCATTCAGCTTCTTCAGCACATTTATCAAGTGGTATAAACTCAGATTCCATGGTGGATCTGGCTATAACTGTTTGCTTAGAGGATTTCCACGATATGGTTGCACCCCCTAGGGTAAACACAAATCCACTTGTGGAGAACGAGTCTCTTGATGCTGATATCCAATTAGCATCAGTATATCCTTCTATAACCGTTGGATATCTTGTATAATGCAGCCCATAACTACGAGTATGTTTCAAGTACCTAAGTAATCTTCTGATTCCATCACAATGATCAGTACTTGGATTACTCGTATATCTACTCAACACGCCAACAACGTGTGATATATCAGGTCTAGTACATGTCATCAAGTGCATGGCACTACCAATAACCCTAGCGTACTCAACTTGAAAGACGCTTTCTTCTGTATTTCTTGATAAATACTTATTTGGATCTATTGGAGTGCATACCTCCTTTTTGTCATCCTTGTTGAATTTCTGTAATATGTTATCGTTATAATGAGATTGACTTAAAGCAATTCCTTCTCATGTCCGATTAATTTTAATTCCAAGAATTACATCAGCAAGACCCATGTCTTTCATGTCAAATCTCGAATTCAACATATCCTTCGTGGATTGAATCATCTTATCGTTACTTCCAATGATAAGCATGTCATCAACATAAAGACACAAAATGACATAACCTTCATTTGTATATTTCACGTAGATGCATTTGTCACATTCATTTAATTTAAATCATTTTTCCACTATTACATTGTCAAATTTCTGATGCCACTGTTTCAGTGCCTGTTTCAGACCGTACAGTGATTTCACAAGTTTATAGACTTTCTTTTCTTGACCTGTCGCAACAAAACCCTCAGGTTGTTCCATGTAGATTTCTTCCTCTAAATCTCCATTTATGAAAGCTGTTTTCACATCCATTTGATGTATTTCCAAATTTCGCAATGCCGCTATTACGAGTATCGTTCTTATGGAAGTTATTCTCGTCACCGGAGAATATGTGTCAAAATAATCAAGACCTTCTCTTTGCTTGTAACCCTTAATTACAAGTCTAGCCTTATATTTATCAATTGATCCATCTGTTTTTATTTTCCTTTTGAAAATCCACTTGTAACCTAGTGGCTTGGATCCAGGAGAAAGATCCACTAGTTCCCACGTGTGATTTTGCAAGATGGACTTAATTTCACTATTGATTGCCTCTTTCCATAGAGGTCATTTTAAAGAATTTACGACTTCTTGAAATGTTTGAGGTTCCGCTTCAAGCATATAGGTTAATGTCGTTAAGGCCTTCGGTGATTTCCTGGACCATGTTGGTCTCCTTTGTCTTAGGAAACCTGCAAGCATTAGATTTATGGCCAGTTTTACCACAGTTATAACAGACGCAAATAAATCCTTGTGGTTTGGATCCCGGCTTCTTCGAGACTCCCCCCTTAGGGCCCGGAATGAATCCTTGTGTCTGCTCTGCCCATGCTCCACCACATTTGCCTTGACGGAGGCCATTGTGTTCATGGGGCCGATTGGAATTCCTCGTGCAGCATTCATGTACTGCTCTTGCACATTGATCCTTTCGAGCAGCTCGACAATGGTCATCTCCTTCCGCTTGTGCTTCAGGTAGCCCTTGAAGATATTCTACGCTGGGGGTAACTTCTCAATTATGACGGCTACTTGAAACGACTCCGCGGGTTCCATTTTTTCGGTATGGATACTCTGGAGGAGGAGCTGTAGATCTATCACTTGTTTCATACATGGTTTGTTATATACCATCTTCTAGTCAAACAGGCGACTAACTAGGAATTTATTTTTTTTGGCATCTTCATCCTCATATTTTTGTTCCAAGGCATGCCACAACTCTCTAGCGGACTTTGTTTCACTATATAAATCATACAATGAATCAGACAAACAGTTCATTACATAACATCTACATAAATAATCTGAGTGATTCCAAGCTTCTAAAGCTAAGAAAAATCCTTAATTATCATCATTTTCCCTTTGATTCCGCCTTGCTGCAAATTGTGGATTGGAATATTCATTGACGAAGACAAAAAAAAAAAACAATTCGTTGGTTTGACTTAGACCACCTAGAAAATTGGGGGTTCCATGGGAGGTTTCAGTTTGGCACGGAACTGGGGGCAGCCTTTCAATAACATGTTGCAAGTTGCAACCAATCATCCTAATTTAATTATGATAGACAGAATTTTTATTTATTTTTCTATAACAAATGTACGATTGAAAGGAATTTTTTGGGGGGAAATATAATAATATTAAAATAGATTTTGATGTAAAATATTGTTAAATTTATTTATTTTCCACTGCTTGTTGCTCCATAGTCCATTCCTTCCTCAGCTAGCTATAAATAATCCCTCCTCCCGAATAAATTGTTCATCCCTTTCCAGTCTCAACGGATACTCTATTTCTCTCTCTAGATCTTGTCTCAGGCTCTCAGCAGCAGCAATGGCACAACCAGTTCCAGCCCCGAGCCCCATAGCCACGTTCGGAGCTCCGGTGACGGTGATCGGCCAAGAGTTCGTGGCTCCGTACCCCATCGACCTCGCCATAGTCAGAAAAATATTGACATGGAGAAACGGTAGCTTCGTCGTCACAGACTCCAGCGACACCATCATCTTCAAAATAAAGGGACATGTATTAAGCATGCACGACCGGCGTGAACTGCTCGACGCCTCCGGCAAGACCCTCGTGACTCTACACCAGAAGGTTCGTAATCCATTATAATATCGTGTCCCTTTCATCCACGCGCCACCATGTCGTCTCCGACGTTACTTTCTTGAGATTTGTTGCATGTATATGTGTAGGTGTTTAGCATGCATGACAGGTGGCGCGTGTTCCGTGGCGAGAGCACCGACGAGAAGGATTTGCTGTTCATGGTGAAGCGTTCCAAGGCGTTGCAGCTTGACACCAAACTCCATGTCTTCCTCGGACAAAACCCTAACGAGGATGTATGGGATTATAGGATTGAGGACAGCGTCATTTATGCGGGCAACACCAACGACATGGTAGCTCAAGTAAGTTGGTAATTCCGATTATAATTTGCAGGTCAAGTCAATTGTTTTGGAATCATGATTGAAAATTGAAATAAATAAAAAATGCATTTGATCTAATTAGTACCAAATTAGTTTTTGGTCAAACTATTAGAGACTTATGGAGACTTTTTTCAGATTGGTGAGAAGAAAAGTATCAAGAGTACTTTGATAGGGAAGACCCATTTCGAGTTGACGGTGTATCCGAACATCGACTACGCTTTCATTGTTTCACTGGTTGTAATCTTGGATGGTATCAACATGGGCATGGAGGAAGCCAAGAATTTGGTTGAGTTGGGGGTAGGTACTAGTCTAAGTTGAACATTTCACCACACGCAGACTAAACCTAGCTAGCAGAACGTGTTAATTTTCTAATAAGTAATCTATAGAAAGTATGTTGGGCGGAATCAAACCAAAAATATGAACAATAATTTGCCCAAAAGAGCAGCCACATATATAGGGGAACCTACGAACAAAGATAAAAGTATCAGGTTCAGACAAGTCTAAGTCATAAGACGTCATACCTTGTGTTGTCTCAGTCGCGTGATATTTGTAGATTTACTTTACTTCCAAGAAAGTGTCTTGGATTGTCGAAGCAGATCAAAAACTGAGCATAGACTAAGAATCTTTTTGAGTGACTAAGTGGTGCATACTTATTATATCTATAGTTCCTACAGTCACTACAAGAAACTTGTGTAACATCGACGAGATATCGTGTTAACACTAAAAATTGATATAGAATATATGTATATTGTGTCGGCAGACTCTGTTGTCGTTATTACTTATTAGGTACAATATGTTTTTTTTACTGTTATAAGATACTTTTACCGGGTTTTTTTTGGTAAATTAGTTTATTTAGTGACGACTATTGTTGATGTCAATAATCCACACACATTCTAAACGTCAACATTGAAAAAAAAAAAAAAAAAATTCCCACTTTTTCGACCTCCCCTAACCCACAACCACATCCTGATGTTTCAGAGCACTTCCCTTCCTTCCCTTCATCAATAGAGTTGCACCTGCACCTGTCCGGACCATCTGGAGTGTCGAGACCTGCATCTGTCCGGAGTTCCGAACTGCACTGCACTGGAGAACCGAAGTTGGTGATGGAACTGAACTGCACTGGAGTTCCGAGTTGGTGCTGCTGCTGGAGTGCCGAGAGCTGCACCTGTCCGGAGTTGGAACCGAAGCTGGTGCTGTAACCGAACTGCACTGGAGTTCCGAGTTGGTGCTGCCGCTGGAGTTCCGAGACCTGCACTGGAGTTCCGAGACCTGTACTAGAGTGTCGAGACTTGCACTGGAGATGCACTTCCCTTCCCTCTACTGGAATTCCGAGACCTGCATGAACATTCTGAAGAACATGATGAAAAATGTTTTTTTTTAATCAAAGGAAATTATGAAAAACATGAAGAACATGATGAACCGCAGGAAAAAAATATCGGCCAAAAATAATAATTAATGAAAATTGTGTTTTTTTATCAAAGGCAGCAACACAAACTCGTGTTTGAACCACTATATTTACGACAAAAAGTTTTCATCACTAATAGTAATCTGTAACATTGACAATGTGTTGTCACCCTTGAAATGTGTTTAACAACAACGTGTTTCACTGTAAAAGAGAAATGTGGAGTGACTTTCTAACAACGGAAAATTATCGTAGGTATAACATTTAATGACGAGGGCTACCATCACGAAAATTTTATTGCCACTAAAAGTTAACAACGGTATTTATGCCTTTAGCAACGATTTTTTACCGACATTGATGCTCGAGTTTCTTGTACTGTGTGTAGGAAACTCAAAATTCGTATACTTTCACCGTGACCTAACTAGTTGTGCATTATGAACAGAAATAAACAAAAATTGTGCATTATGAACCAAATAAACGATAATCTAAGATAACAAAGTTTAAAGGGGAACAAAAGAGTTACTTCAAAAGCCTAAAGAGTAGAGAGCTGCAAACATATATTAAATACTCGTACAAGAGATATATAACAGTAAGATGACAATATCTCTAGAAATATAGCATGCAATGTTATATGCAACATAAAAGTTAAAGAGACTGACTGTATTTTGAAAGAAGACTTCAGGTATAACCAGTCACATTTGATGATCCGCCATTTCTCGCACGTTGATAGATAATAGGGTTAATTACTTAATTGGTTACACATGTTTGACCATTGTGCAGAATGGTTACACATGTTTCAAAATGTGATTAATTGGTTTTGCTATGTGACTAATTGGTTACACATGTTTTTCCCAATGTGATTAATTGATTATTCCGTTAGTAAACCGTTAATTTTACCGTTAATTATTTTTTTTGACATATTTTTGAATTATCAAATGACTATTATGCCCTTAATTGTTGACTATTATGCCCAAAATACAAAGTGACTCTGAGAAAGACTTGACAAAGTGACTATTAGCAGCAGTTCATTATTCTCACCTCAAGAAACAAAAATTGCTACCTATTCAGACGGGTAACTATGTACCTTCCTTTCTCCAAGTCGTATATGGTCTTGAACTGAGTCTTCCCCGACCTCAATATGTAGCACGCTGTAAAGATGCAGGTGAGGAGGATAAATGCAACTAGCAGTAAAATGGGCGAGTCCTCACTGATAATGGTGTCAATCCAGTCTGAACGACTGCTCTCTTCGTACTTCTCCTCCATGGTGGTGGTGCTCTGTAAGATGAAGGCACCCAATGCCCAATCGAGCGGGATGCTTCCAACTTGATTTGCAAATACGATCCTGTTGTATGGAATCAACAAACATATACCTCAATTTTCAGTAAAACTGAAAAAACAATCGGTCTTTACATTTCTAAGAGGCCACAACTGTTCCTTACCTTTCATCATTCAGAGGAATCCCAAGGCTATCATGAAGGATAGCTACAATGTACACTGAAGAAAAGCAATAATGGAGTAAATCTTCCTCTTGCATTGAGGAATGCCTCTCTGAAATATGTATTGTATCTCTAACCATACCATCAGAACAAATCTATCCTTGAAGCTTTCTATCCCCAGCAATGCACTCAACTAGAAGTTAGAACACTCATAATCGGCATTTGCTTAAACAACCACTATCACAAGTCAGCCACAAATATGACACTTTGGGATCAAATTCAAGATTTCTACCACTTGATCAAAACTTCAACAAGGGAAGTAAAGGCATGATCAGAAAACTGATGGTACATACCAGAGTTTGACGGAACTCTTGCTCGGCAACCTTGCGCTCTTCATCCCTAACCTTAGCCTCAGTAGCCTTCAACTTGTTCCGCTGCTCCCTGACATCCCTAATTGCCTCTCTCTTGGCTTCTTCTTTTCTCTGTTGCTCCAACCTTATCAGCTCCACTTCTCTAATATAGTCCTTCCTTACCTCTTCCACCTGCTTCGCGTACTGTCTCCTAAGCAGAGGAAGCTTTCCTTGCGCTTCATTTGGGTCCTTGGGAGCCTCCCAGCTGCCTATATAGTTGTTTGGGTCTAGAAACTTGTTTGGGAATAGTCACGCACTGAAGAAGCTTCCCGAATTCCTCATCGTTTCTTCTCAAAATCGATGATTCCGACTGATGCAGCAAGTTTCCTCGAGGCTTAGATGAGAAATCAGAGGATTCAGTATCGAGGCTTAGACGGACCCAACAGATTCGAGGAAGACCTTCGAATCGTTGGCAAACGCAGATTGGAATCTCTCACTTTCAGTGTTCTTCATGGTGTTCCAACCCAGCTCGTCGGAACTATTGTTTCGTTTCTCAACCATGAATAGTGACTAACGAAACATTTAGGGGTAATATTGTCCTTTTATATATTATAATAGTAACTAAAAATCAATTAGTCACGTACCAAAACCAATTAATCACATTTTGAAACATGTGTAACCATTCTGAACAATGGTCAAACATGTGTAACCGATTAAGTAATTAACCTTAGATAATAGTATGCATATTCAATTTCTTCATACACAACAAAGTTCGTATATTTACATGTAAAATAATCTAATAAATTTAGTTAAATAATAAGCTTAATACTTATCAATGTAACTAAAACTTATTGCATGTTCTTTTCACAGAATGGAAAAGGAATTCGGCTTACGGATTCCGTAAGAAGTTGTTCTTTTCGCGGAATTGCAAAAATTTGGCTTACAGATTCCGGGCGGGGTAGGCTTAGACATTCCGTGTGAAAAGCTCGAAATTCCTAAGCCGAGCGCGCTAGGAATGAGGAATAGGATGCGAAATGACTGAAATGCCCTTACTTTAAAATTTATATTAATTCAACAATTTTATCTTAATTAATTAATAATTAATTAAATAAGTTATTTTTTTTTATTATTAATTAATTATATTATAAGTGTTTAATATTCTTAATTTTAAAATTAATTAATACAAATTATATATATTATATACTATACAATGAGGGGCAAATATGTCATTTTACCACATTTCATTCCCTTTCCATATACTATTCCACCAAATAAACAGCAGAATTCCTTATTCCATTCCATTCCACTAAAGAAACAACTTCATATTCTTATCTCCTATTCCTTATTCCCTATTCCTATTCCCTATTCCTTATTCTGAATTCCATAAAGAAACGCTCTGTAAGTCTAAAGCGTGGAATTATCTTGCAGGTATTTAGTTTGCATGACAGCTGGCGCGCGTTCCGTGGTGAGAGCGCCGACGAGAAGGATCTTCTTTTCACGGTGAAGCGTTCAAGGGTGTGGCATGTGAAGACCAAACTCCATGTCTTCCTCGGACAAAACCCTAACGAAGACGTATGGGATTATAGGATCGAAGGCAGTTGGTGGGAACGATCATGTGTCATTTATGCGGGAAACACCAACGACATGGTCGCACAAGTGAGTACCTTTTCGTAATTACAATCTATACCCCCATGTTTCGTTTATGCAAAATAAGTGCTTACATTAAGTATCGATTAATTATTTGGTCAAAAAAATAGTCTTATATAGTAAAGGAGATTATTCATATATAGGGTTAATTAACTATTTCCTAGCGAAACCACGTAAGTATGAACAATTTGCTAGTTGAACTTTTGTTCTTAACAAAAATTGATGTCTGACTTTATATAAAGTTGCAATTTGTTAGCTTCATCGAATTTGTTTTTAAAGTTAACAAAGATATGCACGTACGCTTCACGTGTCAACTAAAAAATTGTAAATTTTTCCAAAGTGTAGCTAGCAAATTGTGCATACCCACAAAATTCATCTAGCAAATTTCTTAAAAATTTAGTTAACAAGTTGCACAAAAAACAGAGAGTCAGATAATAAACAAAATGTAAATTTTTACCACAATTTAATAATAAATTAGACGAAGCTAATAAATTATAATTTCATTTAAAATTAACTAACAAATTTTTTATATACTCCAATTTAATAATTTTGTATTTAACCCTTATTTATATTACATATGCATAAGAATGAACGGTTCACGAGTGCAATGATAGGGAAGGAAAATTTTGGCGTGACTATTATCCGAACATCGACCACTCGTTCATTGTTGCACTCATTGTAATCATGGTTGGGACCGTCTTAGATGATTCTGCCTCTTAGTTAAAAATAATATGTCGAGTTATGGCGATATGGGATTGAATAGTAATTACTTTCGTGTGTATACTTTGGAATGGAATTATTAAGGCTACGTCTCCAAAGGTTGTATCTAACGTCGAGTCAAAATAAGGGTTTTGTGATAAGTCGAACCATTAAGAATAATTTATTTTTTGACCAAATCATTAAGAATAAATAATTGGAGTTGTGAGTGGCTAAACAATAAAAGATGATGTATATTTCGAATAAAAGATGATGTATATTTCGAATGAAAGATGATGTATGTTTCGAATAAAAGATGATGTATATTTCGAAAGATAAGTGCGTTTTGTCACTTTGTGTATAAGTCAAATATTAATTAAATCTCCACCATTAGATGGGTTAACGAATGTGCAATACTAAATCTTTTGATGAATAAAATAAAGTGAATAATAATAGAGAAATGTGTCATTTTCTATCTGAATAGATAGATTTTTTTCAAAAATTAGCTACTTTCGAAAAAATATTTGAAAAAGTGTATATCGGATTTTATTTTTTAGGAAAGTATGCATATGCGCGACTCAGGGGTGCGCCTACGGCAATAGGCGCGACCCGGGGGTGCGCTTATGCGCCTACTGCGTTAGGCGCGACCCAGGGGTGCGCCTACTGCGTTAGGCGCGACCCAGGGGTGCGCCTACTGCAATAGGCGCGACCCTAGGGTGCGCATATTGTACAAATTTTTTTTTTCCTTCGTAAAAACACTGGTCTATCAGAAACCACGTTGATTTTGAGTCTGCTTATGGTTTTCCTCCTAAATAGAAATTGAGAGATAGTCTCACGCGTTGCTTTATCCCAGTATTCACAGGTCCAAATTCCTCTACGCTAGTCTCACCAAATTCCTCGGCTGGTTCTCTACCAAGAGAAATCTAAAGCCACTGGCTGGTGTTGTTGGATATACAAGTGGAAACAATGGTCTATCAGAAACCACGTTGATTTTAAGTCTGCTTATTGTTTTCCTCCTAAATAGAAATTGAGAGATAGTCTCTCCAGTAAAGAAGAAAGAAAGTTATAAGAAGTTAAATACTTTTTTCCTGTCCTAAATTTTCCAACTTGTTCTGAACAACATCCGCGAGGTAAAACATTGAAACAAAGTTGTTTATTCACAAGTTTCTGAATGAGACTTTTCTTCAAATACACTAGCTAGTTTGACATTTTCAGGAATTACTGCTGCAAAAGAGCTCTTTGGGGTTACTTTAGGTTCCTGTCCTAAATGTTCCAACTTATTCTGAACAACATCCGCGAGGTAAAACACTGAAACAAAGTTGTATATTCACAAGTTTCTGAATGAGACTTTTCGTCAAATACACTAGCTAGTTTGACATTTTCAGGAATTACTGCTGCAAAATAGCTCTTTGGGGTTTCCACTCTTGCCTCTCGGCTGGTTCTCTAAAAATGTGAAGTTTAGATACTAACATTGTTAAAGCATAAGCATAACACATTAACACTAACCAGGCTAGAGAGACGTACATATCTGACTCAACATCTTCCGAATATCTTGTAAAGCTTCTCCAATGACTATAGCTTTTTATTTGAGTTCTTTTGCAGCAGTAATTCCAACAACACCAGCAAGGGTCTTTAGTACTCTACGGGCTGCCTCACCATAGTTATAATGAGTCATCCTACATTTCAATTGATGATGACCAAAGAGCTCTTTTGCAACAGTAATTCCTGAAAATGTCAAACTAGCTAGTGTATGTGAAGAAAAGTCTCATTCAGAAACTTGTGAATAAACAACTTTGTTTCAATGTTTTACCTCGCGGATGTTGTTCAGAACAAGTTGGAAAATTTAGGACAGGAAAAAAATATTTAACTTCTTATAACTTCCTTTCTTTTTTACCGGAGAGACTATCTCTCAATTTCTATTTAGGAGGAAAACCATAAGCATGCTCAAAATCAACGCGGTTTCTGATAGACCGGTGTTTAACGGAGAAAAAAAATATTTCTGCAATAGGCGCGACGCGCGTATGCATACTTTCCTAAATATTTTTTCCGATATACACTTTTTCAAATATTTTTTCGAAAGTATCTACTTTTTGAAAAAAATCGAATAGATAAGACTTTAATATTTTTATTTAAAATTTATGAAGCAAATTTTTATATTAAAAAACTAGAAAAATATGTCCTAATGGGTGCAAGTAAGCTTAATTATCATATTGCTACTTATAATAGCTTAATCATATTTTGGATGATCAAACAAAACAACTTTGGTTTTCTTTCAATATATGAAGAGTTTGAATTGACTCAGCAGTGAAGAGAACAAGAATGGTGATTAGTAGGGGTGAGCTTGGGCGGACCGGGTCGTGTTTTTTTTTTTGCAATACCGAGCCCAAACTCGAAATTTTGGTCCTCACCTGTAGAGGATCGAGACCAATTTCGGTGTAAAAAGTCCGTCTGAGTCGGTCTTGCTTGATTCGGATAGGTCTCGGTCTATTACCGAAGTTTTCATTAAAAAAATGAATATTAAACAGTCCAAACATTAGTACAAATCCAAACTAAGTATACATCCTTATTATCGACATGAACAGAAACATAAAATCCGATCTCAGACCGATTTTGTCGCAATTTCGGTCCAACCAGTTCTTTTTGCTCACCCCTAGTGACTAGTGTGTGAAGAGGTGGGTCGCTGACCATTTTAGAATGGGTCTTCTAGAATTTAAAAAAAAAAAAAGAAGATATTCAATAATGTGAAAAGTATGAAATTGCATCCGGATGTTTACCGTTTTTTGTAACTGGACCTATATATATAACAGATCAAAATTGTTTCATTAACAACTCATTTTTTGAGTCGTTAATGAAAGACGGCTCAATGAAAAACGAGCCGTCATAATAAGAGTCGTCTTATATATGACAGCTCGTTTTTCATTGAGTCGTCCTTATGATGGCTCAGTATTATTGGGCCGTTCATGTGACGACTCATTCGTATTGAGCCGTCAGAAGGACGGCTCAATTCGAATGAGCCGTCAAAATTAATAAAATTAATTTATTTTGGACGGCTCATTTAGTTTGAGCCGTCAAAATTATATTATATTTTAATTTATTTTTGACGGCTCACCCATTTCCAGCCGTAATAAATCGAATTTTTAAAAAATAAAAAATTTGAATAAATTAATATAACTCTAATCATAAATTTGAAACCTGAATAATTTTACAAACCAAAATGTGTAAATATAAACCAAACAGAATAAGTATTACAATCCGATATTCAATTCCTAAAGCATTAAAGAAACAATTTCGAACATCAATCTTCAATCATCTGTTGGATCATCATCTTCACTTCTACGCTCGGCAGACTGATCACTTGGTTGAGTTGGTTGACCATCCTATAAAAGCATCCCAACAAAGTACTATATATGCATCACATTTAGACATCAAACAAACGTGCGTGGTTAACATAATCATATCATATTAACAAGCTAACGTAAATAGGTTCAGTATCACCTGATGTACTCTATTTTTTGTAATAAATAAGTTAACTAGTACTTTGTTTTAAAAAAAATCAATTAATAAATTGTCTGAACTCTTAAATTCAAGTAGCAAATAATGTAATTAATGTTAGTAAAATATAGGAGAATTAAATAATAGTTTTCGAAATTAAAATTACATAAAATTATTGAATGACATGCAAATTGACGAAATGACGAAATTATCCCTAAAAAATGGATTTTACGGAAAATTACTGAGTCTCGTATCAAAATGGTCTCCTTAAGGCAATTTCGCCCCCCTCACCGTAAATGGTTCGTGTAAGAGGAAAATTAGGACGATTACCTCCCATGATAAAACAGTGTCGTCAAGGCGAAACAAGCACGGTGTTTCCCTTAACCGAACTGAACAATACCTGAACTCGGATTTCAACGGAAATTCAAACACAACTGGAAACTCGAATCTGACTTAACTCGTTAGCAATATATCTATTTGTAATTTTTGGGAGCGTACTAGAGATTGATTTAATTGAGAAGAACCAACCTATTTATAGGGTTTAGGGTACTCCTTGAAATCAAAAATACCAACAACTCAGTTACAATAGGAAACACTCCATTAGGAAATATATTATTAGGAAATATATTATTAGTAAATATATTATTAGGAAATATATTATTAGGAAATATATTAATAATATTCTCTTGATATAAAAAAGATAGTAACAATATTCCAGGTATATTGTGCAATATTGTGAAGAATATTAAGAAAATATTTCATGATATATTACATCAACAGTAATATTTCCTAATATATTATACCAACAATCATATTTCCTAATATATTACTTCATTCCTCATTTACCATTCACAAGAAAATTGGGTCGGTTTAATCCTAAACCGACCCAGGTTGAATCAGACCGGCTCAAGAGCTGGGCCACAACCAACAATCCCCCACATGAATGGAGAAATGAGAGAATTCCTAGACATTCTAGACTCGGAATAGGAGTTCAACGGTCGACACCTGCATAGGATAGGTAGGTGTTACCCTTTGAACCTTCCCTCGTGAAATTACATCGACTTTACTGGCTAGTCAGTAGACGTGATGTCCTTGAACTGTCTGTCGTTGGTGTAAATGATAATATAACTCACACAGGTACCTTCCTAGTATTTTTCAGTTCATGCATTTATGCCCGTTCTAGTCATGGGCATTGCCTGGTTCTGCAAGCGTTTCTAAGAATTGTGCCTTCAACAATTCCTTTCGAAGCGACCCCTCTTCTCACTTGCATAGGTTATTCCTCATCTCAAGTGTTACTCCAACACTCTATATTTCTGAATCATTAAAAGCACTTGTTTAACCTCATCCACTGTCGTCACTGTTTCTCATCATAGGAATGGACTAGGGGTTAAAATCCTCCACAGTGATCTAACCTCACTCTTGTGATTAGGTTGTCCCTTTGAACCCAGATCTTGGGATCTTCAGTCAACTAGGTTGGGGTTTCCTTCTCAAAAGTGTTTACTGCACGGGCTTTAGTCCCATTCCTCTCGATGATTGACCAACTTGCTCTTTATTTAACCCTTTGGTTAACAGATCCGCTATATTATCCTTCGATTTGACATAATCGATTGTGATAATTCCTGTTGAGAGCAATTGTCTTATGGAATTATGTCTACGACGAATATGTCTAGACTTACCATTATACATATGACTTTGTGACCTGCCAATTGTAGATTGACTATCACAATATATGCTTATTGTAGGCACTGGTCTTGGTCACCTAGGAATATCCTCAAGAAAATGGCGTAGCCATTTAGCTTCTTCAGCACATTAATCAAGTGCTATAAACTCAGATTCCATGGTGGATCTGGCTATCACTGTTTGCTTAGAGGATTTCCACGATATGGCTGCACCCCTAGGGTAAACACGAATCCACTTGTGGAGTTCGAGTCTCTTGATGCTGATATCCAATTAGCATCAGTATATCCTTCTATAATCGTTGGATATCTCGTATAATGCAACCCATAACTACGATTATATCTCAAGTGCCTAAGTAATCTTCTGATTCCATCCCAATGATCAGTACATGGATTACTCGTATATCTACTCAGCACACCAACAACGTGTGATATATCAGGTCTGGTACACATCATCAAGTACATGACACTACCAATAACCCTAGCATACTCAACTTGAAAGACACTTTCTCCTGTATTTCTTGAGAAATACTTATTTGGATCTATTGGAGTGCATACCTCCTCTTTGTCATCCTTGTTGAATTTCTCTAATATCTTATCGATATAATAAGATTGACTTAGAGCAATTCCTTCTGATGTCCAATTAATTTTAATTACAAGAATTACATCAGCAATACCCATGTCTTTCATGTCAAATCTCGAATTCAACATATCCTTCGTGGATTGAATCATCTTATCGTTACTTCCAATGATAAGCATGTCATCAACATAAATACACAAAATGACATAACTTTTATTTGTATCTTTCACGTAGTCACGTAGATGCATTTGTCACATTCATTTAATTTAAATCCTTTTTCCAGGATTACATTGTCAAATTTCTGATGTCACTGTTTCGGTGCATGTTACAGACCGTACAGTGATTTCACAAGTTTATAGACTTTCTTTTCTTGCCCTGGCGCAACAAAACCCTCAGGTTGTTCCATATAGATTTCTTCCTCTAAATCTCCATTTAAGAAAGCTGTTTTCACATTTATTTGATGTATTTTCAAATTTCACAATGCCTCTATTACGAGTATCATTCTTATGGAAGTTATTCTCGTCACCGGAGAATATGTGTCAAAATAATCAAGATTTTCTCTCTGCTAACCCTTAATTACAAGTCTAGCTTTATATTTATCAATTGATCCATCTGTTTTTATTTTCCTTTTAAAAATCCACTTGTAACCTAGTGGCTTGGATCCAAGAGGAAGATCCACTAGTTCCCACGTGTGATTTTGCAAGATGGACTGTGTGATTTTGCAAGATGGACTCAATTTCACTATTGATTGTCTCTTTCCATAGAGGTCCTTCTAAAGAATTTATGTCTTCTTGAAATGTTTGAGGTTCCGCTTCAAGCATAAAGGTGAAAAAATTTGGACCAAAAGATTTTTCTACCTGAACTCGTTTACTTTTCTTATGTTCTACCTCAGGTTATACCTCAACATTTTCTAGGTCTAGACCATTATTTTCAATAGTCTCATAAGTTCGTTTCGACGAACTTGCATTTCCCTTAGATTTAGCCGGAAATACTTCTTCAAAGAAATATGTGTTTCTTGATTCCATTATCGTATCTTTATGTATATCCGAAATCTTCGAATCATGCACAAGAAACCGATAAGCATTACTATTTTGAGCATATCCTATGAAGATGCAATCAACAGTTTTTGGTCTAATCCTAACCTTTTTAGGAGGAGGCACCATCACTTTAACAAGACACCCCCACACTCGGAGGTGGATGAAAGAAGGTCTTCTACCTTTCCATAATTCGAAATGTGTTTTCTCTTCTTTCTTTCGGGGTACCTTATTTAAAAGGCAATTGCAA
Source organism: Chamaenerion angustifolium (assembly GCA_946814005.1). NCBI lineage: Eukaryota > Viridiplantae > Streptophyta > Magnoliopsida > Myrtales > Onagraceae > Chamaenerion > Chamaenerion angustifolium. Next base: position 33,259,018 of record OX328275.1, read on the forward strand.
CTTAAAATAGCTTCCCCCCACATGTTCTGAGGTAACCCAGAACTTATCAACATTGAATTCATCATCTCTTTCAATGTTCGATTTTTCCTTTCCACCACCCCGTTTGATTGGGGTGAATAGAGAGCGGTGACCTCATGTATGATTCTGTGTTGAGCACAAAACTCACCAAATGGAACATCATACTCACCACCTCTATCACTACACAACATCTTGATTTTCAACTTCTTGTTTATAAAGCATGAACTTTTCTATAGCTTCATCTTTACTCTTCAACAAGTATACATAGCAATATTTTGTACTATCATCCACAAAAGTGATAAAGTACTTATTTCCGCCTCTCGTTTGGACAAACTTTAAATCACAAACGTCGTTATGTATTAAATCAAGAGGTTTTGTATTCCTTTCAACTGAATGAAAGGATGGCCTGGTTGATTTAGCCTCAACACATATTTCACACTTGTTTGAGATCAATTTGAAGTGTAGGGATGTGATTCATGTTAATTAACCTTCGCAAGGTATCATAATTAACATGTCCTAATCTACCATGCCAAAGATTAGGAGACTCAATCACGTAAGCGGAAGAAACAGTTTTATTCTTGTTTGTCTTAGGCTTAATAGCCATTACATTGAGTTTGAACATCCCCCCACATTCATAACCCTTACCCACATACATCCCATTTTTTGTGAGTACAAATTTATCTGACTCAAATACAAGGCGGAAGCCATGCTTGTTGAGGAGAGATCCTGACACCAGGTTCATGCGAATGTCTGACACATACATCACATTCTTCAATGTCAGCTCTTTCCCGAAAGTCATCTTCAAAATGACACTTACTTTGCCCTTGACCTCGGATGAGGCGGAATTGCCCATGTACAAGCTCTCCCCAGAATCAACTTCTTCAAAATTGAAGAATATTTCTTTGTCCGAACAGACATGCTTGGTGGCATCTGTGTCAACCCACCACTCCCGCGGGTTGGAATCAGTCATGCTCACCTCAGACACCACCGCAGACAAGTTGATGTCGTCAAGGTCTTCGGTGATTTCCTGGACCATGTTGGTCTCCTTTTTCTTAGGAAACCTGCAAGTATTAGATTTATGGTCAGTTTTACCACAGTTATAACAGGCGCAAATAAATCCTTGTGGTTTGGATCCCGACTTCTTCGAGACTCCCCCCCTTAGGGCCCATAATGAATCTTTTTTGCTTCTTCTGCTTGCCTTTGACAGCATGTCTGCTCTGCCCATGCTCCACCACATTTGCATTGGCGGAGACCATCGTGTTCATGGGGCTGATTGGAATTCCTCGTGCAGCATTCATGTACTGCTCTTACACATTGATCCTTTCGAGCAGCTCGACCATGGTCATCTCCTTCCGCTTGTGCTTCAGGTAGCCCTTGAAGATATTCCACGTTGGGGTAACTTCTCAATTATGACGGCTACTTGAAACGACTCCGCGAGTTCCATTTTTTCGGCATGGATACTCTGGAGGAGGAGATGTAGATCTATCACATGTTTCATACATGGTTTGTTATCTACCATCTTATAGTCAAACAGGCGACTAACTAGGAATTTCTTTTTCCCGGCATCCTCAGACTCATATTTTTGTTCCAAGGCATGCCACAACTCTCTAGCGGACTTTGTTTTACTATATATATCATACAATGAATCAGACAAACAATTCATTACATAATGTCTACATAAATAATCTGAGTGATTTCAAGCTTCTAGAGTTAAGAAAAACTATTGGTTATCATCATCCTCGCTTTGATTACGGATTGATGCAATTGATCGATTGAATTCCTTGTCAATAAATGTCTGAAGACAAAAAAACAATTCCTAGTTTGACTTGACCTAAAAATTGGGGGTTCCTTGGGAGGTTTCAGCTTGGCACTTAACTGGGGGCAGCCTTTCAATAATTTATTGATTTGATTCCACGTATTTTTTTTTCTAAAAAAACATATCTCCAACTTGTCGAACATGTTGCAAGTTGCAACCATCATCCTCATTTAATTATGATAGACACAGTTTTTATTTATTTTTCTATAACAAATGTACGATTGAAAGGAATTTTTTTTGGGGAAATATAATAATATTAAAGTAAATTTTAATGTAAAATATTGTTAAATTTATTTATTTTACACGGCTAGTTGCTCCATTCCTTCCTAAGCTATAAATAATTCCTCCCCCCAAAGAAATTGTTCATCCCTTTCCAGTCTGAACGGGTACTCTATTTCTCTCTCTAGATCTTGTCTCAGGCTCTCAGCAGCAGCAATGGCACAACCAGTTCCAGCCCCGAGCCCCATAGCCACGTTCGGAGCTCCGGTGACGGTGATCGGCCAAGAGTTCGTGGCTCCCTACCCTATCGACCTCGCCATAGTCAGAAAAATGTTGACATGGGCAGACGGTAGCTTCGTCGTCACAGACTCCAACGACACCATCATCTTCAAAGTAAAGGGACATGTCTTCAGCATGCACGACCGGCGTGAACTGCTCGACCCCTACGGCAAGACCCTCGTGACTCTACACCAGAAGGTTCGTATTCCATTATAATATCGTGTCCCTTTCATCCATGTCGTTTCCGACGTTACTTTCTTAATGATTTGTTGCATGTATCTGTGTAGATGTTTAGCATGCATGACAGGTGGCGCGTGTTCCGTGGCGAGAGCACCGCCGAGAAGGATTTGCAGTTCATGGTGAAGCGTTCCAAGGCGTTGCAGCTTGACACCAAACTCCATGTCTTCCTCGGACAAAACCCTAACGAGGATGTCTGCGATTATAGGATTGAGGGCAGTTGCTCGGAAGGGTCCTGCGTCATTTATGCGGGCAACACCAAAGACATGGTAGCTCAAGTAAGTTGGTAATTCCGATTATAATTTGCAGGTCAAGTCAATTGTTTTGGAATCATTATTGAGAATTGAAATAAATAAAAAAATGTATTTGATCTAATGAGTATCAAATTATTATTTGGTCAAACTATTAGACTTATGGAGACTTTTTTCAGATGCATGAGAAGGAAACTATGGAGAGTGCCTTGATAGGGAAGGACCATTTCGGCGTGACGGTGTATCCGAACATTGACTACGCTTTCATTGTTTCACTGATTGTAATCTTGGATGCTATCAACGTGGACATGGAGGAAGCCGAGAATTTGGTTGAGTTCGGGGTAGGTACTAGTCTAAGTTGAACATTTCACCACACGCAGACTAAACCTAGCTAGCAGAACGTGTTAATTTTCTAATAAGTAATCTATAGAAAGTATGTTGGGCGGAATTAAACAAAAATATGAACAATAATTTGCCCAAAAGAGCAGCCATATATATAGGTGAACCTACGAACAAATATAAAAGTATCAGTTTCTGACAAAAGTCTCAGCCATATTGTGTTTGTCATGCAAAATAATTGTTGTGCATCTTATAATTTCAGTTACTTTAATCTTTAAATGTTGCATCTTATACTTTAATTTGTTATTGTTATATAGGATGACCATATAAATAATTCTTCACATTTACCCGTCGAAAATCAAGTATTACTTTTCACGATGTTTTTAGTATTTTGGATATTTTAGTTTTACTTGATAATTGGGGTTTAGTTTGCATCTTATAATTTCAGTTAGTTTAATGTTATGATTTTTGGATGTTTGTATAGAATGATCAAGCAACTCATCAATAAGCAGCATCTAGTGGTGAACAATATTCTAGTGGAAGTCAAGAAAGCGAAGAAGAAGATGAATCGTTTTAGTCAAGACTCAAGACAGTGTTATGAATGAAGAATTATTATAAGATATTATATATGTTTTTGAATTAATGAAGCGAACTGCTGGATATGTAATGTATTGTTTGCAAAAATTATGATTTTGGTATGTAAACTATTTAGGTTATGATTATTATTGTATGATTAGGATTATAATATAAATTATTATTGTTTTTATTAAACAACAAAATAATTTTCACGACTCATATGAAACGAGCCGTGATGAATTATTATTTTTTAATTTATATTTTCACGTCTCAAATGCAAATGAGTCGTGAATAATAAGGCTTTTAAAAAAAATGAAAAATAATTATCGCGGCTCAACTCAAAAGCTCCGCGATAATTATTTTCGCGGCAGGTTTGAGCTTGGGCCGGCAATTATCACGGCTCAAATGAAATTGAGTCGTGATAATGGTCCCGACGCTTAATGTTACGGCTGGATATTCCAGCCGTTAAAAATAGCATATTCGGCCGGTAAAGAACATCTCTCCCGTAGTGTCAGCCGCGTGATACTTGTAGATTTACTTTACTTCCATGAAAGTGTCTTGGATTGTCGAAGCAGATCAAAAACTTCAGAGTATAGAGAGACTAAGTGTTGCATACTTGCATGATTCTATCTATAGTTCCTATGGTCACTACAAGAAACTTGTGTTGTATTGTATTGTATATTGATATTGAGTTGTATTGAGAGATTGAATTGAATTGAGAATAGTATATTGAGCTAGGGCGACACTACTTTTATTTGATCCTATCAGAGCTAGGCCGACTCTGTCTTTGTTTGACTCTATTAGAGCTAGGGCGGCTTTGTTGTTGTTATTGTTGTTGACACTCCCCCTCAAGTTGAGCGGTGAGATCTTCAATGCTCAACTTGCACAGCATTCAGTGTTGACGGAGTGACGTTTTTGAACGAGCCTCACTTTTTTTTTTACTTTTTTTTTACACATCTTCTACATATTCCATCCACCCACTACCTACTACCCCCAAACTCACTTCACATTCTCCACTAGATTTCTCACACAACAACAACAAACAATTATTCATCATCCACTTCACTTACTTTTGCATATTGTCTATTTTCTTCGTGGTCGACATCATGACCAACATCAATTTTCTTTTGTCTTTTTATTTCTTTTTCTTTTTCTTTTTTTTTTTTACTTTTTACTTTACATTTTTTTCCTTTTTTTCATCTTCACCGCTCCTATCTCTTCCTCTCGACTTCATCGGCCGCTCACCTCTCCATTTTCAATCCTTCCTCGTTGCGGTTAGGATTTCTTCCAATTCTTGCAATTTCGGCGAATTGAAGGTCTTCTTCGGGTGCTGGTATCCGCGGGCGACAGTAGCACGACTTCGCTTCTTCGGTCCATGGCTACTCATTTCTCTTTCGTCTGTGGTTCAGCCTCCCTTGTGGTCGTCGTCGGATTTCTGATTGATTGGCTAGTTGCTGTCTCGAGTAGTGCCGCAATTTTTAGCATAAACCTCTCGTATGTTAATTGGTTGAATTTCGATTTTGCTTGATCTAGGTTTTGGACAGATTTGGTCGAGACAGGTATGGAGCGATAATCTTTTTCTGATTTCCAGAATCTAGAACACTGCTCTGATACCATGTTGGATTGTATTCAATTGGATATTGATATTGAGTTGTATTGAAAGATTGAATTGAATTGAGAATTGTATATTGTTAATCTGTGTCTTTTCTTTACATGGATGGTGCATATTTATACTGTTAATTCTAACAGTCATATTTGTCTAACAACTATATTTTTAACGACTCTATTTCTAACGACTCTATTTCTAACGACTCTATTTCTAACAAATATATTTTCCTTTTCTAACAACTTGTGCAACATCGACGGAGATTTCATGTTGACACTAAGAATTGATGTGAAATATATGTATATTGTGTCGATAGACTCTGTTGTCGTTATTATTACTTATTAGACACGATATGTTTTCTACCGTTATAAGATACTTTTAGTGATATTTTTTGTCGTTACTTTATTTTTACATGGATGAATGTGTAATGACGACCAACACTTGATGTTAAATGACTCCATCAGTAGCAGATTACTTTTCCGTTGTAAATGTACATATTCAAATGCGAAATGTTTTGTCGTAAATATAGTTATAACAACAACAGATGTATGCCAAAACTAATCAATTTTGTCATCGTTAAAACATAAGTACCGGAAAAATGTAAGAATAGGTTTACGTGTCAATATATTATCAACATTAATATAGTCATTGAGTAATAGATTCAATGGATTTTGTAAAATGGTTTATTTAGTGATGATCATTGTTGATGTCAATAATCCACAGACATTCTAAACTTCAAGAGTGAAAAAAAAAATCCCGCTCTTTTCAACCTCCCCTCACCCACAATCACATACTGACGTTATTTCACATCACTTCCCTTCCTTCCCTTCACCAACAGAGATGCACCTGTACTTGTCCGGAGCTGCTGGAGTATCGAGATATGCACATGTACATAGCTGGAACCGAAGTTGGTGCTGCTGCTGGAGTGCCGAGACCTGCACTTGTCCGGAGCTGGAACCGAAGTTGGTGCTGGAACCGAATTGCATGGGAGTTCCGAGTCCGAAGTTGAAACTGAAGCTGGTGCTGGAACCAAACAGCACTGGAATTCTGAGTTGGTGATGTTGCTGGAGTTCCGAGACTTGCACTGGAGTGTTGAGACATGCACTGGAGTGCTGAGACATGCACTGGAGCTGCACTTCCCTTCCCTCTGCTGGAGTTCTAGGACATGCACGAACATTGTGAAGAACATGATGAAAAAAATGTTTTTTTAGTATGAAATAACCCATAAATTGGAGATTCTATTTGCAGACCATCAACTACTTTATACAGACCACTTTTGTTGAAAGACTAAAATGCCCTAATAGCATTTTACATATTTGTCCTTACCAATTTTAAGGAAATTAATTATCAAATCGACCTCATATTTTCGTAGTTACTAAATCAACCCCATATTATCAAAATGGTGAAAAATTATGTTTCTAGCAAGTTTTGAACCCTAGACCTCTTACATACTAGCTAAAAGTTTTACCACTATACTAGTAATTCCAATTGTTTTCTTATCTACTTCAAATATAGTTATTGAATTAACTCTCGTATTATTGTATTAAATATCTCATGTTTATTTATTGATAATCTTTAGTAATTAACATTTATTCAACGTTATTTGTTTAATCATAGTTTGAATTTTATTATGTATCTACTGATTTATTTTTTTAAATGGTTGAAAAATAAGTAATTTTCTAAATTTAGTATTTATACACTACTAGAATATGCATTTTGAAAATAATTTTTTTCAACCATCTTAAAAAAAATAAAAAATATTATAGTATTTAGATAATTAAATTAGAACTCTAACGACATATATGGTGTTAAGTTTCAATTTTCTTATCGATTATAAAATTTGGTCAAAGTAGTGTTGATAATTTTTGATAATTTTTATAAATTTGACCAAATTTTATGGTTGATGGGAAAATTGAAACTTAGGATCATATGTGTTAGAGTTCTAATTTAATTATCTACATATTATAGTCTTTCTGATATTTTTAGAGATGATTGAAAAAATATTTTCAAAATGAGTATTATGGTAGTCTATAAATATTAAATTTAAAAAATTACTTTAAAAAAAATTGATTAGTAGATACATAATTAAATTAAAACTACAATTAAACAAACAACGTTGAACAAATGTTAATTACTAAAGAGCATCAATAAATAAACATGAGATGTTTAATACAATAATATGAAAGCTGCTTCAATAACTATATTTGAAGTAGATACGAAAACAATTGGAATTACTAGTATAGTGGTAAAACTTTTAGCTAGTATGTAAGAGGTCTAGGGTTCAAAACTTGCAGAATGATAATTTTTCACCATTTTGATAATATGGGGTCGATTTAGTAATATAAAAAATATGAGGTCGATTTAATAATTAATTTCCTTACAATTGGTAAGGACAAATATGTAAAATGCTATTAGGCATTTTAGTATTTCATCAAAAGTGGTCTGTATAAAGTAGTCGATGGTTGCAAATAGAATTTTCCCCCATAAATTTATTATGCCAACAACAGTAACCATGAAGTGGATGCACAATCCATGCCATTTTCAGTTTTTTCTATCTTTCTGTCTATCTATACATCCAATAGAGAAACAAAGCAATGTTTGGACAGTCATAAAGAGACAGCAAAATCTGGTCACTTGTTGTCTCAGCTTTACGAATCGGCAAGAGCAGACACGGGCAATGCTTCCTTGACAGCAACGGTGGACTCGTCGCAAGCATGGATAATGTTGCAGACATTAGATGTTTCCAGAAACTTTTCCGTGTTGGAGATGATTAGAGGACCGTATTCGAAAACCATCCTCTTGCACTGCAGCAAAACAATGATGGAGTATCGTCAGAACAGCAATCTTTAACTGGTGATATCAAAATTTGATGATTTGAATGAACAAAACACAGGATATGGGGTTCGATCAAGAAGAAAAGAATCACCTTTTTCTTGTTGTTGCCAGTAGAATCACAAGCCTTCAAGAGAAGACGAATGATCTCAATCTGCAGTAGAAGGAACGTTAACAGTTCTTCATGAACAGATTATTCTACAAATCAAGGGCACAGAAAATACCTCCGTGTCGGGATCTTCCAGTTTCTCCAACACCTCCGATACAGCATTTTGACAAACTTCGCAGCCATTTTCTGGGGTTTGAGTCGATACAGTTTCAACGCCTTGGCAAAGGTTGACTTTTTCACAGAACTCATCGGGTTGAGTATCAGCAATCTCCGCGAAGAACAGAGGAGCGTAATATTCCACCAGATTGATGCACTGCATAATAAAATCATCAAAACCGTAAGAAATCATTAGAGAAATATATGGAAACAAGTCAAAAGGCATAATCTTTTCATTGCTGTGCTCCTTAAGAACAAACAACAAAACTAGGGAGAGACAGGAGAGAGCACCTCTGTCTCTAATGAGTGGAGCTGGGAGCAGCTATTGTGAAGAAGCTCAATGATCTGCGTCTGGGTTTTGTCCTCAGCAGCGTAAGCAAGAGCATAGGACGCATACTCTTTACACAAGGTGCACAATGCCCCACTGCCACTTTCCTGATTCAGGTATTTCATAGCTGAAAGAAGAACAAACAATATCACGATTTTGATACTTAATTTGCATAAAAATTAAAAATTTAGTGTTGGACGTTAGAAGAAAGAGTTCATGGGACCATGAGAATGCTTAACACATATTTTTCTCTAATAATTGCTGATAAATCATCATATCATTGAGTGATGGCAAAGGTAAACTGAAATGCATTTTAATCTGATACCACGGATGACAATACAACAATCATCAAGAAAAATACCTTCCAAGCTCAGTGGTAGCTGTCTGGCACAAGAGGTGCCAATAGAACTCAAAACAACAAGACAAACAAATGCCTTCATGATGTTCATGTTACCTGCAGATACAAACACAGAAAGAAGGGTTAGACGAACAATACAAAAGAACAAGACCAAAGATCGAGCCTCTTCTCACACATAATCTCAAGAAGTGGCAATCAAACTCTTGTCTTTTACAATGTTATGGTCTATACTAGGTGTTATCAAAAAAGACTGTAGGACCGAATTCCCGACAAGACCGGCCCGAGACCGGTCCGACTAGGACCGAGACCGAACGGGCGAGTTTTTTCCTTCAAGGTCGGTCTCGGTCTCGGTCTTTTTTCCCGAAAGCCCGTTTAGGACCGGACCGGACCGAATGTATGTGTATTTATAGGGTTTATGGTACTCCTTGAAATCAAAAATATCAACAACTCTATTACAATAGGAAACACTCTATTAGGAAATATTTCATTAGGAAATATTTTATTAGGAAATATATTAATAATATTCTCTTGATATAAAAAAGATAGTAACAATATTCCAGGTATATTGTGCAATATTGTGAAGAATATTAAGAAAATATTTTTTGATATATTATATCAACAGTAATATTTCCTAATATATTATACCAACAATCATATTTCCTAATATATTACTTCCTTCCTCATTTACCATTCACAAGAAAATTGGGTCGGTTGAATCCTAAACCGGATCAGGTTTAATCAGACCGACCCAAGGGCTGTGCCACAACCAACAATCCCCCACATGAATGAAGAAATGAGAGAATTCCTAGATGGTCTAGACTCGGAATATGAGTTCAACGGTGGGCACCTGCATAGGATAGGTAGGTGTTACCCTTTGAACCTTCCCTCGTGAAATTACATTGACTTTACTGGCTAGTCAGTAGACGCGATGTCCTTGAACTGTTTGTCGTTGGTGTAAATGATAATATAACTCACACAGGTATCTTCCTAGTATTGTTCAGTTCACGCATTCATGCCCGTTCTGGCCATGGGCATTGCCTGGTTCTGCAAGCGTTTCTAAGAATTGTGCTCTCAACAATTCCTTTCGAAGCGACCCCTCTTCTCACTTGCATAGGTGATTCCTCATCTGAAGTGTTACTCCAACACTCTATATTTCGGAATCATTAAAATCACTTGCTTAACCTCATCCACTGTCGTCACTGTTTCTCATCATAGGAATGGACTAGGGGTTAAAATCCCCCACAGTGATCTAACCTCACTCTTGTGATTAGGTTGTCCCTTTGAACCCAGATCTTGGGATCTCCACTCAACTAGGTTGGGTTTTCCTTCTCAAAAGTGTTTACTGCACGGGCTTTAATCTCATTCCTCTCGATGATTGGCCAACTTGCTATTTATTTAACCCTTTGGTTAACAGGTCCGCTATATTATCCTTTGATTTGACATAATCGATTGTGATAATTCCTGCTGAGAGCAATTGTCTAATGGAATTATGTCTAGATTTACCATTATACATATGACTTTGTGCCCTGCCAATTGCAGATTGACTATCACAATATATGCTTATTGCAGGCACTGGTCTTGGCCACCTAAGAATATCCTCAAGAAAATGGCGTAGCCATTCAGCTTCTTCAGAACATTTATCAAGTGATATAAACTCAGATTCCATGGTGGATCTGGCTATAACTGTTTGCTTAGAGGATTTCCACGATATGGTTGCACCCTCTAGGGTAAACACGAATCCACTTGTGGAGAACGAGTCTCTTGATGCTGATATCCAATTAGCATCAGTATATCCTTCTATAACCGTTGGCTATCTTGTATAATGCAGCACATAACTACGAGTATGTCTCAAGTACCTAAGTAATCTTATGATTCCATCACAATGATCAGTACTTGGATTACTCGTATATCTACTCAACACGCCAACAACGTGTGATATATCAGGTCTAGTACATGTCATCAAGTGCATGGCACTACCAATAACCCTAGTGTACTCAACTTGAAAGACGCTTTCTCCTGTATTTCTTGAGAAATACTTATTTGGATCTATTGGAGTGCAAACCTCCTTTTTGTCATCCTTGTTGAATTTCTCTAATATGTTATCGATATAATGAGATTGACTTAGATCAATTCCTTCTCATGTCCGATTAATTTTAATTCCAAGAATTACATCAGCAAGACCCATGTCTTTCATGTCAAATCTCGAATTCAACATATCCTTCGTGGATTGAATCATCTTATTGTTACTTCCAATGATAAGCATGTCATCAACATAAAGACACAAAATAACATAACCTTCATTTGTATATTTCACGTAGATGCATTTGTCACATTCATTTAATTTAAATCATTTTTCCACGATTACATTGTCAAATTTATGATGCCACTGTTCCGGTGCCTGTTTCAGGCCGTACAATGATTTCACAAGTTTATAGACTTTCTTTTCTTGACCTGGCGCAACAAAACCCTCAGCTTGTTCCATGTAGATTTCTTCCTCTAAATCTCCATTTATGAAAGTTGTTTTCACATTCATTTGATGTATTTCCAAATTTCGCAATGTCGCTATTGCGAGTATCGTTCTTATGGAAGTTATTCTCGTCACCGGAGAATATGTGTCAAAATAATCAAGACATTCTCTCTGCTTGTAACCCGTAATTACAAGTCTAGCCTTATATTTATCAATTGATCCATCTGTTTTTATTTTCCTTTTGAAAATCCACTTGTAACCTAGTGGCTTGGATCCATGAGGAAGATCCACTAGTTCCCACGTGTGATTTTGCAAGATGGACTTAATTTCACTATTGATTGCCTCTTTCCATAGAGGTCCTTCTAAAGAATTTACGGCTTCTTGAAATGTTTAAGGTTCCGCTTCAAGCATATAGGTTAAAAAAATTGGACCAAAAGATTATTCTACCCGAACTCGTTTACTTTTCCTATGTTCTACCTCAACATTTTCTAGGTCTAGATCATTATTTTCAATAGTCTCATAAGTTCGTTTCGACGAACTTGCATTCCCCCTAGATTTAGCCGGAAATACTTCTTCAAAGAAATATGTGTTTCTTGATTCCATTATCGTATCTTTATGTATATCCGAAATCTTCGAATCATGCACAAGAAACCGATAAGCATTACTATTTTGAGCATATCCTATGAAGATGCAATCAACAGTTTTTGGTCCAATCCTAACCTTTTTAGGAGGAGGCACCATCACTTTAGCAAGACACCCCCACACTCGGAGGTGATTGAAAGAAGGTCTTCTACCTGTCCATAATTCGAAATGTGTTTTCTCTTCTTTCTTTCGGGGTACCTTATTTAAAAGGTAATTGCTACTTAAAATAGTTTCCCCCATATGTTCTGAGGTAACTCATAACTTATCAACATTGAATTCATCATCTCTTTCAATGTTCGATTTTTCCTTTCCGCCACCCCGTTTGATTGGGGTGAATATGGAGCGGTGACCTCATGTATGATTCCGCATTGAGCATAAAACTCACCAAATGGAACATCATACTCACCACATCTATCACTACGCAACATCATGATTTTCATGTTAAGTTGATTTTCAACGTCTTGTTTATAAAGCATGAACTTTTCTATGTTAATGTTAATTTGAAGTGTAGGGATGTGATTCATGTTAATTAACCTTCGCAATGTATCATAATTAACATGTCCTAATCTACCATGCCAAAGATTAGGAGACTCAATCACGTAAGCGGAAGAAACAGTTTTATTCTTGTTTGTCTTACGCTTAATAGTCATTACATTGAGTATGAACATCCCCCCACATTCATAACCCTTACCCACATACATCCCATTTTTTGTGAGTACAAATTTATCCGACTCAAATACAAGACGGAAGCCATGCTTGTTGAGGAGAGATCCTAACACCAGGTTCCTACGAATGTCTGGCACATACATCACATTCTTCAATGTCAACTCTTTCCCGGAAGTCATCTTCACAATGACGCTTCCTTTGCCATTGACCTCGGATGAGGCGGAATTGCCCATGTACAAGCTCTCCCAAGAATCAACTTCTTCAAAATTGAAGAATATTCCTTTGTCCGAACAGACATGCTTGGTGGCACATGTGTCAACCCACCACTCCCGGGGGTTGGAATCAGTCATGCTCACCTCAGACACCACCGCAGACAAGTTGATGTCGTCAAGGTCTTCGGTGATTTCCTTGACCATGTTGGTCTCCTTTTTCTTAGGAAACCTGCAAGCATTAGATTTATGGCCAGTTTTACCACAGTTATATCATACGTAAATAAATCCTTGTTGTTTGGATCCCGGCTTCTTCGAGACTCCCCCCTTAGGGCCCAGAATGAATCCTTTTTGCTTCTTCTGCTTGCCTTTGACAGCATGTCTGCTCTGCCCATGCTCCACCACATTTGTCTTGACGGAGGCCATCGTGTTCATGGGGCCGATTGGAATTCCTCGTGCAGCATTCATGTACTGCTCTTGCACATTGATCATTTCGAGCAGCTCGACAATGGTCATCTCCTTCCGCTTGTGCTTCACGTAGCCCTTGAAGATATTCCACGTTGGGGGTAACTTCTCAATTATGACGGCTACTTGAAACGACTCCGCGAGTTCCATTTTTTCGGTATGGATACTCTGGAGGAGGAGCCGTAGATCTATCACTTGTTTCATACATGATTTGTTATATACCATCTTATAGTCAAACAGACGACTAACTAGGAATTTATTTATCCTGGCATCCTCATACTCATATTTTTGTTCCAAGGCATGCCACAACTCTCTAGCGGACTTTGTTTTACTATATACATCATACAATGAATCAGACAAACAGTTCATTACATAATGTCCATATAAATAATATGACTGATTCCAAGCTTCTAAAGCAAAGAAAAATACTTGAATATCATCATTCTCGCTTTGATTCCGCCTTGCTGCAATTAGTTGATTGGAATATTCCTTGACAATAAATGCCAGAAGAACAATTCGTGGTTTGAGTTAGACCACCTAGAAATTGGGGGTTCCATGGGAGGTTTCAAGGGGACAGCCTTTCAATAACATGTTGCAAGTTGCAACCATCATCCTCATTTAATTATGATAGACAGAATTTTTATTTATTTTTCTATAACAAATGTACGATTGAAAGGATTTTTTTGGGGGGAAATATAATAACATTAAAGTAGATTTTAATGTAAAATATTGTTAAATTTATTTATTTTCCACTGCTTGTTGCTCCATAGTCCTTTTTGTTTTGGCAAAGTTGCTCCATAGTCCATTCCTTCCTCAGCTAGCTATAAATAATTCCTCCCCCCGAATAAATTGTTCATCCCTTTCCAGTCTCAACGGATACTCTATTTCTCTCTCTAGATCTTGTCTCAGACTCTCAGCAGCAGCAATGGCACAACCAGTTCCAGCCCCGACCCCCATAGCCACGTTCGGAGCTCCGGTGACGGTGATCGGCCAAGAGTTCGTGGCTCCCTACCCTATCGACCTCGCCATAGTCAGAAAAATATTGACATGGAGAAACGGTAGCTTCGTCGTCACAGACTCCAGCGACACCATCATCTTCAAAGTAAAGGGACATGTATTAAGCATGCACGACCGGCGTGAACTGCTCGACGCCTCCGGCAAGACCCTCGTGACTCTACACCAGAAGGTTCGTAATCCATTATAATATCGTGTCCCTTTCATCCACGCGCCACCATGTCGTCTCCGACGTTACTTTCTTGAGATTTGTTGCATGTATATGTGTAGGTGTTTAGCATGCATGCCAGGTGGCGCGTGTTCCGTGGCGAGAGCACCGACGAGAAGGATTTGCTGTTCATGGTGAAGCGTTCCAAGGCGTTGCAGTTTGATACCAAACTCCATGTCTTCCTCGGACAAAACCCTAACGAGGATGTCTGGGATTATAGGATTGAGGACAACGTCATTTATGCGGGCAACACCAACGACATGGTAGCTCAAGTAAGTTGGTAATTCCGATTATAATTTGCAGGTCAAGTCAATTGTTTTGGAATCATTATTGAAAATTGAAATAAATAAAAAATGCATTTGATCTAATATTAGTACCAATTTATTATTTGGTCAAACTATTAGAGACTTATGGAGACTTTTTTCAGATTGGTGAGAAGGATAGTATCAAGAGTACTTTGATAGGGAAGACCCATTACGAGTTGACGGTGTATCCGAACATCGACCACGCTTTCATTGTTTCAATGGTTGTAATCTTGGATGATATCAACGTGGACATGGAGGACGAAGCCGAGAATTTGGTTGAGTTGGGGGTAGGTACTAGTCTAAGTTGAACATTTCACCACACGCAGACTAAACCTAGCTAGCAGAACGTGTTAATTTTCTAATAAGTAATCTATAGAAAGTATGTTGGGCGGAATTAAACCAAAAATATAACAATAATTTGCCCAAAAGAGCAGCCACATATATAGGTGAACCTACTAACAGAGATAAAAGTATCATGTTCTGATAAAGTCTCGGCCATACCTTGTGTTTTGAATGCTTTAGTCATGCAAAATAATTGTTGTGCATCTTATAATTTCAGTTACTTTAATCTTTAAATGTTGCATCTTATACTTTAATTTTTGATTGTTTATATAGGATGACCATATAAATAATTCTTCACATTTACCAGTCGAAAATCAAGTATTATTTTCACGATGTTTTTAGTGTTTTGGATATTTAATTTTACTTGATAATTGGGGTTTAGTTTGCATCTTATAATTTCAATTAGTTTAATGTTATGATTTTTGGATGTTTGTATAGAATGATCAAGCAACTCATCAATCAGCAATATCTAGTAGTGAACAATATGCTAGTGGAAGTCAAGAAAGCGAAGAAGAAGATGAATCGTTTTAGTCAAGACTCAAGACAGTGTTATGAATGAAGAATTATTATAAGATATTATATATGTTTTTGAATTAATAAAGCGAACTGCTGGATATGTAATGTATTGTTTGCAAAAATTATGATTTTGGTATGTAAACTATTCAGGTTATGATTATTATTGTATGATTAGGATTATAATATAAATTATTATTGTTTTTATTAAACAAAAAAATCATTTTCACGGCTCATATGAAACGAGTCGTGATGAATTATTTTTTTTTTAATTTATATTTTCACGTCTCAAATGCAAATGAGCCGTGAATAATAAGGCTTTTAAAAAAAATGAAAAATAATTATCGCGGCTCAACTCAAAAGCGTCGCGATAATTATTTTCGCGGCTGGTTTGAGCTTGGGCCGGCAATTATCACGGCTCAAATGAAATTAAGCCGTGATAATGGTCCTGACGCTTAATGTTACGGCTCAAATGAATTTGAGCCGTGACATTTTTACGGCTGGTAAAGAACATCTCTCCCGTAGTGTCAGCCGCGTGATACTTGTAGATTTACTTTACTTCCATGAATGTGTCTTGGATTGTCGAAGCAGATCAAAAACTATCAAAAACTTCAGAGTATAGAGAGACTAAGTGTTGCATACTTGCATGATTCTATCTATAGTTCCTATGGTCACTACAAGAAACTTGTGTTGTATTGTATTGTATATTGATATTGAGTTGTATTGAGAGATTGAATTGAATTGAGAATAGTATATTGTCAATCTGTGTTTTCTTTACATGTGAGGTGCCTATTTATATTGCTAATTCTAACAGTCATATTTGTCTAACATCTATATTTCTAACAACTATATATATTTCTAACAACTATATATATTTCTAACAACTATATATATTTCTAAAGGCTCTATTTCTAACAACTATATTTTCATTTTCTAACTCTCCCCCTCAAGTTGAATCTTCAATGTTTAACTTGCCAAAGATATTGTTGAAAATTCTTCTGTTGATTGACTTGTGAAAATATCTCATTCCTGAAAATACTCTTTGAACTAATTGGTTTGGTACCCTATCAGAGTTCGGGCGGCTCTTTTGAGCTAGGGCAACTCTGTTGTTATTGCACTCTATCGGAGCTAGGGCGACACTGAATTATTTGACCCTATCGGAGCTAGGCGGCTCTGCTTTTGTTTGACCCTATCGGAGTTAGGGCGACTCTGCTTTTGTTTGACCCTATCGGAGCTAGGGCGACACTACTTTTATTTGACCCTATCAGAGCTAGGCCAACTCTGTCTTTATTTGACTCTATTAGAGCTAGGGCGGCTTTGTTGTTGTTGTTGACACTCCCCCTCAAGTTGAGCGGTGAGATCTTCAATACTCAACTTGCACAGCATTCAGTGTTGACGGAGTGACGTTTTTGAACGAGACTCACTTTTTTTTTCCTTTTTTTTACACATTTTCTACATATTCCATCCACCCACTACCTACTACCCCCAAACTCACTTCACATTCTCCACTAGATTTCTCACACAACAACAACAAACAATTATTCATCATCCACTTCACTTACTTTTGCATGTTGTCTATTTTCTTCGTGGTCGACATCATGACCAACATCAATTTTCTTTTGTCTTTTTCTTTTTTGTTTATTATTTCTTTATCTTTTTTATTATTTTTTTTCTTTTACTTTTTACTTTACATTTTTTCCTTTTTTTTCATCTTCACCGCTCCTATCTCTTCCTTTCGACTTCATCGGCAGCTCACCTCTCCATTTTCAATCCTTCCTCGTTGCGGTTAGGATTTCTTCCAATTCTTGCAATTTCGGCGAATTGAAGGTCTTCTTCGGGTGCTGGTATCCGCGGGCGACAGTAGCACGACTTCGCTTCTTCGGTCCAGGGCAGCTCCTTCGGTCCATGGCTACTCATTTCTCTTCCGTCTGTGGTTCAGCCTCCCTTGTGGTCGTCGTCGGATTTCCGATTGATTGGCTGGTTGCTGTCTCGAGTAGTGCCGCAATATTTAGCATAAACCTCTCGTATGTTAATTGGTTGAATTTCGATTTTGCTTGATCTAGGTTTTGGACAGATTTGGTCGAGACATGTATGGAACGATAATCTTTTTCTGATTTCCAGAATCAAGAACACTACTCTGATACCATGTTGGATTGTATTCGATTGGATATTGATATTGAGTTGTATTGAAAGATTAAATTGAATTGAGAATTGTATATTGTTAATCTGTGTCTTTTCTTTACATGGGAGGTGCCTATTTATACTGCTAATTCTAACAGTCATATTTGTCTAACAACTATATTTCTAACGACTCTATTTCTAACGACTCTATTTCTAACGACTCTATTTCTAACAACTTGTGCAACATCGACTGAGATTTCATGTTGACACTAAGAATTGATGTGAAATATATGTATATTGTGTCGATAGACTCTGTTGTCGTTATTATTACTTATTAGACACGATATGTTTTCTACCGTTATAAGATACTTTTAGTGATATTTTTTGTCGTTACTTTATTTTTACATGGATGAATGTGTAATGACGATCAACACTTGATGTTAAATGACTCCATCAGTAGCAGATTACTTTTCCATTGTAAATGTACATATTCAAATGCGACAAATTTTGTCGTAAATATAGTTATAACAACAACAGATGTATGCCAAAACTAATCAATTTTGTCGTCGTTAAAACATAAGTACCGGAAAAATGTAAGAATAGGTTTACGTGTCATTATATTATCAACATTAATATAGTCATTGAGTAATAGATTCAATGGATTTTGTAAAATGGTTTATTTAGTGATGATTATTGTTGATGTCAATAATCCACACACATTCTAAACTTCAAGAGTGAAAAAAAAAATCCCGCTCTTTTCAACCTCCCCTCACCCACAATCACATCCTGACGTTATTTCACAGCACTTCCCTTCCTTCCCTTCACCAACAGAGATGCACCTGTACTTGTCCGGAGCTGCTGGAGTGTCGAGATATGCACATGTCTAGAGCTGGAACCGAAGTTGGTGTTGTTGCTGGAGTTCCGAGACCTGCACCTGTCCGGAGCTGGAACCGAAGTTGGTGCTGGAACCGAATTGCATGGGAGTTCCGAGTCCGGAGCTGAAACTGAAGTTGGTGCTGGAACCGAACAGCACTGGAATTCTGAGTTGGTGATGTTACGGGAGTTCCGAGACTTGTACTGGAGTGCTGAGACATGCACTGGAGCTGCACTTCCCTTCCCTCTGTTGGAGTTCTGAGACATGCACGAACATTGTGAAGAACATGATGAAAAAAATGTTTTTTATCAAAGGAAATTGTGAAGAACATGAAGAACCTGCACTGGATCTGATGAACATGATGAACCGCAGTGAAACAAAAATCGGCCAAAAAATAATAATTAATGGAAATTGTGTTTTTTATCAAAGGCAACAATGCAAACTCGTGTTTGAAATAGTATTTTTACGACGAATTTTTTTTATCACTAATAGTAATCTGTAACATCGACAAGGTGTTGTCACCATTGAACTCTGTTTAACAACAACGAGTTTCACTGTAAAAGAGAAATGGGGAGTGACTTTCTAACAACGGCAAACCTTTTACAATGGAAAATTGCCGTAGATATAACTTTTAACGACGGGGACTACTAACACGCAAATTTTGTTGACGCTAAAAGTTAACAACAGTATTTATGCCTTTAGCAATGATTTTTTATCGACATTGATGCTCGAGTTTCTTGTAGTGTGTGTAGAAAACTCAAAATTCGTATACTTTCACCGTGACCTAACTAGTTGTGCATTATGAATAGAAATAAACAGAAATTGTGCATTATGAACCAAATAAATGAGAATCTAAGATAGCAAAGCTTAAGGGGGAACAAAAGAGTTACTTCAAAAGCCTAAAGAGTATATAGCTGCAAACATAGATTAAATAATCATACAGGAGGATAACAGTAAGATGACAATATCTCTGGAAATATAGCATGCAATGTTATATGCAACATGAAAGTTAAAGAGATTGACTGCATTCTCAAAGAAGACTTCAGGTAGAACTAGTCACATTTGATGATCCACCATTTCTCGCATGTTGATGGATAAGAGTGGGTTCCTGCATACTCAATTTCTTCATTTTTCCCTTTGTACCCATCTTCAAAAAAAAATCTTTGGTGGGGGCAAAACTAAAATTATCAAAAAAATATACAATATTGACTTAAAAAGTCAGAAGGGGCAATTTCCCCCTTGGACCTTGAGTATAGCTTCATCCGTGAACATGGAGGATGCTATCAGAGAATGAGGAAACCGAAGAGTCTGCTAGGGTTTGTATGAAGGGTCATTTGGGTTATGTGCTTATAGCACCCCATCACCGTATTTTATATAACTCTGATAAACAATATTTACAACATAAGTCCTCAAAGAATAACATAATTAAAATTACATAATAACATAATAAACCTCAAACGATAATAAAAGATGATAACACTTCATCATTTCAAACTTCTTTAATTTGACCCTGAAGAGTTGATTAATTGATCTTCAACACTCCCCCTCAATCTATCAACTCCATATATGTCTTTAAGACCAAGCTTCTTTATCAAATATCCATGTTGATTTCCGGCCAAAGCCTTTGTAAAGAGATCTGCTACTTGTTCTCCAGTCCGAACATGATGAGTCTTGATAATACCTGCACTAATTTTTTATCTGACAAAGTGACAGTCTATTTCTATATGTTTTATCCTTTCATGAAAAATAGGGTTAGATGAAATCTGAATTGCAGCCTTATTATCATAAAACAGCAAAACAGGATCTGAAACAATACCAAGTTCATATATCAACCCTTTTAACCATACAATTTCAGCAACAGTGACTCTCATACTTCTATATTCAGCCTCAGTTGAAGATCTGGATATAGTATTCTGCTTCTTTACCTTCCAAGATACCAAAGAATCTCCTAATTTTACACAATAACCATAAATTGATCTTCTCGTTTCTGGACATGCAGCCTAGTCTGAGTCACAAAAGGCACTCAAATTAAATGAACTAGAAGCAGATAAGAATAAGCCTAGTCCAGGTTGAGCCTTAATATAACGAACAATTCTAAAAGCAGCATCCAGATGAGATTTTTTAGGAGCATGCATAAACTGGCTTAATTTCTGAACAGCAAAACATATATCAGGTCTTGTTATAGACAGATATAACAGCTTACCTATAGCCTTCCTATAAAATGTTGCATCATATAAAGTAGTATCATTGGAAATGTCATTTTTTGACACATCATATGCAACGGAGGTTAGAGATAAGTTTAATTCCATAGGGGTTTTACTAGGTTTAGAACCTATCAAGCCAACCTCTGAAATTAACTCAAGAGCATACTTATGTTGATTGAGAACAATACCTTCTCGAGATCTAGATATTTCCAAACACAAGAAATACCTTAGATCTCCCAAATCCTTCATTTTGAAGTGAATCTGAAGAACATCCTTCAGTTCAGCAATTAAAATACTGTTGTTACCTGTAATCAGTAAATCATCTACATATACTAACATAACAACAATGTCAGCACCCTTTTGTTTGGAAAACATTGAGTAATCATGCTTGCTCTACTGAAAACCATGAGAAACTAAAGCATCAATCAATTTAATATTCCATTGTCTAGGGCAATCCCCTTGATTACAAAAACCTTGAGGAATAGCCATATAAATTTCTTCTTTTAAATCTCCTTGAAGAAAAACATTATATACATCCATCTAAAAAATAGGCCAGGTTCTTATAGAAGCAACACCTAAAGCAGTTCTTACTGTAACCATCTTAGCAACAGGTGAGAATGTGTCAGCAAAATCTACTCCTTCATGTTGACTATACCCTTTAGCAACCAACATTGCCTTGTATCTTTCAACAGAACCATCTGACCAGTACTTGACTTTATACACCCATCTACAACCAACAATGTTTTTATTTTCAGGTAATGAAACAATAGTCCAGGTCTTATTTTCTTCTAGAGCTTTAATTTCATCTTTCATTGCTTCTATCCACCTGTTATCTTTTTCAGCATCTTTAAAATGAACAGGTTCAACTATCTTTCCAACATTTCCAACAAAATTTCTGTATCCATCCGAAAGATTTTTGTAAGATACAAAATTACTAATTGGATATAAAGAGGATACTTGTCTTACCGAATTTGTAGAAACAATATAATATTGATGCCAAGAAGGAGCTCTGCTTATCCTAGATGATCTTATGAGATCAGTAACTTCATAAACATCATTTCTCATAGGACTATCAGGTAGCGAAGCTTCAACTCCTGAAGGCTCAACTTCATATGTGTTATCAGAACTCAAATGAACAATTAAAGGATCATCATCTAACACATCAACAGATCTATCACCGAATACAGGTAGGTCGGCATTATCTTTCAATTTAAAGGGGAATACATCCTCTTTAAATTGAACATCACGACTAACAAAAACAGTTTTAGTCTCAAGATTCAAGAGCTTATATCCCTTCTCAGTAAGGCAATAACCCATAAACAAAGATGGAACCGATCGAGACTGAAACTTATCATAACTGTTAAGCACTTTTGCAAAACACAGACGTCCAAAAACTTTCAAATGATCAAGGACAGGAGATTTTCCATTCAATTTCTCATAAGGAAACATATTATTCAAGACCACAGTAGGTAACAGATTTATCAGATAGCATGCAGTTAAAATACATTCTCCCCAATATTGAGAAGGCACGCCACTTTCAAGTTTCAAAGCACGAGCAATTTCTAAAAGACGACGATGCTTTCTTTCAACAATTCCATTTTGCTGAGGAGTATACGGATAACTCGTTTCATGAACAATCCCATTTTCTTTAAATGAATTTGAACAAATATCATTCAGAAATTCTCTACCATTATCAGATCTAACTCTTTTTACAGAAAGATCATGCTGATTTTTTACTAAGATCAGAAAATGCTTGATAATCACAATCACATCAGATTTCAAAGATAGCAAATAGGTCCAAGTATTCCTAGAGTAATCATCCACAATTGTCAAAAAATCTTTTTTGTTATCATAAGTACAAACATTATAAGGACCCCATACATCCATATGAATCAAATCACATGGCTTAGAAGTAGAACTAACACTTCTAGGTAAAGAAAGTCTAGACTGCTTAGCCATAGGACAAATCATGCAATCAGAAATCTTTCTATTTGAAACATCATCAAGTTTTAACAAATGAACTTTACACAACACTTGCAAGGGAACATGCCCAAACCGTTTATGCCACAACAGAGGAACATAAAAATTACAACTATGTACAGGCGAATAAAAAACAATCCAGCTGCTGCCTTACCAGTCCCCATAACCACTCCACTGGAGAGGTCCTGCATAACCACATGGTCCGGATAAAAAATGACAGAACAAGATAAATCCTTTATCAATCTACTCACATATATCAAGTTATATCTGAAATCAGGCACATATAGCACATCAAACAATTTCTTGTTCTTTCCAATCATAAAATCACCAATAGCTTCAGCATTTGACAGATTTCCATTTGGCAAATGTATTTTTGACATAGAACGTTTAACATTTGACAGCCAATCTATTCTAGAGCTCATGTGATTACTAGCACCAGTATCAATAATCCAAGAATTATTAAAGGAAGAAATATCATTTATACTTGCTGCTGTTGTGTTTGCCTTTGCCTCAGTTTTAGAATCCTTTGAGAGCATTTCCACAATGTGCTCCAGGTTCTCTTTGGTTAACATCATAGGTCTATTTTGCTCATCAGGGATTGAGCAATTTGACGGGATATGTGAAGGCGTAGATGAACCTGAAGACATGGGAGTCTTAATAGCAGAGTTAGCTTGATCAGACTTATTTCTAAATTTCCAACCAGGAGGGTATCCTTTTCTTTTAAAGCATCGTTCATAATCGTGACCTTTATCCTTACAGTAGGTGCAGATCAAGTTCTGGTTTCTCCTGTTTGGCGGCTTACTTGAATCTGAACTAGAGAAAGCAACCAAGCCATCGACAGATGAAACTGAAGAACTATTGGTGATACCCCTCTGATTTTCCTCTTGAATTAAAGCAGTATAAGCCTGATTTATAGAAGGAAGAGGTTCTCGCATAACAAGATTTGCTCTAACAGTAGAATATGACTCATTTAATCCATTCAAAAACTGAAACAGTTTCAGATTATCAGCATGCTCAATATGCTTCTTAAAAAGCTCACAACCACAGCAAGGAAGACAGGTAATCGCAGCAAATTATTCCCACATCATACGAAGTCTAGTAAAGTAAACATAGATTGTATCAACGCCTTGTTGAACCAGACAGATTTCTCTATGCAATTGAAAGACCCTATAACCGTTCACTTTGTTTAATCTTTCCCTAAGATCAGCCCACACAAGAAAAGCACTTGTCGAATATAGAACTGTACTCATAATATCCTTTGACACAGAACTCATAATCCACGAAAGAACAACAGCGTTGCATCTTTCCCACAAATGATGCATAGAAGGATCGAAAGAATTCTTTGTCAAGGATCCATCTATAAAACCCTGTTTTTTCTTGACAACGAGGGAAATATACATGGCCCGACTCCAAAATCCATAGTTTTCGGGGCCAACAAGTTGAAAAGAAATCAAGGATGCACCTGTGGTGCCCGAAGCGTGAAGATATAAAGGATGATTCACATCAACTGTTACCGTGGTTGCAGGATTGGTGTCTTGGCCAGGATCCTTGACCTCTTCTTCTTTAGGGTTTGTGCAATCCATCAGAAAAGAAGGCAGGATAGAGACGCAGTCACGAAGAGAACTCAACAGACGGAAGCAGGAATCGAAAAACGAAGGGACGTAGTCAGAGCGTCTAGGGCTCTGATACCATATCAGAGAATGAGGAAACCGAAGAGTCTGCTAGGGTTTGTATGAAGGATCATTTGGGTTCTGTGCTTATAGCACCCCATCACCATATTTTATATAACTCTGATAAACAATATTTACAACATAAGTCCTCAAAGAATAACAGAATTAAAATTACATAATAACATAATAAACCTCAAACAATAATAAAATATGATAACACTTCATCATTTCAAACTTTTTTAATTTGACCCTGAAAAGTTGATTGATTGATCTTCAACAGATGCCGTGTAGTTATGAATTATATCTCAATTTAACACGTATGTTTTGCCGGTTGCACTTTTACGCTATAAACCTTGAATTTGTTATGGCTTCCAATTTCAGTTTAATGAATGAAGCAAATTTATAAATTTCAGTGTGTTGAGATGGTCCAATATTGGATTTCTTTTTTAACTCAAAATTTGAAATTTATAGGAAAATTGATCGAGGAGTTTGCATAACTCAGGAGGACAGGCTCGGACAAAATGTTTTTATTTTATTATATTAATAGAATAACATATACAATTTATTTATTTTTAACTAAAACCGTACAAATCAGACGAACATATGAATATGTTCATATGTTCGTTTAAAAAATCCAATGAAGAGACAACAGGTGACTGGCGCGTGAAGCGCTGGCCATTCTTGAATGGGTTTTCTAGAAAAAAGAAAAAGAAAAAAGAATGATTGATAGTATTCCACAGATTCATACTGGTCAAATGATAAAAATAAAAAGGTTCCCTAATCCATAGAAAAATAAATGGATATCTATCACCCACTTGTCAAGCAAGTTGCAAGTCTCCATCCCTTTCTCAGCTATAAATTATTCCTCCCCCCGAAGAAATTGTTCATTCATTTCAGTCTCAACGTATACTCAGCAGCAGCAATGGCACAACCAGTTCCAGCCCCGACCCCCATAGCCACGTTCGGAGCTCCGGTGACGGTGATCGGCCAAGAGTTCGTGGCTCCGTACCCCATCGACCTCGCCATAGTTAGAAAAATGTTGACATGGGCAGACGGTAGCTTCGTCGTCACAGACTCCAACGGCACCATCATCTTCAAAGTAAAGGGACATTTCTTCAGCATGCACGACCGGCGTGAACTGCTCGACGCCTCCGGGAAGACCCTCGTGACTCTACACCAGAAGGTTCGTATTCCAGTATAATATCATCTCCCTTTCATCCTCGGCGTTATTTTCTTGATGATTTGTTGCATGTATATGTGTAGGTGTTTAGCATGCATGACAGGTGGCGCGTGTTCCGTGGCGAGAGCACCGACGAGAAGGATTTGCTGTTCATAGTGAAACGCTCCAAGGCGTTGCAGTTTAAGACCAAACTCCATGTCTTCCTCGGACAAAACCCTAACGAGGATGTCTGCGATTATAGGATTGAGGGCAGTTGGTCGGAACGGTCCTGCGTCATTTATGCGGGCAACACCAAAGACATGGTAGCTCAAGTAAGTTTGTAACTCCGATGCAAGTCCAGTCAACTGTTTTGGAATCATTATTGAAAATTGAAATAAATAAATAAAAATGTATTTGATCTAATGAGTATCAAATTATTATTTGGTCAAACTATTAGACTTATGGAGACTTTTTTCAGATGCATGAGAAGGAAACTATGAAGAGTGCCTTGATAGGGAAGGACCAATTCGGCGTGACGGTGTATCCGAACATCGACTACGCTTTCATTGTTTCACTGATTGTAATCTTGGATGGTACCAACATGGAGGACGCGTAGTTATGAATTATGTCTCAATTTAACACGTATGTTTTGCCGGTTGCATTTTTACGCTATAAACTTTGAATTTGTTATGGCATTGAATTTCAGTTTAATGAATGAAGCAAATTTATAAATTTCAGTGTTGAGATTAGGGTGGTCAAACATTGACTCAACTCGGGGGTGACCAGTCACAAGTGTGTTTGGGTCATACTTTTTGACCAACAAGCCATTTTGACACGACTTATGGTTGACCCGTGAAAACACAGGTCGGGTTTGGGTCAGTTGCCTTGACCCATGGGTCAACCCATGACGCGTCACGAATTGTATATTATATTAAATATATATAATTCTAACTCATGAGTCAGTAGTCTTGACACATGAGTCAGTTTGTTTATGGGTTTTTATGTACTGGTGGGTCGAACGGGTCAGACTGACCCGCGGGTTGAACAATCAATCCACGAATCAGGTTTACATTTCAAAAACTGACTCATATTATTACACGGGTCAGGTTTGGGTCAGAGAATCTCTGACACGACTCAAGGTTGACACGACTCATGACCCGTTTTGACACTCTAAGTTGAGATGGTCCATCGGGACATTTAAAAATAAAAAATGAGTACCATACAACACAATATCAAGTTTCCAATATACTACCAAGTCACATAATATAGGTAATATTGAGTTAGTAAAATTATGTTAGACTCCTCAATCTAAATGGTAATTAAATTAAAAAATATGAAGCCGAGTTCAACATACTATAATAAACGTTTGATTAAGGATATAATTTTTTTTTAAATGTTTTGTCTAACAAAACTTTCTTCCTCATCGTAGAAATAATCGAGTCAAGTAATTAAGTGGAAAGATTATCAATATATGAAGAGGACTAAAATTGAAATACTAATAATATAATAAAGGATCTGGATCTGAGCTATGTTAAAGAATGTGACTAGAGAAACTCCTAAAAATAAGTTTGAGGGTAAAGGGATTTAAATTAAACCCATATATAATAATCTCTCTCTATAGGAGCATTGATTGCCGATCATGGAAGCGGGAGCGAGCTATCCTCCATCGTCGCCAATGGACACGTCGGTGGTGGTGGTGAGCTCGTCCTTCTGCACTCCTTACATTGTGGATCTCGCCATCGTCAGGAAGCTCTTATCCGTGACGGAAGGTAATTTCGCGGTCACCGATATCAACGGCAACATTATTTTCAAAATCAAAGGCTCCTTCAGCATCCGAGACCGCCGCGTCTTGCTCGACTTAGCGGGAAACACGATCGTCTCTCTTCAACAAAAGGTGTACCTCGAACCTACATATAATCTGATTTCGTTATTCGTAGAATCCAGATTTCGCACTCAACATTGCATGCTATGTCTGTAACTGATCTCATTCTCCATGTTGAATTCCTTTCAACTTCTTCTACACTTGATGTTAATTCCTGGTCTATTGAAACTAAATTGACATCTAGGTCTCCGTGATTATTTCCGATCGTGAAATTGGACAAAATACGATTATATGTATGCGCTCAATTGATTTTCAGCAATGCTTATCTGCATTTAATCTCAAAATGATGAAGTTAAGTAGGATCAAAGGTCGAGAAACGAATGCACTGAATCATCGCATAGAATATCTTGGATCCGCTCTATTGTAGCATATTGCATTAATTTAATAGCTATGCACGAATTCTACTGTTTTAGATCATCACAGCGCACCGAAGATGGCAGGTTTTCAGAGGAGACAGCTCCAGTTCTCAGGACTTAATCTTCAGCGCCAAGAAATCATCCCTCTTTCAGCTCAAGACGGAGCTGCACGTGTTCTTGGCTTCGAACACCAAGGAAGATGCCTGGGATTTCAAGGTGAAAGGTAGTTGGCTTGAAAGATCATGCACAGTGTATGCCAGAGGGGAAGAGAACGTCGTTGTTGCTCGGGTAATCTGATCAGCATCGATCTTTTTCTCGGAAATCTCTCACTGTCGATACAAATCTGACTTCATTTCCGTATCTCCTGCAGATGCATAAAAAGCATTCAGTACAGAGCATTGTTCTTGGAAAGGATCACTTCAATGTAACAGTGTATCCCAATGTAGACCACGCGTTCATCGTTGCCTTGATTGTAATTCTGGAAGAGATCAATGAAGACCGAAGCGGCGATGATTAAAATCAAATGAAATGTGCAACATCTACCAACCAATAATGTTAGGAAAAACATGGCCTTTTCCATGCTTTTCAAAAAAATATATGATGAGAGTACAACACGTAATCCTAATAAATAAAACATTACATAGACAATGTCGTGTCTAAGATGTAGACGTGGATTGTATGAAACTTGAACCATCATATCCGAACCAAATTTAGACAAATTAAGAGCAAATGAAGTTCATTTAAAAATTGCTAACAAAAATAGATGTTCATTTATTTATACGATGCTTAATTTCTACAAATCCATCAAAATTGTTTTTTTTCAGAGCAATTTATTTTCTTCATCAATAATCTTACTTTTTGATCTTCCGAATGTGTATTCCTCATAACATATCATGTTATGGGTTTCTAACCACATAAATAGGTATGCATACTAATTTGACATGCATCATGGGGTGTATACCCATTTAAGAGTATGTGCACGGACTGGATTGCAAAACAAGATAGATTTGGGGTTGTACTTTGAATTGGGTCAGTAGATCAGTACCCGAATTATATCATCGCATTATTATATTGAATTTTTCTTTGTAAGTAATATTGCTTCATTTTCATTGAATGAAATCTAGTTGATGGAAAAAAAATGTTTAAAAAAAACACGAAATTTGCTTTAAATCGAGCATTAACGAGGACGACTTAACATTTATCATAGACCCGCGAACGGTTAGATTTAAACTTTCTGATATCTTCAACGGTCTGGATACAGTACATGTGTATAATATTAAAATAACTAATAAAAGGCTAAAAGCACAAAATTAAAGCTACAATCGACAAAAAGAAGAAAGTATAGGTAGTGACTTATAAAGTCCACCTTTTCTGGATAATTATTCGCGCCGAATAAAGCCAATACTAAAGTATTGTCTTCCTTTCGGTCCAAAAAAAAAAGGTATTGTCTTCCTCTGCTCCGACTCTGATTTTTCAGGCGGCGCGTGCCTTCATTAGAAACGAGGCGCGTGGAATTTCGCGAAGAAAGTAGTGATCATAGAGCGGAGAAAAAGGACAGAGAGGGGAGGCAAATGCAAGGAAAATGGTTCATTCTGGATGAAGGTGGTTGACTGCAAATCAGCATAAACTCCGACCTCTGTCGTGGAGATCTCTTTCGTCGTTGATTCTTCTCCTCCTGGTCTTCGTTAGGGTTTCGACGAACTTCGAATTCAACTTTGTAGAAGTTTTATCGCCTTATCCTTTCTGTATTCCGTTTCGTCGAAGCAGAGTACCGCTTCGATCAATTTCGTAGCGCAGGTGAAAAATGATGTCCGGTTCGTCTTCCTCAGCCACGGTGCGAGTCGAGAAGGCGACGAGCGACCTCCTGATGAATCCTGATTGGACTATGAACATGGATATCTGCGATTTTGTGAATTCAAACCCAGGGTGACGATTTCGACCTTCCCTCTCCTGAATTCTATTATATGGACAAAAAGATTATAGGTTATTGATGTCTCGGTGGACTTCCTTCACCGGTATCTCTTCATCGAGATGAATTCTGCTTTTAACATGCTTTTACTCGCTGCTTTCCAGGTTGAATTTTACCTTAATAGCTGAAAATCCTCAGTTGAGATTCTTGTGTATTTGTCTGTTTTAAGTTATGAGGGGGTTGTATCTTTTGAGTTTTTGAAGTAAAGGTTTAAATCATTTAAACTATTATAGTGATATATAGAGTGAATGGTACCACATCCCAATTATGTTGTTGGATTTGATGGTATTGCAGTCTTTCTAAAGTTGTAGAATTCAGAAGACTGCAGTGACTCACTCAATTGATTGGAAAATGCTTTGGATTAGCTTCTTATCTTTGCATGAAGTTTCTGTACTATCGATGGTTTCATGTAATCAACTTTTAAATCAGATTTGTATTCTGATGAAAATGTATTGGATTGTTCAGGCAGGCTAGAGATGTTCTAAAGGCGATCAAGAAAAGGTTGCAGCATAAAAGCCCTAAAGTTCACTTTCTTGCTCTGACGGTATTCTACATCATTCTATACTCGCCGTGTTTACGCTTAGTTGATCTCCCACACCATGAGGCATGAACTCAATGACAAAGCTTGTGACATATTCTTGGACAAGCTGATGTCTTTTTTGCTGCCTGTCCTTCTGTACTTAGCATTTTGAGTGTAGACGAGCACTAGAAGTACCAAAAAAATAGATGCAAGCATCAGTTAATTAGTTATTTGCCTTTTCTTTTTGAAGCTATTGGAGACCATGGTGCAGAACTGCAGTGATTACGTCCATTTTCAAATTGTGGAAAAGAATATACTTGACGACATGGTGAAAATTGTAAAAAAGAAGGTGAGTTAGAGGATCTTTGCTTTGCTTCAAGAATGATTTTTCTACAATTCTTTACACAAAAATGGCATGTTTGTAACTACTGCGCTAGCTGTCATTTAACAGATGAAGTATTATATATTTGTTCAAAGCACAAAAGTCGCTGCAGGTTTGATTACAAGTACATTCATAGGAAATTCATGTGAAAGTATATAACTAAATATTGCAGTTGACTTTGGCCTGATGGATCAATAAGGTTTCGTGTTGACTTTTCAGCATATCAGACTATTTTCTTTATATACCTGGCAATACCTTGAATTCCCTTATCCAGTAACTAGTACATGTGTAATTTAAGATTTTAATATTGTAGTGCATTTATCTTTACTGTTCAATAGGTATAGAAGTATAATGCATGGGTAGAAATCAATTTAGTTCTTATCCAGAGTAAAGTTAATGATTGTTATACATGGGATTTGTTTGGCAGACTGATATGAATGTTCGACATAAGACTCTTGAGTTGTTGGATGCTTGGCAAGTGGGTTTTGGTGGGCAAGGAGGAAAATATCCTCAGTACTACTACGCTTATGACGAACTAAGGGTAAGAGATCTGATAAGATGAAAGTATATCCTTTAACATCGTTTCTACTTGCTAGTGCTAATTATATTGCAGTGTGAATTCCTAAATAGCTGATGCATTATCCAAATTTCAAAAAGCGATCATTTAGTTTTATTTTTTGTGTTGTGTCACTGGTTTTGATTTCACTTCCTTACCATGGCGTGGAGAAGTAGAGCATACTTATAAAATTAGTTCGCATAATGATTTGAATTAAAAATAATCTAGCATTCTGTTTTCAAATTATCGTTCTTCCTTAAAAATTTAGCTAAGAAAAAACTCATCTAATTGCTGTGCATATATCCAGAGGTCCGGAGTACAGTTTCCGCAGCGGTCACAAAATGCATCTCCTCCTTTATTCACACCACCACCAATAGCCTATCCGATGGTAACACAAGTTCAAGGATATGGAATGCCGAGCAATTCTTCAAGAAGGCTTGATGAAGCAATGGCGTCCGAGAGGGACAGCTTGAGGTTAATAATTTCATCTGTTGAAGCTTTTTAAGAGTACTGATGATTGATATATACTTTACTGTTATTTCTGACATATAGATACATCTCTCTACAGTGTATCCACAATGGATTCCATGCAGAATGTAATAGAACTCTTAGCTGACATGTTGCAGGCTATGAATCCTGATGATTCAATGGCAAGTTGCTTGATAGCTTCTCTTGTCGCATTGTTCCTCATACATAGTGCTTGCTTCATTCTTCTGACCTTCCCTTTCTCCATTTAGGCGATGAGGGACGATATTGTTGTTGATCTTGTTGATCGATGCCGTGCCAACCAAAAGAAGCTTATGCAGATGCTTACAACGACTGAGTACGATCTAAACCCTAAAATCTTCCTTTCGCCAAATCTAAGATGTGTTGATGGCTGTATCCGAAAGATCTCAATTGATTGAAAAATAATGTGGCAAAAAAACAGGGATGAGGAACTTCTTGGCCGAGGCCTTGAATTGCACGATCAAATGCAAACTTTGTTGGCAAAGCATGATGCTATAGCTTCTGGTTCTCCAATGCCAGTTCAACAGACAGCTTCATTTACCCTTCAGTCAACTGAGAAGCACAACATCGGTCCCAAAGAAAGTGAGGTGAAGCAAGAACAAACTCCAATGCCTTGTGTCAGCCCCTCCACATCAACTACTACGGCTATTTCAAAGAGCTTCATTGATGAAGAGGAAGAAGAGGATGATGACTTTGCACAACTAGCTCGAAGGTTAGCTCTCATTCCAATTATATACCAGCAAGCAAAGGCTTCGAGACCTAATATACATTGATTTTATGTTTTTACAATATCTGTATGATGGCTTCTGCAACTTTCCAGGCATTATAAACCGCAATCTTCTTCTCAAGAAAGTACAACTGAAAATGCTGAAAGTAGTAGGTCGTCGCTGCCATCCCCAATTGAGTCCAACTCAAAAGTCTTAGCCTTGACTGACCCGCCCGTTCCAGTTAATACTACGAGAGAACAGCACATGATTGACTTGCTGAGTCGTGCCCTTACAACTACAACGCCGTATGCAGAGGAAACCACCCAAATTCCTCCGACCAATCAAAACTTGCCGGTCTCCCCCAGTGGGGTGGACCCTTATGCTTCTCATTCATACCCTAGTGACCCTAGACATCCGCAGGTACCTTTGCAGCAAGATTATGTTGCCCCTTGGGCCGACCCACATCAGCAGCAGTCTTTTATTCAGCAGCAGCACCAACAAGGGACCTTCTCTCAGCAACCCCAACAGCAGCAGCCCTTCATGCAGCCCCTTCAACAGCAGCCGTACCTTGAGCTACATCAACAACAGCCCTTTAGACAGCAACCACCTCAGTATCCTTCAAACTCATATGGGTACCCTCCACCACCTTGGGCGACGTCGAACTTTCAAAACCCTCCTGTGACTGACGACGAAGTGAATAAACAGCCTCCACAGACTTTCAACTCCTTTTCTTCATCAATGGGAAGCAGCAGCGGGCCACATCTCTCAACTGCTTCTGTAAATGGTGTTGCGTCATCAACTGGATCGAAGGCATATATTCCTCCCTACAAGTTGTTTGAAGATCTGAACGTGCTTGGAAGCAGGGATAGTGGTAGCAGCAACACTTCTTCTTCGACAAGCTTATCTGGACAGAGTAGGGTTGGTGGATAGACATGACATAGCAGAGCGGAGTCTTTTGCTTTCTGAGCAGTGGAGTGGTGTACAAAGTAATCACCGGTTGGAATTGGCAGTTAACCTGTTAGCAGCCAAGTCACAGATGATGACGCTTTTCTTTTTTGCTCGTATACCGTGTCAATCCATTGCATTGCATTGCATTGCATGTACCTAGTATGTTTTTTATTTGTGTGTTGATGAACTCTGTTTGGATCATTGCCCTTTCGTATTTATCGCTCTGTAGAACAGCGTCGATGATGCAAAACGGGCCTTGTACTTGCAGCAGACAAGAAATCTTTTACTGATCATGGTGCTTAGAAGACCATTAAAACGCATCATTGTTTTTTAAAGCGCATATATAATATTATATATATAATAGCTTAAGTGTGTCGCATCGAATGTTCGTCTGTAAAGTGGAGATAATAATGATTACAGAAGAGAAAAGTTCCACCAAAAATAAAAATACAGAAGGGAGTAGAGCTGGAAAAATTAAGCAAAAAAAAAAATGAAGAAAGTATCTTCAATTGTATTCTTGGGTGACTGCTGCAATGGAAGAGATGACAAAAGCTGTCCAAAAGGTTGCATGCACCGGGTTT
The DNA here is from genome assembly GCA_946814005.1 of Chamaenerion angustifolium. Lineage (NCBI taxonomy): Eukaryota > Viridiplantae > Streptophyta > Magnoliopsida > Myrtales > Onagraceae > Chamaenerion > Chamaenerion angustifolium. The sequence continues at coordinate 33,293,389 of OX328275.1, forward strand.
ACAAGCAGACACCCCCGAATGAATAAATTTAATCGTTTTGAAGACATTTTTAAATGGTCGAGTATACTCCGGGTGCACGTAAAAACTGCCATTTTCCTTCATAATTTCGCATACTATTTTCAACTTATTTGCAAAGATATGTGTGCACCGGGTATAAGAGTAGACCCTCCTGAATAAATATGTTTGGTTGTTTTCAGCATAGTTATCAGAACCGGACCGATCCGGCGGTCCGACCGGGTTTGAACATGACTAAATAACACCGGGTGCAGCCAACAGATACTTTCAAGCCTACGTTTTCCACCTTTTTTTTGTGTACAGAAATATCCGAATAAAATGTATGGGAAGGAATTACCACCTTTTACTTTCCGTTTATTTATTCGCAGTTTCAATTATTTCGATGTTGAATTTAGTATTTGTTCAATATTAACCAATTTTTCCTTAATTAAAATATATTTGTCCGAATTACTTTTGAGTTAACCAAATACAAAACGCAGCTTACGAATACATGTCAACTACTAACATGATTTCCCTCTATCAAGTTCATCACATCTTGGCGTTCCAATCGACTCGTTTTATTTCAAAACCCAGACTTGAAACAATCATCATTAATCACTAACACCATTGCTTTTACAGATTTTGAACAAACGGACTGACAGGAAATTAATTAACACACGAACACGAAAAGAAAATTATTTACAAAGCATTTACAGAGAATACCAGATTATTTGACATAGCCCCACTTCCTCTCCTCTGTCCTCTCCTCTCCTCCCCTACCATATAATGTGTGCAGTGTAGAAGAAAACTATCGATGGATATCCAACTGGTTTTGTGCTCGTCTGCATCGAAGGGGCTAATGAATACTTATACTTCTGATCGTCCACCCACCATTCATCAAATCCCAAACACAACACAACACATGGAATTGTGTACCTAACCAACCGAAACCAATACAAGTAGAAGCAGAAGCAGAAGAAGCAAACCCATCAACTTACTTGTTTTATGTGTTTATGCTTCAGAATTTTCATCCGTGTATATGGATACGAATGGATCTGCAGCTCCAGCAGTTAAGAGCAGCTTGTACGGATGGAAGGTGAGGCAGCTAACAGACCCGATCTTCTGGGCCATGAATGTTGGAGTGTAGCGAATTAAACTCAACTGTCTGCCCTCGAGACTGAACACTTTGATCAGCTGCTTGGCGGAGCCACTGGCTATGACGGGTGCGTGTCTGTGAATGGCTAGTGCTGTTAGGGAGCCTCTGTGGGCATCGATGGTAAGGTAGGTACCCCCTGTATTTCTTATGTCTAGGAACTGTATATCTCCAGCTTGATTTGCACTTACAATCTGCAGGAGAAAATATGATTTTGATAATGCCGAGTTCAATCATTGGATTAACAGGCTACATCGGTTTGAGTAAAAGCAATGGACTTGGGTTGGAGTTACCTTAGCAGGGTCAAGCCCGGGTTGGAACCCGATCCCTACGACCTTTTCTACTCTTCTGTGTGGCCACATTGTGCAAACGAGCCTGAGAAAAATGATATTTGCAATCTTAGTAAAAACAAAATTTGAACTGCTGCAGAAGAATAAGAACAAACAAATTGAAGGAAGGCCGTTGTTAAGGGTCATCAGTATCGAGGTTATCGCATTTTAAAAGGCGTACATATCAGGTGTTCGAACATCATATAGTCTGACGGAGCCATCCACGAAACCCACAGCATGGAGACCTCCATGGACTTGGGAAGCAGACTGCACATGTAACATAATCAGAAAAATAGAATGCTAGAATTTACCTTATACCTATATAGTTTTCATAAATAGAAACAATAATACAAAATACTCACCAATGCAGAGACGCTGCAGTCTGTGCCAGATGAAATCGTGTTAACAAGCTGCTCCTTATCAAGATCCCAAACCATGACAGAAGATATTTCTCCAGAAGCATACTACCAAATTAAAATAAACGAACTAAATAAAAACATTCAAAGTTTCTATCTATATCTAAGTCTAGAAACAATAATTTACCAAATGTCCAGACTGCTGTTGCCAGTCAACAACAGCATTCAGACTCCGCACACCGGGCTTATGCCCTTGGATTGAAGAGAATGCTGTAACGAGTTTTTGTTGCCCTCTTTGTGTATAATCTTTCCAAATTCGAACATTTCCATCACCTTCACGGCAATAATAATTTGTTGCAATATAATCTATACTGCTAGCGATCAACTCGTAAACCAAAGATTATACAGAGAGTAGCAACTTACGTGATGCAACAATAAGTAAGCTATCATCAAGCTCATTCACAAGGCAGAGCTTAGAAATCCCTTTGTCGGGAAAAACATGGTTATCAAAGCCATTAAGAAGTGTTGCTTCCTCATAATTCCAAACTCTGCCAAAAATAATGGGATATAAAGAAAATCAGTTCAACGCAAGACTGCTTGCATGATAAATAAAATCAAGAGGATAGATAAAATCAAGAGGATGGATAACTAAGCTACCTCAACCCCCCCACCCCCCTCCCCAAAAAACAAAATTTTAAAAAATATATATGTCCTATTAAGTTACTCTGTAAAGCTGAAAATAAAACATAGCATGGACTTCAAATACTATCGCTATACCTGATGCGTTCATTTTCATCAGCAGCTACCACAATTTTGGAGAAAGGATGCATCAAAACTGTCTTGGTGCCCGTCTCGAATTTGGTATCCCAGCTAGCAATTTGATAATTTAGCCGAGTGACAGCTAAATTTAACCAAGAAGCTATGATGAGCAAAAAAATCCATAGATAAGCAAATAGAAACAGAACAGGACTCACATGAGTGCTGACATCTTGAAATGTGGTCTAGTGCAAATTTCTCCTTCTCTTCTCTTCTAGCTAAAATGTCATCAGAATCATCCGTACCAGTGAGAACTGGCTTTGAGAAGTGTCCGCAACTCCAACTGTAGATAATTGATTGGGGAAGGAAACTGCGCTCTGCAATAATTGGTGTTCCCGCGGACCCTAAGAGCGGATCAGCTAAACCAGCATCTGGAGAACCGATAAGGTGGGGCCTGAAGTCCAGAGAGGAAACTCTTCGTATAGTAGTAGGTAAATAACTCGGTCGCGGAGGGCTCACTGGAGGAGTCCTAAATGCCATAGGCAGATGACCTGCAAAATATGAAAATAATCTGAGAAGGTACAGTAGTCACTATAGAATGTCAATCACCAGATATTGGCTCCCAATGTAGAAAGAGAACGTAAAAGCATAAAGTGTTTAAACATAGAACCAATAGCTAGTTTTTCATCATACTTCATAGGATATAAAAAAATCCCTCAAGCAGGATATATTTATGACAATAATACCTTTCACATGCACATCAAATGACGAAGCCGAACGAGCCAGTCCCACAAGATTCGAGCCTCCTGCAGTAGGTATGCTACTAGAGCCAGCCTTCAAAGGTTTTGTCACTACTTGTTCAATGCCAATGATGGAAAGCACCCGTCTCCCGAGATTAGCCACACGTGGCGATGGATCCTTTGCTAAGGTACACATAGCTAATACACATTGTGAGTACAGTGTACTATCTAGTGCCCTAGGTCTAGAAGTGCTGCAGACACCATTGCTTATGCCATCAGTTACAATCGCAGAATCAGAGTGTTGAGATGAATCATCAGACAATGGAGAACCATGCATAACTCCAGAAGTTGCAAGAGGGCTGCTAGAGGAAATCCTCCCATCCCGAAGAGCTGATGAGCTATCTGTACCCACTCTTAACAGTCCCACTATACTTCCTGGGGTAGCATACCCACTTCCTGGGGCTTTAATTTGAGCCAGTGAAGGCAAGGATGCAAGCATGCTAGATTGAGGTTTCCAGTATGAGGCAGCAATTGCCTTCAGGTGCTTGTTATGCCCAAAAGCAAACCGAGCCAGCGCTGTTTAACAAAAACAAAGTTGTCTTAATCATTGCTCACCTAAATGTGCTTCTCAACTCCTAAATCTTATAAAACAACAAAAAGCAGATTAAACTTACACAGATACACATTAGGTGCAAGCACATAAATTTTTTTATAAGGCCACACTTTGGTGCTGAAGGGTTCAAGACAGATACATAAGCTTCTTAGTATGTACAACAATAAACTTTTTCAGCTCATTGACAGATCATCTGAACTGCAAATTAATGTTGTCTATCATACAAGCTTTGATCACATCATACACTCAATATATTTTTTAATAGTTAATTAATAGTAGAAAATATATGCAAAATAACTACGAAGCAATTCTAATGACGAAATTACTGACAGCATATCCAGATACTATGAACCTAAACCACTTTTAATCTTTAAAGTGTAAAGAAAGGGATACATATCTAGTGGAGTAGTTTAGTGTCCTCTACATCCAAAACTGACATTTACCTCAGAGGACACAATCTAAATGCAGAAAGTAGCATGTATGCTTTGTTAAAACTTAAAAATGAAAGTAGACAACACATAATAAAGGACTCACCTACAGCCACCTCGGCCCTCACGAGGGGACTGCCATCTGAAGCAACACTTAGAAGACTTTTGACAATGCTTATCTCACTTCTAACCTTTTCATCATCATCATATTCATCATCACCAACACCGTCTCTGGTAGAATCAAATCCAACATCGAGAAGGGTACCCAGTGCAAAAACAGCAGAAGCCCTAACCTGAGGTAAAGAATTTCAATAACTAGAATCAGAAAGCTAATACTATGGCCAAACTTGAAAATTCAAGCTTTCATTAGAGAAGTCATTTTTCCTGATGATGAAGTTATGATGTATCAACCAAGAGGGTATACAAAATAGGGGAATCATATTATATATTTAATAAGAGAAATTCCCTTATCTTTCATCCATTAAATCTGATATACAAGATCTGCCCCCTTTTCTAGGTTCTACTACATGGTAAAATAGATGTAAATGGTGGCAAGTTACATCTACACAACTACATGTACCTCTGGCTGGCTTTCAACCAATAAAGGAGTGAATATGCCAGAAGCATCTGACTGTAAGCCAATCATCTGGGCCTCCATGAAATCCTCCCAAACCTTTCCAAGACAGAGACAGAGCCACTGAAGGAATAAGGGATCAGTTTGCATGTCATTTGGATTGGATGTTTGAAGATGCCGTAAGCAAACATGAATTAGACCAGCTTCAATGCAGGCTTCTTGACCCCTTCTGTGGCCATCAACAATAACAGCCAAAACAAAGGCTGCCATTGCACGCTGCTCAGGATATGCTTCCATGCTATCAAGGAACCTGATGAAGTATGTGTGTCCGCCATCCTTTACTAGATCAACCTGACATGACTGGATTGACAAAAACTCAAATCTAAGAGAAGCAAATGAAATAAGAGTAGTACAGGATACAATACCTATTTGCGAAGTTTTCAGTAAATGCAGATTAATACACTAGGCAGAAAGAAGGTTCACACATAACAATAAGGATAAAATAGAACATTGTTTGTACATATCTTCCGTCTTCTATTATCATGTACTAGCATGTTTATCATAAATATTAAAAATACATATAAGCCTTATACTAGTTTCTTTGGGCTTGGCATGGGGGTTAGACTTCCATTAGCTCAAAAGAGTAAGTATACCTTGTCTAGCGCAAGAATTTTTGTCCATATGAATACAAGAATCTGCCGCAGTTCAGGTGTTGTTGTTTGCAAAAGCTTAAGTACATAAGGGAATATTCCAACAGATAGCGCCTGCAAAAAGAATGGAAATCTTAATACTCAAAGCATATTTAAGAGAGCAGAAGAAAGACCACTTCAAGACTACCAGATACACAGCCCAGGGTCCCATATCCAAGAATCTTCCAAGTAGAACAAGCGCTCGAAATCGATGGCATTGACTTAGCAAAACCTGGATTTGATGTCAAGAGGTCTTGTATTAGCAAAACCCTCAACTCATTTATCCATTAAAAAATAACACCACAACTCTTGCTAAAGAAATATTCTTGTTCCAATTAAACAAAGGATTTACCATTTAGGTATCTAAGGCCCTGTATGAAACTGTTCCACCAAGTACAGTCAGACAAGAAGCAATGTTCTTATTTCTCAGGAGTCAAGTAACACTTAGTTGACCAGCAAAAAATCTTGATTTCTTGTAATTGAATAGCTTAGTACTTTGTACATGTTTTTGCACCGATTTGGCGCTTACCGATGATACCTTACCATTGAAAGAAGCAATTCTTGCACGAAACAAAACCTAACCAAGATTTGAACAGAAAATTATCCAATTTTCATTTCATCAACAAAAGAACATCTAGAAAGTTGCACCAAAAGATTGAAGGGGCAATCTTGTCTCTCTTTAATATCGGAACCCAAAAAAAAGACAGAAAGAACATTGCAAGGAAAACTGTAAAATATGTGATCCAAGTATCAGAGAAATGCCAAACCTGAAGGACTATTGGCAACTGTTCTGGTGGTTTCTTATGTTCATTTCCATGATCAAGCCACACTTCAAAGGCTGTTAATTGTTCCGTAAAAAAGGGACTTGGCTGAGAAGAGAAACATACTTCAAGAAAAGCTTCTTTTGCCAAATATTTCAAAAGTAGGCAAGAAAAATAAACATTGAAATACAAAAACCTGAAATTCAGCCGCAGGATCCTCCATCAAAGATGGAAGCTGAGAAAGGCAAATTTCGGCAGCCCTATCCCATGCATCCCTGCAGTACAGATAAGAGATAGTATAAGAACGACATATAACACTCTGTTCAGTACAAATTATATTCACATCACAGTACCACATATGATGTTGATGTGTCGGGGGCAATATTGGGTGGGAAATTGGGGAACAATTTGCAGATCGCATGATTCTTTCAGCTAGTAAGAAATTCCGGAATAGACTAGCGACTAAGAGATCTTGTCTGAACAATCTCTGAAAGAGATCTGCAAGTATAACATATTTCATATTAAGCAGACATAAGTAATTACATAGCTGAAGAATCTCTTGTCCCCGAAAAAAAGAGCATAGAAACAAATGCAGCATCTACTGAAGAAGTTTCAGGATTACCATGAGGTAAGACATTCCAAGCAATTGTATCAGTCACTGCAGTAAAAATCCAGTTCAATTCACCCAAAAGTGTTTTCCTGTCATTCGGACGGCCAGGAATTTTGTCGATAAGTGAGAAATCAAGAGACTCTCGCAGTAATGAACGAGGGCAGAACCTGCACCCAATAAAAAAAAATAGGTGTAACTGAGCTAATTTAATATTAAAATTCACTTCCAAGCGAAAAAGAGAAATGGAATTTAACTATGACTCTACAGACATAGAGTACTAGACATGGATCCAAATCATGGTACAAGTAACCCACCAGTTGGAGACAAGTGAAATCCTCAATTAATTAATAAAGAAAGAGAGTTCATTTATAAATAATACAAGCAGAAAACTGGAATCCTCGTAATCATTTAAAGGAAACAGCAATCTCATAGAAAAACTACGTAAAAAAATTTCTTACAACATTTTCACTTAGATTTAAATTGATACGGCTAAATGAAGCTCAACTCTGCTCAACAACCAAGGAAAACAATAAAAAAGCTCAAACACATTGAGCCGTAGAATTAAGTTAATGTAAACTAAAGTTTCACTGTTTAATCTCTAAGTTTTTTATCTGTATTCCATCAAATAAGAGGTATGACAAGCATCCTCGATCTATTTCAAGACATTTATTGAAACATGGTATATATAAGAGAGAAGACAAGGAAGTATGCATGAGAATGCTTAAACAGATAATAATAAACCAAGAGAGAGGAGACACCATCTTAAGGCCATCTTTATTGGTGTAGTGAGGCAAGAAGTAAAAACATCAGCAGGAAACTCTGCACTTTGTGGAAGAGTCTCATGCGCCTCACAAGCAGCAAGAAGAATACAATCTTTCTTCGATTCCAAGGAACTAGAAGAGCCCAAGTTATGTAGCTACCAAGAAAATTCCAAATTAGCTTTTAAAAACTGAGTTATTAGGAATAAATATCACATGGGAAATAGCTAACCTCACTAAATGCATTGACAATCAACCCTGCAGCAGAGCAATCAAAGACATATATAGATGGTGTCTTCAACCATGAATCAAGGTCACTGATCGGCAAAGGTATGTATTGTGTATAACTCTGTAAATGGACTAGTAAGAATATTGAACGGGAAAAAATACAAACTATTACGAGGTGACAATACATCAAAAGCATTTACGCTAACCTTATTGAATACCCAGATTTCACCACTTGTGGTTGGCTTTGGTACACCATGACCATTATAATGAAACAGAACCCTCTCAGATTTAGCATATTTACGACAAGTTGTGCAGAGCTTCCTAACCTCATCAACAGTTGGATCAAGCTTATCCTTGTAGCACGCCTAACCAGTGGCCGTCAGGGACACAAAAATCAAGTCCATGATGACATATATGAAAAAAAGCGACGTTATTGTATGGAAGTTCCATCTCACCCGTGGTTGCCACCTTTCATACTGTTTCTTCAAGGCTTCACCAATTGTTTCTAAAGCTTTTCTAGGTGCCATCGAAAACGGATCTGCATGCATGAAGGAAATCAAGAATGAAATGCAGAAGTCAAGAGCGAGAAATTGTCAGTGAATACATTAACCAGAATCCTATTTCGCATCTACAAATGGATACACATACAAATAAGTTATAAACATGCAGCTAATTCTTCCTAATGCAGAATTTCAGCATGATAAATGCAACCGCCTTCTAAATAGGTTGGCTTACTCTTTTAGTTAGCTCAACCTAACTTACAAGTGTACAAATTCACTCAAGAAAGCAAAGTATCACCAAGATAAGAAACTAACAAGAATATATAAAAGGCAAAACAGTCCGAAACTCTAAGAAAAGTCATTCATGTAAACAGCAACAAGCATGGTTATCCACTGGAATAAAAGAGTAATTATATACAAACAAAAATAATACGCACCAATCCAGCACTCCATTCTGGCACAAGGGGAGATCTTAATCACATCTGGTGGATCAACACTTATATTTAAGCACAAAACCATAGCAACACATCCTGTTTTCATCTGCAAAGAAGAGTATTCAATCATTAGAAACATTAATTCTAGCAACAGTGTTCTCTATTAACATCAAAACCGTATCATAATTCCTAACTATCTTTCAATCCTTCAGCCACTATACGTTGATTACTGCATTTTGCAATCAGCCTTTTAATCAGATTATTAATAAAAGATAATTGTGAGACACTTACTACCTGTACAAAAGGATGACACAAACAGATAAACTAAATGAGCAACGCAATTACTTCCACAGATGGAGAAAATCTATATATATAATAAGCAATCCTTAACAAACACCAACAAACAAATGTAGACGCCCTCGATCATCTAAGGTTGGTTACCCACACCATCATCCATACACCACCCAGTTGTCAGATTGGAACTGCAACTGCAACCTTCTACTATCAAATGCTATCACATTCAATTTAGTAGAAAATGGAAGTTGGAATTCACTTTTAGAACAAATTGATCAGATGGATTATGAGGTGTTTTATTTTACACTTTTAGAACAAATGAACAATCAACAATCGTTGTTCCTATACTCGCCACATAAATGCGAAAACCAATACTGGCAGTGGTTGAAGCAGCAAATAGAACCTGAAGTCAATGCTAGTGTCATTAGAAAAATCCAGCCAATTCTAGATACTAAGCTGCTTCACCAAATGAAATGCTGACTCTGCTACATTAGGTGATGCACGAGGACAGTGAAGCAATATACGATAGGGATAGAAATCTATATATTGCAGGAGATATGGACTATATCATCAATATAACTAACTTAATCACTGTAAAACAGTAGCAGCATCTTGGTGCATTATTAATGGGATATTCACCTTTAAGAATACAAAGAATAACTAATTTAACTAACAAACACTGATTCTATTCACACACCCTTGAAAGGTTTTGATTCTGAGCATGGCATATGTAGGCTAATTGATTGGAGTGTAGATGCAATTCATGGCTAGGCTCCAATCTATGGCCATGATTTTGCAAATTAACACAACTGGACAATATTCTTTCAGTAGCTCCATCTCGGAGCTATACAATGAGTATAACTAACTTAACCATCCAAACAGAAAATAACAAAAGGAAAATCATTTGTTCAAACCTGAGAAGCACTTACTAAAGCTCAAGGTATCAAATAAAGTAACCTGCGGTAGCTATATTGAAAACGTACCCGATCCTTAAGCCGCCATTTAGAGACAGACCCATCTTCGGAATGACCACAGGTGACACAAGCCTCGAAACCTTCATGCCGCAGCTCACAGAGCACAACATTTTGCGGAAGGTAGGCCATGGAGGTGGCGCCAAGTGCCCCAATATTTGCGTAGCTACTGCTGGCAACGTCAGAATCCCTGCTCCGCGGGACTAGATCAACATCTTCATTACTGGAAGAACTGGCGTCGCAACGGTCTAAGTGGTTCGCACCAAAAGACACGACAGAGGATTGGGAAAACCTAGACGCCATCAAATCGCCTAAAGCCATCCAACTGGGGAAAGAGCTGGACCAATTCACGGAGAACAGCCAATCAATTAATCAGCTACAAATCCTTTTCGGACCTTTCCACGATAGAGGAGGCCCCAGCTGTTGACGATCGACGGAGGGGCTAATCGACGAAGCCGCTAAACCAGCGGCGCATGGAGACGCGCAGGAAGGAGTAGAGAGAATCCAGCTCGGAGAAAAGCGAGGATAGAGCGAGACAGCAAAGGTGTGTCTAGCTCGGAGAACAACAAACCCTAGATGGGAGAGGTTGGAGGAGATGGATGCGGATTGTTGTCGAATGTGAACAGTGGCGGCACAGAAGCAAAAGAGATTGTAAAAGAGAAGCAAGGGATTTCCGGAGATTTTACAATTTAGGAGGAATTTTGGGTTGTTCATTCATTCAGAGTTCAGCGAATCGATCCATGCTTTGCTCTTTGTTTCTTTAGTATTATTGTTGAATTTATTCCTATACTGAATTTTTCATTTTTGTAAGGTATATACATATACATATACTAAAAATTGATATATAAATTTAATTTTGTTACCATATATATAACAACCTTAAATTCCGTCAAATTATACTGGTATGAGATGTTAACTTTAGTAAGTAGATATCAATTCACAAAATCCTTTGTGATTTCATATATAAATTAGTTACATTCTGGAGTTTAAAAAAAAATATCTAACATATATATATTTTTTTATCTTATGACTCGCTTATTTTTGCAAAATCAAATTAATTGCCCACTCACTTTTATTCTATTAGACGTTTTGCATCCAACTTTGAAGATTACCATGATTTACCCTTAACATTTCAAGTTTCAACTATCTACCTCACTTTTTATTTTCAAATCATCATAGTAAAATTTAAAGCGATGGGATTACAACTAGGATTGCCGCTGGTTAGGGTATGGTACGGATATGACAAATATCATAACCATATCATATTTTTAAAGATATTGATATACAACTTATATGTATAGTAACTTTGATTTAGTATATACTAGTTTATTAATAATAAATCATAATTATATTTATATAATAAGTATGGTTATAACCATGATGCCCCAAAAAAAAAATGGTTATAATCATGAGTATAACTGAAATGTCATAACCATTATGCTAGAAAATTCATCACCATAATAGTACGGTTAACTATATTAAACAGTAACGGTTATAGCCATGATTATGAATTTTTCACTGCAACATTGTCGACCCTAATTACATCTCCCTCCCTACTGCACCCCCTAAATAAATAAGATTTGTGTACACCAATGAACCATCTTCCTGGAAAACCAGCAACCTCAGTGTCTTATGTCGAATGACTTGTTCATTGAAGGAGAGCAACACAATGAAAATAAAATAACGTTCAATTTTGAAAGGTTCAATCTTTAATATTTGATAATTTGTTGAGTTTTTATTTTCTGTCAATTTTTTAGTTCAAATTAATAGAATATATTTTGAAAATTGCAAAAATAATATAATATTTTTAAAATAGTATAATTTTACCTTTCAAAACTTTTTATATATTAAATTTGAATTACGATTCAATTGAATTTGTAAACTTTTCTATATATCATTTCCATGTGAGAATTTGCAAGAAAAATAAGTATTTATTATCCTTCTTTTTGTTCTTAGGGAGTCCATTTGGGCCCACAGAGGGTTCGTGTCTCGTAATTACTGTGGCAGCAGAATTCGCGGCCCAGCTGTACAAAGCTATTCCTTTGTGGCTTGGCTTGTACGGTTGTACCACACCGGATATTACAAAGTTTGTTTTCGCTTTGAATATAGTGATGGAAATATGTATAAAAAGAATAAATAATGGTAGAGGATGGACTAAGAAGGACATTTTTGCCCTTACTGAAAATGTCGCTTTTGCCCCCTTCATCTGTTGGAAAAATACACGAAACCAAACTACCATTCAACGAGGATGATGCTTTCATTCCATAGCAACAACAAAATGAGTTCTCCAAGTCAGACACCACTCTCTTCAACTCCATCTTCCCTTCAAATTTAACCTAAATTAATCGCTGCGTTGGCCATCGTTTGATTTTCAGGTACCAGTGTCCCTTTTTTCGCTTGCTGTCAAAGGTTTGCCTATGAGCTTTTTGGTCGTAGAATTTCGAGACAGAAGAAGTTGACCTCTTAGTTCGTAACGCCGTTTGTTCAGTTATCTGATTCGTGTTATGTCGGGTAATGTTTGCTTCAGTAGTTTGTTGTTTTAGTCTTTGCTGGTTGTATTTACACCTTTGAATTCGTAGAAGCATGCTGCCAATTTGAGTTGTTTCTCTGTGTTTTCGGAACTGTCCTAGGATTTTCAGGGAAGGTTGCTTAGAAATTACATCCATGAACTGGGTCTACGAGATATTTGCCTAACGTTTTGAGCTCGGCTTGATATGATCTTTGCTTGTACTGAAGGTTTAGACCAGCCTTTTCTAAGAAATAAAATAGAGATAAATTCATGATTCTCGATCAATAAGTTCTGACCAAGTCCAGATCAGGAACTTATGCTTCTTTTTTACTCTAATTAGTGTGATTTAAAGGTAAATGGAGTTTGTATGTAATATTGTTCGAACTGAGAAAGTCAATGATGATGATTTGTTTTTGTTGCTCAACAAACCTTTGCTTTTTTGTGTGTGTTACAAGCCAAATGGAATAACTTGCCCAATAAACTAGTAGTCTATTAGGTGGGATAACTCATTTAGCTTATAAATACCACAATGGTTGCTCATACAACCAATGTGATACATGTCACATACCTTGCAATGGGTATAGACCATAACATTCGTCCCCCCTTAAGGAGACTAACGTCCTCGTTGGGCACGGTCACGTTGGTCACGGATGACTTATTTCCAGGCCACCACTCCAAGGTCTAACTCTTATACCAATTGTTACAAGCCAAATAAAATAGTTCAGCCCAATAAACTAGTCTATTAGGTGGGAGAACTCATTTAGCTTATAAACACCACAATGGTTGCCCATACAACCAATGTGGTACAAGTCTCATACCTTGCAATGGGTATAGACCATAACATTGTAAAAGACAAGAGTTTGATTGCCACTTCTTGAGATTATGTGTGAGAAGAGGCTCGATCTTTGGTCTTGTTCTTTTGTATTGTTCGTCTAACCCTTCTTTCTGTGTTTGTATCTGCAGGTAACATGAACATCATGAAGGCATTTGTTTGTCTTGTCGTTTTGAGTTCTATTGGCACCTCTTGTGCCAGACAGCTACCACTGAGCTTGGAAGGTATTTTTCTTGATGATTGTTGTATTGTCATCCGTGGTATCAGATTAAAATGCATTTCAGTTTACCTTTGCCATCACTCAATGATATGATGATTTATCAGCAATTATTAGAGAAAAATATGTGTTAAGCATTCTCATGGTCCCATGAACTCTTTCTTCTAACGTCCAACACTAAATTTTTACTTTTTATGCAAATTAAGTATCAAAATCGTGAGATTGTTTGTTCTTCTTTCAGCTATGAAATACCTGAATCAGGAAAGTGGCAGTGGGGCATTGTGCACCTTGTGTAAAGAGTATGCGTCCTATGCTCTTGCTTACGCTGCTGAGGACAAAACCCAGACGCAGATCATTGAGCTTCTTCACAATAGCTGCTCCCAGCTCCACTCATTAGAGACAGAGGTGCTCTCTCCTGTCTCTCCCTAGTTTTGTTGTTTGTTCTTAAGGAGCACTGCAATGAAAAGATTATGCCTTTTGACTTGTTTCCATATATTTCTCTAATGATTTCTTACGGTTTTGATGATTTTACTATGCAGTGCATCAATCTGGTGGATTATTACGCTCCTCTGTTCTTCGCGGAGATTGCTGATACTCAACCCGATGAGTTCTGTGAAAAAGTCAACCTTTGCCAAGGCGTTGAAACTGTATCGACTCAAACCCCAGAAAATGGCTGCGAAGTTTGTCAAAATGCTGTATCGGAGGTGTTGGAGAAACTGGAAGATCCCGACACGGAGGTATTTTCTGTGCCCTTGATTTGTAGAATAATCTGTTCATGAAGAACTGTTAACGTTCCTTCTACTGCAGATTGAGATCATTCGTCTTCTCTTGAAGGCTTGTGATTCTACTGGCAACAACAAGAAAAAGGTGATTCTTTTCTTCTTGATCGAACCCCATATCCTGTGTTTTGTTCATTCAAATCATCAAATTTTGATATCACCAGTTAAAGATTGCTGTTCTGACGATACTCCATCATTGTTTTGCTGCAGTGCAAGAGGATGGTTTTCGAATACGGTCCTCTAATCATCTCCAACACGGAAAAGTTTCTGGAAACATCTAATGTCTGCAACACTATCCATGCTTGCGACGAGTCCACCGTTGTTGTCAAGGAAGCATTGCCCGTGTCTGCTCTTGCCGATTCGTAAAGCTGAGACAACAAGTGACCAGATTTTGCTGTCTCTTTATGACTGTCCAAACATTGCTTTGCTTCTCTATTGGATGTATAGATAGACAGAAAGATAGAAAAATCTGAAAATGGCATGGATTGTGCATCCACTTCATGGTTACTGTTGTTGGCATAATAAATTATTATGGGTTATTTCATACTAAAGCCCATCGACAAAAACTAATTCATTCTATGGAAAACTATCTAATTGGTACCCGAACCTAATTTTTTTATACTAAATAGGTTGCTGAACTTTATTAAATAAGCAAATAGGTATTTACCGTTAATTTCCGTTAAGAATAAACGAAAAATATCACGTGAGGACCAAACATGTACCTAAACTTACAAAACATGTACCTAAACTTACATGAATGAGCAAGTAGATACCTGAACCGGTTCAGTCAAATCACTTTTTTAAAAATAAAAAAAAAAAGTAAAATTTATATACCAAACACATGCATGACTAAACTCCACGCGTTCTCGGTGCATTAAGAAACACAATGAGAACGCATGTGTTTGATATATAAACCCTATTAAAAAAAAAGTTGTTCGAATGAACCGGTTCTAAACCGATTATTGAATCGGTTCAGATACCTACTTGATCATTCGTGTAAGTTCAAGTACCTGTTTGCTCCTCTCGTGATATTTTCCGTTTTTTCTTAACGAAAATTAACAGTAAGTACCTATTTGCTAATCATCCACAAGTTCAGGTACCAGTTTGACAATTTTCCTTCATTTTATTATATCTATTATGTTAATTATTTAATTGGTTACACATGTTTCACCATTGTTCAGAATATTTACAGATGTTTCAAAATGTGATTAAATAATAAAAATGTGATTAAATGGTTTTACTGTGTGACTAATTGATTTTTCCGCAGATCCTGGACAGCATGAGGAATGATCCAGCATCATTAATGTTATACTCTGTGGCGAAGAACTTTAAGAAGCTTGGCTACAAGTTTAAGGTTGATGTTATTTTGAACAACATAATTTTATTTGTGTTGTATTAGGTTATGTCATATCATAGGTGAAGCTATTGGAATAAATATGAAAGTTGTAGCAGCAGTAAAACTGAGAATACTGAGTGTTATATTCTGACTTGATTTGCAGTATAAACTTGTTCATGGGATAACTTTCCTTTTTCCTTTTCAGATTAGTTGTTTATAATGGTCTAGGGTGGCTCCACTATTGTGTTGAAATTTTTCTAGGTTACTTTCAAGTAAGCTTTTACTAACCTGTATTGATGAATGATTAGTTCTGCATACATTTATTTTAATATAGGTAAAAGTATGAAAATGGTGCAACATGTTTCACCAAAATGATTTTTGGTGCTATTTGTTTTTTGACGATGGTTAATGGTGAAATACGTTTGTAAACGATGGTAAATGAACCTTCCGTCTACAAAACGTTTAATTATGTCGTTAAGTTATCACGTGTTTGTCACGTGACTTTATAAACCGTATTTTCGTTTGGAAATCAATTTTGAAAAGACATATATGTCATCCTTATTTGGTCCTGTCTAAAGTGCTTGTTCTTGGGTTCTTCATTCATTCTGAAGTGCTTGTTTCTCTCCTTACCGTGTGCTGTTTCGTCTCCTTCCTCCGGTTTTAGGTTTGTCTCGTTCCTTCGATTTCGTCTCATTTTGCTTCGTTCTCGGCTGGAGAAGGAAGTAGGTTTCTTTGTTGTCTTCTTCTATCCGTTCGACAATTGGTGATTTCTCTAACAAAGTTGTTGAGAAATCGGTTCGACAGTTGGTGATTTCGCCGAGGAAGTTCTTGCAAAAGGCTTCGGTGAGTATGTCCTTGGTTATTACAGTATAAAGTCGTGATTTTTCTATGTTTATTGGGTGAGTAGGACCGAATAGTGGACTTGGACCGAATAGTGTGTTTTCTGTGATTTTTCGGACCTTGGTTGATTTTGACTGCTTTTGTCTGATATTGTGGACTTGGACTGATTTTATTGTTCTGTTATCTTTGCTTAGGGTTGTTACATTTGGACTGATTTATGAAACATGTCGGTTATTGATGTTGTACGTTTTGTTGTTTATTTGATGGATTATAACTAAATTAGCTTGTCTATTTGATAGTAATGTCAAAAGACAAAGGGAAGAGACCAATGGAGGATGATATTGATGATGATAGAGTGCATGAGTCAGACCAAAACACGAACACAGATTTAGATTCCGATTCAGTTTCGGATCCCAACTGGAAGCCAAGAAAAATGGACGAAAGTCATTTAGACTCGACCGATGACAGCGTTAATGATAGTAACGTAAGGACTAAGGTTAAGGTTAAGGGAAAAGATAAAGCAGTCAAAGGTAGAAGCGACTGCAACCAAAGGTATGTTTTTCCCTTCAATTTGGATTTGAAACGCGATGAACAAGAAAACACTGATGGGAAAGCTTTTTTCCTTCACAGGCACGAGAAAGATGATGATATCATTGGAATGGATGGTGAGGAAAATTTTCCTTCTTTTCAAGCGGTGGATGCAACTAACTTCAACGAAGGGCAGTATCCGAGTGACACGTTAAGAACTCCACCACCCTCGGATGTTGAGGATGAAGTCACAAGTAATAGAAGACCTCATATCATTGACCAAGAAGTAGATGGTGAGAATAACTCCGGTAAGGCGAAGAAGGACCTTAGAGTCGGGATGTTGTTTGTGGATGCGAAAGCATTCCGTGAGTACATGGTGGATCATAGCATCCAAGAGGGATATGAACCAGACTTCAGTCAGAAGAATTGTGCCACAAGGGTCATCGTCGGATGCAAGGTACAAAATTGTCTATTCAAGGTGGTTGGTGTTAAACTAAACAGGGCGAGAACATTTCAACTGCGGCACCTCACGAAGGACCACGACTGTCCAAAGGCGTACATAAGTAGGAAGATTGGTGCCAAGTGGATTGCGAAGAACTATTTGGATCTAATCAGGAATGAACCAAAAGTCAGAAGTAAGACAATTGCAGAGGAGATATCCAAGACATACAATTTCGACGTGAAGAAATGGAACATCCAAGAAGGAATACGAATTGCTAGAGACAAACTTCAAGGCGATAGACTGTGGCAATTTGAAAGACTGCGGGACTACGCAGCAATTGTGATCCTTCACAACCCGGGAAGCTCAGTGTTCATCCAAGTTGACCCAATCCCAAACCCCCTAAGGCCGAGATTTGAAAGATTATACATGTGTCTTAAGGCATGTGTAGATGGGTTTAAGGCATGTAGACCCTTCATTGGTCTAGATGGTTGTCATTTGAAGGGGTTGGACGGGGGACAACTTTTGAGTGCCGTAACAAGGGACGCAGATAATAGAGTCTTACCTTTAGCCTACGCATGGGTGGAGGCAGAAAATACTGAATCATGGACATGGTTCCTTCAGCTGGTCAGAAGTGATATCGGAAATGGCCGACAGTTGGTGATTATGTCTGACCGACAGAAGGTATGAACGGTTTACTTTCAGTTACGCATTTCACTTTTGTCAACATTTCCATGACTGTGATTGTATATTTCAGGGTTTGATCGCGGTTGTGGAGGAGGTCCTGCCAGGGTATGAGCATCGGTTATGTGCTCGACATATTCACCAGAATATGTTAGTGCTCGGTCACACTGATGGAGCCATTAAGTCAAGATTTTGGGCAGCTGCATGTGCGTACAACTACCATCGCCATAAGTCCCACATGGAGTTCCTGAAGCAACACTTCAACAAAGCATGACTCTATCTATCCGAGATTGACACCACGACTTGATGCAGGTATGAAAGGAGATCTTCGAAGTCAAGCGTCGAAAGGCCAAGCAGCTTTTTAAAGTCAAATTTTCATATCTCAACTTACGGCAGAGCCTACAGTCAATCCGTAAGTCCAAATTTAATATTTTTTTGCATCATTTGAATCGAAATTATAATATCTACTTACTGTAATTTTTAAAAAAATTCTAAATAATTTTTTTTTTAAAATTAAACATCAAATCGTCAAAAACGTAAAAAAAAATTGCTACTAGGTGTAGCGAAATTCATAAAAACGCTACCCCAAGCATCGTTTTATGAAAAACGCTACCCCCAGTAGCGTTTATATACATTTTGCTAAATATTTTTTCAGTATACTTTCTTTTTTAAATATTTTTTGCACAGTAGTTACTTTTTAAAAAACTTCGAAAATGCATCATCCATCGCTGGAGGACCGTAACGACTAGAACAGTAAATAATAAGGACCGATTTGCATTTTCCTTCTTGTATTTAATGTAGTGATCCGCAATTTCCGTAAAGAATAGTGAAGAGCATTTGGGTACATTATTTATTGAAATTTTTTACCACCATATACCCAAAAGTAAAAAATATCCTTAATTTTTTAAAAAATACGAAAGTATGCATATGTGAATCTCGTGGATCAGTGTTATTAGAATCGGACCGACGGTCCGACTGAGTTCGTCTGAGAACCGAACACCTGTTCGATTTGATTCCGATAAAAGGTTGTTTTATAAATTAACAATGTTTGAACCGAATCGAATTAGACGGTTTTTAGAAAATCGACCGGTTTTCAGTTCACATTTTTAGGGGGAGTTTTTTTTCCAAAAAAAACGATTGGTTCAAACTTCAAAGAGTTGAGAAGAGACGAAGAAGAAGAAAGAAGAGAAGAGGGTGTGGGCAGAATTAGAAACTCGAGTCTAGGGTGGGATGTGAGGTCGAGCGGGGTGGAGGGTTGGGTTAGAGTAGAGGGCTGGACTGGCAGGAGCAGAGGCAAGCGAGCATGGCGGGTCGCGCGGTAGAGGTAAGGTCATCGCCAGGTGTGAGTTCCTCACGAGGAGAGATTTCCATCAAATTTTGACTGAGATGATTTTTTTTACAATCCACATAAAGGTCAACTAGTAATTTAAAAAAAAAACTTTATCTAACAATTACACACACGTATAAAATCCAACCAAATTACTGTTAACAAACAAAAATGAGAATATACACTTTGTGTTCCATTTTTATTATTAAGTGTGTTCGTTTTAACTCGATAAGACAATTAACTTGGATAAAAATATTTATTCATTAATAAGAGATCTTATTATTACATATTCCGAAACCCTAAACACTCTCAAACCATAATCTTCCCTCCATAAGACTTGCCGAGCCGTATCCTCAGACGCCCACCCTAATAACAACCGAAACAAAATGGTGTCAGTGATCATGAAGGCATAACATTGTAGTAATAAGGGATTTTAGCTACAAACATTAGATATAAAAATTATAATTCCTAATTATTGAGATTTACATGTGGTCATTTTGCATTTCATTTTAAGACAAGAAGGTATGTATATATATAGGGTTAAATACTAAGGAGCTACCTGAACTTTGAACGTCTTGCAACGAGCTACCCGAACTTTGAAAATTCAAAACGTGCTACCTCAACTTTGAAGAAGGTACAGATAGCTATCTCTGTCCAATTTTCCGTCAACTGTTTGACAGAAATTCGTCGGAAATTCGTTGGAAAGTCATTGGAAATTGGATGGAGGTAGCTATTTGCACCTTCTTCAAAGTTGAGGTAGCCCGTTTTGAATTTTCAAAGTTCGGGTTGCTCGTTACAAAACGTCCAGAGTTCAGGTAGCTCTTTGGTATTTAACTCATATATATATATATATATTCACCTGTTGCAGTCAATGTCAGGACTGATCCTGAAGTGAAGATCAACACCACACTGTCCTGGAAGTGCAGCAGCGCGATCGCCATTGATGTTTTGCATCTGTGAAGCAGTGTTCTTGAGGCATTCACAGGTTGTTCTACGGTCCTCCGTGGTGGTAACAGAAGCAACAATGCTCCTAACACCTTCACAGCAGTTAGAGGAATAGCTAGGGCTGTTGTTGGTTATGTAGGACACGCAAGGGCTGAGGCTGGCGGTAGCCTGGCTGCATGTCATGGCAGCGTATGCTGACATTGCAGACAATAGGGAAAGTAGAACCAAGAAAGCAAGGGATGACTTGATCAGGGAAGCCATGGAAGAGATGATGGCGTGTTGTGGAAAGAGGGGTTTGGCTAGGGTTTATATATTGGATGGAATTGATTTCATGCAATCTTGGTGCTTCACTTAATTAGGACATAAAAGTCATCATCTTTTGGTGTGGCAGCTAACGAAAAATCAGTTTTCAGTTGGTGTATTCGTGCGCATGACTCGCACGTGGCACAAAACTGAAGATGATACCAGGTTCATTCAATTGTAATAGAGCTCAACAAAATACAATGGCGAGAACCACCTCAATACAAATTTGGTACAGCAGAGTATACATAATGTAGTTCTCTAAAAATTAATTCATTCCACCATATATATGAATATGATCGTAGCATAAACGTAACACACACGACAAAATGTTGTTTCATTGACACACGAAAATGTTCTCCATGCAAAAATCCTTGTAAGTATAAGTTGGGGTATACTCAGAACACTAACCCATCTATTGTCGTCAGCTCAATTGGACCTAACAAAATGCTGCTTTTCAGTCTCGGAACATTTCTTTTATCGCAAACTTGGATGCTGCATCACTCGACTTTTGACACACCGTCGATGGGCATGTTGCTTTCAGCTACTGTTTCTTTGACAAACCTGCAAAAAATGTAAATTTCCAACAATCTCTTGAGTTACAAATATTGTTCGAGAAAGTGCGTTTCTGTCAATTGATTTAGATAGACTGTTGCAGAATGTATGTATACCTTGTTAACTTCTCCTTTGAGGACTGCAAGATATAGATACTAAGAATGAAAGACAGCACAAGACCTGTCATCATCACATAGTGTTGTTTAGAATCCGATCAACAAGCTTTCTTAGCCGTACATGATAGAATAGGATAGGATAGAGAATTGAAACTCGCAAAATTCGCCAGGACTCGAATAATCCTATGCAAGTCTGTTATTCTAATAGAAACCTAGAACTACTGTAGCTATGCTAACCAAGTGCACAGGCATAACCTCTCTCTATATGTTTGAATGATATACGTTTGAACAACATAGCACAATCTGTAATAATTAAAATAACAATTAAAACCCCATACCTGATCCAAAAAGAACATAGAATCCGGAATTAACATCTATGTCCGATTGCTCCTCCCTGTATACATAAAAATATACTCATCAACTAAGAAATCAATACGCATGCTTGAATTGTACATACTATTCTATGAAATCATACAACCACTTGAAAATGAAAAGGCTAAGAGCCAGTTGCAGTGCAATCTCAAAGGACGCTAGACTAATGAAAGTGCTTTGAGCTTATATTGTAGATTAGAAGCTCCACTAATTTGTACCACTAACTTTTTTGGTAACAGCACATAACCATCCATCTAGTAATATCTGGCTTTGTACGGTTGAATGAAAGTAGAATGTAACTTACCACGTGTATCGAACAAGGACATGCTTTGGCCAAATTTGAGGATCCCAGAATTTCTTTGCAATATCGGGATGAATGTCAAGATCTAACCAAATAAGGGTAAGTTAGAAAACAGACTTAACAAAAGAACACTAGAAACTCCCAACACATTTTTTCACAATATTCGTGTTTCCTTTCTCATCCATAATTCACCAGTGCTGATAGACTAAACTAACTATTTTCATGCTTGTCAATAGATTGTCACCTGCAACCTCCCTATCACATTGTCTACAAGAAATTATTTCAGTTATGCTCTGTTAGCTGTGACTTCTTACCACTTATTGAAACTTGAAACTCTGGACATGGTTCCCACCACATACTTCTAAAGAACACTGTCATGATCTACAACTTCATGCTGTATAAATAACACACTAAAAAACTATTTGGCTCTGTAATCTAATTCCTTCACAAGCAATCAAGCCTCAAGGATCTTGACCCAAAAAAAATGTTGCTGACTCAAATGAAAATTACATTCAGATAAGACCAGTGACAGTTTTAGGAGTATTTTTCCAATCCTTCTGTAATTTACTTACAATGATGAGGCATATCCAGCACTTTTGCAGTGACACCATGCAGGTCATTTCCAGAGTATTTCTGCAGCAATCATAGACAGTTACCTTCCATTTTTCCATTAACGATTAATTGCTCAATTTCAGATAGGAATTTTGCTTGTGTTGCTTTGATCTATGAGCTTTAGTGACCATCAATTGTTTGGCCTTTGCAAGACCCCATTTTTATGGTTAACACCACTTTATATGGTTGAAAGTTCAGAAATCAAAGAGACAACATGCGCCAAATCATGATGCTTACCAGATGTACATCAATCATCGGCACCTCACGGCTACTACGATTCACCACGTAAAGCCACGGAATCAAGAATTTCTCTCTTCCAACTTGGAATGAACTACATGAAAAATTTCATCACAAACATCAGCTCATTTATATCTTGACTCCATGCAAGGAAAAAGGTGAGGAAAATACTATGAATAACATTTTTGCATGCTTTAATCAACTTTGTTAGAAATATCTTGATTTCAGATTACGAAACATGCTAGCTTAGATCAGACTGTAATATATTTGTTGCTTTACATAACTCGAGTAAGAACAGAATTTAGAATTAGCGATTAAGAACATCGTTTCGCACTAAATATGACTAATAAAGCTTCGATAATCTCACATTTTATATGGATCAGCACCGGTGAAGCCCGTTGGTTTTGGTATAGGGATCAGCACCTGCAGGGAATATGCAATATAAAAAATACTAGAAGCAGCACAAGGAAAGCCCTAGCAATTAGAGTTGCAGGAGCCTACTTCTCGATTGACTGCGAACACAGGACAATGTCGGCCGATCAAGTCTTGCCATACGGTCCTGGACTAATAGTCGAAACCAGCAAATGGAAAATCAGATAAAAAATACAAGCATAAGGGAATAGATGAATTTCTAGAACTGACAGAGTGGTATTGGCCCCTCCGGCTCAACGGAACGATGTCACCGGGACGATAAGCATCGCAGATCGGAAGAAGTAACAGCAACAGCAGCAACAACACCGGCGATCGGCTCCCGTTTGCATAGATCCCTCTAGCTCTCGCTTGCATGATTATTGACCCACTTTCGGTTACTTCAACCGATTTCCAATGGCAGAGCGTCGCGACGGATGAGATTGAGACTACGGAGAGGATCTGTCGGAAGTAAAGAAGATGGAGGCGGGAAATGCAGTTTTAGTCCCTAACTTGAAACGTATGTCAATTTTGTCTCTAATCATTAAGATTGTGCAGGAGAAGTCCTCTAACTTACAAAGGGGGTCTGAACGGTGGTAGAATTTATCTAACATTTTTTTTAGAGTTAATTACTTAATTGGTTACACATGTTTGTCCAATGTTCAGAATGGTTACACATGTTTCAAAATGTGATTAGTTGATTTTGCTATGTGACTAATTGGTTACACATATTTTTCTCAATGTGATTAATTTGTTATTCCGTTAGTAAACCGTTAATTAATTTTTTTAACATATTATTGAATTGTGAAATGACTATTATGCTCTTAGTTGTATTGAAGAACACATAGAAGGATTGAAGAACCAGAATCGAATCAAATTCGATTCGATGTTCTTGAGAACCCATAAATAACCCAAAAATAGCATTTCTGGGTTCTTGAGAACCCATAAACAGCATTTCTGGGTTCTTGAGAACCCATAAACAGCATTTCTGGGTTCTTCACATTGTGGGTAACATGTCGAACATTTTAATCACATCATTTCAAACAACAATATCCATTTAATCACATTATAGAGAAATATGTATGACCTTTTAATCACATTATAGAGAAACATGTATGACAATTTAATCACATTTGGTGATAACATATATTGCAATACAGAACTTCAAGAACCCAGAATTGCGATTCTGGGTTCTGGAGAACTCAGAATTGCGATTCTGGGTTTTAACAGCATTTCTGGGTTCTTGAAGAACCCAGAAACGTGATTCTGGGTTCTTGAAGAACACAGAAACGTGATTTTGGGTTCTTGATTTCTGGGTTCTTCGATTCTTGTTCTTGAAGATGATGATGTGTTCTTGAAGATGATTCTAGGGGTAATTACGTCATTTTACGTATCTAAATAGTGACTTAACTGTGATTTCTAACGGTGAACAGTAAAAAAAACAAATAGTCACATTTCAAAACCAATTAATCACATTTTGAAACATGTGTAACCATTCTGAACATTGGTCAAACATGTGTAACCAATTAAGTAATTAACCTTTTTTTTATAAAATAAGTAAGGGTTAATAGGTCCAATAGTACCATATGGTTGAGTCATGTGATCATATGGTACTCATATGTTGTTTCTTGGTACCTTATATTTTCAGAATGTTGTTCTTTAGTCTAAATTACTGTTGCTGTCAAGTTTAATTAATTGAATGCTGACGTGGCGTTGACGTGGCGTATGGAAAATAAATAGAAAACAAAATAAAACATATTCAAAAAAAATTAAAATATACATTCTAAAATATAAAAATTATTGTTTATAAATTTATTTTAAAAAAACGAAAAAAAAAACTGGAAAAAAACTAGGGTTCAACCCTTTGGTCCGGAACCCTAGTTTTTTTTTCGTTTTTTTTATTAACTATTAGATTATATATCTACGTGGCGTTTATGTGTTGTTGACGTAAACCATTTAACAGAAAATATAACGGTTGACTAACATCCAAACATAACGGATCATTCGACCACACACAAAAATATATGGTACCATCCGATTACATGACTCAAACATATGAGACCATTGGAACTATTAACCCAATAAGTAATGATATTACAAACGATTAGTTAAATAATAATTTTTGACTAGTTTAGTTAGTGTTTTCATGCATTTTCAAAGGATATCAACTCCAAATATTTTCTGGATGATTCATAAGAATAAGGAACATATCTTCAAGTTCAACTGTCTTCTTAGTCAAAGCGCCCTCTACTCCATCTACATTCTGAAAAATATATCGAATTTTGAATTTCTTGAATTCCACCAGAAATTTTCTGCAATCAAGTATTAGCATTCTGAAAAATATGTCGAATTTTGAATTTCTTGAATTCCACCATAAATTTCCTGCAATCAAGAATTAGAGACATCAATGGACTATAAAAGATTTGAGTCCTCTACTATTAGTTGATTGTCTCTTGGGCGTCGGATTCAACATGAAGTGCTTGCACCCCATGTTAATCGCCACAGAAAGTCCATTATGAATAGCCCACAATTCAGCGACAATGCTATTGTGATACCAATCCGCCTCTAGTAACCTTTTATCCAACCCCCATTCATTCCTCAAGATCAATTTATCTAACATATTGGTGATGATTGTGAGGTAGATCGTCTCATTGGAAAGCATAATCTCTTCAACTTGGTAGTAGGGTTTGATTAACATTTCTAGCGGATAACATTTCTTTTTCTTCTCTTCTCTTCTCTTCATTTCATAGGATTCCTCTTTCCAACCAACAAGGGAAGACATCAACATCTGTCAATACCCACATATCACTCTCTTCCATCTGCTGTTCTTTTGTCTGAACCCAAACATTTGGACTTGATTATATTCCCAACAACCAAACAGGTCATAACTCAACATCTAGGGGACTCTGAATATGCCCATTGCAAGAAGAAGAAGAAAAGAAATACAACATTTATATATAGAGAAAGTCAATATCATAGTACAAATGCTGTATAATATTATATTCCACACCCCTAAAATACTTTGCGTTACAAGAATAAATAAATCCAATCGACAACAACTGACCCCTCACAAACCCTAATCTACTAAGTTACTACCATGGACATAGATTACAGCAACAACAAAAAAAGATGATCTTTTTAGTTTTTACTTTTCTTCTTCCCATGGGGACCAACCAATGGTAATCCATCTGTTCTAGTGAAAACATCCAAAATAATAAACAGAGAAAACACACCACCATTAATCACTGTTAGCCCGATCTTTTCTTCCCTCCATTTTTGGATGACAGATTAATTGATTACTCTATGCATGGAGTGAGTCTACGATCGAAACCGCTATATCAAACCCACAAATTTGCAAAGCAGAATCGACCCACGTACCGTAAAAGCCATCAGCGTCCCGTTTTAGCACGTTTCATTCCACTTGAATTGAATGGAGAGACACTGCCACTCGGTCCGGGACTCTCTTCCCTGTAACTCGAATTTAGCATTGCTAATTCCCGCAATTGTTGCCTCTTGATGAAATCTTGTGACTCATCCTGCATAAATTAGGACTTTCATTAGTTAGTTTATAGAACAAATCCCGAGCCAATGTAAATTTGATACTTTGATCAATGATGATAGTTAAAAAGGAAAAAAAGAGTGTTGATTTGATTTTTTTACCACTGGTTTGAGCAGCTCTTCTATAATTTCTTGAGCTTGTCTGAGTCTTATGTCCACAATGTTGGCGGGTAAATCAGCCTCGATTAAGATGTGGAGCGGTTCATTAAGATGTTCATAACCCGGCCTTCCTCTTAATTTATCTTCCTATAAAAAAAAAGTTGTAAAAAAAAACACAACACAAACACGAAAAATTAGAGCCAAAAATTCAAATCTTCACTCAGGTTTGTGCCTTTACTAGTTCATGGCTTTAAGTAAAAAAGTAAAAATTGTATCAAGTTCATCCCTAACCTTAGACAGTGTTATACAGCACACAGTGTGTTATATATATTCTTACATACCTTGTCTGGATCCTTTATAGAGCCCTTCCCTCGAATGTAAACACGGCAGCCCGTAGTAGCTTCCACACGTTTAAGTGAATTACCTCTCGGACCCAGAAGCCGGCCAACAAAATTGAACTGATACAAAAAATAACATAAAAAAGTGAATTTGATTTTGATTTTGACTGAAAATCAAGATCATTTTTGCACTTGAAGTGAATAGACTTACGTTTGGATAAGTATCTACGGGAATCTCCAACCTTAAAATCCTTTTTACTGTGAATGAACTAGGGCTTGCAGGTGCCCCTTGCCAATCCATTGTCATCCCACTTAATCTCTGCTAAACTTGACAGTGTCAAACAATTTCATAAATAATGCACAGTTTTTACAATAGAACTGAAGATAATGCTGTAAAAAATACAAATTTGAGGCCATTTAGAGTCCGAGTTTACCGAGTAGAGCTGATTTGATGAGTAACTTGCAAAAGAAAGACTGGAAATTGGAGAAAATGAAAACTTGAAAGGACCATCATAACCAATATATTCAAAGACATTAAGAAGACCAAATGTCTTAACATTAATCAATGAAAAAGAATTACAATATAACGACTATCAACTTCACCTAGAAGTTGCAAAAATGTTGAAATTTAGAAAATCTGAACAACATTTTTCCTTTTCTATGAAAATCTGGTGCTAACATGATATTGGATTATTGGTGCTTTGATTGACAAACGTCCATTATGGAGTATATTTTCAATAATAGATAATAGAGATGGAGTGTAACCATCAATCCAAAATTTAGAAAATCTAACTCTTTGATGAGTAGTCACTACAACAACAATCATGATATATAGAGTTTATACATAACCATAACCATCAATCCAAAATTTAGAAAAGCTAACTCTTTCATATGCAAGAAATTACACAAAAATGGAAGAGAAAGATATGAGATTCAGTTACCTAACATTAAGATTTTACCTCTTGAGGAAGACCATTCCAGCCACTGATTCCCGCAGCAGAAACATTTGACATCAGGTTTGAAGAAGCCATTGGACTTGGGCTTCTGTATCTTAGTCTATCAAAATCAGCAAATCCTTGGTTCAATTGCATTCCAGAAACCCGTAAAATCTCTGCATTCAAATAATAAAAATGAGAAGCCGCTGATCTTTGCACATCGTCATAGTAAACTATGGAAATAGAGGGCCAGACAGAAGATTATGCTAAGAACAACAAAAACTTGAACAATATTTTTAAAAGTAAGAACTTTCTTTCGTGGAAAATTGGAATAACATCTGCAGAAGCATGCTGATAATAGTCGAATCTCAAATGCTACATTAGGAACTGACTTTTCCAAGACAATCAGTACAAGAATGGACTAACAGTACATCCTGATAGAAAAATATTGAGAAAAAAAAATACTTTCCCTGATCTGCAAATTCACTCATTTTAATAGGAGACCATGTCATATTGTCTATAAAGTATTACTAGCTTCAACTATCAGAGCTGCTATTGCCTATTTGATATATCAATCAATCAGTGTTCGATCAACCATTCGCTGAGAATGACAACCCGGATTTCTTAGTCGAAAATTGCAATCCAAGGTGTAAAAGCTACAATTTTGCCTATGCTTGACAGCTTTATAGGATCAAGAATCTAATTCAGTATTAGAATCTATTATCCAGTGTTTAGATTTTAGTTTTCTACTCAAAAACTGATTTAACTTATATACTAAGACAAAAGGAAGGGACACAAATCAGTGTATCCATCGACCAATGTTGTAACAGATATGCAGAAATCAGCAGACATTGCATCTGAAACAGAATATGCAAAGAATAAATAACCTAGATCCAAAAGGATGAACTAATTATACAGGGAAAAGATAATAAACCTTGATTAAGAAGTCGACTGCAATTGGGAAGCACTTGCATGAAAGGTGTAAGCTTCTGATACTCAGCCAACAGCTCTGACAAGTACTGACTATAAACACGAACCAGCGATCCAACCCAACCCCATAACAGATCAAAGACAGCATAATCAGCAGATGCAACAAGAAACAGACAGGATTCCAAGTAGAAGAAGTCGTAGATACCTGTCGACATCTGGAGTGCTTCTAATCTGCGGAGAGGCGGCTCTTGCCGGTGAGAAGTTAGGATTGTACATACCCGCCAGGGATGATACTGCTCTGTTTCGGTGTCTTCTTCTTCAATAACTGATTTTAAAGAAGAAGAACAAATATTTTTTGGGGGCAAGAAGGAAAAAGGGTTTTAGCTGCTGCTGAGCTCCTGATGGCTGTGGAAGAAGGAGGAGAAGGGCGATGCAGCAAGATACACCATCAATAACGAGGGTTCGCAATAATAATAAGAGAGGACCAAAAAAAACAAAAAATCGACACTCGACAGCAGCAGCTCTGACGGTTAAATTTTTGCAGAAAACAAACAAAATCGATCCTTTAAATTTACTCTCCTCTCCCTTTTCACTGTCTTTCTTTCAGTTACTGACAACCAAGAAAAAGGAAACCTCAATTAAAGCAAAAACAGAGCACCTGGAGTTTATTGTCTTCTCGTCTGACTTTGTTCTGTAAAATATACTGGAAACACATATAATAATACATGAATAACCAAACAATAATTAATACTGTTCTTTTTCTTGAATCGTCAGGGAAAATGGGTCAAATTCAAAATCATTTTTTTTGGTATGTATTTACAAATATATGGTGGGTCATTGAAGAACTGCATCGACATAGCAGGAAGGAAGCAGCTAACTGGAACGGAGTTCATGAAGGTGAATGAAAGAATCAGCGGAATCACTGAAACCTAACGTTTCATACTCCTTCCAAAACTAGATTCAGATAAAATCTCCATTCTCCAGACAGTTGGGTGATTCCCTCGTCACATTTACTCCTAATTTCAACTATATTTATTATTATAAAATATACTTAAATCTACACACACACATCCTACTACTGACAGATTAAAAAGGAATAATATAATCGCATGACGCTTCGAGCTTTTAACACTACAGTCTACATCTATGTATAATAATACTATAAATATTATGAGAAGAATGATCTCAAGATTAGAAGAAAAAGGTATGAAAGTTGGTGTTATTATATTTTCTAAAATTATTATTAGATCAACCCATCATATTTACAAGTGAAAAGTATGAAAAAAATGTAACATGTTTGCCAGAAATTGTCAAAGCGACACAGTTGTATTATTTGATGTAACATGTTTGATGTTGTAAGTATTTGATGCAGTCGTTAAGTTTCCGTTCAAAATGTCTGTTATGTGTGCACATGTCATGCACGTGACTTATTTGAAACGTGAAAGTCCTTAAATGCCCCTGTCTTCTTCATAAGACAGTTATAACACCTCTCTCTTGTTGGTGTCTTCTCCAATCTTCGGCTGAGCTCCAATCTTCTCCACTGTTCGTGTCTTCTCCAAAGAATGATGTCACCGCACAAGTCCAGCAGCTCTTCTCGAAGCTCGAAGGCGCATGAAGAGTACCAACCGTTGATGACGATTCTGCGCAAAGTCTCCATGAGGGTAATGGGTGGCTTATCCTGAGCATCTTTTATCTTCGCGTTCCAACTCTCGGCAACATTGTTTACTACCAAATTCGTCTTTGAGTCAGGATGAAATTCATACCTGCACCAAGTCTTCGTATCGATCTTGTCCAGGTAGGCCCAAGCCTTCGGGTAGTGGATCTTCATGTATTCCATATGCGCCTTGTGCCGATGGTAGTTGTAAGAACACGATGCTGCCCAGAAACGTGATTTCACACCAGCATCATTGTTTTTTGCAACGAGCATGTTCTGATGAATATGACGCGCACATAATCGATGTTCAGCAGCTGGGAATGTCTCTTCTACGGCAGTGATTAAACCCTGTCAAACATAATACATCTCCTGTTTAGTTTGTCAAACATAATACATCTGTTATTCAAAAACTTAAAACATAATTTATACGCATTTAAAAAACAGAAAACATAATTCATTAAGTGTTTAAAATTCTGTTACCTTTTGCCTATCTGACATGAATATCCAAGGACCCCCATCGCCCAAGTCAGACTTAAAGATTTCAAGAAACCACGTCCAGGACTCTCTTGTTTCAGCTTCGACCCATGCATAACATATTGGGAACACCCTGTTGTCAGCATACCTAGATACTGCACTAAGCAGTTGACCCCCGTCAAGTCCCTTAAGATGACAACCGTCCAATCCTATAAACGGTCGACAACCCGACTTAAAACCTTCCACGCATCTCTTCAAACAAACATACATCAGCTCAAACTTGGGTCTTAATGGGTTGGTATCTGGATTCACCTGGATGTACGCAGTACTTCCCGGGTTGTGCATAATGACCGTCGCGGCGTAATCTCGGAGGCGTTCAAACTGCCATAATCTATCCCCACGGAGTTTCTCTCGGGCTAACCTTATTCCCTCGCATATGTTCCATCGTTTGACGTCAAAGTTGAAGCGTTTCTGAATCTCATCCGCAATAGTTGAATTTTTGACCTTCGGTTCATTACGTATCAACTCCATGAAATTGTCACATATCCACTTGCATCCGATCTTCTTCGTATGGAAGGCTCTTCCACAACTGTGCTCGTCAAATAACTTCCTTAATTGAAACGTCACTTGCTTTTGAATTCGAACCGCGCCAACCTTGAACTGACATGTCGATTGCTTGCACCGAAATTCTATTCGGTTCGGTCCATTAGTTCCCTTAGACTCCATCTCGTAACCCTCCTGAATGATGTGTCCGATAATGTACTCCCTAAAAGCCTTTGCGTCCACAAATTTCATTCCAAGTTTCAGTTCGTACCTTTTAGTGGGGCGGCCGAACTCAGAATTAACCTCTTCGTCAATAACCCTCGCCCTAGACATCTTGGTATATTCGACTTCATCTTCCGAGTTAGGAGGCGTCCGCAATGTGTCACTCGGACAGTCGAGCTCAAGGTTAAACATCTCCACATTCACGTTTTGAATTCCAATCCCGTCAACAGTATCACCCACGTCACCTTCCATAGCACCCACCAAGTCGAGTATATCAGTCATACATTCGGTGGAGGGGGTTTGGTTGATCGGGCATGTGGTGTCGATCTGCTTGGGTTTTTTTCAACAAAGTCGCTGGATGACGACTCTTCCTCCAATGCAGCTTTCCAGTTCGGGTCCGAGATACCCCATGAATCGGATGAGAACTCCTCAGATTTTGAGTCCGTGGACAGCTCGGTCATGGGAGCTTTCCCTTTATCTTTCTCACTTAGTCGTTGCGCCCTAAGTTCAGCTATCCTTTCTGATGCCATCCTTCTCTTATTTGCAACAATCTTCAACAATGCGTTATTTCGAAGTTGTTCTAACCAAGGATCGTTACCACATGCGGCCTCATCGAACGGTGGAACCACGTACAAACTAACTTCGTGATTCTCTTGTTGTTTGTCTCTAATTAGCTGCACGTCTTCGTCGCTCACAATGATTTCGATGTCCTTCTTCGGATCTCCCCCGGGTGGAACGTAGGTGATAGTCCCATCCCTCTTGAGACCGTAATACTCAAGAAGTGCAGCGATTGTGCAGTAGGCGAACACTTCTTCGGTTATCTCCATTTCATACAGTTTGCCGTTGTACACACCACCCACCCAACTGTCATCGTAGTGGATCTTCAAAATCCACTTATCAGCACCTGAGGTCGACATTCAAACCTGCACAAAAGAGTGTTTGTCAGCACCCAAGTCGTTTGAAGAGAACAAACCAGTAAAACACACACAACACACACAGAACATTCGGTTAACAAATCAAAAATCCCAAATCAGTTAACATTCGTTTTACCTTCTAAACATACAAGTGAACATAGAAGTTAACTCCTTTGTTTCACCCACCAAACATGTGCAATCGGTTACCCTCTAAACAATCAAGCCGCAGAACAGTTCGGATTACACTACAAATCCGTCACCTTTGCAAAATTGGAATCATACAACTAAAAATCGGACCAAAACCTTCAATTTATAGAGCATGGAGGGGCTACGGAAGTTACCTTGGCGGGATATTAAGCGGGTACGTCTTCGGATTGAACAGAACGAAGGAGTCGACGCAACGATTCGCGGGAGAAGAAGATTCGGTTGCAGCAGCTCAAGTCGCTTCGGTTGTCGGAGGGGTGGGAGCTTCTTGTCGCAGCAGCAGATGGGGTAGGATCTTCTTGTCGCAGCAGCTTCCAGAACATAAGTTAGGGTTTGAAGACGGGAACGACGGGACGGGTCTTGGGTTCGAAGGTGAGTGTCTTTGCTTCGGTATGGGTGTATGAAGAACGAAGGGAAGTGGAGGAAAATAGGTGTAGGGGTATCTTGGGCATTTACGAAAAGATGTCATTAACATCTGACAAATCATGTCACGTGGCTGGCACATGCTGGTTTTTAACGGGCAAACTGACGGAATAACAAACGTTTCCATCTAAAACCTACAACAGAAAACGTGTTACATCAATTACCTACACTCCAAAACTAGTTCCATCAACCACACTTTTTGGCAAACATGTTACATTTTTCCCTCTTTACAATTCAAATTTAACTTACTGATTCATTTTTAATGTAATCATTATCTTTTACTCTTCCTTTTTTATCGCTCCTACTGAGTTTTTTATTATCGAAGAAAGAACAACGAGGAAAAAACTACGCTTTCATGACCAGTTTTTGAATTCTACGACCGAGTAGTACCGAAGGATCCAACAAAATCCAATCTACTTTTCGTATAGTTGAAATGAGTGTTAAAATGATGGATGAATCTGGAACTTTTTCAAAAAGTAGCCATGTTAGAATATTTTTTTTGAAAAAGTATATATATAAAAAAAAATATTTAGCAAAATGTGCATCTGCGCAGGTAGGGTAGTAGCGATTTTTGAAAACACTACTGGTAGTAGCGATTTTTGGAAACTCGCTGCTACCAGTAGCTATTTTTTGAAAATCGCTACTGGTAATAGCGATTTTCCTTTTTTTTTGTTTTTTTTTTTGAAAAAAAATCAAAAGAATCTTTAAAAAATTACAGTAAGTAGATATTTGAATTTCAATTCAAATGATGCAAAAAAAATATTAAATTTGGACTTACGGATTGACTGTAGGCTCTGCCGTAAGTTGAGATATGAAAATTTGACTTAAAAAAATATAACTCATACCCTGTAAGTCCAAACTGACCACGGTGAACGTCATTTATGTCGTAATTCAATTATCTACCTAGATTAATTTTTTTGATTAGAAATACAATGATTTTGTAACATAACATCGATTGTCTTAAAATTTGACTGAAATAATCAAATGCATTAGGTGAGAAATTTAATTATGTACTTACTCAAAAGAAATCAAAAAAATTAAAGTGAGTATATATTTTAATTACGACATAAATGACGTTCACCGTGGTCAGTTTGGACTTACAGGGTATGAGTTATATTTTTGTAAGTCAAATTTTCATATCTCAACTTACGGCAGAGCCTACAGTCAATCCGTAAGTCCAAATTTAATATGTTTTGCATCATTTGAATCGAAATTCAAATATCTACTTACTGTAAAAAAAAATTTAAAAAAATTAAGATTTTTTTGCTTTTTTTTTTCGAAAAAAAAAAAAGGAAAATCGCTACTACCAGTAGCGTTTTCAAAAATCGCTACCTCCACCTGCGCAGATGCACATTTTGCTATATATTTTTTTTATATATATACTTTGTCAATATATTTTTTTCTGACATGGCTACTTTTTGAAAAAGTTCATGAAT
Organism: Chamaenerion angustifolium; assembly: GCA_946814005.1. Lineage (NCBI taxonomy): Eukaryota > Viridiplantae > Streptophyta > Magnoliopsida > Myrtales > Onagraceae > Chamaenerion > Chamaenerion angustifolium. Next base: position 33,328,644 of record OX328275.1, read on the forward strand.
CCGATAGATTCTGCAAGTCTCTTCATCGTCCACTATGCAATATTAATTGGTGAATCTCTTTCATCAACACGCAGTTTTGCGTCCACATTGAGATAATTACTTATGACCATTCTCCTTATATAAATAACAACCAAATTATACAATATATTAAAACTAATTCTAATTCGTGATGGGAGAATGTAGTCAAATTGTACATGTAGCTCCCCATAAGAAGTTGTTTCCCGAAAATCGGATGTTCATGACCTCGATGTAGGCTGAGACCTCAATCAAAAATCGATAATATCGAGCCCTTTTGTCGGGTCGGGCAGTATCGATCGAATTCATGGGACGATCTCCTACTTACATATCTATTGCCAGTTAGCCAAAAGGATTTCGGTCATTTGCTCTCTCTAGGTGTATGAGACAGGTTAGAAATGGAAGGAAATACACTTCGTGTTGGATTTCGAGATACATGCACGAAAAATAGCACGTGGGTACGACAAATAACGGTATACAAATTTATACTTACATTGTTCGTATATAGCGACGTGCGATGACAGAAACATGTGATATCACCGGTGGTTCGGAGTCACGGCGGGTGTGTACCGGTCGGAAGGATACGTGTTACGTGATCGGAGCGCACCTAAGATCGGAGATCAACTTCATAGGGTTTTCGGATTGTAACTCTCTATTCATGATTATGTGCATCCATAAGTGGTCTATTGATAGGCCTAGGAGAATTACAAACTTTTGGAACTTTACATTTTAGTTCTCGATTTTTTTACGATTTGCACTTACCACCCCGTATGGATACCAATTTCCTACACTTCGGGTGCTCTAGATTGGACACCGATGACCTTATTCCTATTAGGTCTGATCATGGGCGGGTCGGACCGATCTTGGAGGCAGGACCGAGACAGAGATCGACTTTGACAAAAAAAAGTATGTCCGAGTCGGTCTTGGACCAAAATTGTTGGTGAAAAAAAATTCAACTAAATTGGCCAAAAAAATTAATGCATATATATTACAATATGTATATAGATACGTGAGATATAAATATAATCTCTCGCTATAATATATGTGTGTGTATACATATATATATATATATATATATATATAAGTCTCAAGTCATATAACAACTTGGAATCGCTTTGCAGTCAAATAGATGACTTTTGTTTACTCGCACGTTAGGTTTTGGAATATGTTAATCTAGTAATTAATACATAAAATCCATAAAATAAAAGATTTGAAGATCCAAATTAATTTATAAAAACATTATTAATAAATAGTTAGTGATCTGTCCGTCGTTAAATTATTTGGTAAAATAATGAATTAAATTTTTTAAAGCAAACGAGGTTCAATTTCCATTAAATATAATACCTTAGATATAGTAAAAAACAAAATTCCCATTTAAAAATATTTTCCGATTTAGTATAGTAACCCAAATGGGTAGACACTGTAGTTGTACCAAATATGGGTTCAGAGCATATGTACCTAAATCATCAAGAAATTTCATTCAACAATTCAGTTAATGTTCAACAACGATACCAAATTATAGTCAGTCAATAGGCGCGGCATTAGTTATTTACTCACGAATCAATCACTTGGCAGAAACTTTATTTTAAACTAATAAATAGAAATGTATATATTTTAAAAAATATATTAATATTATATAGTATTATAAGGAGATTATATTTAATTAAGTATTGATCAGCATATTAAGCATTAATTGATTTAATGAAATGTTAATTGTAACAGTTACTAATTCGAAATGTGTATTAATATGTTAATAGAATATATGTTTAATTTCTTATTTTATTACATGTATATAATTATATATAATACCATATTTTATTAAAAAAATATATTTATTTACTTTCACTTAAAAAAAACTCATAAATTTGGATAGGATAGAACAATTTACGATTTTTTGATTATCTTACTCAAAATTAAATAATATAGTCTAGAGGGATTAAAATGAAGCAATATTATATTAAAAGAAGATAAAATTATATATATATATATATACACCAATTACAATAGTAAATTATAATTTAATAGCATGATTTTTTTTCAGGTTTAAATTTCATAGTTATTATTTGTACCATATAAGTATAATAATAATAATAAAGAACTCAGAAGCTTTATAATTAATTGTAAATTTTAGAATTGTTAGTATTGTACATGTCTTTATATGATTTAAATAAAGAGAATTATATTTCTTTGGATATAATATGTCAATTAAAACTTCTACATCAACATTAATATATAGAAAAACAACTCATCCATACATTAAATTGTCGTAACAAATATGTATCTTTAATTATAATACTCAATATTAAAATTATCATAGTAAATTAAACTAAATAAATATATGTATTAAACCAATATGATGATATAAAATCTCATTTCTCCTTCCATCTTCCCAATGAAGTCAAAGAGAAAATTTGGACAATTTCGAGAGTTTTTTCAATTGTTATTCACAATAGATTAGTTTGGATGGGAGACCCGAAAGATATTCCGCCTGTGTCGTCTATCTATCATTTCAAAACAAATAAATGTTGGATTTGTTAATAATGAATAATTTTTACGACAAAGTAAAAATTGAGCCGAATTTTTACACCAACTCTTAAAATTTGTTATCAATCTGATCATTTGTTATTATATGGCATTGTATTTTAGTAGTTTTATGTTTTAGGACTTATTTGTTATCTTTGATTTTATTTCTGGACTATTAAGTAATTTTGTAAATAGTTTTTTAGTATAAATAGGGTTGATGGAGGATGGTGGACAGATGAATAGAATCCACCAAAAGATCCCATCAAATCTGTTGTTCATTCCTTCAAACTTCGGATCGGTTCGGTTTTCCAAATCATGAAATGGTATCAGAGCCTTCTGGAATATTGAGCCCCGTTCTTGTCCGTTTTCATTTCCTTGGTTACTGAAGCATTGTGTGTCTTCTCATCTTCTGACTTCTCGTCTCTCTCACGCAACCGCTTCAGTATCATCCTCTCGTTTCTCTTTTCTAGGGTTTCCGCTGGCCCCTCTGCTTCTCTGATTTGTTGAGAAATCAAGTATCAAGAAATTGTTCTCTCCGTTCTTGAGTATCTTTGGCTTGTTCTTGCACCTACCCTCGGCTTCAAGATCTTTTTCAACGATCTGTCAGGTGAATCGTTGATTCTATCATCAGCTCCCAGATCCCCTTCGCAAACCTTCTGTTTTCGGTGATTCTTCATCTTAATCAAGAAGATCCTGGTATCCTACCCGCGGCTTTCTTTTCAAAAGACAAAGCGATTCATATTTCCTGGTTCCTGGTGTGCTGATACCTCAATCGATGGCCGGAGAGACTGCAGACGTGGGGGTTAAAGACACCATGGTGGACATCAAGGACACCGGTGTAATAGCAGATGCGGAGGCGGTCAATCAGTGGGCCGACTTTGAGGTTGAGGTACACCCTAACCATTCGCTCTATCTCCACCCTTCAGACAACCCAGGTATGAGTCCGATTTCTATAAAGCTTACGGGCCCTGAAAATTACCCCATGTGGAGCCGCGCTATGATTGTTACCTTAAGAGGAAAGAACAAACTAGGGTTTGTGAATGGTTCGTTTGACAAAGAATTTTTTGATGCTTCTCTGCATGAGTTATGGGAAAGGTGTAATGCTGTCATGTTTGGATGGATTTTGAATTCTTTAGCTGGTGATCTTTCGAATAGCATCATGTATTCTACCTCAGCGTTTTTGGTCTGGAAAGATCTTAGGGAGAGATATGACAAGGTGAATGGCCCTCGCCTTTATCAGTTACATAGGGAGATTTGCACAGCCCAGCAAGGATTAGATTTTGTATCTACTTTTTTTACAAAACTGAAACTCCTTTGGTCCGAGTATGATGCTGCTAGTGCTCTAGACCCGTGTGACTGTGAGAAGTTTAAGAAGCATATTGTTCACTATGACAATCAAAGACTTTGTCAATTTTTAATGGGTCTGAATGACACATTTTCCAATGTCAGAAGTAATCTGTTGCTTTGGGTCCCTTTGCCTAGTTTGAATCAGGCATATAGCATGGTAATTCAGGAAGAAAATCATAGAGGTGTGACTGGTGTGGCTTCGGCTAATGCCGTCTCATCTGCTGATAATCGGGTCAGGACCAATCCCAATGTTGAATGTGAGTTTTGTCATAAGAAGGGTCACACAAAGGACAGATGCTATGCAAGAGGTTGTGACTTTTGTCACAAGAAAGGTCATGTGAAAGATAACTGTTTCAAGCTTAGGGATGCCAAGAAAGCAAAAGGACCTAATTTTCAGGCTAATAATGCTTCTATTGTTAGTTGTCCTGTTGATTCTGCTTCTGTAGGCTCCACCACCAATCCAAAGCTGCAGGGAGGAGTAAATTTTACATCTGAGCAGTTTGGACAACTCCTTCAGTCCATCAGTCGTGCTGGTACCTCCTCAGTGCAGGCCCCTCCTGACACAGGTGCTCACGCTAATATGGCAGGTATAACTATCCTTAATTCTCATTACCAAGATGATGACTTCTGGATTTTGGATACAGGTGCTACTAATCATATGACCAAAAGGTCTGATTGGCTTGAGAATTGTAGGATAGTTAACAGGCCAAAAGTTCAATTACCTAATGGTATTCATGTTGCTGTAGAAAGTATAGGTGACTGTAAGTTGAGTTCTAATAGGATGTTAAAAAATGTGCTATACTTGCCTCATTTCAAGTATAATCTCATCTCTGTTTCTAAATTGACTTCAGAATTGAATTGCTCTGTCACTTTTTATCCTAAAAATGTTATTCTGCAGGACCTCTCGAGTGGGAGGGTCTTGGGAACTGGTAGAGAGCAATCAGGACTCTTTGTTTTTAGACATTTGTATGATTCTCAGTTTGACTCTGTTCCTGTAGATGTTCTAAACGGATTCTTTTAAACGGATTGATCAGTTGATGTTGTGGCATATGAGGTTTGGGCATGCGTCCCCACATTCTTTGCAACATGTAAATGGATTGAATTTTTCCAAGTATAAGAATGGATTGGTTGAAAATTGTACTGTTTGCCCATCTGCTAAGATTACTCGATTGCCATTTCGCATATCTGTTTCTAGAGCTGCTTCCTTGTTTGAGTTAATGCATGCTGATGTTTGGGGTCCGTATCAGAAATAGACCTATGATGGAAAGAAATATTTTCTTACTCTTGTGGACGATTATTCTAGAGTCACTTGGATTTACTTGATTGTGAATAAGTCTGATGTTGCTGTTGCTCTTAAGAATTTTATAACATTGGTTCACAATCAATTTGGAATTGGAATTAAGAAAATTAGGTCGGATAATGGGCGAGAATTTTTCAATGACTATTTGAATGTCTTGTTTAAAGAAAAAGGAATTATACATGAAAGTAGCTGCCCATATACTCCCCAGCAAAATAGTAGAGTAGAACGCAAACATAGACATTTGTTGGAAGTTGCGAGATCTTTGAAATTGCAGGGACATTTACCAGATATTTTTTGGGGAGAGTGTATTATCACTGCTTGCTATCTTATAAATAGAACCCCTTCCTCAATATTTGATGGTAAATGTCCTCTTGAAATTATGACTAAGAAGCGTCCTTCTATTGATCACTTGAAAGTCTTTGGTTGCTTGTGTTTTGCAAAGAATTTGGTTGTGCATGACAAATTTGCTCCTCGTGGTATCCCATCTGTTTTTATGGGTTATTCGGAAACACAAAAAGGGTATAGGCTCTACAATCTGGATACTAAGGCTTTTTTCATAAGCAGAGATGTGAAATTTTATGAGCATGTGTTCCCTTTCTCTAAAGCTAATGATGATGAGTGTTCAAATATGTGGAATGATCAATCTCTGTATGATAATATTCAATATGATGTTCGGCCCGTATCTGAAATTGAACCTCAAAGATCAGATGATCCTGAATCTAATAGACCCTTGGATGATCCTCAATCTGAAAACGACAATGATGATGAACAATCTGAGTCGAACGATGTCCCTCAAGAACCTGTCCACATTTTGAGACGCTCTGGAAGAGCAACCAGACCACCCATTTGGCATAAGGATTATCAGGTTGAACGTTCTGATTCTGAACATTCAATTACTAACTGTGTTGCATATGAACATTTATCTCTGCCACTTCAGAATTTTGTTTCCTGTTTATCCAGGGTAACTGAGCCGAACTCATTTACTGAAGCTGGAAAGCATTCGGAATGGGTTCAAGCTATGAAAAATGAGATTGCTGCGCTAGAAGAAAACCATACATGGGATATGGTCCCATTACCCTCAGGTAAAAGAGCCATAGGATGCAAATGGGTATATAAAATAAAATTAAATGATAATGGCTCTATTGAAAGGTATAAGGCAAGGTTAGTTGCGAAAGGTTTTACTCAAACTCATGGAATTGACTATTTTGAAACATTTTCTCCTGTTGCCAAGATGAACACTGTTAGAACTGTTCTTGCCTTAGCCTCTATTAATAATTGGCCATTATATCAGTTAGATGTTCATAATGCATTTCTTCAAGGTGATTTGAATGAAGAAGTTTATATGCATGTGCCTCCCGGTTTTCGTAATCAGGGGAGAATAACTTGGTTTGTAGATTACGAAAATCGCTCTATGGTTTAAAGCAAGCATCGCGTCAGTGGAATATCAAGCTCACTGAGGCACTCATTAACAATGGGTATTCTCAGTCGAAGCTTGATTACTCCCTGTTTACAAAACGTTCTGGTGATCAAATTGTTGTTCTGCTGGTATATGTTGATGATCTGGTTATATCTGGTAATAGTGCTGATTTGATAGGTCAGTTGAAAGCCATGCTCATGAATACTTTTAAAATTAAAGATCATGGCGAACTCAAATATTTTCTGGGTATTGAGATTGCCAGATCTAAGCAAGGGTTGATTTTGAGCCAAAGAAAGTATGCTCTTGATATGATTTCGGAATGTGGTCTTTCAGGTTGTAAGTCTGTGAAAACTCCTATGGAGTTGAATGTTAAATATACTAGCAAATCATATGATAAACATGTTGGAATAAATGATGATGATTTGTTATTAGAAAAGCCAGATGTCTACAGGCAGTTGATTGGTAAGCTTCTGTACTTAACTATTACCAGGCCTGATATTTCATTTTCTGTTCAATGTTTGAGTCAATACATGCAAGAGCCTAAAAAATCTCATATGGATGCTGCTTTACGTATTGTCAAATATGTTAAAAATGATCCTGGTTTAGGAATATTCTTGGATTCTGATAGTTTACCTATTTTAACTGCTTACTGTGACTCTGACTGGGCTGGATGTGTAGAAAGTAGAAAGTCAGTTACAGGTTACTGTATCAAACTTGGAAAATCTTTAGTTTCTTGGAAGGTCAAGAAACAAAATACATTGTCAAGATCATCGGCTGAGGCTGAGTATAGGAGTATGGGCACTACCCTTTCAGAGATTGTATGGTTATCCAGATTACTAGCAGAATTGGGAGCTCCTCAAACTCAGCCGGTAAGTTTGTTTTGTGATAGTCAGGCTGCTTTACAGATTGCATCGAATCCGGTATTTCATGAAAGGACAAAGCATATCGAGATTGACTGCCATTACATTCGAGAGAAGATACAAGAAGGTATAGTGAAGACTTGTCATGTGAGAACCTCGGATCAATTGGCAGATTTTTTCACAAAAGCACTTTCAAGCAGACAACATGAGTTTCTCAAAAATCAGCTTGGAGTAAAGAACATCTTTCAGGATAACAAATGCTCAGATTGAGGGGGAGTTTTATGATTATTGATATATTATCAATCTGATCATTTGTTATTATATGGCATTGTATTTTAGTAGTTTTATGTTTTAGGACTTATTTGTTATCTTTGATTTTATTTCTGGACTATTAAGTAATTTTGTAAATAGTTTTTTAGTATAAATAGGGTTGATGGGGGATGGTGGACAGATGAATAGAATCCACCAAAAGATCCCATCAAATCTGTTGTTCATTCCTTCAAACTTCGGATCGGTTCGGTTTTCCAAATCATGAAAATAGTAAATTATAATTTAATAGCATGATTTTTTTTCAGGTTTAAATTTCATAGTTATTATTTGTACCATATAAGTATAATAATAATAATAAAGAACTCAGAAGCTTTATAATTAATTGTAAATTTTAGAATTGTTAGTATTGTACATGTCTTTATATGATTTAAATAAAGAGAATTATATTTCTTTGGATATAATATGTCAATTAAAACTTCTACATCAACATTAATATATAGAAAAACAACTCATCCATACATTAAATTGTCGTAACAAATATGTATCTTTAATTATAATACTCAATATTAAAATTATCATAGTAAATTAAACTAAATAAATATATGTATTAAACCAATATGATGATATAAAATCTCATTTCTCCTTCCATCTTCCCAATGAAGTCAAAGAGAAAATTTGGATAATTTCGAGAGTTTTTTCAATTGTTATTCACAATAGATTAGTTTGGATGGGAGACCCGAAAGATATTCCGCCTGTGTCGTCTATCTATCATTTCAAAACAAAGAAATGTTGGATTTGTTAATAATGAATAATTTTTACGACAAAGTAAAAATTGAGCCGAATTTTTACACCAACTCTTAAAATTATTTAAAACATAATTAATTTTTCGTAAATTAATTCTATTAATAATTTTAACAGAATTAATGATATTAAAGGAATCAAACGGGGTCTTGTATTTAAGAGTAGATCATGTCCTCATATTATGACCAATTTTTAGTGTTATGACGCGTGTCGTCTATTATGAGCACTTCATATTATGAGCAGTTCATACAAATATTATTTATGTAAAACTAAACTTAATTTGCATAAGATAATTAAATAATAAAATTTAAAAACTCTTAAATATTTTTAAAAAATTGCTCGAGCGACCGGGAGCATATAACACTATCTAAAGGAATCCCGGTCGCTCGAGCAATTTTTTAAAAATATTTTAAGAGTTTTTAAATTTTATTATTTCATTATCTTATGCAAATGAAGTTTAATTACATTAATAATATTTGTATGAAGTGCTCAATGCTTGTACTATTCTTGTATTATCATAGGAGTCAGGTTGATCATGTTCTCGTAAGACCTCACACACGACCAACGACGACAACGTGCACGTGCGTAGTACGTGCCAGAGTCTAGTATATATAAAATGCCTTCTTCACAACTAGATATCATAATGTAACTATTAACATGTAAAGAGTACTATATATAATATGTATATATAAAGCTTCCCTAAAATAGTGTTATGTAACTCTAAATACCCTTTTATCAATATTTATCATTTTAAATTAATTTCATTATCTTTTTCTTCCACCCGTGGTGCGCAACATGTGATTTTATATTGATAAAAACATTCCATGGGATGACTTTGAAGTGTGAAGTGAAGCATAAATAGCGAAAGTAATAAGGCATAATAATCAAGTCAAGATTGGGCAGCTCCCATTCCATTCAAGAAGCAGTGATATTTACTCCACTATTATGGACCTACTTATTTTTATTATCTTTAACCAGAAAATATACAATATACAGAAAGTAAGAGAAGAAAAAAAACATTAAAATTATAATAACTAAATTGAGAATATAGATATTCTCCGATCCTGTCCCACGAGAGTCAACTCTGTAACGGTAAATGAATAATGGGAAACAAGTATTATATTATTACGATTTGATCCCTCAAATTTTCATTGGCAATCTCCTCACAATTTTTTTACGAGTAGATCTACTCCGAATTCTGGTTCGATAACCAATTGTAGAGTCGGGGAGTGGACGTAGTTGGGAGACAAGGTAAAGGAGAAGTTGCAGAGAATCAGAGACAAGACGATCTTGAGTTCGATCATGGCTAGGTTTTGACCGAGACAGACACGTGGGCCAACCCCAAAGGGCATGTACAGGTGTGGGAGCTTGCAAGCACCGGTTATACCATTCGCGAACCGGTCAGGGTTGAAGTTGTAAGAATCCGGTCCCCAGACTTCCGGGTCAGTGTGAAGGTCAAGAACCAGAGTCCATACATTCACCCCTTTCGGCACCTTAAGGTCTCCGAATTGCATGTCTTTGAAGGCCTCTCGAGAGATGACGGAGACGGGGGAGTATAAACGGAGAGATTCGTGGATCACCATCGTAATCTAAAGAAGAAGATTTTTTTTAAAAAAAAATCGATAAATATTATGAATAATGTTACCGTTATATATATATATATATATATATACGTACCTGCTTCATCTTTCGAAGCATATCCCATACGGGAACCCGACCGCCGCAAACCTCAAGGGCTTCAGCGCGGCACCGGTCCTGCCAATCAGGGTTAGCCGCTAGGAGCATGAAACACCAGGTGGCAGACACAGCTGTTGTCTCGTAGCCGGCGAGGTAGATGTTCTTGCAGTTGTCCACGATGAAACGGTCGGTGGCCTCCTGACTGAAGTCACTGTTCTTGGCTCCCTCCAAGACCATCTGAAGGAGGTCCTTCTCCGAGGCGGCAACCTGCATCCTCTCCTTCACAACATCGAGGATGAGATTCCGAGCATCCTTCTCCATTGCCCACGTGTCTCGGTTGTGTTTGGTCGGAATATATCTCATGCCAGGAATACCTGTCGAAAGGATCTTCTTCGACATAGCTTCCTGAAGCTCTCGAAGCTTGTGAAAGATCTCCTCTCCCTTTGCATAGTTGCTGCCGAAGCATGCCCGAGAGATGACGTCACCGGAGAAGCTTCTCATGTGTTGATCGATTTTGATCTCCGCCACACCTCCGGCCCCATCCACCAGATTCCTCCAGGAGTTTACTAGGGTTAGGGTTGATTCGTTGACTAGACCGAGCATTCCCTTGACTTTCTCCATGTATAGCTCCGGTGCGAGGATCTTCCTTTGGTGTGCCCACACGGTTCCATTGGAGGTTAGGATGCCCTGACCCAGAAGTGGACCACGGTCCTTGTGTTGATACGTAGGCTTGCCCAAGTCTAAGGAGGTGCATGTTGTGATGTCTCTAACCACGTCGGGTTGGGTGACGTATACGATTTGGGTGTTGCCAAGACCAAACACAAACATTTCACCTAGAATAAAATTTCATTTCATTTAGAAAGGGAATAATATGTAATAGCACGAGGGAATAAGAAACGAACTAACATTATTATTGTTTTTTTAAAAAATAAAAATGTACCGAATTGCTTCCTCCATTTTGCAAAGAAAGGGAAGAGAGTGCCGGAGCAGTCATGGTGTACTGGCTTTTCTCCGGCGGCGGCTCTCGGGGCGGAGGAGTTCCGAGCCTTTCGAATCTCCGTGATGTTTCCGAGCAAGAAATTCTGTGAGGGCCCACTGATCCCTTGCTCTTTCATAAGCTGCCGCAGCTTCTTCGGCTTCAAGACGAGTGCTCTGTAAAGACGAAGCACAAGGCCCAGAAACCCTACCAGAGCTAGGGTTCCCACCACCTTCACATCAAACACTTTCATGGCTTCCATTGTCAGACCAAGCTTCTGTCTCTCTCTCTCTCTCCAAACGGGAGCTTTGATGTCTTTTAAGGGTCTGGGTTGATGGTGGTGGGTGCTTTGATGGCTTGGCTCACTAATTATATAGAGCGACGTGAGGGGCATTTTGGTCATCAGATTAATCTATAAATAAATATATATATAAACTGATTCAAATTAGGCTGCTTATTAAAAAAGATACTGACCAAGCAGACCAACTATATATATTCATATATATAAAATAAAATAAAAATATCCATCATGCAGATTCCTTAATACATAAACAATTATTTCGACTGCTGATGTCTATTTCTATTGTCATGTTAATCAAATGTATATACGTACTGTAAGATAAATATGTATATATGTAGTAAAATTTGAATTCATAAAGTTAGTGAAATATATAACTATATAATGATCACAAATATAAAACATTATCGTACGTACATACATAAGTGTCCATTATTGCAACACCCAGACACATGGCATGGGTGACACCCGACACCGCATGATATCTTCAATGCAATGCCGTTTCTAACATTGCGGCCGGCAAATGTGCTAAATATTTGATCGATATATATCCCCACAATATCCATATTCACACCAACGCATGTCCAAGGTTATTCAACAAACAAGAAAAACATGTTTTTATTTTTGGTACAAATAATTGATCGTATATTAAATAGGATTTGGATAAAATATTTAATATCATAGTATAGTTTATTTTTTATTAAAAATTAATTACGGTTCCAATAATATAGTATTATGTATTGGAGTTGAAATTGAGTATATCAATAAATAAAATAATATTTTATTGATTATTTAATTTTTAGATTTTTTATATTATTAAATTTATATATATATTTCACTTTTATTTATATGTAATACATGATTAAAAATACATTCGTGTAAAAAATATTAATATTTTTGAAAAAATAATTAGTCTCAAAACATATTGATATTATCGGATAAGATCTGATTCTAGTATTAACTGAATAACTGAATAGGGCAGGAGTGAAAATAACAAACATATTTATATTTCTTTTTTTGGGGGGGCCATATCATATTTATATTTCAAAAGGTCTTAAATTTTCATGCTATCGGGAATCACACGTTCTATGGTACATGAATGAACATGTGGCCCAAAAACACGTGGAAGAATTGCAGTCAACAATTCATAAACAATGTCATACTAATGCCATTATTAACAATGCATTATTCATCATTGGCATAAAAAAAATGCCATATTAACCATTTAACCCACACAATTTTCTACGAAACAGATAATACGATACAGATATATACGAAATCGTGTTCGTAAAAAAATATGACAGAATAATAACATAATAGTACGACACAAAATCTATTTTTTTAATATTTTTCTAAGAAAATCACTTTTGAAAGTATTTAAAAATTTAATTTTTAAATATTGTCAATTCTATATTAAAGGCGAATAAAATATGTTTTTTGAATTATTAATTTTTACTATGAATAATTGTTATTTTCTTATAACTCTAGCATGTAAAGATATATCTGACAAACTTAAGACAACACGACATGATGAACATGCACAGAAAATTGTGTATCGTGTTCGTGTTGATAAACATGACACGATAAATTTATCATCGTGTTCGTGTTTGGTAAGTATTACACGATAAACGTATTGTTACACACGATACGATTTGTCACCCACTAGGTATATTTGGGGTAGAGGTTTTGGATATTTTCAAAATTTTATGTTCTTAATTTGTGTATTCGGATCAACTATTAAAAGCATAGATTTTAAAAATATGTTAATAGTAACGGATTCTGAATATTCAGTTAGACCTTATTATTATTTATTTTTTAAAATGATAACTGATCTTTATTATAAAATTAGTTTTGATTATGTTTTTTATATTAATAAAAATAAAATATATAAGAGTAAAAATCAAGTTAATAATAGAAAATTAAAAAATGAAGTAATAAATAATTCATAACATATTATTTATTAATATATATTACGATATATATTCAATTTTAATTATAATATTATTACTTTATTATTAGAAGTTAGAACTTAAACTATAACCGTTTTAACCATTTCCTATGATTTTTTCCAACCCTAAGCAAATACTACATATTCTATCTAATTAACTCTATCAAATAAATTAATTTCAAATAGATTCCAAAGTATTGTGGACTTCACAATGAAAGAAAAGTCCATCGGAAAAGAGGAAAACAATATATAACTATAAAATAATTCAGTCAATAATCAAGATTGGCAACCTCCAATTATACACGTGGAGGAGGAAATATAGCTTAATTTTGAATTAAAAAAATATCTAGTTATTTTCAATTTATTCAAATCTTTTTATTGCCTCCTATTTCTTTTTATATTTCGATAGTTTGTCCTAATTTTAATTATTAATCTCTGAGATATAATATTGATTTCTTCTAAAATAAATCGTAGAACTGAATATTATTATATTACAATATTTAATAAATACACATTAAATGTTAAGTTTAATTACAATATACTAAGTTGTATTTTCAATCATTATTAAAAAATACAATAATTTTTTATTGTAATCTTTATTCAAAGGATATAGCGACTTAAAAATTAATTATAAACAAATTTGGCTAATAATTTATTGATGCTATTTTTTAAGAGACTATTACGTAAATAACAAATAATATACTGAAGAAGACCACAGTTCGGTTATCCACCCACAGTAGACAAAAATTATCACGCCATCTTGTATGGGAGGTTTGTTTGTTAGATCAACAACAAGTGTAAACTTTCAACTTACATAAATAAATTATGGAAAAATAAATAAGATAAAAATTAATAGTTAAATATAAAATTTTAAATAAATGGGGTGTTTGATTAATGATTAGAGTATTAACCATGTATTAGTATTAACTAATACATGTATTAATTAGGGATACAATGTTTGATTATAAATAATGGTATGTATTAACTAAAACCTATGTATTAGTTAATGCATAATTATAGTGTTAATTGTATATTAATTAATATATTATCTAACCATGTTATTGTTTAATTCATAATATTTTTTTTATTAATTACTCTTAGTCTATTAACCCTATGTAAGAATAGTTTATCATGATAGTTTTCAGTTTTATCAAATTTTTTGAATTTTAATATAAATTTATTTAATAATAATTAATAAAAAATTAAATATATTAAATGAAAAATAAATTGATGTAATACTATTTATAAATCTCCACCATTAATTATTCCATATATATTTTATTTTACAAAAAATGAATCACTTACTAAAACACAAAATAGTTGTTGTGTACCATTTGAATTCATAAATAAAAGTTGAGTTCATTTTAACGATAATATATGACATATAGTCAGCATTTAAAAAGAATAATTAATAATTTACTCAACAATATTTTAATACTTACTTGTCTATTTGATATTATTTTAAAAAATATATTAAAAATAATATTAAACAAACATATATTTTATTTTAAAAAAAGTAAATCAATTCATGTGTATAACTTATTACATTGCAAAATAAATTTATGGGTGTTTAAGTTTTTTTGTCACTTTACGTATAATTTTATACTGAATCAAACATTGTTTTAGGTTATGCATGTATAAGTATATCTTAATACACGTCTCATCCAAACATAGTAATAACTAACATGTGTATTACTTAATACATGTATTTCCTAGTACATGTATTAAATAATACATCTAATCAAAATGCAATCATTCTCAATGTGTCAACTGTTCAAAATGCAATCATTCTCAATGTAATTAATTACTTATAGTCCCAATATTATCCGTTACATTTAAATATGTAATAAAAGGAACGGCATAATTTCTGTAAATTTTATATTTAACATAAGTGATATCATTCCTAATTTTGAATATGAAATGAAATATGGCATTTCATTTCACATAAGTGGGTTGCCTAATGACTACACCATCTGTGACGACTAACCTTGACTTTAAATTTGCATATACCAATTAGTCAAAAAAAGTTTTTTAAATAAATAATTTTAAATTACGTCAAGCTTTCCATACATAAAATAATATAATTATAGGTCGGATAAATATTTGTTCCTTAAATAAAAACTCTCAAAAAATGACATCCTTGTTAAGATTACTTTTATTTAAAGTAGAGTTAATAACCAAATTACTATTTTAATTTTGATCACTTTACAAATTTATTTGAATATTTTTTTTAAAAAAGTAATGGATATATTTTTGGAGTTGGGTCAAATAGTCAACTCCGTTAAGTATTTGATTAAATATGAATGGAAAATAACGTGACAATACAATCAATAATTATAAAAACTATATAACTTTTAAAAATAAAAAATTATATTAAAAAAAGAGAAAATTAAAAGTTTAAAATAATGTTTTTATTAAAAATATGAAATTAAAATTATTATTAATTATTTTTGTTTATTTATATTTTCAATAAAATTATTATATTAAAATTTTATATTTCTTCTATTAATTTTCGATTATTTTAGTATTTGAAAAAATTATATAACTTTTTAAATTATGAATTAATTATATACTGTTAAATCATTTTCCGTCCATATTATTTAAATGAGGTACCAATTTAGTATAAATATCAAATTTAAGTATCACTTTTTCAAAAACACGTTTTTGACCAGAGAATGTTTTGCGGTCATCTGCAGCAACGAACAAACTCAACAGTCACCGTCAACTTATATACGGTCTTCTAGAAGTTGCGTTCCTCTAGCTTTTAACTTTCTTATGGTCTACAATTGTAATTTAATTTTTCTTGATCTATACTTATATTAAATAAGATAAAATAAATGCATATAGACAACATGAAAACAAGTGACATTTTGTCCCTCATTTTAACCACATGGGTCCGTACTTTTGTAATGTCATATTATATCGATATATGTCATGTCATATAATTATAAATCAGGCAGATGATATACTTTTTAATAGTTTTATCCCATTCAATGAAAGAAATCAAGAAAGAATAAGATTGATTTACACAAAAATCATGTACTAATCACACTTTAATTACATGCAAAATTAAAGAACGTATTTATTCTCTAATGACTCACTTTTCATCTCAACTAACTGTTTCAAAAGTCCGAAGTTGTGAGCGAACATCGGTTTATGAACTTGTGAGTCTGAACTGTTTCATATTAAGATGATTCATTCAATTGATGTTTATGAACATCAGTTTACACATTGGGTTCATGCCCAACCTCAGTTTTTAACGAGAGTATATTAATATTTTCGATGTTGCCAGAATTTGAATCCACGCACTCTGATACCATGTGAGACTTAAGACGTACGCCTTAATGAACTGTCTCAAAAGTCCGAACTTGTGAGTGAAGATATTGTGTATACTCTTAAGTCATCTCAAAATTTATTTTCAATAAATTGTACTACTAATTATAAGGTTGATTTTGGAACATTCTACTCTTGATAATTAGGCACTATACCTCACCTCACCTCACCCCACCCTATCAAATTTATATTCTTTATTTTGTCATAAAAATATGTTACCGACATTTTCATTTCATTTTTAAAAAATGGTGTCTATCTTACCGACAATTTTGCTTTATAAACGAACTTATTGTACTTACAAATTTTTACTTTAATAGTCTACAAGTTTCTAAACTTTTAATTATTGACAAGTGGAGGGGTATTTTGCTCACAAATAAACTGTAGGGAAAATACTATAAATAGTAAAGTTGATGGTGCATCTGGTTAATGCCGCAGCATGATTTATGGGAAAAATTGCAGATTTTCCTCTTTATGTTTCTTTCAGGAAATATTGCGCTACAAACAATTGCAAAATCAACCCCTTTAGTTTATCTTTACAATTTTTTGTACCTGACAATTACATGTGAGGGTTAAACTTCAAAACTACAAAAGATCCGTGTGGACTAGGTTGGGGATTGATTGGACGGAAATTTTCGAAATAAATATAAGGGAAATACTTAATATCATCCAAACATAAGGGGTAAAATAGCAATTATCCCATTTGGGAATTAGTGGACCCAACTAATCAACTTTCTTTTCTGCTTCCTCTTCGTCTTCTCCGTTTAGAGCGAGAAAAAAGAGAAGGGCTAAAAAAGCAAAGGTCAGCCTCCTCCATTCGGCCATTCCCGTTCACATTCACATTCCCAGTTCCATTCCCTTTTTCTTCTCACTACACGTCATTCTCATTAGCCACACAAGCTTTTTTATCTTCTTCTGCTTGATTGCTCCTCTTCGAATTATTGATGGCTTCTGGCTCTCTGGGTTAGCTAGGTCCGAGTTTTGGACTGGGTCGGGTCAATATGCGACACCTTCATCGCTGACTTCCTCCCCTTGCATGCGCAGTCCACTGACTGCTTGGGTTCAGCTGGCTTTTCTGGTATGCGAATGCCAATTGTCCTCTGATTCAAGGGTTTATGCACGAACTATTGCTGTCGAAGGTGCGTTTTCTTGTCGTGAATATCTCTCTTTTGATTCTGGGTTCAGAGGATCCTTATCTATTTCATCGTGTATGTGAGATCGATTGTTCTTGCTGGGGTCTGAGATATTATGAGATGGTTTAATTGCTGTGAGTAATGGGGATTGACTATTATTGAATGGTGATGATGATTAGGGTTAGGGTTAGGGAATCGAGGCGGATGGAGGGGTCTATTGGCAATTCAGGCGGGTACAGAGTATCGTCTGCTGGAAGCGGGGCCAGCAGTTCTTCTAATTTGAGAAGATATGGCTTGCTATCTGCTTCCAATATCATCCAAGCTCCTATTTCAACTTTACTCGAATATTCAGGTCTGTTGAGAACAAACCGATCGAGTCACCAAGATGAACCTCTTTTCAATGGAAATGCCTCCGGCATTGCTCAGAGCAATCGTGTTGAGGATTCTGCACTGAGTAGTAACGATGGGGATGTAGCAATTCAGATAATCGGGTCAGGTGAACATGAGAACCACAGGGAGGGAGCTGGATTGGGGGTTGGGGGTCAGCAGGTCAGAGAAGCTGCTTCTCAAGATGAAGTTTCTGCGAGAGCGGATGCGGCAGTGGATAGTCAGGGAGATATAAGGAGTGGGGAAGTTGGGGAAGGAATTTCGATGACATCAGCTGCAAGTACTGATACTGAAGGTGCTGAGGGAAATGGCAGGGAATCTACTTATCAGAGATATGATATTCAGCAGACAGCAAGGTGGATTGAGCAGATTCTGCCATTCTCTTTGCTTCTCCTGGTTGTCTTTATCCGACAGCATTTACAAGGTATTTTTGACATTGTGTAATATCATTAATGTGGCGTAAAAATGTTTAAGATGTTCAAGAAAAAGGAATGAAGCAAAAAAAATAAAAAGTGAAAATTATGGAAAAGACTCATTGCATTCCTAAATCGCTGGATTCCCTCGGTTAAAGTTCTACTTGTTGTCAATTTTTCCATGTATAAATAAAAGTATACAGTTTGTTCCACATGCTTCCGCTGCTAGAAAAGATACCCTTCCCGGAGGGGGTGGGGGAGGGCTGGAGGGGGAAGGTATTAAGTAATGTTGAAGACTTCCCATGGATACCCTATTATTAGACTTGGAATAAAAGAAAAATTGCATTATAGAAAAATAAATATTATGCATGATTAATGCAAATCATATTCTGGTTTCTCTGGATTGTTAGTGCATCTCTTCACTATGGAGGGTTTTTCCACCGTCAAACAAATGAATGGCCTACTTAAGTTTTGTTGGATGGATTTCAATTTTTAAGTGAAGCTTTATGAGAATCAATAACTCTTTTTGGTGAAATGTGTATTTCTCAATTGGTTTCATCATCCTTCTTTATTTCACACTGCTATAAAACTCTCTCTCTCTCTCTAGGTTGAGAGAGAGGGCATGCTTATTGGTTTCTTGGCATCACTAGTGATGATTAACATGAGGCATTAGCTCTACATTGACATTTAGTGGGTTCTTTGTACATCAGAGTTATCAAATGTGCTATGTTATAAGGCCACATTTTTAGATGATTATTCAAATGAATTTGTGTGGATTTTTTTTTCCTTTTTAGCTATTAATTACTGCTCTTTCTGCAAGAAATTGCAGGGTTTTTTGGAACGATATGGATTGCTGCTGTCTTGTTTAAGTCAAATAACATCCTAAGAAAACAAACTGCTCTGAAGGTACGTCTTGGTGCCGATACTAGCTGGAGTTTCTTAAATTTAAAATTTAAGCGCTAAGCTAAAATAATCATTGGCTGCAGGGAGAGAGAAAAATACCTGTTCTTGCAGGTATATCATTTGCATTTGCTCTTCATGTGATCGGTGTTTACTGGTGGTATTGTAGAGATGATCTCTTATACCCATTGGTCATGCTTCCTCCTAAGACTATACCACCATTCTGGCATGCATTTTTTATCATCGCGATCAACGGTATGCTCTTTTCCTACTTTCCATGATCAAGTGTGATTTTCTTTTTGATCCTTTGATGCCTTATGTATAATATTGTTAAGTTTAAAGACTTTAACTTTATTCATTAACTGAAAGAAAAAATGCCCCCAATAGTGTCCTCTCCTCAGCAATTAGGTTAAACTCTTTCCCTGCATTATCTTCTGCATAAAGGTTTATGTTTTGAAGTAAATCAACACCAAAGTAACTACTAGGTCTGGGAGACTGACTTAATCAAGTTATACTTGATAGGAGTATGTAGACCGGTACATCTTTTCCCTTAGAGCACCATTCTGTTAGTCATTGACTTAATTTTGCTCTTCAGTGTTCTGATGCTCCTGAGGTCATGGTTTCTTTTCAGATGCGTTGGTCCGACAAGCAGCAATGGTATTAAAGTGTTTTCTCTTGATGTATTACAGGAACAGCAGAGGCCGTAATTATCGGAAGCAGGTAGGTGACTTCACATTTCTATATTTTCTTATGTTGAATTATATGATAATTCTTCTATCTTTCTTATGTTGACTTCTTTCTTTATTTTGATCTGTCAATATTTATAATCCCAGGGCCAAATGCTAACATTAGTCGAGTATCTGCTCTTGCTGTACCGTGCATTACTTCCAACTCCTGTATGGTACCGTTTCTTCTTGAATAAAGAATACGGAAGCCTATTCTCTTCATTAATGACAGGATTGTATCTGACCTTCAAGTTGACTTCAATTGTTGAAAAGGTAATCAACTTGTCCACTCCTTTATCTTCTCTGAGGTCCGTTCTGCGGTAGTTTTGACTTTGTAAGTACCATTTTGGATGAGTTTCAGGTACAGTGCTTCTTTGCTGCGTTGAGGGCCTTGTCCCGAAAAGATGTCCATTATGGGGCTTATGCAACGTCTGAACAGGTATCATGACTCATTCTATTAAGAAATCCAACAACTTGAGATTTTTACAGAAAATTGTAATGGTTTGAGTTATGTTATAATGAAAGGTTATTGCGGCTGGAGATTTGTGTGCTATTTGCCAGGAGAAGATGCATGCCCCAATCTTGCTTCGCTGCAAGCATATATTTTGTGAAGACTGCGTTTCAGAATGGTCAGTATATCACTTCTTCAATTTTTTAGTCAATAGGAAGCCCCTTTTATCTTGTTTCTAATCTATAAGTCTATAGTATTTATAAAGGGTGCACTAGGGTAGTAGACTGTACTTAATGTGATTAATTAATCACTCTATCAATTGGTTGTCCATTTTTCTATCATCTCTTCTTTGATGTTTAGCTTTAGAAGGCACATGTTCTACTTTTAAAAGATGGCATTTCGGTACTACAACTCATAAAATAATCACATTCAAAAAACATAAAAACATGTTGAACTAACATAGCAAAACTAAGTCAAAATGTGTTTTGAACCAAAAAGTATCATTTTTAAATATAATTAACTAATCAGTATAAGTTTGAATAAAAAATTAATAGGGATAAATACCAAAGAGCTACCTGGACGTTTTGCAACGAGCTACTCGAACTTTAAAAAATCAAAACGGACTGCCTCAACTTTGGACGAAGGTGCAACGAGCTACTCTGACGAATTTCCAACAAATTTTTGACTAATTTTTGTCAACAAATGACGGTAATTTGGACACAGATAGCTCGTTGAACCTTCGCCAAAGTTGAGGTAGCTCGTTTTGATTTTTTAAAGTTCGGGTAGTTCGTTGCAAAACGTCCAAAGTTCAGATAGCTCCTTGGTATTTAACTCAAATTAATATTGTTCAATATAAATAATCTGGGAGATAATTTACCCTCCAACTCATCATCTACATTGACCAACTATTACTAAGATATCTACTATTCATGATTACTTCAATATTACCGCAGAATCAAATATTAACCTTTGCATTTGAATTGGAAGTTAAATTGTCAAGTTTGTTGTATGTACGTTGTTGTTTCAGGTTTGAGAGGGAGAGGACGTGCCCATTGTGCAGAGCAGTGGTAAAACCTGCAGAACTTCGATCGTTTGGTGATGGATCGACGAGCTTGTTTTTCCAGTTATGCTGAACAACAATACCATAATTATTGATGGTTCTTGCTTTGAGTTTCATTTGACACACTGCTAAGTGGTGTGGGCTCACCCGAATCATACTCCTGCAGACTGCAGTGAAAGAAAGAAAGATGAGAAGCTCGATTAAACCAAACGATGCGTCTACATGCATAGTCAGTCCAGCCATCGATAAGATTGTAGGTAAAACAAAAAGGCCTCTGTTGGCTCGAGAAATATAGTATATACGTTGTTGTACGTACACAGTAGTAACATAAGAGAGATAGTTGATAGTATCTACTTTGTTTGTTGTTCCGGGAATAGGGCCGGTAATGGTGCGGTGAAAAACTCATAACGTCACTGTTTAATATGGTTAACTGTACCATTATGGTGCAGTACGGTTATAGTGATGAATTTTCTACCCATAATGGTTATTGTTATGTTATTTGAGTTATACTCACGGTTATAACCATGGTTATTATATAAATATAATAATTATTTATTATTAATAAATTAATATATATTAAATAATGAAAGTTACTGTACATACAAGTAATAAATAACCATAATGTTAGTTTTATATATTTTTTTTGTTGATAATATAGATTTATGTAAAAAAAATCGGGTCTTTTATTATATTACATGTGTGAAATAAAAATGGGTATACGGGTAAAATCATTATTAATAACTACAGTTATTTTAATAGTTATGGTATTGAAAATAGTACCCATAATGGTTATGGTTATGATATGTGGTTTAAAAATATGGTATGATTATGATATTTGTCATACCCGTACCATACCCTAACCATCACCAGCCCTACATGTGAAGAAGCAATCTGCAGAGTTTTCTTATACTGATTTAGAAGCAATCCTGCGCCATACATGCATGATGAGTGTGTGGACTGTATCGTTGTTCACTAGTCTTACGTAATGAAAGACAGTAGTTTGTATATCGTCGATGTGTGTTTGAATGAGCAAAAATGAGATTGTAGGTGTTACTGTACATATCGATTATATACTGAAAATTTTGTATAAAAAATGTTTGTTTTTTTTAAATATTACTTACTAGAGAATCTATTAAAATTAAGTTTTTTTTTTCTAACATAAATATTAAAATATTTTATAAATTTGTGCTGATAATATAAGTGAAATATATAGATTTATAATTTCAATAAGTAAAAAATTAATAAAAATATTATATAGATATTCTGTTCTAGTTTTATTAACAAGGTAATACTATTGAAAATGACACCGGTTTACTTACAACTGTTTCTTAAGTAAGGTTTGAGTCTAAATAAATATTTTATTGGGTTAAATACAAAAAAGGTACCTATACCCGAACTTTAAAAAATCAAAATCAGCTACCTCAACTTTGGAGATAGTGCAACGAATTACCTCCGTCCAAATTATCGTCAACTAGAAAGTTCGTCGAAAATTCATCAGAAATTGGACGGAGTAGCTCGTTGCACCTTCATCCAAAGTTGAGATAGTCCGTTTTGATTTTTTAAAGTTCGGGTAGCTTATCATCGGGAGAACGGAATCACAGATTTTCTCAACACAACCTTGCCACTCCCCCTCCGTCTGTTATGCGTCTATTGCATACATATCAAATCAACAAATCTTAAATACCCTTCTGTTCAACAACTAACTAATTATAAATACAATTAAATCGGAAAGAGGAAGAACATGCTTCTTTTGCCGGTCGTTACATCTTTCAAACGGCTACAGTGTTCATCACTTCTCCATCTATCATAAATCTTTCTGCAGACGAATTCATTCTCTGCGATTGAGTGATTCAGAAGAGCAAGTTCAGGAAAAGGGTGATCCATCCAGCCATGGATATTACTGCAAATATATGAACCCAGAAAAGAACAGCAGCACCCTCCCTACCACATCCACGTAAGTTTGCAACAGCACCTAGAAAGACAAATAACTTGATTATGTTACTTGGTCTGCAAGATATATGAGAAAGAAGAAAGAAAAACAGGAAGGATTTGCTCAAAAATGAGGTCTCACCAGAAAGGACTGATGTGGGCATTGTGTGTTGCAGCAGTAACACAAATCGGAACATCTTATCCCCAGGTGGGAGGAAACCTAGCTTATCTGCTAGCATTACGATGCCAAGACCTGTTGGAGGAACAAGAACTAAGCGGCCAAAGATGATAGCTGCAGTCGTTCTAAATCCAAGCTTTGAGCTCCCAGGTCCTGAAAAAAATAGTTTTTTTTTTCTTTCTAATCATCAATAACATATGATGTGAATTTTATGACCCCAAAAGACAAGAATCATAAGGAGATTTGGTGTACCATCAACAAGGTTGCCTCCAAGCGCTAGCAAGATGCATGGAATCATGGCCTCCCTGAGATAATGACAAGAAAGTGTAAAATAATTATGTTTTTTTACCAATTACTATGAGCAAGAACATGGTAAGTTAAAAAAGTAGCAAGTTGGTTCTGTGCATACCCAAGAATCATGCAGCTATCAGTGAAGAAGAAGAGAGGGGCCTCGGGTGTAAAGATCAAGTTCTTGAAAAATGGGATTATACCAAGCCCTATGGCGAAAATCTGCAAACAGTGGCAAGTATTCTTACTGTAAGTTAGATTAGATGAAGGATAACATCCATATGTTGCAATTGCAAAACAAATTATCACGCAAATGTGATCATCAAAGATAATAAACTGATAGATACTTACAGAAGCAATGATTGGAGGCTGCAGAATTTGTTTTAGCTTCAACTTCTCATAGATGAAGGACAGGATTTCTTGTATCTGCAACAAAAAGTTCTATATTTGAGATCTCCTTATTGATGATAGATGCACGACGATTAGAGTCAAATCTTTGGTCAGCAATTGAGAAACCAACACTTTAAAGAACTAATGAACCTTCATCTATCATAAAAAAGAGAGGATATTATACGAAAGCACTTCGAAATTTAAAACCGGGTGGACCCCAGATGATGATGGAACTCATTAGAAAGCAATCGTTCGAGCATCTATTATCATTGCTGCTTAGTTATTTTTTCGTGTGGGATTCTATCTAGGATTCAAATTTGGCTTACCCTTCTTGGGGATCGCAACTCGCTTTTACTAGTTGGTCGAACGAATCTTGGGTATCTATTATTGCTGCTTAGTCTAGCTATTTTTTTGTCTCCTATAAGTGGATCAGCGCAATCTGATATATAATACTCCGAAGAGATAATACAGAATAGGGAATACATATATATTCTCACCTTTCCCTTCTTCACTTGGTTGGGATTTGAATTGGGATGTGCATCTTGTGTAAGCAGTGGAACTTTTTCAACTGGACTATCCTTTGTTACCTCTGCGCTATCCTTTAAAGGGTTTCTGAGGGGGAGACTGGAATCGTCAACATCAAAAGTTCCTCCAGGAGGAGGTGCCAACATATTGAATACATAAGTGTACAAGATAATTGCGCCAACCTAAATTAAAATAAGACCTGTTAACTTACAATTTACAAACTAATTTATTAGTATAACTCATGTATAGTGCATGTATAACTCAATCAGTTTATTCTACATTCCTTAAGTGTTAGTTTACTACTCTAAAGTAAACTCTATAGAGAGGAGTCACACAGAAGCAAAAGAACAAATTTAATATCAGAGTGACTAAGTGATGCAGCAGTTAACAATTGAAAATACTTATGGCCATCTAATTTCTGAAATATTAGCTTACCCACTGTCCAAAAGAAATGTATGCTGTCCCGTCTATGCTGCATTTTTCCGAATCCCCGAAAGGATTGGATTTATCTCTACAAAGTGCAGCAATAAGCACAAGTGGTACATTCCCAATATTCCCTGCAATGGAATTTACACCATTATCTAAAGAACAATCACGACTGACCAAATTCTAAAACTATGCCGCATTCATATTTACTCTACTAAAGACTATGAAACTAACAATTATGTACTAGACTTTGGCAAGTTACAAATTCAAAAACTTCTTTTTTGTTGGGTTACAAATTCGATTAATTTATTTAGGGGGTAAAGGAGAACAAAGGGAGCTTAAGGCTTACCGATGCCAATCTGTACGATTGTGAACTTAAAAAACGGGTAAGGTGGGCGAACAATGGATGCAATAATAAATCCAATGATTGAACCAGATATGGTAGCTAGAACAACATTCATTGGAATAAACCACCTGCAAAAGATGAAAACATACATATTTTAGAAAGAACGCTTTTTTCTTCCACTGCTTTAGAAGCTGAGCAGTGGTCCTCACCATTGGATCATCTTTTCCAAAGTTATAGCTTGTCCAAGTTGTGAAAATATTAAGCACGGAAGAAGGAGCGAAAATACCAGCTGCACCACAATACGAGCAAGTGAATCCAATAGGAAATTTATCAATCTGAGTTTAAAACTGTTGGGACAATCCAGACAGAAATAATCCAAAAGATAAAAATAAATAGGCAACTTACCCCGTTAAGTAATTTCCTGCCACTAGCAGGAAGAATATTCACGTACTTGGAAGCCATCAAAAAGCCCAGAAAGCACATGGTGAAAACTTTTGCAATGGGAAGCACAGCGATCTTGATGGTGGCGAGCGCCGAAGATCCACCGGATTGAGCTTCCATCAGAACTGCCGACAGAAACCTCTCCGCTCTATCCATCTCTTAGAACTCTATCTTCGCATCCACCGACCTCAATCTGCTATGTCTGATTTGTGGCTTTTCAATTGCCAATGACCGAAAAATTGAATCCAATTTCTTCAATAAGACGCTCTGAACGTCCAGTCAGGACCACCTAATATCAATCTGTGGAAGATAAACCGATAAAAAGCAATCACGAATCAGAATTGCATGAATCAAACAGCAAAACAGAGAAGGAAACGTAGCCGCATCTCATACGTATACAGAAAAGAAACAAAAAGTAGAAAGATGGATGGGAATCTATAAATCGATAACCTCCACGTGTTGTACGCCAGAACACGGAAGGAATTTTCAAACTGTAAAAATCTTGAGAAGAGGACGGTGGTTAGTACATGTGAAACGGCGACGCTTGGAAGTATTCTGGTAAATATTGATGGAGAGCTTGAATCATCAAACAGATGAGATGAATAGAAACTGAAGAGTCGAGAGAGATGATGAAGACGCCACAGTTGAGCTTTGTCTATCTGTTTTGAGAAAATTTTGGAGCAGACAATTTATGATACGACAATATCTATCTGAGATTGACCGTGACAAATTTGTAACTAAATGACTTTTATATCTTTAGACTACTCATATCTAAATACATTATATTTATTATATATGTTTAAACACGATTAATTAATCGTATAGTTAATCGTATCGTATATATATGTGACACATTTTTATATATTTAAGTATAATAATAATAATAAAATATTCACTTACTTTTTAATATTAAATTTTAAAAAATTTATTTTATATATATGAATTTATGTATATATCTGATTTAAAACGTATATAAGTTTGACTTTAATGAATCTTGTATTTAAACAACTTTTATACATTTAGATACGATTAATAATCGTGTCATGTTTAAGTTTGAAGTTTTGAGACACGTTTAATAGTTATCCGTCTAAATACCATATAAGGTCGGTGTTCAAATTATTCAGTGTTCAATAATTGTATATCAAATTATTGCTCTTTAATTGTGATAAGACAAAGATGGTGAGTAATACTATATTATTTTTTTGAATCATTGATAGTGCCACGGGGCCATCCTTATAAAACTTTTTTTGGCCATCTTTTGTTATTTTTTGGCCATCGCCATCCTTATAAAACTTAGTATCATTTATATATGCAGTGCTAGTATCATTTATGGTACACATCTAGTGTTATATTATATATATATAGGGCTGGAGCTATGGATTAATAATTTCAACTTTTAATATTACGTGAATTTAAACTTTAAAAATATAATTATTTTAATTTTAATTCTTTGAAGTCTTATATTTATTTATTTAAAAACAAATAGTTTAATTTTATTATTAATCTAATTCTTACCTTTCGCAAAATTATATTTTTGACTTCTATGTATAGAAGTCCCCGACATAATTGATGAACCTTTACTTAATCTGCAATTAAATGAATAATACTCAGTTTATCCAAATAATACTCATTTAATTTTGTTACTAACAAAAACACAACCACCTCTGACTTGGTCTCATAATCAATGATTTTGAGGTTATATATATATATATATATATATATATATGAGTTAAATACCAAGCAGCTACATGAAGTTTGGACGTTTTTCAATAAGATATCCGAACTTTAAAAAATAAAATTAGGATACCTTAACTTTGGCGAAGGTGCAACGAATTACCTCCGTCCAAACTACCGTCAACTGTTGACAGAAATTAATCGGAAATTCGTCAAAAATTGGACGAGGTAGCTCGTTGCACTTTCGTCCAAAGTTGAGGTAGCCCGTTTTTATTTTTTTAAAGTTCGGGTAGCTCGTTGCAAAACGTTCAAAGTTCAGGTAACTCGTTCGTATTTATCCATATATATATATATATATATATGGATTCCAATTATTTACCGAAAATGGAATTATTCAATGATGGGTGGGCTTTATATTTGGGCCTCCAGTAGCAGATAAGTTAGTGAACGAACCCATTCATTCATTAATATTTTTTTCACGTTTTCCCTCCAAAATTACGTAAAAAGTCAACACTCAAGAACTCCAAACAGTCACACTGCTCATCATGTTCTTGAATTCAAAGAAGTCAACGCGTCCGTCGTTGTTCTGATCGACGGAGTTGATCATCTGCTCTACCCGATCCATCTCCCTGGCTTCCTCCACCAGCCCCATCTTCGTCAGAACCACCTGGAGGTCCTTCGATGAGATGTAGCCGTCGCCGTCCTCATCAAACACCTTGAACGCCTTCCGCATGTCAGACTCCTCCTGCATCGCGGCTGCTTTCTGCCACCCATCGACGTCCTCTCCGCCGAAGAACGCTTCGTTGAGCGACCAGTATAAGGCTGCAAAATCGTCGAACCGAAGTCCGCCGTTGTCGGGGCCGATGTATGGCTTGACGACGGACTCGAGATCAGGAAGATCGGTGTCGAGTCCGAGGAGTGCGAGGGCCTGGGAGATCTCGTTGACGGTGATGAGCCCGTCTCCGTTCTTGTCGAAGAGATCGAAGATACGGTGAAGGCGGAGGGAGTTAAGACTGTGGCGGAAAGAGGAGGAGGAGTTTCGTCTGAGAGACGAATTCTGATCCATGATATATAAAGAACAAATTGAGTCTGCAAGTGAAGAGTGGTGATCGGAACTGTAAATGAATAAATAGAGCGATTGTAGCCGCGGTTGTCGGTTTGGGCAGGCGATATGGAGCTTCCAGCGCCGTCACTGCCGCGACATATAATGTAATAACGTGATATCTAGATCTGTCAGCGACTTCAGTCAACTTTGAAAGGTAGGGATGTAAAATAATCGAGACACACCAAATTTCACAATGTTATTTGAGTTTCATGGAGTATGAAATCAACCTTAAATTTAGTGTAATAAGATTGAATTTTTGTATTATGTAGTTATTTGCAGTCATATGTTTGAATATGTTCTTAAATGCCCTAACTATTGATCTATTTTTTTCCCTTAAATATATGTCAAAATAATAATTCTACAATATAGTTAATCTTTATATTATTTTCAACACTGAATTCAACCCTTAAAATAGATATTTGAGCTCAAATTCAACTTAACAATGGAGATTTGCGTTGGAATTCGTCCAAAATCTCCATTTTTTATTTCGAGTTCAACCAAAAATGCAAATTTAGGTTTGAATTTAACAAAAAAACTGCATTTTGGAGTTAAGTTTGAATCTAAATATGCATTTTTTTGGTTGAATTCGTACGCAAAAATGCAACTTCAATAAAAAAAATGCAGATTTATATTGATTTTGAACAAAAATCTTTATTTTTTTTGTTCGAATTCAATCTGTATCTACACATTGGAGTTAAAGATGAACAAGAGTGTACAATTGTCATTTTGACATATTTAACTGATAAATAGATGAATAATTGACGATTGGTGTATTTAACAATTTATTATAACGTATGTATAGGTGCACCGAACAATATTTCTAAATATCTTGGTGTATTTAATAACGGTATTCAAACATTTTTTTCTTTAGATATATTTAGCCTTTTTTTTCTCAACTTTCTTCTACTCTAGCAAATGATCTCTCCTAATAATAAATAAATAAAAATGTCTAACTATATCATCAAACTACACAAAATTATATCGATCGTCTAGAAGTTATAACCGTACCTTCTAAATGATCACGTTGATCGATCGTATATGATCACGTAAAACAATCTGGATTCTACGAATTTGTCTTATACGTACACACTTGATTCGAAACACTATTGTTGGAAAGAAACACAGTGAAATTACACGAACTGATGGAATGGAAATGAACCTTGAAGACGATGATCTTCACCTTACCCGACATCTCGATGTAAGTATTCAACGGCAGAGACCCCGACAGAACATCAGACATGGCCTTCGAGTCAGACAGGAGCTTGTCGGCCAACAGAGTCAGCGTCAGATTCATGGGCTTCGTCTGGTCGGACGAAATCTTTCCCGCCGGAACTGGAACCTCGCCGACTATCTGACCCCTGTAATTCAACAAGGCGGTGCTGTTGCCGTACCAGGCGGTGAATTTATTAGGGTTTCTGACGGAGAGGCCGATACTCATCGTTAAGTTGATGTTCACGTGCAGTCGGAGTATGTCGACGGAAAAGTTGAGACCCTTGAGGGCGATGCTGTCGATGGCGGGGATCGGTCTCCTGGCCTTGAATACCGTGAATGCCAGTATTACTATGAGAAGGACGACGGTGATGGCGACCAGGGTCGCCGCGAGGCAGACGTTTCGGTGGGTGCAACAGCGTCTGCTCCGGTAGGGTTCCAGCTTGGATGATGGACCGCCGTCGTGTCCGCTCCTTAGGGCGGCGGATTCTACTTCCATGACGTCGGGAGAGAGGATGGAGGGGGGGTTAAGTGTACAGGGCTGTCTGGAGTTTGCGATGTTTGGTGTGGCAATGGTTGTCTGTCGTTATTTTTGTTATAAATAGAAAGCAGATACAGATTTGGGAGACAGGTGAAAGTTGGAAGAGCTTTAAAAGCCCCAACAGTTTTTCAGTTTTTTCAAAGAAACGTTTCTTTGATTCATTTTCCATTGTAATTTCCTTGTTGGTGGATTTTTATTTTTTTTAATAATACGAGTGTTCATGCTATGGAGTATAGACCCATTATTTTATTGAGATTTTGCATATTTTTTTGCAAGTTCGCTTTTACTTAACAATTTCATTTGGTAGCGTGCACGAATTTTACATGCAAATTGGTTGCGGTGCAATAAATTTCTATACTTATTATTCATTGACCAGGAAGCAAGCGTGGGAGAGAGACTCACCAATTCGGTTTGGTTTCCGCATAGGAGCATTCTTAATTCAAAAAAATTGGTTCGGACGAATTAAACCGGATCTGGATGGTTCTAGGCATGAGGTATCGAAATATATTTCCAGATCCTTATAAGCCATTCTTTCATAAATAAATAAAAAAATATAGCACAAAAAATAATAGTGCATAAATGGAGGTCAGCCCAATCATAAGCCACCTTCGATCGTTGCTCTTTGAATAAATACAAAAATATCCATCTGACAACCTCGTTCATCTCCTACATAAGAATTTTTTCAAAAACTGTTACTATTAGAAAAAAAAAGTAAAAAATTATATATGATAAAAAATATTTTAGAAATATATGCATAGGTGCAGGGGACTGTGGCGCGCCTATGTACCACAGGTAGCGCCTATTGCATAGGCACTATTTTACAGGTGCGCCTATGCATATGCGCTTATAAAATCTGCTCAACTCTATCTCTGCTGCTGAAACCGCCGCTCATCCTCCTCCGCTCACAGCACTCCGCGCGCAGCTCACTCCTCCGTTCAGCTCCAGCTGCCGCCTTCGTCTCAGCGCTCAGCTCTAGCCCGCTGCTCAGCTGATCTGCCTCCACCCAGACCCGCCGTGCTCCGATTCCTCCAC
The DNA here is from genome assembly GCA_946814005.1 of Chamaenerion angustifolium. NCBI lineage: Eukaryota > Viridiplantae > Streptophyta > Magnoliopsida > Myrtales > Onagraceae > Chamaenerion > Chamaenerion angustifolium. The sequence goes on from OX328275.1 coordinate 33,360,559, forward strand.
CCAGCAGTAAACCCAGCCACCAAACCCGCCGTGCCGAGCCCCTGTGCAAACCGATCTTGTCTTCGTCCCGTGGCCCCGAACTGCTGCCGACCCCGCCACCCATCCCGCCTTGCCGCAGCCCAACCCCGACGAAAGGTCAGTCTTTTTTTTATATATATATTTAATGTATATATATATTTATAAATATATGTTGTATAAAATTTGTGATTGTGCTAATTATTAGTAATTACACATATTAGTAATAATTGTTAGTAATTATTATGCTAATTAAATATATTATTAATCATTATTAGATAATAATTAGTAAAAAAATTGTTGAAAAAATATAAATTATTAGAAATTAATTTTTTTTACTGTTTAATTGTACAGGTATCATGTCGCTGCGCGTAGTTGTTACAAATCAGTCGCGTGGTCCAAATGTGGTAAATGTTGGTCCTTTGGATCGATCGGTCCTTTGGGGACAAAACCAACATCGTTCATCGAATCTAAGTGGTAACCAAAGATCACGTTTCGATGTTTAAAACTCGAAGAAAATTTAATTTCAGAAGATGCGAAAGTCATTGTGCAAGTTGTTGGTTTATGAGATATGGTTATTATGTCACATCCCAAACTCGATCCTAAGTTACTGACATCATTGTCCGAGCGTTGGCGGCCAGAGACACACATTTCATCTCAGACATGGGGAGATGACGATCACTCTTGAGGACGTAGCTGTGATACTTGGACTTCGTATACACGGAGATGCAGTAACAGATGATTATGCACATGAGGAAGACATGGATACTGCAGGTCTTGAATTATTGGGTCTGAACTTACAAGGTCGTAAAGATTTTGTTAAATTGACTACGTTACGACAACATCTTTTTCATCCTCATCTTACCGTCGAACAAGCGAGAACATTTATCCTCATGATACTCGGTGGTGTGCTGTTTACAATTTTATTAATTTTTGTTCACTACAGTTATGGTCGTGGGAGCACCTCCATGTTGGTCGTCCCGTGCTCCAGGGTGAAGTGCCTGGTGGAGAGTTGCATCCCTTAGGATACAGGTTAATTTTATTTTTATTTGACAAAAATTTGTATATGTAATATTAATGAAATCGTAATTGTGAATATTTTTCTTAATAGGTGGCATTTCTAAAACGATCGTTTAGTCACCAAATTAGAACTACAAATTTGGTGTACTATAGGGATGACTTGGAGTCTCAGTCAGCTGATCAGGTACCATATTTCTTATCTATGTTGCGAATATTATTAACTCTACGTTATATTTGCGAAAAACTTTCAATATTAGGTGACATGGATGTCGTACAGTCCCTTTAGGTTGGCTACTGCACCCCCTATCTGTCATGATCGACCCGAGTTATTCCGAGCGAGGGTGCTACTCATCCATTTTAATGTGGTCGAGTGACACCGTTCAGATAGAGTCATGCGACAATTTGGAATGCAGCAACACATTCCAGAGATAACTCATGTTGAAGTTCAAGATCATGTGAGGCTGCATAAGATATCACGGAAATGTGCGCAGGGGGAGGGTCGTTGGACAACAATGCATCAAGATATGATCACACTGTGGAACAACCGTGTTCCTTTTGTCCGGCAGGAAGACCAACCGTTGATGAACGTCACGCAATATATGGTGTGGACCTTACTTATGTACATTTGATCAAATCGTAAAACTTGACAATTCATTGTTGTTAATATTGCAGATGAGGTATATGCTGCAAGAGGTACCCTGAAATTCACAAAACGGAATTTTAAATTACTTGGCGAGGCTTACTTAGAAAATTGTCGGTCGTCTTATGACGCTATCGGTCAACTACCGGTGTACGAAGAACACATCCGATTTTTTCTAAGTAAGCCTCGCCAAGTAATTTAAAATTTCGTTTTGTGAATTTCAAGGTACCTCTTGCAGCTTTTCGTGTTAGGTGAATTCATCTAGACATATACCCCATCTGCAATATTAACAACAATGAATTGTCAAGTATTACGATTTGATCAAATGTACATAAGTAATGTCTACGTAGTTACTTACCATTGTCTCTACTTGGCCCCCGTGAGAGACAAACGGAGCTCTTGGTTGATTAGCCCGTAAGGTCGTACCAGTCTCTGAAAACTTGTTCGTGATGAATCGTTGGGTTATTTGCCGATACCACGCCATATATTGCGTGACGTTCATCAACGGTTGGTCTTCCTGCTGGACAAAAGGAACACAATTGGTCTTCCTGCTGGACAAAAGGAACACGGTTGTTCCATAGTGCGATCATATCTTAATGCATTGTTGTCCAACGACGCTCCCCCTGCGCACCTTTCCGTGATATCTTATGCAGTCTCGCATGATCTTGAACTTCAACATGAGTTATCTCTGGAATGTGTTGCTGCATTCCAAATTGTCGCATGACTCTATCTGAACAGTGCCACTCGACCACATTAAAATGGATAAATAGCACCTTCGCTCGGAATAACTCGAGTCGATCATGACAGATAGGGGGTGCAGTAACCAACCTAAAGGGACTGTACGACATCCATGTCACCTAATATTGAAAGTTTTTCGCAAATATAACGTAGGGTTAATAATATTCACAACATAGATAAGAAATATTGATTCAAATATGGTACCTGATCAGCTGACTGAGACTCCAAGTCATCCCTATAGTACACCAAATTTGTAGTTCTAATTTGGTGACTAAACGATCGTTTTAGAAATGCCACCTATTAAGAAAAATATTCACAATTACGATTTCATCAATATTATATATACAAACTTTTGTCAAATAAAAATAAAATTAACATGTATCCTAAAGGATGCAACTCTCCACCAGGCACTTCACCCTCGAGCACGGGACAACCAACATGGAGGTGCTCTCACGACCATAACTGTAGTGAACAAAAATTAATAAAATTGTACAATCAATTCTAAATATTCATACAAAACTATCATATGGAATACCTGTACTAAGATGGCACATCCTGAGAATGTTGCAGCGTTAAGCTCAGATGCCTCACACAATCCCCGATATGTAGCAGCCAAAACAGCTGAACCCCAACTATAATGACTCGCTCTTTGTAAATCCCTCAGCAGTGGTAAGTAGATTAACAACATCTTATCTTTCTTTGTCGTTGTAAACAGCACACCACCGAGTATCATGAGGATAAATATCCTCGCTTGTTGTTCGATGGTAAGATGATGATGAAAAAGATGTTGTCGTAACGTTGACAATTTAACAAAATCTTTACGACCTAGTAAGTTTAGACCCAATAATTCAAGACCTGCAGCATCCATGTCTTCCTCAGGTGCATAATCATTTGTTACTGCATCTCCGTGTATACGAAGTCCAAGTATCACGGTTACGTCCTCAAGAGTGATCGTCATCTCCCCATGTCTGAGATGAAATGTGTGTCTCTGGCTGCCAACGCTCGGACAATGATGTCAGTAACGTAGGATCGAGTTTGGAATGTGACATAATAACCACATCCTATAAACCAACAGCTTGCACAATGACTTTCGCATCTTCTGAAAGTTAAATTTTCTTCGAGTTTTAAACATCGAAACGTAATCTGTTGGTTACCACTTAGATCCGATGAACGATGTTGGTCTTGTCCCAAATGACCAACATTTACCACATTTGGACCACGCGACTGATTTGTAACAACTACGCGCGGCGACATGATAACTCTACAATTAAACAATATAAATTTTTAATTTCTAACAATTTATATTTTTTCAACAACTAATCATTATCTAATAATGATTAATTATATAATAATATATTTAATTAGCATAATAATTACTAACAATTATTACTAATATGTGTAATTACTAATAATTAGCACAATCACAAATTTTATACAACATATATTTATAAAATAAATAAATATATATATATATTAAACAAAAAAAAAAAAGACTGACCTTTCGTCGGGTTGAGCTGCGGCACGGCGGGATGGGTGGCGGGGTCGGCAGCAGTTCGGGGGCACGGGACGAAGACAGGATCGGTTTGCACGGGGGCACAACACGGCGGGATTGGTGGCTGGGTAATGGGTTTGCTGCTGGGTGGAGGAATCAGAGCACGGCGGGTCTGGGTGGAGGCAGATCAGCTGAGCGGCGGGCTGGAGCTTAGCGCTGAGACGGAGCTTAGCGCTGAGACGGAGCTTAGCGTTGAGACGGAGGCGGCGGCCGGAGCTGAACGGAGGAGTGAGCTGTGGAGCTGCGCGCGGAGTGCTGTGAGCAGAGGAGGAGGAGCGGCGGTTTCAGCAGCAGAGGTAGGGTTGAGCAGGTTTTATAAGCGCATATGCATAGGCGCACCTGTAAAGTAGCGCCTATGCAATAGGCGCGCCACAGCCCCTGCGCCTATGCATATATTCCTAAAAAAAAAATTACCATATAGAATTTTTCAAATTTTTTTCTAATAGTATCAGTTTTTGAAAAAATTCAATATTTGGTGAACTAATAAAGAACCAAAAAAAATGGAGATATATTCGAGTTTGAAGTACAAACCTGGTGGCTTTAATTCTTTTGGACGCAATAAAGAAATTGGTCGAGTTCCAGCAACAGAAAAATCACCCAGATTTAAAACGTCTCTATTTGGAGGATTTACTCCCATCCCTTGTCTCGACCTGACAATAGAAAGCTCTTTTTTCCTTGGCTCCCAAATCCACGAATCGAATCATAATAGAAATCAGTTATCCTGAGATATCAGTGTTGAGAGTTGAGACTCTTTGCCTCGACTTAGCAGGACACTGATCTAACTTCCCATGAATGAATGGTTGAAATAGTTGACCCTCAGTAATTCCATAAATCCTCCTAGACGTAACTGTGCCATTTTACTGAACCAAAATCAATCTGCATCAGCAAATTCTGATAGGATAGTTTTATGGACTTATGTTGCAGTCACTCAAAATTTGGTCGTTCCAATTTAGATGCTTCTTCCAGTAGGGTTTATATTTGGAGATTCCTAGCTCGAGCCAAGGTTTCATGTTCCCATTGTAATGCAAGACTGCAGCCTTCCTCAAATCAGTTGTGCTGAGTTCATAGTTATGCCCCAAACCTGATAGCATCCAACAACTGTCCAGAGGATAGATTTGGTCCTTGAAAGTAAGCAAGCTTGCTCGCAAAACAGCAAATTCAATCGATTTCACATTTGCCTCCTGATCACAGATAAAAGACAAGAAAATAGATTCAGAAGCACAATAAGATTGGAGAAGAATATCGTACATGGGTTCATTTCAGTGGATCCATTCGTTTTTATTTCTAAATTTGTCTTGTTTACCATGGAAAAACTAAGAGTTACCTCTTGGCTAATTGCAATAACTTAGCTCTACCCAAGACCAGTAGCATATTTTTATGCAGGATTAAGCAAAAAGGGATTAGGTTATTTCAGTAAATACATACAACTAACTCATTACCCAATAATCTTTTTAAAAGATTTTACAAAACCCTTAGTTTTTGACGAAAGGTACAATATTGAAAGAAATGGAAAGCTAAGGAGGTTTTCACCTGCTGTAAGAATTGTCTGTAAGTTTCAGTAAGCTCCAGGTCTCTCCATCTTGACAGGTCAATTAGATTCAAACCAGACATCCAAGAGCATGAATGTTTATTCAAATTGTTCCCACCTAAGAAACTCTTCATCCGATCTAATCTTAGAGAGCATGCTTGGACCGCACCATTCACTTTCCCTCCCATATCAAGACTCCAAAGTGCTGTCAAGTCTTTCTGAACAACCACATCTTGATCTAATACTATTACTTTTTTCAACTTTGGAAATACCATAGGGAGGAGATAGTGAGACGTTGAGAATATGGAGAAGTACTCTGTCTTCATAGTAAGAGTCGATTGACCATCACTGCTTGGAATGGAGGCACGAAACTCCTCAGGCAATAAGAGAAGACCTCCTTTATCTTGGAACTGCTCATCAAATTTTTCAACGTTCAGAACTTGGACTGTGGCTTGTTGGTAAGTATTTTTGTAGAACCACACTTCCATTGCAAAGAAATTCTCTTCATCTGTCAGCACGTGAAAGACTATATTCTGACTTTCCTGAAAAGTTTGATTAAAAACAATTATTGCCATAGCAGAGAGGATTAATCAATCAAATTTCTAATAAACATTAACAATAACTTACTTGCGCATATGAAATGGTTGAGTTAATTGCCACAGATGCTGCTAGCACATTGTTTGAGAATATGACAAAATGCAGCAGCGAAGGATCTGAGCACTTGTCAGCTTTACGTTCAAGTTGTGGAGGAGATCTAAAATAATCCACAGTTAGTCTCATAGACAAGCAGTGGAGGCTTTTGGGGTTTGTCTGGGTAGCCACCTGGTAAAGGAAGGCACTCTGCTTCATATGAAATGTGGCTTCATCCTCGATCAAATCTAATAGTTGTCTGAACTTCTTGTCAACATTGCTGCATTCTACTGGACATGATTTAGCTTTGGCTATTACGGCTTCCATCTTTTGCATCTTCTCCCAAATGCTGCAAATGAAGAATTACGTGTTCACTTTATCTCAGCTAATCTTTGGAATATGAGTAGCTAATAGAATTGATCAGGGCAACCATAACTTACTGGGATGGGAGTTCAGAATCCGTTGAAGACTCACTTAATAGTCGCTCAAAATCTTGAATATTTTGTCTCATTTCACGTGTCAAGCTATCCTTAGGTGGAAGCTTAGCAATACTGGGGAAGTATGCCCTTGCTTCAAAAAGACGATCCATCATTTTCCTCACCAGAGAATCCTTGACTTCTTGTCTTTGATGTTGACGCCAAAGGCAATAGGCCCCAAATTGCAATTCACATGATTTGCCACTTTCATCGGCAATCTCTGTATTATTCTTCACTGTTTTAGTAGATTGAGGAAGAGTAGTGGTCTGCTGCCAAATTCACAACATATTTAATGGGGCTGAAATGACTAAAATTAACATAAATTTAAAAAATATATGGATAGGCAACTCATGTTTACATACGTTAGAGCTTGAGCCTGGCAAGTGGGAAGTACCTGCCATGATCCAGAAGGGAATAAAGTGAAGTACTATGTTAGACTGTTAGCTAATATCCGATTGTAAGAACTAAGAAGCAGATTTGTCTAGAAACACTATCAACAGACCCTTTTTCTCTTGTTTGTCGTGTGAGGTCCCTTTGCTGATGATTGGCTTTTTATCTTCATTGGGCAATTTCACAGGTAGATCCTGAAATATATATAAGCAGGAAACAAGGTCATTATAAATAATATGCGCCACATGACTCAAGACCCAGGATTAACTCAAGGTGAGACAGATTTTTCCTGTTTATAAGGTGGCAACTCACATATCCTCACTCATAGTTCCAAATATGATATGATATCATTCAAGCGCATGATTGGAATTATTCATATTTTATGAAGTGCAGCATGATGAACGTGGGTCTAAAAACTTAGGACAACGAACAACAAAGGCACCTTAGGTAGAGTAGGTTCAATTTTTTTAACTAGATCATCAAGGTGGCTTCCTTGATCCTTCTGCACCATAACAATCAATTCACAATTCAATTAGGAATGCATCAACAGTGTTGAAACATGTAAATTTCCATTGATAGTCACTCTTAAGAATATAAGACCATACATAAAACATAAGCATTTCCACAGTTGGGAGACTTATTAATGAAATTTACAAATTATACTATAATCTACAACATTTTACATTTTTTTATTTCTTCAGAAGGTAAATCCAATACAAAGTCGGTAGGATCTGCATAAATAAACAGTTCTACCTTAGTTACAGATTGTATCTCTTGCCTGCCAATCTCCAAGTTGGTGATGCTTCTAGTGTTATTCTCCTTCAAATTCACAAACAACAAATACACGAATTAGCTGGCGAATTTCAGAAGTATAAAAGTGGAAGATTCTTCTAACAGATCAAAGGAATTAGAATCCCTTACCGGAACTGAAACGTGTTGGTCAGTCAAGTAACCTGAGAATGAGACATACAAATCAGGGATATACTAAAGAGGTCTGGAGGCATCTACCGGCAGTAACAATTGTCACAGAGTAATGTTTATAGTGAACTACAAACGAGAGATTAGTACAAATTCAAAGCCGACAGCCAATGAAGATTTAAACGAAGAACAACCTAGTCAGTATTACGAGAAAATAACTATGATTCAGGAAAGCAGAACAAAAATGACAGAGATCCGATGAAATGAGAAACTTATCAGCTAAATTAACAGCAGATCTGAGCAAAATGATACCAGTTGAAACAGAGAGAATTCCGTTGTGAAGACCGAGCAGAAATCCAAGAGGAACTAGCATAGAGAGGAGTATAATGAGGCCTAACACGGCAAGTGCCAGAACTCTCCATCGCCTTTTACTACCGCCACCGCCGCTGCCTCCACTTCCTTTCATCTCCGCTGCTGCTTCACTACCTCATGATCTCAATTCTCACCGCCGAACTACTCTGAAAGTCTGACTTCAAGGATGAAAATCGACGAATGCATGAGCAACAATCGAACACTTACAACTCAAAGCAGGTCGATCGCCACTATATACACACACAAAGATTAAGATTCAGCCCTCTCCTCCGCTGCTGAGAGACTATCAGTACCAGTATCGAGCAAGCACCAATCAGCATAAACCTCCGTCGCTGTCAACACTCTCCATTTGTGATCGCGGTACACATTCCATTTTGCAGAATTTTAACCAAAAAAGCGAAGGGGAGGGAGAGCACGTGGGAATATCAATCTGCTGATGTTATCGATGGTGGCGTGATCCAAGTTTCTATTAATTGTTTTTTTACGTTCAGTGGATTACACGTGTCACATTCCAAGCGGATAAACTCTATAGTTCTCGAGAATGCACCTGGTGCACCGTACACTAGACTGCTAGACAGTTGATAATTGGTATCACTTACTCCTCCTAGCTAGGGCTGGGCATGAACCGGTTTAAGATCGAACCGGTTTAAAATCGAACTTTTACCACATTTTAAAATTTGTATGGTTTATCGCTCCAGATTTTGACCGATTTATCGTACATGTTCAGAACCGGTTCGGCCAAACCATTTCATTAAAAAAAAAACTCAATAACCATCCAATACCAATATCCATAATGGCTCCTGAGATTCAGATTCAAGCTTCCTACCACATTCAAGCTTCCTAACCACACTCAATAACATATCCATACACAACATGACGATTGTCCAACCATGGAGTCTGCAAGTATCAGCAAAAAAACAGAGTTTGCTACAAAATCTCCTTCATTCAGCATTCAATAGAAACTTACATTTCCTCGAGTAAAATCTCCTCCTTGAATCATGAAATCTTTAATGATTCGGTGGAAGTCCAGAGACACCAGCGCTCCTGCACCTACAACATCTGTCGCTCGCGCAAATGCACCTACCTATGTGCAAAACTCAACTTTCACCATGTTTTATGACTTTTAAGAAGTTTAAAGGATGATATCTATCTGCAGAATATGGAAGCATCTAAGAATTGGAATTGAAATAAATACTTTTATTCAAATTCAACATACTAAACCAAAGAAAATTACATGACGATTTTACTACATTCAAATCTAACACCCGAAACAGAACTATGAAACCCATAAATTAACAACATTTAACATCTACTACTCTCCTTAGGAAGGAAAAAGAAGAAGACAAGATACACAAGCAAAACATACTATCAACAGATATTCAGAACCCATGAAAAGCTGTCATTGCTGTAACTGAAAAGCTCGACTCCAACTTCTTTGCTTCAGAATCCAAGAGCCCATGAATAGTCGTTTACATTCTCGCCCACCGAAACCCTAACCCTAGCTGTTTACCTCTCCCCTATATAACCCTCAAATCATCCAATTGACACACCTCGATGAAATTAGGTCTGAAGAGACTTCACTTCAGTACTGAAGATTGAAGTTGAACCGTTAATTCAGTCTGGTCTGGTCTGATTTAAGTTTATTAGTATTTCAAGGTTAAAACTGGTACAAAAAGTGGTTCGGTTTTGAACCGATTTTATGTACCTATTCTGAACCGCTCCAGATTTTTTTCCCAGAAAAATCGTTTGTTTTGTGAATCGGTACGGTTCGACCGAACCGGTTATTTTTGCCCAGCTCTACTCCTCGTAACATAAAACAATGTCGGATTATGACATACGATATTAAATTAATATTGAATAAAAAAATAATTGAAATGTGTTTTTAAAGTATGTTAGTTTATTATTTTTTTTGGTTAATTACTTAATTGGTTACATGTTTGATCATTGTTCACATGTTTTTTTAAAACATGGTTACACATATTTCAAAATGTTATTAATTGATTTTGCTAGGTGACTAATTTGTTTTTTCTACTGTTGATAGTCAGAAGTCACCGTTAATTACTACTCATGACAATATTACCCTCTTTTCATAAGTTATTAACTTTAAATCATCCATGTTCACGCCACTGATGAAGGAAGAGGATCTTCAGAGCTGCATCTTCTCCATCGACTTCTTTTGGGCTTCATTTGCTCCAGCGTCATTGATGGAGTCCATAAAGGGATTTGAGGTTTCAATTGAAGAACAGTAAGCGGTCATGGAGGAGTTGCTGAGTTAGTGCAGGAATGACGTGGAGTCACTCTGGGCACTTACGGAGGTCAAGATCAAAGGGAAGAATATCCAAAAAGCAATTCAGGTAATTGATCGCTTGATTGAGCTCAAACGTGAAGAAAATGAATGGCCTTTGCTGAAAGACAAACTCTACAGCTACATTGATAATTCAGAATTAGCAGATTTTGGGGAAGTCCAATGTGAGGGACTTCAAGCTTCTAATGGTTTAAGTGAGAATCTTTGAGAGTAAATATGAAGAAGCACTAAAGGTTTATAATTAATTGGTGAAGGAGAAGCTAAGGGACTTCCGTATGTGCCTCTCTCAAGGGATTATCTACATTTTGATGAGGAAGACGAATGAGGCAGAGAAGAAGTTCAGTCAGTATTGTAAACTTGTCCCCAAGAATCACCCCTATGCCACTTAATTTAATGAGAACATGTTTGCAACCAAGTTTTTCGAGCAACAAGTAGACAGTCGTTTTTCTGGGCATTAGTTGAGAAGAACATAGATAAGGGGGAACTACACAAAACCCACATCCTCGAACCGAGAGAAGCGAATTTCTTTAATTTATTCAATTGTGATTTCTTCAATTTCTTCAACTGTGATTTCTGATTCTGCCATGGAAGATGAATAATAGTGAAGGAGAAATGAAGAACAACGTGAAGAACGCATAAGATATATTAAGGGTATAATAATAATTTGATCAATAAAAAAATATGTTAAAAATAATTAACGGAAAAGAGTAACAGCTAATGACGGAGTAACCAATTAATCACACTGTAAAAAATATGTGTAACCATTGAGTCACGCAACAATACCAATTAGTCACATTTTGAAACACATGTAACCATTCTACACAATATGCAAACATGTGTAACCATTTAAGTAATTAATATTTTTTTATCATAGAAAAGGTTATCTCCATCAAAGTTTAATTTAAAAAACTATTATAATATTTTACTATAATTTTATATAAAAATAAATTAAAAATTATGTTTTGTTTTTTAAACTTTTAAAATATTTAATTTAAATTTTATATTTTTTTAAAAATATTTCACAAATATACTTTTGAAAAGTTTATTTGTAAATTTCTTATTTAAAAAAAAACAATATTTTATCGTTATATTAAACTTAAGAAAATATTTGGAAATATTTTTTTGTCTAGTTTAACAGAAAATGTAATGAAACTAATTTTTAGTACAATACAAAAATAAGTTCGCTAAAAGAAAATTTTCAAGTAGCAAATTGTATAAAGTCAAGCTATCAACTGTATTTAACTCATATTTGGTTCACGTAATAGAAAATTAATCATAATATAAAATTCGTATTTTATTATTTGGTTACCAAAAATTTATAAAATACAGAATTTTATGAAGTTCTGAAATAATGATTATTTATTTTGAGGATGGAATAGTTATTCTCGAACGTCCCAAAATCAAGAATATGATTAAAATAATGAAATTACACTTGAACATTTTAATTAATTATAAAAATATTTAAATTTAAATACCATATCATTTTCATTTACCATTTATCAACCAAACAAGGCAAACATTACATTCAATATTTCTATTTTATTTTTAAAAAAATAATCCAACAATTTAATATTATATCTTATTCTCTATTATTTCAACAAATTTTACATTTTCTAAACCCCTCGTTAAACCCTACTTATGAAGGCAGTAGCGCAAATCCCTTCCTCGTTTCTCTGTTTTCCACATCGAGCTCTGCTGCACTGGAGATGATGATGCGTGCTGTTCACAGGAAATCATCTTCCTATTCCATACATCTGAATCGCACACTTGCTGCCGCCCTAACCTCCTTCCAGATCTCCGCACCATTAGGCGAGCTTCTACGTTCCTACGGCGATTCTGCTACCGTCGGCGGAGACGGACGTTTCTCCCTGTTCAAGAGTCCGGGGAAATCCTCCCAAGCCAACCCAGTGCGGGAATTTCATGCAGCGTGTGGCGTGTTGAACTTTAGGGCATCTCTTGTATCTGCAGCAGGGTTTACTGCAGCTGAATACTCCGCCAACGATGCTGATAGGTTGGCTGAAGGTAAAACTAGCAGTGAGGAGGGGCTTGAGATAGCGAATCTTGGAATTGATCAGGAAATTGTGTCTGCTTTAGCGAATAAGGGTATCATCACGCTCTTTCCGATTCAGGTACTTCAGAATTAATTCGTCAATGATTGTTGCATCGGGAGTATGATTAGGATTCGGACTAATTGCTGCAATTTGTTTGCCCTGCCGTTTTGTATAGCGAGCTGTGCTTGAACCAGCAATGCAAGGACGAGACATGATTGGCCGAGCTAGAACTGGAACAGGGAAGACTCTTGCTTTTGGGATCCCCATTATGGATAAAATCATCAAGTTTAACGCAAAACACGGGTGGGTTTTCGCCACTATCTTTTGATAATGAGTTATTCAGCCTGAAATGAGAGTTTGCTTTGTTATTTTGGTACTGAATGTGGTTGGTCTATGAAATGTGTAACACAGGCGCGGAAGGAATCCTCTAGCTTTGATTTTAGCTCCAACAAGAGAACTTGCACGGCAAGTGGAGAAGGAATTTCATGAGTCTGCTCCAAACCTTGATACTCTGTGTGTGTATGGGGGTACACCCATCAGTAGCCAAATGCGGCAGCTTGATTATGGTGTCGATGTTGTTGTTGGAACTCCTGGTCGTGTCATCGACTTGCTGAAGAGAGGTTCCCTTGACTTAGGACAAGTTCAGTTTGTTGTCCTTGATGAAGCTGATCAGATGCTTGCTGTGGGGTTTGAGGAAGATGTGGAAACTATCTTGCAGAGATTGCCAGACAATAGGCAGAGTTTGATGTTTTCTGCGACAATGCCAAATTGGATACAAGGCCTTACACGGAAGTACCTAAAAGATCCACTCACTGTTGATCTTGTGAGTACATATATATATATTACGAAAATCTTTCTACTATGCTGACATGTTTAATGAGTTGAAACTTTTGTCTTTGGTCGTTAAATTTTTCTTTGCAGCATCTGCATTATAACATGAAGTCCCAGTCAATTGAACAGTTCCCTAAAGTTGTGAAATCACTTATCATTTGAGTCCATCTATTGATTTAATTGTGAGTATGTAAGATGTTTTTGAAGTTTGCAATCAGCATGTTGCTTTCTGGTCTCTACCTTTAGGATATACTAGTAAGTATTGCAGTGAAGGCCTAGTAAGTGCACACAGAGTCGCAGACTACTTCTTTTGGGTGAAAGATTTGCCAAATCCGTTTATAGTGAACTCACTTGATTGAGAATAAATGAGCGCCATAAATGTCTTAGTATCTATTTGTGGGACAGTTTTTGGGGGGATTTGGGTCGTTATAATCAGTGACAATAACCATTTATTTGGCAGGTTGGAGATTCTGACCAGAAGTTGGCAGATGGAATATCTTTGTATTCAATTGCGTCCGACTTGTATGGAAAAGCATCAATCATTGGACCTTTGATAACGGTACAAACACATAACATTGCTTATATTGATGTGATGAGTGGTCTTCTCTGTCCCAATTGAAGTTAAATTTCTTGGGAATTTGTTGGTTTATGTCTTCTTTTTATGACGTGTGTATAGGAACATGCGAAAGGTGGTAAATGCATAGTTTTCACTCAAACAAAAAGAGATGCTGACAGATTGGCATATGATTTGGCTCGAACCTACAGATGTGAGGCTTTACACGGGGATATTTCACAAAGACAAAGGGAAAGAACGCTAGCAAGCTTCCGAGAAGGGCATTGTAATATTTTAGTTGCAACCGATGTTGCCGCTCGTGGTCTTGACATTCCTAATGTGGACTTGGTTAGTTGAAATTATGTTTTTTCTTATTGTTAAAAGTTTATTGCACTTGTTAAACTGCATATTTTCCATCCCCATGTGTATCTCTCTGTGCTGATTTCTATTTTTCTATTGCTACTTATCTTGCTACTTTCATGTAGGTCATTCATTATGAGCTTCCCCACTCTTCAGAGATATTTGTCCATCGATCTGGAAGAACAGGTCGAGCTGGAAAGAAAGGAAGGGCCATCCTTATTTACACACAGGATCAGGCAAGGGCTGTGAAGATTATCGAGCGTGAAGTAGGAAGCAAATTTACAGAGGTTAAACCAGGCCCCTTCTTTCCAGCACTTTGTTTTTCAGTCTTTTCTGGATGAAGTTAAATCGTAAAAGCTAATTTATGATGCACGATAGATGGTTATCATTTAAGATATAGATAGATAGATCTCCATGCGACCATGCATGGTCTGAATATGATAGCCTCACTGCAAGATGGACAGTTATTGTGATCTCAAAACTAGTTGTTAGATGCATTTTTTTCCCATGTGGTGTTGCTTATAGTATAGTGATAATAAAGACCACAATTCAGGACATTGTCAAAAGATGCAAACTCTCGGGAATTTCGTATCTTTGTATTATATTTCAAGTTATGGTATTCATGCTGATTGTTTTCAATGTTCAGCTCCCACGAATATCCGTCGAGGGAGGAAGCGCAGACATGTTTAACTACAGGAGTGGTGGTGGTCGTTTTGGTGGTGGTGGTGATCGCCGGTCCGGTGATGGAGGTTATGGTCGGTCCGGAAGTTCTGATTTTGGCCGTCGTTCTGGTGGCTATGGTGACTCATCAGGCAGCCGTTTGGGCTCCTTTGGTGGCCCTAGCTCAGGTCATTCAGGTGGTGGCTTCGGTTCATCCAACTCAGGCAGGTCTGGAGGTCCTGGTGGTTCTGATTTTGGTCAATCAGGTGGGTTTAGCGAATCTAGACCAGGTCGTTCGGGTGGGTTTGGAGAATTTGGGTCGGATCGTTCCGGTGGGTTTGGAGAATTTGGAACAGCCCGTTCAGGTGGGTTCGGGAGCTCGTATGGCTCAGGGTGATCAGGTGGATTTGGTGAAGGCAGTAACAATAGGAGCAGTGGTGGCTTCGGCAGTTCTTCAGGTCGCTTTGGAGATGACAGAAATGCTGATCCTAAATCTGGTAACAGATCCTTCTGAATGTACTTCATCATGGTGAGTTAGATTCTTCATTTGATATATATTTTGACTTAGATTCTTCCAAGATTCTGATTCAGCTGTTTGATGACATAGGAAGCTTCTGTCTATGGTAATTATGAAGATTCTTTTTGCTGCAGCGACAACGTGTAGTTTCTAGTGTGACGAAGGAAAAAGTAATCATCAGTTTAATCTTATATGTCTATAGAAAATTAGAAATCATTCATATATGGAATGTGACTTTTGTATTTCATTTTCGTCTCTTGAAATTCGGTCTACAAAGAAATATTATTTACTACCGTTTTATGAATATATATATATATATATAAAATTATTTATTGATTAATACACATAAAATGTTTATAAGTAAAGTGCTATTATCATGCTTATGAAATTCGGTAAGGGTAGAATGGATGTGACACATAGGGTCCGGTGATTGTGACTCGTGACATCAAACGTAACTGAGCTTCATCCCAGAAATTCTGTTATTTTAGTGATTATAAAAATATTTAGAAAATAGAAAAATAGGAGATACCATTATCAAGTTGTGTTATTAGAATCGGTCCGAACCGCCGGTCGATTCCCGTTCTGATAACAGTCATACCAATTACCAAGTAATACCGCACCCACGCTGAATGTGACAACTAAGGCTGATTATGGGCGGGCCAGACCGGTTTTGGAGACATGATTGAAACCGAAATTTTAGTCTTGACATTTGGAGGACCGAGACGGACTTTGACAAAAAAAAACGTCTGAATCGATTTTGCTTGACTCAGACCAGTCTTGGTTTTGGACCGAAATTTTTGGTAAAAAAAATCACTTGGATTGACAAAAAAAAATCACCAAAATTTGAGTCTTGAACCCGCTCGCTCCTCATCTTCCGTCGCATTTTTCTTATGGAACCGATCCAAGGGTTGTTGAATACTTCAAGGTCATGAATTACTAGTGTTTCAAGGGTTACACCATGAATTTCAGTGGGGTTTCAAGGTCGAACCGATCCGGTTCTAGTCGGGTTTTTTTGGGGAAACCCGAGACCGTGCCCGACCTTGAAGGAAAAAACCCGTCCGTTCGATCTCAGACCTAGTCGGTCCGGACTGAGACCGGTCTGGTCGGAAATTTGGTCAAACCAGTCTTTTTTTTATCACCTAGTGACAACTATTGGAATGTGAAATGAAGAGCGGGAATGAATTCTCAATTGTATTCAAGATGTCCCCTCTTGCTATTGTTAACTAACCAATCCTAACGAACTAACTGACTGACCCCAACTAACTGTAACGAACTAATCAACAGTAACCAACCGCGGCGTCTTCTCTGCTTCCTCTATAACCATCCATCATCACATCACTAATCATCCTCTCCCCTTCCTTCGTTTCAATTCAGAACTGCCTTCCTCTTCTCTTCTCTTCTCACCAAGGCGCCTCTTCCTTTGTTGGCGCAGTGATGGAGAATTCAACCGACGAGCTTCTTTACGCCGCCGAATCTGCATCAGATCCTCTGCTGCAGGTACTCTTCATGTTTCAGATTCCACTAGCACTTTTCGATATGGTTTCTAGTATGCTGAATTCGTTTGATTTCGGTTTCTGATCAAACGTTTGGTAACCGGTAGCTGAAATTAGTTCAAAAAGATTCTATCCTAAATTCGCGTGGATTGAATTCAGAATGTTGTTTTCTGATTTTGTGTAACTGTATGTTGACTGGCGGAGTTAAATTGTGAATGAGAATCTAAGGAATTGTCTGAATTTGTAGATTTGTGATGATCAAAGGGGAGCAAATGAAAGTGTGTCCCTCGTTCAGCAGTCTAGAATGCCAAATCTACCATCTCTTCAGATACCTGCACGGTCTCCGGAAACTGCTGCGTCTTCTTTTTCATTTGGACTGCCACCTCGTTCGAATTCAACCAATTTGCAATCTACTGTGAAAAATCTGCTTCCACAAATGAGCTTCCGAAGGAAAAATGTATCGAACGAATTTGAGAAGACAGTTCAGATGACCCCCGTCACAGCTACATCTGATGGTTTTGATAAATCTTCCTCATCAAGGCTTTCTTCTCTGAAATCAGCACATTCTTTTCCAGGTACACCGAATGCAAGTTCATATCCTGAAACTGCTCAAGAACAAGATAACGAAACTCTGGGTTCTTCTCTAAGTGTAAGTTAATCACCAAATTCCGCATAGAAATTTTGCCCGGTGGTATCTTCTCAGTTTTATAGATAATCTTGTGAAGTTCTGAATCCAGATTTGTGTTTGGTTACAGAACATAGAATCTATGCATTCCATACAGCGATCATCGTCAGCTCCAAACAGTATAAGAGACAGGAGTGCGAGAAGGACTGATGGGGTTCTGTTCCGTGTCTTTTTAACCACACAGCGCCCTCCATCTGGTGCTCAAACGCAAAATGAAACTTCAGTAGACGAGATTGGTATTGATTTTTCCCTCCAGTTTATTCTATATAACGCTGAGTAGTGAGTACAACTTCCCTATGGATTGTATTTGTGCTAACGTGTTATTCTTGGGTAACTAGTTAATGATGTGTCTAGTGAGGATATTTCAGAGGAAGCAATTTGCAGAATTTGTTTTGTCGAGCTTAGTGAAGGAGGAGAAACTCTGAAAATGGAGTGTAGCTGCAGAGGAGAGCTCGCTTATGCTCATCGAGAATGTGCAATCACGTGGTTCCGAACCAAAGGAGACAATAAATGTGAAGTGTGCCAGGAGGAAGTCCGAAACTTGCCCGTAACATTACTGACAGTACATAATCCTCGAAACGTACCTGAAGTCAATAATAACGTAGCTGAAGTCAATAATAACGCAGCTGAAGCCAATAAGTGCAGGCAAGTCGAGTGGGATCAACACTATTTAGCTGCTTTTGATGAATTTGCAGGCTATTTAACGTACCCTATCTCTTTTCTAAACACAAACTATTTGATGAATTTGATTGATTTCCTTATTCGTAGATGTTGTATCTCTTTTCAAATAAAACCCAAGTTCTTGGCAGATTTGTTATCGAGTTGCATTCATTGACTATTGAAATATAAATGTCCTTGCTTTAAGTCGTTAAATTGTAGAAGTCCAAGGTTTTATCTGTGCCATGGCTCTCAGTGTTGAACATCCATCCATGCTGATGTTGTGCATTTGTTTTGACAGGCCATGGCTGAATATGGCACTTCTATCCATGGTCAGCGTGCCAATTTATTTCTACTTTCTGAAGCTACTTCTGGTAAAAGCCCAAAATATAGTAGCTTGATTACCTCATTCATAAATCAGAGGAAATTGCTGGGTTGTATTGTTAATTTGAAAGCTTCTTCTCTCAATTTAATTTACTAATATATCAATCCTATAATTCATGCAGACTTCAAAGCTGGGATCCCGAGTAATTGCAGTATCCTTGTGGCATTCATTGATTTTAGGCATCCTCTCATCTTTGGTTACTATCGTAGTAGGCGAGTCCAGCTGCTCCCTTGGTTTATGCTTATCACACACACACACACACGAGATATATCTATATATTTATCTGTCTTTTGCTGATAGATTAAGGAAGTCAATTGGGTAGAACATTCTTCATCAACTGAACATATCCGATTCGAAGTTAAAGCATCGCGCTTCTGTTCAACCTTTTCAACTCACATTTTTGCTTTTCTGCAATTGCAGTGCGTCGAAGACGCTACATGTTGGCATATACATTCTTCCAGTTTGCATTGGTGATCCTTTTCTCTCAAGCTTTCTATACGCCTGTAAGTGAAAAATCATACATTTTGCTGATTTGAACTGCCTAAATCCTAACTTGATCCATTCGATTTCTGGGGTTTCTCTGGATTTACAAATTTTGTCAATTTTGAATATTACAGCGTGAAAACAAAGTAACCCTCTCGATCTTTCTCTCATCTGTTTTCGGATTCGGGCTCGCCATCTCCTCAACTTGCCTTCTCAAGAAGTGTTGGCAATGCTGATCGATTTGGCAGTTATGACTTTCTCCCCACCAAGTGCAGCAAGAACAGCATCATCATCAACAAGAAGATCAATCAAGCCACCAATCTGTAGCTCAGAATAGAACTACTGAACCATGATTTGTAAAGTCGAATTCTGGTTGTACTTTGCTAGGTTGAACGTAGTTGATTTGAGTTAGGTCTTGAATGAAGAACCTCGAGGGCATATGATGGCTCCAAGTGACGATTTGATTCTCGATTAACAAAGTCAGTGACAAATTCTTACTGATATGATGTTGTAGCGGAAATGACTTTGATCATTGGAGTCCTAAACTTTGAAATCTTTCAATTTAGTTCCTAAAGAAATTACAATCATACCAACAAATCCCCTTCAAAGTTGAAGTTATTTGCTGATCAGGCCTTGAAAATCCAAAACATCCATTATACACTTCAAATCAACAGTACATGGAACAAACCTATCTGTCCGCAACAGATCACAGCGCTAAGAATCCTGAAGACAAAAGGCGACGCTACACTAAAAACGTGGCTATTCCTCCTTCTTCCTCTTATGCTTAGACCTCGTTTCGTCAGGAATCCACGACGCCCAAAATAATGGCAGCAATGTGCAAATTGCTTGTATCAAAATTGCGTGAGGAAGTTTTGAGAAGTCAACTCCGTCTAGTCCGAAGAACGAAGCAAGTACAATCCCTGTGTATCCGCTCACCATGAAAGCCAGAGCCACTGCAGATGTGGAAAATGCCATTAACGATCCTTCAGATCCAGGAGGACAAAGCCGGGCCATCAGGACACCGAAAGGCAAGATCTTGAAGAAGGATAGAACATCGATGAACCCAGAGAAGAACACAGTATAGACAGAGTCCGAGATCCCGAACCTCTCGAAGAACCCCTCCACAGAAAGCGCATCCAAAATCAAGAAGATTGCCATCGTGACTTGGATGTCGCAGATGATCTTTTTAGGGGAAATTGTGTTTAGACGACGGTTATAGACAAAGCTCCATAAAAGCGTCACTGCTTGTCCGAACACCTTCGAAAGTCCCAAAACGGAAGGGTCGAGCTTCAGGTGATGTGTCTGGAAGAAGAATCCGGCGCCCGTCAGAGCAGGGATGACAGCATACGAAGCTGCAAACCACATCACGGGATACGCAATCTCAGGTCGATTCAATACTGACCAAAGATCATAAGCTTGTTTACCAACGCTTTCTTTAGAGGGTTTCCTATAGAGATTAAGAGATCTTTCGCGAGTAGCGACGGTTAGGAGGAACTGTACTGTGAGGAGAAGACCAAAGAGCTTGAAGTTTGAATGAGAGTAGAATCTACCGACGGCCATGCAACAAAGAAGGTTTCCGAGAAGTCCGCCTACAGTGGATGCCATCCAAACGAATGACTCGATTTCACCTGCTGAAGAAGATGGGTGTTTCCCTAGCTCTGAAACAATGGCGTCGTTGGCAACCTCGGCTATTGAAGCGCCGGCATTACTCACGAGAAGATACATAGATATGACAACGATGTTTGTCGGGAAAAGATATGCAACAGATAGCCATGATACTGCTTGTAAGAAAGCTGCATAGAGAGTTCAAGTTCACAAATCATCAAAACAAAGCTAGAGAGAAAACATAAGACGAAGTCTACACATAATTTGATATATAGAAGAAGAAGATACCTCCCAAAGCAATGTACGGTATCCGATTTTGTCCTCGGATATAAACCGTATCGAAGACGATCCCATAAAGAGGTTTTGCGATCATCGGAATATTTGCGAAATTCAGTAGTATCTGTAAGGTAGAAGGTTCCACGTTGAGTCCTTCTTTGAGGAAGTAGTTTACTACCATCCATGGAAAACACCGTAGCCCTTGCAATAGAAACCCAATTCCCAACACAAATTTTGGGATGTTGCTGTTTCTACTCTCCACCATATCACGCATCACCAGTATAGTATGTATGTCCCTTGTAAGTTGTAACCAATTCGAAACTGGTATTATAATCTCTCAGCCGTCTATTGCTTGGTTTCGTCGTCTTTTCTCTGTAGAGTTTCTTTGGCATTTCCTAATCGAGTTAGTCAACTGAGAAAAATAAATAATAAATTATTGATCAGTCACACTCATCCAACTCACCTTTTATTTTTCAGTCAATGGTAGCATTGCTTCATGATTTTAGGTATTTATTTAATAAATAAAGATTATAATTTGATAACTAATAACTATAAATTAAGTGAAAATAATAAATTACAACTTTATATAAAACTAAATAATAATTTATTCAAAAAAATATAAATAATAAATTGTTTGATTTTTTTTAAAATTCAGGTATCAAACTTCAAAATTATATAAAAATATGGAGTCTGAGACTGAGTCATATTGTATGAGAGGATTATTAGACAGCGCGTGTGGAAAAGTAGTATATTAATTAATGATATCTTTTTCAAGCTATTATTTTTTGCATTTCCATGGTGTGAGAAAAGATTAGGTTGCTTCTGTCGCAGTTTTCACCATCATGTCACTAAATCTATTAACAAATGGTCCAGCTTAATTAAATGGTCACTCCGAGTCCGAATAGGCACCCATTGATCAAAGATAACTACATTGATTATACAATATCATATTATTTCTAAATATCATATTATTCCTAATATTTGACTAAATTTTGAGATTCATTTTTAAAGTTTAAATTGTAATTTCCCCCCTTGTCAAAGTTCGAGTTTATCCCTTCCATCAATTTTTCTATTCAAATTTAACAAATTAAAATTATAAAAATAATTTAAAAAAACTGTTAAAAATGTCACTTTTTCAAATGTTATAATAGAAAACCCAGAGTTGTGCGGATAGGTTGGTTCTAGTTCGTAATCCTGTGTACTATGAACAACAAGTATCAATTTGTATTCACCATGTTTGTCAACTGTCCTGTCAAAATATGTTAAACTCAAATACAATCTGCAATTATTAGTGTGTAATTTACAAGACTTAAACATGATTGCGAATCCACGTCTCAACTCTCATGACCCTTATCCATTTTGAATTGTGTGGTATTAAACATACATGCAACCGATTGACTTGTGCGAATTATGCAACATGTTGACTTTTTACATAATATTTTATTATACTAACCCACAAATTATTGAATCACGGATAGAGAATTGTGACTTAAATACGACTTGTTTTTTGTGCAGATTGGAAGAGTTGTGCCAAAATGACTCACTTATAGAAAAACATTTGATTCAAACACAACTCATTGGTCCAAAGTTGACACATTACTATGAAGTTATCTTTGTCTTACAATGATGTACTACAATTGCGACACAAACTTACAACATCAGACGATGCACATTCATTTGCATAATGAATTACAGCGACACAACATTACATCGTCACGAAAGTCTACTACATCACAATGGCAATCATTTCAACTACCTACGAATCCTTCTACGTCTCGGTTTCAAGTCATCGGGAATCCACGACGAAAAAAGAAGCGGCAACAGTGTGCAGATTGCTTGTACCAAAAATGCATGTGGAAATTTTGAGAAATCATTTATTGTGACGCCTAAATAAGATGTCACTAAAACTCCCCAGTATCCACTCACGATAACGGCGATTGCCTCTGCAGACATTGCGAAGGCCATGAGAGACCCCTCGCATCCTGGAGGGCAGAGACGAGCCATTAACACACTAAAGGGCAAGATCTTGAAGAAGAGCAAGACGTCAGAGATTCCAGAAAAGACAACAACATATACCGAATTTGAAACACCCAAGCGTTGGAAGAAATCCTCGACGAAAAGTGCATCGAAGATCATCATTACTGCCATCATCACTTGGATGTCACAAATGATCTTTCTTGTGGGGATAGACTTTTGGCGACGCTTATAGATGACACTCCAAATTAGCTTAATTACTTGACCGAATACCTTCCCGAGTCCTGAAACCGACTTTTTAATCTTGAACTGGGTGCAATAGAAGAACATGGTGCTCGACATGTCGGGAACAACCGCATATGATGCTGCGAACCATGTTATAGCGTACAAGATGTCTGATTTTCTCCGGGTGGACCAGAGATAAGAAAGTTGTTTCTTGATCCCCAAGGTACGATTTTTGGGGAGATTAAGAGAGCTCTCGCGGGTATTAATTGTTAGAAGAAGGTGTACGCCGGTTATAATACCGAAGAACAAGAAATTGGATTGGGGAGATAATCGGTCAATCGATATGCCACCGATCAGGTTGCCAAGAATGCCGCCCAAAGAGGAAGCCATCCACACGAACGATTCAAGTTCCCCTGATTGGTTTGTCTCTTCCGTAGATGAAGTAGATTGCTTACCAAGCTCGGCCACCATTGCATCGTGCACAACATCGGTTATTGAAGAACCGAAATTGCAGAGGAGAAGACAACCGAAGATGACTCTAACATTGGTTGTGGAGAGTGTCGCTAAAGATATCCATGAAACTGCCTGCAAGAAAGCTGCATAGGATAGGAGTTAGTGACTAGTGAGTTACCTTAAAATGATAACAGATGGAGTCATCACTGGTTACCGTTGCCAAGTATAACCGTCGGTAAAACTAACTATAAACATTACACTTTTTACTGAAATATGAAGCAAAACACAAGTATTCAGACTTGTATTATTCGAATCAGATATACGTAAATAAAAAACATGATCGTGGATCGTGATACCTCCGAGAGCTATATAAGGGATTCGATGTTGTCCGTGTATGTAAAGGGTATCGGAAATGATACCGTAGATCGGCTTAGCCACCTGAGGGAGATTGACTGTGTTCTTGAGTATCTGTAGAGTGTAGAAATCAACAAGGAGGTCATCCCTCATGAAGTAGCTCACCGCTCTCAGTGGCACACTACGCAGTCCTTGAACCATAAACCCAACTCCGAGCAGCGTTTTCTGGGCACGGCGATCATGGCCGCTACTTCTTCTGCTCTTGATCATCTCTTCACAGTTCATGCACCAAGTTTTCCAGATTCCAATTCAAGGAATAGGCAAAAAAAAAATGTTTTTGTAGTTGGTTAGGTACCAAGTAAGTTGTTAATGCAGTGGGGTATGGAATTTAGGGTTAAAATATAACTAGGAATGAAGTATTGGGTGCATTGGGTATTTTTTTTTATCAAAATATTTTTTAAGACTACATGGTGTACCTAACTTTGGCCAAAAAACAACTAAACGTAATGAATTGAAAACTGTGTAGATAAATGTCTTCGTTGTGTGCACCGGGTGTACGACTGATCTGATAAAAATGACACGGAAATTAGGGGTGAGCAAAAAAGACTGGCTAAACCAAAATTCCAACAAAACTTATCAGAGAATGGCCTGACTAACACCGAGACCGAGTGGTGAGATCGAGTTGTATTAAAAAAACAGTAATTACGTTAGACCGATTCTTCTCCTGTCTTAGCTTGTTCTCTGTAGTTTCACTTCGGTCTCTTTTCTTCTTCTTGGAAACTCTCTTCTTGGGATTTGTACTGATGTTTGGATTTGAATCGATGATTGTAGTGATGTGGTGATTCATACAATTTTTGTTTATTACAACAAATTTCGAACTTTTTTTTAATGGAAATTTCGATCCAAGATTGAGACCGGCCCGAATCAAGCACGACCGACTCAGACGGATTTTTTAGATCGAAATTGGTCTCAGTCTTGGTCCCCGCAGGTGAGGATCGAAATTTTTTAGGCCAATCTTGCAAAAAAAAAAAAAACGACCCGATCCGTATAAGCTCACCCCTAGCTGAAATGGTCAAAATCAATTTTCCAAATGTATGTGGTTATGTACCCGGCGTACACAATATTGGCTTAAAACTAAAATAATGGATATTGTGAAGGAAGATAGATCTTTTCTGTGTACACCTGGTGTACAGTAATTGACGTGAAAAGGGCACAAAAAAATCAAACACATTTTTTCAGGGGACATGATGGTAAACCCGGTGTACCTAACTTTCTAAGCATCGCTAAGATTTACAAGAAAAATACAGAATGACGTACGTCCATCATCATTAATTTTATCACTGACGTTTCCTCTCGACTTGATATACTGATAATCACACTTATCGTCTCCCCTATTTCGTTTATTTTTTCACAAATTGAATGTTTACTATTGTTTCAACTTTCAAGATTATAAAATTAATCTCGTTTTCATGGTATTTACAATTTTACTATTGGCAAGTGGATAAATTAATAAAGAGAAGAAAAGTGGGAGAGAAAATGATTTTTTTTTGTAAGAATGGTTTTGATATAAAGCTTTATCTATCTATCTATCTATCTATCTATCTATCTATCTATATAGATATATATATATAGTTCTTCAATATATTTTTTGAAGTGATAAGAAAATTGTGCATTTTACAATCTAATTAAGCATTTTCTTGGGATAAAATCACTTGATATTCTCAATATGTGATGAGCAACTTGCCATTATTTTCATTTACATCCCTAAATAAAATAAGGAAAATAATAATAGTCTTACGTTCACCTAATACGTCGCTAGTGACACATACTATTATATTGGGACATCAACATCGAGTATGACTAAGACAAAATTTTGAAAATTCCGACCAATCACTTTTCAATATACTTTTCCATATATATAATAAGTTATCACATTCTGTATATGTTGAATCACATTTATCGGTTGAGCTTTTTCCGGTATTTTCTGTATTGACTCTTGTGTTGCTCCGTTAACATGCACATAAGGAAAGCATAAGTATTCCCGTTGTTTCCCCTTCGGCGATCAAGTCAGTCGAAGGTTCGTTTATAGAGGAAATAAGTATGAAGTTCAAGTAGGTAATGTTACATTAGTCTGGAATAAAGGTGGGTGATGGTATTTATAACCATCACCTCTAACCTGATTGGAGCTTAACTCTTACCATAAAGGCATAAACATCTCATGTGTCATCTAGTTGACTGACCATGGTTATGTCTCGAGTCCCGTATTGTCTGGTGTCCTGTGCAAAGTGCCCTTGTGCCTTGTGTATAGTGCCATTTTTTTTCTGGATCCTTATCTCGCATGACCGTTCTCCATTACCCTCTGTCCGCCCTGGAGGCTTGTGTTATTCCCGCCGTAGGCGTAAAGGGAAGAGGGACTTCTGGTCGGGGCGTGCCTATGTGGTGCACCCCTAAAGCGGACCATATCCTAGCTTCTTTGACGGCACGCCTTTATTGTATGTACGTAAAGGTGGCACCATCACTTATTTTGAGTCGGGTCGGTCTTCCTCGGGTCAACCGGTGGTATGCGGATTAATACCTAACAGTATCTACTAAGCAAAACACTCAAAATCTAATCTTACAATTCTTATAGAGGGTGCATATTATGCAATTTTAAAAGTTCAGGGGGTAATCATGACAGGTTGACTTGAGGTTGCTCTGGGATGCATGTGATACCATAATGACTCATATATACCACCATAATGCACGTGATGAGCGAAAAGGACCTTCCCTGGGAGCCCATTTCACAACATAAAGGACAGTCTCTGCGAGCCCATTTCACATTAAAGGCCCAAACTTCCTAGCTATAAGCCCATTTTGGAATATAATGGCCCTTCTCTAGGAGTCCATTTATACTATAAAAACCCAAGACTGCTAGCTGCAA
The DNA here is from genome assembly GCA_946814005.1 of Chamaenerion angustifolium. Classification (NCBI taxonomy): domain Eukaryota; kingdom Viridiplantae; phylum Streptophyta; class Magnoliopsida; order Myrtales; family Onagraceae; genus Chamaenerion; species Chamaenerion angustifolium. Next base: position 33,387,625 of record OX328275.1, read on the forward strand.
GCCCATTTCTCAATATAAAGTCCCTTCTCTACGAGCCAATTCAAATTATTAATGCCCAAGCCTGCTAGTTACGAGCCCATTTGACAATATAAAAACCCTTCTCTGCAAGCCCATTTAAAATTATGAAGGCCCAACAATGATAGTTGCAACCCCATTTTCCAATATAAATGCCATTCCCTGCTAGCCCATTTTACATGATAAAGGCTCAAGCCTGCTAGCTGCAAACTCATTATACAATGTAAAGTCCCTTCTTTGCGAGCCCATTTCCTATTATAAAGGCTCAAGTCTGCTAGATGCAAGCCCATTTCATAATATAAATGACCTTCTTTGCAAGCCCATATAAATGTATACATGCTTTTCTCTGCGAGACCATTTCATATTATACAGGCCCAAATTTGCAAGCTTCAAGCCCATTCACAATATAAAGGTCATTCTCTGCTAGCCTATTTAAAATTATAAGGGCTCAAGTCTGCTAGATACAAGCCCATTTCACAATATAAAGGTCGTTCTTGGTGAGCCCATTAAAATTATACAGACCCTTCTCTGCGAGCCCATTTCATATTATACATGCCCTGTTATGCAAGCCTATTTCATATTATAAAGGCCCAAGTTTGCAAGCTTCGAGTTGGAAGCCCATTTCACAATATATGGGCCCTTTTTGGGTGCCCTTTTCTTATTATAAAGGCCAAGGCCTGTAAGGCCATTTTACAATATAAAAGGTCCGCTGTGAGCCCATTCAAATTATTAAGGCCCAATTGTCTTAGCAGAGAACCCATTGCACAATATTAAAGGCCCAAGCCTTTTATTACTAGGGCTTTCTTATTAACCCTCTTTCTACTAAGAAAAACCCTAATTGCGCAGACGCGAAGGAAGAAGAGGAGAGCCGCCAGAGAGGAGAGCGTGAGAGAGACATTGGTAGCGTAGAGTGAGACAATGGTGAAGTTTTTGAAGCCTAACAAGGCTGTCGTGGTTCTCCAGGGTAGATATGCCGGACGAAAGGCTGTTATCGTCCGCAACTTCGATGACGGAACGCGAGATCGTCCCTACGGTCACTGCTTGGTTGCCGGAATCAAGAAGTACCCGAGCAAGGTCATCAAGAAGGACTCAGCTAAGAAGACAGCGAAGAAGTCGCGCGTCAAGGCCTTCATCAAGCAGGTGAACTACCGCCATCTGATGCCCACTCGTTACACGCTGGATGTGGATCTGAAGGACGTCGTTACTCCCGACAGCCTCCAGAGCAAGGACAAGAAGGTCACTGCCTCAAAGGAGATCAAGAAGAGGTTCGAGGAGAGGTTCAAGACAGGTAAGAACAGATGGTTCTTTACAAAGCTTAGGTTTTGATTTCGTCAGATGCCGCAATTACCATGGAACCCTGTTTATCGCTTAGCTGTGTTGCCTTTCGCTTTATCGTTTGATTATATTTCGTTACATGTTCGAATGACTTGGTTTTCATTATGCTGGATTCTAGATGGATTAAATGGTCAATTTTATGAATATTGAGTATGGGCTGAATCAAGTTATGTTTCTTCTTCGTATTTGTGGCTTGCATTCAGTGATTACCTATAGATTCCAGATGGATTAATGCTCAATCTTATGAATTTCGATGACGAACAGAATGTCAATTTTTATTTTATTTTCATATTCGTGCCTTGCATTCAATGAGAAGTTTCTTCAATGAATTGTATGTATCGAATGCAGTATGAGAAAATCAGATTTTCCTGTTTCATCCTTCTTACTTCTTAGGAGGAGTTTGGGTTTTCAACCCTTTTCAATAGATCACATTCGGGCATCTTTACCTGATGTATATTAATTCATTGATGAGTGATTGAGATTATCGGAATGCTAAGATTGATATCAACACCATTTATTTCAAACAAATGGTAATTTTTTTCCCATCCTATCAATTTTTTTTCTGGTATCAGGACAGTATAGCCAATTACTTGATTACAATTCAACAAAAGATAATTCTCTTATGTATATAGGTATATTGTGACCAAAATATATATATACATAGGTATATTGATTCATGCCGACATACCCAGTTTGTTGCTCTGAAAGTGTGTACAACATTGGCTGTTTCAGGGCTGACCATATCTCCCGTCGAGGCATTTAACTAGGGCTGGCAATGGTGCGGTGAAAAACTCATAACCACGGTTATAACCATTACTGTTTAATATGGTTAACCGTACCATTATGGTGCGGTGCGGTTATGGTGATGAATTCTCTACCCATAATGGTTATGGTTATGGTATTTGAGTTATACCCATGGTTATAACCATGGTTATTTTATAAATATAATAATTATTTATTATTAATAAACTAATATATATATTATACTAAATATAAATTACAGCATAAAAGTGAAATCAATTGATGATATTGAGGAATATGATGATTGATAGAAACAAATACGACAAGTGTGAAATGGTTGAGGTGTTGAATCATTACTCGTTATGAGTGTTTGTTGAATTTTAATGTTAATTTAGTGGTGTGAATGTTAATGTTGAATCATATGAATGTTGAATGATGTTAGTGTTAATGTTGAATGATGTTAGTGTTATATACTTTTATTGTTGGTAATATAGATAGATGTATTTTTTAAAATTAAATTTTCGGTCTTTTATTATATTACATGTGGAATAAATATGGTTATACGGTTAAAACCATGGTTAATAACCACGGTTATTTTGATGGTTATGGTATTGAAAATTGTACCCATAATGGTTATGGTTATGGTTATGGTATGTGGTTTATAAATATGGTATGGTTATGGTATTTGGCATACCCTGACCATACCCTAACCATTGCCAGCCCTACATTTAACCAGAAGAGCCTAACGTAAAATTAAAAGTCAAATAATTTAAACTTAAGTTGTTGATCCAAACTTGAAAGGCATCATTGAAGAATTTACCTTTTCAATGTAAGTTGGTGGAGAAAGAATGACAACTCCTGCACCGACTACAGGCTCAGCAATCTGAAAATAGATGATAATCTTACCCGGAAAAATTAGTGACTTTACAAAAAAAAAGAAAAAGAACTTAATGATCTCTATAAGAAGAATAAGAGAGCAGTAAATTTATATTACTGTTTCTGGTCCCACTTTAAGGATGAGAATTGAGATGCTCCACGTTCTTGGCTTGGCTAACCTTTTAGAGAACTCCTCTGTCTCGCCTGAATAACGAGTTGTGTTATGCCTTTTGTAAGAAACAGTATTAAAATAAAAATAAAAAAAAATCAGTTTAACTGAGGTGAAATGTGATGCAAAACTGAAGAAAAATGTTTTATTTATGAAAAGGGATTAAAAGAATAACTTGGGAATGAAATATTTTCGTAAAATAATCGTCATTTCTCCTACACAGAGAGACTAGCTGCGATCAGAATTGAACCGTGATACCTGGTAAAAAGCAATAGTAAGGAACAAACAAATGGTAAAATGGGTTTTAGCCATTTTCGAAGCAATAAAAGTCTAGAAGTTCCTTGGCAAAGTCCTGAGGCAAAATGGGCATAAGCTTATTATACGCCATAACGCCAAAAGAAGACCGAAATAGGATCTTCAGTTAAAATCACTTACGACAGTATACCAAAAACATGAACAAAAGGAAAAGGAAGAATGCAAGAACTTATTGGATTAGTAAAAATTTATCTACTAATGAAGGTTTTGTTGTAAAAGCCAAAGTTTTACAAGTGGCAGTTCACTGCACCCTACAGCATTTCATCAAATGGTTCACAATCATGCTTTATAAAATTAATAACATACCCATATATATTCTTTTATTTTTACTTTTTCATTCATTATTATTGATCTATGGACACTAAATGGTAAAAAAGACATACCCATGTACAACGAGCGCATGGATCCACAATCTAATGGAATCGAAACACAAACTCTAGTAGGTGTGAATATCATACCCATTGAAGTCAAGAGGCGCATGTCTTTGAATAGTATATTTGTCACTGTCGTTGAATGGTGGATATGGATACAATGTCTATTCCTTTCTTTGACTTCGATCCTTCTAGTTTGACTGGAACAGAATGGTCCCTCCGTCATCTTCACGAAGCTGCATATCGACTTCCGAAAGGTATCTCCTGGTTTGAAAATTAAAAGTCACATTAGCCACACCATGACATCACCATTCAAGATTTAAAACGTTATTATGAACGATCGTCATATTATTACATTACATAGAAAAAAAGACGTAAGATTATACAAGAAGGATACTTCTTCTATTAATTTTGATAACTACTCTCAATTTCTTTCTTAACTCACTAAACTTAACCAATCCAGCTTGAGTCGGAAAAGTTTCTATTTATTTATTTTTCAAATAGTTTACAGAATAAAAAAACTCATTTGATTGTCTTCCCTCCCTCTCACCACATTGTGGACCACAAGAAGTAAAACGTGCAAATTATGATGGGTTTGGGACTTCATTTCCTACCGCTATCCTCTCCTATGATTCCTACTAATTGTCCTCCATAAATATGACAAGCCAAAGCCTTCCATTATTTCCTAATTCTTACCTCAAGTATAGCGGCCAAGGCATGCTGTAGCTGCTCTCCTTTCACTCCCAGTGCCCTTCGTTTTATGGCCGTTATGTCGGGCCCCAATGACTGGATGCAGTTCTATCAGCAAAACTTTGCCACACAAGCACCTTCTCCTCCTGGCCTGTCTGCACCTGCGGTAAATCTGCTCACTCCTGCAGATTCTACTGTTCTCTCCAACATGACTACTACAAGCCCAAACATGAATCGGGATTCAAATCCGGATCGGTTGAGTGCAGAAGGCAGTGTATCGAGGCCCGCACGAAGGAGGCCTCGGGCTTCTCGTCGGACTCCTGTCACCACAATGAGCACCGATGCAGCAAACTTTCGGGCCATGGTGCAACACTTCACGGGGGCGCCAAGCACAACTTCTGCTCCAGAAGCGAGCCGCGGGGGGATGAATGTTGAGTTCGGGCTAGGTGCAGCCCGGAGTGGAGAGGTTGCACCATCTGGGTCATTTCAACAGCACCTTCAGCAGCAACAGTTCCATCAGAATCAATTATTATATGGTATGGTTAATAATGACCCAAGATTTGGGGGGAGCTACATTAGATCAGGACCAGGCATGGATGAATCTCAAGATCACCATAGGGATGGATCTTCTTCAAACGACAGAAGCAATAACAACACTTATAACATGTTCTGATTCGAAAAAAAAACATCAATCAAAGTGACGGTTACTGGTCTTGCAGTTTTTATGCATTTGATTTCTATTCGTTCGTATCTTGGTATTTGTTTCTTTTGACTGTAGAAGGTCTGCTACTAGGGCAGTGACTTTTCTTTAGGAAACAATGTTTGCATTGTATATCAGTTTAGGCGGCCAGTGGGTACGTCATTTCATATAGAGTTTCTTTGTTGATCTTTCCTGTTCAATATCTTGGTCTTATATGATGTGTGTATATAGATAATTACTTATAATTGCTTAGAAACGGTTTATGAACATTCAAACATAAAGGCTGGTCATGCACGAAAGTATGGACTGTAATAATGAAGCTCAAAATTCTTTTTAGTCTATGATGATGTTGATGTAAAGCATTCTATGAGTTGATTAGTCTTTTTGTACTTATCTGAGATGGTAGTTATAATATGGGCATGACTAGAAAACTAGAAAAAGAAACACAGTAATAACTAGAAAAATAAAATTCAACAATGTCTTACCAGTCTTTGATGTGATTTACAGTTGTTGTGACAACTATAGTAAGCAGTGATTGCAAGCAAAATAAAACCACCGAGTTCGAAGAATCCAAATGAACCTTATAAGCTCTCGTGCAAAATTAGCTGAAAAGCACAAAAAAACGATGATGTATCATTTGAGACAATCATGAAATGTCGGGAAGCATCAATAAATTAAGAAGAACGAGATCAGGAAAGGATTGATAGCAGTTTACCTTCCTTTTTTGTTTAAGAGAGTTTATACCATTCCAATAAGATGTTCCTGCAAGGTAAAAATAAATAAATTAACTCCAAATTTCAACCTTCACCAGACCTGTGAAATTAAATCTGCTATGCTATAGAACCTAGATTGTAAAATATGTTTGACTGAAGCAAGTTCCTGAACTTAGAGTTTGGCCAGAAAAAGAAAAGATTCCTGAACCTAGAGGGCTTCAGTCTCCACTGGTTGCAATTTCTCGCCTTCATCAGTTTAAAATATTTGACTAGCTAACCAAAAAACCTCAGGCTGCTGAATGATAGTTTCACGTAAGAAAGGTGAAAAATAAGAAGGCAAAGTCCATGAATGAATCAACTACTTACAATTCCCTTGTTCACTATATTTAAACCGTCAGTATCAGAAATATCAGCATCAGAGTTGCCTCCTCATGAAGTATTTGTTCAGTCTTCAATTTCAGACAAATCATTTGAATCAGACACAGTAGAAGGTTGATACCCAGCACGTTTCATCTCTGTGGCAAGTCCGGACAACATATCATAAATCTCATGACGTTTAGGGTGGGTCTGATCTCTTGATGCAAAATAATTCAGATCGCCCGATATACCAATCCAGCTTTGACCAATATCTTTTTTGAAGCCTTTTTCTCGCATATTTTCTCTCACTCTATCGACACTGTCCCAGCTGCCTTCCTCTGCATACATATTTGAGAGCAACACCTTATACCCTGACAAACTGTTTCCAGTTCCCAGTTTGTCCAACTTCTCACAAATAACCTCTGCCAAATCAAATTGCCGATGAATTCTACAAGCTCCAAGAAGTGAACCCCATGTTTCTAAGGTGACCTCATCTTCATTCAATTTACTCACAAACTCGAATGCTTCCCACACTCTTCCAACTCTCCCCAACATATCTGCAATGCAACAGTAGTGCTCCTTTGATGGTGGAATATTGTATTCAGCCTCCATTGATTCAAATATCTTAAGACCTACTTCAACTAAACCGCCATAGCTACACGCAGATAAGGCAGCAACAAAGGTAATGGCATCTGGCCTAATCCCAATCTGCTTCATGGAGTCAAACAAGGAAATGGCCTTCTCACCGAATCCATGCTGACCATAACCAAGGATCATTGTGGTATATGTCACAGAGTTCTTTTCTGGTGTATTATCGAAAACAGTTTCAGCATCCTTAATGGCTCCTAATTTCGAGTACATGTCCACAAGAGCAGTGGCAACAAATACATTTTGGTCTAGCAATCCACGAACAGAAAATGCATGTAGTTGCTTACCAAAATGCAAACTTCCTATCGAACTAGTGACAGGAAGGATTGATGCTATTGTGACAGCATTAGGCATGACATTGCTATGCATCATCTGCTGCAGTGTTGAAAAAACTTCTTCAGCAAATCCGTTTTGTGCATACCCAGAGATCATAGAATTCCACGTAGCTTGATCTTTTTCATTCAAAGACTCACAGTGGAAGATTTCCTCGGCACTGCTAATCAAGCCACATTTAGCATACATGTCTATTAGGTAACTACCCATTCCTTCAAAGTGTAATCCCTGCCTTAGAAGATAGGCATGGATCTGTTTTCCGAGATGTATATTCTTAAGATTAGATGCAGCAGAAAGCAAAGCTGCTAGTGTAACTGGGTCGGCCACAAAACCTTGTTTCTGCATCTCATATGCAAGCATCAACCCTTCATCATCCATCCCATTTTGCACAAAAGCAGAGATCATTGCATTCCATGAAACAACATCCCTTTCTACCATCTTATCGAAAACTTGGAATGACATTTCAACAGCACTGCATCTAGAATACATAGCAATCATTGTGTTCAATATATTGACTGGTACCACCTTAAACTTCTTAAATACATAGGCATGAAGCTGTAAGGCCAAATACAATTGCTGCATTAGTGAAACAGCTGTTAAGGCCATGATGAGGGTCACCTCATCAGGATCATTTTCCTCAGCCTCCAGCATTCTAATAAAAAGGTTCAGTCCATCCAATGAAAGATTATTCTGAACATATGCACCGATCATTGTGGTCCAAACTTCTGTATTTCTCTGCAAACAATGGTCAAAAATCTTCCTCGAAACATCAAGGCAACCAAGCTCTGCATACATGAATATAGCAGAACTCACAACATACAAGTCATTATAGTAATCATCTCCGGATTTGAGGATCAGACCATACATAACATTTGCTAGCTTAACACGTCCGATGTTTGATACAGCAGGGAATACATTGACAAAACTAACTGGGCTAGGCTGAATTCCCATTCTTATCATCATCCTAAATTGTTTAACCGCGTCCATATACATTTCCCTTCTAACGTACCATGCTACCAAAGTATTCCAAGCAACCACATTTCTCTTGCGCATTGTGTTGAAAACCTTCTGCACCAAATCACATTTCCTATCGTCAAAACCTCCAATACCACCTGCTTCCCTTTCAGTACTGCTTAGACACGTAGCATACATACTTAACAAAGAATTCTGTACAATCCGACTTGGGTTACTTTGGCAGCGTATAAGATGAGCGTGTATGGCCTTACCAACCCTTAAATCTCGGGTATCAGCGCAGGCCTTGAGAGTGGAAGAGTAAGTGTAGGAATCGCAATGAACTGCGGGAGTTGCTCCCTTCATTTGGGCGTAGAAATGGAGGGCTTGCTGGGGAATATGATTGCAGATGAAGCCAATAATAAGGGTGTTCCAAATGGCGGTGCTCGGACGAGGAATTGTATCGAACAGTTGGCGTGCAAGATGGGGCTGGCCTTCTTGGCATAAGCGGCTGAGGCGGGAACGAACGGAGGGGGTCTTGAGGGTTGGGTTTGGCGGAGCGAGGCTCGCCGGAGGAAAGTGAGGATCTGTAGTGGTGGGGTAAGAGTGTGAGGAAGAGGAGATGGGGAATTGAGGGAGAGCAGAGGCAGTCGCCATTGTTGGGTGGTGTGGTGTGTTAGACGCAGCTCTCAGCTCCGACTCTGGTTAATGGTTATGCGATAGTGTTTGGATGACAGTTATAATCGTCTTCCCTCATCCATTCGAATTTAATTTATTTATTTTATAAATACATTTAAACGACAGCTAAAAATCCTTAGAAAATGCAAATATAAAATTAATTTCAATTTGTTATTCTCTTTTTAATATTTTATTTATTGAAAAATCATAACTCAAGCTGAGACAGTTACTTTGAGCTTCGTCATGGTACCATTTGATTTTCCAAATGAAAGTCGTAGGATAAGATCAGCCAATCTAAAATATTAAAGCTGTGAAGCCAAATAGAAGCTTCTATAATAACAACCTCGGCAACATAGAATGTTATGAAAAATAAGGGAAAAATCTTTAAATGGTATTCACGAAAATGATTTTTCAATCAAACGATTATTTTTGGTCTAACATGTTTGAAAATTATGGTAATTGATACATCCGTTACTTTTCAGTTAAAAAATTTCATTAAATATTTTTCATATTTACAAAATTAACCAAATATTTTTCTAAATATTATAATTAAACTCTACCAACTTAACAAGTCCTGACTCGATTCGACTCACACAATGGGTCCCCTAGCCAGGGTCTGAACCGATTGAGGCTCCAATTAAGCCCCAATCGGGAGTCCTATAGTCTGGGTTCGGATCTTGGCTAAGAGACCCCCTGTGTAAGTCGAGTCAAGACTTGTTTGAAGCATTACTGTAAGTTTGTAAGGTTTAATTGTTTAGAAAAATATTTAATTAATTTTGTAAATATGAAAAATATTTAACAGAATTTTTTAACTGAATAGTAACAGAGGTACCAATTACCATCATTTTCAAACATGTTAAACCAAAAACAATCGTTTGGGTTGAAAAACCATTTTCTTCAAGTTGTACCATGTTCAGGCTTTTTTCCAAAAAATAAATAGGAAAAATAAATACATCAATCCTTTGGTACTCTAAACAAGCTTGGGAAGCACGGGTTCTATCGAGCAAGGTACCACCAAACTACAAAAATTTGAAGCGCAAGAAAGCTCTTATTTTATTCAATCTTCAAGAACCTCCTCTGCAACATCTAACAACTCCTCAACCTCGACTTCCTTAGCCTCGTACTCTTCTTCTGCATCGCTTTCCTCTCCATCCCTCAACTTTTGTCTTTCGAGCTTCTCTTCCTCTTGCAACTGCTTCCACCTTCCCAGCCATTTCTCCCATTCATCCTTCACCATCTTCCTCCTCTCTCGTTCTTGCTCGCTCAACTGAAGAGAGACATCCTGGTCCTCCGCCTCGTACTTTTTGCTGTATTTCTTCAAATTCTTTGCAATCTCCTCCTCTTTCTCATCAGTCAATGGGGATGGTGGCCTAGGCCGCCACAAAAACTGGAAGAAATGGTCCTTAAGGATCCGGTAAAGCAACTTCCCATTAAAGGACCAGATATTGAACCCGTTCTCCATCTCGTGATGCACAGTTGTCACGATTGTAGACACGTATCTCCCTGTGGGGTCCCACTCAATGTCGGTAGCCATGAAATGTTCTGCAGTGGCCATGGTTTCGAGCTCATCCACATTGTAGAACTCCAGCTGTCCGTTGAAGTTCTTCAACCCAGCAAGAACAATGTATCGGCCCGAGGGAGACCAGAACAGGGCATTGGCTTGCTTCCCTTTTAGGGTTGTCAGTTTCGAGACCTTCACAGTGTTGTTTCCACTCTTCATGGTGAAGAAGCTTATGTCAGGTTTCGGGTTGTCTCCGTGGATGACCGCAAATCTGTGTCCTTTTGGTTCCCAGGCGAAAGCAATGATTTTGTCATTCTTGTTTTCCAGTTCCAGGACCTCAATCGGGATGTCTCGCTCCTTGATTCTGAAGAGCTCGAACCCAGTGTATGTGCTTTTCTTGGTTTTGGTGTAGCGATCGACTTGGACTGCAAGGTAGTCACCGTTGCTCTGCCAGTACATTTTGCAGTCGCTTACACTGAACAGGTTCTTCTGCCTCAGTTCTTCCTTTCCAGGGATTTGGACAAGACTCACCTACAAAGTTAAGGGAGAACAAAAGAAGGAGATTAATAATCAACATAAGCTCTTATAATTAGGGTTGATCATGGGCGGGGCGGGCCAGTCCTGAAGGCAAGACCGAGACCGAGACCGAAATTTCGGTCTTGCCTTCTGGAGGACCGAGACAGAGACCGAAATTTCGGTTTTGCCTTCTGGAGGACCGAGACCGACCTCGGCCAAAAAAAACGCCCGAGTCGGTCTTTCTTGACTCGGGTCGGTCTCGGTACTGGACCGAATCTGACCCAAACAAAAAACAACTTAATTTGTCCAAATACAAACATCATTGGAATCAAAGTAACAAAATTATAAAGTACAAATCAAAGTAACAAATCAACCAAGTAACAAACATACAAAGTTCATTTTTTCCCATAGTTCCAAATATACAACATTGGTTTTTAGGGTTTGTATAGTAAATTCGGTCTGGGCCGGTCCTAATCAGGCTTTCGGAAAAAAGCCTGAGACCGAGACCGACCTTGAAGAAAAAACCCGCTCGGTCTCGTTCCTAGTCGGTCTCGGTCTTAGTTGGGATGGTCTCTAGACGGTGTTGTCGGGAATTCGGTTCAACAGTCTTTTTTTATCAGCCTTACTTATAATACCCAATTTGATTGAATCACATGTGCCCAGATAATTAGTATTACTGTGTTTACATATAAACCCAATTCATTTTTTTAGTCCCTCTTTTCCTGGTAGTGATGGAATAGAGTCTCAGGTACAAATAATTAGCAAAAACAAAGAGGGCACTCCTTATTTAGATAGCACTTCATTAATGTAGTTGAGGAAGTAAGTGGACTTACCCTTGCAGGTTGGTTTCCACCACCAAGTTCAGGAACAAAGAGGGCGAGAATTGGGTCAGTAGGTGACCAACAGAAATCCATGACATTTTCAACTTTCATCGACTTCTTGTCCACAAGTGTGAAGTTCTCAGTCTCGTAGACAGAGATTATGTTTTTCCCAATTCTTGCGAAATACTTATCATCTCTTCCATCTGCCCACCTGTTGAATTAAAAAATTCGCACAAACTTCAGCAACCATGATTTTAACATCAAAAATAAAATTTTATAGATACTTTTATACGAAGAGGAACTAACCGGAAGATAGGCCAATTAACACCTCCAATTGCTCCAACTGTGAAATCATCAGCACTTCCTTTGAAGTCTCTCATGCATTTTCCGGTTCTTGCATCGAAGATATTAATCACAACCCTCTGGAGGATAGATATAGCCCAGATAAGGAATGATGACTCCATAAAGATCCCAGAAAATCAAAAAAAGGAGACATGAGATATAATAAGTACCTGAGTGTCACGAGCGTTGCTTGGCTCCTGGCTGCTATAGGTTACTAAATACGTCTCACCAGGTGAAAAATCAATCAGCTTAACCTGGAATTTAACACTATTTTAGCACCAAAATACCAAATCAAGAGTGAAGATGACGGGAAGCATGTCCTTAATTGCTAATAGTCTCTAGTCTCAACTTTACTACTTTAGAACCTTGGGTCAGCCACTGATGAAAAAAAATAGATATATAATATACAGCAAGGATAGATGAAGATGGTAAGATTTAGAACCTGGGGATGAGCAAACCGCATGAGACGATTAAAGGTAGAGGCACCACCCCACACAGCAGCCCCCTGCCTGTGAACAGTTGCCAAATAACTTCCAAGAGGAGACCACTGCACAAAGCTTTCGGTCCAGAACTGTTGCCCAAAACAGATCACCAGTCAACACACCATGATCTTTACAATCAGTTACAATGGCATACAACCATCCAAAAACAATAAAATCAAAGTCTTCTATATCCACTGCTAAAGTAGCTAACGTCTGTTTCTAGAAGAAAAAATATGTATGAAACATTTCCTTCGATGCGTTATTTATTTCCCAAAAGACCAAAGAAAGCTACTACACCAAAAACACCGCGCACAATACACACCTTTCATACAAATTACTACGTTCTTAGAAATTTTATACTCACAGTACGTCTGTAGACAGGGTCAGGCTTCAGTTGCCGTGCATCATTCCAGAACACCTCAGTCTCATTACCAGCACGAATAACAAATTGGTCACGTGCCTTTTCATCCATGAGCCATTGGTGCAGATTTTCCTGGATTTTATACAAAACAAAGTGACATTTAGCATAAGATAAAGTACAATATTGATGTTGAGAGCATAACTATATCTAGTTCTCGAAATCTAAAGCTAGGAGACTACTCCCATCAATATAAAAAAAAATAAACTGTCTAACCAGGAAATCCACCTAAGGTAGAGCACCTCTTAGATTGGTCTCATTTAAGAAAGTAATGCCTCATTTAGCAAATAACAATGAATACCCCGGGTGTATATGGCTTAGTCTCAGGAGGTGCCCATTGATCTGGGACTCTACTGAACTTTTCAATGTCTTCAAACATGTTCACAGCAAAAATATGTGATCTGTCCAGCTTGTATCCAGCTGTCGTCTCCTTAGCCAATTCAGCTTCCTATTCAATAGTTCAGCAAGCCAACTTCATCAATAATTTATCAACAGACAAAATTGACGTCAATATGGCAACACAAAAGAGTTTACAAATCAAGGAGAATAAGTACAATTTAGATACAATATATCATAATCAAAATTCACTGTTTAAGGTTTAAACAAAAGATAGAATACTAACAAAACTACACATCTAATGATAGTTCAACCTAAACCAGTTGGCGACACTTCTTATTAAACTATTAAAGATATAAGATTTTGTCTACAAGTTAATATACTTCCCAGATTTGCTTTCAACAGGAGTGGTATTACAGATAGAACAAACCTGAGCGGTATTATACTCAATGAAGCAATAACCAAGAGTCTTCTCCTTCGCGTCAACCGGCATCCAAAGTCCATTCTCCTTTATCGTACCAATTTGACCGTAAATTTTCCGGATAACACCTTCAAGTTTCTCAAACTTTTCTTTAGGGACAACTGGGAGATTGTCAACAACGATAATGTTCCCAAGACCGGTGTCTAACTCAAGATTGTCCTCCTGATAGAGATCTTCATCATCGCTACAAACAGGTGCATGAAAAATATCAGATACCCTCAAAACTAGCACAATAAAATTTAAGTGCATCTCCATATTGGTTTTGAATTTTTATACATAGTCTAATAGAATATCCACGCAATATCTCCGTAGGACTATAATAAGCACGCTCAAGTTCAATTCTTCATTTTCCAATCTGTTCTTCATGGTTTCCTGTGATTCTGTGAATTATCGACCCAGTTGTACTTCCCTTACATTCGAAGTCCAATAATTAAAGATTTAACAAAACTCACGCTGCGGGAATTCAACTCAATGGACACAAATACCATAACAGGAATTTTGGAAGCGTAAAACGAGCAGTAATGAGTCTAATGACACTGTAGAAAATTTACCATCCATAAGAACTGCATTAACGAAAAAACTACCTTTCAAATTAAAAGCGATATACAATTTTCGAAAATAATCCAAACATAAGTCCGTATTCCAATAAATCAAATAACCAGAGGACGAAAATATAACGCTACGAGGGTTACATCATTCCAAGTGAACTTACCTCGGTATACCAAAGTTTTCACCTGGCGGGAGCTGAACTCCGCTAACATCAATACCTGGTATATGGATTCCCAAACGGGATGAGATCTCCTCTATCAGTATGTCCGCCATGGCTGTCGTTATTAAACTACTACAATCTGCAAGTCTTTAAGAAAACCGACGCTCGTCGGCGGAGAAATTTTTACGCAGAAATCAAAGAAGCCAGTATCAACTTCATCAAATCCTGAAGAAGAGGCTTTCGAATTAGTGTTGAGAGGAAGGAGATGAGAAGTGAGGCGGCGCGGCGCGGCAAACTGCAGACTGAAGCTTGCGCTTAGACTGGAGGAAGCATATAAACTGGGCTTGTCCAAACATGTTCGGACCGACACATCATGTTCGGCCTGACCCATATTCTCACCATATAGTACATTTTAGGGTTTAATGACTTTAATCTGTTGAGATTGCATTTTATAAATATATGAGTTTGTTAAGTATTTGTTCTGTATCCGAATTATTAAATAAATTTTTTGAAAGATTCTAGATTACCAAACTTAATATTGTGAAAATTTACAAGTTGAATGATCATGTGCAAATTTTAGGATTAAGTTTTAGTCATCAATTACTAGTTAATTTATTGCAATTTAACTTAAATCACCTAAAACAATCTCTAAAAATAATAATTTTAAGCATTATTTTTCAACACTAAAAATAATTTTCATTCCTTTTTCACACTAAAAATAATTTTCACAATGGATCGGAAAACTCTCTTAGCAAATATCTTAGAATTTCTCTTTATGTATTTTTGTGTTGTGTGTTGTTCCTCTTGTCTGACTTATATAGAGGATTGGAGATAAGCTCACGAATCCTCGACCTAATCTCCAGTGGTCAGCTGGAGAGTAAGGAAGCAACTTTAACTTTGTCGGGTCATTGGGTCCCGTCGTCACATGACAAAAGTTACTTTTACAAAAGCAAATAAAAACGACAAACTAAGTTGGTCCACTATTTTCAGCTAAAAGGTAGTGGCCATCATCAAAAGAAAAGGCATGTGTTTCACCAGCTATGCCGTTCCATTATTGTTGTTATCGTCATGAATGATAATTCTTCTTAGTGTCGTCATGGCTGACGACTCTCATCGGGTCCACACACTTCCTATTGGTGTTTTGGGTTTTCCATGGGCTCCAGATCCAATAGCTCGCTCCTGTGTAAACTCCTGTTAATACAGCCTAGTGGGTTGTTTGGGCTGACCAATTTATCAAAGTCTCCTTTGATTTGTTGCAGTTTCCTCTCCTTCAGTTCCAGTTACGGCAGGAGTAGGTTAACGTCAGATGGGGTATAGTCCTTCCCTGCTTCTTCTTGGGAGGTCTCGCATTCCTCCTCGATGGTGATCCATGTAGTAGTTAGGAATTGAGATTTCCTGACAAAAACTGAGGTCTTTCAGACTTCGATGTATCGTCGCGGTCTTGCACATATCTGTAAAGTCTTGCACATCTTCGTCGTTATTGATTCTCAAAGCTAAATTTACCTCAGGTGGGATAACCTTTCCATTTTTAGCAATAAACTCTTTAAAAGAGTGTTCTAAAGGAAGGAGAAAAGTTATATCTTCAAAATTAAGATATTCTTTCTTTTGTGAATCATAGGGAATTTTCATAAATTCATCACTCTTTTTTAGGACTCTTCCATACAAATAAAAATACATTTTCTGGCTTGCTTTACTTTTTAAGAAAAAACATTTTCTCTATATTTATTTTGTGGAGAATAAAATGATTATCTAGTAAGACTTGTTAGGGAACAAAACTCAATTTCCTCTTTTTCCCATGGAATAGTAATAGTAAATATAATATTATAGCACATATCAGAAGGAGTTTGGAGATTTTATCTCGGATTCTGAATAGGGTATATTAACCGTGTATTTAGGTTGATTAACTCCGTCAGATGTGAATCTAGTCCCTGAAATATTATCTCTTTCGAGATTGGACATAGGAACATAATAAGTAGAATTTGAAGCTAAAATTATTATGACTTAAATTAAATCTACTTCGGCCTAAGTTTAGGCGGAAAAATTCTCAGATTTGAGAATTTGATTTCGACGTTTCATCTGGGTATTCAATTATTTATTCTAGCTCGCGATTTTCCTGTTTTACAAGTTCGCTAGCTTTTTCTGTATTCCAGTTTTCAGGTAATTTTACATGTTCCCAAGTAATTGTTTTAGGGACCTTTTAATTGATTTTAGCAAGATTTGTAATAAACAAAGTTAGTTGATCCTTTTGGATCTGAATATATCATTTTCAATTTCGGAACTACTTTGTTCATTACCTTGTATTGAATTCTATAAATAAGAATGAATGAATAAACAAACTCATTAGTTTGTTATGATTTTATCGATGTTGAATATGCATCTACTCTTAATCGCATTTATGCAGAAATAACATTTAAGGCTTCAGCTTTTAGCTGTTCTTTGGTCTTCACCATTGCTGCCTTATAAGGCATACACGAAGCAACTATGACTTTTCCTTTTTCTTATTAATCTTCCTGCAAAAATTCACGAATTAGAAAATCAGGTAATAAATTATATGATCCCTTAATAAACTCAATATCAAAATCAAATACTGATAATATTCCTTGCCATCTGGCAAAAATTTGCTTTGATGCTATATTTTTAACATCTTTTTCTAAAATATCTTGCAGATTTGCAATCAACTCTAATAAAAAAATTTGATTGAGTAAATCATTTTCAAATTTCTGCACACATAAAACAATCGAAAGAATTTTTTTTTTTAATTGTGGAATAATTTTTCATTGGCCCTTGCTATGCCCAGAAGCGTATCTTACTAGTTTATTTTTATGGAAAAATATGAAAAAAGATGTAATATATTTGCCCAATGTGGTGAAAGCGACACATTTGTTTTTTTTATGCAACATGTTTGTTATTGTTGGTTTTTGATGCAATCGTTAAGTTTCCGTCCAAAACAGCCGTTAAGTGTCCACATGTCTTGCACGTGACCTCCGTGTAGTGTGAAATTCCTCAAATGACCATGTCTTCTTTAGTGCTGTTATATGTAGTGTTCCCTCCCTGCTTGTTTTTCATTCACTGTGTGGTTATACTTTGAAGTGTTTGTCCCCTCCTTGTCGGATTTCCGGCTCTCCCAACAACAATGACACCACATTTCAGTCGAATATTCTATGGGTGTCCCAATTATAAGGTATTTTTGTCGATTTATTTGGTTTTTAACCCTAACTCCATGAATCTAGAGACTCACATCAAATTCTCATGTAACTCAAATCTAGAGTTGTTTGTTGTAATCTTAAAATTGGTTATTGGAGCTACTCTATTTTCCCTCTTCCAATCTTAAGTACCATTGATGATGTAGGGAACGGTAAGCTGTTAAGATGGAAGTTGAAGTTGTTGTCTGTCAAAGAAAAAACTGTGGATTACTGTTGTTGGAGTGCTTGTGATGCTGATGTTTGTTGTTGAAAAAAGCTGTTACTGCTGTTATTAGTTGAAGTGTGTTAGCGTGTGAATTAGCTTTAATGATATTTGCGGAGCAGTTGTAAGTTAATTATGTTAGTGTGTGTTGTTTTAGATGACTTACGTTTTGTAATTGTTGATTTTTGATGAAAAATGGTTATGAACCAATTGAAATTTGATGTAACATGTTTTCAATGACAGGTGAAAAAGTCTACCAACAGAACCGAATTGAATTCCACCTGTAAATTAAAACTTGTCACCCAAAACAGACAGAACTCATGCAGATTCAAAAGAACCTCATATTTGTTACCTTAACTATCTTTTGTCTTTACAAAATACCTTGAAATGGTCAACAACACTGTAACAAAAAACATAATACTACCTCAACCCTATTAAAAAAAAAACAAGATGGTCCACTGTAATGAGAGCATAGATCTTGTTAAGTGAGTGTTAAATCGTTGAAAGGTAAATTCTCTTGATACTGGACAAATATTGACAACACAATATGACAAATGTGCATTTTGGTAGCCAATTTATGAACCACATTTTCCCCGAGAAATAAAGGCTTCCCCGTTAATAGTTCAGCAAAGATGCATCCAATGCTCCAAATATCAATTGTTGGTGTATACTGGAACCAAAACAAACAGCTCCATAAGTTAAATTGAAAGAAAAAAAACTTGATGTCCAAAAAAATAAAATGAAATTTGTGTTGCACCTTTGAGAAAAAAGAACCACAGAGTTCAGGAGCTCTATACCACCTTGTTGCAACATAATCCTGTATTATAAAGAAGAGGAAACAAAAGTCATAACATTATATTAAACAGTATCTGAAATATAGGTTCTTAAGTTGGGTTTTGACGTAATGTCCAAAATATAGCAGTTGAGGTATCATTAAAAGCCACTCTTGCAAGGCCAAAGTCACAGATCTTAAACTTGTAATCAGCATTTGCCAATATGTTCTTTGGCTTCAGATCTTAATGAAAGACATTTGCTACAACAAATCAGTGACTAAGTTGTCTCTAAAGGTTAATGAGGATGGATCAAACTATAAACCAACATGTATGGTTAAATTTAAGGCTTCGAAGGAGCTGGTACAGAAAAAACTGGTAATGTTCAGACGTCAAATCATCATTTGCTTTGATGACTTGGTGCAAACCAGACTCCATTAGCTCAAACACACACAACGTAGATGTCCTTAAATTCCATTATAGGGTAACTTAGGCATTTCTAAAATATTTTATTTAAACGTTCAAAAAACATGTCACGTGCATGGCACATGAGAGTTTTTTACGGGACAACAAACGGAAAAACAAACGTTTTCATCTAAAACCTACAAAATGATACATGTTACATCAAATACCTACAACCCAAAACAAGTTTCATTAGTCACCAATTTCGACAAACATATTACATCTTTTTCACACTTTTCCCTTTCATATCCTAACTCTGATGCATCAGTTTCAACAATTTTAAATGCATCAGGCTGTGCTGTTGCACGACAAGGAATTTCCTTAATTCTAGCTTTAATTTTCTGAACAGCCTTAGTGTGAATTTCAGACCATTCAGGAGAATTTCAATAGTCTCTTTCATATCTGTGGTTTGATTCCAAGTAAGCAGAGTTAGCACTACAAAGAAACTTATGGGTTCAAGTCAAGATCGATCCAGTGTTCCTCTTTCAGCACTATATAGTAATACTAATAACCAGACAAGCCATGAAGAAAATTGTAGCTTTAGGACTTCTCTTCTTTATTGCGCTTCAAATGAAAATGCTCTGCTCAACTGAATCACAACAGAGGAAGAAAAGAGAATCTATCTGGCATGGCATGGATCAGAGGCGATTTCGGATAATGAAATTTCACGTAATTGGAAATCAACCAATCACGAGGCACAATTTGAATGTTCAAATGCTAGGGTTTATAAGAAGCATCACGTGAAAATACAAACAGCTCAATCCGACCATCATTGTGTTCACTCACGAAAACAACCTTAATTTTAGCAGAACACTAGTATTCAGCAGCAGCAGCGTAGATGAATCAAAATCTACAGTCAAATACCACGCTTATTTCTGAGCGACGGGGGGAGTTCCGAGGAGACTAGCCTGCTGAAGCTCGAGTTCAGTCAGCTGCTGCTCGCGATCCATCTCAATGATCAGAGGCACGAAGAGAACGAGGAAGGTAGTTCCGGCGATCCACGCAGCCTTTCCGGTACTCTTCAGAAGCTTCTTGGTGACGAATGCGGTGTCAGACGCGGCTTGCTTTCCCCTGGAAACAATCGTCGATTGCGATATCTTCGAGATGATACTCATGGAGCCATCGCTGCTGGCCTTGTTAGGGTTTCGCCTATCGGGAAGAAAGACTCCGCCTCTACGGGATTGGGATGCCATGGCGGACGGTTGTCTCTGTCAGCATAAAACTGCATTGTTCGGTGTCTTAGATCGCTTTATACGGTGGAATGATGGGCCTTCGTTGGTACAGAACGAGGCCCAAACTATTTCGAAATCAACTTCGGCAATTACCCCCAAATAGTTTGTGCAGAGTTACGCCTAAGCCCAATTTGCGTAGCCCTTATGGTTACTATATTAAAAAAAATAGATTACATAATATACTAAATTAGTAAAAAAATTCTACACCTTGTAATGGGGTGAAAGAAAAACACGTCTGGTCCCGACCAAAAACCGGCCCGAAAATGTATGACTTAGTTTATGGTCGAGTTTTTTTGTTTAAAACGGTTTTTTAAACTGTTCGGTCTACAATTCTAAAATATCGTGGAGTTCAGTCCGACCATTTATACGTGTATAATTTTATATATTATACTAATTAGTATTAATTAATATAATTAATTAATTAATTAATAAAAACAAATAATAATTTTGTTATTTAACAGTTATTTTAGTTGTTTAATCGGTTTAGTAGAAAGTTATATAAACATTGTTAAATCGAATTATTTTGTTGTTTAATTTGATTTTGAAAACTTATTTTGGTTTTGAATGTTTTTTTTCGGTTTAAATAGAAAATATGGTCCGAAAATTCAAATGGGCGATTTATTTTTCTTTATACGATCTTTTTATTTGACTTTTTTTTAAGAAAACCTGGTACGAAAATATAGGTATCCGACTGAAATAGTAAAAAAACGGTATGCCCGGTCCGGTTTCACCCTTACCTTGTACAAATATTAAACGTATATTTTTTAAATACGTTAAAAATCATCTTATAAATTAGTAGTAGTATTGTGATATTTCTTGCGATCCTTAACAAAAATTTAAGGTTCGTTCATTACAATGGTCAATCCACAGCAGACTGCTACAGTACACAATAATATTTTTTTATCGAGTTAGGTTAATTATCATCCTAATTTTTCAGATCAGTCTCGTTAATACATTCTCGTACTTTTTATCTCAAGATGTCTGACTGTCTGTAAATTAGATAGCCACAACAAATTATAGTACGATAATTTATTAGGCGGCGACAACATGCTTTTTAAGTTAAATCGTGAAAGATTTTCTTAATCAACCTTAGATTATCATCTTATTCTTGATAACCTTAATTTAGTAACCTATATATACGAGTTTGTAGGGAAAGCATGTCTTCTACATTCATGGCCGCTGATTATGTTCTTTTTCTTTTATTGGTGTTCATTCATTTGTTCTTCTTCTTTCAATTGAGAAGCAAAAGTCTTAGTCAAATCTACAACATTTGCCTAAGCCAAACAACAACAACAGACAAGGATGTTTGGCGGCAAATGGTTCTCCAGATCTTCGAACCCGTCACCTCCTGATCTTGATTACTTCTCTCTTCCCTCTCCTCTTCCCCAATGGCCTCCAGGTTCTTGCCATTTCTTCTCTTCGTAATACGAAAATTACTTGTGTTATTGTTAGAATTTCTAAAAGAAATATTTGAATAACAAGGACATAACCAAATAACAGATTTCTGAAATGATTTAATTGTATTCAGTTGTATATTTAAATATATTAATACACTTATTTATACTGCTATTATCTACCTAACTGTTGAAATTATTGTGTAGAATGTTGACAAATGTTGTCAACAATACTGTTCATCTTTTGACATTCTGACACTCTCCCTCAAGTTGAGCAGTGGGTGCTCCAATGCTCAATTTGCACAGTATTACGTCAAATATCTTCCATGTAACTGAATATGTGATAATATATCCTTACTGGAAATACTATTTGTACTGATTGGTTTGGGTTGATTTGCCACCGTCGTATAATTGTCGTGGATGGTGTCTGTCTGAACTGGTAACTGTCTGAATTGGTACCACCCTATCGGAGTCATGGCTTCTCTGATTTGTTTAAACCTATCAGAGCTATGACTGCTATGATTTTGTTTGACCCTATCAGAGCTAGGGCTACCCTGAGTTTGTTGGACCCTATCTGGAGCTAGGTTTGCTATGAGTTTCATGTTCGACCCTATCAAACATGTTGGTCGGATTGGAATTGTTCCGGTAGCTGATGATCAACAAAAAAAAATAGTCCACTATGGATTGTGGACCTGCTTTGATACCATGTTAGAATTTCTGAAATGATTATTTGAATAACGATGACATAACCAAATAAAATATTTTCTGAAAGGATTATATTGTTTTCAGTTGTATATTCAAATCTCTTAATACACCTATTTATACTGCAATCATCTACTTAATTTCTATATGTTGAAATTATTGTGTAGATTGTTAACAATTTGTCAACAATATTTTTACCATACGACCGTTATCAAACTAATGTAATTCTAATGTAATTTGGTTATCTTACCAGGAGGATGTTTCGGTACCCGAAAAGTAAACCTAGGCGAACTTGAAGTTTGCGAAATCGACCGTTTCGAGGCCATTTGGTGTTGGAATCGACCGCGAGATCGGAAAAAAGGTGTTACCTTTTACCGCCCTGAGAAGATACCTGGATGTTTCTTCTGCCTCGGTCACTATTGCCAATCAAATGATCGCCCTCTGCGTGGTTTCGTACTTGTGGCACGTGAATTCAGACTTGTTTCCTCCCACCAGCCGGCTCTTCGCAAACCCCTCGATTATTCACTCGTGTGGACACTGGAGGACGGAAATGGCAATCGGAACTCCAAAGGAAGCGGATACTTTTGGTTTCCAGAATCGCCGGAAGGTTACAAAGCCGTTGGAATCTTTGTTACGGACACACCGAATAAGCCTGGGTTGGACGATATGAGAACTGTTCGGTCTGACCTGACGGAATCATGCGAGGCCCATCAACTCGTACTTCACGATTGTTCAAACTACTTGGGAGATCCGTTTCGGGTATGGACGATGAGACCTAAGCATAGGGGGAAAACGAGTCGGGCTGTCACGGTTGGAACTTTTTTCTGTAGCAGCTTCTGGAACTGGAACCCTAAGGACGAGCTGACAATCGCGTGTTTGAAAAACCTGGATCCGTCTCTCCATGCAATGCCGAACCTCGACCAGATTCACGCGCTGATCAAACACTACGGGCCGAACATCTTCTTCCACCCGAACGAGGTCTACTTGCCGTCTTCGGTCTGGTGGTTCTTCAATAACAGGCCGAGGATAAACGGGCATGGGGATTTTGAAAGCAAGGAGATTGATGAGAGCGGTGAAAACTTACCCGTTGGAGGGACAAACGATGGGAAGTACTGGATCGAGTTGCCTAAGGACGACCGGGTTAAGAACGGAGACTTGGAAACAGCTGAGCTTTATGTTCATGTGAAGCCCGGTTTGGGTGGAACGTTCACAGATCTGGCGATGTGGGTGTTTTGTCCCTTCAACGGCCCCGCTACACTCAAAATCGGGCTTCTGAACATCGGCCTCAGCAAGATCGGGCAGCACGTAGGCGATTGGGAACACGTTACGCTGCGCATCAGCAACTTCACCGGCGAGCTCTGGCAGATGTACTTCTCGCAACATAGTAGTGGGCAGTGGATCGATGCTTGTGATCTGGAGTTTATTGAGGGGAACCGAGCCGCCGTCTACTCGTCGAGGAACGGCCACGCTTGTTTCCCTCATCCTGGGGCTCACATTCAGGGCGCTGAGAAGCTCGGTGTCGGGATTAGAAACGATGCGGCAAGGAGCACCTTATATGTTGATTCCAGCATTCGGTACAAGGTTGTTTCCGCAGACCACCTCGGCGATGGTGTTGTCCCTGAGCCGTTCTGGCTGCAGTATATGAGGGAGTGGGGTCCGACCGTCGTGTATAGTTCGAGAGGCGAACTCGAGAGACTTACTACTGTCTTTCCCACGACGCTTCGTTGCTCGATGAAGAACACCCTCGATAAGCTTCCGCTAGAACTGCATGGTGAGAGAGGTCCGACTGGGCCAAAGGCGAAGCACAACTGGCTTGGGGATGAAACTCAATGAGGCGAGCGCGGGACGACGATACTGTATCTGTAAATAGTGAATACCAATCAATGGTGAATTAAGGGAACAATGTTTTTTTTCTAGTTAAAAGAAAATCGGATATTCGTTAAATTAGAAGTGTCAATTTTTGACCTGGCATGTCCTGTTTGAATTCAAATTTTTTGCCAATTTTGACATGACCCTTTGAACCATTCAAAAAACGGGTCGTGTTTGGGTCGTAAACTTTTACCCAAGGGTTAATCCATCGACCCACGGATCATCAACTCATCGACCCATTAAATAATTTATTTATATTATTAAATAATATATAAAAATATTATAACTCTAAACCTAGTGGGTCATGCAGGTTGTGCGGGGCGTGGGTTGATCCATAAATTTGTAATGTAATTATTTTATTGTGCGAGTCGCGCGAGTTGACCCGTCGATCGTGTTTGAGTCACGAGAATTGATCTGTGAAAACTAATGGGTCGTGTTTGGATTTAACAAATCTTGACGCGACATGTGATAATACGACCCATGGATCGACCCAACCCGCGAAATTGACACACTAGTTTAAATCTAAACCTCCAAATTGTTGGACCTAACTGCTATGGAGTATGGATAAGTTGTTTTCACATTTCTGTAAATTTATAAACTCTCGATTTTTTTTTTTTGTGTGGGTGTGGGTGGGGGGTGGGGGGTCAACTCTCGAAACTTATTTGATATAAATTGAATTTTGTACTCAAATTTTATTTAATTAATAGAAAAATTGGAACCTATCCAAATCCTACAGTGCCACCAAATTCAGAGTTCTCCGTTGGATCTATATTGTTGTGTATAAATGAAAAATAATCTTTTTTTTTTTAATAATTTTATTTTTAATTATGTACTTTATAATAAGGGTTAAATAGCAAGAAGCTACTTGAACTTTAGACGTTTTGCAACGAGTTATCCGAACTTTAAAAAATTCAAAACGGGTTACCTCAACTTGGACGAAAGTACAAATAGCTATCTCCGTCCAATTTCTGACGAATTATGTCATTTTGGCGTAAATTGAACGGAGGTAGCCATTTGCACATTCGTCCAAGTTGAAGTAGTCTGTTTTGAATTTTTAAAGTTTGGGTAGCTCGTTGTAAAACGTCCAAAGTTCAGATAGATCATTGGTATTTAACTCTTATAATAATAAAATTAACAAAAAAATTAAGTAATTAATAAAATATGACATATTTAAAAATTACCTATTGAATCTCTTTATCGATAATTTTGGACAAAATATATTTTGAAAATTGTTGAAGAATTGAATTCAAATTCGATTAACACTCAACTAGGGTTCCTGACTCGTCTCATACTCAAACTAGCTCGTCCAAGAGTGACGAGTTAATCTAGGTGTGAAAACAAAGTTGGACCTCTCTATTAAGCCTCGATTTTGGTTTGAATTTTATCTAGAGCATGGACTCCCTCATTGAGTTTAAATCGTATTCTAATCACTTCCAAATTCGTAACATATTGAAATATTATTTATAGTTTCACTACGTACTAGTGAAAATTATACCGTTATATTTGTTAAATTTAAAAACAATTTCGTTAAATTTAAATGGAAAAATAAATAAAAAAAGGTTTTCATCAAAATAACAGGGACTAAAGCTTAAGAACTTAAACATTTGTGGAACTTTAAAAAAGTCCTTAAAAAATTAGGAGGCAAAAGTAGGATTTTGAGATTTTCCCTAAAGATATTATCCTTCTTCCCTTCGGCCTATCACGAAGCAGACAAGGAGGACCCACAAGAAATGGAGCTGCTCCCTAACGAACCCAACCCTTTGCTATTTCTTCAATTTCCTCTCATCGTGCTATTTCATCCCCAACCAACAATCCTTACAGAAAAGGAAAAACCCTAGACCAAGACCATCATCGCTGTCCCTGGTTTCTTGTTCTTGACACCATGCTCCTAACTTTATCGTGTTTCTTGTTGGTCTTCCATTGGTATGAACCGACTTGATGCTTTCCAAAGCTTGCCTTCAACTTCCAGCGAGGAAAACGAAAACCCTCTTCTATAAATTATCTACTCTGTTCTTCTCTTCTCGGTGACCAAATTCGAAATGCAAGGCGATTCTGGAACTGGGTCGGTGTCGGAGGAGGACAAGTACTTCGTACTGTCATCGTCGGAGGATTCGTCGACTCCTGATGAGTGTGGGTTAGGCCTTGGTTTGAGTCTCGGAGGTTTCTGCGGAAATGACGGATCTTTGAATCCGAAATTGAAGGCCTCGAGGATCGGACCCAAAATTCTGACGGCCGAGGACTTCGATTCGGTGATTTCTGCTTCGTCTTCTTCACCGTTGTCTTGCTCCTCTTCCTCTTCAACCTCTGGTAGAGCAAATGGCGGTTGTGGAACCAAGAGAGATTCTGATTCTATCGATGCAAGGTATGCTCTGTCCTTTACTTTGAAGCAGAATTAGAATCTTGGCTATGATCATGGAACTGCCTTTCCCATAAGTTGGACTAAATGCGTGATTTAACATTATAACCGAATTTGGAATGATCTCAATCCATGATAATTGCAAAGACTTGATCTTAAATTTGGAATAAAGATGATCTTGATTCTAGATTAGATTACTTAAATTGATGTGTTTTTGCTTTTGAACTATTTACTTGATTCATTCAATGACTTTTGACAAGATCCAACCTTAATATTTGAAATATGGGTTAATAACAAAAAAAAACAACCGAATTTTGATAAAAAATAAACCGCAAATCAAACTTTTTTTGTTGTCAAACAACAAACCAAAACTTTTGGAATTGAACAATCAACAAACCTACCTCAAATTTTCATTACGTTTGAACGGATTTTTCAATGTTTGAGGGGTTATTAAATCAACCTTAGTTGAAGTATTCTAAGAAAATGATATTACTACTTAATAACTCTCTCAAACATTGAAAAATCCGTTCAAACATAATAAAAATTTGAGGTAGATTGTTCAATTCCAAAGGTTTGGTTTGTTGTTTGTCAACAAAAAAAGTTCGGTTTACTGTTTGATTTTTTCTCAAACTTCGTTTGTTTTTTTATAATTAACGCTTGAAATAAAGATGGACCATTTGAGTTTTGATTCTGGATTTGATCCCTAGTTGTTAGTTGCAATGTTGTTTTGCCTATTATCTATCTTTGTTCTTTGTAGTCAATTTGAGTCGCCTTTTCCGGTTTCTTTCTTTGTTCATTGGATCTATTTTTTGCCAAACCCATTTCTAATGCAAATTTCTGTTTATAAAATGATGAGCAGTCAGGTTGTGGGATGGCCACCTATAAGAGCTTACAGAATGAATAACTTTGCTACCAATAATGGAAAATCCAAAGAATTTGACTCGGAAACTGAGAAAAGGAATTGCAGTGGTAAGATTGATCATCAAGATGGAAGCAACTTATGCCTCAAGCCGTCTCTCATCAAAGTGAACTTGGATGGAGTTCCGATCGGGAGAAAAGTCGATCTAAATGTTCATAATTGCTATGAGACCCTTTCTCAGACACTGCAAAATATGTTTTTTTCAACAACAACAACAACCTGGAATGTCAATGCAGACAGTGAGTCGTTGTTTTCTTTCTCTTTAAGGAAGTTTAACAACAAAATTTCATATGTTCTTGGTTTTGTTGAACAGGAGCTCTGAATATGCTCGATGGTTCGTCAGGGTTTGCTCTTACTTATGAAGATAAAGAGGGAGATATGATGCTTGTTGGTGATGTCCCCTGGAGGTATTTCTTTACCAAATTGCTGTCATTGATCTATGAGTTAAATATCAAGAACCTACGTGGACTTTGGACGTTTTGTAATAAGTACCTGAATTTTGAAAACTTAAAACGGGCTACCTCAACTTTGAAGAAGGTGTAAATAGCTAACTCCGTCCAATTTCTGACGACTTTCCAACGACTTTCTGTCAAAAGTTGACGGAAAATAGGACGGAGGTATTTATTTGCACATTTTTCAAAGTTGAGGTAGTTTGTTTTGAATTTTTAAAGTTCGGATAGCTCGTTGCAAAACGTTCAAAGTTCAGGTAGCTCCTTGGTATTTAACCAACCATTGATCTATACACCAACCATTGATCTATACACCAAGATTTATTATTTTATTTTTAAATTATGGAACCGTAGATCTCTTTCGCGGTGATCTTTCACTCTACATTTTGATGCAGAATGTTCGTAAATTCGGTGAAGAGACTACGTATTATGAGATCTACCAAAGCTAATGGAATCATCTGTATGTAGTAGAGATGTGCAGCTCTCAGATGCAATTTGATGCATTCCCCCACAAAAGATGGATTAGGGAAGCCTCCTATAGATATATACATATACACATACACATATAATATAAGCATTTTTTATGTATGCTTTTATTATTCTCTATATATAATAATATAAGCATCTTTCCTTTTTCAGACAATTAGTGAAGCAAAACATGATAATAAAACGCTAAAAGCAACATATATACAACCAACAATACTGCACACATGTCAATTCAATTTTCTTTGAAGGAGTAACTTGCAATGCACTCTTCCAAGACAATTACACACTTCAGTGGATCAAGGAATAATTTATCAACCAAATCGATTCTTTTGCTTAGCAGAATATATATATAACAAAAAGTCAAAATCAACATTTTTCCAGTCTTTGGATCAAATCGAAAGGAAAACTTCATTTATGCCAAAAGAAACAGGAATTACAATGTCTGGATTTGATGCAAGAATCCATTTGAGGGAAATTGAGATAACAAAAACTAAGCGTAAGGTGCTCGGAAATAATCAACATTTTTTATCCGAGCGGAGAAAAGGAAGAGAACCATACAAGAGATCAAATAGCCCACACCTTATTTATTACCTTGAATGGCAGAGGACATGAGCTATATGATATGCACTCAAGAAGAAACTTTCATGGTCCGACAAAATGAATGTCTAATTCAAATAGTACCTGAATCAAAGATCTTCTGATTCAAAGCAAACAAAGCCGAGTCTCAAGGATATGCATCGGGAGAGACTCGCTCGCTGACTGTGGACCCAAAGTTCGGGCCTCCCTTTCTATACGAAATAAGAAACTCCACTGGATAACCCTTCAGTTTGTGGGGGGCTATCCCAAGATCACTGAACTTTAAAGCTGCCAGAAAAAGAAAAAAAATTTAACATTTATTACCAAATCTTAAAAAAAAATTGCATGCTTTGACCCAAAAATAGATGTATGCAAAACTAACCATTTTCAGACACAACGGTGTCCACCGTGAGTGCATTGATCTGATCCAAGTTGAAGATGTGAGGAATGGGAAGTGGGAATGGTACTTTCTTAAGAAGAAGCTCACGTGGATTTGCAAGTGCCTGCAATTACGATCAATACTAACACAAAATCAGTAATGTAACAACATAATTATATATTTATGGATCGAACAACTAACAAGGAATTTAATTGACTACTATTTTCTGAATTTCATACTAACCTTGGCAATGGGAAAGGGAACTTTGACATAATGAGGCCATTCACGGATCATGTCATACATAAGCTCGGCCTAGAAAATGCTTGAGTTTTAATCACACCAAATGTTCTTCAGTTCAACAAAAGATTTGCGTTAAAGGATAAAACTTTACCAAATCATGGGTAGTCATGATCTCAGGCCCACCAAGCTCGTATGTTTTTCCCATGCTACTGCCATCATCTTTCAAGGCAGCAATAACCGCACCAGCAACATCAACAACATAGACAGGTTGGATTCTACAAAGAAATCGACATTTTAGTTTTGATTAAATCCATAGTAGCATCCACCACAATTCACTTTGAAAGAACTTTTGAATAATATTCAAGAAGCTGAAGAATCCCATACTTAGTTGTTCCATCACCGAACAGTGGAAGAAAGCCCCACTTCTTTACAAAGTGAGCCCAGTTGTTCAGAATCCTATCCTCAGTACCAATCAAGGTAGCAGGTCTCAACACTGTTGCCTGTGGAAGTGTTTTTGTAATTCAACGGCAGTAAGAAAGTAACTCTGAACGGTGATAAAATCCTTGCCCAACATTGGAGACAATTATAATTAAAAGCCACGAAAATTGTCTCCAAGAGGCCAAAGGGTCTGGACTGATATATAAGAACTAATTCTAAATTGGCCACAAAGCAACGTCGACTGAATGCTGTCAAGCTATAATAAGCATTTCAGAGGTTGCCATATACTTGCATCTTTGTTATTTTCTTAATCTATTTTGAACAGTCCCATCCCATCTAATAATTTAATTTTATATTATATTTTGGGTTAATTTCTGAAGCTAGATCTTATGGGAATATTATCAAGGAATACAAGTGGTTCACCTCGGGCATTTCTCTCAACACCGATTCTTCACCAGCAGCTTTGGTTCTAAGCATTCTTGATGGGGAGGAAGCAGATGCACCCAAGGAAGAAACTTGAATGAACCTCATGATGCCACCATGCTCTTTTGCAATCTAGACAAAATAAGCAGAAAATAAGGTACACATCAACTGAATAAGGTTTCACTTCTAATCTATTTTATGAGCTAGGTAATAAAAGTATAGAAAACAAAATAGAACTTCCTAAAAAGAGAACTTCGAGGAGAGTAACCAGCAATAATCGATGTTTAACAGTCTTGAAGTTTTTATGTGTGACAGTCTCCAAATAACATAACAGATGCATAATAACTTGTCAAATGTCAATATGTATGTTACTGAATTAGCTCCGCTAATTCACAGGAGATGCTCAAAGTCTTTTACATGAACTTCAGGAAGTAGGCAGCATCGACAACAGTAATTGTATGCTTAAGAAGCAATTCTCTATAAGTTAAACCATGGTTGCGTTTTCACACTTTGTCAAATGTCAGCTTGAATACAAGTGGATGAGATAAATAGCTTACTGTTGCAAGTTGTTCTGACATTGAATGGTTTACTTCCTCAAAGCTGTAATTTCTTGTTTCATATTCCTTTCCTGCCATTGTGATTGTTTATATCATTAAGTTAAAGACATTCTATGTAATCCAACATCCAATAAACTTGATACACAAAAACACAAAGTTACCAATCAGGTTGATCACGACATTAGCTTTTGCCATGACTGCCTTCACGGAACTTTCATCTCTCGGATTGTATTGCATTGGCACAATCTAAATAGACCATATAAATGCAAATAAACATTAGTTAATGGAAGATGAACTAAGAAATAATTTTAAAAGCAGCAACTGCAATCATTCCATCAAGTAGAAAAAAAAATAGTAGGTAATTTGAATTCACCTGCCCTAAGTCACCCATCAATTTGAGATGACGCTGAGAATCCTCAGAGCCTCGGAATGGCACAAGAACTTGTGATCCCATTTTTGCTGAAACGGACTTTATTAAGTTAAACAAAAATATGCTAGCAGCAGACGACTTGACAAGAATTCACTTCAGTCCTTACTTCTCTAATATACTTATAAAACTAGTCTTCAACCTTCCGACAATGAATCAAAATCAAATAACGGATCACGCAAATAAAAAAGGTCTTGAAATATGCTAACCAAGCTGTTGCACGACGTATCGACCAAGAAAGCCAGTAGCTCCAAACACTGTAGCAACGATCCCACTGTAAAATCCGATATCTTATATGAAATACATTATAACAACCCGCAAACTGTGTATTTACACAAAGAGAAACCCATTTGAACATCAACGATGATCTATCTGATGAGTACATCCACATGAAGTTAGTCGTTACGAACGAAATAATTGAGCACATTGGCGAATATTAGCTCAATTTCGCTTCCATTCCGTTTAAACATCGTTGTAATACTCTAAAACGTTTAGGCTACAAACAGTAAAGATTTTCCTTCGGCTAAGAATGGCGATGTCAATTTGACAAAAGATTGATATGATATCAGAAACACTATATTTCGATTTTACTAAGCGCAAAAACCGAACATTTCGATCACCAAACCTCCTAGGCTTACCTCACAGAAGACCTTCCACCAGTTCCCTTACGAACGAGGTGCCCAACACCCTTAGTGGCTAGGGTAGATCCAAAGCGCATATTATCAGCTCCATAATCTTCACAGAGAGCCCCAGATTTCGAGATTAAATCAAAATCAAACACAGATCATAATATGATGAGCTGACATACGAACGTGAAAGAACCGAAGAAAATTGAAGAAGAATACATTGATTGGAGATAGGGAAGACGTATCGAACAGATTTCGCCGACGATTGTTGGCTGAGACGCCGCGATAGGGCCTGCATCGTCCCTCAGCTCAGTTGCACTTGGCTCAGAGAGAGAGAGAGAGCAGAAGTGCAGAACAATGGTGGATGCATGAAGATGGAAGGAGCGACAGACTTGGGCCAAATATTTGGATCGTCGTCGGTCGTTGGTTCGACATAGACGATGAATCTGCTCAGAGACCAGACCATGACCACTCAGCCCAACAGGGATGGTCCAGTACTTATTATTTTACATAAATTAAATTTCTAATTATAAATTATTATTATTTTTACTTAGGTTAAATAACAATTAGCTAAACTTTGAACGTTTTGCAACGAGCTACTCGAATTTTAAAATTCAAAACGGACTACCTCAATTTTGAAAAATGTGCAAATAGATACCTCTGTTCAATCTTTGACGAATTCCAACAACTTTTCGACGACAGTTGACGAAAAATTGGATGGAGATAACTATTTGCATCTTTTTCAAAGTTTTTTTTTGAACTATTCTTCAAAGTTGAGGTAGCCCGTTTTGAATTTCAAAGTTCGAGTAGCTCGTTGCAAAACGTCAAAAGTTTAGGTAGCTAGTTTTTTTTTTTTTCCAAAAGTTTAGGTAGCTAGTTAATATATATATATAGCCCTTTAACTTATCATCCAACAATTTAATATTTTTATTCTATTTTAAATAATTTTATATTATCATTTCATATTCTCTATAATTCTTTATTACATATTTCGTATTAAACGTGCCATATCCTTAATTCACGAGGAAGAAAGACGTATATACCCCCGTCCATGGCCGCCGTGCTATGCAATAATTTTTCCATAATCAACATTCAACCACAGCCATTCGACATTTCAGCTCTCTGCTCAGCTCACTGTACCCCAGCTCCTCTCTCTCTTTCAACAATGGCTACAGAAGGCCAGGTCATCACCTGCAAAGGTACGTATTCTCTTCGATTTATGGAATCAGACCTTAATGTCACGAAATGACTGACTTCAATATGAATTTCTCCTCATAGCCGCTGTCGCGTGGGAGCCGAACAAGCCGCTGGTAATTGAAGATGTGGAGGTGTCTCCGCCGCAGGCCGGAGAGGTTCGGATCAAGATTCTCTACACCGCTCTCTGCCATACAGATGCTTACACCTGGGGCGGCAAGGTATTGCTGTCCACATTCATTGTCCTTTACTGCGAACGATTCAGTTTACTGATTAATATTTGACTATTAAATTCTTTAGATCATCCACTGATAATTTTATGATCCAGGAATGTATGATAACACTATCTCTTTATGATTTTCATCGTTAGATAGAAAAAATTGGTCGTAGATCTTATGTTAGATACTACCACATTAAGGATGAGCTAAACTCCTTATTAAGCTCTTAATCAATGATAAAATACTGGAACCTGTGGTGTGGCATCCAGTTAATATTGCGCATGGAGCTCTGTCTAGAGGTTGGCTTTGACAACTTTACTTAGATTTTGCTGTATCAATTTTTCTTAAAGTTTGACTTAATGTATCACTTTGATGGACTAGAAGTTTCGTATTTTTGAGCCGCCGTAGGACCCTTTTGAGTTATTCTAAGAAATATGGCAAGAATTATGATGCATGCCTTTGTCAAATTGATTCAAGTGCAGGTTCTTCATTCTTGAATCTTAACATGAGAAGGAAAAAGGATTATAACGCATTCAAATAGAAGACATATTAAATTCAATTTAAAATACTAAAGACCGTGGTGTAGATTGGCTAAACTAATAGGAGACATCTTAAATTCAATTTAACATGGTATCAATCATAGTATCATACATACTGAAGTATCTAAGGTCGTGTTCATTTATCTTCTCTGAACTTATTTTTCAAATATGCACCTCCTCGTACAGGATCCAGAAGGTCTCTTCCCTTGCATTCTAGGTCACGAGGCTGCTGGGTATGGATAGACCATATATCTTGTAGCCACAATTTTGTGTTATAATTTTCCGCAAAGGGCACTAATTTTCTATTTTGATGCAGAATTGTAGAGAGTGTAGGTGAGGGTGTTACTGAAGTTAAACCAGGCGATCATGTGATCCCCTGTTACCAAGCAGAATGCCGTGAATGCAAGTTCTGCAGATCTGGAAAGACTAACCTCTGTGGCAAAGTTCGTGGAGCAACTGGTGTTGGAGTCATGATGAATGATCGCAAAACTCGCTTTTCAGTCAACGGAAAACCCATTTACCATTTCATGGGAACTTCCACTTTTAGCCAATACACGGTTGTGCATGATGTAAGCGTAGCAAAGATTGATCCTAAAGCTCCTTTGGAGAAAGTATGCCTTCTTGGTTGTGGAGTTCCCACTGGTAAGGAGAAAGTATCTTCTTTTTCTGCTGCTTGATTTGTAAGAGGTAGAAACTGACCGATGTGAAGATCTGTTATTATTTCTTACCAAAAGATTGCTGATTAACAATATCTATTGATCTTTAGGCTTGGGTGCAGTGTGGAATACCGCAAAAGTTGAACCAGGGTCCATTGTTGCTATCTTTGGTCTTGGAACTGTTGGACTAGCTGTACGTTTTATTTAAACTTTTATGGTAGTATTCATTTCTATTAGATTAATGTGTTGAGAGCAATTGATTATGAATCATTTATCCAATGACAGGTTGCAGAGGGTGCTAAATCAGCTGGTGCTTCCCGAATAATTGGTATAGATATTGACAACAAGAAGTTTGAGACAGGTACACGTTTGTATTAGCATCAAACGAGTATCTTCTAACAGGTATGTGGAAAATTCTTAACTTTGTAAGGTAATTTACAGGAAAGAAGTTTGGAGTCACAGAATTTATCAACCCCAAAGAACATGAGAAACCAATTCAACAGGTTATTGTTGATGCAACTGATGGTGGTGTTGACTACAGCTTTGAGTGCATCGGTAATGTCGATATTATGAGGTCTGCTCTTGAGTGCTGCCATAAGGTGAGTAATATTCTTGGACCTGTGGTTTAGTTCTAGATCAGTGAATGCTATTGGACAAGGTTATCAATAGATAAGGATAAAATGACCGTTTTGCCATTCTCTAATCGTGTCAATCAATGTGCAGGGATGGGGCACATCCGTGATTGTGGGGGTTGCAGCATCGGGGCAGGAGATCTCTACCCGTCCTTTCCAGTTAGTCACTGGCCGCGTTTGGAAGGGAACTGCATTTGGCGGTTTCAAGAGCCGCTCCCAAGTTCCGTGGCTTGTTGAAAAGTACATGAACAAGGTACGTATCAGCCTTTTCTTGTGAAATTTGTTTCTCTAATCTCTCCACAATGTTAACTAACTGTGTTTATCCATTGCTGGTTTCAGGAAATTAAGGTTGATGAGTACGTAAGTGCGGAGTTACCTTTCGTGGATATCAACAAGACTTTCGATCTGATGCACGATGGAGCTCTGCGCTGCGTCATGTCACTGCATTAAGGCAAAAAATTATAGTCTTTGACTTTCTCTACATGCTTTTCCCTCAAACTGTCTTCTTTCTGCTGTGTCCAACTTTTGAACACTGCTTCTTTCAAGGTTCGACTTCATCTCCCTGAACGATTTCTTGTGTTCTGCATTTTCTTGATCAGATGCTGGTGTGATGACACGAGGTCAAATTCGGGGTCAAGTCAGATTTGAAGGGTCGATTTTACCCCATAAGTGTTGCTAAATTAAGTTAAAAGAATGCGTCTTCTGTATGATTCAAGTACGTCTCTCTCTTAAAAATACTATAACTCAGGTTAATTATGTGGTTCAGCCAATTTATTACTTTAATATTTGATTGTGTTAAAGGATTGCCACTTCAGCATTATTATTACAATAGTCCACCATATATATATATATATATATGAGTTAAATACTAAGGAGTTATCTGAATTTTGGACGTTTTGCAACGAGCTACCCGAACTTTAAAAATTTAAAATGGGTTAACTCAACTTTGAAAAATGTGCAAATGGCTATCTTAGTCTAATTTTTCGTTAACTGTTGACGGAAAATCGGTGAAAATTTGTTGAAAATTCGTCAGAAATTGGAATTGAGTTAGCTATTTTCACATTCTTCAAAGTTGAGATAGTTCGTTTTAAATTTTCAAAGTTCGTGTAGTTCATTTTCAAAACGTCCAAAATTCAGGTCAAAATGTCCAAAATTAAGGTAGGTTATTATATTTAACATTATATATAACGTAGGTAACTTAAAATCTAAAATACTCAGACAAGACCAAACATGTTTGGGTACCGGGATATGTCGGGTATATCACCAGAATAGAATACCAAGAATCTTGGATCTTGTGCAGTAAGTCTGACGCTGCCACGTGGACAAAAAATCTATACAGCGACCCAACTACTATCTGATTATCCAAATCAAAAAGTCCACGTGGACGATCCTCGTTGGCGGATGAAATCTCCAAACCTCATCGGAAAGCCGAATAGATTTTTACGTCCCACACAAGTTCCCTTGTATTTGTATAGTTGGTGGCTTAACTAGCTCTACCCATCAATCTCTCTCTCTCTCATTTACACTGGAGGAGTTGCAGTTACAGTAGGAGGGTAGGAAGAAAGAAGACACCATGGCCGCACAAGCTCTGGTCTCCTCGTCTCTCACTTCTTCCGTGGAGGCCGCCAGACACTTGTTGGGTGGCGTCAGAAGCCTACACCAGGGCCCGAGAAGGGCTTCCTTTGTAGTTAAGGCCGCATCCAGTCCTCCGGTCAAGGTAAACCAGTACTACTTAGGGCGAGAAAACACATAATCATGATTATAACCGTTACTGTTTAATATGATTAACCGTACTATTATGGTGTTGGTTATAATAATAAATTTTCTAACCATAATGGTTATGATTATGGTATTTGAGTTATAATCATGGTTAGTATATAAATGTAATAATGATTTATTATTAATAAACTAGTATATACTAACTATAATTATTAGGGTTGTTGAATCGTGTGGAATGACGTTAATGTTTTATCGGTGTTAATGTTTAAGTAAGTGATGTAAATGTTAATGTCAAATAATATGAATGTTGAATGATGTTACTTTTAATGTTATATATTTTTATTGTTGATAATATAGATTTATATTTTTTTTTAAAATAAAATTTTCGATATTTTATTATATTACATGTGGAATGAATATATGTATACGTTTAAAATTATAATTAATAATTATAGTTATTTGAATGGTTATGATATTAAAAATTGTAACGATTATAAATATAATATATAATTTAAAAATATAATATTTATGATACCCTACCCTATCTACAAGAAAGTACACTACTACTGCATATGTAAACCCGTCTCTCTCTCTCTCTCCTTTGCTGATTCAGTGTTTGAATTTCTTTTGCAGCAAGGAGCTAACAGACCTTTGTGGTTTGCATCCAAGCAGAGCCTGACCTATTTGGACGGAAGGTAATTAATTAACGTCAAGCATTAAGCTAGCTAGCTAGTTAGGACAGTACATTAACTGCTGACTATGTCAATGTGTGTGGTTATTGCTGGACCTTCCAGCCTCCCAGGCGACTTTGGGTTCGACCCATTGGGTCTCTCTGACCCAGAAGGCACCGGCGGATTCATCGAGCCCAAGTGGTTGGCCTACGGTGAGATCATCAACGGAAGGTTCGCAATGCTCGGTGTGGCTGGTGCCATCGCACCAGAAATCTTAGGAAAAGCCGGGTTGATCCCTTCAGAAACTGCCCTCCCATGGTTCCAGACCGGGGTGATCCCACCTGCTGGCACCTACAACTACTGGGCTGACAATTACACTCTCTTCGTATTAGAAATGGCTCTCATGGGGTTCGCGGAGCACAGAAGGTTACAGGACTGGTACAAGCCAGGGTCTATGGGGAAGCAGTATTTCCTGGGTCTTGAGAAAGGTTTCAGTGGGTCGGGCGAACCCGCATACCCTGGCGGGCCTTTTTTCAACCCGTTAGGGTTCGGAAAGGACGCAAAGTCATTGAAGGATTTGAAGCTGAAGGAGGTGAAGAATGGGAGGCTCGCCATGTTAGCTGTCCTGGGTTTCTTCATCCAAGCGCTCGTCACCGGAGAGGGACCGTACCAGAACCTTCTAGATCACTTGTCTGACCCGGTCAACAACAACATCTTGACTAACCTCAAGTTCCATTGAGGTTGTTTTGATGGGTTGGGACAAGGTTATCACTCCATTGAGGTTTTGTAAACTATGTGAAGAAAAAGACGTCATTTCTTCTGATATATGGGTTGAAAAAACTTAAAATGAAAAGAAGTTTTTATTTGAATAATAACGCTCAGTTTTTAAGATAATTTTTGTTGAAAAATAAAATAAAATAATGATGAATGAGAATTGTTGATGTGCGATGAATATAAGTGTATAAAGAGAAGGTTTGTAATATGATGATTTATTATTAATACAGTTGTGATTTATTAAAAATTGTAAAAGTATAAGAGGTATAAAAAAAATTAAAGAGGTCACTAACTTGATCTTTAATATTGAGAAGGATTTTTGTTGAAATAAAATAAAATACAAAAATATTGTACATATAAGAGTGAAAGGTAATCTATTGGAAAATTGGAAATCAAGGAAAAGTATAATGATTCTGATATAAAGGCATGCATATAATATACAACTCAAATTTCCTTTTTGGTAGCAGTGTATACTGTATACAATGTAAGCCTTGGTGTCATGTAATAAAGGTTATTTTGTCCAAACAAAGTGTTCAGAATGTCTGAATTTATACATCTTTTGTGTCGGTTGAAGCATAACACAGACAAAGGGTCCCCACGCTCCATAAATATGCACAACGACAGCACACGCACATATTACGAAGCACTATTTTCAGGGTTTTATTTACGGTAGATCATGGGCGGACCGGTTCCGTATTGGAGATAGGACTGAAACCGATACCTAAATTTCAGTCTTAACATTTGGAGGACGGAGTTCAATACCGACTTTGGCCAAAAAATCTCGTCTAAGTCGGTCTTGGACTAAAAAATTTGGTAAAAAAAAAAGATTAGCAAAAAAAATCACAGAAGTTTTGGTTTTGAATCCGCTCGCTTCTTGTCTTCCGTTGCACTTCCTTTATGGAACCGACCCAAGGGTTGTTGAATGCTTCAATGTCATGAATTACTAGTGTTTCAAAGGTTATGCCATGAATTTCTAGGGTTTTCTTCAAGGTCAGTCTGGTCCGGTCCTAGTCGGACTTTCGGGGGAAAAAACGAGATCGAGACCGACCTTGAAGAAAAAAAACTTATCCGTTCAATTTCGGTCCTAATCGGACTGATCTTATCGGGAATTCAGTCCATCTAGTCTTTTTTTTATCACTCATAGTTTTATTCATCATAATTA
The DNA here is from genome assembly GCA_946814005.1 of Chamaenerion angustifolium. NCBI lineage: Eukaryota > Viridiplantae > Streptophyta > Magnoliopsida > Myrtales > Onagraceae > Chamaenerion > Chamaenerion angustifolium. The sequence continues at coordinate 33,427,398 of OX328275.1, forward strand.
GCACTTGTTTTTTTTTTTTTGAAAAAAAAATTAACATAAAAGCTGATGGCATTAACGTTTGTGGTTTTTTTCTCCTTAACGTTGATGCCATCAGCGTGTAGGGGTTTTCCCTCTGAACGCTGATGAGATTAGCGTTTTTGACTTTTCAAAATTAAAAACGCTGATCTGGTCAGCGTTCAGTCCTAATTTTGTATATTTGATAATAGCGAGAGTTAGTTTGGTAATTAATTATTAAATAGGGTTAAATTTGAAAAACATTTACGTAAGTGCGGAGTTACCGTTCGTGGATATCAATATGACTTTGAACTTTTTTAAAAAATATTTATTTTAGAATTGTTTTTTGAAAAAGTATATATGTAAAAAAAGTATTTAGCAAAATGTGCATCTGCGCAGGTGGAGGTAGCGATTTTCAAAAATCGCTACTAGTAGTAGCGTTTTTCGTTTTTCGTTTTTTTTTTTGAAAAAAAATTACAGTAAGTAGATATTTGAATTTCGATTCAAATGATGCAAAAAAATATTAAATTTGGACTTACAGATTGACTGTAGGCTCTGCCGTAAGTTGAGATATGAAAATTTGACTTAAAAAAATATAACTCATACCCTGTAAGTCCAAACTGACCACGGTGAACGTCATTTATGTCGTAATTAAAATATCTACTCACTTTAATTTTTTTTTGAGTAAGTGTAAGTCCAAACTGACCACGGTGAACGTCATTTATGTCGTAATTAAAATATCTACTCACTTTAATTTTTTTTTTTGAGTAAGTACATAATTAAATTTCTCACCTAATGCATTTGATTATTTCGGTCAAATTTTAAGACAAACGATGTTAGGTTACAAAATCATTGTATTTCTAATCAAAAAATTACTCTAGGTAGATAATTGAATTACGACATAAATGACGTTCACCGTGGTAAGTTTGGACTTACAGGGTATGAGTTATATTTTTTTAAGTCAAATTTTCATATCTCAACTTACGGCAGAGCCTACAGTCAATCCGTAAGTCCAAATTTAATATTTTTTTGCATCATTTGAATCGAAATTCAAATATCTACTTACTGTAATTTTTTAAAAAGTTTTTAAGATTTTTTTAGTAGCGTTTTTAAAAAAAACGCTACTACCCTATCTGCGCAGATACACATTTTGCTAAATATTTTTTTTATATATATACTTTTTCAAAAATAATTTCTGACATGGTTAATTATTGAAAAAATTTATGACTTTCGATCTGATGCATGATGGAGCTCTGCTCTGCGTCCTGTCACTGCATTAAGGCAAAAAATTATAGTCTTGACTTTCTCTACAAACTTTTCCCTCGAACTGTCTTTTTCTTTCTGCTGTGTCCAACTTTTGCACACTGCTTCTTTCGAGGTTCAACTTCATCTCTCTTGAACGAATTCTTGTGTTAACAAATTCGGTGTCAAATCAGATTTGAAGGGTCGATTTTACCCCATAATTGTTGCTAAATTAAGAGTTTTTTCAAAAAGTATGTATTTTTGAAATTTTTTTTGAAAAAGTATATATACAAAAAAAATATTTAGCAAAATGTGTATACACGCACCCCGGGGTCGCGCCTATTGGACATAGGCGCACCCTAGGGGTGTGCCTATTCACAGGCGCAACTTCTAAGTTGCGCATGGGAAGAAGAGGCGTTCCTATTTTTTTTTTTTTTTTTTAAAAAATTATTTTGTTTGAAAAATGATGACTCGATGTTTAATTAAAAATAAAATTATGTATTTATTAAAACATTTTAAAAACATTATAGTAAGTAGATATTTTAATTTCGATTCAAATGATGCAAAAAATATTAAATTTGGATTTACGGATTGACTGTACGGCATGCCGTAAGTTGAGATATGAAAATTGTACTTAAAAAATTATAACTCGGACCATGTAACTCCAAACTCAACACGGTTAACGCCATTTAGGTCGTAAATCAATTATCTACGTAGGATAATTTTTTGGATTAAAAATACAGTGATTTTGTAAACCCCCATCGTTTACACCCAAATTTGACCGAAATAAGTAAATGCATTAGGTGAGAAATTTAATTATATACTTACTCAAAAAAAATCAAAAAAATTACAGTGCGTAGATAATTTAATTATGAATTAAATGACACTAACTATACGTTAATTGTTTACTTTTAGATTGACTGTATAATACGGTACGTAAAAAACTCTACATACGATACAAAAACTTCCAAATAGTGTTTTTCATAGTAAAATTACTGGTTACACAGTAAAATTACTGTTTAGTCACTGTGTAAACAGTAATTTTACTATGCAAAACACTATTTGGAAGTTTTTGTATCGTATGTAGAGTTTTTTACGTACCGTATTATACAGTCAATTTAAAAGTAAACAATTAACGTATAGTTAGTGTCATTTAATTCATAATTAAATTATCTACGCACTGTAATTTTTTTGATTTTTTTTGAGTAAGTATATAATTAAATTTCTCACCTAATGCATTTACTTATTTCGGTCAAATTTGGGTGTAAATGATGGGGGTTTACAAAATCACTGTATTTTTAATCCAAAAAATTATCCTACGTAGATAATTGATTTACGACCTAAATGGCGTTAACCGTGTTGAGTTTGGAGTTACATGGTCCGAGTTATAATTTTTTAAGTACAATTTTCATATCTCAACTTACGGCATGCCGTACAGTCAATCCGTAAATCCAAATTTAATATTTTTTGCATCATTTGAATCGCAATTAAAATATCTACTTACTATAATTTTTTTAAAATATTTGAATAAATATATAATTTTATTTTTAATTAAACATCGAGTCATCATTTTTCAAACAAAATGATTTTTTTTAAAAAAAATAAAAAAATAGGAACGCCTCTTCTTCCCATGCGCAACTTAAAAGTTGCGCCTGCGCCTATTCATCTGGGGTGCGCCTATGTCCAATAGGTGCGACCCCGGGGTGCGCCTATGTTCAATAGGCGCGACCCCGGGGTGCGTGTATACACATTTTGCTAAATATTTTTTTTGTATATATACTTTTTCAAATTTTTTTTCGAAAATACATACTTTTTGAAAAAAAATCCTAAATAAAGTTAAAACAATGCGTCTTCTGTATGATTCAAGTACGCCTGTCTCTAAAAAAAACTATAACTCAGGTTAATTATGTGGTTCAGCTAATTTATTACTTTAATATTTGATTGTTTTAAAGGATTGCCACTTCAGCTTTATTATTACAATAGTCCGATTTTTTTCGAAAACTATACATTTTTTTTTTAGAAAAGTAAGTATAGAAAAAAATATTTCGAAAAATATGTATACGCGTACCCCAGGGTGGCGCCAATTGCATAGGCGCATGTTGGGTATGCTGTTTTTTTTAAACAATTGTTCCATAATGACGACTCGATGTTTAATTAAAAATAAAATTATGTATCCATTAAAAAAATTATAGTAAGTAGATATTTTAATTGCGATTCAAATGATGCAAAAAATATTAAATTTGGATTTACGGATTGCCTGTACGTCATGTCATAAATTGATATATGAAAATTTGACTTAAAAAATTATAACTCATACCATATAAGTCCAAAATCAACACGGTTAACGTCATTTATGTCGTAATTCAATTATCTACGTAGGGTAATTTTTTTGATTAAAAATACAGTGATTTTGTAACCTAACATCGTTTACACCATAATTTGACTGAAATAAGTAAATGCATTAGGTGAGAAATTTAATTATGTACTTTTCTAAAAAAAATAAATTAAAATGTATAGTTTTCAAAAAAAATCCAATAGTCCACCATATATATAATGTAGGTAACATACGCGACAAGACCAAACATGTTTGGGTATCGGGATATGTCGGGTATATCACCAAAATAGAATACTAGGAACGAGAATCTTGTGGTGCAGTAAGGCTGACGCTGCCACGTGGACAAAAAATCTATACAACGAAGAACGAACCTAGTACTATTAATTACAAAAAAAAAAAAGAACCTAGTACTATTTGATTATTCAAATCAAAAAGTCCACATGGACGATCCTCGTTGGCGGATGAAATCTCCAAACCTCATCGGAAAGTCTTGCATGTGCATCTTCAACCTCAGCAGAATAGATTTTTAGGGCTCACACAAGTTCCCTTGTATTATATAGTTGGTGGCTTAACTAGCTCTACCCATCAATCTCTCTCATTTACACCGGAGGAGTTGCAGTTACAGTAGGAGGGTAGGAAGAAAGAAGACACCATGGCCGCACAAGCTCTGGTCTCCTTGTTTCTCACTTCTTCCGTGGAGGCCGCCAGACACTTGCTGGGTGGCTTCAGAAACCTCCACCAGGCCCCGAGAAGGGATTCTTTTGTAGTTAAGGCCGCATCCAGGGTCAAGGTAAAACGATACTACTTAGTGCCGACAATAGTGTGGTGAAAATTCATAACCATGGTTATAACTGTTACTGTTTAATATGGTTAACCGTACTATTATGGTGCGATTATGATGATGAATTTTATATTCATAATGATTATGATATTTGAGTTATAACCATAATTATACTCATAGTTATTATATAAATATAATAATTATTTATTATTAATAAACTAATATATACTAATTATAATTATTAGGGGTGTTGAATGGTGTTGAATGGTGTTAATGTTTTATCGGTGTTAATATTGAATTTTAATGTTAAGTCAGTGGTGTGGATGTTAATGTTGAATGATATAAATGTTGAATGATGTTAATGTTATATATTTTTATTGTTGGTAATATAGATTTATGTATTTTTTTAAAATAAGATTTTCTATCTTTTATTATATTACATGTGTGGAATGGATATAGGTGTACGGGTAAAACCATGGTTAATAACCACAGTTATTTTAATGGTTATAGTATTAAAAATTGTACTAGTATGTGATTTAAAAATGTGGTATGGTTATGATATTTATTATACTCGTACCATACCCTAACCATCGATAGCCCTATTAGTACTGCATATGTAAACCAGTCTCCCTTTCTCTCCTTTGCTGATTCAGTGTTTGGATTTCTTTTGCAGCAAGGAGCTAACAGACCTTTGTGGTTTGCATCCAAGCAGAGCCTGACCTATTTGGACGGAAGGTAATTAATTAACGTCAAGCATTAAGCTAGCTAGGACATTACATTAACTGCTGACTATGTCAATGTGTGTGGTTATTGCTGGACCTTCCAGCCTCCCAGGCGACTTTGGGTTCCCATTGGGTCTCTCTGACCCAGAAGGCACCGGCGGATTCATCGAGCCCAAGTGGTTGGCCTACGGTGAGATCATCAACGGAAGGTTCGCAATACTCGGTGTGGCTGGTGCCATTGCACCAGAAATCTTAGGCAAAGCCGGGTGGATCCCTTCAGAAACTGCCCTCCCTTGGTTCCAGACCGGGGTGATCCCACCTGCTGGCACCTACAACTACTGGGCTGACAATTACACACTTTTCGTATTAGAAATGGCTCTCATGCAGGGTTCGCGGAGCACAGAAGGTTACAGGACTGGTACAAGCCAGGGTCTATGGGGAAGCAGTATTTTCTGGGTCTTGAGAAAAGTTTCAGTGGGTCGGGTGAACCCGCATACCCTGGCGGGCCTTTTTTCAACCCGTTAGGGTTCGGAAAGTACGCAAAGTCATTGAAGGAGGTGAAGAATGGGAGGCTCGCCATGTTAGCGTCCATTCGGTAATGGAAGATTTTTCATCATATCCAAATATTAGGAAAGACTTTAAACTTTACTGGAGAATTTAAAATCGACGTAAACTTTAGAGGACAATGTCGTATTTTACTAAAAAAAAATAAAAAATTTATATATTTTCTAAATTATTAGAATTTTATATATATTAGAATTTAGATTAGGAAATCATTCTCTCTCTAACTATATTATATAGACGTCATTATCATAGACAAATATAGAGAAATTGTGGGAGACATTTCCTGATTCCATAAATCCATACGTAGTATGTATGTGTATGTTTATGTATATATATTATTTATAAAATAGTTTTTTTTTTCAGATTGGCGTATGTATCGAGGGCATGGCAGACAAGAAGTTGACTAGTAAGGAGTTAGAGATGTATGTGTTAAATGGGTTTATGAATTGGTTTTTATGATCTAAAATCTGATTATTAAGTAGTCATTTTCTCTCTCTCTCTTTCCTACCTCACACTCACTCATGGATGATGAAAAGGAAAGCAACTCAAGCTCAACTCAAGCAGCATCAGCGACATCAACGATGGAAACTCCTCCTCCACATGCCGTTCATATTCGACCACACGAGGCGGGTCAAGCTCAAAGAGAACACCTTCATGGATGCCTACGACAGTCTTCGTCTCATTCATGGTCCTCCTAATCATCAGCGTAATCATCTTCTTCTCCGGCTACGATGTGGTACGCATCTTCTTCTCTATCATCAAGGTAGTTGAAGTGTTTTTTGGTGTCATAGTTGTGGTGAAGAGAGGACGATTGAAAACAAGAAACACTTCTATGTTTTCAATTGTTCTCTCTTCACCACAACTATGACACCAAGAAACACTTCAACTACCTTGATGATAGAGAAGAAGATGCATACCACATCGTAGTCGGAGAAGAAGAAGATTACGCTGATGATTAGGAGGATCATGAATGAGACAAAAAACTGTCGTAGACATCCATGAAGGTGTTCTCTTTGAGCTCGAGTCGCCTCATGTGGTCGATGATGAACGACATGTGGAGGAGGAATTTCCATCGTTGTTGTCGTTGCTGCTTGAGTTGAGCTTGAGTTTCTTTCCTTCTTCATCATCCATGACTGAGTGTGAGGCATGGAAGAGAGAGAGAGAAAATGACTACTTAATAATCAGATTTCAGATCTAAGAATAAAAACCAATTCATAAATTCATTTAACTCAAACCTCTCTAGCTTCTTACTGGTCAACTTCTTGTCTGTCATGCCCTCGATACATACGCCAATCTGAAAAAAAAAATATTTTATAAATAATATATATACATATACATACACATACCTACTCCGTATGGATTTATGGAATCAGGAAAAGTCTCCCACAATTTCTATGTCTTTGTCTATGATAATGACGTCTATATAATATATTTAGATAGAAAACGATTTTCTAATCTAAATTCTAATATATATAAATTATAATAATCTAGAAAATATTTAAATTTCTTATTTTTTTAGTAAAATACGACATTGCCCCCTAAAATTTACGTCAATTTTAAATTTCTCCCGTAAAGTTTAAAGTTCTCCATAATGTTTGGACATGATGAAAAACCTTGCCTTACTGGACTATATCGACCGCATCGCCAATTCGCCATTCTCGTCCAGTCGTCCCGTCCCCATCTTCCCAGTCTAGCTGCTCGCCTGCTCCTGCATCGCCATCCACGTCCAGCTCCAGCGCAGTCTTCCTTCTTCCTTCGTCCACGTCTGCTTGTTCTGTGTTCTCCTCTTCGGCTGATTCTCCATTCAATATTCTGTAAGATTTGTGGATGATGATTGATGACCCAAAAATGAGCTCAATTGAACATGGAATCTGTGTGAAAATGAAACTTTAGTGCGGAATACATAATTTGAAGAAGTGTGGAATGTTCTTGTTTGTTTACTGCGTGGTGTGGTGTGAACTCTTGTACTGTGTAGTGTGCTGGTGTGTATGGAATCTTGTTCTTGTTTGTTTGTTTAGTATATTATCAATACAATATACTAATACTATATCATGTATTCGTGTGTGGTGTGGACTATTCAGTTCAGTTGGACTTTGGCCACTAATTCAGTTCATCATGGTTTGACACATATTCTGTGGAGTCCTGTGTTGAATAAAGGTGAGAAACCGATATATATTTTATTTCATTCCCTTTCTTTACTTCAGTACATACAATATATAGAGTACAATGTTGTTTATTGTTGACACTAATGATATAAATCTTTGACAATATGACAGAAATCTTTGACAATCTGGAGCTAATCTTTGACAATCTAGAGATGTTATTGTTGACCGAGTCTGGAACTGCTATTGTTGACACTCCCCCTCAAGTTGGGTAGTAGGATCCACAATACCTAACTTGCAGATGACATTTTGTAATACTTTCCCAGTAACTACTTTAGTCAGAATATCAGCTAATTGGTTCTCTGACTTGACCCACGGGAATTCAACCAGTCATTCATCTGACTTTTCTTTAATGAAGTGACGGTCTATTTCAATGTGTTTCGTCCTATCATGTTGCACAGGATTTTCAGATATACTGATTGCAACCTTATTATCACACATCAACTTGCACATATGCTTGATCGGAAATCCCAACTCTGCCAGAAGTTTTCTCAACCACAAAACTTCAGTTAGACCCTTTGCGATCCCTCGAAACTCTACTTCTGCACTGGAGAGAGGTATCACCTTCTGTTTCTTACGTTTCCAGGTTACTAGGTTTCCCTCGAAACTCTACTTACCAGAGTGAAGTACCATGAGGTAGATCTTCTGTTTACTGGATTGTCAGCCCAGTTTGCATCCGTATATGCTTAAACATAGAGGTGTCCATTTTTCTTAAATAGAGTTCCTTTGTCAGGGAAACTTTTAAGATATCTAACAATTCTCAACGTAGCTTCCATGTGATCTTCTTGAGGATTATGCATGAATTGACTCACTACTCCCACTGCATATGAAATGTATGGTCTTGTATGTGCCAAGTAGATAAGTTTACCAACTAACCGTCGATATCTTTCACGGTCTGTTGGTCTAGCTCCATTTACTATGTTCAGGACATGGTTTGGAACCAGAGGTGTATCCGCTGGTTTGCAATCCATTAACCCTACTTCAGCTAGAAGATCGAGTATATACTTTCTCTGAGAAATATAGATACATATTCTTGATCTCAAAACTTCAATTCCAATAAAATACTTGAGACTTCCCAGATCCTTCATTTCAAAGTCTGAGAATAGGTTCTTTCGGAGTTGACTAATTTCTTCCCTGTCGTTCCCAGTAATTATCATGTCATCCACATAAATAATTAGACAGGTAATCAACTCACATTTGCGTTTGAAAAACAACGTATGATCTGCATTACTCTGTTTGTATCCATATTTCATCATATCAATGGATAATCTACCAAACCAGGCTCTAGGTGACTGCTTGAGACCATATAATGCATTTTTAAGCTCGCAGACTTCATTTGGGTGAAAATCGGATTCAAAGCTTGGTGGAGCTATCATATACACTTCTTCTTTGACATCTACATGTAGAAACACGTTCTTCACATCAAATTGGTGAAGGGGTCAATCTTGGTTTGCTGCTATTGAGAATAGTACCTGAATTGTGTCTATTTTGGCCACTGGTGAGAATGTCTCAGAGTAATCAATTTTGTACGTCTGAGTATACCCTTTCGCCACCAACTGAGCCTTGTATCTCTTTATTCTCCCATATGCGTTGTGTTTGATTGTAAATACCCACATACAACCAACTGGTTTTTTACCTACGGGTAGCTTGCACATTTCCCATGTTTGATTTTTTATGAGAGCTTCCATCTCAACGCCCATTGCTTGGTTCCAATGCATGTCACCCTTGACTTCTTCTACCGTTCTTGGGGGGGGGGGGGGGGGGGGGGTCATTGTAGAGTGACACTCTAAAAATTTTGGTTGTCGCAAATAGACCCCCCGTCGTCATCATCCACGGGATACCGTTGTCTTCTTGGTTTGTGATCTGGTGAGTACATCTTGGGAGGTATACCCCTGGTCATTCGTGGATGTAGTATATATCTCCCAGGGTTCTCCTGTACTTCTACTACTTCTTCTGGTTTATCTGAACCATTAGTTTCAAATATGGGAAATTGATGATCTATATTGGGAGAAGTGCATACCTCAGGATTTCCAGATGTCAGAGATTCTTGGGACGTATTGCTAAGTTCGATGGAACGTCTTTCTGTTTCAGAGATTACATCAGTTGAACTGATATCTGGTTCTTTTGGGTCAGCATTGGACATATTCTGGTGATGGTCAGACATTTTAACCCAACTTAGGCGGTTATTATGACTAATCTAGTTCTCCCCCTGACCGCTAAGTTGATGTGAGTAATAGTACTCGGTCTCAATAAAATTACAGTACAGTGTAGTATAGATACAACGTGTAACTGAATTGTAACATATATACCCTTTTTGATGTGACACATACCCGACAAAGACACTCTTGATAGCACAAGACTCGAATTTGGTCCTTTCGGACTTTGGAATGTGGACAAAGACGGAACATCCAAAAACTCTTGGTGTAAGATTCGAGACTTGAGATGTTGGTGTGTGTTGGGATAATATGTGGAATGGAATGCGAAAATCAAGAATTTTCGTGAGTATCTGGTTAATAAGATATACAGCTGTAGCTACAACTTCTGGCCAAAAATGTTGAGGCACATGAAACTCAAGCATAATAGCTCGGGTAATTTCTAATATAGTCCTGTTTATGCGTTCAGCGTGGGGAATTTGGACATGTGGTCTGGTGAATAAGACCATGTATTTTAAAAAATTGGATGAGGGTTTGATTTATATATTCTTCCCCATTGTTTGATCTAAGAACGCGAATTTGTTTATGGTATTGGGTATTGAAAAGGTTATAGAAAGACACAAATTTTTCTGGAACTTGAAACTTACTTTTTAGGAAGTATACCCAAGTCATTCTCGAATAGTCGTCAATAAATAGCAAAAAATACCGGAAACGACTATTTATGGAGTTTGGAGCAGGACCCCAGACATCTGAATGAACTAACTCAAATACTGAATTAACACACGTATTATTTGCTGGAAAAGTAGTTCTATGACTCTTAGAATAAATGCAAGTTTCACATGGATCATAATTCCTATTCTTAAACTAGGAAATAAAATACTGAGCTAGGAGGGTGATGGATGCCCTAACCGACGGTGCCATAACCAGAACTGTCTTTCTACTGTCCCGTGAGCCAGTAGCGCAGTCCCTTGTTGAGTCACCTCATCCGCATAGTATAGTTCATCTCGCTCAGCTTCACACCCAATTATGTTATTCTTCTGGATATCCTGTAAAATACAACAATTCAGATTTATCAGTACTATACAGTTCAATTCCCTAGTGACGTGACTAATCGATAATAATTTGCATGATAGTGAGAAACTTTAATTGTGTCGGCACCCATTACGGGTGTAATACTCCCATTAGCAGTCTGAATTTTTTTCTTGCGAGGAGTAGTCCATGAAATGATGTCCCAATTATCATGAGTCATCGTATCTGTCGCTCCGCAATCAAATATCCACTCGGAACATTTATTCGAGTCAAAACTCTGTTAAGCACAAACTAAATGGTCACTTTTGTAATTATTTTTATTGAGGTCACCTCTTCTTACTTCATCCAGGAAGGAACGCAGCTCCCCCGCAGCAAAGCTCCTCCCCTGTGATTCGAACGAACTCAACTCCCTCGCAGCAAAACTCCTCCCCTGCGATTCGGCTCTTCCTCCGGTCACAACCAAACTCCTCTCATGTGATTTGGCCCTTCTTCCATCTGCCACGTAAGTCAGATCCGACTTTCCCCGACCCCTTTTGGAAAATATTTTTATTTTAGTTAGCTCGAAAATGTCGGGTCTTGGCGAGAGACGGGTCCGGTCGAGCGGGGTCATCAATCAGACCGAAAATGAAAGAGTCGCCACCGATTAATTAAAGGCTAATCGGAATCCTAAAATTTGTCTAGGGTACATGGTGTTAACATCCTAGGGCTTGAAAAGACATACATCCAGAGAATCGAGTTCGGGGGTTTGATTACGTCTTAAGGGCTCGCGAGTCCATAATCCACCCTTTTGGTACTTTAGTTTGATTTTGATTTTTTTTTTAATTTACCCGAATTGCCCATTTTGATCATGCTGTGTCAAAAATATTACATGCGTCTTTCAAAAAAACTAACTAAACCATATACAAGCATTTTTTATTTATGAGTTAATTTCAAATAAATAAACAAGAGATAATAAAGTTAATCATGCTCGAGAAAATGGTGGCTTAACTTTGGGGTCATTTTAAACGTGTAAAAAATACACGAATGATTTTGAAGATATTAAGCACGTTGGACCAATTAGTAACACTTTGACAAGTCATGGTATGTACAAAAAAGTATAGGGACCAAAATGCAATTATTTAAAATTTGAGCTGAATTAGAAATATATTTTTTTAAAAATGACAGAATTGACCCTAAACTATTCTGGACTTATTTGTAACACTTGGTAAAACTCCAAAATAACCGAAAATTATTATGGACTTATTTGTAACACTTTGAGAAGTCATAGAATGTCCATAAAAGTTTAGGAATCAAAAATATAATTTTAAAAAAAATCAAGCTGAATTAAAAAAAAATATTTCAAAAATTGCACAAATGGCTCAAGACATTTCTGGTTTGGTTTTTAATACTCGGTAAAATCTCAGAATGACCTGAGAGTCCAAGAACCGAGTTATAACCTTCATCAAAGTTCAGGAATGACCTAAGTCAGTTTTAAAAATATATTTTGTTAGACCGAAATAAATCCCCATAACTTTCACAAATGCCTAAAATTACCCCAAAATTATACCGAACTTAAAGCCGAGTACAATTCTTATATGAAATATAACTATTAACACATAATATCGATAAGATAAATTGCATTCACATCAAGAAATATAAATACAATATTGAATACGAGAAAGATAGACCTAAGTTATTTAAAGTTTAGATACCGTACGAGGAATCGAGACCGATAATCACCGATTTTTTCCCCACTCAATTTCTCTGTATTTTTCAGTTTATACCTCACTTTGAATTTATTTTTCTCTGTTCTCCCTATCTTTTCTTTTCTCTTTTTTTTCCCAGTATTTTCCTTCAATTGTCGTAGCTTACGACAATCCTTCTTCTTCTCCTATTTGTCGAAGCTTGCATTCCCCTTTATAGAGTTTTCCAAACAATATTATAAGGTGATCAAGTGGGCAATTGATGATGGCAATTAGAAGATCTTTTGGTGGTAATTGGAGAGAATTTGGTTAAGGATAAGTAAATGTGATCAAGTGACCAAATTGTGATGGCAATTAGGAGACTTTTGGTGATAATTGGAGAGAATTTGGTCAAAGATGAGCAAAGGTGATCAAGTGGCCAAATGGTGATGGCAATTAGGAGACTTTTGGTGTCAATTGGGAGCAATTGGGAGTGATTTGTGGAATGGTGGGGATTTGGACAAAAAATATGGCATGGTGGGTGTTTGGCCAAAAATGGGTGGCATGGGTTTAGGGGTTTAGGGTCTAGAGTTTGGGGTTTAAGGTTTGGTTTAGGGTTTAGGGTTTAGGGTTTAGGGTTTAGGGTCTAGGGTTTAGGGTTTAAGGTTTGTGGTTTATTTTATTTTTTTGCTCTTTTCTTCGTCTCGATTTTTCTCGGATCAGATCCTCGCGTACGGTATTTTGACCCCGAGCCAAAATCAGGTGTTTACAGTTGCCCATCTTTGAACACGCGATCATGGAAGTGAGCGCATGAGTGTGTGTTCAAAGAAAAACAACGAATTTTGGCTTCTCTCGTTTCATTATTTACATAGTAGACAAACAATATCGTGCAACTTTCGGAAATTGGACATCTACAAACCCCAATTGTTGACGATGATTTGCGAAGATTAAGCGCCTAAACGCTCATCAGCTAGTGAATCTCAGAAGCTGGACATATACATGTCCTGGTCGTCGAGGATTTCTTTTGTCACCAACGAATTGGAGGTTGAGGATTTTTTTTTCGAGAAGCACCGTTGATGATAACTTGCGGGGGTTGAGCACCTCAAAGCCCCGTTCGTCAGCTTGTGATTTCCAGAAGTTGGATAACTACAGATCATGGTTGTCGAGGATGACTTGCGGAGGCTGAACACCTAAAGGCTCGGCTCGTCGGCTTCTGTCTCGTTAGGGATGACTCGCGGAGGATTGTGACTCCCAGAATCTGGATAACTACAAGTCCTGTCGTCGAGGATGACTTGCGGGGTTTGAACACCTCAAGGCCCCGTTCGTAGGCTTGTGACTCGTTGGGGATGACTTGCGGAGGCTTGTGACTCCCAGAAGTTGGATAACTACATGTCATGGTTGTCGAGGATGACTTGCGGGGGTTAATCACCTCAAGACCATGTTCATTGACTTGTGACTCGTTGGGAATGAATTGCGGAGGCTGAACACCTAAAAGTTCCGCGCGTCGATTTGTGATTCCTAGAAACTGGATAACTACAAGTCCTGGTCGTCGAAGATGACTTGCGGAGGCTGAACACCTAAAGGCCCCGCTCGTTAGCTTGTGACTCATTAGGGATGACTTGCAGAGGCTTGTGACTCTCAGAAGATGGATAACTACAAGTCCTGGTCATCGAGGATGACTTGCGGGGGTTGAGCACCTCAATGCCCTATTCGTCGGCTTGTGACTCCCAGAAGCTGGATAATTATAGGTTCTGGTTGTCGGTTTGTAACTCGCGGAAGTTGGACATCTACAAGTTCTGATTGTTGATGATGACACGCGGAGGTTGAGCACCTAAACACTTCGTTCGTCAGCTTGTGACTCTCAGAAATTGGACAACTACACGCTGGAGATTGAGGGATTTTTTTTTGCCAGAAGCATCGTTGAGGATGACTTGCGGGGTTGAGCACCTCAAGACCCGTCCGTCGGCTTGTAACATTCAAAAACTGGACACCTTCCGGTCCTGGTTGTTGAGTATGACTTACGGAGGTTGAGCACCTAAAGACTCCGTCTGTCAGCTTGTGACTCTCAGAAGCTGGATAACTACAGGTCCTGGTTGTTGAGGATGATTTGTGGAGGTTAAGCACCTAAAGACTCCGTCTGTCAGCTTGTAATTCACTTTAGAGCTAAAAAACTCTATTGAGATGTCCGACTGCTTGTGCAGACTTCTCAGCATGTTTTCTCATTAATTGACTTTGGAGTTCTTCTTGATGGAGTTCCCTAAAGTCATTCATTGTACGTCCACAAGGTGTATCCATGCAAGTTGTCAAGGTAGCTCAAATTAATGTCAATCACAACTTCTCTTTATTGCTACTGTAGGAAACAATGTCGTCCACTTTTGAGCACTTTTTTTTATCTCTCAATTTTCTATTCTTTTGCTACACTATTTTTTTTACCTTATTTTTTACCTAGTAGAGATTTGATTTTTTTTTCTTTTGCCATGATCGCCCTTTCTAGGGATTTTTAATCATGCCTCTCTTCCCTAAATTTTGCCTAAACCGTCCTTTCAGGTTTTTGATTTAGCGAGAATTTTCTCTCCCTTTCTGGTTACTAGTTTTTTTTATTTGCTGCATCCATATTGATTAGAGTGAAGAATTCTTTGTTGTCCATGCCAGTAACAATCATGTCTCATCTGCGTCCCTTCATATTCTAGGCACAAACTTGCCCCAAGAGTCTGGATTGACTCGAATGATTTTTTTTCCTGAGAATTAGATTGTCTGCTTGAAATTCTCTCGGGCGCATCTTCCTGTTAAATGCACGAGTCATGCGTTGCTGGTACAATTGCTCATGGCACAGCGCGATGTCTGCATCTAGCCCACTCTAACTCATCCATTTCTGCCTCGCCGAGGATATTTGTTGACGAGATTTTTACTTCAATTAACAATACGACTTCGGTCCTGTAAACAAGGGAGAATGGGGTTTCCCCTGTTGACATCCGTATTGAGGCTCTGTATGCCATGAGTGCCTAAGGCAGCTTGTCGTGTCAGTGCTTTATTTGATGCTTTCACCGCGCCATTCATTTGTGGATGATATGGAGATGAATTTTCATGTTTAATCACAACCCATCGACCAATTTAGATTTTTGGCATTGCCGGTGATGATTGATTTTGGCATCCCATGACGCGCGATGATATCCTGGCTGATGGAAAATTTAATGGTCTTTGCCGTTATTGACGCCAGAGTAATAACCTCTACCCCCTGGTGAAGTAATTGATTGCAATCAATATGAATCGATGACTCTTGGGTGCCTTTGGGGAAATCATGTTGATTACATCAATGTCCCATATTGATAAAGGTCATGGGGAAATCATGAGATAGAGCTCGTGCAGTGGCGCATGGATTTGATCTGCATACACTTGGACGAGTTTCACACAGTCAACCGTCATGGTGGACCAAAAGTATCCAATTATTGCACACTCGTGTGTGGGCTGCAATAACCTTCGTGAATTTCTTCCATTAGACGTTCAACTTCTTTAACATTCACGCATCTCAAATGGGTAAAGTCGGGTCACTCAAAAAATAATTGCAAGTCATTCCTCGCACGACATTTCATTCATTTTCTTGTGGCGTTCTCTGGAACTCTCCATACTCCAGATATCTTTTTATATCAGTGAACCACGGTTGACCGTTTGATTCTTTGATTGTAAAACCTCTTTGATTTTGATTTCCATTAACAGTTTTTTTTTGTTTCCCGGAGATATTTTACTCATGGGTGCAAGCGTTGTCAATTGTTTTGTATGCAAGGAGGCAAATAAGAACACAAGGTGATCGTTGGTCTGCTTCTGTTCTTAGCAGCTTTCGTACCCATGGTGATGGCGCTGATGTTGTTGCCCCTTCATGTTTCTCCACCTTTCGGGGAATCCGATCAGTTGGAAGCACTCTGCCTTACAGTGACAAAACTTCCCGTAGTGGCTACATCTCATGCCCTTTCGATTGACGCTTTTGTCAACAATGGCCTCTCTGCATCGACAAACGACGTCTCCCCTGTTGTCAACAATGGCATCTCTTCGCGTCAACAATGATGTCTCATCTGTAGGATGAGACATCATTGTTGACAAAACTTCCCGTAGTGGCTACATCTCATGCCCTTTCGATTGACGCTTTTGTCAACAATGGCCTCTCTGCATCGACAAACGACGTCTCCCCTGTTGTCAACAATGGCATCTCTTCGCGTCAACAATGATGTCTCATCTGTAGGAGCCAACAACGGCGTCTGTCCCGTGTCAACAATGGCGACTCTTATGCATGAGTCAACAACGACATTTGTCCCGTGTTAGCAATGGCAACTCTTATGCAGGAGTCAACAACGGCGTCTGCCCCGTGTCAACAATTGTGTCTCTCCTGCATCAACAATGGCGTCGGTTCATCTCTATTTAAGTCGTCTCTGCTTCAGCTCGATCAAATGATAAAGAGTTGTTTTTCTCATCTCCTTTACTTTGTAAAACAAGATTCCCTCTTCCGGTGGCCGAATGTGGTTTGGTGGCTTGGGTCGGTTTGACTCTGATTGCCATTTTCTCTAGCGAGGTGTAACATAAAAGCTGGATTCCATTCCGGTGTTGTGACCATCGGTGTCCCTCCTTGTTTTCGGTACCCATTACTTGTCTCTGGTCCCTTTCTTGATCGGATAGTTGCATAAGTTGATTCTACCTTAGGTAACGAGTTTTCTCATAGTAAATCACCTTGTTTATTGATTATACTCATCGCTCATTGCATTCAGGAATTGATACAGTTTGGTTTATGCTTCATTTTGTGTTCTTAATTGCAATGTCGTCTGGGCCAACTGGTATATCATGATGATTTAAAAGGAAAAGTTGATCAATCTGTTACTTGATCGAGAATTATGTCTCTGATAACATGTTGAACAGACTAAGCAATAAGTATTTGGTGACCCTCCTCACGGGATCCTTCTCCGTAATGTATAGAGTCGGATTCGACAAGGGTGCCCCCATACAAATTTGAATGGTTCCCTTTGTGTTCTTGAGGTGCTGAAGTCGTTGAATGTCGTATGAGTTCCTGGAAACCAAAGTTCAAAATACCATAGTAAGAATAAGGAATACACCATTGATCATGCATGATTGATTTTGAAAATTCTGCATGTTCCGTTCATTCCATTCGTAGACTTTGATTGCATGTATGGAAAAAAGTTTTTTTTTTTAATAATTTAAAAGGATTTGGCCAATCGAAGTCTAGTTCTTAAGACGTTTCACACAACGGCGCGACTCGTTGAGTGCATTTGTTGTTTGTTCCTTGTTTCAAAGGAAGATCAAGGACATGCATTTTGAAAAAAAAAATTATTCATCTTGTCCTTCGTCAGAATTATTCAAGGGTGTCATTCAATTTAGCTACGTTGACCCCACATTTCTCCAAGTTGCCCCCGCATTGCTAGAATGACGGTGGTTGTTCGTATTTATCCCTGATTATCTCCTCTAGGTCGAAAGACAGACTTGCAGGTGCCAAATGCAACTTGTGAACGAACGTGTTCCGTTATTGTTAATCACGCAGACGCGTTTTCCATATTCCATAATTCAGACAAGGCATCAAGCATAAGTCAGTTGACTTTGTAGTTTAAGAGCTCGTGAACCTCGTCAATCTTCTTGTTCACGTATTTATGATTCCCTTTTGTAATGACTTTCCATATTCAGGCAATTTCGACCGTAGGGGCTGTATGGCCTTAATGTGAGGGCAATGATTTTTTTTTTATTCATCCTTACCAAAGATGGTGCGTGAAACGTCCTAAGGATGCAAGATAGAATGAACGAAACTTACATTTTTTTTTAAAATGCAATGCAAGTGCGGGAATGTAAATTTCATTAGTCAAGTTCGTATTACATTTACAACAGTCTGAAATATATAATACAAAAGGTCCAATCCTATGCATATCAAAACAAATTTACATAATGAGTCGAACTCCAATTTACAGTTGTTGGGCTGACTTATAATTAACAACAGTTGGTCTGAATCTTCTTAATCAATTATGGGTCAATCTCGCATCCAAATGCTTGGGTCGAATTCCCATTTACATCAGTTAGGCCCCAAAATTGAAATACACACAAAACTGGTAAAGGTTAAACACGATGTGGCGCTTTTGTTCTAAATGGATGGAATTTCTAGGTCCTCTGAACTAGTTGAACTTCATCCCCTATAGAGGATCATGGGCCAATTCCGATCATCGAGTTGAGTTTTTTGGGGGGGTGCTGGCGGTCCAAACCGCTCCGGGTGCATTCCCCTACTAAACTCCCTAAGTTCTTAATGTGCTCCAGGTCCGAGCGGGTAATGGTAATCAACGTGGTGTGTGCAAAACGAGAATTTTAATCATTTTGAATTACTACATTTACATAGCTTTTCGGACAAAAATTAGAGTTGCAAGCATGAGCAAACAGTCAAAACGGATAGGGCAAAATATAATATGGCAAAGCAAACATGACAAAGTCTAAACCCACTAAAAGATGACATCCCCAGCAGAGTCGCCAAATTGTCGGACGTCGGATCCGACTTTCCCTAAACTCTTTTGGAAAATATTTTTATTTTAGTTCGCTCGAAAATGTCGGTCTTGGCGAGAGACGGGCCCGGTCGAGCGGGGTCATCAATCAGACCGAAAATGAAAGAGTCTCCACCGATTAATTAAAGGCTAATCAGAATTCTAAAATTTGTCTAGGGTACATGGTGTTAACATCCTAGGGCTTGGAAAGGTCTACGTCCAGATAATCGAGTTCGGGGGTTTGATTACGTCTTAAGGGATCGCGAGCCCATAATCCGCCATTTCGGTACTTTAGTTTGCTTTTGAATTTTTTTCAATTTACCTGAATTACACATTTTGATCATGCTTGGCCAAAAAGATTACATGCGTTTTTCAAAAAAAAACTAACTAAACCATATACAAGCATTTTTTATTTACAAGTTAATTTCAAATAAATAAACAAGAGATAATAAAGTTAATCATGCTCGAGAAAATGGTTGATTAACTTTGGGGTCATTTTAAACGTGTTAAAAATACACGAATGATTTTGAAGATATTAAGTACGTTGGATCAATTTGTAACACTTTGACAAGTCATGGGATCTCCAGAAAAGTTTAGGGACCAAAATGCGATTATTTAAAATTTGTGCTGAATTGGAAATATATTTTAAAAAAAAAAGACAGAATTGACCATAAACTATTCTGGACTTATTTATAAGACTTGGTAAAGTTCCAAAATAACCGAAAATTATTATGGACTTATTTGTAACACTTTGGGAAGTCATGAAATGTCCGGAAAAATTTAGGAATCAAAAATGTAATTTTAAAAAAATTTGAGCTGAATTAAAAAATATATTTCAAAAATTGCACAAATGGCTCAAGACTTTTCTGGTTTGGTTTTTAACACTTGGTAAAGTCCCAGAATGACCCGAGAGTCCAAGGATCGATTTATAACATTCATCAAAGTTCAGGAATGACCTAAGTCAATTTTGAAAATATATGTTTTTAGACTGAAATAAACCCCCATAACTTTCACAAATGCCTAAAATTACCCAAAATTATACCGAACTTAAAACTGAGTAAGATTCTTATATGAAATATAACTATTAACACATAATATCGATAAGATCAATTGCATTCTCATCAAGAACTATAAATACAATATTGAATACGAGAGAGATACACCTAAGTTATTTAAAGTTTAGATACCGTACGAGGAACCGAGACCGATTGTCGTAGCTTACGGCAATCATTCTTCTTCTCCTCTTTGTCAAATCTTGCATCCCCCTTTATAGAGTTTAGATACCGTATGAGAGAGATAAAGTTTCTCTTTTTTTCACTCTTTTCCTTCAATTGTCGTAGCTTACGACAATCATTCTTCTTCTCCTCTTTGTCGATTCTTGCATCCCCCTTTATAGAGTTTTCCGAACAATATTATAAGGTGATCAAGTGGGCAAGTGGTGATGACAATTAGGAGATCTTTTGGTGGTAATTGGAGAGAATTTGGTCAAGGATAAGCAAAGGTGATCAAGTGGTCAAATGGTGATGACAATTAGGAGACTTTTTGTGGTAATTGGAGAGAATTTGACCAAGAATGAGCAAAGGTTATCAAGTGGCCAAATGGTGATGGCAATTAGGAGACTTTTGGTGTCAATTGGGAGTGATTTGTGGCATGGTGGGGATTTGGACGAAAATGGATGGCATGTGGGTGTTTGGTCAAAAATGAGTGGCATGGGTTTAGGGGTTTGGGGTTTAGGATTTAGGGTTTAAGGTCTAGGGTTTGGGATTTAAGGTTTAGAGTTTGGGGTTTAAGGTTTGGTTTAGAGTTTTTTAGGGTCTAGGATTTAGGGTTTGGGGTTTAAGGTTTAGGGTTTGGGGTTTATTTTATTTTTTTTGCTCTTTTATTCGTCTCAATTTTTCTCGGCTCGAATCCTCGCATACGGTATTTTGACCTTGAGACAAAATAAAGTGTTTACATATACCATGTTGAATAGAGGAGAGAAACTTATATATATTTTATCTCATTCCCTTTCTTTACTTCTGTACATTCGATATATAGAGTACAATGATGTTTATTGTTGACACTAATGACATAAATCTTTGACAATATGACATAAATCTTTGACAATCTGGAGCTAATATTTGACAATCTGGATATGCTATTGTTGACCCAGTATGGAGCTGCTATTGTTGACACTGTGCAATGGTTCGGCTGGCAATTGCAGGTTGTTTTTCCACGGGTGGGTCGACCCGCCGACCTGTCAGGTCGTGTTCGGGTCACGAAACCTGACCCCGCACCGTACGATGGATCGGGTCGAATCCACCGGGTTGACCCGAATTGTCACCTCTAGTTGTCATGGGTTTCTTTATCCAAGCGCTCGTGACCGGAGAGGGACCGTACCAGAACCTTCTAGATCACTTGTCTATCCCGGTCAACAACAACATATTGACTCATCTCAAGTTCCATTGAGCTAGGTTGTTTTGATGGGTTGTGACAATGTTCATCACTCCATTGTGGTTTTGTAAACTATGTGAAGAAAAGAGAAGTCATTTCTGATATACATGTTGAATATTTGTTTTTAAGAGGTAAAAAAATTTGAAATGATTAAATTAAAAATATGTATATATTTTAAAATTAAAATTACAGAAAAATAGATAAAAACATTTTGACGAGATCGGCCTTAACACTGGCAATCCGCCTCCTTTGATTGGAGAACTCATTCTTTCCTTCCACTGCTGAATTTTTTTTAAAAGTAACTATGTTACTTTTTTTTATTTAGAAAAGTAAGTATATAAATATTTTTTAGAAAAATAGGTATACGCTCACCCCAGGTCGCGCCTATTGGACATAGGCGCACCCCTGGGTGCGCCTATTAATGGGCGCCACTTAGAAGTGGCGCCTATGGGCAGTCAGTTGTATTTTTTTTAAAATCATTTTGTTCGAAAATGATGACTCGATGTTTAATTAAAAATAAAATTATGTATCTATTAAAAAAAATTTAAAATTTTTTTAGTAAGTAAATATTTTAATTTCGATTCAAATTATGCAAAAAATATTAAATTTGGATTTACAGATTGACTGTACGGCATGCCGTAAGTTGAGATATGAAAATTGTACTTAAAAAATTATAACTCGGACCATGTAAGTCCAAACTCAACACGGTTAACGTCATTTATGTGGTAATTCAATTATCTATCTAGGGTAATTTTTTTGATTGGAAATACAGTGATTTTGTAACCTAACATCGTTTACACTAGAATTTGACCGAAATAATAAAATGCATTAAGTGATAAATTTAATTATGTACTTACTCAAAAAAATCAAAACAATTACGGTGCGTAGATAATTTAATTACGAATTAAATGACGCTAACTATGCGTTAATTTTTTTCTTTTAGACTGACTGTATAATACGGTACGTAAAAAACTCTGCATACGATACAAAAACTTACAAATAGTGTTTTGAATAGTAAAAATCACTGTGTAAACAGTAACATTACTATTCAAAACACTATTTGTAAGTTTTGTATCGTATGCAGAGTTTTTTACGTACCGTATTATACAGTCAGTCTAAAATTCAAAAATTAACGCATAGTTAGCGTCATTTAATTCGTAATTAAATTATCTACGCACCGTAATTTTTTTGATTATTTTTGAGTAAGTACATAATTAAATTTATCACCTAATGCATTTTATTATTTCAGTCAAATTATAGTATAAACGATGTTAGGTTACAAAATCACTGTATTTCCAATCAAAAAAATTACCCTAGATAGATAATTGAATTACCATATAAATGACGTTAACCGTGTTGAGTTTGGACATATAATTTTTTAAGTACAATTTTCATATCTCAACTTACGGCATGCCGTACAGTCAATCCGTAAATCCAAATTTAATATTTTTTGCATCATTTGAATTGAAATTAAAATATTTACTTACTATAAATTTTTTAAAATATTTTTAATAGATACATAATTTTATTTTTAATTAAACATCGAGTCATCATTTTCGAACAAAATATATATATTTTTTTTAAAAAAAATACAACTGACTGCCCATAGGCGCCACTTAGAAGTGGCGCCCATGAATAGGCGCACCCCTGGGGTGCGCCTTTGTTTAATAGGTGCGACCCTGGGTTGTGCGTATACCTATTTTTCTAAAAAAAAAATTATATACTTACTTTTCTAAATAAAAAAAAGTAACATAATTACTTTTAAAAAAAAATCTCCACTGCTTGATCAAGCTCATCTGATCTGCTCCACTGGCATTTTTACGAAGCTTTTAGTGGTTCGAGAAAAGGAGTAAATTTAATAAAAGATAGAAAATAACTTCGAAAAAAGTTAAAATGAAAAGAAAATTTTATTTGAATAATAACTCTCATTTTTTAAGATAATTTTTGTTGAAAAATAAAATTGTGATGCATGAGAAGTGTAGAGGTAATATGAATATAAGTGTATAAAGAGAAGGTTTGTAATATGATGAATGATTATTAATATAGTTAGTGATTTCTTAAAAATTGTAAAAGTATAAGAGGCATAAAAAAAATTAAAGAGCCTAACTTGATCTTTAAAATGTCTGAATTTATACATCTTTTGGGTCGGTTGAATCATAAGTCATAACACAGAGACAAAAGGTCCCCACGCTCCATAAATATGCACAACGACAGCACACGCACATATTACGAAGCACCATTTTCAGGGTTTTATTTACGGCAGATCATGGGTGGGCCGGTTCGGCATTGGAGATAGGACCGAAACCGAGACCTAAATTTCGGTCTTGACATATGGAGGACCGAGTTCAATACCGACTTTGGCCAATACCGATTTTGGTAGCAGTGTATACAATGTAAGCCTTTGTGTCATGTAATAAAGATTATTTTGTCCAAACAAAGTGTTCAGAATGTCTGAATTTATACATCTTTTGTGTCGGTTGAAGCATAACACAGAACAACAATTAGGAGAAATTGTGCAGATGAAGATTATAGAACTTCATTGATTATGGCAACATCTTTACAAAACCATGAATTTAGCCTTCATGAGATGATATAAATATTGATTGGAAAACAAGAAAAACCTGAAAGAAGTCCTTAAATTGTGGTTCCAGCTGGAATCAATGCATCCTTGATCACGGTCACGATCCCACTCTTGATGAAGTAGCCATCGGTTTCCCTTGCTGCTTCTTGAACATTGCCTTTGTTAAGGATCTGGAGACACAACACAAAATCAATATTGGATTTATAACACATTAACAAAGATGTATCAGAGTGGTTGTAGAAACCGACCTTGACATCATCTCCAATTCTTGCATTCTTGTCAATAATTGCTCTTTTAATGTGACAATTCTTGCCAATACCAATTGGGACACCGCTCGTTGCAGACAGATGCCTTCTGTCAGCATCAGTCTGGATCCAAATATGAACATAGAGATTAACATTGAAATGACATGAACAGTTTGGGTGATGAACTTAGACATTTTCAAGTCTTACCTCGTAATAATCTGCTCCCATGAGTAATGTGTCTTCAATAATCGCACCCTCAGATATGCATGACCGAAGTCCAATGACCGAGTGATGAATTCTACAGTTCTGTGTGGAATAAAAAAGAACAGTTCAATGATTTGTATGCTGTTGCTGGTAAATGGTAATGAACCCATTGCATGAACCAAAAGAGACTTGCCTTAATCACACAACCTTCGCCAATAACACTATCAGTGATATCAGCATCCAGCATCTTTGATGGAGGTAAGTAACGAGGTTGGGTGTAGATTGGAGATGATCGGTCGTAGAAGCTGAAAAAGAAGATCCGCGGAATAAAAATCCATACGAAAAACAAAGGACGCTACTTCAAGAACATAGGTAGGAGCTGAGCTACCTGAAATCTGGCACTGGCTTTTTAGTAATTCCTAGGTTTGCATTGTAGAAGGCCTCAATTGTACCGATATCCTCCCAGTAACCATCATATAGATAAGCTTGCACCTATTTTTGGAATCAAAATAACGAATTTGAGTAAGCAATCGTACTAAGGATAATTTTTTTTTAAAATGGTGTTTTTAAATACTGACAGTGATTTAAGGATACACTACTTACCCTCAATCCAAGTGAAGTTGCTCCAGGAATGACTTCACTTCCAAAATCATTGGCTCCAGGGAACTTATCCCTAAGAAGATCCATCATCACATTCTTGCTTACAACGTATATTCCCATGCTTGCAATGTAAGGCATCTCCTTTGCTCTCTCATCATCAAGACCTAAGATAGTGGTATCGACCTAAGGAAGCACGATACACAAAAAAGGAAAGTTTATTATTTTGTGAAACCAATCCATGAGAAAAATAAGGATCAGATAAAGTATAGAGAGAGTATCGAAAAATCATTTAACCTTCATTGCTTTTAGCTGCTCTCCTTTTGGTTTTTCAGCAAATTCAATTATGCGTCCCTCTTCATCAATCTTCATCAGACCAAATGCAGTGGCACGTATTTCATCCATGGGAAGAGCAGCCACAGTAATATCAGCATCAGTTTCTCTGTGAGCCTGAATGAATCTCTCATAGTCCATTCTGTACAGATGATCCCCAGCAAGAACCAAGTACTCTAATACATTGTGCTCCTCAAACAACCACAGGTACTGCCTCACAGCATCGGCTGTACCCTGTAACCCAACAAATATGAAATCTGATGGCAAAAATTGGATTGATTTGCTCTAGAATAATGATATTGTACAAAAAGGATCAGTGAACTTTTAATATGGTAAAGGCATTCGACGTGATTTTTCTCAAAATGCACATATCAATCAACAAAAATTTGGGAAAATTCATAGTACCTGGAACCAATTAGGGTTCTCGGGGCTCTGCTGTGCAGCAAGAACTTCCACAAAACCCTCATTCTTGTAACCAGCCATGTTGCTTGCATATGCCCTCGAAAGGTGTCGATTGAGCGATGCGGAATTGAATTGTGTGAGGACGTAAATTTTATTTATGTTACTGTTCAGGCAGTTGCTGACGGGGATATCGATGAGCCTGTAGTTTGCTCCTAAAGGAACAGCAGGCTTTGCCCTCTTCTTTGTAAGAGGGTAAAGACGAGTCCCAGCTCCTCCTCCCAATATGATTCCGAGAACACTCTGAATCAAAGCAATGACATTGGATTTCAACGATTCAGAACGAACTAAATATAGATAAAAAGTGATCGAATTGAGTTTAGCTGAGATTTGCAGTAAGAAATCCACAATTTTCAGCTTCGGCTTCAAAGGATGATGCAATCTAGACACAATTCAGTCCGACTTCGGCATCAGATTTCTACAATTCAGACCTAAACATTCTATTTTTCACCCTTTTCAAATCACAAGTAAAATATGCGGGGGAAATATCCAGAATCTGAATCGTATATTCATGAAATAAAAAATAAATTTTAGAAAATGCGTCAAATTCATGAAATAAACCCTAAACCAGATCACCCTCCCAACCCGCAGAACCAAATGTGATCAAGAAAAGAGAGCAAACTGAATCAAATTTCTATAGTGGCACACAAAGAAGATCAATCGACGACGTAAAACGAAGAAAATGAATGCACAGCTAAAGTCGGATAGAAAGCTGACTCTGCTAGCGTCGGGGTCAAGGCACGTCTGGGAGTTGTTGGAATCGGATACAGCCTCCGGCGAGACGACGATCGGAAATCTACGTACTTTACGAGAGAAACGGTTCCTGGAGCTCTCCACGATCTTGTCACCGAAGAGTTGGGAGGATGCGAAAGAGAGGGCGGAGCACTTCGTGTTGGACTTCCTCTGGCTCCATGAATCATAGCCTGTTGAAGAAGAAGAGGATGGGACCTTGAACCCGCTCATTGCAGCCATGCTTGCCATTGCCATTGCCAGTGGCCTGCTTCTGCTGGTTCAGTGAGTTGAGTGCAGAGGCTGAGACAGATTCTGTGGAGGAGAAGAGAGGTGGCTGATATTTGATGGCAACCTCGAGAATTTATTTCCTACCGATGGCGGAATTATCTGACGTAATTGACCTTATACTCTTCAATTAACTAATTAATTGATTTTTGAATTATTCCCTATTTTAATTTTGGTTAAATATCGAGAAACTACATTAACTTTAAACGTTTTGCAATGAGATATTCAAACTTTAAAAATTCAAACGGGCTACCTCAACTTTGACGAATGTGCAAATAGTTACCTCCGTCCAAAATACCGTCAACTTTTGACAAAATTTAATCAGAAATTAGACGGAGATAGCTATTTGCACTTTCGTCCAAATTGAGATATATCATTTTGAATTTTTAAAGTTCGCATAACTACTTGTTATTTAACTATTTTGATTTTAACACCTCTATCTCTCTATATATATTAAGTATATAAATATATATACTCATCATGTGCTGTATTTATGTAATGTATACTCAAGTTGAGCTAAACCACTCATCCATCATTTATAATTTTATATATTTATCATTTTATTGAAGGATCATTTATTAAAAATTATTTTTAAATGAAAATAATATATAGTTAAAATTTGGTCTTTGCCCAATTGGTGGATATCATGTCAATGAGATTCACTTGCATATCCTAGTCTTACGTGGACCGTCTATTTTTTAATAATATACTATACTTGAAGAAAAAATTAAATTAATTATTTAATGTTATTAGGCTTAGATATGGATTTTGATGACTTTATGTAGAGAGCACGTGTCTTCTTTAATCCCTAACCATCACCGTTGAGCTTTTCCAATCACATCATGTCTTCCTCGTTTCTTTTAATCATTTATCATAAGAATATTTTGTATCAAAAATATAATTGTAAGAATTTAGTAAAATATTTTACCACATAGCTAAATGAGTTATATCTTCAAATATAAATTAATCTGTGTAATAATATTATATATATATATATATCATATATGTGTATATTGTAACATTTTATTCTTATTTTAGAGCTTTAAAAAATTATTTTTTTCCAAATAAAAGAACTATTCTCATTGAGCGAGTCATGGCTCTTAGAAAAGGCAAGATGATAAAATAGAACAAGGGCATCAATTAATATTATTATATATTAACGAAATATAATTCCACCAATTAAATCAAATAATTCTTACATTTAAAATTTCTTTTAATATTAAGTTTAAAACTCTAATGCTTTGTCACATTAAAAAATTATATTATATTATTCATAGATACATATATTTATTTATTTTTATTTCACTATAGTTATTTACAGTGGTGATAAAAAAAGATTGGTTGAACCGAATTTTCGACAAGACCGGTCCGAAACTGAGCGGACATTTTTTTTCTTCTTAAAGGTCGGTCTCGGTCTCGTTTTTTTTTTTTAAAACAAAGTCCAACTAGGACCGGACCGACCTTAAATAAAACCCTAAAAATTCATGGTGTAACCCTTGAAACACTAATAATTCATGACCTTGAAGCATTCAACAACCTTTGGATCGGTTCCATTAGGGAAGTGCGATGGAAGACGAGAAGCGAGCGGGTTCAATACCAAAACTTCGGCGATTTTGTTGGCCAATTCAGTTGATTTGTTTTTTATCAAAAAGTTCGGTCAAATACCGAGAACGACCCGAGTCAAGCAAGACCGATTCAGGCAAACTTTTTTGGCCAAAGTCGGTTTCAATCCCCCAAATGTCAAAACCGAAATTTCGGTCTCGGTCTTGCCTCCAAAACCGGTCAGCCGCGCCTGATCAACACTAGTTATTTATATGCTTAAAACATATATTATTTAATCGCTGTCCCTCATGTATTTACCCCCGACTTTACCCCTATCCTGATCCCTTGTAATGAAAATAGTCAATTAACTTCCTTAAATGTAGGAATGTGATTCCTTTTCCTAACTATAGTGAGTAATACAGTTCAATTTCCTTTTATGCATGAAAAGTGAAAACCATTCCTTGTCCTAAAACTACGATCAGCTTCTCATTGGTCATCAAAATTGACGAAACTCAAAATAGAAGTCTTTTCCATTCATTCATCACCTTCTCCAACAAATATATCATCCACAAAAACTCAACACACAAACACAATTAAGATATGGCTTGAATTGCACCCTGTTGTCATGCCTTTAGCTTGCGTAAGAACATCTTATTGTACGTTATTCGTCTTTAATTATTAATAATAATAATAATCGTACGTGTCGTGTATGTGTAAATGTGTGTATGGTTCGTTCGTTAATATTGTTTCAGAATTGAAAGCTCGAGTGTTCGACTCGAACAACGATAAGCTCGAGCGAACGATTCAAGCGATAGATCGATACGTCTCTTTTATAGATGTTCAGGAGGTTATGACAACAAAGATGAAGGGCCTTTTGAAAGGTTTACGATATATTTCTCAGATATTCGGTACGTATATATATATATATATATATATATATGTATAGACCATGCAAAGATCTTACGACAAGACAGCCTCGTACGTTTTAAGATGATTTGTTTTTTCAGAAAACGAGGAAGAAGAAGAAATACAGATTGGTTTCCCTACGGATGTGAAGCATGTTGCTCATATTGGATGTGATGGTCCGACGACTAGCACACCCAGTTGGGTATGTTTTTTTTTTTTTTTTTAAATTTTGTATCGTATTCGTATGGATCCGAACCTTGCATGAGATATGCAGATGGATGAGTTCAAAGCGCCCACTGGGATTTCATCAGCTCCTATAAGTGGTGGCGAGACAAAGGATGCAGGTCCTACTGAGTTGACCACGCAAGGTATTATACTAATAGAGAACGATATAGAGTAGGGCCAGGGGTGATAAAAAAAATACTGTTTGAACTGAATTTTTGATAAGACCGGTCCGAATAAGATCGAGACCGAGCGAACGTTTTTTTGTCTTCAAGGTCGATATCAGTTTCGGACTTTTTCCCCAAAAGCCCGACTAGGACCGGTCCGACCTTGAAGAAAACCCTAGAAATTCATGACATAACCTTGAAACACTAGTAATTTATGATCTTGAAGCATTCAACAACCCTTGGATTGGTTCCATAAGGGAAGTGCGGCGGAATACGAGAAGCGAGCGGGTTCAAAATTAAAACTTCGGTGATTTTTTTTGGCTCACCTAGTTGAATTTATTTTTTTACCAAAAAATCTGGTCCAAGACCGAGACTGGCCCGAGTCAAGCAAGACCGACTCGGACGGGCTTTTTTGGCCAAAGACGGTCACGATCTCGATCTTTTTTGGCCCGCCCATGATCATCTATATTATAGATGATATACATGGCTATTGAAATCTTATATGTGTATTATTATTCGTACATTTTGCATGAATCTGCATGGCTTTTACGAAACTCCACGTATAGAATCTCACAAATTAGGTTGTTTTAGATTCGGTTCGGAGCAACAGTTCTTTCGCGTCGTGCCCGAGCCCGGGAAGGGATAAGGATATTACTTACCTGCCAAAAGCGTCTCGATCCAGGCGCTCAACGGGACCTGAATCGTCAAGCACAAAGAGCAAATCGGAGAAATCGGCAAGGCACGCAAGGCGAGCCTCAAAGGGATCGGAATCAGGCCGAGGTCTCGCTGTTGACTCTGCCCTAGGAAGTGAATCTCCAATGAGGTACCCCGCACCTGATGTCCCTAAGAAGTCTAGAAGAAAGAAGTCAAAAGAATCAGGGGCCGAGTCCTCTAAGCCATCTAGGCCAAGCAAAAGCCAACCATTGGCCTCAGATGAGCCGCCGTTAGCAGATCAAGGTCCGGACCAGTTGGGTCCGAATATGGAGGCTTTTGAAGATATGGGGGATAAGAGAATAAGCATTACATCTTGATTGGGTGCAACTCATTCAGTCTTTCTTCTTCCTTTAATATCTTCCTCACATATTCCATTTCCCTCTCCTTTTGTCTTTTTTTTTTTCAATTTTTTTTTTTTTAATTTAGCATCAATTTTCAGCTAGTTTGGGACATGTTCAAGACAAGACGAGTGAAAAGTGTAACCATTTTTCGACTAGATCTTTTCATGTTCCCCCCTCCCCTCCCCATACAGTATGTATGCATAACCAAAATTCTGTGGACACCTCTACATTTTGATATGTTGATATGGAACTGAAATATACATTATTTTTATGCCTATTCTACCTATCAATAATTTAGACCTCTCCATAGTGATCCCCACCCAAATATGTCATGTACCCATCCATTTCGTTGATACCTGTTCTAACAACAATATAAACAATGCAAGACTTATATTTCATGTGAAGGTACAATAAATTGACCCAAGAATACTAACAGACAAGAAAATCTTTGTGTCAATGATAATGAAGTGAATATGATGATTTCAATAAAATTAGGTACTTTTGTCAGCCAAGCACATCAATCTTTCATTACCAGATATCATAGAATGAATGTTCTTCAATTTTATATATCTTACCATATCTCCTCTTTAAATCATCAAAACGCTGCCCATCCCGATCCCACTGAGGTCTTGGTTGATGAACCTGAGCTAGCTGCAGAAGGTAGATTCCTCTGCAAAATATCATTACATTATTAGATTCTGCTACAAAACACTATATTCTGTCAAAAAAGTTAAACGCCGAATCGTGGTTTGTTCCATGAAACAAAATGCGGACTTAATTGTTGGTAAATGCATGTGCAGCAAAACTGCACATTTTCAGCATTAAAGGATGTAAATCTAATTAATGTACCTCAAGAGATGAAAAATCTGACAAGGGATCATCAGGGCTTCGCCTTGAACTGTCCTTACTGGAGGAGATTTTTGTAATTGCAGGATCATTAGGAGGGGGTGGCAGAGGAGACCTAATTTTTACTGTACCAGTGGGTGGTGGACCGAGCAGAGCTTTTGGTTTTGCAGTTCCAGAAGGCCCTCCTGACAACCCTGCAGCTGAAAGCATACCTGTTCCAGACGACGTTTTGTGCTTCACGTTTATCCGAATTGTTTCACCTTCCTGACATTAAGAAATTGAGAGCTCAAGTAGATTTGTTTGCTCAGGAAGAAGAAGATGACTTAAATGTTTTAGATTCTAGCATGTTTTTGGATCCTATAAAACAAAAGATAGAGAAAATCTGGGTGTTAAATGTTTTAGATTCTAAACATGTTTTTGGATCCTATAAAACAAAAGACAGAAAATCTGGGTACAGATTTTAGAAAGTAAGAAGCTTCTTTGCAGTTAAAGAAATTACAGGGAAATACCAGGTTGCAGGAATTTAGAGAAGAGATTAAGAAAGGCGACAGCTCAACTGAGAAGTGACAAGCAACTGATAAATTCCCAGATTTTGAAGAAAGGTAAGAAATGAAAGAAAAGTATCAACCAAAAAAGAACGACATGTGAAGCAAGCACTATACTAAGCATTGTCTTCCAAGAAACCAAAGCAAAATTGTGTGTATAGTAGGCATGCTTTTGAAGCAGGAACTCCTTTATGCAGTCAGTCAGTCACCAGGAAGAGCGTATGTTGGTTGCTAAAGCAGTACAGTATATGCAGACATATATATAACGAAGTGAACATCAATGCTGGTTGAACATCACAAAGGATTGTCTGAACATGTATTTCCAATTTGATAAGCTTATGCAACTCTAAGCTAGATAGAGTATAGAACGTAAGTCACCCATTTCCTTAACAATAAATATAGAAATGTAGATACTTTGCTTGGTTAAAAAAAAAGAAGAAGAAGTAACAAGCACCATTCCATGAAATCAAATGGAACCTATAACTAACAGTACCTGTATGTGGACATAATGCCAATAAATAAACCTGTATATGACAAATAAGGAATGGAAATACTACGGAAAATAAGAAACTTGCTAAAGAACTTATTTAGTCTGCTTGCAAGTAGTGTACTGAAATATGCCAAATGCTACAAATTGATAACACATGCATCGCACTGAGTAGAAAAACTCAGATTGTAGTCATTACCTACTTTTTCTTGTTACTCAATAGCCAATTTGATACCGATCTAATCCAACCACCAAATGAGAGATAATATAACTTGAACTCCGAGCTGACTAACTCGAAAGCTACATTTGATCTACTAATCAGCAGTTCCCAGAAACTTATCAGTAAGCTAGAAACTTCATTTGAGAGTTGATACTTACCCAAAAAAAAGAAGATAAAAATCATCAAACTAAACATACTTATTGATTAAATTTCAAAATCTTATCAATCTTCAGTAAGACGAGCTGAAGGAAGAGTAAAAGAAGGAGCCTACCTTCAACCTGTGATTAACTGCAGGATGTATATCAATGTGGCTATCGCCGGCAGTGGTGTCATCAGTAGAAGCCTCTTTGTCGTTGTCTCTCTTGATATACTTATCATGATCGGTCAAAGCCACATTAAAGTCAAATGCTTCATTTCTCTCGGTAAAGCCTAGCCCGATAAACGCGTGCTTCCCTGTGCCATCCTCGATCTTCAGAACGAAGTAACGAGACGAATCCAGCACAGTCTCCACTGAGGCATCTCGCTGCCCGGGGTAGACGAAGCATGCGGCAAAGAGCTCACCGGTGTTCGGATCCTCAAGCCGGATCTCACAGCGGTCCTTGCAGGAAACGACACGGAGCCGCCCCGTCCAGATCTTATCCGACTGCAGCCATTCGCCGCACTTGTAACCGCCGGAGGTCGGGCGAGGAGGGATTTTGTATACGGCGACCTCTCGGACCACTAGCAGGGTGTGCTCCAGGGACTCCTCGTCCTCCTCCACCTCGAATGACATCTTCACTGATTGCAATCGTTTCAGCTCTGTAGAGATTGTGGCTGCCTTCTAGAGTTGAGCGAGGGAGAGAAGATCTCCGATAATCCACGGAAGAATCAAAAGACGAGGAGTTTGGGATCCGCGCAGACGCGTAGATTGAGAGAGAGAGAGAGAGAGCGTTCACACGTCAACAAAATTCGATGGTTTTTATTTTTAAGCTCGGCTTGGCTTGGCTCGGCTCATAACATCAGATTTTGTACGCTGAGACTGGTTTAGTAAGTCTTGACCCCAAACTTATTCCGCTGATAATTACACTCCCATTCTTTTCATACATAGGTATAAGAATGACAATGGTGTAGTGAAAAACTTATAGTCATGGTTATAATCGTTACTGTTTAATATGGTTAACCGTAATATTATGGTGCAGTGCAGTTATGGTGATGAATTTTCTATCTATAATGGCTATGGTATTTGAGTTATAACCATCGTTATTATATAAATATAATAATTATTTATTATTAATAAACTAATATATACTAAATATAATTGAAGTTGTTGTTATTATTAATATACTAATGATGTTAATGTTGAATTTTAATGTTAAGTGGTGTGAATGTTAATGTTGAATGATGTTAGTGTTATATATTTTTATTGTTGGTAATATAGATTTATGTATTTTTTAAAATAAAATTTTCAGTCTTTTATTATATTACATGCGTGGAATGAATATGGGTATACAGATAAAATCGTGGTTAATAACCACAGTTATTTTAATGGTAATGGTATTAAAAATTGTACATGTCGTAATGGTTATGGTATGTGGTTTAAAAATATGACATGATTATGATATTTGTCATACCCGTCCCATACCCTAACCATCGACAACCCTACCTATGTAGCGTTTTTCACCCGTATATTTACGAAAATATTACAAATTTGCATCCCAATGTTTAAGCACATTGCAAATTCCGTATACATGTCATTCACTATGCATTTCCGTCTTTTAAGACAACCGAACCGTCTATATGGCCAATTCGTGATCCGGCCAGATATGTCCAAGAGTCCAATAGGTGGTCTGACCAGGTCCAATCGACGGTCCGGTTTTAATAACTATGGTGAAGGACAAAACCAAATACAAGTAAGTTTATCTTTTACATTCTTCAAGTTTCCTTTGTTCTTGACTCATTCAGACTGTAACAACCTACCATATCTTCCTCTTCTACTACTACTAGTCGGTTGCATAAGAGGTCCATAAAG
The DNA here is from genome assembly GCA_946814005.1 of Chamaenerion angustifolium. Taxonomy (NCBI): domain Eukaryota; kingdom Viridiplantae; phylum Streptophyta; class Magnoliopsida; order Myrtales; family Onagraceae; genus Chamaenerion; species Chamaenerion angustifolium. Next base: position 33,462,423 of record OX328275.1, read on the forward strand.
TGTCAAACAGACCCCAAATCCTACAAACAAACTGTATCAAAAACATCACAAGGCCGAGTCGGGATCATCTTCATAGTCAAAATCTTGGTCACTCGGCCTCATCCTCTTCACTTCTCTAGGTGCAGGCCTTCCCTTCTTCGGTTTTCCTCTGTTAAGATAGAATCCAAAACATCAGTACCATGGAGGAATCAACAAGTTTCCGAGGATATCTCAAACTATCTATTTCTTTTCAGTGTATAACAACTAAGTGACTGATGGAGCTGAAGAACTTACTGCCCATTTGCATATATTCCGCCTCTGGACCTACCATAACCGAAATCTGATCTCCCATCTAGATATAAATGAAAGCATGTGTCACATGATCTATCTATTATTATAATCTTGAAAGTAAACAGAGAAAATAGAACAATTCAGATGCACCGTCTCTTCCACCAGCAAGTTCTTCGGCCTGAAAATAAACCAAGTAAAACCCTTTAAGCATAACTTACACTCTTACAGGTTATATATATATATATATACTCTTAACATAAAGGAGACTTCAACCAGCTTCATATACTTTCCATCTCTGCAAGTTCTGAACAACATTGACTATGGCAAAATCTAAACCAAAAACTTCAACTTTTGACAGCTTTGTGTATATATATGTCAAAAAGGGTGTAAATATGGATATATGTCATTTCACTGTGACAGAATTTTGAGGAACTTTGTAGATAGACAGAACAGATCTCATCCATCAGAGATGGAGTCTCAAAGCTTCTCATGAATGAACATCTTAGTAGAAATACATACTGCTGGTGAGGTAATTGATGATAAAGAGAAAAGTCTATCTTCTGGCTGAAATTTTCGAGACCGCTTCAAGCTGCAAGAAAGATCCATGTATGTAGCCATAATTAGACATCATATAAAATTGATTTTGCGCAAGGACAAGTATATCAACACAATAATATAAACATGAACTTCTTGTTTAAACCTGAGTGACAGAAACAAAAAGATTCTACCACAAGAGAAGAACCAATTATGTGCTGAAGAACTAAGATGGAAACTTTGATACAGAATTCAGGAACAATTTACTAGAGTTGTAAAAAATAAAAAGGACAGCAGATAAGCAAGATGTTCCAACTTCTAACACTAGCAGAGTCTAAACAAACGCTAAAACTAGAGAGTAGGGACTCTGTGCGATGATGCCAAAATTGCTACATCAGTTAAAATGATTGTGTTGTGTGGCAGCCAAGGAAACAGTCCAAAAAATCAAAAGCCTATAATAAGAGGACAAGCTAATCCATACAAGGCAGTGTTCTTCGATGCGGATAGAAACCCATCAAAACCTTTCAGTACATTTCCACATTGACCAGGATCTTGCAGATAACTCGTTTCCATTTCATATACCTGAATGAGTTCGTAATCATCAGCACAGTAGCAAAAGCCCGGAGGGTCGAATTGCTAAAAGAATGCAGAAAGCAAAAGTTCACCTCCCTAATGAGAAATTGCATGAGAGACAGCACTGATGAACAAATTTGCAGAATTAGCACACGCATACTAAACTAAGCAAGGGAGAGGATAAAATGTAATTGACCTAATGCAAGGGAGAGGCTAAAATGTAATTGACCTAATTTTAGCTGAACACAAGTAGGAATCTTTTATCATGATTTGAACTCCAATAATTTCAGCTGAACAAGAGCTTGAGCACTCTGATGCTTGGCTATAGACATGCGCAAAAAGAGAAACTTTGTTTACAGCGGACACAGATGAAGGGGGACTACACCTGCTTCTCAATGTTTCGGAGCTCATCTTGAAGTTTGGCTCGCTTGCTTAGCAGGGAAGACATCATTGCCGACGGATTGGAGGACCCTTTTTGCCCTAAATTAAGTAAAACACGAAAAAATGAAGCTTGTCAGTAATTTAGACACAATAACTCAGTTACGACAATTAAGGTTGGGTACCTTCACCGTCCATATCGCCACCGTCAAAATTCAGAAAGAATTGGGGGGTGCCGATGGCCTTGCCTTGAAACCCTAGGGAGTTGGTACTGCGGCTGCAAGTGAATCAGATTGCAGAATGGCGCGCAATTTCATACGGAAGCAGAGAGGAACATAACTGAGTAGCAACTGTCGACGTCTATCAGAATACGATTGTTTTCGTGAACGGGAGATATTCCGATTCCGGTCTGACGAGTAAATTCAGGCATGACAACAGTTTTCGGCAAAAACGACAAACAGGCCGACTATGACGGGACGAAGAAAATCGACCAAGTAAGAGAGGCTGCAAAATTCCCCATATATATATTTTTTTTAATTACATTAGTAAAGCTGATGTGCGTCTGATGGCATATTTTTTAATAATAGTAAATTATATTATGGTAAAAATTTAATTATATATTTTTTTAAAAATAATATTAGTAATAAAATATTAAAAAGATTAATTAAATTACAAGTTAGAAGTTCAAGTTTCAACTTTAATTATAAGTATGAATTTCAACTCTAATTAGTTAATTACTGTCTAGTAATAGTGTAATACCAAATGTTAATATTTGTAGGTATTTTCACATTATGTAAAAATTGGGTAAAAAATTATATATTTACCCAATTGAGACTTTTTCAAAAAGTAATTATAATAAACAAAATATTTAGAAAAATAAATATACAAAAAAATATTTTGAAATATAGTTATACGCGCTACCCCGGTGTGCTATTTATTTGCAAGTCGAACCCAGAGTAGTAACACGCTACCCAAGTGGTGTATTGACCATTTTTTTTCTTTCTTTCATCGTGTTGTAGAGCTGGTGTTGCCATTTGACAAGGGGATAGTTAATACTCTCTATATAATTTGTTTATGTGTCGTATTATTTGATTAGTCAGAAAGTCAAAATTGAACGTCTACGTAGCTTATCGAAGCATAGTGACAATTGTACAAGATTAATTTTCATAGTTGAATTTCTTAGTGCTATTTTAAGGGATTTGGATCCTCTCCATTCTGCTTCACCAAATCAGATTCTACCACCTCATTCCAAAATTCAAATAATTGATGTTGTGGCAGAATCTGCTCCATTGATCATACCCTTACTTAAATGGAGATGACTAAGTCCTCTTTACAATGTTATAGAGTTGTGACAAACATTACATTTTGTGCTTCATTTTATGCTCTGATCTGATGTATAATGAGTACATCGTCTATAACACAGCTCAAGTAAGTTCCATATCTCAAAACTGTTATATATTTTAGTGTAATTGGATTGACTTGTTGACCAATGGGATCATATTATCTCATTAAACAAGTTAGGAGTGTGCGGAGTGCAAGTTTGTTTAAGTATATTATGATTCATTGTATCGGAGATTCATCAGTTTATTAGAGATGAGGCAATAGGGGTCAAAGGGGGCAACGCCCCCTTTGCCAGGTCCAGGGGCAGCGCCCCTGGCTGGGGTTATGGTTTGAACCATGGATTATGGTTTGACTTATACTGAATTTCCTTATATTCTTGAAGGATATTCAGATGCAAGTTGGATTTCTAATGTGGAAGATCATTCTTCTACAAGTGGATGGGTATTCCTTCTTGGGGGAGGTGCCATATCTTGGGCATCTCTGTAAAATACACTACACTGTTTTTTATGTAAAATACACTACACTGGAAATCTCAAGTTTTAGTTCAGTATTCTGATTTTATCCGATTGAAAGTTTTGGTGCCTCCAAATAGTTTCAATCTGAAAGTGTCGTCACGACTTCAGAATAATCCAAGCATACAATTCGAAAGATCAACCACCATACATTCGAGATTTCCAACAAAACTCCAACCATATGCCATTCAAAAATTTGCTGACTATCACGTCTCAAGAAATACACAAAAAAATTTAGGAAATAAACTGATTTCTGGATGATCAATGAAGCATTTTGAGTTGACTGGTGATCTTTTTATGCAGGTCAAGTTGCAGTTCTTGTTGAAGGTCAGGTTTCATCATAAGAACCGTAGAGAAGGAGGCGTCTAGGTAGGAATTGCAGGTCAGGGTGTATATAAAGTCTGCAATGTTGTGAAACTCGGTCTCTGCAGCAGATTTCTTTAGGTATGTTGTTCGCCAAAAATGATCGGAGCAGTGAAAAAATCTCATTTTTGGGAACGGGGTTTGGTGGAGATCTGTTTTAGCTATCATGTGTCTTCTGTAAAATACACTACAGTGGTTTTTAATGTCGAATGGATCTACTTATGTAAAATACACTACACATTGGTAAAAAATTTCCTTTTTGGGTCAAATTATGATCCAGGTTATTGAGAAACTTAGATTTGGCAGTTTTTTTTGGTCAATAAAGTAGCTAGAGAAGATATTTTGATATCCCTGATCTTTAGAAGTAAAAGTGAATAGTAGTAAAATTGACATAATAATCATCAATTATATTATAGAAGATACTATATATATATTATAAATTGTTATTTAGCGAAAAAAATTATATTTTTACACAGTAACATATATAATAGGGTTAATTACTTAATTAGTTACACATGTTTCACCATTGTGCAGAATGGTTACACATGTTTCAAAATGTGATTAATTGGTTTTGCTATATGACTAATTTGTTTTTTTACTGTTCACTGTTAGAAATCACAGTTAAGTCACTATTTAGATACGTAAAATGACGTAATTATTCTTTTCATCAATCAAACTGTGTTCTTCATCAACCAAGTTGTTCTTCATCAGTTAAGCTGTTCTTCATCAACCAGAATAGAATTTCTGGGATTTTTGGGTTCTGTTCGAAGCTAGAAATCGATTATGGGTTCTTCAATTCGATTTGAGTCTGGATTTTCAATTCGATTATGGGTTCTTCAATACCATTAATGGCATAATAGTCATTTCACAATTTAATAATATGTTAAAAAAATTAATTAACGGCCAAATTATTAGTTTACTAACGGAATAACCAATTAATCACATTTGAAAAAACATATGTAACGAATTAGTTACGTAGCAAAACCAATTAATGACATTTTTATTGTGCAGAATGGTGAAAATGTATAATTAACTATATAATAAAGTAAACAATGTACATGGTTGTCCGCCAACACATCCAAAAGTTGTTCGTCGTGTCTCCCAACGGAAAGCTACCCAACGGTGTTTTCCGTCTCAGTCCTGCCGTCCGACCATCCGTCTTTGCGTGAATTTCCTTCCAGCGGCTGCTGATATACCAATCTCTCCTCCCTCCTCTCTGTCGATTAAAATACTCCCTCAAGATTCATCTTTCGTCCACGCAATCACTTCCCTTTCTCTCCTCCTCTTCATCGTTTCCTTGTCGCGATTCTTGCTTCCCCTGTCGCGAATCTGTTTCTCCAGCATGATATCGATTGCCGCTTTGGTTCCCAAGATCAAAGGTCGCTCTTCTTGATTAGCCTTTTTTACTTCATCTTAAACCCTAACCCGCAATCCACCGCCACCGGAATTCCTCAGCAACGGTTGACGTCCTCTCCGGACTACGTTGTGCTATCGGCGCCGGAGTCGGCTGAATAACATTCTGCAGGACATATTCTTATTTGATTTACCTTTATTCTGGATTAGACACGAGCTCCTTACCAGTAAGTCATTAGACTGTTTTGAAATCTCCCTGATTCTTTCAAAATCTTTGATTTATCTCGAGAGTTGCTTTCTTTTTGGCAATTCCTGTTCTTCCTAATATTTGGTGCGTTACTCTTAAGCTAAGGATAACTTGTTTAATTGATAATAGTAACTTAAACGAATTGATCATTCAGCTGGGGGGCTTAATTTGTTGATTCCGATTTCTGAATTTGCTTCAAGAGTTGGCTTTGATGGAATATATGTTATGTATTGTCGGTTTTGAGATTAGTATTTTTCCTTTTTGGTAGAATAGGAAGAGGATTGATTGTTCCTAGTAATGTTCTAACAGGACACTCTGAAATACTAACGTTTCAGAGACAATCTGAATAATGTGATCGACATTTTCCCTCAAGTCAATATGCTATTATTTATATATCTCATAGCTATTTTGTATCTAAACACTAGACTAGACTAGCTTTCCCAATAGTAGAACTGCAGAAGTAACTCTGTTATTCGTTCTTGCTTGTATATATAGGGCCTCTCTCGACCGATAAGTTGATTCGGGTAATGGATTGGTCGTTCTCACTTGGAAGAGCTTGTGAATGATGTTCAGTGGACAGCTGATTTCTAGCAAACTTAAATGGAAATGGCGTGGTGATTCCTCTCTCAGTACAAACTTGCTTCATGATGTGCCTCCTGAGATTGAACTATCTCAATATGGGCGGATTCCAAGTCCAGGCAGCGAAAGCCCTTCAGCACTTCTAAATGGGGAGAGAAGCTTAAATTTGGACCCAATTCTTGACTTGGACTTATTCTTTGGGCAGCTATATAACTATTATCTCGAGAAAGGTCTTTGGTGCATTATTACGAGCTGGGTAGTGGAGCTTCTTGGTTTGGGTTTTATAATCTGTTTCTCGGGATTCTTTTTACTGTTTGTTGATTGGGATGGACTTCGCAACACAAAGTGTGGGATCGAAGCTGTTGACTCTGGAGCTAAACCATGTGATTTGGCTAAACAAGCTCTGCATCAGCATCCGTTGAGTCCTCTCACTGTTACAAGGGCTATCATCGTTGGGTATTTAGGGATTTTCTCAATCTACTGGGTTTTCTGTTTTTTGAGATTTTTCGCTCAGTTGAAGGATATTCTCAGAATTCGCCACTTCTACTACAACAGGTAACTCCTACCATTTTTATTTTCAATATAATTTTAAATTTATAAGAGTAATGATGAAACATAGCATAAAAATGGGATCCTTTCTATTTTCGGAAACTGTTGATTTGATAGACATTTAAACACTCATTTTCAAAATTGTAGTGGTCAAAAAAGTAGTTATTTGCTTCAAGGAATAATCCAAAAATTTCGTCTGTTTTCTGGGTTTGGAAAAAGCGTGGATTTATCTCAGTCAATCACTATTTCTCTAGTAAAATTAATAACTTTTTTTCACAAAATTTCCCTTTCGGGCTTCACACTTTGTTTAATTTTCCAATTTAAGTCAGTATTGTCCACTGAAACATTTTCCATGACCAACTCTTTATAATGCATTTGTGCAGTCTACATGTTACTGACAGTGAACTCCAAACGATGCCATGGCCAACAATCCTTGAGAAGATTGTTAAGTTACAGAGTTCTCAGAAACTCTGCGTTGTCAAGGATCTTTCAGCACATGATATAATGATGCGGTTGATGAGGAAGGAGAACTTCTTCATTGCAATGGTTAACAAAGGGGTGCTTGCATTTGATATACCTTCATGGTTTCCTGGTGCTGGTCCAGCTGTAAATGGCTCAAATGGAAAAACAAAAAGGTTGATTCTTACAAAGACATTGCAGTGGACTTTAAACTGGTGTGTACTGCAGAGCATGTTTGATCGGTAATGTTAATTTACTTTGACATATCAGTTAAGAGTGAACCAAGTGATTCTCTACTTGACTAGTGTGCACGTTAAGAGTTCAGTTTGATTAGATGAGAATTTTTTACTGACTTTTTGCATTGTTTTTGTTCAGAAATTTCTGCATTCGGAGGGACTTTATTTCTAACCCCGAGGCCGTACGGAAGAGATGCAAACTTATTGCACTGGCAGGATATATTCTCAGTCCATTTCTTGTCATCTTTGCTCTTGTGTACTTTTTCTTAAGACATGCCGAACAATTGTATAATCATCCAAGAACCGCTTCCTCACGAAAATGGTCAAATTTATCAAAATGGATACTGAGAGAATTTAATGAGGTAAGGACTTCTATCTCTCTTATTTGGTTCTGTTTTTTGGCTTTAATTTAAGGGTTAAATTTAAATACTAAGTAGCTACCTGAACTTTGGACGTTTTGCAACAAGCTACCTGAACTTTGAAAATTCAAAACGGGCTACCTCAACTTTGAAGAAGGTGCAAATAGCTACCTCCGTTCAATTTTCCGTCAACTGTCGTCGGAAATTCGTCAGAAATTGGACGGAGGTAGCTATTCTATTTGCACATTCTTCAAAGTTAGCCCGTTTTGAATTTTCAAAGTTCGGGTAGCTCGTTGCAAAACGTCCAAAGTTCAGGTAGCTACTTGGTATTTAACCCTTAATTTAATTGTATCTGACATAAAGGAAAACATGATCTATGACTAATCATCATTTTGTTTTACCTATCTGTCACACACACATATGTATATATATTTAGTTGTATGTCTTTGGGGAAGATTTATAATTTGATTTTAATGAACAAATAACATTTTGCAGGCCGACCATTTGTTTCAGCATCGACTCAACAGCAGCATACCACAGGCTTCAAATTATATAAAGCAGTTTCCATCTCCAATCATTTCTATAATTGCAAAATTCATCTCGTTTGTCTCTGGTGGATTCGCTGCGATTCTCATCATGATTGCGTTTGTGGATGAATCTTTGCTGGAGGGTCATGTATGAATCTTTATATTTTTACTCATACATGTTTAAGATAATCTTTATATCTTTACTCATACATGTTTAAGATAAGGGTTAAGTACCAAGTAACTACCTGAACTTTGGACGTTTTGCAACGAGCTACCCGAACTTTGAAAATTCAAAACGGGCTACCTCAACTTTGAAGAAGGTGCAAATAGCTACCTCCGTCCAATTTCTGACGACTTTCCAACGACTTTCCGACGAAAGTTGACGGAAAATTGGACGGAGGTAGCTATTTGCACCTTCTTCAAAGTTGAGATAACCCATTTTGAATTTTCAAAGTTCGGGTAGCTCGTTATAAAACGTCCAAAGTTCTGGTAGCTCATTGGTATTTAACCCTTAAGATAATCTTTATATTTTTACTCATACATGTTTATTTTGAGTTATGCAGATATTTGGCCGCAATCTTCTATGGTACATGGCTGTATTTGGCACAATTTCAGCTGCTAGTCGCACTGCAATTGCAGATGTGCTTCTTGTACTTGATCCCGAAGGGGCAATGTCAAACGTTGTCCAACATTCCCACTACATGCCCAAGAAATGGCGGGGTAGAGAGCACACTCAAGATGTTCGCATGGAATTTGGAACTCTCTTTCAGGTACGAGAAATGATTTATGTCTTGATGAACACAGACCATTGCATGATGAGCCAAATACTATTTTCTTAAAGATGCAACAAGAAAAAAGAGAGTTGGATGAATATTGTGTTTACTCAAGGCCCAGTCAGAAGCATCTAGCAGATATGCCATGAATTGCTTGATGTTAGTTATATTTATGCACTTGACTACTTTCTTATTTCAAGGGAATGGCTAAAATAAGGTATAGTGCGTATTAGGTCTAGTATTTTAGCCATTGGATATTTTTTTTAAATAAACTCAATCATGGTGGGTTTTCAAATTCAATGGCCTCACACCCTCAGACTTGCTCTACCTAGGGCTGTCGATGACTAGGGTATGACAAATACTATAACCATACCATATTTTTAAACAACATACCATAACCATAATCATTACGGCTACAATTTTCAATAACATAACCATTAAAATAACTGTGGTTATTAACTATGGTTTTACCCATATACCCATATTTATTCCACACATGTAATATACTAAAAGATCGAAAATTTTATTTTAAAAAATATATAAATCTATATTGCCAACAATAAAAATATATAAAACAAACATCATGGTTATTTATTACATGTATGTACAGTCATTTTCATTACTTAGTATATATTAGTTTATTAATAATAAATAATTATTATATTTATATAATAAATACCATAACCATTATGGGTAGAAAATTCATCACCATAACTATACCGCACCATAATGTTGCGGTTAACCATATTAAACAGTAACGGTTATAACCATGGTTATGGGTTTTTCACCGCACCATTACCGACCCTAGCTCTACCTTATCTTTATACAAACCTTTCTTTCAAAGAAAGCAGCTTTCCCCCTTCTCCCTCAGTTGCAATAGCGAACTTGATATTTTAGCTCATGAAAAACGTGTATACGAGTCTTATGTAGCATTTCTGTTGCAGTACACTGGAAAGATGCTATTTGAAGAGATTGCATCAATATTTCTTACACCGTACCTGCTTTTCTTTATTGTTCCAAAGGTATGCATTAATATCTTGCTTTAGTCCATCAAACTTTCTTCACCTCTCCTTTAAGTTGAAACTTCAAAGAAAAACTTAATTAGGAATTTAGGATCCATTCCACTATCAGGTAGCTCTGGTTCTTTAACTGGTAATATAAATTCTATCACGGTAAATTTTGACCATAATTCTCTTCTGCAGCGGGTAGACGATATTTTGCAATTTATATCTGATTACACTGTACATGTTGAAGGTGTTGGGGATGTCTGCAGGTGATATTTTCTCCCCAATTACCGCTCCTTTAAGTAATTAAATGATTTATTTTTGGACCCTGCTCTATTAACATCTTAGGAATCTTATATGATTTGCAGCTTTAGTGTGTTTGATTTTCAAAAACACGGCAACAGCAACTATGCTTCGCCTTGCCATGCACCTCAGAATCAGAGAAGCTCTCAAGGGAAAATGGAGAAATCCTTCCTGAGGTACAAAGATTATATATGAATGAACTCAATCAATTGAATGTAACTTTCTTTAACCAAAAAAAACTGATGGGAAAAGGTTCTGTTTTCATGTAAAAGTGTCAACTTTTTATGTGGATAGTTTAACAGTTTCTTGAAACAGTAAAAAAAAATTCATCTTTATCACTAAATTTCACATTTTTGCAGCTTCCAAAGCAGCTACCCATCGTGGGAACCCGAACCTCAAGGAAAGCAGTTCCTATCAAACCTGAGAACTTTCAGGAACGAGATGCTTCGTGTCCAAGCAACAAACTGCAATACCTATTCGCCTCCCCACTTGTGGCTCGGAGATGCATGTCTAAGAAATCGAAGGGACCAGAGCAGCTTTTACTTGAGACAACCTCAGGAAGATGTTCTTGAAACAGGGACACACATGGGTTCTTTGTGGCTATTTGATATCAACCAAAGGAACCACCCTTATCTTCTCGATTGGTACTATACTTCTCGACCTCACAATGCCAATGTTGTCACTGCCCGATCCTGGGAAGACCCATTACCAACGGAAGTCACCGAGCAACAACATAGAGAGTTGTGGGTCCCACCCAATTTCGTGCAAAACGAGGTTAAGTTTGAAGGACTGTGGGGTGAGGACTCGGACAACCTTGGAGATCGGTCCCAGTCCCACATGGGTGCTTCCACATCCGAGCCTCTGTTCAGAGAAAGCATGTTTCAGCAGCAAGATAATTATTCCCGTACTTCTCGCAGCCATTGGTGGGACCGGGATCGTGGTGGCTCAACCAATCAGATTGAGACAAGTTTCCTCGAGCCTCCTGATTTCAATCGTTCCCATCGAGTTTCAATCAGTAACTACTTGGACAGTTATTCAGACCAAAGTGCAGAGGAGTGGCCCCATCAACAGTCGACGAATCCAGGACTGTTGTCTGGTACGATGTTGTTGGAGGACATGGATTGTGGGGATGTAAGTCTCCATTTCGATGATGTTTATAGTAAGCCTCCTGACACTCCGAGGATTGACTTATGAAGGAAGCAGCAGTTCTAGTTATGGTTAGTGAAAGAAATCGAAAGTGTTTTATTTTGCGCTTCGGTTTCAGTGATGAACATTGAACAACAAACATGCATGAGTTTTGGCCATGAGAACAGGACATGTCGTGGTGAAAACTCTGTATTCTTTTATGTATATATAGGAGGAATTGTTTAGAAGAAGGGGTTGTAACTGGATTGGTCGGGTGCTGATTCGGACATGGTAGAAACATGTGCTGACTGGGATGATTTAGAAATCCACATCCTTCGTTGTGTTGTTATTTCGTCTGCGCTAATTGCATGCATATTGTCATGTGTTAATGATCGGTCTAATTTATAGAAATATAAAATAATCTAAATTTAAGTGTACTAATATATATATATATATATAGGGATTAAGTTTATTCAGGGTATCTCAGAAGTTGTGTTTTTATTTCCAACAAAATTTTTGTTACAAAAATTTGTTATCTTAGGTACTCCATAAGTTGTAAGTGTAGCCTACTTTATTTTGACATCCAAAATTGATAGAAAGATGATATACCTGATAGCAACATTTTACAAACAAAAAGTACCTGATAACAACATTAAGTGAGTCACGTGACTCGCACGACTCATGTTTTCTATTCATTTTGAATGTCAAAATAAAGTAACTACACTTACAACTTCTGGGTACCTAAAAATAACAATTTTTGTATGAAACATTTACAATTTTTGGGTACCTAAAAATAACAATTTTTTTTATGAAATACCATGATATAAAATTTATGAGGTATTATGAGGTAGCGAATCTGAATGCATTTAGTCCCTCTCTCTCGCTCTATATATATATATGGATGGTAGAACGTTTTATTTACGATTGTGATTGTAATGGATATGCATTTAATCATCACCCAGATCTCTTGTACATCAAGAAATTCCAATGATCATCAGAAACTCAAGATCGATACAGCAGAAGTTAATCCACACTCAGATCTTGAGATTGAGAGAACGGACGGAATTTCTCGATCCTCGGCCACTGGAGAAAGAGAACAGCGATCTCCGAACTCTGCTGCTGCACGATCCTTCACTCAAGTTGCTCCGATCCAGATTCGTACACACAGCAGCTTGAACCGTCAGATAAAGACGTTTGTCCGCCGCAGAATCTAGCGAGAAAGATCGCCGGAGTGGCTGCACTGCAAGCTCATCGTCGTGGTCTCTTAAATCGATCCACTCGTCTCCCATGCTCCCCACCTGGCTGCGTTTCTTCAGCTCGCGCTCCGGTTCTATATTCTCTATTGCTTCATTGCACGACGGCATCAGTTCGATCACCACGAAATCTTCGTCACCTCCGAAGAAGCTTCCAGAAAAAGTTTCCGTGTCCCGAGGAGACGAGCTAGGCGCGAGGATTTCGCCATTGTTAGGGTTCCGAGCTGGTACGGTTGAAATTGTGGTTCTACAGAGAGGGCAGTTGAGATTGCTACGAAACCAGATATCGATGCAGTCGAGATGGAAGGAGTGGGTGCAGTTGGGGAGAAAGCGGAGCAGGTCTTGATCGTGGAAGTCGTTCAGGCAGACCGAGCATCCGCCACTCCCCGGCCCTGACTCGGCCGATCTGAATCGGAAAGTTGGGATTCCGAGAATGGCGGAGCCGTCGAGGCCGTGAGTCATGTTCCATGTTGCAGGGGACAAGGCGATGAAGGAGTCTGAGTCGTTGTCATCTTGTAGGGTTTGGGTTCGACATTTGGTCAGGATGACACGGTAGATGATGAAGAAGACAATTGTCGTGACGGCAATGGTGGCTGAGATGATGAGGATCGAGGAAGCAGAAAAAGAAGATTCCATAACTAGAAGTGGAAGTGGAGCAGAGTTGCTTCTGCAAAGCAGAGCGGTGAAGAAGAAAGGAGGGTGAGCAGGGACATAGGAACAAGACGATAATTGCTGTTCGGACATGGGAGTGTAGTAGGTCCCTCCACTCCTCTCCACCCATCCATGCCATTGCCATCCTTGCGGCAATACCTTGTCCATCAAGCTAACTCAAAATGTATGGTACGGATATACCAAATACCATACAATATTTTTAAATTACAACTGTGATTATTAACTTATATGTATATCAATATTAATTCCACATGTAATATAATGAAAAAATAAAAAATCTTATTTTAAAAAATACATCAATCCATATAATTAACAATAAAAACATATATAAAACTAATATAATTTATTAGTTGACGATTTGTCGCCTTTAACATTGTGATTACCATCACCATAACCGCATTGCACCATAATGATACGATTAACCAGATTAAACAGTAACGGTTATAACACTGATTACAGAATTTTCACCGCACTATTGTCAGCCCTAGTCCCGTAAACCGGACAAGACAGACAAAGGATCCCTAATTAGGGCTCAAATCAAGCCCCAATATGTCAATCGTACCAGGATCCTAAAAGTGTTGAGCTGGTTCAGGTACCGACCCAGAACAGCAAATCCAAAGTCGTTCTCCAATAGACCGCAACCAATCAAGCCTCAACGATAACCAAAATAAATTTTTTAACTTGTAAGGTTCATTCCTAGAAGAAAATATGATGGATAGATTTCAATAGTGCTGAAATTTGATGCAAAATCACATTACGAAATAAACATTGTCCTCTTAAAGCTACTAGAAATGGTTACAACCCGACAACTACATTCATCTGTCCCCAGATAAAGTAGTCCCTGAAGGTAATAACTTAAGAGTCGGCAATGGTGACCTCAACCTCAACACCAGGCTCAATGGTAATCGAGGTGATCTGTTTGACTACTTCTGGGGAGCTGAAGAGATCAATCACTCGCTTGTGAACACGGAGCTCGAATCTGTCAAAGGTGTTTGTTCCTGAAATCAAACCAGTGAAAAATTTCAAAATCACATGCCTAATGAAGAGCAGCATTATACATCATATTTCCAAAGGATATGACAAATGCATATATTCAACCTTCTTGGTTGGTATGATGAATACAGAAATTGATTTGTATCAAAGATTACCTTCACCACAGGGAGACTTCCTTGTGGTAATGAGAAGGGTCTTAGTGGGCATCCTCACAGGTCCCTTGACTCTGAGATCCTTGGCCTTGGCACCACTAACAAGATCAGCACAAACTGAAAAAAAAGATACAGAAATGTTCATCAGAAACACATGTGGAAGTAGCAGAAGATTAGCACTTAACAGTAATCAATTCAAGCTTATTGAAAAAAAGTGTTTCACAAGCATCTGAGAATGAAAAGATAATGGAGATGCATCTCAATATACACATCAGATGGCATAACAGAAGGCGACCAATAATAATGATCACAATATGGTCAGCAGTAGAAGCATTGACTATACTGTGTTCAAGAAACTAACGTTCAGAGTCTCCATCATTCAGCTCTCTCTCCTCTATAGATCGGCTTCATCCCTAGGGGACTGAAATAGCAGCCAGCTACATCGACTCACGTATGAAAATTTAACAATTACACTAATCAGGGAAGGGAAAAGTACCTTTCTCAAGGTTTTTGACATTCTTTGATGATAAGGTGATCCTGATTTTGCTAACCTCAGGCTGCTCCTCCAGACCTGGCTTGTTCGTCTTCAATGAATACGCCATGATATCAGCTTCAGCGACAATCTACGTGCTGAATTTCAATAATAATAAGGTTCATATTTAAGTCAACCAGCTTCAGCAGAAAATAACATTAACTTAGCTACTCAACGATCCAGTTTCCTAACCAGATTATGCTTCAAAACAAACATAAACTGGTTACAATCAGTTAACAAACTCTAAATCTACAGTGAAGCAACGAACATCAACAAGAAAAGAGGAAACAATCAGCAGCAGAACAAGCTAGTAATATGCGAAAGGAAGATTCAAACAGCAGAGATCGATGAAGGAGGGAAGAGATTGAACCTGGACAGTACCTACGGCGCTCGATTAGGCAGAGGAGCTCTTCCGACGTAGAGGGGGTTGAAGAATGAAAAATGGAGTGGAACGAAGGTTATATACGGTTGCGGATTTAGGGTTTCACTGTGGGCAGGCCGAAGAGACGAGTTTAGACTTTAGAGTTATTGGATCGGTATGGGCCAATGCTGTTTCCGATTGAGAAGCATATGGGCCTTGATTAAGGCCTATTAGGTATTAGGCTGAAGAAGTCATATCGGGCCTTAAATAACGGGTTCTGGTACTCGCCCACCGCCGTCCTATGATGAAGGAGCCGATGACGGAAGTACGGAAGTACCCACCCCTCTTCCCCTTTTTCGGAAGCAATTATTCTCTGTTAACTTTTTCTATTGGGGTTTTGTGATTGGGAATTTGGGAGGGTGGAGATGATGATGGTGGAGATGGACAGCTGAAATGGTGAATTGGATTGAACATAAGAAGAGAAGTTTGGAGTCTTTCTTAGTTCATCAGCAGCTCAAACTGCCGCCCCATGGCTAGAGGCGGTCGAGCTGCTGTGTCAAAAGGGAAGCTTTCTTTCTCATGGAAATCCATAAGTAGAATCTCCACAGATTAAGCCATCCCCAAGCTCTTTATTCTCCACGCGAGCTAAATCCCCTTCTCAAGATCAGATTCAGCATGAATGTTTCCTCGGAGACAAGTTCCGTTCCAGTGTAACCGTGGACAGAGCACACGAATTTTTCAGTTAGATGATTGGTATGTGACGGCCTCCTTCAATTTCATCACTCAGCTTACTGCTTGCTGAAGTTGCAGAGATTAGGCATTATTCTAGTGTTATCTCGTTTTGTGGAAAGCAAATTTCTGTGGGGTTAAATTTGGATTTCGTTGGCTGAACATCTTGTTGAATTTCTTTTGCTGTTTAGGTCGTGTCCGTGACGGGTTTAGGGTTCTTGGTGCGGTTCTTAAGAGAGGGGTTATATTACCAGCAGTGTAGCTTTTACATCATTGATCAAGGGTTGCAAGCTTAATGTTGTTACTTACGGAACTTTGATCAGTGGATTGTGCAGATCAGGGAATACAAATGTGGCTCTTAAGTTATACGAGTAACTAGTCGGTAATGGAGGAAAGGATGGCTTTGTTAAGCCGAATATGATATGTGTTAGTGCTATAATTGAGGGTCTTCGCAAGGATGGCTTGATAGATAAGGCTACAGAACTTTTCAAGAAAAATGATAGGGCACAGGATTTCTTTTGATGTAATTCTTTATTCCTCGTTGATGCATTTTAATAAGATGGGGAATCTGGAGGAGGGCAAGACTTTGTTTAATGAGATGGAAGAGTGGGGTGTTCCTCCCAATTTGATCACTTACAATATCTTGAATGATGATCTATGCTAGGAAGGCAATGTGAAAGAAGCTGAAAAATTGCTCAAGTTGATGAATCAAAGAGGCGTAAATGTTGACATCTATACATACAACATGATGATGGATGGGTTTTGTTTAACGGGTCATTTGAATAAGGCAAATGAGCTATCTGCTTGTATGGTCAACAAGAGGTTTGAACTCTATGTTGTAAGTTACAAACTTACAATACATTGATTAGTTGGTACTACAAAAGGGGAAGGATAGACTTTCACATTTTGCTAACGTTTTTTCTTCTTCCAAGAAGGTTTCCTTAATGATGCCAAGGAATTGTTTTAACTATGAGGAGTTGAAGTATCATCGTCTAACACCAGACTTGATGCAACATTCTCGTTGATGGACTTTGCAAGACCAATCACATTGTAGAAGCAACGGTTCTGTTTTTTCATGCACTGGATTCGAAGAATAACCTCACTGTGGAAATCTTTGATTGCCTTATAGTTGGATTGTGCAAATTTGGGGACCTTGAAGCTGCATGGAAGCTTTTCCACGACCAAGCTGCCTAACCGAGGTATTACACCTTCAATTGGTTGTAACATTCACGATCTTGATCCATGGACTATGCAAAACCAGGCAAGTAGTAAAGGTGAATGAATTCTTTTCTGGTATGGAAGCGAAAGGTTGCCCCCCTAATGTTGGTGACATATAATGTATTGATGATCGAGTTTTGCAGAAAATAGTTAGGCTTCTTCAAGAAATTGCAAATATATCACTGAATGCAGCAACTGCATCTATAGTAGTTGAGTTACTCTCAAGGGATGAACATTTTCAGAAATACATTCATTTACTCCGTGCATTTCCAATGCAGTAGCCAACTATAGGAAAATTGTGGGTTCGAGATGCTTGGGAGAATGCCATCTTGGCTGACTATCACACAGGGTTAAATCGACCTTGATGTTTGCAGTATTCACGAACATGCCCCTGCGAGAGTTCAACCAAAATTTCGACTCAAAATTTGTCCTTTAACCAAATTCCTGAGCCGGTACTATTTTGTTTCAGGTTGATGATAAATGAAATATCTGAGGCTTATATGTTCTAGCATTAGTTCTGTTCAGAGGAGTTGTGATTGCATGACACGTGGATGGATATGGTTGGCTAGAGATGGATAAAGAGATATCAGACGTTCAATCTCAACAAGGATTGTGGACAATGCATATCTGCCACAAATGAAGTTAGAGACAGCTCTATAGCCAGCCAACTGACTCCACAGTTCCTCCCAGGGCATTTCCTCCTAGTTCTCTTCTGGCTACCAACTTAACAATGGCCTCCTTTGCAGCCTTGGCTCCGACCACTTTGGTTGCCGCCCGTGCCACTGTTGCCTCTAGGAGTTCCTTCACCGCTTCTTCTTCCCCTGTTCTTGGTAATTGATCACTAGCCTGTCTTATTCTTATGGATTGCATGATTTATGGCGTCATTGAATATATTTCTACTTTGGCAAATTTGCAATTTCAACCCTGAGAGTTGCCACTGGCTTACCTGTTAGTCTAAGCATCCATTGGATTGCTAGTGATTGGATTTGAATGTTATATAGGATTGATTGATGTGAGTGATTACAGAACTCCGTAAGAAAGTGAAAAAATATCATTTTTCAGGTAAAATATTGTTTGGTGAGGGAATAAATATCTTATGAAATAGTAAAAACATCTACTTTCTTACTGAGTTTCACTCTAAAAGTATGGCCATTGCTTTTGCTATTAGGGTTGCCAAAAATATCAATGAAGGGAAGAGTGCGGTGCAGTGTAGAGGGAAAGCCCTCTGCCCCGGTAGGCAGCATCGGGGTGGCCATGAGCTCATTGTCAGCAATCTATGCAGCCACTGTGTCGGGTCCTGCCATGGCTCTGGTAGACGAGAGGCTGAGCACAGAGGGAACAGGGCTGCCTTTCGGGTTGAGCAACAACCTGCTCGGATGGATCCTTTTGGGTGTGTTCGGTCTCATCTGGTCTTTCTACTTCATCTATGCGGGTTCGCTCGATGAAGATGAGGAGTCGGGATTGTCTCTCTGAATAATCGAACACTTCGATTTGGTGATGCAAGTGTAGAATATGGAAAGAGCATATGATGTCTCTGTCGCTCAAGGTTGTATAGTATGTGTATTTTGATCGGTTTCGCATGTGGCAATTAAGTGTAGAATTCTCTCTTCGATTTGGGCTTGGAAATCAAATCTGCCGACAATTTCTGACATGACATGATTAAACGACACGACACAATCTGATTTAAAGTGTATATGAGTTTGCCATTAACACATTCTGTGTCCAAACAACTCTTATACATGTAGACACGATTATTAATCGTGTCTAAACACTTTTGATCTGCAGATATTTGTATAAACACGATTAACTAATCGTGTCGTGTATACATGTGACACGTTTAAACACATAATTAATTAATCGTATCTAATCGTGTATACATGTGACATGTTTAAATATATTTAACTATAATAATAATTTTAAAATATGGAATACCCATTTACTTTTTAATATTGAATTTTGAAACCTTACTTTGTATATACATATTTGTATTCTGAAAAATATTTGAATAACTTATGAAATTAGTGAATTTTGTATCGTTTTTAATCGTGTCTAACATCTTCGTGTCTATTCGTGTTGTGTCGTATGACACGATATGTTTTTAGTTTTTTTTATGAAAGTTAATTGTCATGTGTCGTGTCACGTGTGATCTACTAGTTAATCGTGTCGTGTTTGTGTTTGAAATTTTGAGACATGTTTAAAACTTAACTATTTAAACAAGACACGATTAAACACGACACAACACGATTGTCACCCAGATTTATGTAGTCTTCACCATATATATTATTATTATTTAATATGGGCCTGATTTTTATACTTATAAAAAACATTTTCCAGGTACCTTATTGGAATTTGGCAAAACTTATTAAACAAACTTAATAAGTGACTATATACAAAAAAACAAATGTTCTAAAAAATGAATAAATAATTTGACTACCAAATATATAATAATAAGTTGATAATGGTTAGCTTTGAGCAAAAACAAAGTTGACAGTGATTAGTTCATTCCATTATTAACTCTACCCAACATACATATATTTATAGTTAATTTATTAAATCAAAATATACAGTTCTTTATTAAATAGAAAAATTTAATAACTCATACTTTTTAAGGTGAATTCGGTGCGACTGATAATTAATGTTATCTTTTGGCCAAAAAAAATAAAAAATGAATGTTACAAATTGCACTATCTATCTATGTTAATTTATTTATAGTCAATACCCATATCACTAACTAACTCCTCCCTCTGAAATAATGTAGATTCTTCGGACCTCGTTTAGTTTAAGATTCGTAACGGCTTTCTACCTAATAATCATTTGAGATTTGACAACATAGACAGTTGTTCTACGTAATAACACGACGGTGATATAGATGGGGTCAAGAACTAATATTTATAATTTAGTCCCCGATATTCTCTGTAATATATGTGTGTATTCGCGTTGGCCATTATTAATACTCCACTGCAATGGGGACCCACCATAACCCGACATCGTGCCGGGGAACATAAGAAGCATCGATGTTCTCATGTTCGGTAGTTGCTTGCTACATAAATAATGACGCACACCACCTAAACTAACCAGAATAAAACCATGCAATGTCCTAAAACTTGAGCTCTAGCCCCCGACCGTAGCGCGTGGGAATCACTTCCGCACATGGGCTGTTCGATCCATACCACCCGAGAGCTCGTCTCAGCCGTCGGATCCGTCGGTCCACAGATTCAACGCAATCCCGACGTGCGTTGCTGGTCGATGTCCCCACAATCGACAGCAGCGTAGCCTTCGCTGTCCCACATGTGGCCAGACATCCATAGTTATTCCGACCCGATTGTAAAACAAATACACGCGCTTCTTAGCGCGTGCTATCTCAACCAGAACGAAAATTCATTTCCTTTATAAGACTTCCTTCTACGTCTCACCTTTCTCATCAAACCCTCTTCTTCTTCTTCAGCCACAACCAAAACTTCAACGTCATGGCCTTCAACACTGACATGAACATCAAGACCTGCACCGAGCTTCGACTAGGGCTTCCCGGCACCTCTGACGAGTACCCTAACCCTCCATCATCAACAAGGTCTAACAAGAGAGACTTCCCTTCCTGCAGCGATGAGGAAGACGAAGCAACTGCTCCTCCGCCTCCCAAGGCACAGATTGTGGGGTGGCCTCCGGTTAGGGCTTACCGGAGAAACAATGCGAAGAAAGACGATGTAACGACTTATGTTAAGGTGAGCATGGATGGAGCGCCTTATCTTCGAAAAATCGATCTCAAGATCTACGAGAGCTATCAAGAACTTCTGAAAGCGTTGGATGACATGTTCAAGATCGGTGTCGGAAAATATAACCAGAAGCGTGAATCGGAGTACGTGCCTACTTATGAAGATAAGGACGGTGACTGGATGCTTGTCGGAGATGTGCCTTGGAAGTAAGTAACTCAAGACTTGTTATACACGATATATATATACATATACATATATATGTATATGTAGATCGATCTATATATATAGAGCGGGTTCTAACGACCATTCTCTGCTGTGTTGTTTTATTGCAGTATGTTCATTTCCTCATGCAAGAAGTTAAGGATCATGAAGGGATCAACAGTGGCTCGGGGTTTATAATAAGCCGAAAAAAGGAACGAAAAATGGCACGACCAACTAGCTAGTAGAATGACAATGTTTATGATTCTTCATTTGCTCCCGACCGATTGGTTCGGAATAAAAAGGAAAACCGGGATCCTGTGTGGGGACTTGCGATTTGAAGAATCAAGAACGTCGAGAGACCTGCGGATGAGTCGCCGGAGGAGATCTCCCGGTTCGTGTAAACCGGTTGCAATGTTTCTATTGAAATTACACATAATATACAAGGCACATATACACTTTTTTTGGAGACAATTGTATTAATACTATTGTTTCTTGCCATCAATATATAGATGAGAATACAATTGTATTCCCTGCGTAAATGATACTATTTTTAATATAGTTTAGACACTATATTTTTTTCTATATATAAGATTTATTTTTTCTTAATAAAAATATTAGGGATTAATTTGCAATATGTATGTATAGTATAAATTAATTTTTGTACTTATTTACATATTAATCCATAATATTTTTATTAAGGTCAAACAACTCTTATTTTTTATTTATTTATAAAAGTACATAAATCTTAATGGTCTAATTGACTCGCGGGTTGACACTACATACCATGTTCCAACTCGACCTGAACATCTTTGGTAGTCATTTAATTCTACCAAACTTGCATATCGCGATACTGTAGATCAAATTTTGACAGTGCACCCTAATTGCGTGTCAAATTTTAACGGTGCACCACGACTCATTTACACCCTACTTAGAATAGGGGTGACAATTTATTACACAACACGATTAAACGATCTGCAATTTACACGTTTAGACACGACACAATTACTAAGCGTGTCTAAACAACTCTTATACGTTTAGACACGATTAATAATCGTCTCTCTAAACATATCTAACATGCAAACAAATACTAGAACCTAAAACATGTGGAGGCTCCTTACCTAAAAGACATGGGAGGATGACAAAATATCCAATAAGAAAAAATCATCAAAATTAGAGTAGAGAGTTGAAAAAATAGACAAAAAATGGATATTATTTACACTCTATGCCACTCTGAAATTCAGTCGGGCCCTTTTTTACTTTTACTTTCAGCTCTTGTATCAAGGTCTGGCATAGATCTCATTAGACAGGCCTCTTTTAGATAAGACGTGTATGATCGTGGGCCTTCAAATACGGCCTCGCTCTCACTGCACTCTATCAAATCTCATTCTCTTGATTCTCCGTCTCTCTGAAAGCTCTACGTCGGAGCCTGCTAGCATCTTCGTCTCCGAATTCTCAGATCACAGAATGCTCGCTCGTCTGGCAGGAAGGCGGTTTCAGGAGATCCGTCAGGTTCTCCGTCAATCTACTCAGGTTCGTCTGATTTCTCATCTCTTCCATGCCGTTTTCGACCATTTCTTCCTCGTTGTAATTGGAGTATTCCTACGTCTGGTGGCTGCAGGTTTCTCGGTCATTCTCCACAGCTCTGAACTATGTAAGCTTTTTATAGCTGGTTTTACTTTTGTTTATTGGATGTTCTATGCTAGTACATTTGATTTATGTTTATTGATGGTTGAATTGATTAATGTGAAGCATCTCGACACGCCGGATAACAATCCAGACCTTCCATGGGAGTTCAGCGATGTCAACAAAGAGAAGGTTAGTGAAGAGTACGCAATTCTGCACACAAGAATGATGTGTTTGTGATTATTATTGGTTCCCAGTGCTACCTTAATTGTTTATGACTTTCGTGATTCGGCCATTCTTGTGTAATTTATCGTACTTGAATGGAAAATCGTTTCTCAATCTGTTCAACGCATTTTTGGGAGCTGAGAACTGCGTGCTGCTCAATTTAGCGTGCATATGGTGATCTGTGCATCTAAGTCAGTCCTTGTAAAACTTAATCTACTACAAATTTATATGCAAAATGATTGATGGCATCTGGTTAGTTTTTCCAACTCATGCTAGTATCGACAAAATTTATCCTGTCGATATTTACGTTAATAAAAATATGTCAATGCTTTTCCGAGGTTCTGTTTTTTATTTATCCGTAATTAGTTTATGCCTTTATTGCCATTGGATAATTTCTGTGGACTTCAGTGGAGTAAGCAGTCTCATAGTCTGTATAGCGAAAAAGAACTTTAAATCAATGATCCTACTGGTTTGTTCATTTGGAATTTACACATGTTGCTTTCTGATTATTCTTTGTAAGTTTTAATTAATTATACATACTACTTTTATAGGTCAAGGAGATTATATCTCACTATCCTTCAAACTACAAGCAATCAGCTGTTATTCCTCTGCTTGATCTTGCACAGCAGCAGCATGGAGGTTGGCTCCCAGTATCTGCAATGAATGCTGTAAGCTCCCAGTATTTGCTACTTTTAAATACATATGTTGTCATTCTGCCGTAACATTCATCTGGTTTACACGATAAGAGCTACTTGCATTGCATCCCTTGCTTGCAGTGTATGATTAATTGAGTCATCAGTTAACCTTCATAATGGAGATATAGTGGCACATCCATCTATTCTTTTCCCTCAATCTGTTATATTCTTTTGTTGCATGAGTTGAGTTTCACTTGAATAAGCAATACTCAGTTGTTTTGGTCCTAGTAGGTTATGGATGTGAAAGTAGTTGGTCCTAGTAAATTAGAGTTGTGTAAGTGGCTGTGAAAATAGATCACGACTAGGATATCTGTCCAATTTCTGCTTCTGCAGGGTTTTCATAATTATTCATATTGGTCTATTTTTATGAGGATGTGCATAAATCACAGCTTAGTAACTGGCAATGCTTTCTAGTTTCTAGTTTGTACCCCTTACAGAATGTTGATGGAAGGATGCAGAAAAGTTTAAGGATTATTTGATATCCCAAAAGTTATACTTTCAACATTTTATGTGATTTCATCCATTTACCAGTCTATTTTAATTGCATAAACATTCTTTAACTAACAGGTCGCAAAGGTAGTAGAAGTGGCTCCCGTTCGTGTATACGAGGTTGCAACCTTCTATTCCATGTTCAACCGAGCAAAGGTGAGAATAATATGTCCGAGATTCTATGCTTTGTTGCTTTAACATGCATCTGCTAGAAATAATGGTTGATTGACTGATATTTAGGTGGGCAAGTACCATCTCTTGGTGTGTGGCACAACCCCATGCATGATCCGTGGTTCACGGGAAATCGAAGATGCCTTGTTGAAGCATTTGGGAGTAAAGCGCAATGGCGAGTATTTTTTTCTTGCAAATACGTATCCATCCATTCATAGTTCTGTGTTAAGATTAGACTGTCATCTCAATAAAATCTGTCTACAATGGTTTCAATATGCAGAAGTTACAAAAGATGGTCTCTTTTCTGTTGGTGAAATGGAATGCATGGTACGTAACGGATTACCTATTCTCCATTTTGTAGTCGGTCACTCTTTGAATTTAGAAATAAATCTCAAGCAGCATAATATAGATAAGGAACGTTCTTATATGTGTGGAACTGTGGATAACTAACAAATTGTTTTTCGCAGGGAAGCTGTGTAAATGCTCCAATGATCACGGTGGCAGACTACTCTAATGGATCTGAAGGATATACTTACAATTACTATGTGAGTCCTCAAAACTTTCTTGGGGTTTCCATTTACCCTATATACTGCATATATAATTGAATAGAAGCCCCCTGATCTTTTGAAACCCCTTATTAACTGCCCTAATAAATGGAAAGGTTTTCAGCTTTGCCCCATATAATATAAGTTTAAAAGTTGTCCATATTGGCTACACCTAGAATGGAGTCTCACTACTGTCTAATAACAGGAGGATATTACGCCAGCTCGAGTTGTAGAGATAGTTGAATCACTAAGAAGAGGAGAGAAGCCTCCGGTAAGGCTGTTTGTGATTCAACAATGTTCAGATATTTGACTATGTAATGTGCTCTAGCTTGCGTCTCATTGATTAGTAAAGCATGTAATTTCCTTTCCTTTATTTGCAGCATGGCACTCAAAACTCAAAGCGCATCATGTCTGGACCAGAAGGGGGAAACACGACTCTGCTCGGTGAGCCAAAACCGCCTCCATGCCGTGATCTTGATGCCTGCTAAATCTAGAAGCACAGGTTCTGGTGATTGTTTCAAATAATGCGAGACAAGACATGGATGATGTCGCTTGTTCCATTTTCTCTTAAAATCTGTATTTGTCTGCCACCAGAATGTTGTCTGGTAGGTACTCTGTTTCATACGACACTATCTATTTCTGTGCTGAAACTGCTGCTCGATATGGATGGATTTTATACGGCCATGAAACGAATCAATGGACTGATAGATTATGCACGACTCAGGATTAGATTGAGTTAAAGACTACTTAGTCTCGGACTCGGGATCAACGTAGTTCAGCTCAACTTAACTTAATTTTTTTCGTTCAACTTTAGGTCCGGTAAATATTGCAAGCAGCTCGAACAGAGCACTAGTACGATCAGGTTCGATTCAATTGATGTATAGTCTTGACTAAGAGAGCAGGGGTATTAATGTCAAATCAATAAAAAAAGCCATGAAATTTTGGAAATATCCCCTTCCCCAAACTGAACTGCCATAATTTGGGCTCCGTTTCAAAAGGACGACCACAGTTGTCTTTTCCCGGCCCTACTCTCTCACTCTCTGTCTCCCTCAAGTCCGACTCCCCGTCTTCTTCAACACCTCCAATTCCATCTTTTCAGGTCTGTTCTTCGTTGATTCTTAGTTTAATTCTTGATTCTGCAGACTTCTTTCAGCGAACGCTGAGTCATTGACTCCTTTCCTTTCGTTTGATTTGAGAGGTTTGTAGTGACTAGGTTAGGAAGTAGCAGATCGAATGGCGGGCAAGGGAGGGAAGGGACTGGTGGCCGGCAAGACCACGTCGGCAGCAAACAAGGACAAAGACAACAAGAAGCGTCCGATGTCTCGCTCTTCCCGTGCTGGCATCCAGGTAAACCTACCTACCTGCATCTCTGCTGTGACTTGCGATTCTCAAATAGAGATCAGTTGCAAGTTCGATAAACCTCGTGTAGTTCAACTTGTAGGCATGTACCTTGATTTTGTAATGATTTATCGCACTGATGGGAGAAATGCAGATAATGTGATGTTTGGATTGGACAAATTCGCTATCAATCATCTCTTGTGTTAGTATTTTTCATGAAGAAGCTGTAATTAGGATAGGTCTGGAGTCATATTTTGAAATTTAGAGCTTGAAAGAGCTCAAAGATTGTAGGGCTAAACAACACACCTGTCTTGCCCAACTTCTTATTTTTAGGGTTCCATTTATGTTTCAAGAAATTCTCAGCACCACTACTACCAAGATAGAGAACCATGTACGCTTTGTTGGTCATATATGATTTGACCTTGATGAGGTTGATTACTTGATTTGGATTAGTAGTTTAGGTAGAGTAATTTAGTTGCCAATATTACAGACATCCTTGCATAGCACACTGCATTGGAACCTTCATTTCTAGCTTCATATGTTCGTTTATTTCAACAAAAAAATCAAATCAAATTAAAATGCCAGATTTGATAGGTAAAATACTAGTCAGCAACTTGGAAGTCATTTATCTTTTAGTTGAACTCATATCACTAATACTTGCAATTTCTTTTGCATCTCAATGATTAATCATACTTTGCTAACAGCAATCAAAAATCACCTTTGTTTTGTGTTATCGAATCTAATTTGTTTGTTTACAATTTTATTTGCTCTGGAAAGAAAATAGTTTTTTTTTTTTTTTATACATGCTCTACAGTTTGTAGTAATTATAACAAGGAAACTGCAGGGTCCTTGTCTAGTTGTGTAGACTCTGTGATTCTCAGTACATTTTCCTCTGCTTCTGTTCTGTTTAACTTTGCCAAATGCTTGTAGTTTCCGGTGGGTAGGATTCATCGCCACCTGAAGACAAGAATCTCTGCCCATGGCCGTGTTGGTGCCACTGCTGCTGTCTACTTAGCCTCCATCCTCGAGTACCTTACAGCAGAGGTTCTTGAATTGGCAGGAAATGCAAGCAAAGATCTGAAAGTGAAGAGGATAACTCCGAGACATCTGCAGTGTTGGATCGAATTCACGATTTCTCTCGATTTCACTCTTGTGATCGGTGGAAAACCCTAGGGACGGCCGTTTCTTAGAGAGCAAAGGAGAAACTCACGAAAATGATTTGTGGTGCTGCTAACCCTAGCACCGATTTTTTTCTTTCTTTTATTACTAAACCAACAATCATAAGTTGTTCTACCGAACCGAAAGAAACAAACAAATACCGAACCGAAAATAACACTTAACATAAAAATAACAATAAGCTTAATATAACATTCTCCTCCTAAGCTTGTTGTCCGACTTCGATCACTCTAGCTCTTTCTCGCATCTCCGCAAACCTCACC
The DNA here is from genome assembly GCA_946814005.1 of Chamaenerion angustifolium. Taxonomy (NCBI): domain Eukaryota; kingdom Viridiplantae; phylum Streptophyta; class Magnoliopsida; order Myrtales; family Onagraceae; genus Chamaenerion; species Chamaenerion angustifolium. Next base: position 33,490,254 of record OX328275.1, read on the forward strand.
TTGGCTAGCGACTTGGTCAAGATATCGGCACGTTGCTCCTCCGTGCGCACGTGCTGAATCTCGATCATCCCCGACTCCACACATTCTCGAATATAGTGAAACCGAGTGTCAATATGCTTGCTCCTATTATGGTAGACCGAACCGGTGACCTCTTCTTGGTTGACACATCATGGGCAATCTCAGCACAGTAAGTCCTGTTGTGCATCATCAGGACTTCCAACTCCTTGACATTGTGGACAACGAACTTCTTGAATCCATTTGGGAGATAGTGTCGAGTCTTCTTGTCTGAACCGTAACCTATGTTGGGCATCAAAGTAACACCCTTGAACTTTCTCCTCACACGTGAGTCAATACCCTTCCCACTCAGAGATTCATGTAAACTTCCCATGTCCATCTCCTTCTGAATGCCATTCTTCTCTTTCAGATAACCTTCACGAATAATTTTGAAAGCTTCCTTCGTAGCATAAGGTAACCCGGTTTTCGGATCACGGTACTTGGCAGGCAGTCCTGTAACTACACATACAGCTTTCTCTGGATAAGGAACTGAATCTGCATGAAGTTCTGACTGAAATGAGACTCCTTTGCTAAATTCCAAAAGAGAGCAACCATTCTTTGAAATGTATCGTATCTGTGGACCAGAATAGACAGCCTTATGTACTATAGCATGCTTCTTAACTTCCTCCTTCCTTGCTAGTACACGCTCTAAATTTCTTAAATTCATGATTTCTGTCTGAGCTGCTTCAAGAAGCATCTCTTCTTGGCTCATCCTCTTCTCCTCCCCTTCCTTTTTTCTTTTAACTGTCTTAGCTGTTGCTTGCAAAGCAGCCCGTATAGCATCTCTTTCAGCTTGCCTGACAATAACAGCAGTTCTGGTTGATTTTCTCACTGTTCTCTCAACTTCCACTTCATCAGGAACATCTTGGTGGTCTAGCTGGGGAGACTGCTCAGAGGACTTATCATACCATTGCTTAAATGGAGCTGCATCGACTTGGACAATAGCACTCTTGACTAGTGTTTGTGTCCTGACAAGTTCATTGTTTGAGGAATTGTAAACCACATCGAGTAGACGGGTCTTGCGGGTGACAGCTTCACTACCCCATGAATAGTTTCCTGTATCTAAACGCAGGGCCCTCCACTTCACATTGCCTCCTCTTACACGGATTCGCCTCACATTCTTATTGCTTGAGAGTTTGGTATTTGCAGGCTGACGACCCAATTCATACTTTCTCTTCTTCCTCCATGCCTTCTTCTTGCCACCAGTGGCACGCCTCTTGTGCATGGAGTCTCGAGATATACCCATCTTAACGGCTGCGGACTGGCGACTGAGCTCTGCTCTTCTTCCCTCGTCAACATTAGCTAAGATATAGTTCTTCTTCAAGCTAGCAGAGTACACACCAGTTCCAAACTGCTTGGGTCGCTTCTCGAACAAGGGGTTTGTTACCTTCTCCTGCTTCTTCTTGGTAACAGCTTTTACACCTTTCTTGAGAGCCCTGTGAGTCTTCCTTGGAAGACGGGTAATACCCCATCGGGTCACCATACCTTCATAACCCTTACCCTTGGTCACACCAATGATATCAATCATCTCATCCTTAGTGAAGGCAGTATCAACTGGGACTTGCTTCTCAAAGAAACCATAGGCATAATCTACTTTATGTGCAATGATGTTAGCCACATGCAGCTCAGACGTGGCTTCTTTGTCAGAATTGGCCGAGGTAAGTATCTCTCGGAGTTCATCAACCTGGATCTTAAGCTGCACATTTGTCTCAACCAATAACACGTTATCACAAAGAGCCTGTGATGCTTTGTTCTCTGCTTCCCGTACTAGTCCCTTGAGTTCCTCAATCGTCTCCAGAGAAGCCACCTTCGTTAAACTGACTTCAAGTTCATCATTTCCTTTTGCAAGAAGGCAAACGGGTAGTGTCGGTGTGATGTTAAGCTCATATAATCGGTTGCTTAACCGCCTCACCTTCACTAATAACCTCTTCGACCGATCAATCACCGATAATATACCATCTTCGATATCAATCTTACACCCATTTTCATCCAATTGGCCAAGACTAATGATATTACTTTTCAAGCTCGGTATGTAATATACATTAGTTATCACTCGGTGTTCTCCCGTAAGGCACTCGATCACAACCGAACCTCTACCACATATCTCAACCTTCGAGCCATCACCAAACTGAACCAATCCTCTAACATTCATGTCAATTTCAGCAAATTTATCAAGGCAACCCGTCATATGATTACTAGCACCCGTATCAAGATACCAAGACTCACCCCGCTCATGTGAGGGTTCCGGTCGAACCCTCTCCTCTTGAAGCAAGACTTGATCTCCACTTTGTGTGACATTCAATACAACTTCTTCTATCATCAATAGTGCCGGTTCATCGTCTACTTGAGCTTCCACTAAGTTAGCCCGTTCCTCTCTCCGATTCGGCTTAGGGCACTCCTTAGCATAATGCCCGTACTCATTGCAATTATAACACTTTACTTTCGACTTGTCAAAACCTGCCCTTCGGTCTTCCCCGAACCCACCACGGCCTCTTCCTTGACCGCGGTTACGGCCGCCATGCCCACGATCCCTTCCGTGTGCTTCGGCCCTTTGGCCACTACTACTTTGACCCTCGTTTTTCCTCGGCTTCCCATACCGATTCTCCCATTCAGTTCGGGTTAAGAGCAATTGATCTTCACTTCCGTTTGAAGAACCCCGACCTTTGAGGCCTTCTTCATATGTGCGAAGACGCCCTATCGCCTCCGATATCGACATATGCTCCATATCGCCGAATTGCTCGATCGTTCCGACTATTTGTAGGAATCGATCCGGAACCGCACCAAATAACCTCTCAACCACTTCGGCATCTTCAATTGTGGCACCCAAGGATCGGATTTCACCCACTAACGTCGTGAGCTTCATCGAGAACTCGTTAATCGTCTCCGAGTCCTCCATCCTTAACTTGTTCAATTGCCTTTTTAGCACTTGAACCCGCGCTTTCTTCACGCGATCCTCTCCGATCCTCATCTCCTCAATTGTATCCCACGCCTCCTTTGCGTGTTCCTTACCCGCAATCACCATCATAACATCATCCGGCACGGCTTGTGAAATTACCGCCATTGCTCCTCGTTCTCGTTCACCGACATCTCCATCCGTGATAGCCGACCATAACCCTAACGTTTGAAGAATAATCTTCATCTTCACTGCCCAAATACCATAATTTGACTCGGTGAGCATGGGGTATTGGATCGGTACCGTCGAAGCTCTCATCGGTGGTAGGGGCGGCGCCGGTCTCCTTGCTACGGCATCCCTCGCGGCATTTCCTACATCACGATCGGCCATTCTCTTCTCCTTATCGTGATCAACAAAGCTCTGATACCAATTGTTGGATCGAATTCACGATTTCTCTCGATTTCACTCTTGTGATCGGTGGAAAACCCTAGGGACGGCCGTTTCTTAGAGAGCAAAGGAGAAACTCACGAAAATGATTTGTGGTGCTGCTAACCCTAGCACCGATTTTTTTCTTTCTTTTATTACTAAACCAACAATCATAAGTTGTTCTACCGAACCGAAAGAAACAAACAAATACCGAACCGAAAATAACACTTAACATAAAAATAACAATAAGCTTAATATAACATGCAGCTCGCCATCCGAGGAGATGAAGAGCTCGACACCCTCATCAAAGGAACCATTGCAGGAGGCGGCGTGATTCCTCACATCCACAAGTCTCTTATCAACAAGACCGCCAAAGAGTGAGAGCTCTCTGTTCTGTAGCTAGAAGCTGTCTTGTTGAGGTTGGACTCATTAGAGTTTGGGGGGGTTTCTACTTTCTAGTGCCCGAATTAATGTTTGGTAGGTTGAGTAGAGAAGAGTATAGTAGATAGCTTAAGGGTGTAGTATATTATTTTTTTACTTCTTGGTTGGAGAAGTAAAAATTGAATCTTTGTGATGCTTGCGTGTTGGTTTGTTGTTTTTAGAGGTCTGAATATATGAGAAACTTGGAAGAAAGTAAACTAATCACTTTTTTCGAAATAAGAAAGTTATTTAGTGATATAGTAATTTATTGTATTTAATCATTTTTATATTTTTTTAAAATTATTTTTTTTACCCAGTATTATTGTAAATTTAACATTTTTTTGGATTGGTTTTAAGTTCTAAACACTTAGTTAAGTTTAAATTGATAAATTCATGCTTCTTATTTTAATTTATAATATGAATAAAAAAAGAGTGCTTCGTTAATATATTAATAGGGGTATTTTATTTATTTATTTCGATACTTTTCTGGAGGTCATGAGAAAATTGTAAATCAATAGAATTTTACTAATTCTTCCTTCTATACAAGAGAAATGTTTGGAACATGTTTAGATTTTACAGGTTGGAAGGGACAAGTTGTGTCGTCATTTGAATAATTACCCTAAACTAATTGAAATGTCAACACATTAAAATTTACCTTCTCATAATGAAATAATATGATGCAGTCGGCCAGGCAAAGCAAGGCAATGGAAAACGAAAACATTCGGCGAATGAATCAATTACGCGCATGAATGAATGAGAGAGAGAGATCATAGAAAAGACAGATCAATGTGTTAAGATTTGTCTCTGTTTTTGTGCATAAACCCTATAAAAGGAAGACAGAAAATCTTCCGTATATTGGTGCTGCGCAGAAAGTTGCATGCACCGGATACACGAATAAGCTCCCCCGAAAAAATGTTTTTGATTGTTTTGGATCCATTTTTATGCCATTCAGTGTGCACCGGGTGCATCCAGAAATGTAACCTTATACGTCGTAAGGAAGACAGAAAATCCTACGAATATTGGTGGCATATAAAGTTGTATGCACCGGGTACATGAATAAGCTCCCCCGAAAAAATGTTTTTGATTATTTTGGAGCCGTTTTTACGCTATTCACTGTGCACCGGGTGCATCCAAAAATGAAATATTTCTTTATAAAACCTATTGATTCTTTTAGACTTGCGTCAACTTTGTGTACCAGCATGTACTATAGAAAAATTTCTTGTGTTATGAATATATATTTTTTGTGAACGTTAATATAGTAAAATATTCTGAAAAAAAATCTAAATCCCTTAAATTTTCAATGCTTTTTTAAAAAAAAATTATACTTGAAAATAAAACAAAAATTGAAAACTTTCTAAGATTAATGATATACTTTTTATATAAGAAATATAGAAGGTTGGGATTGAGTTTTGAGTATTATCCCACTTCTTACATTTCTTATCCAAATCTTAATAAAGTTGAAAATACAAAAAAAAAATGGTATTTTTCTTTTAAAAAGTGCTAGAGAGTAGAGCTCAAGTAGAATATCAGTTTCTTGAACCCCAAGTAACATTGGCCAAAAAAACACACACCAAGTAACATAAAGAACCTTCATTTTACCAACTACAACCCATTCAAAATGTTATACTTCTTTTCTGCATCAGTCAATCAAATAATCGTTCAAACTAGTGTTAGGGAACCTCTTCAATCTATTTACATCACATTCAAAAATCGGATACACCTCCCCCTGCACATTCTATAGAGACACAAAATCACTGTCAGAGATCTTTCAATTTCTTCTCAAACAGTCTTTCACTAGTCGGGATCGGCTCGTGTTGACTCGGCTTGAATCAATCATTCTTCTATTTACCATGATAAATCCTAATGAGGGTGTCATCTGCAAACCTCAACCTTTACTCGAATCACCCCCAGTTAAACGAACCTTTACTACTTTCATCAGCTACAGTCCACGACACCAAGCTTCCTGCAGAATCTCCACTCAGCAGCTGCTTCAGGTCGCTTGGGAGGTGTAGGGACGTGACGGCATTGTTGTGGAACTTAAGTATCCCTCGGAGAAGCAATCTGTACTCGGGTATCTTATCGCTCGGGCTAAACCCTAGGGTGGTTCTGCTGCTGCTACTATATTTTCCTTGCTCTATCTCTGGGTCTGAGCAATGCACCATTTGCCACACTTTAATGGCTCCGCTCTGGTGACCTGAAACAACCCAGTTCGTCTCGTGCCAATCAGAGAATGTAGAGCAAGTGATGGACAGAATGGAGTCTGATGGCATTGGGGACGTGTTAATTACTGCAAGGCAGTCTCCGTTGATGCTCCAGACTGCCAATAAGGTCCCTGCTGCTGTCACAATCTCTCCGGTGAGGTCATTTACGTAGATTGCTGTCACTGCTGAGGGAAACTCCGGTAATTGTCTGACAAAAGCCAGGGTGCTGAGGTCCCAGAGGATGACGGTGCAGTCATGGGACCCACTCAGGATGAGCATGTAGGGCTGGCTGATTCGGACACAAGTGATTCTGTTTGTATGAGCACATAGTGCCTTTTCCAACTGCAGGTGGTGGCGGGGCCCGTCGCTACTGATCCTCCAGACACAGAGAACACCATCGTCAGCTCCGGTGGCAAGAATCTGACCGTCATGGCTCACACTGGTGCATCGAATTTGGCTGCCACCGTGGAGATTCTCATGGGTGGATAAGAGTCGGTCTTGATCGTAGCTCATGAATCTCAAGCTACAGTCTTGGAAACCCCAAGCAACGTACTTGGCGAAGGTTTGGGGTTTAAGCAACGTGTTGGCTCCAGCTAGAAGAACTTTGTCGTTCAACGTGATGATTTGGCTGATGGAAGATGAGGTTTTGCGGACTTCCCGTGGAGTAAGAAGCGATGAGTTCTTCAGAGGGTGAGGAGGGAACTTTCTGTCAACCTTTCTTTTCAAGTGTGGCTTCTGGAAGAGTTGCTTCGGTGTTTGCCCAAAGTGATTGATTTGTGCCAATATTGAGGCCTTCATTGCTGGATCGGTGACTGCATCGATGTCAACACTGCCCTCATATGTGTAATGGTAAAAAACATTTGTAGCCACTTCAGCAGCCTACAATGAACAGAACATGAACAATGAATCATTTTAAAGAAAAATTGAAAATGTGAAGGGGAATGCTAAACTGAGCTCGACCTTACATATGGTCAAGTTTTGATATATAGATGGTCAAGTTTTGATATATAGATTCGAAAGAAAAAAAAAATCATTCCTTTTAGTTTATATCCATCCTTGATGGTCCATTTACCTAAAAATTAGATCAACCAAGTGATGCGGTAAGATTTATATACAAAAGAAATCGTTAAGTTCAAACCCAAAAACTAAAAATTCGATCGTGTATAAGGTTGAGCTTATAGTAGCATTTTCAGAAGAGAAACCGGGCCGTGGAACAAAGTTGAGAACAGATATGTAAAAATTGCAGATGCCCTACCTTGCCCCTTTGCTTATAACCGAAGATGAGGTCGATCCAGTGGTGTAGATTTTCTGAAACATAGTCAGATTCAAGTGCCTCCCGATGCTTTTTAATAAACTCCCTGGCACTTCCTTTGGTCCATGGAGGCAAGACAACATCAGTGACCTAAAAATCGTAACTCTGTTATCTTACTGAGGAAGGAAGAAAAATAAAAAAGCAAAGCCCACACAAAGAAAGAGTAAATTTTGATCATAGTGAACCTTCTCTCCTGATTGTTTGACTCCCAAGTCGAGGTTAAAACGATTTTCTAGGAACTCGGGCATGTAGAAGAACTCTGGAATGAGTTCCTTGACATCGGAAGTATTGCCTCTCCCTGCTGCGCTTAACCAAGTTTCTCTAATGCTATTGAAAAGACGATCGGCATGATCGAACTGGCCTCCTTGTAGCTTCTGATTTTCGGTGCTGAAAGGTGGGAGGCGGAGCAGATAGAAGAGGACGATTCCAGCGCTTGAATAATGAGAACCGTAATGGAACTTTGGGACTTCTGGATCGTCCCAACTTTCATATCTACAATGGGTTTGACAAGAAAATACATTCACAGTTGCATTAGCAGAAAATAAGAAAATATTCATTCTCCGAGAGTTGAGAAATAAAGCTATAGCCCTCAAGACATAAGCAAGAAATCACACTGTCATGAGAAGATTTTCTTAATAGCTTCATGAAAACATTTACATGCCACTGTGAAAGCTAAATGAACCTTATGACTCATTAAGTAAATGATTAAATGGAAATGGATGATGATATTGAAGCTGGACATTATCATGCAACTAAGAAGAAAAGGATTAATAAATTATTATGTAAATTAACGTGCTAAGAGTTCAAAATGGCAAAGAGGAGGTACGAAGGAGGGGAGAAATCAATATGTCAAGGAAAAACCAGAACTCGAGCATGTATCTGACTTTGTAGAGTTATTGTAGAACTATAAACCCCCCACACGCCAAAAGACATACCTTTTTTTGAATTCATCTTCCCCTTCTGGTGTTTGACAACCCATTGGTTTGTCAAGCTTACGAAATGTTTTCGGGTCTGACAAGTCGAGTTGTTCGCTGACATAATCGGCAAGAACCCATGGGAAAACAGGATATTGAGTAAGATCACTGTATCCTCGACCCGCCAATGTGTTTAAATGCATTAGGTACTGGAAGTTGCTTATCTCTCCATTTTGCCAACGTTTTGAGAAGGATTTAGCCATCAACTTGAAAAGCCGACCACCTTCATTGCTTTCTTGTTTAGTTGATCCAGAAATAGTCATGTCCAGCCTGATGGAAATGCAGAGTCAAAGTAAACATTTGCAATCCAAAATAATGATAAGTTGGTAGAGCAGCAAAAGTTTAAGTCCAAATCTTCTTACATGCTGTTCCTAGGGAGATTCATGGCAACCAGATTTTTGAACACCTCTTCTCTTTCTCTCTTGTGGAAGACAAGGAGATCATTACATCCATCCATGCTGAATATCTCAATAGCAACAGGGCGCAATTGGTAATCACGCTTCAGAATTTCATGAACACTATTAAGCTTCCACATGCGCCAAGGATGAGGCAGATTACCATTACTACATGCCTTCTCCTTTCCCCATGCACCACCATTGTAGGCCCATGCCCTTCCTCCAGCTAAAGATTTAACAGCAGTGCTCCAAGAAGATGTGGACCTGTTGGGGAAATCCATGCTTCCCATAACATCTTTCTTCACCCCCAAAGCTTGATCAATAACAGAGAGTTCATCCTCACTTTTCTTTTCACAAATGCATTCAGAATCGTCAATGTAAAAGTTTTCAATTACATAAAGACATAGTTCACCTATTAGAAACATTCCATCATGTTTGTCGAGGCCCACAACCCGTTCACAGTTGTATCTAGATCTTATCTTTTCAAGGGGCTCCAGGTAAGGTCTTATTAAGTATTCACCATTGTCATGTAATTCTTTTTCCGATTCATATTCACTACCGTTGAGCTCATCAACCTTAAGAGAAGATTGCAGTGGAGATCCAATATCGGATGTTCCTTGAAGAGATTCTGTTTTGGGGGAAGACCCCGAATCAGAACTGATGCCAAACTCAAGTGCAGAGTGCAAGCTGCCCTCACTCATGCTACTACCTTGGTCATCATTCCACTCATTCCTCACAAACGCCACTTCTTCTACTTCTTTTGCAGAGGACGACGACTCATTACAAAATTTACCTCGGAGATGATCTTCTTTTCCAGCCTCTACCATCTGGTGGAAAGAAGCTTCGTAGTCAGGATCGGGGTTAGGAATATCATCACCTCTTGATTTAGACAGGTCTGCCTCTTCCAGACCCACTTGACCATCAAGAACGTCTAGAATGCTATCAATCTTTAATTTGCAACGCTCGAGCTTTTTTCGCATCCTATAAGGACCTTCGATGGGACAAAGTTGCCACTCTGGATCTTCTGCTTCAGATGAGTTACGCATAGGTAGTATACCACGTTCATGAACGAGCTGTTGGAGGTGAGTTGGCCACTCACTCTCAGCATGAAGAATCCATCCATATTTATCCTGACGGACAACTCTCAGCTTAGTAGACATCGAATCACGGACCAACTCAAGTACATACCTCCGTTCATTTATCTGTTCCAAGTGTTTTAGGTCCAGTTGTGAAGTTTCACGATATCTTCTTACAATTTCCTTTCTACGACGGCTCTCCATAATTTTTATCCTCACTGCAGGAAATTTTGTTGATCCAGTAATATACTGCACCCACATTATGACAGCGCACTGCTCTAGAACTTTGCTGACAAGCTGTTCTGAGCCCTGAAGCCAATCAAAGAAGGCAGAAGAAGTTTCTCTTAATAATCTGTCAAACCCACCGTGTAATGCATCTAGATGTTGTGCTTGATTTTGTTTAGAAACAAGCATGAGTTGAAATGCAGCACTGCGGTGTACTAACAGATATTTAATGATATCAACTGCCATAGTCTGCACGTTTCGCCTTTGATCATGAAGAAGAGAAATTATGTTTACACAGAGACAGCAATTTAGATCCATATCAACATTGCAGGGACAGAAAATGATTTGCCTGTGAGCAACCAATAACTGCAAGATCGTGCTTATATTCACTCCAGAATCCTCATCTGACAAACTTGGAGATGATCGGTTCTTAGTCTCAGTAAGGAAACCTAACTGAGAAAGGAGATCTTCTTCTTCTAAGGTCATCAAGAATGGTGGAAGGAAACAATACATTATCATTCGATTTGTGTTCTTAAGGATGGAATGTATATAAGCCTCAAGTTGCTTGTTCCCCCTTCCGATAGACAGGAGGCCTTTTCCAGGTGGAGCTGCTTCTTCAATCCGACCATCCTTGTTTGCTAACTGTAACATAGACAACAGGAACTCAAGTGTTTTCAGCACCGTAGCAGGTTGAGGAAAAGCACCCATGTACATGCGATCGACAATTATCCAACACAATACATCCAAGTTTGAGGACCAACAGCTCTTATCTAGCTTTTTACCATCCTCCTCCTCATCGCGCAAGAGACGCCTCTCAAGAAAAATCATGAGCCTACTAAGGCACAAGCCTTGAAAAACCAGCACGGATTCGGATTGAACAAACAAAGGACAGTTCTCCAGGATACTCTCCACAATTTGTGCTGATTTTACCTGCTCAGTCAAAATGTCAGCAAGTACTTCTGACATAAAGTCTAAAACGGCAGTGGCTCCAGCAGAGCATGGACCTCCACCATAACCACTATCATCAACCTCTAGAAGTAATTCAGGACTAACAGGAAACAGAGTATTTGCTATAACAGAATCTTGAGAGGTAATCTTATCCACAGATGGGTCGAGTTCCAGAGCAGGGGAAGCAGGCCCAGAAGAGGGAGTGGTATTAAGACCCCGGGGGCCTTTTGAATCATTATGGTTTGAACTTCCTAACCACGATGTGACAGCAATAACTGGAGGTGGAGTGAGCTGAATCCTCAAATTAGATTTCTTAGATGAGCTTGGAGAACTACTAACAGTTTGTGGTGCAGAAGTTTGGTTACCAGGGGATTGAGTATGAACTATGGAACTGTTGACATTATAGAAGTTGGATCCACGTATGCTGGAGGTTGGTGAGAGAGGTTCAACAATCTCACCATCATTACCTTGGACAGCAGAGTTATCTTCGTCCCTGGACCTGTTTGCATCAAGCTGCTGCTCGGAGAGTTTCATCTCATTTGTGTCCTCATTTAGCTGATCAGTTGGCATTGGATCTTCAGAACTAGAACTACCTTGCCCATGAGGAATGTCTTCAATACATGTGGAGATTTTAACAGACTGTTCCTGCTCCTGAGGTAAGCTAGAAAAGGCATCCTGCAAACTGTTGGTATCATCGTTACTGAAGTTCTTCTCCTCTGTCTTGAAAGAGAGTTCTCTAGCCATCTTCACTGCACATGCAGCTCTGCAAGAAAAGAAACAAAAGAATATGATGAAAGATCTCATAATGGTTCAAAGCAAGAACGATCACTGCATATTTAATCTTGTTGATGTGAAAATTAAGTCTCTAATCTTTGGTTACTTAAAATGACGAGTAAATAAGAGCAGTGTCTTAAGACAAACCTGGCGCAAGAAAAGTAAAGGTCAACACAACTTTCAACAAACTCAGGCCGACAACAAACAGCAGAAAAAGGAGGGCACATCTTCACTAAATCCACCATAAACCTCAGAATTGAAGTTGCAGCAACTGGAGCTGAAGCATCACCACCCATCAAACGTGCAGCATATGTCCTGTGCATTAAAGCCTCACCTTGAAGGTCTCCAGACATATCTGTACTTCCTTCAAAAAGTTCTGATAAAATTCCACCAATCTGTGAAAGGTTGCCAGTTTGGTGGGCAAGCATTGATTGCATGGTCAATCGATCATATGCTGCTTTTGTCATTGCTATAGCCGATTCAAGAAGCTCCACAAATTTTAACTCAATGTGACTTCCATCACTAGGTATGAGAGCATGAAAGTCAAGCATCCGAACTTCTGGTAATCTAGGGTAAACGGGCTTTGCAAACATTAGACAGAACAGAATATAATATATTTCTGGTGAATCATAGAAACTTCGAAGCACCCGTGCTAAACCCTGGTAACCTCCACTAGTGCGAAACTTTAGAGCAAATGTGTGAGAAGAAGCAAGACACACACCAAGAAGTGTCATGATCCATCTCATACTTGTCGGATGAATGGCTTCATCAAGAAAGTACGTCATCAACTTGGAAGAGACAATTTTGTGCCATTGCTCAAGCAACTCCTCTGATTCTATAGTGACTTGTAAGTCTATAAGCATCTCCAGTAACATATTCCTGACAATTACATGTTTTCCCATTGACTCTCGCACAGTTTGGCGCTTCGATGTCAGTTCAGGAGGATCAAAGGTCATAATTACGAATGTAACCACATGCTCAAGTTCAGATGAAAGAAATCCATCTTCCAGGATTACCCCAAGTAACACTACCAATTTCTCCAGAACTGGAACTTCGACATCACCACGTTGCAGTGTCACAAATAAATGCTGAACCAGGTTCATTCGACGGAGAATAGTAAGGTTATGATTCCTATAGTAGTGCATGGAAACCAGTTGCTCAAGAAATACCAGCAATGATATCTGAAGAGAAATTGGGGCCATCACCCACAAAGTCCAATCCAACAAAACATGCTCAACCATGTCTGCATTAGACAAGACAATGCAATTTGAAGATTCAGCAGGGGTATCAGCATTCTCTAACTGAGATAGATGAATTAATGTGTCCTTCTGGGAAGAAAAATCATCCATATCTCCATGAGATTCAAAAGAGGAAATTTCATCTCTAAACTTGGAGAAACGAAGATCCTCAAGATGAGCACCCCCAGTGATTGCTTCTGGTGATGAGCTAGTTTGAGACTGTTGCAGTATCCTTGGTTCAAAAAATGAAGCTTCACATGCAGCAATCTGGAAAAAGATTTCAAGGGATGGCATCTCAAAAAGCAACATCCTACGGCGGAGAAAAAGTGCTAGCAAATGATACCCCCTGCACGCTTCCATGTCATATAGATTTTGAGGATTTTGATGAAGAGCACTGGCTAATAACCTGACGGCCATATGCAGCATGTCACGAGTTTCTGCCGCTTCAATGAGTCCCAGAATAACAACAATGCCACCTACTGGACGAATAGTGTCACCAATCACACATTTCCTGCAAATATAAGTATCTCCATGCAGACGTCCAAAACGTGGTATACCTGAAAATGAACACGAGGATAACTTTACAAAGACAGAGTTGACATTTTCAAATGAAATCTGATCTCATGTACCTACCTCCAATTGGAGAAGCAGCAGCTGACATAGGATCAACCAGATTGAGCATGGAGAAAGATCCCGATGTAGGAGCAGCTTCAGTGCAGGTTCCATCAAATGCAAATATAAGCTTCTTTCCAGAGAGCTGGAAGGAGAGGCTGCCCAATCCATCCAAATCCCAAACGATTCCACTACATTCTGCCTTAGATTCCCCTTGCTTACCAACACTATCCAGTCTCTGAGGAGCAGAAACTAGAGGCAACTCACTATCCAAAGAGTCTAAGATAGACATATTACCGCCACCACATGCCTGTTTAGGAACAAATCTCAGAATATTGGCATCTTGGAAGAGACCTCTATAACCTCTTCCAAGGATATACATGAAACAAACGCACCCAGGAGTGAGACCCTCTTCAAAAAGGTAGCAGGAGCGCAGTTTCCAGTTGAGATCACAAACTTTTGAATGAGTCGCAGGTGTGCCAATTGTAACCTGCAAAGGCCTCCCAGGTGGAGATGGAGAATATCCAAGTTTTCCCGTGTCTCTTAGCTTTCCATTTAGATACACATAAGCAAAACTAGCTTGAAACAGCCCAGCAAGAGCATTTGGTTTGCTATGTACTACTGCAAGGTGATGCCATCTGCCTTCTTCAAGTTCTAAACCAGAAAAGGAGAAAGAACTAGAATTGCTTGTTGACAAGGTTAGAATGCCATCCTCCTGAAGATATAGTTCTGCATAGCAGGTGCCTTCATTGCTTGCTTCTCCAACAGAAAAAAATGGAAATATTTGCTGCTCGGCACTGCTTTGTCTCTTACAAGCACCAGATTTGGAGGGTTCAGCCTCTTTCAATGGTGATTTTAGAAAATTATGAAACTGAAACCAACAAACAAATGAATAGCCAGCAGCAGGAGGCCATGATCTCTCTCCAAGTGAGACCTGAATAGAAGCATGCCCTACTTTTCTCATATCCATTTCAACAAATGGTGCAGGAGATACATTTTCTGAGGCCATATCTTCAATAGAAACTAACCTTGCCATCATGTCAACAAGCATATGGCCAGAGTTCCTCTGCTTCATCTGAAAAATGTACCTGACAAGCACCCGGAGTTCTGATGCAGATATCCTGCACATAAAAGTTTAACTGATTTCATTCCTCAACTAATGCCATACTTCATTGAACAGCATAGTACCTACCTATAAGCTCCAAGAGCTTCCACAATCTTCAAAGCATAAGAAAGTAACGGGGAAGAACCCAAGATAAGAGGATGAATCGTCTCCAACAATAGTTCCAAACAACCTAGCAAAGGCAGGCGTTGAAAAATTAGAACTTTTTTTTACGGAAATAACCACACACCTACACGAGTTATAGATTTCACCACACACCTACACGTGTTAGATTTTCCAGATTGAAGGAGCCAGCACGAGTGAGCTTCTCGATCAAGCTAAGCACTTCTATTTGCACCTTTGGAGTAAAAAGCAACAACGGGCGGATAAGGACCTGAATTGCACCAGCATTATACACTCGCTTCTTTTCAATATTACATGAACCAGAAGGCATTACTAAGAGAAAACTAAATTCTCCACTGTGACTGACATCAGATGTCCCCACATTCTCTGCTGTGAAAACTGGGGGAAGTACTACTTCCAGTGCAAGTTCAAGCAGTAGTTGTATAACTTCCTTTTCATAGTTAACAGAAAGCAAGCCAGACTCAGACAGAAGATCAAGGAATGTTTGGCAAGAAATAACTGTATCCAATTTTACTCTGTTAACTGCATTATCACAAACCCCTGCTGTCACAAGACGGAATAAGTACTTAAACACTTTGATAGAAGTGCCAACAGAAGAGTGGTCTTTATTTCCTCCACTTTGAAAATCATGAAGTGTAGTTAAAAGAAGCGAAAAGCCAGTTGCTTCTCCAAAAACCCTCCTGGATGAATTATTAGCTCCCAGAATGCGCCACAGCATACCCATAGTATCACACTTTGCATCACTTCCAAGCTTGTATTGACCTCCGAAGACACTAGTGACAATTCCACTCTTTAGAACTTCAACAATTGCACTTAGCTCATCAGAATGGGCCTGGTAGAAATGGAACTGTCACTTCATTGATTGCATAAAATGGAACCAAATCCAACAAATATTTCAGATTTGTTGAACCACACCACACAGTTTAGAAATGGAAAAGAAGGATGAAATGTGGGACGCCACGTATTAGTTAAAGCTGGCAGGTTGATACGGGCCCAATTCACTTGCACAGCCATAATGAAATTCAGGGTTCCTCTAGCCCACTCAAGATAATCTGACGTATACCACATCATTACCCCAGTTACTGCCTGCATTCATATGCCCAACAAACCCCAAAGTGGCTTTGGCAACGTTGCACAATACTCTTACACTATTTGCAAATATAGAGTCAGTGCACATCAAAATTATATTATAATGGTCGTAGAAGCAAGGCAGTAAAAAATATTGTGCAATATCAGATGATTCACAGCAAAAGTAAGAAATCAGGATAGTATATGTGAAAGAAGTTGTAATATGCACAAACCTGGGCAACGTCTTCAATCATTAAACATGACAAAACTCTGAGGGCCCCTGAACGATGGGCATTAGAGGTCAAAAATGGAAGAATTGTGAGCACGCCATTGGCTGAACGAAATGCTGCTTGATTTCCTTCAGCTTTCTTAAGTAAAGAAAACAAACAGTCCCATGCCAAATCAATTGTAGTTTCAACTTCAAAAATGGGAGACCTCTCCAAACCCGATTCACTTAGCCTCGGCGAAGAAATAATAATATCCTTACTGTCCAAATATTTTTTGAAGCTGCTAGAACTTGCTTTTCTTTTCTGTTGATATATTCTTGCTTCTTGCTCGTCCGTATGCAAAAGTAAATTGTGCTGCCTCAGCTCATCCAATAAAACAGCCAATACACCAACTTCTCTAAGCACTTTCTTGTATTGTTGATCAAATGATAAAAGCTTTACAAAGAAAGAAAGTATTGTCTGCTTCAGCTGGGAGTTTGTAGACTGCTGCAATAAGCAGCTCAGAGAAAGTAATTCTTGCTCAGGGACACAGTTTACAACTGTAACAGCATACTCAAGAATCTTTAGTATGATCTCTTGGAAAGAGGACGGAAAACCAGCCATATTTTGAATAAAGAGCGGAACGGCACGTAACTGTTGACACAACTCATAATTTTCTATATGGCTAGAGAATATTTTAAACATTCTGTTCAAAACTTCTGCTTGTAACTCCATGTTGTCTGCTTTCAGGAAAACTTCAAGAAGAACTTGAATGGCTTCAAGATCTTTAATCTTATTGTCTCCATACTCCCGCACCTTATACACAATTCTATCAGACGATGCACGTCCATGTCTAGTAGCCTTAGAATGAGAGGACTTGGATCCTTTGCTTCCAGACATGGTTGCTAATTCACTAGATCCGGTCTGAGCAAGATTAACAAGAACATCAAGTAGCCTTGACAGAGCAGGGGAGAGATGTTGCATGGTAGAATCCTCTGACCTGATTATATCAGGTTCTTTATCATCTAAAGCATGAGAACCATCCAGAGAATTATCTTGGTCACTGAAAGACCTTATGCTAGTTGTAATAGCCAGACTTCTTTGCATGGAGGAAAGAGTTAACGCAAACTGGACAAGGAAGTGATAGCCATGAGCATTGTGAATATCATCTCTGAGCCTAACTCCGTCAGAATCTACAAACATGAAAGTTCTTCAACTTGTCAAACAAAGGAACAACTTCCTATCTGATGTAAGATGGATTAAGTATGAATAGTAATCTTGGAAATGGTGAAATATCAGTGGTGAAGAAACAGCTTCTAGAAAAAGGTGAATACTCATATCAACAATATCGTCAAGCTTCTATTGAATTACAGGGAAAAGTTTATACTATTGTTCCATCTACCTGGCCTGTAAGACAGCTCAACACACTCGAGTAAAAGATCCACAATGCCCATAGTGTAAGTGGAATCACCAGAGTCAGGATTAAAGTCCTTAACTCCCCCAAGCAGAACTTTTATCTGCATCAATAAGAACTTCATGAATATTAATCAATACCTGTGTACCTTAAACAAAAGGATACAGTTACAGAAAACTAGACAAAAGGCATAATAACTTATAGTGCTCGTAAATGCTCAAGTCTCAACTCCAATAATTGAACAAAAAACAAGAGGTGCATATACATGAAAGTACCCATATTTTGAGAATTCTTGCTTGACTTGTAACCAAATATTTGGTATAAGACGTGTATCCTTTATAAGAATAAACTCAAGAACTATGTTTGGACCATAACCGTCTGAGAAAGTTTCATATTGTCTAAGGAATGGGCTACTTAGTATTTTAAAGATACACCAGACTTATATATTTCACTAAATTCTGCTGTGCCAATTAAGTCTGGTAAATGGTAGAAGGTCCCATGAGACTCTATAATCAATATTGAATTCTTATTATTTGGTTCCCTACCAGTTATATCAGAAAGAATAAAGGTCTGTACTAATTTTAAAAAAATAAATAAAAAATTAACGTGGTGGCTTCTAAAAGATCAAAGTTTAACATCATAAACATCCTACCGTGGAAATATTAACTGGAAAAGTATAAAAATGCATCACTATGTTTGACAAAAGTGTTCGTTGCCCCCAATTTGATTTTTTACGTAGCTAAATGCACCGCTAATGTTTGAAAATGATGGTAAATAAGTTTTCCTATCAGGGATCCATCCAAATTGCAGTTAAATACTTTTCAAATTGATAAAATTAACAAAATATTTTCCAAAATATCACAAGTAAGTCTAATAACTTTTACTAATTTTACAATTGAGTCCCGACTCGATTGATACCCAATCGTGAGTCCACTTGTCTGTGTGGGGACCCTGACCAGGGACCCCTTGGTTGGGACTCAATCAAAGTTCAATCGAGTCAGAACTCAATTATAACATTATTAAAAGTTATTAGAGACCTAACTATGACATTTGAAAAAGCATTCAGTTAATTTTATCAATTTGAAAAGTATTTAACGACAATTTTGGATAGAATACTCATTTATCATCAATTTCATAGTGGTGTATTTATAACACTTTGCACAGTTACCATTTTTGTCAAATATAGAGGTGCATTTTCAAAATTTTCCAATATTAAATGGAAAGATTATTGAATCAAAGCTGGGAACTGCTAGCATAAGTGTAATGGGAAATTCGGAAACTAGCATACAAACTTTTAGAGGGAAAAAAAAGAGACATTATAGATAGAATTCTTGTAAAAGAAAGAAAGAAAGATCATATAAGTAGTAATTGCCTATCATAAGATGTACCAAATGATGCTTGCGTATATACTTGGCTGTGCTTCCATTGTCATTGACCAGAAGAAGCCCTAAGACCTGGTAAAATAGTCAGGAAATTAGAATAAAAGCATCAGAATTTCAAGATAATTCGAAATCTTCGAAATAAACACCAGAAGGAAAAAAAATCACAAAAGCAACCTGAATAGCATGTCTATGCAGCTGTAATCGATGAAGTGGAACAACACCATCCTTGGTCTTGGAATAGAATGCATTGCAGCCATTCACGACCATTTGAAAAAGCACTTGCAAAGAATCATCCTCGGTCAAACCCAGAGCAGCTGAAGGATAGCTTGCCAAAGCTTTCATTATGTGCACAACACTTCCCTCTACCTGCCAAATCACAGATTAGCTGGTATCCTTGATGCATATTATAATTCAATTTATCACTCATGCAAATCCAAATTCAGGTAACCAAGAATAATCAATTGTTCTATTTAAAAGCCAAATCTTTTCTTTATCAACCTATCTTGTAGATAAATTTCATTTCAGAGTATTAAGGGTAAAAACTGAGGTATAAATGCTACCTCAAGCCTCCGGATTATTGTAGAATCCTTATCATAGTCTTTTTCAGGGATTGGTACTACATCGCCATTCACCTTTTGCAACTCCATTGTTTCATATGGACTCATAAGGGCATTGAAAATATGAATGAGGCAAGAAAGAATCCCAGAATCAAGTAGTGACTGCTTATCAACTGGCTGCACATGATTTGGTAAGGTTGAATGTTAGCTAAAGTAACGAGTTGGAGATTCAAAATTGCAATTTTATACAAAACGCGTTCCATAAGCTAGAATATCATTGCAAGAAGTTTACTGTGTAAGCCATCTATAACATATAAGTGCAAACAGCGGATTATAACAATAGAGACCAAACTGATAAGATAAAAGGCAATTATTTGAAACAATAAATAAGGATACATACCCCAGATACAAGTATTTCAACCGCAGTTAACAAATTTGAGCCGGGGCTCAAGCCATTCTGCAAAATATTAGGACGAATGTTATAGTAGCACTATAAATTATCAGCTGGTAGTCATAAGCATGAGATATATATATATATATATTTAAGCAAGTGAAATCCATTAAGCCCACCTGTGTGACTTCAGAAAAGAACTTTAACACATGTGTTACACCCAACGATCTCGGTTTGCAACTAATTTTCAACTTTTCAATATCTGTAACAAATGCTCTACCCACAACAAAAGAGAATATGTGTGTTTCGACTAACCTGCAGAACCCAAATAACATGTTAGTTTTAGCACTGGCATAAAAAATCTTACATACTAGAAGCAACATGAAAAAGTAAATAAGAAGACAAATCCTCATATTGAAAACTGTGAAATTCTATATTGGGTTGAGCCAAACTTAATAGACAAATAAAGAGCAATCAGTTATACAAATGGGGTTCCATCCTATAACCAATAGGTGATAGGAGGAGATAACCAATTTGTATAATATGTTGCTTAAACAAAAACCAAATGTAATGGGTAAATGTCATACATTGTAACTAACTGTGCTACATTAGATTGCTGCTTTGCTAATCTACAAAAAGCATCTACGGTGAAATTTAACGCCGCTTCCTTTTCCTGCAAGACCATAAGTTAGCATTATCAATAACACCAGGAAAAGGCAGCAACAACAAAATATTACAGAACTATCTCCAAAAAAGGAAAAGTACCTTTTCTGAGTTCGATGACCGGAACTCTTCCCAAAATCTCTTAAAGTCCAATTCCAGCTCATGCTTGTCCCTGCTTAAAGAGAAAAGGACAAGTTACTTGTTACAACACAAAATGGTGAAGGTTCATGATCTACACAAGGAGGCAGTGTTTGTAGCATGTATTACAAATACTCCACAAAGTACCAATGTCGTAGAAAATGTCTAGAATACATGTTATGATTTCCAAAATATCAAAGTGTGTTTAAACAAAATAATAAAGCGCATATTTGAGAAAGATATTGGTGTTACACCACCTGCAACGAAACTAAAAATTCTATAATTTATCCTTACGTGAATTTGAAATTGCCAGTGACCAGTGATCAACTAATCTAAAGTTTAGACTAAAGCATTACATAAGACTTAACAAGTACCATATATAGTATCCCCACATGTAGGTTGGAACGTGATTGACGTGCAACAGGTAGAGGAACTTGAATTAAACGGTTATAAGCTATTAAGACTGTTTATATAGAGCAAGTTGTTTAGGTGCTCAATCTCATCTGCGTTTCTTGTATTATCGCTAGAGGATATAATAGCCATTTCTTCATTACGCGTTCAATGTAAACAATTCTCCACTATCCCTCTCTCTTTCCAACTTCTAAATTTCAGTTCAACCGCACATTAGGCCTCGTATAAATCAGAAACCCTTTGAAATAATCTACATGAATGATTAGATCTAGCTCAAGAGTGTAAACTAACAATCACATTCACTACACTTGAACAAAAGATAGCTGAAACAACATCTAGCTAAACAAAGACTGAGAGAAGGCGATTTAAGTATCATCTAAACTTCAGCATGACCAATCTACACACACACACACACACATATATACGTACATATGTACATACCAATTTAGAAGTAAAAATGCAAGTAAAGCGACATTGCTAGAATTCAAGATCATAGATGTTGGATCTCGAAGTAAGCCAGGATCCATCAATAGACAACAAGACTCGACCAGATAACAGAGGCAAAAAGATAGTAAAGACAAACCTTGAGGGGGACGGTGCATAGTCGTGGCGAATGGGAGACACACTGTGGTCATCGCCTGCAGCAGAGAACGGAAGGGACGAAGAGGACGCAGTTGAAGTCGGAGAATTAGTAAAACCTACCTTCTCCTTGAAGTCCTTAAGCAATGTTGCCCATTTCATCGAGACTGAACGCCTCTCAGTCACCAGCAGCACCGCAACACGCCTTCCCTCCCTCCTTTCTCATAAGCTAACACCACAACCAGATCTCCAAATTCAAATCTCAACACCAAACCCAAAATGTGGATGAATGGCGGATCAACTTGGATGAGGATCACGATAATCAGGATCCGCCTATAGTGATGATGCTACTTAGCTAGAAGAACAGATTTACGCATCCCTCCAAATCGAAGAACGTCATCTTCTCAGCTGAGGTAAGAAATCAGGACAGATAACGAACGTGGAAAATGTAGACGAAGAGATTCAGAGCTCCATTATTCTCTCTCCTCTGACTTCTAGTTAACTCTGTTATTTTCCTTTTGGGCGACGGAAGTCTCCGCGCCTTCACTTCTCCTGAAGTCTAATTATCTCCCTCAACTTATAACTTATTAACTTGCATCCCAACTTCCTAAAACTAAGTAGTTTACCCTCAATTTATTATGTGTATAAGTTTTGAATAGATAATGGTTCACTTTCGAAATTTCGTGGTAGAAATCGGTCATTGTGTGAAAGCTGAGGTCCCATGAGGTAGTCTCGAGATCGACAGACCAAGTATTGGATCCGGTCTGGTGTACGCGTTAACAACAACGAGAAATGACATTAGGTTAAATATTTTCGGTAAATTAAATTTTAATCTTAATATATAGAATTAAATACCAAGTAGCTACCTGAACTTTGGACGTTTTGGAACGAGTTACCTGAACTTTGAAAATTCAAAACGGACTATCTCAACTTTGAAAAATGTGCAAATAGCTACCTCTGTCCAATTTTCAGTTGGAAAGTCGTCGGAAAGTCATTGAAAATTCTTCAGAAATTGGACGGAGGTAGCTATTTGCAACTTCTTCAAAGTTGAGGTAGCCCGTTTTGAATTTTCAAAGTTTGGGTAGCTCGTTGCAAAACGTTCAAAGTTCAGGTAGCTACTTGGTATTTAATCCTAATATATAATAGAAGTTAGTAATTTAAAACTAACAGTAATATTTTCAAACATAATTCATAAAAAATGTATAATTTTATTCATTAATCATAATCTATATCTAAATTCTCTCACATTTGACCAGTATATAGTTAATCTGTATGGTACAAAGATTAGATAATGTGTATTAAGATTGTAATAATTTAAATGATTAAGTAATAATTTAAATTTTATCATTAAATAGTTTTGTTTATTTGTTATTCAGCAGATTTTCTATTGATATAGTTTGGGCCATTATTTGTATGTTGTACTAAAATTTAGAGAAATTGTGAAAGTTGATAGTCCATACTATTGGGTCGTCTGTTGACATGACTGGTCCATTTATTAATGAGTTGGGCCGGATTATCATTCTTGGCCCATTTGAATTTTCAGCCCAAAATGCTCGACGAAGTTTCT
The DNA here is from genome assembly GCA_946814005.1 of Chamaenerion angustifolium. NCBI lineage: Eukaryota > Viridiplantae > Streptophyta > Magnoliopsida > Myrtales > Onagraceae > Chamaenerion > Chamaenerion angustifolium. The sequence goes on from OX328275.1 coordinate 33,513,424, forward strand.
CCTCTACTCCACAGTTGAGTTGCAAAACTGCAAAAGCATGCATGTAGAGTGAAAGTGAAAAAGAATGATACCCTGCAATTAAATTTACATTATGTTGTAATTTATTATTAAATGGTGAATAAGACATGCACGTATTTGTCAGAATTGATACTAAATAAATTGTACATTTTTAAAAAAAAATTACTAATTTGCACAAAGAATACAACCAAACAGTAAATAAATTCAATTATTAATTAAGGAAATGAGAAAATGTCCATAAGAAAGTGAGGAAAGGTGCCTCCTTTGTCTATCCTCTTAATTCTTCTGGCTCTAAAGCAGAGACGAATAAGGATAAAAAGAGACCACCAGTCCTTTTTGCAACGCATTTTGCATAGTAGTTATGGATATGAAAAAAAAAAAGTATACGACTCGTGAGCCTTACATCTTCATATGGTATTGCTCCATCATGCTTTTGATTATTGTGTAATTAAGAGAATTGACAAGGTTGAAATTAATGAAGAGAATTGATCTACTACTTTTTAATACACTAGTGAATTTGGCATGTGCGTTGCACATGCAATAAATTTAAAATTAAATGACATTAGTTAAAAAATTGTAGCAAGAATCGATGGTTTTTTTCTTTGTACCACTAAAATGTTGAGTGGATCTCAAAAAGAATATATGGTAGTTTTACTAATAAATTCTAAAAAAAATAGAGTATTAAATTACGTTAAATACTTTTCTTTTGTGGATGAATTTTGGAGAGAATGTTAACAAAATGAGAATGTTTAAGTGTTCAAGAGAAAACAAATATAAAAACCATGAAAAACTTTGTAAGATAATATAGATGTAAATATTGGTAAAGTTGTGATGCATGAGAATTATAGATGTTTAATGAGTATAATTGTACGAAAAGATTTGTAATGTTATGATTGACTATTGATAGAATTAAATTGTAGATATATAAATTGTATAATTAGTATAATAAAAATAGAAGAGAGTAACAATAACTTTTATTATTGAGGATGATTAATTAATAATAATAATAATATCTGGAGATAGAAAAAGGAGCAGAGCATGCATGACGCAAAAAGTCTCTGACAATGGAATGTGCGAAGAATTTGAGGAACCTTTCTTTACTCGACAAAAAAGAAGAGGGCTAAATCATAAAGCTAACAAATTATCTTTCAATTGAATTGACTAGTAATTTCATAATTATGAAAAAAATAATGAGAGACTGCTGACTTTATTATATAATATATAAGCGTTGACATTTATTCCTTTGTACTTTTTCCAACAATGGATGGAGCACTAACGTCACATAGATCACGGACCACCATTACATCAACATACATACAAGGGGATCATGAAGAATATATGTATGAAGAATGAAGTAGGTAGGATTATGTTATAAATGAGTTAAACCATATTTTAAATACAAGATAATAATGTTCGTTTTATATATTGATTATATTCTTTCGTATATATAGACAGAAGAATTCTCAAAGTTTAGAGAAAACGGAGATATAATGATTAAAAACATTTTATAGAAATTTTGTAGAGACTCAATTCAGTAGGTGAACTACGGAGACTGATTTTTCGGTAGGAGGTAGGGGTGATTAAAAAAGACTGGCTGAACCGAATTCATGATAAGACCGGCCCAAGACTGACTGAGACTGAGCGGGTGAGTTTTTTCCTTTAAGGCTGGGCTCAGTTTCAGGGTTTTTTTCTCTCCAAAAGCCCGAGTAGGACTGGCCCGACCTGACATTTAAGAAATCCTAAAATTTTACGGTGTAAGTAACCCTTGAAACACTAGTAATTCATGACCTTGAAGCATTCAACAACACTTGGATCGATTCCATAAGGGAAGTGCGACAGAAGACGAGAAGCGAACGTGTTGCAAGACCAAACTTCAGTGATTTTTTTGGCCAAATCCAACCGTTTTTTTTTACCAAAAATTTTGGTCCAAGACCGAGACCAGTCTGAGTCAAGCAAGACCGACTCAGAAGTTTTTTTGGCCAAAGTCGGTTTCGTTTTCGGTCCTCTAGATGTCAAGACCTAGATTTTGGTCCTCAAAACCGACCTGACTCACTCATGATCATCCCTAATAAGAGATACATATACTCTTAATATGTTCGAGTTCGAGACTTTCCACATTAGGGAATCTTTAGCCCTGACTCATAATGTCAATTGTGTTTCGTTTCACAATTCAACAATATTAATCGTCAAGGTAAGTATTTTTCTCTAAGTCAATATGGTTATTAATTAACAATTTTTAATCGATAAGCATGTTTGAATTTTAAATAGTTTCAACTTTAATTCTTCCTACTAATATTATATAAATAAAAAATAATTAAACTATATGATGAGAAAATCATGTTACTTTAATCAATTATTATTTTTACCTTATATTCAAAATTGAGATAGCTCTAATTATTGAAGCATCATTGAGACGATCAGCTCAATCAGTCTATGGCCATGTATATAGTTTGTCCCTCCATTCTCCTTTATTAAATTAAAGTAGAATAAAGTATATGCATTACTCATGCAACATGGTATCTTTGATTGTGATGTGTAGAAAGAATTTCTTGGTTTTGATGGTATTTTTTGAAGACACAATTATTAAAATGATCTAGTCTCATATAACAAGAAAATGTTTTCCAATTATAGTAATTGGCTAAGACGTGTGTTTATCTATACATAAGTGTTACCAGAACCGGCCCGGTCCTCGAACCGGTGAGGGGCCCTGTTTTCGGTCAGATTCGAATCCGGACGGGAATCGGACCCCTCGCCGTTCGAAGAATGTGCCTAAAAAATGAATCGGAAACCAGCTGGTTTTTCAAAAACTAGCCGATTTTGCAAAAAATGTCTGGTTCAACCTGATTCAAATACTGTTCATCTGCAAAACGGTATTTTATCTTAACCAAACTGAACATGGGTCCGATTCTCGGTCGGACCGCCGGTCCAGTCCGATTTTGATATCACTGGTATAAATTAGTACATCTATTCGTTTATTTCATACTCGTTTATTTTTTATTTTGATAAAAATGTAAGCTTTTTTACTTGTAGATTCACTTGACCTAAGTAGCAATATACTAACATTCAAACTGCTCAAGATGACGTAGCGATTCAGTGTTTTATCCATTAACAAAATGTCTTAAATTTAAGATTTGGGAATGAAAAATAGTGTCGGTCATTGTTCAAAAAGTTCAATTCTGTTGTTGTGGGTGTCTGAGTGTTATTTGTTTATTAATCGTGTTCGAAGTTTGGAAACATGTTTAAGACTTATTTGTTTAATTTATACATATTAAAATTAGTGACTCGACATGATTAAACACGATACACATATATAGATAGACTTTCAATTCTCCCATGTTCCCAAAAGAATGTCAAGCTTTTGAATCAATATTTGGGACCATCCATGCATATATAAGCTATATCATAAAATATTTAGCAATTTTTGAACCATAATATCCATATAAAAGAACCCTAGAAGTTTTGTCTCTTCTTCAAAAAGAGAAAGGAGCAAACATTATTCTAAAATCAAAGGGATAATGCTAGCTAGCTAGCTAAGGGACTGTTTGGCTGTAAGATATATGGTATCACCCCCACAATGAAGCTGCTGCAGACTGATCATCCGCCACTCCAGGCGATGCCGATGGCCTCAATAACTCACCGCCCTCACCGTATCTAGGGTTTCGGGTCTCTATGCGCTCCCTGGTGCAATTTAGCAGAGCTTCCATATTCATGCTAACTTGAGCAGCATCTCCATTTTTATTGTTTCCGCAGCTGTGGTTGTTGATTCGTCGACCATGGTCCTCTCCACTGAGCCCTAAGAAGTCTCTGGTTGGAACCCCGTCCTTCTGCATGAACAATGATCCCATATCATACTTATCCATCTCCTGAGGCGTTGGTTCAGAGAATCGAGCCACGGGTCTTGGACTGAAAAGGGCTGCACCGCCGTCAAGGAGCTGTCCAATGGCTGTGAGGTTTGCACTTGGCGGTGGAGACGAGAAGGGCTGTGAGGGCAGGTTTTGGAAGCTTTGTGCAGCTTCTCCAAGACTGTAAAGGGAAGAGTTGGGAAGGGTGTTAGGGTTTTGATGGAAAAAATGAAGTGATGACAGAGGGTTAGGGTTTTGAGAGGCGGAAGAACAAGAGAAGTGTAAGAGAGGAGATGGATGAGAATAAGGGTTGAAGGGCGGTGGTGCAACAGCTTGTTCCTATATTTTTCAAAAAATTAAAAAAATAAATGTTCATAAGATTATAAAGAGAATAAATAAAATCAATGAAGGACTCATACGATAACAGTTCATACATTAATATGTAATATGTGGATAAATTAAGCAACTGAAATCATTTCAAATTAAGTTTACATTGATTTACTATTATTTCTTGATATATTTTGGTATCTTCTATTATTAATTAGATTATAAATAGAGAAGTGTTAACGTCTATTAATCATATAAGTAGTTATCGAATAAATCATTTTATTACCTGATTTTCTATAATTATCCTTGCACTTTCTTGAGCTAATGCTTCACAAAAGGCTCTATGGGTGATGAAGCTATCCCTCCTGAAAAAAATCAATTAATGTAAATAACAATTAATAAATAAAGTCGATCAATTAGTTATATTCGAAATCCAAAGTCATAGATACATATGTAAAATAAATTATTAAGCATAAAATAGACAAACACACACATATATATATATATATAATGCAAATAATTAATATACATATGTAGAGAGAGAGAGAGGGAGGATATAGAATCATAGACACATGCATATATGATATAGACACGTATATACATGCACATATTATATATATATGTATGTATATGCGTGAGTGTCTTTATGTGACATGCTTCAAAACAAATCCAGTTGTTTTCCTATTTCCAACAATACAAAATTGATGTTTTTTTTGGGACCAGATTCAAAACACTGACTCAACACACATATGTCATACATTTCGTATCAGAATTAACCAAATTCTGGGTTTTCCAGAACGATATGTGCATGAGGAAATGAAGATCTCATAATGATCATCAACGTACGTCCTTACCTGGAGAAGATTGTTCCACAATCACATAAGTACTCTCTACTGCCGCAGGTTTTCATATGAGCCTTAACATCGGACTCAACTGCATAAATCCTTTCGCACCTGTCGCATTTCCACTTCTTCTCCCCATGCTTTCTGCTGAAATGTTTCTTGACTCCGGTAAGGTCACCGAGCGCCCTCTCCGGACGGTGGTGGACGCAAGTCGGCTCTGGACAGACATACACCTTCTTCCTCACCGGTTCCTTGTTGTCTCTATCATTCTTCAGCTTCCATGGCAGGTTGTGGCCTCGCCTGTGCAGCTGCAGGTTCTGGTCTCTCTGGAAACCCTTGCCGCAGACCTCACATTTGAACCTGTGTGTCGCCAGAAGCTCCTCCGCCGACAAAGCAATCACTTCCGAACCTGGGTCTGAAAAAAAGAAAAAACTTTGTCGTTTTTAGATCTGGCAAAGCTTGTCCCTCCATGGATTAATTCCATGGATCAAGATCATTCTTTTTACCTGGGTTTCCAGCGAGTCCTCTCTTCCTCTTGACCCCCTGCAACTGAAGTGAAGAAGGAGAAGGAACAACGACGCCTGAGACAGCAGAGATGCTTGTGTGTTCTTCAGACAAAGAGGATGAATTGGACATGGCTGAAAGGAACAAGAGAAAACTCCAAACGATACAAACAAGAGAAACCTTAATCTATTGTTTGATACCTTCACACAGACAAACTTACCTTCCTTTTAACCCTTGTAAGAGAAGATGATAATATAAAAGGTGGTGGCCCTATAAGTGGTATGTAATTTAATTCAAGGCTATCTTATATATTTCATATTTACTACGTACCCGACGACGTCGTAAAACTTTCAGATTTAATTTTGCGATGTCGGTTAGGCTTACAGTTTCAATCAACTCATCAATCATAAATTTTGAGCATCATCAAAGATGGTAATTAAGTGTAGATAAGGTATTTTAGGGTTTTGTAGTTCAATTGTAGAAGTGTATTGAACTCAATTTTGATGATGAATAATTTTTTTGATAATTAATGATGATGATGAATAATTGCTATCACAATATAAGGTTTATACTAAAAAAATGAATATATTTTTCTAATGAATCACATTGAATTTTATAGTTAATAACTGTGATTATTAATTAATTCTGAAACTCTTTTTTAATCTTGCAGGGAACCTAATTATCTAATATTATTATCTCGAGTAAAAAGAGAAAGAAATCTGAATTTTGTTGCAGGTTTATCATCATAATCTGATCATTATCTTATTAATAATACCAATTTTTTATTTTTAAAAAACGACATCGAACCGCACAAAGCAGGCATGTGTATGTATATATATATATATATAATCCACAGAGCAGACACATGACATCATTAATCCGACAGAGAAAGATCAAAACCCAATCTGATGAATGATGATGGGGTAATTATTCTTGCTGTAGTAGTCACCAATCATTGTCTGCTTGTTATAAATAATTTTTTTATTATTGGAATTTGAATTCAAAATAATTTAAGATGAAGGGTTGAATGGGTGTAAGAGAACTAATGTAAGAGGTGTGAATGAGGGATATGTCTTTTCGCTATAATATTTATTTTATACAATTATTATTATAAATAATAAACGGTCAAACTCATCCGTGACACTTTATAAAAAGTGAAAATGTGAAAGTTTTTTTTTTAATTACCAGAAAGAAAAATATATATATATATATATATATATGATATTATACATAATTTATTACTATCATCTCTAGGACAATATATATAGGGACGGATAAGTCATTAGATATTTAGATGTTCACATTTCTTTTTATCTATAATTATTTATTGGATTTCTTTTCATTTAGTAAGAGTATATTGATGGTTTGTTACTAACCAAATATTTTAAATTCAAAATTTATATAGCAAAAATAATGAAATGATTTATGTATAGCGTTAGATATATATAAATTCTTACATAAACCATTAACAAAATAAAAGAATATTTAATTTTGAAGAAAAATGGTAATTAAAACTAGCACGCACAAAAGGTAAATGTATCAGAATCTGATAAGGATGACAATAAATGACAACTATTGTTACAGTAAAAAAAGTTATTGAGATTTACTTCTTTTTTTAAAAATGTATTTTTTTTAAATGTCAAATTTGTCAATCTAATAATCTTTTTTCCGACTCGATTTGGCATTGATCTTTGTGTCGATTGAACCCTGGTGGGTTAGCTTAACTAACCATTGACTCGAGTTAGGGTATACTCAAACCAAAAGGACCCAACTTGCACAAGACCGAGGTTGACTACACCAGTACTTTTTACCAACCAAAAGGAATACGGCGATTTCGCTCCACTAGCAGTCCAGCATGCACAAAAATGGTAATTAACACTAGCACACACAAAAGGTAAATGTATCTGAATCTGATAAGGATGACAATAAATGACAACTATTGTTACAGTAAAAAAAGTTATTGAGATTTACTTTTTTTTTAAGAAAATATAATTTTTTATTAATGTCAAATTTGTCTGTCAAATTTGTCAACCTAATAATCTTTTTTTCGACTCAATTTGGCATTGATCTTTGGGTCGATTGGACCCTGATGGGTAGCTTAACTAACCATTGACTCGAGTAAGGATCAAGATATACTCGAACCAAACCAAACTTGCACAAGACCAGGGTTGACTAAACCAAGTTCACTTGGTCTAAATATTACGTGTTTCAACTAGAATTGATACCCCGACGATGGTGATCTAGTGGTTGAGAACGCTGACTCCCACATGGATTTGCCTCCTAGGGAAAGGATTACAACTTGGAGCCTAACAGAACAACCTCTCAATCACACAAGCTGCTAGTAGGGCTACGTTGACGAGATCAATGCAAAACACTTGTTGTCGGGAAGTTCGAAACACAAAAACTCTAAACATTACGTAGCGAGATGGGTCTAGGATCGTCATTCCTTATTGTTTACAAAAAAAAAAAACTAGAGTTGACATTTCCTCCCCTCCCCTGCGACATACCATGACTAGAATTCCATTACAAGATAGAACCGTAAAGGAACACAACCACAGTTCCAAAATCTACACAATAAAATATACTAATGACTCTGTTTCTTAAACTCATGTTTCAACCAACTTGCTCTCTTCTCATGGCTCTTGAACCTCTTAAATATGACTTGATTCAACCTCTCCTTCAGATGATCCAGAGCAAAGAAATGCAGCTCGTCATCAACCTCAATCTCAGGAATTTCATCCAGCAGCTCCATGATGTCATCGTATGTGGGGACCACTGCTGACGGACGATCTGATGCAGTTACAGTTGCGCTCTTACTCTCGACTGCAGAGTATATCTTGTTGAGATGCTTCTTCAACTTTGATTCTCCTCTCGATTTCTTCTTTTTCTTCATCTTTACTTTGAGATTCTCAACTTTAGTCGGCATCGGTTTCTTGCTCTTCCTGGGTAGCGTTTCAGCATTGGTTTGACCAGCATCTACAGAGTTCATACCGTCACTGCTATCTGCTGCAAAACCCTCATCGGATGGAGAAAATGTACCAACTTCTTGAGGCTCAACTTCTTTGCCTTTATTCAATTGTGCAATTATCTCACCGATATCCCGGTCATCGTCATCACTCCCACTATCTACTGGTGCAAAGTCATTGTTGAAGTTGGAAGGTGAATCTTGCAATCCTTTCAACGTGCCATATCCAGTGGTTGCAACATTCATGAACATGCGGTCCAGTAATGACTCAAAATCAGGAGGGATTCCTTTGGCTCTAAATCCCCTAAAAGCAGGGTTCATCTGAATTTTTAAAAACAAAAACAAAAAAGACTTAGGTTACACAAATACAAAGAACATTGCCACAACATGAACAAGAAGATATCTTACCATTTCAATAAACTGTTGATTATGTCGCCAACCTATTAATTTATTTTCTAAAATGGTACATTTTCTACTTTGTTTATCACTTTATAGAATTTTACATCTGTGAGATAGATGAGGTCTGTGAGTAGAGAAGCATTACTGACCTGAATTTTACGCTTCCACCATTCTTCACTTGCACCAACAGTTTGCTTCTGAGAATCCCAGCCCATCTCTGCTTCACCTTTCATAAGCTGTTTCCAATTTTCCCATTCTTCTTTTAGATTCTCCCATGTGCTCTTCATTTCACCAGAATCATGTTTCTTACCAGTGAGTTCCGCAAACTTGTCTGAGATTTTCCTCCACACTCCCTCACTTAAGTGGCTACCCTTTTTGTCGATTTGCTCAATGCATAATTTACAGAAGAGCTCTAAGTGCTCTATCGACCAATAGTCCTCTTGTAAAGAAATTGCCATCTACAATCAATCAAAAGTTCAGCTATTGGCCATAGGAATTCAGAAACCAAGAAAACAAATACAGTCATTACTCACCTGAATAGCTCTACACATGGATGTCGATGCTAAGGAACAGTTCTGAGGGTTCGCTGAAGGGGTTTGTGCACCGCTGCTATTATTTTGCATCTCTTCTAGCTTCTTACTCAATTCTCCACACTGCCTTTTCATTTTTTCGAACGCGGATTTATACTCCAAAGCCAATGCATAAGATGCACGGCGGCGTTTTCCACCATGAACATCCGTATATGTGACACCCAAACCAAACGTGCGAATAAATCCCGGTTTGTCTTTCCCCATTACTTTTGAGTATACATCAGAACCATCCATATCTATTCCACAACTTGAGCCTTCAAGGTCTTTTGAAAGCAGTTCTTTCATTTTTTCCTAGAAAAAGGAAGACGTTGGTATTAGTCTGGGAGATGATCTTAATTAGACATACAAAGGAAGAAAACAAAAAAGAAGCAAATTAGCATACTTAATTAGGGAATATAGAAAATTATAGGCATGTAGCAGTTTCTCGATTTCTGTTTAACCTACTTACAATCTTTTCTCCAGCAACTTGACTTATCGGAGTTCCGTCTGGCTTTGCATAGCAAGCAATGAACATATCAGCACGTGATGGATCACGTCCTAATTTCTCTTTCTGCATAAATAATTCAACAAAATCAAAGATAATTACATGAATCTCACAAAATAACATATGTATAGTCGTAATTATTTTATGTTTTTTACCTCCATCTCCTTAACCACAGCAAAACTTCTCGTTCCCATGCAATGGTTTACCACTTGTCTTCTCCGGATAGTTCTATTTGTCTCAGCAATATTCTAAAATTGCAACAAAAAGATTCAAATCACAATCACGAGACAGTATTGACTGGTTATGATATGTAATAGATACCCTAATACCTTTCCTTCTTCGGAAGACCAATAAATAATAAGCTGCTTCCATTGTTCTTCATCCACTCTCTCAGGAACCTTGCTCAGATGCTCCTCAACTGACTTTGCGGGGTCAAAGTACATTTTTTTCAACGTGCATTTCCAACCCCTCCACTTGTTAGCCAGAGACTTGATGATGAACTCTTCTCCAATCTCGGGAATATCAAACTTCAGCTGCACAGAAGTTAAACAAAATAAAGGACATACAAAACACCTAAAAAAATATTAACTGATATAGACTAATGAAAACAACTGAAGATCTGGAATAAGTAGAGCTCATTTTACCTTTACAATTTTCATCATTTCCTCTTTATACCTCTCAGGCATCTTCTTCCAGGTTAAGTAATGAAGGGGTGCATTTTCACCATTCCGTGCTACTGTACCTAGGAAATTTGCTAAAATACTAGTAGTTTTCGTGTCATTCGGCTGTCCCAAACTATTGAATGAAACACATTTACGCTCCTCACCAAGCTGCTCCCAAACATCACGCATACAAGTGGGCCCTCTTCCTCTCTTCTTCTTAGAACAGCCTATCATAATACGAGATATCTAGTATAAAAAGTAATTTTTCGGGAAAAAATCCCGTAATCAAATAATGTTAAGGTAGTAGAAATGTAGAATACTGTCATGCCATAGCAAACCTGAGCTAGCTTCAGCTGGAGATGGGTTAGGAACATATGAGGCAGACGAACGTACAAAAGAGCTACAGGGGGACTGTGAGTGCTTAGGTGCATTTAACGGAGCACTTGGTCTATCAGAGCTACTATCAGATGGTATCTGAGCAGATGCAGCTAAGGGAGTAACATGAAGAGGAGGCCTCTGGATACCATGGAGTTCGAGCTCTGGTTGCTCAAAGGAGTGTTCAACTGCAAGGCGCCTACTCCGCCTGCTCCTCATCCCACGAACCTGCATTTGAGAAAGAAATAGTAATAAGTTCATGATTCCCAAATCACTCCGAGCATATCAGTGATATAATACTTATACTACGATTATGAATAGTATATATATATATATATATATATTAAACGAACATCTAAATAGTAAATGACATCTAGAAGTAGTATCCACTGTATCCATACATTGATACATAGGAATAAACCCATATTTTCAAAAACTGCAGAATGCAGTTAACGAAAAAACTTTATAGAACAGAAATTCAGTCCAAAGGAATAAGCTTTCATCCGTATCACCTAATGTTCATGGGAATCGAAGACACCTAACATAGAAACTGAAAACACATCAAAATCAAAAGCTTCCTACAGAAGTAGCAACCGTACGCAAAAGGTTTAAAGCATCTGGACAGAACCCTAGGTTCATTTTTACTGACCTAACACCTCAGAAATCCATTACAATTTACACTGGACTGTCACAGAACCCTAACCAACTACCTGCGATTTTTGACGCATTTGATCTCAGTCCCGATTAGATGCTTCCTCAATAGTCCTTGGATGTACAACGCCAGAGCTAACCGGCCGATCCGGAAGTTTTTTTCAAAGGAAGGTGGTCGCTCACCGGAGTGGACGGATCGCCGCCGACTCTCGCGGTTGGGTCGAGAATTGGGTTTTGGGAGCTTTCGGGCCTTTTTCTATGCCGCCACACTCCCTTTACTTTCGCGCCTTTTCAATATCACTGACTCAACTATCAAAAATACAGTTTTATTCCCCAAACTTGCATTGAGGTGAAAAGGGTAACTTAAAATTGTAAATAACAACAAATCACGCCCCAGATTAACTATTTACAGTATGAAAGTTACATCCCAACATTTCACTCTAGGAGATCAAATTTATCATATTATTAAAAATTATAAATTAAGAGTAAACATAAGTAAAATGTATTTTACACTAATTAGTAAAAAAAAATATAAAATTAATTACTTATTTGTTAACCGAATTTTGAGAATTTATACAATTTGCTAGTTGATTTTTTTTTTATTACAAATTTATTGACTCTCTTACAACAATCTTGAATATGATAGATATATTTACAAATGTAAAAATTAATAAAATAAAAAATACATTTTTTTAATAATTATAATAATAATATATATTCGTATGATGACAAATGATAGTTTTCATAGACAACTAATTTTGGTCTATTTATAATGGAACATGCAAAACGATTTACTCTGTTCAGGTAAACTCAATTATGGTACAATCAAGGATAAATAAACCTAGAGAGTGCTCGCACGCGCTTCTCTCAACCCTTCTCCAGGTTTTGTAACTGTGAGAATGTCCGCCGCCTCTGGTTCACCAGATCCAAACATTCCAAAGCATTAATTGCTTTCACCAAAGACAACGTAAAGGAATTTTAGGCTCCTGTCAACATTCCATCTTTCCATTGGAGGCTTTCATCAAGCACTTGCAAGGCCACTTGCAGCTCTCCCCATCCAAATAAGCTTTGTTTCTTACTGTTTTTGGTTTCTCTATCTCTCGCTGGGTTTTTTCTCCTCGCAAACTGTTTTCCTTTTCTTTCCTTGTGCTTCGGCTCTCCTTTTGCTGTTTGTGTAGGAAGGACGACCGTAGTGACACTGCCTGGATGGATGCTGCTCCGATGTCCGGTGATGGATCGTCTCCACGACCAGCCACGCTGCGCCTCTCTCAAAACCCCCCCATGGAAGAACGTTCAAGAGTTTTCGGACAGGTTGTCTCCAGGAAGGGAGTAAAGAACGCCATTACCCACAGTGTGCTTAGGGTAGCCTGGGCTAGGTTCGGGAAGGTTCGAATGACCGACATGGACGACAGAACTATCGCCTTTGATTTTGAATCGGAGTCAGACAGGGTGAAGATCCTCGACATGGCGCCTTGGTCAGTAAATGGAAGCTCCTTGAATCTGAAGGAGTGTAAACCAAACATAGGGCTGGAGGAGATTCAGTTCCACCTGATACAGATGTGGATCCAAGTCTACGGTTTAAACTTGGACATGTACAACCCTAATAATGCTAAGCAGATTGGAAACTTGGTTGGTAGGTGTATTGAGGTTGAGACGTTCAATACGATGAAACTCAGGTCCTATCTTAGGATCAAGGTGGAGTTGGACGTGTCACGACCGCTCTTGGAAGGATTCGCGTGGTCTCAGCAAGCAGGGGAAGACAAATGGGCCACAGTTAAGTATGAAAGGTTATCCGACTTCTGTTTTGGGTGCGGTCGGTTGGGTCATTCGGCTCAGGCGTGTGACGAAGAAATAGCGGTGTCAGTTCGTAACTCGGCTTTCCCCAAGTATGGCCCATGGATGGTGGGTTCGAGGCAGAAATTGCAAAGTAGAGCCATTAACTCGGGGGGCCAAGGGAGTCGGGCTCAGCATGTGAGAGATCCAACCAGAAAATCATGGAAGGGAATGATGGACGCAGCATCTCAATCGGACCAAGGAAGGTCGGGACAGGGGAGGAGTGACTCGGCTACATGGGTCCCTCAACAATCTTCGAATGAGAGTGTTGGCCCTCGTGAATCCAGGGTGGTGCAGCCAGGGAAAGGGAAGGAGCCGATCCAGGAGGAGGGGACGAGGCAAAACTCTTTAGCCACGCACAACACCGAGCAGCTTCTGGATGCCATGCGCGTATCGCCATGCAGGACGGGAGGTGTCTCGTTTGATCTGAACGTCTGGCCTCCGGAGGATGCTGGGGAACCTAGGTTGGGTGAGGCTCTGGACCTTGGTCTGGGGCTAGGCAGCTATTCGGAGGTCGGCCAGGCTCCCATGCAGGCGGTGGACGGTAAGGTTGCAGTTGGAGTCTTGCATGAGAAAGAAGCTGGGGAAATAAATATTGAATCCGTGCTCAAATGGTTGAGTGACAACGACCTTCACATCTCGCAGCAACTGTCTACGGGCGGGGACGTACGCTTGGGCAGCTGGTCCATCGGAAAGGGAGGCCATCCCCATGAGAGTCCTCAGAACCGAACCCTAACAGCTCCTCCTACCATTGCCATGAACACTCTCCCTCACCATCTCTCACAGCCCACGCTCAGCATGGCCACGCCTACCACGTTCGTTTTCCCTTCACCCATCAATCCTTCAACCCTTACTGGCCAGTCCAGCAACCCTGTCACCCTTCCAACTCACACACTTGCATCCCCTCCTGTCACCCTCCCAACCCACTCGCTCGCTTTCCCCATCGTCCACATGCCTAGCCTTCAGTCCACTACCAACATCTCCCTTCGTCACCTAGAACCAGCTCCCTTTCACCTTGCGTCCCTGGTTGGCCAGCCCTTGCCTTTACAAACCCTACCGCCTCATAGCCAAACTCCCCCACTATACCACATGACCATCCTACCGCCCAACCCAACCTCTCTTGACCCGTATATCACTCGAACTGTGTCCCACTCCTCCTGCCAACCCTCGCAACCCAGGCCAACCTACAACCCTCCCTTACCGGTGTCGAGTAACATCACTGAACCAAGAGGAAAGAAACGGAAAGGAGAGCTGTGCAGCGACACTTCAGCAGCTGAGGGCTCGTCCATGGCGCGCGGGGTGTGCTCTGCAGTTGGTAGGTTGAAGATGGGCCATGCACAAGCCCACCGGGGTAAGAAGGGTAGCAAGAAGGCAGGAGACCAAAATGAGAAACAAACTAATTCCAAACCAAGTACGGGTTGTGGTGGCTGTCCCGGAACAGTCACAGGGTCTCAATGAGCATCTTGTGTTGGAACTGTCAGGGGCTGGGGTCCGCCTCGACAGTTCGCCATTTGAAGGACCTGGTTAGGAGGAATCACCCGGCGGTTGTCTTCCTTATGGAGACGAAGCAAGGTGAGGCCTCGTGTGAACGTGTTAGGAATGCTGTGGGTATGGAGTTTGGAGAATATGTGGCACCGGCGGGCAGTAGCGGAGGCCTGGCGCTTTGGTGGACGAATGATGTTACTGTGACGGTTAAAGTCCAGGATAGATGCCTTGTGGAAACAGGAGGAGATATATTGGAGACAGAGATCGCGGGTTAGGTGGTTAAGGGATGGGGACAGAAACACTAAATTTTTCCATCAATCAACTATGGCGAGGAGGCGGGGAAACAAGATTATTCGCTTGCGCGGGGAAAACGGCTCTTGGGTTGAGGGTGATCGGAATATTGGGAAGGTGGTGTATCAGTTTTATAACGATCTGTTTAGGTCGGAACGGCTTAACCCGGGGAGGGGACAGGCATTTGAGGAGGCTCTGGACTGTTTGCCTCACCAGATCTCTTTGGATACCAATTCCTACTTAACGTGTTCAGCGACTCCGGAGGAGGTCAGACTTGCGACGTTCCAAATGGGGGGGGTGTCGAGCTCCGGGGCCAGATGGCTTCTCGGGATCTTTCTTTCAGCGGAATTGGAGTGTCATTGGTCCAGACATCGTCACTTCAGTCAACATCTTTCTCACATCAGGTATCATGCCTTCTTTCTTAAACCAGACCGATATTACCCTTATTCCTAAATGTAAAACCCCGTGCTGTGCTTCTGATTTTAGACCAATTAGCCTGTGTAATTTTGGTTATAAGATCATTTCTAAGGTTCTGGCAAATAGACTCAAAACCTATTTGCCAGAACTGATTTCACAAAACCAGAGTGCCTTTGTAGCAGGGAGACGCATTCAGGATAATATCTTGATTGCACACGAGATGTTCCATGGTCTAAAGAACAGGAGGAACGGGGGTACCGACAGGTTGGAGTGCGCCCTTAAGATCGACATGAGGAAGGCATATGATAGGGTGGAGTGGGACTTTCTCTTGGAAAGTCTAAGGAGGAGAGGCTTCTCGGGGACATGGATTCAGTGGATGAGGGCATGTATATCCACGGTCACTTATCAGGTCATTGTCAATGGGAAACGTTCACGTGTTATTAGACCATCCAGAGGTCTGCGACAGGGTGATCCTTTATCTCCTTACTTGTTCATCCTTATGGCTGATGTTTTATCTAGAACTATGGAGACCCAGGTCGACCGGGGGCTCATTCAGGGAATCCGGCCGAAACGAGGATGCCCTGTCATTCATCATCTGCTCTTTGCGGACGACTCTCTATTTTTCTTCAAAGGATCGGGTGATAATGCCAGACGCCTGCGGGGGGTCTTGGACGGATACTGTGAGGCATCTGGCCAGGTGATCAACCTGTCCAAATTCAGCATGTTCTTTAGTGCAGGGGCGGGTGAGGACGCGATGTCGGAGATCTCGACTATTTTGGGGGTTCAGAGAGTTACCAACCCGGGTCAATATTTAGGTCTGCCGACGGTGTGGGGCAGATCTAAAATAGAGGCAATGACATTCATTAAGGAGAGGATCAGGGAAAGAATGAACGGATGGAAGAATAAGCTCTTGAATAATGCGGGCAAGGAGGTGCTCATCAAAGCGGTTATAACATCTATCCCAACCTATGCGATGAGCATCTTCTACCTACCTAAGGTTTGGTGTAACGAGATTAATGCCATGATAGCAAAGTTCTGGTGGGGATCTAAGGAGGGCGAGAGGAAGATCCACTGGAAGAGATGGGACGTGATGACGGTTCCTAAGTTGGAAGGAGGGTTCGGCTTTAAGGAACTCCAGACGTTTAACAAGGCTCTGTTGACCAATATGGCGGCTCGAGTTCTGAATGAACCAAATGCTCTATGGGTCCAGGTTCTTAAGGGCATTTACTTTCCACATTCAGATTTCATGCAGGCCAAGAAAGGAAGTCGGGCTTCCTGGGGATGGTCCAGTCTACTGGTTGGCCGAGATGTTGTTAAAGAGAACGGAGTGTGGAGCATTGGGGATGGGAGACTGGTCCGGACTTTTGAGGATAGGTGGGTACCGACTCTCCCAGACTATCGCATACCAGACTCGGCTTTTACGGGTACCGGTGGGGAGGATCATAGGGTGGTCGACTGGCTTAACACGAACCGTCTGGGATGGGATGAGGGGGCGGTGCGCCGTGATGTAGGCGACGCATTGGCGGAACACATTACGAGTGTACACATTCACCGAGATAGGCCCACGGATTACGTCTTGTGGCCTTTTTCGAGGGATGGGAGGGTATCGGTCAAGTCCGTTTATAACCGACTTAAGGACAGGGATACGGGAGGAGATACAGGGAACACTTCCCAAGGGCCATGGAAGCAAGTCTGGACAGCTAAGGTGACTCAGAAAGTCAAGGTTTTCATTTGGAAACTTATCACTAATGCTTTGCCGACTCGTGCTAACCTAGTCAGACGGGGTGTGCCCATCACAGCTGCCTGCCCGGGCTGCGAGGAGAACGAAACTGCGGAACACTTGATAGTGGGTTGCAGCTGGACACACAGGATATGGAGGGAAGTATTGGGGTTGCACACATCGGACCAGCGTGCTTCAGTGTCTAGGCGACTCTGGCCTAGTATGACCCAGCCTGGGTTAGCGTTCGACTCAACCTGGGAGACTACCATGGTCACGTGTTGGGCAATATGGAAGGCCAGATCTAAGCTAGCCTTCGAGAACAAACCGACGGATGCCGGGGCAGTTATTTATGAGATTCAGAGAACCATGGGGGAGTTCGCGGGGGTCCGTCTGAGGGCCCAGGAGGAGGCCGCCTTACGCACGGCATTGAGATTGGATCGATCCAGATGGAGGAGGCCTAGGAGGGGAACGGTAAAGATAAATTGTGATGCGGCATGGAACGAGACGTCTGGGGTTGGGGGTCTCGGGGTGGTTGCGAGGGACCATGGCGGGAACATGGTTGGTGGTAGTCATGGCACCATTTTGGGGGGCTCGGTTGTGGAGGTGGAGGCAGCCGCGGTCCTCGCCGGTGTACGGCTTGCCATACATAAAGGATGGCAAGACGTGGTGATCGAGTCAGATGCGGAGGTTGTCATTAAACATATTAGGGGACAGGACGCTGATTGGAGGATCCATGCGATATCCACAGTTATCCAGTCCTTAGTATCGTCTATTAGTCACGTGTCGTGGGAGGCTATCCCGAGGATAGCTAACCAATGTGCGGACCATATTGCCAGTTTGGCATCTCGTAGGGTGTGTCCTCCGGATTGGGTCGAAAGACCCCCACCCGAGTTTTCTGCTTTCATGAGTTTTGATATTTCTTTGTAACGGATTGTCTTTCTTAATGAAAAGGAATCGTGTTGATGGTCAAAAAAAAAAAATTATGGTACAATAATTTTTAGTTGAAAAAAAAAGTGTTAAACGCCAAATTACTAGATCAATTTTGAGTGTTTGAATAATTTGTTAGTTAATTAATATTTTTAAACAATTTGATAGCTTACTTTATATAAAGCTGTAATTAGTTAACTTCGTTTAATTTAGTATTAACATGTGATACAAATTTGCATTTTGTTGATTATTTTACGTTATTTTTTTGCAACTTGTTAACTAAACTTTAAAGGGAAAAACAACAACTTGGTAGTTAACACGTGATTGAAACATACATATCTCCATCAACATTTAACAAGAAATTAGACGGAGTTAACAAATTACAACTTTATTGAAGTCAATAGGCAATTTATTTATAATAAAAAACTATCTAACAAAATAATCGTACACACAAAATTTAACTAATAAGTAGGCAAAGACCAGACCAAAAAAAGTTAAACTAAATGTATGATTTAAAATGATTAAATTGAAAATTATTATATTTTAAAGGTCAAATTTATGCAAAAATAAAAGTTGTTTGGGGCAAGTAGGTATTTAACCTTTTTTTTTTTATTCTCCCACTATTCTTCTCCCTAGATATATAATATTGTTTAGGGTTTAATTTTACTTAGGGTTGATCATGGGCGGACTGGACCGTTCTTAGAGTAAAGACTGAGATCGAAAATCCAGACTTGACATATGAAGGACCGAGATCGACTTTGGCCAAAAGAGCCCGTCCGAGTCGGTCTTGGAATGATTTTTTTGGTAAAAAAAACAACAGGATTAGCAAAAAACCATCACTGAAGTTTTGGTTTTGAACCCGCTTGCTTCTAGTCTTCTGTCGCACTTCTCTTATAGAACCAATCAAAGGGTTGTTGAATGCTTCAATGTCAATGACTTATTAGTATTTTAAGGATTATGCCATTAATTTCTAAGGTTTTCTTCAAGGTCGGTCCGGTCCTAGTCAGACTTTTTGGGAAAAAATTATGAGACCGACATTGAAGAAAAAAAAACCGTCCACTCGGTCTCGGTCTTAGTCAGGCTCGGTCCTAATCATACCGATCTTGTCGAAAATTCGGTTCAACCAGTATTTTTTATCCCTAGTTTTACTTTTTCATCATCCTTCATTTGAAATTTTAAAATTCTATAATTTATACTTTTTTCCTATACTAATTATACATCAAAACAAAATTTGTCCATGATGACTCTCTAAATTCTATTTACAAATGAATGGAAATTAGTAGGTAGGGGTAGGGCCCATGTAAAAGCTGTCATGAGTCATGACCCTTCTTCAGCAAGTGACCCTTCTTCAACATGGTGTTCTTAGTCAGCAATTAAACAAATCATCCTTAAAATATGTCTAATTTTTAGAACAAACAGATTATGCTCCTAAAAAGTCTGTTTTGCCCCCACTGTTAATAAAAAAAGGCTTATAAATAACCACCATTTCTACTAAAGAGAATAGCATTCCTTTCATCTTTATAGAATCTTCATCATCTCTTTGCTGCCTCTGTAGGTGATTGCTTGATTTTCAGCTACCACAGATGTTTGATTTCGCAATGGAAATCATTATGCAGTCAGCTTCGAATTCCCTCTTCATCTTCTGTCTCTGCAACTTGATCATAGCTATCATCTTTGTGATCTCCAATGAAAGAAGAACTTCTCTGCCAAAATCAGTAACCAAAGCTGATGCTACAGACAATCTTGTTCAAGAGATCAAGGCAGCAGCAGAATCAGTGGGAGCAACCACTGAGAGTGGTGACCACAGCAACATAGTGATTGTAGACCAAGGCTTCAATAGTCATGGCGATGATCAAGAAGATGATGAATTCAATGCAAGAATCGAAGATTTTATAGCGAAAGTAAATAGAGAATGGGAAGCAGAGAAGCTGAAGGCAAAATCTCTTAGCTAATCTGGGTTTCGATCAGCTTGATAGAGGATAATCTATGTAAAGGCAAAAGAAAGTTAGAATTCAGGGACACTTACAATGTGGTCAAAATCTTAGCTTTTTTCTTCAACAATCCGATCTCTATATCTGCAGAATACTCTGCAATATGTATCATCATATAAAATTCATGGGCAATGATTTCAGTCCAATTAGGGTTATAAGATGATTAGATTCTATACTCAACTTCTACTCAACTTCTACCAGATAGCATATCACTCTATAGTCTATATATACAATGAAGATCAGTACTTAATTCAATGATTATCAACAATTTGCCTTTGTCATTGCTATCTATTTAATATGGATTGAGGAGAATCAGTAACCTAGTATATGCATTCTATTTGCCTTTCCACTTTCTCTCTGACTGCAGAAATTACTAAATCCAACTCCAGCTTCTCATATCATAGTCACAATCTTCAAGTTATGGGTATTTCGTCAAAGTCATCTCAGGTACTTGTAGTATTTTAAAAGTGGCAAATATAGATGGATTCGACGAAATGGGAAGCTTCTAAATGTAATAACTATATGAAAGGAGTAGATGATTGCAAGTGAGAAATTCCTGATAGAAAATACATACATCTCTACAACTGAAGAGTAAGCTTGGAGCTAATTATATGTATCTGTCTAGAAAAGTTAAACAACAAAAGCTGTCCAATGCGAAAACTTTTCAAGTGCTACCTGTTGGACTGTAATCCACTGCCACCATAATACTGTTTGGTAGTTTCTCTGGCAAATTCAGCAAATGACATTCCGTCCTTTACCCGCGAAGTAAGGGGAGGGACGACTTTTGATATATCCATCAGTTTCCCATTACAGTGATTCTGATATGCTATCTGATCTATTGGGTAGTCCACCAAAGAGAATGTTTTGCTCCAAGACGGCTGCAAGAACAAAACAAAAATTTCTCTACTCAAATTGTCATGATTTGCCGGTCTGCAAACCGAATGTAGAGTTGAACGCAGCTTCCCTTTTGAAAGGATATCTGCAGATTCCCCTACTTGGATAATGAAGCTGTCAGGAGATGCCTTCACCTTAAAGACTGCACTTTTCTTAGGATCAAGATTCTGCAAATGGGTGTGACCATCTGGGTAAGGACATTCTTGAACACAAGATACAGAATCTTTATCACCTGCTTCCTGTTCTAAATCTGATGAAAGAAACATTGGAGCTGTCAGAACAGTAAATATTCCATAATCATAATGCCATTGCTGCCACAGTCCGGAGAGTTTATCGCACGATTTAGTTTCAGGTTTAGTTGAATCCATCTTTTTTTCACTCATTAGCTTACTCTTTCTGACATTCTTAAACGTAAGGTTCTCGGTCTGCGAATGGTAGTGAATAAGGCGTCCTTTTGCACTGCAAGAATCCATTAAGCTCTGCTCAAGCTCATGACCGCCAATTACCTGATCACAGATTCGAGCAAGACAGACCCCCAGATTCATCATTAAGAAGCCCAACTCCTTAAAAGTACTGCCGAGGTGAATATACGCATTATCCATGTCAAGATTGCATTTTTCACCGAGTTCATTGTTTCCTTCCATTCGAGAATTTCGCAATCCTTCTGCATAGCTTAGCTGCATTGCGAAGGAGGACACGCTTCTTCCAGGATCCTTCATCGGGACATCGCTCCCGAGGCATTGCTCCTGAGGCACAAACAGGTAATTAGTAGCCATCATTGATCCTCAAAGGAAGAAGATAGAGCGAATGACACCAATCACCTGGAGGATGTGTTTGCGGCGGTCGCCGTCGAGAAGAGACAGCTTTCGAGCAAAAGGAAGCAGCTTTCGACGGAGGTTGGAGCCATTAGGGACACCGGTAACGCAGAGAAGACCAGGGCCGTCGGGGCCGATCGCTTCCATCACGTTTCTTCTCATTGATTCTAGCTTCTTCCGCTCTGCAACGCAGCGCGGGACATCAACGGGGTTTGAGGAAAGGAGCAACATATCTGAGTAGCGGAGCTTGTAAGGTTCAATGACTCTCTGAAACTCGTCGTCTTCCATTCCCTCCGGAACTCCGGCGACAAAATGCGGTGGCGTGGAGATTGAAGTTATCGCTCAACTGAATTTTGCAGTGGAGTCCGCGAGAAAATAAATTTAACAAAGGATGACTTAACTTCCTGTAGTTGGCAACTTTACTAAACTATACTAGACTCTGGCACACGCTACGCGCGTGCACGTTGTCGTCGTTTGTCTTGCGTGAGGTGTTAGGAGGACATGATCGTCTCGACTCCTAGGATAGTACAAGAATTAAACACTTAATTAAAACTATTAGTGGAATTGTAAAACTAAACTTAAATTAACTAATATAATCAAATAAAATTAATTTTATTTTCAATATTTTTAAGAAATTGCTCGAGCATCCGGGAGCAAGAACCACTACTAAAAGGCTCCCGGATGCTCGAGCAATTTCTTAAAAATATTGAAAACAAAATTAATTTAATTTGATTATATTAGGTAATTTAAGTTTAGTTTTACAATTTCATATTATACAAGGAACTTTTTACTTTTTAGATATGATGATCATGATGATGATGATGATAATAATAATTAATACAAATAACTGGGGACCTTATTAGGTACTTCGAGAACGTATGGGAGTCATAGTCAAAAAAGAGAAAATACAGAGACTCCATTTGCAAAGAGAAATCTGGAAGATGAGATTTGTGAGTCTTTTTGGTCCCCGAAACGACCTCCTCCAACAGCGAGAGAACTCTCACTCTCCGCCTTCCGTCCTCCCGTCTCAGTCGCCGCTGCTGAGAAAAGCTCCTCTACTTTTTCCGCTATGTCGTACCTTCTTCCTCACTTGCACTCTGGATGGGCTGTCGACCAGGCCATCCTCGCCGAGGAGGAACGCCTCGTTGTCATCCGATTCGGCCATGATTGGGATGAAACGTGCATGCAGGTATCAATCAATTGATTTAATCAGTTTACAGTATCTCCCGATTTCATTTTAATTGCACAATTAGTTTCATC
The DNA here is from genome assembly GCA_946814005.1 of Chamaenerion angustifolium. Taxonomy (NCBI): domain Eukaryota; kingdom Viridiplantae; phylum Streptophyta; class Magnoliopsida; order Myrtales; family Onagraceae; genus Chamaenerion; species Chamaenerion angustifolium. The sequence continues at coordinate 33,536,716 of OX328275.1, forward strand.
TATCTTTTGTTATTTCTTTGACCGAATATTGATTGCTGAAGTTAGGGTTCTGAGGTTTCTTTTTTTGATTAGGAATGGTACCATGGGTTCTTTTTGCTGCAAAAATTCATAAACTTATGTTGTTTTCCTGATTAAGAGGTGTATCTCGCCGTTTGTAATTGCTATCTTGCTCATGATCTACTGTTGCTTTTATCAGAATCCTAGAATAGGCATTGATGTTATGGTTTCTTGATGGTTACTGCACTTGATATGCATAATCCTCGTTTTGTGGTGATAAATAGTTTCTGCTTGTTGTTCAAAGCTCTTGAATTGGCATCACGAAGCAGATTGTGAATTATGCAATTCTACTGAGTCTTCAAGTTCACTGAGTTAGTCCCAAATGTGACATCAGGTTTGCAGGTCTTGCAGATTTCAACGCAATTCAATTTCTACTTTTGAGTGATTTTCATTACAAACTGTCTTGAGTCTGTTTTTTAATGATTTTTTTGCAATTTCACTCCAGACCGAGTCATTTAATTTACGAAGTACGATTTTGCACTTAGTGAAATATTGGATGAAGTGAAGAATACATCCTGTTTACTTCATCTTGTATGGATTATGGAATGGTGTGATTTGGTATTTATGGGTTGTCTAGTAGATGTAATAAGGTTATGTTTCATTCATGATCAGATAACATGTCCCAACAATTAATGAAATCCCTAACTTATGGTAAAATTCTGGCCTTGGTTTGCAGATGGATGAAGTTCTTGCTTCTGTTGCAGAGACCATAAAGAATTTTGCAGTTATATACCTTGTGGACATAACCGAGGTGCCCGACTTCAACACAATGTATGAGCTCTACGACCCTTCCACAGTGATGTTCTTCTTCAGGAACAAGCACATCATGATCGATCTTGGAACTGGTAACAACAACAAGATCAACTGGGCTATGAAGGACAAGCAGGAATTCATCGACATTATCGAGACAGTCTACAGAGGTGCAAGAAAGGGTCGTGGTCTTGTCATTGCACCCAAAGATTACTCCACCAAGTATCGCTACTAAACTATTTCAATCATGCTTGATTTTTCAGACTGCCTAAACTCTCAATATCTTGTGAGTTTGTAGCTTGAACCAAACAATGCCTGTTCGATTGGGCAAATCAAATCTAGACTTATTCAGGCATTTTTTAACACATTCTCCAATCAATTTCATTATTCATAGTTCACACAACAAGGCAAACCCTTGAAGAAAATCACACCATTTCCTCGGAGCAGCAGCAGCAGCTGAATCTAAATCAGTAAATCTACAGGAAAATGGATAAGAAAGAATCACCATTACAACTAACTAAATGAATCTACACTTGAAAAGGCAACCTTTCAATGGGAACAACTATTCTTCTTTCATCTTCAGACATCTATTTCCACTTGCTTGAAGACAGCAATTAAGAGCTGGAAATGCATCCGACCGGAACCGCCATGGACGCCTGACGAGGCGAGCAAGTTCAGATGACTCGGGAGGTAGTGCTGTTGTTGGTGCTGAAAGAACAGGCGACTGAGGCTGCTCTGGCTGCCCAAGTCGGCTCGGACAGGTCATTTTCAAAATCCTCCACCAGGAGCCACGCCGTGACCGACAAAGGTGCCCAGGGTGGGACCGGCGATAGTCACCTCATCCTTTCCGCTGCCGTCATTATTGTTCTCGTCGGAGAGGAGTCGCTTCCCGAGGTAGACGGCGTGGAGGTAAGAAACGGCTTGTGGTCCAGAGAAACACAGGAGTGGAGTCGTCTTCAATTTCGATTCGCCGTGAAAAAATCACATTTAGTAATCAATTTTAAAATCTGAATTTCTTTTACCGTTCGTTTAAATCGACTTAAGTAAAAAAAATAAAAATAGTTATTGTAAGAAAATAATAAAATGTGTTTAATTTAGAAAATATTCTTTGAAAATGTTGTATTTGTAGCCTGATCTTTGGTACCACGAACGACGAACCGACCTCCTCCAACGCGAGAGAACTCTCAAACTCTCCGCCGTCCGTCTCGCCTTCAACTCCAGGCTCTCCAGCCTCCCGTCTCCGACGCCGCCGCTGAGAAAAGCTTCTCTACTGTTTTCCGTTGCCACGTTCCTAGCACCGCTGCTTTTCCTTCGAGACGATTGAGCAAATATTTAGGCTTGGTACGTCTTCTTTATCGCCAGTGAGCTGCTCTTTACTTGCTTATAAGCTTGGAGAATCCTTCGACTGCAGTTTTCATCGATCCTGTTGAATTGAATGCTGCTCGTCTGAAGCGTAGATTTTGTTGCCTCTGGAAAAGGTTCAAATCTGGGGAACATTTGCTAGTAAAGCCCCAGACTCTGATTGTAATTGAATCAAGGTTTCTACAGGTGTTGCATTTCTGTGAATCATGGTAGTATTAATCTCGTGATGTACTTTTTGCGATTCCTGGAGAAGCTCCTTCGGAGTTTGTATTAATTGAGTTTGTTCTTCGCATAACGGCGACGGACCTTTACTTTAACTTGTGTCCATTTCTGCTCCATGCTTATTTTTTTACCGTTGAGAAGTGATTATTGACCCCCTGTAACGTTTCTTTTCAGGTTTAATAAGGCCAACTGCTTCAAGGAGCTTAGGACATAAGAAAAGGATCTGCTTATTCTAAATGGCCATTATACCTAGCGGAAGTACTTTTCTTGCTCAATGGGGCACTAAGCTTACACTCAGGTCTCACTCAATAAGCTGTGCGGCTAAAGTTGAATTCAGGTGAGAATTGATTCTACCTATTTTTTCCCGAGAGCAAATGCTACTTTTGAGGAAACAATTTCTTTACATTTCCCAAATTGTAGGCTCTCCATAACTTAATTCTGAAATATGGTTGAATTGGCATGCTCTCCTAGGGTTAGTGTAATCACTGTAATGTTTGCTGGACGTTTATATGTAAATCGTATACCTAAAAATGTGTCTAAACATGGAGTAATAGCTTACTTTGTGAGATTTCTGGGCTATTATCTTTTTATTTGCAGATCTGCAAGTGATACGAGGCATTTGACAGCTCAATCTTCAAGTTTTTTCTCCCGTTGTTCATTACCATTGTCTTTTTATGCGGGCTCTTCTCACAATTCACCACAATGCCGAGGCATGAGATTTATTGTCAGAGCTAATACGGTTAGTAATAATGTGGTTTATGTTTGCTTGGTTTGAATTAGTACATTTTAAATACTTGATTCGTTCATATCATCTTGTATTGATCATTACAAATTTGATCCTTAACTAACTTATCAGCAAATTCTTGTATAGGATTTTTACTCTGTTCTTGGGGTGTCAAGAAATGCCAGCAAACCTGAAATAAAAAGTGGTATATTTTCTCTTCTTTATAATCTTTTAAATTACATCAATCAACATACCATGTGCTTTAAGTTTGCTTTTAAGTTTTATGCACTTAAGAATCTCTCTTCCACAAGGGTTAGTATTGTAAAGCCTAATCTGTTGGAACTTAAATGTCATAAGTTCATATATCAGAATTATCTTGTACTTGTGGTTGACACTGTTAGCTGTTTTGTTGTCCTTGAAACAATGTTAACTTTGAGATTAAGTAAAATAAATTTTCAATTCTGGCTTATGAATTTGGAATTATTTCTTATTTTGTGTGCTACATATGAGTTATTTTTTGTCAATCATGAAAAAGTGAAGTGTAAGGCGATTAAGAGAATCGAGAGAATCTTCTAAGCTAGGTAGAACTTAGAAGATAATGGCTTTTGTTCCGCATACTATTTTACTGATTTGTCATCTTCCACTCTGCAGCTTATAGGAAACTTGCTAGGAACTATCATCCTGATGTCAACAAGTGAGTCATTTCTTAATTCTTTTTACGTATGTTTGTTTAATGTTATTACTGCAAAAAATCGCGTTCTTTTAACATCCTCCTATGTTCTGTATGGTTTGCAATTCATTGTCATATTAATGGTTAGAATTCAACAGAGAACCTGGGGCTGAGCAGAAGTTCAAGGATATTAGTAATGCTTATGAGGTACTAATATTTTCCTTGAATTTGTGTCAGATAAATATTGGTGACTTAGATGGTGCGCTCTTCCCATGAGCGTCATATCCTCGGTCTTGGGACAATCTTTTATCTCTTCCTGATAAAATTACTATACACCATTCCTTATTCTAGAACCCAATGGAAATTTCACTCTTCTGGTTTCTTCATTGGTCTTTTTCAGGTCTTGTCTGACGATGAGAAACGATCCCTTTATGACAGGTATGGCGAAGCTGGGGTAAAAGGTGCTGGTATGGGCCAAGGGGTGAGTTTAAAAACACACATAAGCTTTTGCAAAATAATCTATATAATGTACATTTTCTTTGTTCTTGATTGCAATTATCATTTCAATGTTCCAGGACTTCAGCAACCCCTTCGATTTGTTTGAGACCCTCTTCGAGGGCATGGGAGGGATGGGAGGAGGTATGGGGATGGGAGGCCGCGGGTCCCGAAACAGACCAGTTGAGGGACAAGATGAGTACTATAACCTGATACTCAACTTCAAGGAAGCTGTCTTTGGAGTCGAGAAAGAGATTGAGATAAAACGTCTCGAGAGCTGCGGGACCTGTAATGGGTCAGGTGCAAAACCTGGAACCACCCCAACTAAGTGCACCACTTGTGGTGGACAGGGTCAGGTGAGGCTTTATTACTAGTTTTGAGAACTAATTATAACCCTTCAAGCAGGTAGAGTCCATTTGGTTCCCTACAGAAATGGGTCCTATCTGAATTTCGGAATATTTTTGTGTAGGCTGGGTGTTGACAGTGCACCTATCGAATCTCTCCATGTGGCTCATTTAGGTTTAGGTTCACCCATTTCTCTAGGGTTTTATTTTTTGAAAGAAAAGTTCGTGACCTGATTCCTTCCATTCGCTTGGTCTAAGCACTAGCATACTCAAAAATTACCCATGAATCTCAAACTATGATTTTCCAAATACGTCAGAATCCCGCCTTGTTCTAACTTCTAAGTCTAACCCATAATTCTTGGATCAGGTTGTGTCATCTGCGCGGACTCCTCTGGGTATCTTCCAACAGGTAACGACATGTCCCTCATGTGGTGGCTCGGGTGAAATGTCCACCCCATGCAGCACTTGTTCCGGGGACGGACGAGTCAGGAGGACGAAGCGGATCAGCCTCAAAGTCCCTGCCGGGGTTGACTCAGGGAGCCGTCTCAGGGTCCGCTCTGAGGGAAGCACGGGTCGGCGAGGTGGGTCTCCAGGTGACCTCTTTGTGGTGATTGATGTTATCCCTGACCCTGTCTTAAAACGTGATGACACAAACATCATGTACACATGTAAAGTGTCATACATAGACGCAATATTGGGTACCACAACCAAGGTCCCGACTGTGGACGGAATGGTGGATTTGAAGATCCCGAGTGGAACCCAACCCAACACAACCCTTGTGCTGGCAAAGAAAGGTGTCCCATATCTCAACAAGAGCAACATGAGGGGAGACCAATTGGTTCGGGTTCAGGTAGAGATTCCGAAGAGATTGAGTGGTGAAGAGCGGAAGTTGATCGAGGAGATTGCGAATCTAAACAAAGGTCAAGCTACAACCAACAGCAAGAGATGATAGATAGATAGTCGTCCTAGTAAGATTCAATAGGTTTAGGTTTCTACATTACAGGAACAGGACATATTGTTATTATTATAAACTTTGTATATCACCTGAAACATTAAGTTTGTGATGGTTTGGTTCCATATCTGTAGTGTAGCATTGATTGGGTAAAAGTCGTGTATTTTTCTAGAAAAATAGAGCAGTTTTCTCTCTACTACAGCAGAATCAATTTTTTTGGAAGAATGGAGAAAATGATTTTCAACTGTAGAATTGTAAAAAGGATTCTTATATTTATATGGATGGAGTATTTTTACATACGTACTTCATGCATGCATACATACATGCATGTATGCACCATTAACTCCTTTTCCCTTAAATTATCTTCAATGGATTGCTGGGTCTGGCACTCCTCTCTTGATCATGTCATTCACCATGTCTGCATAAAACAACAACCTCGTATGTCAGCTAATATGATTCTTAACCGCATCTATCTATCTATTATGTGTACGTATGAATGTTAGGGGTGTCAAAACGGATCATGGGTCGTGTCAGGGACCGTCTGATCCAAACACGATTTGTGTACTCGTATGGGTCAGTTTTTAAAATTCAAATCTAGCCCGCGGGCTGGTGGGTTAACTGCGGGTTAGAATGATCCGTCAGGTATAATAAAGTTTGGGTTAGACTGACCCATTCTACCTTCCCGACTTGACCCACGGGTTGGTGGGTCAATCTGCGGGTCAGAATGATCAGGAATAATAAGGCTTGGGTCAAACTGACCCATTTTACCTCCATGACCCGCGGGTCCGTCTGACCCGTTCGAACCACCATTACATAAAAAGCCAGAAACAACCTGACCCATGAGTCAAAATTATATGTATTTAATATAATATATAATTCGGGACGGATCACGGGTTAACCTTTTGTCAAAATTACTGACTCAAATTTGACCTGTGTGTCACATTTTTTAAGTTGTGTCAAAATGACTTGTGGGTCAAAAAGTCTGACCCAAACATGACCCGTGGGCGGGTCACCCACGGGTTGGGAACGTACCCCATTCTTCCTTGGTGGTGCAGTCATTGTCGCAACCCATTTCACAGGTAGAGTATCCACGGCCGCTGGCAAGGCAGTCCTCCACACAGGTGGTGAAGCATGACTTGAACTTTCCGGCTTCTGCAGGGGTTTCTGCAGATTTCTGGGCCGCCTCGCAGGTGCGGAATGCAGTGGTGAAGACGAGGCAAGCAAAGAACACCACCATAAGCTTGTGGAATGCCATCCTCCTTCGTGTTATTTACTGAAAGGGGCCGGAGATTATTGAATTTTATTGAGGGGGTACTCTCGTGTGGCTTGAGAGAATGCTTTGCAAGAGATGCTGATGGTCAGAGGTTACAATGGGAGGGTGATTTATACACGTGCTATCATGCTATAATTAGTTAGGTTATCAAACAGATAAAACGATTATTTCTCTCTAATTAAAGTAAGTCAGAAATAGTGAAAAGATTATATTTTATCAGAACAAAGTTACAAAATTCAAGGAAAAAATGATATCATGGGGAAAGGGATAATTTTCATAATTACAGTTTTGTTAATGTTTCCAATTTTATAGATGGAAAAAAAAAATACAAAATTATAATTAATAACCATGCATATTTATTGAAAATGAAGTATTCTTGTTTTCCACTTTGCATGGGGCATGCATGCATTCAATGATTCAAAGGTGTACCAATTCCACGACTATCTATCTATATATTATTTAGTTAGAATTTTTACGATCAAGACACTTAAGGTTTTTAATTGCTTAGTTGTCAAAAAGAAATAATTTCATTAGTTGTTGAATTTATTTTGTAACTGTCGATGATATGGACTTGCCACGTGTACCTCAAGAATCTTTACAATTCCTCCGAAATTTCTCATTGATTTTCACAATACGTTACACATTTTATTTAATCTTCTCATTTATTCCTATTATTTTAATTAATTTATTAATATAACACTATTTATTGTCATAAGAAAACTTATAAGTATTTTAATATTTCTACTTTAAAAAAATATTATTATAATTACAGATTTTTTTTAAATTGCAGTTATATATTTATTTATATAAATAATAACTATTTATCCATAACAACTCATAATAGTTTATTATAAACAAATTATCTTTTATAATAGTAAATTTTGTTCTTTTTTTAATATATATTCCATTCAACAAATAATTTAATAACCATTCACTATTAAGATTTAATTAAAACATAAAAATAATATTTATAAATAAGCTTCTTTTTTTTCCGTGCAAAGTGCGGGAAATTTGGTTAAGGCTTTAGGTTTGACCTCATCTTTAGGGCATTATTTGCTAATTAGGGTTCTCTCTCTTATGTTATAAATCCCCCTCTTGGGGATCTCCTTCAACCTCACCTCTCTCAGAATCATCCAACGAGCGAGCAATAAAACAATAAGAACCCTAATTATATCCTTTTTACTTGTATCCCAAGTTTCATATCCCTCCTATTTGAATCAATGGCATCTTTCAACAAGATCATTGTCATGTTTGTGATCTGCCTCATCTTCACCTCTGCATTCCGCACCTGCGAGGCGGCCCAGAAATCTGCAGAAACACCCGCAGAAGCCGGAAAGTTCAAGTCGTGCTTCACCACGTGTGTGGAGGAGTGCCTGGCCAGCGGCCGTGGTTACTCCACCTGTGAGATGGGTTGCGATAATGATTGCACTACCAAGGAAGAATGGGGTACATACACATAATATAATATAATACAATAAAGGTTAAATGTCAAGGACCTACTTGTATTTTGGTCATTTTGCAATGAGCTACCCGAATTTTGAAAATTCAAAACGGGTTACCTCAATTTTGAAAAATGTGCAAATAGGTAGCTCCATTCAATTTTCCGTCAACTGTTGACGGAAATTCGTTGGAAAGTCATTGGAAACTCATCGGAAATTCGTTAGAAATTTAACGGAGGTAGCTATTTGCACATTTTTCAAAGTTGAGATAGCTCATTTTGAATTTTCAAAGTTCGGATAGCTCGTTGAAAAACGTGCAAAATTCAGATAGCTCCTTGTTATTTAACCATACAATATATATATATATATATATATATATGTATAGACTTTAGTGTGAATGAATTATATTAATCTACGAGGTGGTTGTTTTGTGCAGACATGGTGAATGACATCATCAAGGGAGGATCGCCTGCACCTGCGCCTGCAAACTGAAGAGAAGCAAGTTCTTGCAAAGGAGCTTGGATTTATTTTCCACGTTTTTTTTATTTTAATTGTTATTATTACTATAAAAATGTAATACAAATTTTAGCTTCATTGAAGTTTTGTTGAGTTTTGCCATGTCGGGTCATCTTTATAGAATTAAAGTTTTTATTTTCTAAACAAAAAGAACCACTAAAGTACATTTTCCTCATTTGGAAATAAAAAGGGAAAATCCATAGTGGTGAGCTAAAAATAAATGTCAATTTCTCCCACAAAAAATCCTTCAAATTGACTTTTATTAGTCTCTTTTATAGATGTTTGCAAATTGCATAGATTTTTGGTACATTACCCTTCCCCTTAATCCATCCAATTTAGATATCTAAATCAACTCTGAAAGTTTTAAGCCTGGTTCATCTGATCCTTAGTCGGGTCCCAACTAGGGTTGATTATGGGCGGTCCAGACCGATCTTGGAGACAGAAACGACACTGAGACCGAAATTTATGTGTTGACATCTGGAGAGCCGAGACCGACTTTGACCAAAAAAGCCTGTCCGAGTCGGTCTTGAACCAAATTTTTTGGTAAAAAAAAATCAGTTGGATTTGGCCAAATAAAATCACCGAAGTTTTGGTTTTGAACCCGGTCACTTCTCGTCTTCCGTTGTACTTCTCCTATGAAACCGATCCAAGGGTTGTTAGATGTTTCAAGATCATGAATTACTAGTGTTTCAAGGGTTACCCATGAATTTCTAAGGTTTTCTTCAAGGTCGAACCGATCCGGTCCTAGTCAGGCTTTAGGGGGAAACCCGAGACCGAGACCGACCTTGAAGAAAAAACTCTGCCCGCTCGGTCTCAGTCCTAGTCGACCGGTCTTGTCGGGAATTTAGTCCAGACAGTCTTTTTTTATCAACCTTAGTCCTTACTGGTCTCACTTTATAGGGAAAATGATATCTTTCCCTTGCTATTAGACACCATGATTTTACATCAATGGTGGCTTTAATCCAGGCGGGTCCAGTAGTGTGGGAGAAAGCTTCATACCCACAACAAGCTCCTCCGATGGGCTTCTGTGGATGTTAACTGGAATTTCTCAATTGAATGAATGATGTCAACTGTTCTTCATTGGGTTGGGTTCCAGCTATGAGTGGTTTTAATGACAAAACAGTTATTTGGAACCAATGATGCTTGATGACAAAGCAATACCTGAAGGTAGAAAACTGCTTGAGAAATTGCAGGGAAGTGTGTTGATAGATGAAAACGTTTACTTGGTAGCTGCTGAGGCCTTGAAGACAGACATGTCTAACTTGCTGATCAAGAAAGAGTATTTAGTTGATAAACGGGAAACGAGGAAGAGAACTAGAAATTTGATAACATGGTAGCTTGTCTTAAGCCAAGCACCATGAATCAGAGACATGACATAGAATTAAGGGAACCAACCTGCTCAGAATATGAAATGAAAAGTAGACTCTAAAAAAGGTACTGAATTTAGTTCTTGAAGTTAACTGTGAAATTACTTTGTCTGCAGCAAAAACTCTAAACCATTTCATGAAAGGTACAGTAGACGAGATTCTAATTAACAAAAAAAGCATGGTGAAAACTGAAAAGGAGCAGCATACTGTTCTTCACAAGCACCGCAAGAGAATACGAGAGAACAAGCTTTGTGATGTCAAATTCAGCACATCACCACCGCAGCAGCCTCCCTACGACATAGCTTCTGCAATAAATATCAATATTTAGAAAAATAACTGTAACATAAATACAAAGAAGATGAAGTAGGAAAGGGAAAAGGCATTTACCTTGCATAGAATCAGGTACTTGCAATGACCCGCACCGTATGCATCATTAGAGAGCAAACATAATCTAACTTAGACTTTTGACAGCTTTAACCTCTGAAGGTTGGGTGGAAGCAGAAGAAACGACAGAACAGAAGTACAGAACTACTACTACTACTACTACTACTACTACTGTCTGTCCCTTGCCATACTTTTCTTAAAAACTAGAAAAGTTGGACATGGGACAATCATTACATGACAGAGACACGAAGATACAGCAACAATGACAGAAGAACTTACTAAGATGAGGTCTAGAGCTAGCTACTCTACGAATCAACATGAACTGATTAGAAGGGCAAACAACAAACCTAGAGGATTTTGAGGGGAAAGGCTATACACCATATACATGTATTTCTAGACCTCAAATGACCCGGGGACTGGATCAAAGAACGAAAACGGAGATGTTACTTCTACTACGACTAAGAGTATTCTACTAATGGTGTTGACTTTCACCATCAACTTCCTCCTTACATCCCAAGCCCCCACAGGCTCTCACTCAAGTTGCAATTTTTCCGCTTTGGAACATTCCTTTTGTGTTATAGAACACAAAATGTGCCTCTGCAATCTTCTCTTCCTTGGCACTGAGATCAGCAATAGAGGCCATGTCCACACAACGGCTTCAGTTTTCTGCCACATCACAGTACAACTGATCCACCAAACCCATCAGGAGCTACTATATCATTCTAACGAACTGGAAACATACTGACTCATAAGGGACCAACTACTGAGCTTGTATACAACCTAATACTAGACATAATGCAATTAACGATTATTTACAGGAACCCCGTGCCTACCAGGCAAGTCATTCATCGTCTGAGTCGAGATTAAGGATCCGACGCAGTGTCTTAGTTGCTGAGTCAGTACTGCTGAACAAATCCTTAGTGGTGAGAGGACTAAAGTCCCTAGTTGGAGAAGCAGGAGCAGATTTTGCAATAGGGTGCATTGAAATAGAGACATCAGAAACTATACGAGGCAAGTCAAGAGACATCGTCCGCTTAGGCAGTTGCAGAAATTTGGGCATTGGCAAAGAACTTGGTGGAGGTGAGTTTGAGTAGGTTGGACCAGCCCAACTTTCAGAGAAAGAAAGTTCCTCATTGAAGAACGCATTGCCTAAAGGTTCTTTGTGGAGGGGTTTGGTCTTAATGGGAATCGGCGTGCTTTGGGGGGTATATTTTGGGCGATAAGCTTCATTAGCCTCCTCAGTAGTAGGAGATATCAGATTCACTTTGATAGCAGCAATACTTGATGTCCTTCTCGGGCTTGGAAGAATCCCATTGGTGGCACAGAAAGTTCTGCAATTGATCTCACTAAAATTCTTGGAAAGTGTGGAGTTAACTCTGGCTAATCCCTGTGAACTACTTCTGTAGTACCGACTCTTATGCTGTGCACCGACAATAACAAGAGTCTCCATCGCAGACAACCCAATGCATTTACTGCTAAACACTCTTCAATAACCAGATTAAACAGATCAAACCTGTTGATTATCCACAGAAACAAAATAACGCATCTTTACCCATCTAAACCATAGCTCACGCAACAAAACTACAGAAAATTGACATATATCAACAAAATGAGCAACCTCAGGCATTAATTTCCAACTTTTGACAATATCAGAAGGAAATAAATCTGTGTTCGAATCTAACCACAGAAAACAAAATATCACAGCATAGATGGTAAATCCAATCTATGTGCACAGCATATAAGCGTAAACTGCGGAAGCAGCATCTCCTACAACAAAAGCAGTTCAAAAGGAAGCAAAAACCAGAGAAATAGAGATGAAGATTCAAATCCTTTCACATCAAGCAAGCAAGCGATTCTCAAGTATAGAACTTACCAGAGACTACTAATTCAGTGGAAGAATTGTCTGATCTCCACTTCGAATCAGGCAACAGTTAGATTCAGCTAGAGAGAGAGAGAGACGGCGAACTAAACATCCAGATCTTTTTTTTTGGCCGACAAACATCCAGATCTGAATATCAGAATCAGTAGCTTAGGAAGCGAGGAAATTACAAAGGGATCCCCAAACGTTAGATTAATTATCTTCCGTTCCTGAAGGCTGAAAGTTTGGAAACTTTTTTTTTTTTTTGCCAATGAGTTTGGAAACTTCATTACCTAAAAATAGGAAAAAATATGAAAAAGATGTAACATGTTTGACCTCGGTAAATGCAGCTAAATGTTTGTTTTTGATATAGTATGTTTGGTGCTGTAGGTTTTTGATGAATTCCGTTTGTGTCCATTAAAAAATTATGTTTGATGCCCCTAACTTCTTCACCTATATTAAATCGGTAGTCTTTCTCCTCCATTGAGTATTCTCCAAGGTGTTCTCCACGGTTCTTCCCCACGAGTCTTCTCCAAGGTGTTCGTCGTCGATTCCTGAAGTCTTCTCGGACCGTCATTGTCGGATCTCCTGGTCGCCGAGGAAGTATGTCACCCAATTATAATGTATGTTTGCCGATTTGTTCAGTTTTGACGCTTAATTTTGAAGCCATAGTCTTGAAAATCATTGTCCAATATTCGAAGACCTAATTTTGTGTTTTTGGGTTGCAGAACCACAGTTGTAATTATTTTGAGTGGTGTGACCCGCCAATGTGCATATACGGAAGGAGGTCCGTAAACAAATTTCGAGATATGCATAGCAAGATTGGAAGTGAAGTGGTTCTTGTACGAAGGAGGGAAAATATGTTGATTACTGTTGTTGGTGTTCTTGCGGGACTGCTGTTAGCTGTAATCCTAAAATTGGTGATTGGGTGGACGTGTTTTAGGATTTGTATTTTAAGTACTTATGTTTTCGGGTCAGTTTTTAGTTTAGTATGTTTATGTTTTCTTAATCCCAGATGACATGTTTTGTAATTGTTGATATTTGATGAAACACGTTTGTCGACAATTTAAGAATAGATGTACTATGTTTTACCTTACTGGACAAAAAGTCATATCCATCACAGAATAAGATGATTCATGCACATAATAACATCTCAACCTTCTGTGTATGGGTATGGATTCATCACAAATCAATAAGAATCACAGCAATGAACACAATCTAACATTGCACATGGAAACTTTTCTTCTCATCTAATAAATTGATACTTCAGTAATCACACTGTTATGAGCTCTTTTGTACAAACTCGAAAGACAGTTGACAAGTCTGAATGGGGTTTATCATGAAGAAATTAAAATGGATATTGAGAATTTTTGGGGTTCCCTGCAGCAAGTTTGGGCTGCATGCCTACTTCTTGTTGAAACCAAAGAGTGATTTAATGGCGTTGATGGCATTCTCGTAAATGAAGGACTCATCGAACCGTTTGAGGAGAGGTTCGAATTCTTCGAATTTTATGATGTTCTCTAGATCATGGTCACTTCTGATTCTCTGCAAGATCCAATAAATCATTATTAGTGTCAAGAACAAGGCAAATGTAGGATACAGATATAATAGAAGGCATGATTAGTTGGTTACCTTAAAATCTTCAAATCCATCCTTTAATGCATCTTCAAGAGCAGATAGTCCAACTTTTACCTTTCATTTAGAAAAAATAACCATAGCTCATGAAGCAATTGAAAAGAGAAACCATGATTTTTCAATGAAGAAAATATGACATGCTCGATCTCAAGAAGGTTACCTGATTGAGCTTAGCATAGCAGCATGCAACATTGTAACTTGCAACTGCTGCTTCGTTAGGCTTGTGTTTCGAGCCCAACACTGACTCAAATTTCTCCAATGTCTCATCATATTTGCCACTCCTAAAAAAATTCACATAAGAAAGATGCAAAGTTTCAGCCACAATACACTAGTAGCATGGATTCTCTCAACTGACAAAACTAATAGAAAAGAAATGTATTGAAGCTTAGAAAATCGCCCCTAAGGTCCCTCTCTCTTTGCTCTTTCTGCTTTTTATTTTTCATATAATTTTGCCTCTGTTGGCCATGTCAGCAAAGTTAGACATTACTTGCCAACATGTTTTTTTTTTTAAAAATAAAAATAAAAATAATCCTCGAATGGAAAAATCAAAGTTGAGCATCATAACAGAACTTTTATGTATTCACTTGGATTTCCCTCACTCTATCACTGATAAATCCAGCATTCCTCTCAACTCTGATGATCTCCTTTTCTGTGAGTTCACCTCCAGTATCGATCTTACCTGCAATATACACCCAACCAATTATAACTTTGTTAGATGATGTAAGTGAGAAGAACATCGATATGTCACGAATGTTGTAGGAGACAGAACGAACCGTATCTCTTCTCCATTTTCATGAACAATGGACCAATTCTTTAGCGAATAGTGTACATTGTCAGTCCATACTCAGCGGCAGGCCACAGTTCTGTCCCAAACACTGCACTGCAATTTAGGGTTACACACTCTGCAACAACGATTTAGGGTTACACACTCTACAATTTCGGGAGGGAGTGAGAGTTCTTCGGTTGAAACTGAGCTGGTGCAAGTAAAAGGGCATCTGGGTTTCTTAGGAAGATAGACCGGTTCGGTTTTTAGAGGGAGCCGGTTCGGTTGTCAAAGTATAAACGAGGGAAAACATATAGAGGGTAGTTTTGGTATTTTCATTTCTTGTTCTTTTAACGTTCAAATTCTTTATCACGTGAGCTGCACGTGTCAACTTTTAACAGATAAATTAACGGAAAAACTAACGTTTCTTCAAAAACCAACAGAATGAAACATCGTACATCTTTTTCATAATTTCCCTAAAAGATATAGGATTACGTTATCGATACTGAAAACATATAGGGTAAACTATGGATTTAGAAATATCAATTTGGATGATCATGTTTAAAAAAATAGGCTCGATAGGTAAGCAAATTAAAAATCTATATGAGTACGGACAACAATGTTGCGGTGAAAACTAACAAAATATAGTTATAACCGTTTTTTTTTATATGGTTAACTGTACCAGTGGTACATTTATGGTGATGATTTTCTATTATATTGTATTATGGTTATGATTATAGTTATAATATTTTAGTTATACTCATGGTTATTCTATAAATATAATAATGATTTAATATTGATACATTAGTAAATACTAATAACGGAGTATAATTTTAAATTTTAAATTTCACGAATCAATAATTTCAAGATGAAATGTAATTGAATTATGTTAATGTTAACTTTGAATAGTGTTAATGTTAAATAATATTAGTGTTAAATATTTTTATTATTTGTGACATGATTTTATGTATTAATTAAGATAACATTCATGATATTCTATTACATTTTTCAAGTGGTAGTAAATATGGATAACCGGTATGATAAATATAGATGACGGGTTATGCAATTTTATTATGGTATGCAATTTAAAAATATGGTTATGATATTTGACATACCCGTACCATACCTTAACCATCGCTAACCCGAGTATTCTGTCTGCCCGTGAAAGGGATTCGCGAGTAAAAAATTTGAATTCTACGTGCAAATGTTATTCATGGATCAAAATTGATTTACATGCTAGTAACTAGTTTGTAAAACTGAATATTTTAGTATTTAATTTTAAAATGAGTATATTTTAAAAGTATCTAATTATTTTGATAAAGGGAAAAGTATGAAAATGGTGCAACATGTTTCACCAAAATGGTTTTCCAACCCATCTGATGGTTTTAGGTACAATATGTTTAGTCAAAATGGTTTTTGGTACTTCCGTCTGACTTCTGTTAAATACGTACGTTAAGTTAGCACGTGGTCTGTCACGTGGAATTTAAGATCGAGTGTGGGTATCCTGATGCTTGCTGTTATCTTTAAATACTTGGAATTTAATCTACTGAGAGGTGACAGTAACAAGAGAAAGTAGGCAAAAATAGAACCTTTTCCAGTTGTTATCTACTGGATAGTGTCAGGATCACTTGTTATTAATTCCAGAATCAAGATTTGCAGAAACTATGTTTGGTTTTCATATATAGTTTCACATTGATCGATCATAGTGATCATCTCTAATAACGACATATCTTTTTCTTACAGTTATCTTCAAATTATATGATTCAGATGGTAATGGGAAAGTTACCTTTAACGATATGTTGGATGTAATGCACGATCTGACTGGGAATGAATGAAGACCACTTTGGAATGAATGAAGAACCCAAGAACAATCGGATGAAGAAGACTGAATCAAATAAGGAGAGGGCATATGTGTCTTTTCAAAACTGATTTCCAAACGAAAATACGGTTTATAAAGTCACGTGACAAAAATGTGACAACTTAACGACATGATTAAACGTTTTGTAGACGGAAGGTTCATTTACCATCGTTTACAAACGTATTTCACCATTAACCATCGTCAAAAAACAAATAGCACCAAAAACCATTTTGATGAAACATGTTGCACCATTTTCATACTTTTCCCTTTGATAAATATAGATAACGGGTTGTAGGGTTTGTTTATAGATGGAAGTTTGGGGGAACAATTCTAAATTGTGAATTCTTTAAGGTCGGCTGTTGTAATCACTAATCAGTCCATTACTCGTCAGTGATCACTAGCAGACCTATAAACCTTCCCGTCGCCAGTGATCGACAGCGGTGATCGGCAATCGACATCGCTCCTTCTTCGTGCGGTGGTTTCGAAAAACAAGAACGATGAAGTTCCAGATAGAAGACGTGACGGTCTACTTCCCTTATGACAACATCTACCCTGAGCAGTACTCTTACATGGTGGAGCTGAAGCGGTCTCTGGACGCCAAGGGTCACTGCCTCCTGGAAATGCCCACCGGCACCGGAAAGACTATCTCTCTCCTCTCCCTCATCACAAGCTATGTCCTCTCCAAGCCCCATTCGCCACTCAAGCTCCTCTACTGCACCCGCACCGTCCACGAGATGGAGAAGACCTTGTCTGAGCTGAAGAAGCTCCACGGTTACCAAGTCCAGCATCTCGGGGCTTCCGCCAAGATCCTAGCTGTCGGGCTCTCCTCGAGGAAGAATCTCTGCGTGAATCAAAAGGTCTTGTCGGCGGAGAATAGGGATTCCGTGGATGCTGGGTGTAGGAAGCTCACCGCGAGCTGGGTCAGGGAAATAGCGCAGAAGAACCCTAACATATCGACGTGTCAGTATTTCGAGGCGTATGAGAAGGCTGGGGCCGCTGCTGTGCTGCCACCCGGAGTTTATAGCTTGCAGGTACTTTATCGGATTGAACATTCAACTGTAAATTGATTATTCTAAATGATTTATGACAAAATGCGGACTCACTCGGTGAAATTGCTCTTAGCTACATAAGAAGTCACTACCTTTGCATCATCTTTGTTCAATCAGTACATGAATTAACTAAGTAGCTGAACTTTCACTAGTATCTGTTTATAACATTGTTGAATGTAGTTGAACCTCCTGTAAGAATAAAATTGATTTAGTCTCGAGTAGTGATTATGATAAATTTGCTGATTTTTTCACAAATCGCCTTCCATTTTCCTAAAGAATATGTTAATTTCACCATGAAACCTGAACTTGTAAGTTGCTATTATTTACAGGATTTGAGGACATATGGCAAAGAGAAAGGCTGGTGCCCATATTTCTTAGCACGCCATATGGTTCAATTTGCTAATGTGGTGGTGTATAGCTACCAATACTTGCTTGACCCAAAAGTGGCAGGGATCATATCAAAGGAAATGCAGCGAGAGTCTGTTGTGGTGTTTGATGAGGCTCATAATATTGACAATGTGTGTATTGAAGCACTCAGTGTCTCCGTTAGGCGGCAAACACTAGAAGGGGCAACTAGGAATCTCAATAGAATGGAGCAAGAGATCCAAAGGTATGAAGTTAGTGTTCGCTTGGCTATTATAGTCATTTTTTAAAAGTGCTTTCCGTACCAATATGTTACTGCATTCAGCCTTCATCGGTGGACAGTCTATGCTATATGCTTTAATATGATTTTGGCATGCCCATGAAACCCTTGTTTATCAAATCTATCTATCTTCTTTTCTAAGTGAGTCACACCCTCTTGGTCACTTTAAATGGTTTCTAATTATAAAATTTACCTCTCGAGAGTCTGTATCTATATTTTTTTTTTATATTTTGCTGCATCTATTTAAAGCATGTCAGTCAGGAACAGTCCAGATTTAGATTTACTTGTGCTGTTTCATATGGTAGAAAGGTTCAAAGCCACTGATGAGAATCGACTAAGAGCAGAATACCAGCGTCTTGTTCATGGGTTGGCACAAAGAGGGGACTTGACAGGTATCCAATGAGTACTAATTACTAACTCGTGAGCCTACTAAAATGACTGGTTACAAAATTATTTTTTCTTTTTCTTAATGTTAAAGGTTAGGATATATCACAAGTGATAATGCATGAATGGTATGCAGCTAATTTTTCAAAATGATGAAAGAGATAATATTGCAGTATTTTACTAAATGTTATACTTTTTCTATAAATGCAGTCAATGATACATGGCTTGCAAACCCTGCATTGCCCGATGATATCTTGAAGGAGGCAGTCCCTGGAAATATTAGGCGAGCAGACTTTTTTGTGCGTGTACTACGTAGGTTAGTTCAGTATTTGAGAGGCCGTTTAGAGACTGAGAACGTTGAGAAGGAAAATCCTGTTACATTTGTGGCCTCTATCAGTAATCAAGCTGGAATTGACCAAAAAACTTTGAAGTTTTGTTATGACCGTCTTCATTCTCTCATGCTGACTTTGGAGATAACTGATACGGATGAGTTTCTACATATACAAACCATATGTGACTTTGCAACACTGGTGGGGACATATGCTTGTGGATTTTCTATTTTGATTGAGCCTTTTGATGATAGAATGCCCGAAGTTCGTGACCCTATATTGCAGCTTAGTTGTCACGACGCTTCTATTGCTATTAAACCCGTATTTGACCGATTCCAAACCGTTGTTATCACTTCTGGAACTCTTAGTCCAATTGATCTCTACCCTCGTCTTCTGAATTTCAATCCAGTAGTTAGTCGGAGTTTCAGCATGTCCTTGACAAGAGATTGCATTTGCCCAATGGTCCTGACTCGTGGGAGGTAATCACAACTTGAAGATCTAAACCTTCTCTGCTATTTGACCCCTTGCCTTGCCCTAAGCGACTTTGTTTATATTAATTAAATATATTTTTTTGTTTCCTTCAGTGATCAGCTCCCAGTTAGTACAAAATTTGACATGAGGAGTGATCTTGGCGTTGTCAGAAATTATGGGAGACTCTTGCTGGAAATGGTGACCATTGTTCCAGATGGGATTGTGTGTTTCTTTGTCAGTTACTCTTATATGGACGAGATCATCAATAGTTGGAATGAAAATGGAATTCTTAAGGTAAATTATATTGATTGTTCTCTTCTGTTTTTAAATTGATGGTGATTTTCTTAAATATGTCCTCTGAAGTTTCATCTTCTATGATTTGTTATGGCAGGAAATAATGAACCATAAGCTTGTCTTTATTGAGACACAAGATGTAGTGGAGACCACATTAGCATTGGACAATTACCGTAGAGCTTGTGATTGTGGGAGAGGTGCTGTCTTCTTTTCTGTCGCCAGGTAAAATTCATAGTTACACTTTATTTTTTCTGTTTGAACGTTAAAAGGTCAAAATATCAGTAATAATGCATCAAATATTCAAAGCGCCCTTACGAAAAAACATGAAACATTATACCAAAACAATTGTCAAAAAAGACTCATAGACATAACAAATTGTGATAAATATAGCCGATCTTTAGCTAATTTGATATGGTTTTATGCATTGTAGGGGCAAGGTAGCTGAAGGGATAGATTTTGATCGACACTATGGAAGACTTGTCATCATGTTTGGTATTCCTTTTCAATACACACTGAGCAAGTAAGCAAGATAACACACAGAAATCTTCCAGTGTTGCAGTTTATAAGGCAGAATCAATATATATATTTTTTTCCTTCATGAAAAACATGTTTGCTAAAATTCTTTAGTTAGTCATGGGAATTTCATTATTTTTGAGTAATATATGGTTCTCCTGCAGGATTTTGCTTGCAAGGTTAGAGTATTTGCGTGATACATTTCAGATAAAGGAAGGTGACTTCTTGACGTTCGATGCTCTGGTATGGTTCTGTTCTTCACGTTGATGATACTGTATGAACTATGACCTCACCACCTCATAAATGGTTAAAATTACAGTTGATTTGATTTTTACAGAGACAAGCTGCTCAGTGTGTGGGCCGTGTTATACGATCAAAAGCTGATTATGGAATGATGATTTTTGCTGACAAACGGTCCGTGCTGTTTGGTTAAAATCTAGTGTTAAATACCAAGAGCTACCTCAACTTTGGACGTTTTGCAACAAGCTACCCGAACTTTGAAAATTCAAAACGGGCTACCTCGACTTTGAAAAACGGGCTACCCGTTTTGAATTTTTAAAGTTCGGGTAGCTCGTTGCAAAACGTCCAAAGTTCATGTAGCTCCTTGGTATTTAACCCTAAAATCTAACCATTCATTAACAACATATTGATCATATATCATATCTTGTAATTACGTTCATAGTTTGATTTTCTGTTTCAGGTATAGCCGCCACGATAAACGTTCGAAATTGCCAGGTTGGATATTGTCCCATTTGCGCGATGCCCATCTCAACCTAAGCACTGACATGGCCGTGCATATAGCTCGGGAGGTAAACTTCTTTGACTCGGTGAATCATTGCCATTCATGTAAATGTGCTCAGACCGAATCTATGATTGAAACTGAAAGTTAGTGACTGTTGAATCATCGATTGGATTTGTTCAATTCAAGTTTCATCTCCTGTGCTGCAGTTCCTCCGCAAGATGGCACAGCCGTACAATAAGGCGGGTACTGGTGGGAAGAAAACCCTTTTATCACAAGAGGACTTGCAGAAGATGAGCGAGGCTCAGTTAAACGAAATGCTGTTTTGAAGAAGTCGGGATTCGGCTTCGCCTCGAGTTTTATCAAAGTTCAGATCAAAATAGCTCCACAACCAAATCTGAGTCAAAATAGCTGAATTTGTCAGGTATGTTTTGACAATGGCAAAGACTTGGCCTGATTTCAAATCATCAATGCAGCATGCTTCTATCCTTGTTATGCAATATGTATTGGCAATATTAGGACTTGTTATTAAATATATACACATATTTTTTTAGCATTGTTAAATGCACATTTATTTATTTATTATATATATATATATATTATTAACTAAAATAGTAATTACAAAAAATAATATTTTTTTAAGGAAAAAGTCTAAAATGTTTGCACAAAATTTTAGTTGTACAAAATATTTTTAGTGAATAGTCTAACATGTTTGAAAATGATGCTAATTTGTATTTCTGTCAAATTTCTGTTAAAAATTTCGTTAAATATCTTTCATATATACAAAATGAATTGACTAAATAGTACAATTAGATCTTATAAACTTACACTAATGTTACAAATAAATTTTAATTTGATTCGAGTCCTCTAATTTGGGTTTGAACTCAGATCTGGTTGTCCACGCTTGGAGACTTAATCTTGGTTCAAACTTAGGCGAAGAGACTTCGGTGTGACTCAAATTGAGTTGTGACTTGTTTGTAAGATTATTGTGAGTTAGTATGATTTAGTTGTAATGTTTAGAAAAGTATTTGGTTAAATATGAAAAATATTTAACAAAGAATTGACAGAAATACTAATTACTATTATTTTTAAATATATTAAACTTCTCAAAATAGTTTGAATTGAAAAATTATTTTATATAAACATGTTAAATTATTTCAGATATTTTTTTATGAAGTTTACTGTAATTTTGTTTTACATTCTTAAATGGTGTAAGACGATATAGATTAAAAATTAAGACAACTAAATGACACCATTACCGTTTCCTAGCCCTAGTGCCAGACCCAATTTGTTGATAAAAAAAAAATCTTAACTTTTTTTTTTGTTTTGAGATATACCTCAAAATAAAAGCAAATACTGAAATATGTTCAGATTTGAAAAAATATTAAAGTATACCGAATCGCGATGTGAAAAACATCACCAACGAATAAGAAACTATTTTTTTTTCTCTCTAATCAAATTTGCTTTTTACTTCAGACGAAACTAACTTTCTCCACCCGCTAATGAGATTTGCATTGATAATTCTTACTATAAACAATTTATTATTTTAATATTTTTTTTTATAAATATCGTATATGAACATATAACTGACTAACTTAACACAACACGATAACACAACATGAACATACACAAAAAATTGTGTGTCGTGTTCGTGTTGAGGAACATTACACAATAATAAGTTTATCGGGTGTGTTCGTATTTAGTAAGTGTCACATGCTAAACATATTGACACGCACTATAACACGCACGTATACACGATTTATCAGCCCTAATGATAATAGTGTTATGAAGAATAATGCCCCCTTCAAAGTTAGCCTTAGAGACGTATTTTCCTTCCAAATAATTGAGATGTCGTCACGTACCTGTAGGTGGGTCGCTGCGACGCTGCCTTGACCTCTAAGACGTGTAGCCTTAAATATATAGGACAGGTTAACGAGTTGAGAAGTCAAACTTACTGTCTTCTTCGCAGGGTAGTCCACACCCACCTATAACATGAGTTTTTTGTATTTTTACGCTATATATGTACATTCATTAATATACACGATAACTCGACATGAACATACCCAAAAAATTGTGTGTCATGTTTAGGAACATTACACGACAATAAGTTTATCGTTCGTGTTTGGTAAGTGTCACACGATAAACATATTAACACACACGTACGCACAATTTCTCATACCTAAAGAGAATAGTGTTATGGAGAATAATACCCTCTTCAAAGTTAGCCTTAGAGACGTTGCTGTATTTTCCTTCCAAATAATTGAGATGCCCATCATGTACCGATAAGTGGGTCGTTGCCTTGACCTTTAAGACGTGTAGCCTTAAATATCGGACAGGTTACGAGCTGAGAAGTCAAACTTACTGTCTTCTTTGTAGGGTAGTCTACATCCACCTATAACATGTTTGTTTGTTTGTTTGTTTGTATTTTTACGCTATATATATATATATATATATATATATATATATATGTGTGAAGAGTACGTAAAAAATAAAATGTAAATGTATATACGTCGTGTCTCGTGGGTACATAATGTTCATGCAAATATACATTCACGTGCAAACAGTAATTCCTACACGTGGACCTTAAACAGTACAACTTTAGGGTAACCAAAACTACCTATTTGAACCCAGAACTTATCCGAAACTGACATTTCGGTAGGTTCCTGGTAGACGTTTCAAAAATATGGTAGGTTCCGGGAATTTTTTTGATAACTTATTTGTTCGGTTTCAGTTCCGATTTTTCTATCTGGTACCCTAAAGTAATCGAAATCGGTTATATATATATATTAAACAAAAAAAAAACTAAATATGCCTCACTTTCACACTTCAAATAAAACCTCAGTCTCAGCCTTTCCTCAATAAAACCTAAAGTGCCAAGAACCCTGCAGCCTCATCCTCCCTTTCAGACTTCAACTCTGCCTCTCGCCTTTCTATATATGTCCATATATATCTATCCATTAATTTTCTTTTGTATATAATATTTTGCACCATCGTTGTCTTTTTCTTATATATCTCTTGCGAATTTCATTCGTGGGTAGATATATTTTAGTATTAAAAAAAAAATCGATGATGTTGCTGTATTTGTTTTTAATATATTTATGTCAAAATTGTCTTAGTTTTCTATCATCAATTTAGAAATATGAAAAGAATCGTCCAATCTATGAAGTTTTTTAAAAAGTAACTACTGTGCAAAAAATATTTAAAAAAATAAGTATACTGAAAAAAATATTTAGCAAAATGTATATAAACGCTACTGGGGTAGTGTTTTTTAGCATTTTTCAAAAAACACTACTAGGGGTAGCGTTTTTCATAAAACACTGCTTGGAGTAGCATTTTTATGACTTTCGCTACCCCTAGTGGCGAAATTCTTTTTTTTTTTTTTTTTTTTTACGTTTTTTTTTTTGACGATTTGATGTTTAATTCTCGGGTGAAACTGCATCGTTAGTTCCACCCGCGAATGAGAATTGCGGGTGGAACTGATGAAGGTTTAGGATTTCATTTTATTTATCAGTTCAATCCGCGACTCTTATTCTCGGGTGGAACTTACAGTAACAAAAAAAATTGACCTGCGACATGTAGGTATAGATTCGTATTTGTTGACAAATCGATGACATTTGGATATTTGCTTATTAATTGTGATATATTTTGGTGAAAATTTCTGAAATCACCACGTAACACAATATATATAAATTATATTTATAAACATATAAAAAAAATATATAGTAATACTAATTAATTTCCATATTAGAAAAAAAAAACATAATACAACGTTTTATTACAAAATACGAAGTTTGGTTTTCTATAAACTTCAAATCATCAATGCAGCATGCTTCTAAGTTCTATCCTTGTTATGCAATTTGTATTGGCAATATTAGGACTTGTTATTAAATATAGGGTTAATTACTTAATTGGTTACACATGTTTGGCCAATGTTCAGAATGGTTACACATGTTTCAAAATGTGATTAATTGGTTTTGAAATGTGACTATTTGTTTTTTTTACTGTTCACCGTTAGAAATCACAGTTAAGTCACTATTTAGATACGTAAAATGATGTAATTACCCCTAGAATCATCTTCAAGAACACATCATCATCTTCAAGAACAATAATTGAAGAAACCATAAGTCTGATTTCTGGGTTCTTGAAGTTCTGTATTGCAGTATATGTTATTACCAAATGTGATTAAATTGTCATACATGTTTTTCTATAATGTGATTAAAAGGTCATACATGTTTCTCTATAATGTGATTAAATGAACACTGTTGTTTGAAATAATGTGATTAAAAGGTTCGACATGTTACCCACAATGCGAAGAACCCAGAAATGTTGTTTCTGGGTTCTCAAGAACATCACATTTTAATCACATTATAGAGAAACATGTATGATCATTTAATCACATTTGGTGATAACATATACTGCAATACAGAACTTCAAGAACCATAAGTCTGATTTCTGGGTTCTTCAAGAACCCAGAATCGCAATTCTGGGTTCTTGAAGTTCTGTATTGCAGTATATGTTATCACCAAATGTGATTAAATGGTCATACATGTTTCTCTATAATGTGATTAAAAGGTCATACATGTTTCTCTATAATGTGATTAAATGAATACTGTTGTTTGAAATGATGTGATTAAAAGGTTCGACATGTTACCCACATTGTGAAGAACCCAGAAATCTGATTTCTGGGTTCTCAAGAACATCAAATCGAATTTGGTTCGATTCTTATTCTTCAATCCTTCCATGTGTTCTTCAATACAACTAAGGGCATAATAGTCATTTCACAATTCAATAATATGTTAAAAAAATTAATTAACGTTAAAATTAACGATTTACTAACGGAATAACCAATTAATCACATTGGGAAAAACATGTGTAACCAATTAGTCACATAGCAAAACCAATTAATCACATTTTGAAACATGTGTAACCATTCTGAACATTGGTCAAACATGTGTAACCAATTAAGTAATTAACCCTTAAATATATACACATGTTTTTTAGCACTGTTAAATGCACATTTATTTATTTATTATTATTATATATATATTAACTAAAATAGTAATTACAAAAAATATTTTTATTTTGGAAAAAGTTTGCATGCTTGCACAAAATTTTAGTTGTATTATTTTTTTGTGATGAATTGTTTAACATATTTGAAAACGATGGTAATTTGTACTTCTATCAATTTTCTGTTAAAAAATTTCGTTAAATATTTTTCGTATTTATAAAATTAACTAAATATATTTTCTAAATAGTACAACTAGATTCTATAAATTTACACTAATGTTGCAAATAAAATTTCATTCGAATGGAGTCACACCGGAGTCCTCTAATTTGGGTTTGAACTCAGATTCGGTCGTCCAGGCTTGGGGTTCAAGTAACGACTCCTTTTGAGACACAGTCCTCTAATTTGGGTTCAAACTTAGGCGAAGAGACTCCAGTGTGTCTCAAATTGAGTCGTTACTTGTTTGTAATATTAATGTTAGTTAGTATGATTTAGTTGTAATGTTTAGAAAAGTATTTAGTTAAATATGAAAAATATTTAACAAAGAATTGATAGAAATATTAATTACCATTATTTTTAAGTATTATAAACTTTTCAAAATATTTTGAATTGAAAATTTATTTTATATAAATATGTTAAATTATTTTCAGATATTTTTTATGAAGTTTACATTAATTTTGTTTTACATTCTTAATGGTTTAAGACGATATAGATTAAAAACTAAGACAACTAAATGACACAATTACCGTTTCCGGGCCTGCCATCCCCAATTTGTTTATTAAAAAAAAAAATTCTATAAAGGCAAATACCGACACATCATGTGGCCAAAAATAAATACCGACACATCTCAATCAACATCTTCTACTTCCTCCACTGTCATATTAGGCGCGGCAGGCACCGGAGAATCCCGAACCTCCATTGATATGTCGCATTTTCCATCTGAAATTGTAAACTTTGACAAACACATCTCAATCGACACCTTCTACTCCCTCCATTGCTAAAAGAGAAGGTGGTTGTCATAAGGCACCGGAAAATCGCGACTCTCCATTGACATCGCGTCGCATTTTCCATCCGAAATTATAAACTCTGACAAAATTCAAATGCATCAGGGCCTCGATATCGCCACCAACAAAATCAATAAAGAGGAGAGATGCGGAATCCATCACCACCTCCTAGGAACCATCGACCCCGACGTAGATTTTACTGCGGCGAGTTTTTGCGATGCGGCTTCTTTCGCTATCGACTCGAGTCGGGGACATCTCCCTATCGTGGCAGGCGGATCGAATTCCTACATTGAATTATTGGTCACTGGTCGGGTAATCGGATCAAATCAAGATATGATTTCTGCTTCCTCTGGAAGTAGAAATCGAGCTAGAAGAAGTAGAAATCGTATCTCGATCTGACCCGATTACCCTGATCCGTGACAAGTGATTCAATGTAGGAATTCGATCCGTCTGCCACGATCGGGAGATGTCCCCGTCTCGAGATCGAGTCGATAGCGAAAGAAGCCGTATCGCAAAAATTTGCCGCATAAAAATCTACGTTGGGGTCGATGGTTCCTAGGAGGTTCAGTGATTTAGTTGGTGGCGATATCGAGACCCTTATGCATTTGGATTTTGTCTGAGTTTATAATTTCGGATGAAATCTGAGTTCGTCCATGAAATCTGAGTTCGGGTGAACCTATCTGCGGCGTGAATTGCTGTCAAATTCTGTGTTTGCTGATTTAATTCGATTGTTCTTCAATTCTTGGATGAAGATCCTGTTTCTGTGTTCTTCGAAATCGTGTTTCTGTGTTCTTCGAAATCATGTTCTTTGATTGTGATTCTGAGATTGCGCAGTTACTTTCCTTGCTTCAATGACTTGAAATGCGTAGATTTAAGGCATAGAAAAACAGTTTATGGAGTTTCAGATTGATTTGTTGTTGAGCTGTCGATGCGATTATTTTGAACATCCTTTAGTGCATTAGGCATCAACATCCCATCAATTTGCTCTTTCTTCTACTGCTAAAGCTCTGTTAGTGGGGGCGAATCAATTTGACTATGATTTTGCATCGAAATTGAGTATATCCAGCACAAAGTTCCAACGTAGGATGGTTTTGAATAGGAGTAGATCATTCTGTTCAGCAAGCGGAAGCATTACGTAATTTTACTCTTTCTTCAATCTCTGAAGCTCTATTCATAGACTTGAATGAATGAATTTTGAGATTGAATTGAGATCGAGCAAATGCAGCTTACAATTTCAATACGTCCTCATGAAATGGGTGATTCTTGGCATTTGTAGCTCCAAGATCCGGACTTGCATGGAAGCACTCGATCGATGTTGGTGCAGCTGTGATCGATGTTGCTCAATTTATGGCATTTCTACTAACACTTTTTCGGACGGTATATTGTCGTGTAGTAGTGAAATGTTATATTACGGATAGTGTAATTAAAGATATTACGGTTCAGATAAGTATGAAATGTTATATTATGGATGTTATATTTCACTCCTTTTTTGAGTAATATATGGTTCTCCTGCAGGATTTTAATTGCAAGGTTAGAGTATTTGCGTGATACATTTCAGATAAAGGAAGGTGACTTCTTGACGTTCGATGCTCTGGTATGGTTCTGTTCTTAACCTCACCACCTCATAAATGGTTAAAATTACAGTTGATTTGATTTTTACAGAGACAAGCTGCTCAGTGTGTGGGTCGTGTTATACGATCAAAAGCTGATTATGGAATGATGATTTTTGCTGACAAACGGTCCGTGCTCTTTGGTTAAAATCTAGGGTTAAATACCAAGGAGCTACCTCAATTTTGGACGTTTTGCAACGAGCTACCCGAACTTTGAAAATTCAAAACGGGCTACCTCGACTTTGAAAATCGGGCTACCCGTTTTGAATTTTTAAAGTTCGGGTAGCTCATTGCAAAACGTCCAAAGTTCATGTAGCTGCTTGGTATTTAACCCTAAAATCTAACCATTCATTAACAACATATTGATCATATATCATATCTTGTAATTACATTCATAGTTTGATTTTCTGTTTCAGGTATAGCCGCCACGATAAACGTTGGATATTGTCCCATTTGCGTGATGCCCATCTCAACCTAAGCACTGACATGGCCGTGCATATAGCTCGGGAGGTAAACTTCTTTGACTCGGTGAATCATTGCCATTCATGTAAATGTGCTCCGACCGAAGCTATGTTTGGTTGAAACTGAAAGTGAGTGACTGTTGAATTATCGATTGGATTTGTTCAATTCAAGTTTCATCTCCTGTGCTGCAGTTCCTACGCAAGATGGCACAGCCGTACAATAAGGCAGGTACTGGTGGGAAGAAAACCCTTTTATCACAAGAGGACTTGCAGAAGATGAGCGAGGCTCAGTTAAACGAAAAGCTGTTTTGAAGAAGTCGGGATTCAGGTTTGCCTCGAGTTTTATCAAAGTTCAGGTTGAGGCATCTTTCTTCTGCTGTGAAGCATCTTCAACTCCGCAACCAAATCTGAGTCAAAATAGCTGAATTTGTCAGATATAAAGGGGGAAAAATAAGTAAATACACTCGGATGTTTGCACCCGTTTATAATTGCACCCATAATGTTTGTTATTACACCCGGATGTGTACGTTTGTTGGTCATTCAGCCTTTCCGTCCAGTCTGAACGTTTTCTGTTAAATTGTTGGTCACATGGTTGTCATGTGCCTTACTCCTAAATAATAATACCTAAACTACCCTTAGCCATTTCTGTTTATTAAGTCTGTCTTGCTTGTCTGTTGTCTTTACGTCTGAAGAGGAGAGTCGGCTTGCTGCGTTTCTCCTATGAAGATGGGCCAAGGTAAGTACTTTGAATCTTCTTCCAATTCTTCTTCCCCTTTCGCATCTCATATGGACAACGAGGAACCACTTTGCTATTGATGTCTACAAACCCGTGCAAGAACAGCTTGGACCATGAAAAATTTCGGTCGTCTGTTCTTTTCATGTCCGAGATACCAGGTAATGCTGTCAATTCGTTGAGTTAATTTCGAAGATATAGTCGATTACTGTATTTCGAACCAATTTGATTTTTTGGAAACCCTAATTTCGGTTTACCACTATGCAGCCATTGAAAAGGATTTTTGATTTATTTGCTTGGAAAGATCCACCGATGTGTGTGTATGGAAGGAGAGTCATGATCAAATTTGTGTCAAAGGAATCCGAACACAAATGTTCAACCAACCTAATATCCAACAAAATGAAGTCACCAACCTAACAAACCAACGGTTTAACAAACAAAACATCCATGTCTTTCACTAATGGTGCTGACTTTGCTTTCACTGAGTAGATCTTCGCACAAAACAGGGTGAGGTGCGGGAAGCGCGTACCGTCTTCTTCTTTTTTTTTCCACTTTTAAGTGGTTGAGGAGATAACACAAATGCACGGCAACTGGACAACTCTGGGGCACTTGATCGTACCGGCTGAAAAATGGAGAAATAATACTCACGAGAAAGTTGCCAGAGATGGAAGAAATATTTCGAAAGGCATCATCAACAAGACAAAAGATGCTGTCCACAATTTTTTTTAACTTTTGATGTCAATTGAAAGCTCGGTCATTGAGTCAATATCTCCCTCCTGAAAGATTTAAGGCAATATTACTTCAAGCAACTCCTAAAAGAAATTAATATCCAAACGAAAACAAAAGCCATCTCTATTAGGCATTGATGGAGTAAAGCTAATAATAAGACTCATACATCGGTAACAGAAGGCTCTGTGGAAGCATGTCTTCCACAAGCAATCCTTGCTGCCTCCTTTGCATTGAGAAGTTCTTCTTGAAGCTATGTAATGAAAAACACAGGAACACTACCATGAAAGGACTAAAACAAAGCCAATAAATCTTGAGGAAAATTTTCTGAGGATTCATTATCTAATTATCCTATACATCACATGTGGATATATGTTTGTAAATTCCTCCATCATGTTAAGCTTTTGTATCAACTGGAAAAAGTCTCAAAATGATACAGTTCAATGGATTCATCCATCATCTTGCATGACAATAAGGGCAGCATGGATTTATAAACTGTGTATTTAAGTAGCACATACCTCCTCAATCTCTTTCCTGGCAGATATGTTCTGTTCCATGGCCAAGTCTGCAAGGCTATCCAGATTCTGCTGACTCGATGATTTCTCCGATTCCAAAATTTTAATCTAGAAATAAGATGGTAGATTTATAGGCCATGGTGCTGAGATTGCCAACAAAGAGGTGAAGTACTTGAGGAATAAACCTGTTCTTCAAGCTGCCTGATCACAAGAAGAGCTTCTGACTCCCTTGAACTTATAATACTATTCTTTTGCTGTGTGCAAGCAGCAGAAGAACCAACCTCAGCCAGCTTTGTCTCTAAGAAGTTGATTTTTAATTCACTAGCAATTCTCTTCACCAGACAAAAATGTAGAAATAAGTGGATTCATATTCACATATAGGTAGAGTAAGTCATAATGAAAAAATGAATACCTGAGTTTCAAATTTCACTAGCAAATCCTCATACTCTGCTTGGATTTCTCTGGCATCAGTGTTTTCCTGCATTCAAGCAAGTGGTTGAGGTTAAAACTCATAGAGCGCTAATCTGAAGCAATCGCAGGAGTCTTCGCAGGACAGAGCAACAGAGTCTTCGCAATCGGTTTTTAGGTTTTCCGTTTCAGTCTTCGGGAGAAATGGAGGGAGAAATGAAAACCGTAGGAAGAAGGGTCGGGTGAGGTGAGTGAAGGTGATGAAATGTGTAAGGGGCAAACTTGTCTTTTTACATTTTTTTTTTCAAAATAAACGCCGCACATGGTAGGCACGTGACAATTAACGAGTATAATTAACGATTGGTCCAATTACCAACAAATTGAAACATACGGGTGTCATAACATACGCTAAAAAACATATGAGTCCAGTTACAAAAAAAAAACAAAAAACATCCGGGTGTATTTACTTACTTTTTCCGTATAAAGGTCAGGTATGTTTTGACAATGGCAGACTTGGGCTCAAGATTTCAAATCATCAACGCAGCATGCTTCTAAGTTCTATCCTTGTTATGAAATTTGTATTGTCAATATTAGGACTTGTTATTAAATATATACACATGTTTTTTTAGCATTGTTAAATGCACATTTATTTATTTATATGATAAAAAACTTCTAAATAGTGTTTTAAAAAGGAAAGTATACACTATTTAGAAGTTTTTGTCTCGTATGTAGAGTTTTTTACGTATCGTATTATACAGTCAGTCTAAAAGTCAAAAATTAACGCATACTTAGTCATTTAATTCGTAATTAAATTATATACGCACCGTAATTTTTTTAATTATTTTTTAGTAAGTACATAATTAAATTTCTCACCTAATTCATTTAATTATTGTAAACATTCTTAATCAAACTATAAGATCCCATGTTTGCTGGTATCACTTGTATATAAGACATTAGATATTTGTTTCATAGGTGGCACCATATTAGTTCGTCCGATTTCGTAGATTTGTCAATATCTCATTACTCACATCTTCGTTTTCAGTGAAATTAGTTTTATTCGTATTCTAATTCGATATATTGACGTAGTAATTTTAACATAATACATATTTTTGGACCAAAATTCACTATTTTCCGTGATGGTACCCCTTTTAGTTTCGACTGATTTTGTTGTTTTTTGAATTTCTCTTCAATAGGAACTCTATTTTCGATTAAATAAATTTAATTTTCTTCCGTACTCGATCAAATATTTATTCTAAACATTCTTAATCAAACTATAAAATCATATGTTTGCTATAAGACGTTAAATTTGTTTTTCCTAGGTGGTACCTTCAGAGTTTCGGTCGATTTAGCTGTTTTGTCAATATCTTATCACTCACAACTTCGTTTTCAGTCTAATTTGTTTTATTCGCACTCTAACTCAATATATATTGAGGTAGTAATATTAATATAATACATATTTTTGGGTAAACCTCCTCCTCCACCTGCTAATGAGATTTGCGAGTAGCAAAAAAATAAATCTCTACCTGCGAATTTCTTTCGTGGGTAGATATACTTTCGCATTTTTTATAAAAAAAATCGATGATGTTTCTGTATCTTTTTTAAATATATTTATGTCAAAATTTTCTTAGTTTTCTATCATCAATTGAGAAATATGAAAAGAATCGTCCAATCTGTATATGATTATGACATATGCATACGTGATGTGCAGTGCATGGGATATGGATTGCGGCTACGTTATCTTCACATACGAATTTGCAAAGGCACGCTTTGAGTTGACAAGGAACTAATCCTTTCGCACAAGTGGTTGATGGATAGCGAAATCACAAATATTTCACCAAAATATCCACTCAATTAATAAGCAAATACTATACATACTCGCGACTTTCATTCACGGGTGTATTTTCCATCCGTTACTCTCAGTCGCGGGTCAATTTTTTTTTATACCGTCAGTTCCACCTGCAACTCCCATTCGCGGGTGAAACTGCACTGTTAGTTCCACTGCGAATTAGAGTTGCAAGGGGAGCTGATGAAGGTTTAGGGTTTCATTTTATTCATCAATTCAAACCGCGACCCTTATTCGCGGATGGAATTGACTAGAAAAAGAAAAAATTGACTCATGAATGAGAGTCTTAGGTATGTATAGATTCGTATTTGTTGATAAACCAATGACATTTGAGTATTTGTTTATTAATTGTGATATATTTTGGTGAAAAATTCTGAAATCACCATTCACCACGTAACACAATATATATAAATTATATTTATAAAAACAGATAAAAAGGTAATAATATAGTAATACTATTAATTTCCATATATAAAAAAAAAAACATAATACAATTTTTTATTATAAAATAAGAAGTTTGGTTTTCTACTTTCTAGCACCTTCAAACCAACTTCATACCGACTGTCCGGTCTAATTATTCAGTCCGGTCGTATGGGTCCAGATGAGTAGGACCGTGGAAGATATACATAACAAATATAGACAGATATAATAAAACAAATATTTATTATTTAGAATATAAATAGGATAGAGAGTTAGACTTGTGAGTTGTCAAGTGTCCCAACTTTTTTTTTTATTATTATTAAATATCAACTATATGAATTTTGAACGTTTGCAACTAGATACCCGAACTTTGAAAATTTAGAATGGGCTACCTCAACTTTGAAGAAGGTGCAAATAACTACCTCCGTCCAATTCGTCAGAAATTGGATGGAGGTAACTATTTGCACATTCTTCAAAGTTGAGGTAGCCCGTTTTGAATTTTCAAAGTTCGGGTAGCTCATTGTAAAAAACGTCCAGAGTTCAAGTAGCTCCTTGATATTTAACCCTTAAAAATATTGGTTAAATACCAAATAGCTACCCGAACTTTTAACGTTTTACAAATAGCTACCCGAAATTTGTATTTTCAATAACGACTACCTAAACTTTGGACGAATGTGCAAATAGCTACCTCAACTTTGACACATGGGGCAAATCACTACCTCCGTTAAATTTTCCGTTAAATATGGACGGAAAATGACGTGACGACATATGATTGGTCCATAATTTTAAAAACTATATTATTTTTTAAAATACTAAAAAAATCTGAAAAATTCTTTAAAAACCTGGAAAATTAATAGGAAAAATAAGAGTTTGTAATATAATTTTTGTATTGAAAAATATGAAACAAAATTAAAAATAAAACTAATTTTTTATTTTTATTTCATAATTTTAATTTAAAATTTATATTTAAAACACTTATTTTTTCTATTAATTTTCCTGTTTTTTAAAGAATTTTTTTGATTTTTTTAGTATTTTAAAAAAATAATATATATTTTAAAATTATGCATCAATCATGTGTTACCGTGTCATTTTCCGTGTATATTTAACGGAGGTAGCTATTTGCTCCATATGTCAAAGTTTAGATAACCATTTTTAAAAATTCAAAGTTCAGGTAACTATTTGTAAATCGTCTAAATTTTGGGTAGCTATTTGTACATCTCTTTTGGTCAATATTCTGTAACTAGTTGACTTGAGTTGACAACTACTCTACCCACCCACTCACCCACTGCACATTATAAATACCATTCTATACAACCCTTCCTTGCCATGCCATACTTTGATGCACATTCGTACCCTGTAAGGTAACATTATCATCATCGTCGTCGATCAATCTAATACACATACATCTCCTGATCTCCACCTACATAATGAGAATTTCAATGGTGATGTGTAAACCCGTCGGGCCGTCAGTCCACGCTCCGCCACCGACACATCTCAATCGACACCTTCTACCCCCTCCACGGCTAAAAGAGAAGGTGGTTGTCATATTAGGCGCGACAGGCACCGGAAAATCGCGACTCTCCATTGACATCGCGTCGCATTTTCCATCCGAAATTATAAACTCTGACAAAATCCAAATGCATCAGGGGCTCGATATCGCCACCAACAAAATCACTGAAGAGGAGAGATGCGGAATCCATCACCACCTCCTAGGAACCATCAACCCCGACGTAGATTTTACTGCGGCGAGTTTTTGCGATGCGGCTTCTTTCGCTATCGACTCGATCTCGAGTCGGGGACATCTCCCGATCGTGGCAGGCGGATCGAATTCCTACATTGAATCACTGGTCACGGGTCGGGGCAATCGGGTCAGATCGAGATACGATTTCTGCTTCCTCTGGGTCGATGTTGGCGCCCTCGTGCTCCAGAAGTTCGTGTCTGATCGGGTCGATAAGATGGTCGAAAACGGAATGATTGAGGAGGTTCGGAAGTTTTTCAACCCCAACGGTGACTACTCGCGTGGAGTTCGGAGAGCGATCGGCGTCCCGGAATTGGACCGTTACTTCCGATTTGAGAGTTTGTTAGACGATATTTCCCGCAGACGTTTGCTGGAGGAATCCATCGAGGAGATCAAGACGAACACGTGTAAATTAGCTGCGAAGCAGGTCGAGAAGATTCGTAGGTTCCAGAGCATCCATGGTTGGACCATCCATCGCATCGATGCCACAGAGGTTTTTCTCTTGGGTGGGGCCACTGATGCGAAAGGTGCGTGGGATGGACTCGTGGCGGGTCCGAGCACGATGATCGTGGATGAGTTTCTGTACAATGTGGGTCGTGACCGTTGGGAGGATGCCATGAGAATGCCCACCATTCAACCAGCCATTGCTTACTAGACATAAACAAATTAATATACAAATGACATTCTCCATCAAATTTATGCCGATTTTAAAATTTCTCCGGGAAATTTTTTCATCATTACTAAACATTTGGGAGAATTTTTAAACTTTACGGGAGAATTTTAAAATCGGCGTAAATTTTAAATTCAATGTCATATTTAACCCTAACAGGAATTTACATGGCAAAGTATTATGAGCTCAATTTTGATTGGACGGTGTACTAATCTTGAGTGTTTTAATTTGTAACAAAATAAAATAATATATATATATATATATATATGGTTTTTTTTGGGCCAATATATATATAGTTTCATAGTCCTAAAGATGATTATGGTTATAATTACTGTTGTAAATTAAATATTATTATTATAATTTTACATTACGTAAAAATATAATATAAATCAAATCAAGTTTCACAATTTAAAACTTTGGCACGACTCGGCTTATTGTCTTGTCACAAAGGACACACAGTATTGACTCGGTTTATTGATGGTTTTTAATTTTTAATTTTATTTTGCTACTAAAGTTGATTGTATATTGCACTTAAACGGGGCAACTATTTATATATAATTTAGGTTTCATTCTAAAATCACTTAATGATAACATAAAATAATCAAATTGTATATATTTTGCTTAAATTCTTTGTAAACCACTGTATTACCTCACAGAGTAGAACTTTAACACTCTCTCTCAATGCGTAGGCTTTTTAATTAATATACCACACTCACACATTTAATCTAAACAAGTGAATTTGAGAGTTTTTTTTTAAAAAAAATAAGCATTTCTTTTTAGAAAAGTAACTATACAAAAAAAAATTAAAAAATAGTTATACGCGCACGCACATCCCAAGGTAGCGCATACTGAATAGGCGCATATTGAATAGGCGCCACTTTGGTGTGGACGACTCGATGTTTAAACAGTAAATTTACTGTTTAAAACACTATTTAGAAGTTTTTGTATCATATGTAGCGTTTTTTACGTATCGTATTATACAGTCAATCTAAAAATAAAAAATTAACGCATAGTTAGCGTCATTTAATTCGTAATAAAATTATCTACGCACCGTAAATTTTATTTAGTAAGTACATAATTAAAATTTTCACCTACTGCATTTAATTATTTCGGTCAAATTATAAAACAAACGATGTTAGGTTACAAAATCACTGTATTTCTAATCAAAAAACTTATCCTAGGTAGATAATTGAATTACGACATAAATGACGTTAACCGTGGTGAGTTTGGACTTACATGTTCTCAGTTATAATTTTTTAAGTCAAATTTTCATATATCAACTTACGACAGAGCGTACAGTCAATCCGTAAATCCAAATTTAATATTTTTTTCATTATTTGAATCGCAATTAAAATATTTACTTACTATAAATTTTTTAATTTTTTTTTAATACATACATAATTTTATTTTTAATTAAATATCGAGTCGTTGTTATTGAACAATTTTTTTTTAAAATAAATATTGTGGAATAGGCGCTACACCAAAGTGACACCTATTCAATAGGAGTCACTCCAAGTGGCGCCTATTGAATAGGCGCCACCTTGGGTGCGCTTATACATATTTATAGAAATATTTTTTTGTATACTTACTTTTCTTTTAAAAAATGCATATTTTTCAAAAAAAACTCTGAATTTGGCATGTGTGGTGCACATGCGATAAATTTAATATTAAATTGTATTAACTGAAAGTTATAGTATTAAATGATTGAATTAATTTATTTGGAAATGACAATTTTAATAAAATACTACAATTGAAAAACATATTCTTAGCAAGAGAAAATTTATTATAAAGATTAATAACTAAATCGCTACCCCAACTTTGAGCACTTTACAAATTGCTACATGAACTTTGTTTTTTTAAATTTTACTACCTATACTTTCGGAATTAGGGCAAATTGCTACATCAGTTTACTTTTCCGTTAAATATGGATGAATAATGATGTGGCAACATATAATTGGTTCGTGATTTAAAAAACTAAAAGATATTTTAAAAATACAAAAAAAAATCTGGAAAAGTAATAGATAAAATAAGAGTTTTTAATATAATATGTTTATTAAAAATATGAACCAAAATTTTAAAAAAATATATTTATTATTATTATTTTGTTTCATATTTTTAATAAAACTATTATATTAAAAAAACTCATATTTTTTAGTAATTTTAAAAAATTATTTAGTTTTTAGTAATTTTAAAAAATTATTTAGTTTTTTAAATTCAAATACCAATCATATTTTTCCACGTCATTTTCCGTCAATATTTAACAGAAAAGTTAACCGATGTAGCAATTTACCCCAAGTGTCAAAGTTTAGGTAACAATTTTTGAAAAAGTAAAGTTCAAGTAACAATTTGTAAAGTGCCCAAAGTTGGAGTAACAATTTTGTTATTAACCCTTATTATAATATTTCATTTATAAGAGAAAACAACAGTATCCTCGTAGTTCATTTTTTTTTTTTGGCCTGAATCTCGTAGTTCATCTTTCTTGCTAAATGTGGCCAAAAAAAAAAAATATTTCATGCTAAATTTACTAAAAAATAGTTTCCGTTAAAAAGTTGAATGGATTTATTAAATATAATAATATTAGACATCAATTATTATTTTATTTAAACATTTGCTTTATAAGAAAAGTTGTTCAATTAAATTAATAATTATAATTAAAAAATGACTTTAATACAATAATTTTACTAAACAAACATAATATTATATATTAATAAATAAATTTAATCATTATCTTTAATTTCTTTAATATAAGATGTTGACACTATGAAATATTCATGTACTTTTCATCTTCTTAATTATTTATAGCTAGTTATTATTTTTTCAATATATCTAATATTAACTTAGTAAAAATCATTTATTAATTTTTTTTTTTATATAAATAAACAGATAAATATCGTGTATAATAAAAATATATGTTTTATAGGCACACAACGTGGAATTTACATTTCACACACTGCTGAACACTAAACTCATATTAGAAAGTAGAAACCCTAGCAACCATGTTAAATTCTATATAAAACTGAATCAAATTCAATGAATAAATAATGGTTAATCACTTACACAACTTGAGATTCATTATAAAACGAATCAATGATAGAATAAGTTATAAATTAACTTATATAAATATTACTTAATATTGTTTAAACCTACCGAATGTGAGATGATTTCCATTTCATTTCAGTGAATAAGCGTATTTTGATTCTCCATTGCTAATAATAAAAAATAGGGAAAAGTATGGAAATTTTACTAACATGTATTGACGAAAATGGTCTTCCAACTCATACGATTGTTTTTGGTCCAATATGTTTGAAAATGATGTTAATTGGTACCTCCATTACTTTTCTGTTAAATTAATCAAATATATTTTTAAATGTTACAATTAAACTCTACAAACTTATACTAATGTTTCAAACAAGTCCTGATTCGATTCGAGCCACACAGGGGGACCCCTAGCCAGGGTCCGGACCCATACCATATCCCCATGGTTGGGCGAGCTGGTCTGGGTTTGGACCCAGACCACATGACCCCTAATTGGGGCTCAATTGGAGCCCTAATCGTTTGAACCGAACCAAGTCAGGTTCGAATCCAGACCAAGTCCCCATGGTTGGGCGAACTGGTATGAGTTCTGATTCAGACTATAGGACTCCCCCCCTGATTGGGGCTCAATGGATCCCCAATCGTTTGAGCCGAATCCAGGCAAGTTTGGTCCAAACTGATTGGGGTTCCAATTGAGCCACATCAGGGTCCTATGGTATGAGTCTGTGCCCAGACCAGGTCCCTAGGGTTGGGTGACCTGGTCTGAGTTTGTACCCTGGCTAGGGGACCCATGGTGTGGCTCGAATCGAGTTGGAACTTGTTTGAAACATTAGTATAAGTTTGTAGGGTGTAATTGTAACATTTAGAAAAATATTTGGTTAATTTTGCAAATATAAAAAATATTTAACATAATTTTTAAACAGAAAAGTAACGAAGGTGTCAATTATCATCATTTTCAAACGTATTGAACCAGTAACCATCACTAAAAAAAACAAGTTGCACTGAAACTATTTTGTACCAACCTATTGATCATTTTCAAACTTTTACCTAAAAATTATGCGCACAATCTGTCGCACAAAACTCCGTATCGTTCGTCCTTTCCGTACGGTCCAAACTGGACGACCCAGCTTGCATCCTCCTCCTCCCTTTGTATATATTCTTATACATGTTGTCGTCAAATGCTCAAAAGATGAGATGAGAATAGAATATAAGAGATAGAGACACAAGTGATGTTTTTATTACCACATATTATATTTATTTATTATTAAAAAAAATAACACGACATGTTATGAGACACGACCCAATAAATAAATACAAGTCGGGTTGTGTCCTTTCCTAGTTGTTGTCTCTACAGGACATGGAGAGCCGACTCCTTTTTTTTTTGGCCGTTGAGCCGACTCCTAACCACACCACGGGAAGAAGAAGCGAATCTCTCTCTATTTTTTTTGGGGTCAAAAGAAGCGAATCGATATGAAAAAAACAAAAAATACTTCCTTTTGAATCCATAGTCCTCATTTATGTATTTTAAAGCTATATAAAAAAAACAACTTGACAAGACAATTAATTAGATTCCACACGGAAACTATGATATTATAGGTCATTGTCCGTCAAATATTGTCTCTTCTCCCGTACGGCAGACCATGATCTAAACTTCATACAAATCTGCTTCCGCAAAGCAATCACTCCAAAAAGTAATCTAAATATGTATATTTAGACGATAGCATGTAGTTGTTCATATAATTCCAACATGACCCATTATAAAACTCATATTTTAAAATTTTAAGTTAATGAGTTGTTATTATTAATATATTTTAAGATCATTATTGGGAAAATTGATCTGTACTGCCTATCATCGTTGTGTTGGTTGTCAATCTATAAGATCGAGAGACAAAACAACGCATATATATTTATATATACAAAATAAAAGAAGATAATAATAATATGAAATCAGCAAGATGCTGGTGCATGTATTTGTTTTATCAACGAGTTAATTATTATTATTTATATCTAGATAAGTTTTTTTTTTCTTTTATCAATTTGATTTGATTAAAGATAATAATAATATATAAATATATCTGTGGGTTGAGAAGCCACTAGACTCACTACTTACTATATATAATAATAACTTAATATTATTATACTTTGTTAGTATTTATATGTAAATAACTATAGCTTTATTATTATTATTATATATAGTAAACTGTAAAATAATATATTCAAATTATCTAGGTTTAATGACAAAAATGAGCGCAAGTGCAAGTTATTCTACTTTCAGTAATGTGTTAAAGTCTTCTTTATTAAAAGGATTTGGCCAAAAAAAAACTTTATTAAAAGGAAAAGAGAGAACATAAGCTACTAAGTGAAGTTTTTTAAAAAGTAACTTCTTTGCAAAAAATATTTAAAAAAGTAAGTATACTGAAAAAAATATTTAGTAAAATGTATATAACCGCTACTGGGGGTAGCATTTTTTAGTGTTTTTCAAAAAACGCTACTAGGGGTAGGTAGCTTTTTATGAATTTCGCTACCCCTAGTGGCGATTTTTTTTTTAATACGTTTTTAACCTTTTTTTTGACGATTTAATGTTTAATTTTATAAAAAAAAATAAACAATTTTTAAAAAATTACAGTAAGTAGATATTTTAATTTCGATTCAAATGATGCAAACAATATTAAATTTGGACTTACGGATTGATTGTACGCTCTGCCGTAAGTTGAGATTTGAAAATTTGACTTAAAAAAATATAACTCATACTGTGTAAGTCCAAACTGACCACGGTTAACGTCATTTATGTCGTAATTCAATTATCTACTAGGGTAATTTTTTTGATTATAAATACAATGATTTTGTAACCTAACATCGTTTGTCTTAAAATTTGACCGAAATAATCAAATGCATTAGGTGAGAAATTTAATTATGTACTTACTCAAAAAAAAAAAATTAAAGTGAGTAGATAATTTAACTACAAATTAAATGACGCTAACTAAACGTTAATTTTTTTGCTTTAAGACTAACCGTATAATACGAAGTAAACTACGTATTGTATTATATGGTCAGTCTAAAAGCAAAAAATTAACGTCTAGTTAGCGTCATTTAATTTGTAATTAAATTATCTACTCACTTTAATTTTTTTGAGTAAGTACATAATTAAATTTCTCACCTAATGCATTTGATTATTTCGGTCAAATTTTAAGACAAGCGATGTTAGGTTACAAAATCATTGTATTTCTAATCAAAAAAATTACCCTATGTAGATAATTGAATTACGACATAAATGACGGTCACCGTGGTCAGTTTGGACTTACAGGGTATGAGTTATATTTTTTTAAGTCAAATTTTC
Source organism: Chamaenerion angustifolium (assembly GCA_946814005.1). Classification (NCBI taxonomy): domain Eukaryota; kingdom Viridiplantae; phylum Streptophyta; class Magnoliopsida; order Myrtales; family Onagraceae; genus Chamaenerion; species Chamaenerion angustifolium. Next base: position 33,579,310 of record OX328275.1, read on the forward strand.
ATATCTCAACTTACGGCAGAGCCTACAGTCAATCCGTAAGTCCAAATTTAATATTTTTTGCATCATTTGAATCGAAATGAAAATATCTACTTATTGTAATTTTGTAAAAAGAAATTAATTTTTTTTTTTAAAATTAAACATTAAATCGTCAAAAAAAGTCAAAAACGTAAAAAAAAAACATTTCTGTCACTAGGGGTAGCGAAATTCATAAAAACGCTACCCCAAATAGCGTTTTATGAAAAACGCTACCCCCAGTAGCGCTTATATACATTTTGCTAAATATTTTTTCAGTATCCTTACTTTTTCAAAAAATAATTTACACATTACCTACTTTTAAAAAAAGTTCCTACTAAGTGTCTAAGTTAGCATCAAATAATTGGAAAGAGGACCCACTATTTTCTTTTCCATTTAAAAAGAAATCATTTTTACTTATTTATTAATTAAAGTATAAATAAAAAGTTGGATGCGGATTACACACACTTGTCACACTACACTACACTAGGTACCTACTTTTTGTTTATTCTTCTTTGTTGGTGAATGCGTTGTCTTCTTTCGATTTGAATTCACTTGGATAAAGGTCAACAACAGTTCTAGTCAGCGGTTACTTAAATTATGTCAATTTGAGCTAAATTAACCGAAGTGATTTTTTTTTTTTTTGGCCAAGTACCGAAGTGATTAACTTTGATGTTATTCGCATTAATAATGTTACTATTGCATTGAACTGAGTCAAACTTAATATAAGTTTTAACAAATTAAAAGTAAATTATCTCAACATAAGAACGATCACTTATGTTATAGTTGAACAAAAAAAAAAACTTATGTTATCACATATAACTGATTAACTGAACAATTAAACTTTGTGGTGCACAATTACTTATGAATGAATGATTATGAAAAGAAAGTATATGCGAAAAATAGCTAAAATACCCTTAAACATTTTCTGAAGTGATTAACCGAAGTGATTTTTTTTTCAAGAGTGCCATAATATTTTTCTGATAGCTTTTAATAAACCCGTGGTATCTAATGTAATTTCGTAAAAAATAATATATCTATATTTATATAATTTAGTAAAAAAATACTAACTATATAGTGTATAGTGTATAATGAAAGAAATACGTTGAAAGTTTGTAACATGAGGCATGACAAAGAAGTATATATCTATGATTTATCCGAATAGGACAAATTCCAGAACCATGTTCCAAACTTTTGGTCATGATCACTTATGCTATGTGATAGTGCCATTTTTTAAAAATAAATATACTTTTTTTTTTAACATTTAACACATAATATGATTTAAATATATTAATAATAATAAAAATACGATCAAAATTGTTTATCAATGGGATTATATATAAAACTACTTCAAAAACAATACTAGATGCACCATCATATATTAGATTACACATGAAAAGCTAGCCTGCAACATATCTATCCAACAAATCATGTAATTTTAATATAAGTGATCGTGAAAAATATTATAAGATGAAAGGTTACGCGTCGGTTTTTTAGTGTCTAGTTTGTGTTGTTATTCCTCCACCGCACGAGTATGTGATGGTGCAAGCGTCGTGCACGATAACAGTGAACTCATGCACCGGTCTGGCTAGGAAGGGTGGCAGTCGAATAAGAAGATCGCACACGCACTCTGTGTCCACCTCCTTCAACCACCTACAACAGTCCCTCTCGATTGGGGTTGGCTCACGGGTGTGGCGACGGTGGTGGTGTGGTTCCTGGTGCGTTGGTGATTGGGTATGTCCACGTGTCACTTGTGGGTCCAGTGCATCGACATGTAGGCGCGGGGGAGGGTTCAAAGGTGGCTCATCTGGAAGCTCGGGCTCTAGTGGGTTGTATGGCAGACGTATACATGCATGGTTCACGAGAGCAAACTGGGAAGCACAAAGCGGGTGCAAAGGGTTTATCGAAGATGGGGGAGGCATTACCGGTAAGAATTGGGCAGTCGTATTAGGACCGAGAAACAATACCATCATAGTACATATAGAAAACCCTAACACTTTAGGTATGCCCATGTTTAAGCAATGAAGAGTGAATGAAAATGATATATGATAATGCTAGACTTTGCACTTAATATGGTAAGTGTACATATATATATGTGTTTCAAAGGGATCGGCAAATAGTGCATGAAGATAAGTTTGTTGAATGTATTTGGAGAAGTTTAGGTTTACACAATGATCACTGGATTTGTATGACAAATCATACGACTCGCTATTTTACAACTAAATTAATATTATCGAGTAACAAATGTGCGAATTGAATTGCTAATCTTAAATGATATTGATTCCGATGACTCTAATCTTACTTCTTTACTTGATTTAATGCATATTTGGAGTGCAAACCCTACTTGAACTTGACATAGTAATGCATGTTTGTGGTGCAATTTGCCATATGTTCAACATTTTATGACCGGATATACAAAACGTAATAAGTGTGGGACCTAAGTTGCAATTATGAATATAATCGTTTGAGCCATGGTAAACGTTTGTTAGGCCGATTCGTTTGATCATTTAGAGACGACGGGCTTCTATTTTTCTTATCATTTATTAATTGAATGAGTCAATTCACCTTAAAAATAATAATTTAAGATAATGGCAATTGTCAACTTAATATTAGAATATTTTTTTTGTATGCGTATTAGTATAAAAGGTAATATTAAATTACAGTTTTCAATATGTGTAATAACCGCAATATGGTGATGGAGGTATTTAAAAAATTAAATAATAAAATTTTAGTAATATTTTAATACAATATTAGCTCTTAATATTTAAAAATTCACTGATGGTTTTGTTTTTAAAAGTTGATTTTTTAATATTTGGTTATGTCTTAGAGTTTTAAAAATTACACAGCGTATACCGTATACGTACGTAGAATTAGAAAGCGTATGGCTTTATGCACCGGGCCAATGAAGAGATTTGGCATCAAAGGGCCAAGGGTCATTATTGGGCTTTCCTCCGCGAGGTAAGCTTTCTTGGGCCCATGAAGGAGCTTGACATGAATGGGCCAAGAGTCATTACTGGGCTTTCCTTTGTGAGATAAGCTTCCTTGGGTCCCCATGTGTAGCCTTATGCGCTGGGCCCATGAAGAAACTTGGCATGAATGGGCTGAGTCATTATTTGGCTTTCGTTTGCGAGGTAAGCTTCCTTGGGCCCCACGTGTTTCCCGAAAAAAAAAATACTTGTTTTTGCCAACGGAAAATTTGAAATAAATAAATAGATAGATTTTGTGAACTTCAACTCCCTCTGCCCATCTCTCAGTCGATGTATCTCTCTGTGGCTACTACTACTAGCTACTGTGGAAAGGTAAGGCTTCGTCTCGATGCTTCTCTTCGATTCTAATCATGGAAAATGTAATCGCGGATCGCCTCTTGTTGATTGCTGTCTCCACGGCCTTACAATGTGATCGTGTTCTCTAACTTTGCTTCTGCAATCGCCATCTCTAGCTGTTGATCGTTAGAGTTCTGTTGTTTCTTCTGGATTCTGATTGTGCAGTCGTCGTCTAGAGCGATAATGCTTAGTGTGCTGCCTTCGTGTGACGCGATTGTGCTTACATAGATCGAACGATGCGTGGTTTCTGTTTTACAAAGAATTGTTGAGACAGAGAGTGTAGATGGATCACTCTACTGTTAACGTATACTTGCAGGAATTATTTCCACAGGTATCGCTTGCTTTCGTTCTAGTTATTGGAGAATGGTACATTTCTTTATGAATATTTTGAGGTTTTAGTGCAATGCGTCTATAGGTAACATTATGCTGAGACGTTCAGTTTTATAGAGGAGAAATTTGAATTCTATTGGTAATAAAATCATATAATAAAGTAGATACAAAAACATGTTCTTCTGGTAATAAAACGCAGCCAGCATAAAATGATACATCACGTAATATAATAAGATCCGAACTCCATGTTCTTCTGGTTTCACAGTAAAGTAGATACAAAAACATATACATCTTCCTTGTTCTTCAGACTCATCATCATTTGAATATAGACACCAACCGAAACAACAATAGTAAAACAGACAAATAAAATATTTAAAAAATAAAAGCATTTTTTTCAGACATAAAAAACTCGATAAGTTTTCATAATACAAAAGCAGCAAGCATGCATCCTCTCTTCTATAAAGACATCTTCTTTCATTCCACTCCCAGTGCAGCCTTGATATCAGCCTGAATGAAGGATGAATCACCAAATCTCAGTAACAACAAACAGACTAAGTCAGTAGAAACAAAAAGGGAAAAGGGAAAGGATCTGGGTTACGAGTTCGAATCCCCTTATAAAAAAAGGGAAAGGAATACGACTTAGGTCTAACGGGCCGTTCTCTCAATCCGTAGCGGAGTAGCTTATCACCACTACTAGCCCAGTAGAAACAAAGAGAGAGAGAGAGAGAATGCGAACCTCCATGGATAAAGGAGCAGTTGTGGATCCGTATCGTTTGATAACCCGACCTTCCTTGTCAACCAAAAATTTGGTGAAATTCCACTTGATTCTTGACCCCATGAATCCACTACTATTTGATTTCAGATACTTGTACACCGGAGCTGTGTCTGGTCCATTTACACGCACCTGCAGTTTCAAATTGATACAAAAGGAGGGAATTATACAAATGGTGCACTAGAATGAAGGGGCAAATACAGAGATCATAGCAAATCGCAATTTATAAATGCAACCTTCTGGAAAATCGGGTACTCTGCTTTGAATCGTGTACAAGCAAATTCTTGTATTTCCTCAATTGTAGCTGGCTCTTGTTTCAGAAATTGGTTACATGGGAATGCTAGGATTTCAAGACCTGAGATGCAGAAAGAAGAAGAGGTGAAAAAAAAAACACTTACAGTTACTGTAACATAAAAAAATTAAGAAACCCTAATTGTTATTTGATTGAAAATTAGACCCAAAGAGTTATTGATTACACGTATAATGGAAAGAAAGGAGATGAATACCTCTTTCTTTGTATTTGGTGTAAAGTTGGGTGAGCTGGGTATAATTGGCTTCGGTAAAGCCGCTGTATCAACGAACAAAATAAGTAAAATTGCGGACGGAAGAAGATTCAAAACCCAACAAACTGAAAGAGATGAAGAAGGGGAGACCATTTGGAGGCAACATTGACCACGATGATGGTTTTACCCTTGAAGGTACTGAGATCAACGTCCGCACCTCTGCTATCCTGCGCCAATCCAATCCAATCAATTTTCATAACGTAGCGACATGATGGGGTGAAGAAAAAAGAAACCGACGGGGATTGAAGTTGCTACTGACCTTGACTGTGAACTCGTGAATTGACTTCTGGGGGACGGATTGGTGGCCACCCATCTCTGCTTTTCTTCTTTTTCTGCTCAAAGGTTTTGCCTTTGCTGCGTCCTCCAAATAGTAAGAAATGGAGAAGAAAGATGGTTTTATGAAGTCTGTCTGTACTGTCTGAGCGTTTGGTTCTGGTTCTGTCGTGTATTTAATGTGACAGGGATTTATAGATGGATTGATTGATAGTGTGGGACTCATTCATTACTGGCGACGGCTGAAACCCAACGACGTGCTCACGAGTAAGAAAAGGACATCGATTTTGGGGGAAAAAAATCAAAACCATGACTTTATTAAATCTTTTATTTATTTATTTATGGGAAAACTATCTGATATCTGAACTTGTGCGTGATTAGTAAGTAGATACTTAAATTATTTTTTTGTATCAACTAAGTAGTCGAACTTATTAAAATTAGCAAATAGGTATTTGCCGTTAATTTCCGTTAATAATAAACAGAAAATATTACGTGAGGAGCAAACATGTACCTGAACTTACACGAATAAGCAAGTTAGGTACCTGAACCGGTTCAAAAAACTGGTTAAGAACCGGTTCGATCGAACCACTTATTTTTTAAAGAAAAATAGGACTTATATATCAAACGCATGCATGACTCAACTCCTGACGTTCTCAGAGTGTTTCTTGATGCACCGATAACGTCCGGAGTTGAGTCATGCATGTGTTTGGTATATAAAATCTATTTTTTTATATAAAAAACAAAGTGGTTTGATCAAACCGGTTCTTAACCGGTTCAGATACATACTTGCTTATTCGTGTAAGTTCAGGTACCTGTTTGCTCCTCACGTGATATTTTCTGTTTATTCTTAACGAAAATTAACGGTGGGTACTTATTTGCTACACAAAAAAAAACTTAAGTACCTACTTGCTAATCACCCACACGTTCGGATAAGCTAGTTTTCCCTATATTTATTTATTTTAAAAAAATGAGGTTTCATTGACTCTTTAGGGCTTCACTGGTTGTAACTTGTAAGTTGGCAACATAGTTGCCCACGTCCACCGTATATCCCAACTCATGACAGGATTGTCAACTGGAAAATGCAAACTCTTTTAGCGTGTTTGATTCAAATAGCAGCATTGTAGCTTTTCACTAATTATTTATACTCTCAAGTGAAATTCCAGACGAGAAGTTGGTAAGGTATTCTTTCGATATAGAGAAATAAAAAGTCAATCCAGTAGAAAATTTGTCACAAATATGGAATAATAGGTTACCAAAGAAACAATTTACAACAACAAACCAAACATCGACATAAAGGTTGTCACTTGTAACAAATCGCAACCAAATGCAGCCAAAGAGAAGAAGAACGTGATACCACTACCAGCCATCACAAACATAAATGGATCTTGTAGTAATATATAAGATATTATATCATAAAAGTAATTGAAGCTTGCAGTACAATCCAATAGGTTACAACAACTAAGAGCATCTCTCTTTTAAGAGAATACATACAAATAATATATACAGTTCAGGCAACACCAAACACCCCCAAACCCGAACCTGAATACAACTCCATCAATTTCTAAACTTGTGAATATACACGATGCTTTTGTCTCAAAAAGCTTTGCCAGCAGATTATAAAGAAAGGAGACTGGTAGGTTGTACCTGTGTAAGAGGCCCATAATGCCATGGACGGAAACAAACTCAACCAATGTCCAATGGGAGAGGTGATATCCATTTATGCAATTAATTTCCACCTTGTTTTATGTTTACTCATCTTGGTGGCCAGTATCCATCACCTGAAGCAAAGAGTATGCGGAATCAGATTGGGTTCTGAACGAGCAGCTGAGACAAACAAATCCATACATTACCTTCATAATGAGGTCTAAATGGCATATGATTTCTGTGGCCCATTGGTCGAGACGGATGCAACCATCCATGGTTAGGGAATCTTGGTGGCTC